>OY756957.1:10005000-11255000 GCA_963580455.1 Euonymus europaeus | reverse complement strand
GAACAACCTTGATGTTTCAGAATTACCCAAATCTCTCCTTAGAGGAGCTTTTAACGATTTTGCCTATTTGGACACGAAAGTTGGTCATTTGGCAATGAAACAATTGACGAAGTCTTTACTCGTAAAATTCGACATAAAATAACAATAAGATGTGGACACCAAACAACTTAGATGGTTCGGAATTACACAACTCTCTCATTAGAGACGCTTTTAACGGATTTCCTATTTGAGAATGAAAGTTGGTATTTTCGAAACAAATCAATCTACGAAGACGATATACTCATAATATTTGACACAAAATAACAATAAAAAAATTTCCTTCATTAACGTAGAAGGTTCGAAATTACCCAACTCTCTCCTTAGAGGAGCTTGTAGCGGTTTTGCCTATTTGGGAATGAAAGTTGTTATTTTGGCAACAAAACAATCCACCAAATCTATACTCGAAAAATTTGACATAAAAGAACAATAAAAACTAAACACCAAACAACCTAGATGGTTCGAAATTACCCAACTCTCTCTTTAGAGGAGCTTTTAAAGGATTTGCCTATTTGGACACGAAAGTTGGTCTTTTGACAATAAAACAATCTACGAAACCTATACTCATAAAATTTTACATAAAATAAAAATAAAAAGTGTTTACCGGACAACCAAGATGGTACGGAAATACCCAACTCTATTCTTAGAGGTGCTATTAGCGCTTTTGCCTATTTAAGAGGGAAAGTTAGTCTTTTGGCAACGAAACAATATACAAAGCCTTTACTCAAAAAATTTGACATAAAATAAAAATAAAAAGTATACACCAAACAATCTCGATTGCTCGGAATTCCGAACTCTCTTATTAGAGTAGCTTTTAACAGTTTTGCCTATTTGAGAACGAATGTTGTTTTTTGGCAACGCAACAATCTACAAAGCCTATACACGTTAAATTTGACGTAAAATAGCAATAAAAAGTCAACAACGAACTACCTAGATGCTTCGGAATTACCCAACTCTCTCCTTAAAAGAGCTTTTAACAGTTTTACCAATTTTGGAATGAAAGTTCATCTTTTCTCAATGAAACAATTTTCGAGCGTATACTCGTAAAATTTGACCTAAAATAACAATAAAATGTATACACCGAACAACAAATGGTTTGGAATTAGCCAACTCTCTCCTTAGAGGAGCTTTTAACGGTTTTGCCTATTTGATAACGAAGATTGGTCTTTTGGCAACGAAACAATCTACGAAGCCTATACTCATAAAATGTGACATAAAAGAACTATAAAAAGTGTACACCGAACAACCTAAATGGTTCAGAATAACCCAACTCTCCCATTAGAGGAGCATTTGACAATCTATGAAACATATACTCATTAAATTTGACATAAAATAACAATAAAAAGTGTACAGTGAACAAACTTGATGGTTTGGAATTACCCACTCTCTTCTTAGAGAAGCTTTTAACGGTTTTACCTATTTAAAATGAAAGTTTGTCTTTTGCAACAAAATAATCTAAGAAACCTATACTCATAAAATTTGAAATAAAATAGCCATAAAAAGTGTACACCGAACAGACCAGATGGTTCAGAATTACCCAATTCTCTCCATAGAGAAGTTTTTAACGGTTTTGCCTTGGGAACGAAAGTTGGTTTTTTGTAACAAAACAATCTACGAAGCCTATACCCCTAAAATTTGACATAAAATATCAATAAAAAGTATACACCGAACAACTTAGGTGGTTCGGAATTATCCAACTCTCTCCTTAGAGTAGCTTTTAACGACTTTGCCTATTTGAGAACTAAAGTTGCTCTTTTGGCAACGAAATAATCTACGAAGCGTATACTCGTAAAATTTGACATAAAATAACTATAAAAAGTATACACCAAATTGTTAGGATCGTTTCTAGACTTAAGAGGGGGCGTGAATCAAGACTATGTCTACTTTTTAGTTAAAATGGTCTTGATCACAAATAGTATATGACTCACCAAAAACTAGTAAGTGGGTTTACGCTTTCCCAAGTGTAGGTTTGTCAAAGTAATAATAGGAGTGAATCCCAAATCGTCTCACAAAGACTTTTGGTTTCGGCTTGGGTCTATGAATTATTAACCTAATTACTTAATTAAATATGGTATTCACAATGCAAGTGATGGCAAAATTGCACTAACCATTGGTTAGATTCGGTTTTCCTCTTTGGGTGAGTGATGGACTAAACCCTAATATGCAATATATGAAATGGAAATGGAAATGGAAACTAAGCTACTGCAGAAAATTGAAATCAAAATCAACACAACTAAACATGGCATATATCGTTAAAGCGGAAGCTAAATCGGAATAAAAAAACACAAGAAGATTGAACTAAAAACTATGAATCGAAATGCGATAAATAAAATGCAAAAAAAAATAAGCCAAGAGAGTTTAGAAGTCAAATCCAATATCGAATGTTGAGGCAAAGTGACCTTCCAATCTACAAAGAGAGGTTGAAGCTAATCCAACTTGGGCTCTTCTCAAGCTCTACAAGGAGGAAAAACTTCTTCTTCTAGTTGGTTGGGTCTCCAAAACACCTAGCAATCTTCTTGAATGTGATTTTCGAAATCCCACAAAGAACCAAAATGAAGAACAAGGCAAGAGAATGAAAACCCAAAGAGAGAATGTAATTTTCGGCCAAAATGAGAGTTGTTCCAAGAATGGGGTCTCCAAAACCATAAAACCCTCATACCTCTCTTAAAAGACCATCCTAACCTATTACAAATAAGTCCCATTGGTCAAATAAAGTAATTAGACAAGTTTGCCCTTCAAGAATTGAGTAAAAATCATAAAACCCGAAATTATTAGAACTGTTCAAGGCAGTATCTTGTATTAATTCCACGGACTTCAATTCTCAAAGGATTTATGCGTATGAGCACTAGTTGGAAAGATCTGGATGTCTACTTCAACTTTGTAGAAGAAAGGTTCTTCAAATTCGATCATTTGCACCTTCAAAAGTTGACCCGAAAATTATTGCGCAGTGCTGTCCGGACAGATAAGCTTGAAAACAGCACTGTCCGGCTTTCTTCTTCAACCGTCCGGACGGTGAACAGTACCGTCCGGACGGATATGCTTGAAAATGCCACTGTCCACCTTTCCCGGACGGCTTCTGATACGCATCCGGACGGTTGACAGTAAACTTTAATTTTGCAGCTCCTTTTATGCATTTTCTTCCATATTCAATCCCGATCAATCCGAAGCCTACAAAAATCATTCAAACAAGTCATAAATGACTGAAACATACTTAAACAAGTGTCAAAACCATTTTTAGGTTGATAGAACAAAATTCGGCATATTAAAACTCAAATGCTTAAGAGATAGCATTTCCACAACTTCAACCATTATGCCCAAAACTTGGATTTCCTATCTCTAAGCTACCAAACCAACTTGAACCACTAGAAAACACTTAAAATGACTATGTCAAAGTGTTGAATTATGCATTGGCTCATTAACATGGATTTCGGCAACTCAAACCTAAAATGTGGTTTTTAAGCTTTGAAACTCAACGCTTTACTTTCAAAACTCCACAAAAATATGCAAAATATCATCCCAATCACAACCCCCAACTAGCTTTTTGCTAGTCCTCAAGCAAAATAGTGAAAATAAATTGGGATGAATTCCGGGGAGGAAAATTTCCTTTGAACCAATTTGTCTGGAACGTGTGTGAGTGTAAGCATGCATTGACAAGTTCTTTCCTAAGTGTTTAACCCTCAGAATGAACACATGACAAAGATGCAAGAAAACACAAATCTCAACCAAGTCTTTATTTTAACTAAAAAGGTTGCTTCATTTTGAAACCAAACCATTCTCGTGTGTGTGTGCGTGACCACTTGGAACATCCTTGCCATCAATTTAGATTAGAAAATGCAAGAGTGATTCATCAAATGAATCTCAATCATAAAGTGCAAGCCGCCATATGCTCACTTTTCAAAACTTCTCTCCACTAATGTAGCCCAACACAAAACCAATGATCCAATAGGACTTTTAAAGCATGTAACGTAGGTTGAGGCTATTGGTATGTCAAAATGGAAATTTTAGGCTGAAACCACAACTCAAATATACATGTCAATGTAATAATGGTCATACATATGCATGCATGCACATATACCCCAAAGTAGTCCCAACTCACCTTTTTCACACTAACTTTGCTTTTTTTTTCTCTACTCTCATTTTTTTCTTTTTTTTTTCTTTTTTTGTATATATGTGCCACATTGATTTTATTGATGGCATGCAACCGTCTTACTCTATACATATATCCCAAACTTGGATATTTTCATTCAATGAACTCAGTTGTTGCCTTCTTTTGCTATTTTTTTCTTCTTTTCTTTTTTCATTTTTTTTTTCTTTAAAGCAAGCAACACCTTACAAAATGTACCATCACAGAAACGCATCACTCAACCCATATGCATGATGATATGCACAAGCATCCCACAAAAACATGTATATCCAATTGCGCGGGTGATGCATGGGGAAAATTTTGTTCTAGCTAGGTACATATGTAGGTGCTGAAATAAAAAGGTTAACATTTGGCTAGGGAGGGACACCTAGGGATAAATTTAAAGTATGGTAGGCTAGAAATTAAGCTCAAACGACCAAAGAAGGCCTTATGTCATCTCATCAGTCAAAATGTGGACTAGGATTTCGCCTCAAGAGTTTATCAAGTGAGTTCTAGTGCTTGTGAGATTCAAAAGACTAACACTAAGCAAAACTTCTCTAAATGTCCAACACTTCAAAACCTCATGGTCATGTGCTCAAGGGAAAAGAGAAATAGTCCAAACTTCAAAACAAGACAAACTAAAAAGTCAAGCACAATCCAAGGGATCTTATATGCCTCCCACTACAAGTCATAGTTCATATTTTTCATCATGGACAATCAAGGAATCACAGCAATGCAAAGCTTTTCACAACACACAGGTCCAGAATTTTTTCTTCCTTTTTTTTTTAAAAAAAAAACTTTTATTTTTCAATTTCTTTTGAAAAAACTAAACCAAACACAAACTGGGCACCCCCACCCCCAACTAGAGTAAGACATGGTCTCCATGGATGGAACGAACAAAATGGTGCACAATAAGTAATTATTCAATGCAAATGCAAAACACTAAGTGGTTCTAAGACTACAATACTCCCAAAGTACCACAAACAAACAGAGTAATGTCACGGCACCAGCACCCCCATGACTAGGTATATGGATAATCAAATAATAGCAGGAGAAGTTGAGAGTACTCCCTGGACTTCCTGTAGAAGGAGTGTCTCATCCTCGGGTGCGTAGGGAGCAAGGAATGGCTTGAGCCTTTGTCCATTCACAGTGAAGGTGGTCCCATTCTTCGGATTGGAAATATCCACAGCACCATGGGAATGAACCTTCTTGACAATGTAGGGGCCACTACAACGGGTCTTCAACTTTCCTGGAAAAATGTGGAGCCTGGAATTGTAGAGCAGCACTTCTTGCTCAGGGAAAAACTGTTTATCCAAGATCTTCTTGTCATGCAAAGCTTTCATCCTCTCGTTGGACAATTTGGCATTGTCATATGCCTCCCTTCTTGCTTCTTCCAGCTCTAAAATCTGCAACTTTCTCAAGCCTTGGGCATCATCAAGTGAATGGTTAATCTTTTAAACAACCCATAAAGCATGGTGTTGAATCTCAACAGGCAAATGACATGCACGACCATAAACCAAACGATAAGGTGACATGCCAAGAGTGGTTTTGAATGCAGTTCTATAAGCCCAAAGAGCATCAAGTAATTTATCAGACCAATCCTTTCTATTAGGATCAACTGTCTTTTCAAGAATAACCTTGATCTCTCTATTTGCCAATTCAGCTTGGCCATTAGTTTGAGGGTGATATGGAGTAGAGACCTTGTGAGTCACTCCATATTTCTTCATGAGATGCTGAAAAGGTTTATTACAAAAGTGCGAACCCCCATCACTAATTATGGCCTTAGGCATGCCAAAACGTGCAAAAAAATCTTTTAAGAACTTAAGGACAACCTTATGATCGTTGGTTCTACATGGTATAGCTTCTACCCATTTGGAAACATAATCAACAGCAAGCAAGATATACATATAACCATTAGAAACAGGAAAAGGCCCCATAAAATCAATTCCCCAACAATCAAAGATTTCAAGGGTCAATATGGGAGAAAGGGGCATCATGTTCCTAGCTGTGATTTTTCCAAGTTTTTGACAAGATTCACATGCTTTACACCACAACACAACATCTTTAAACATGGTAGGCCAATAAAGTCCACTTTGTAAAATTTTTGCAACAGTTTTCTGGGCTGCAAAATGACCTCCGTAAGCCCCAGAATGGCAAAACTCAAACACAGAAGCAAACTCTTCATCAGGAATACATCTTCTCACCAACTGATCAGCACAATATTTAAAAAGATAGGGTGAGTCGAAGTAATAGAAGCGAACCTCAGAAAGGAACCTACGCTTGTCTTGAATGTTCCAATGAGAAGGTATCTGCTCAGAGACAAGGTAGTTCACAATATCTACAAACCAAGGTGCACGGGACACAACAAAGAGATGCTCATCCGGAAAGTCATCATGCAAAGGTGGAGAAATATGAGACTCGGGTAGCTGCAATCTAGACAAGTGGTCAGCTACCACATTCTCGACACCTTTCTTGTCCTTGATGGTGATGTCAAACTCTTGAAGCAGCAAGATCCAGCGTATCAACCTGGGTTTAGCATCTTTCTTTTGCAACAAATACTTCAAAGCAGAGTGGTCAGTAAAAATGGTGACAGGAGAACCAATGATATATGAACGAAATTTATCTAAAGCAAACACAACAGCAAGCAATTCCTTTTCAGTGGTGGTGTAATTTTTCTGTGCATCGTTCAATGTCTTACTTGCATAATAAATCACAGAAGGTTTACCATCGATTCTTTGACCTAAAACAGCACCTAGAGCATAATCACTAGCATCGGTCATAAGTTCAAATGGTAAATCCCACCTAGGAGATTGCATGATAGGAGCAACTGTCAAGTGTTTCTTTAGAGTCTCAAAAGCAGATTGACATTTATCAGACCAGACAAATTCAGTATCATGTTGCAATAAAACACACAATGGTTTGGTGATAGCACTAAAACCTTGAATAAAACGACGGTAAAAGCCGGCATGACCAAGAAAAGATCGAATATCCTTCACACTCCTAGGAATAGGTAACTGAGAAATCAATTCTATCTTAGCCCTATCGACCTCTATTCCACGTTTTGACACTAAATGTCCAAGTACCAACCCACTAGTCACCATAAACTGACATTTTTCCCAATTAAGTAACAAATTCTTTTCTTCACATCTAGTCAGCACAGCATTTAAATTTTTCAAGCAAACATCAAAGGAGGATCCAAACACAGAAAAATCATCCATAAACACTTCACACATGTCCTCAAGCATATCAGAAAAAATGCTCATCATGCAGCGTTGAAATGTGGCAGGGGCATTGCATAAGCCAAATGGCATCCTCGTAAAGGCAAACGTGCCAAAAGGGCAAGTGAAAGTGGTCTTTTCCTGGTCCTCTGGAGCGATGGCAATTTGATAATATCCAGAAAAACCATCTAAAAAACAATAAAACTCATTTCCAGCAACTTTTTCCAAAATTTGGTCAAGAAAGGGCAATGGGAAATGGTCTTTGCGACTAACCGAATTCAGTTTTCGGTAGTCTATGCACATGCGCCATCCAGTCACTTTCCTAGTAGGAATTAAATCACCTGAAGCATTTTCAATGACAGTTAAGCCAGATTTCTTAGGGACTACCTGTGTGGGACTCACCCACTTACTGTCGGAGATAGGATAAATGATTCCAACTGCTAACAACTTCAGAACCTCCTTCTTCACCACTTCCTTCATGGCGGGGTTGAGTCTCCTCTGTGCATCTCTGACTGGTGTAGGATCCCCCTCCAAAAAAATGCTGTGAGTACAAATATTAGGGTCAATACCCTTGATGTCTGCAATGGTCCAGCCAATAGCTCCCTTGTGCTTTTGTAGTACTGCTACCAAGCTGGCTTCTTGCACAGAAGTGAGCTTAGATGAAATGACAACAGGGAATGTGCCCTCTTCTGGACCAAGGAAAATATACTTCAAATCTTCAGGAAGCTTTTTCAGCTCAAGAGTGGGAGTTTCCGCGATGGATGGCTTCATCTCCTCTGGTGGATCAAGAATCTCAAAGTTTGGTCCCCGCCATCTACCAATATGGCTCACATCCTCCAACTCAGCAAAGTCATCAATATCAGAGAACTCCTCTGATGTGACAGGAGCAAATTCATCCAAGTCATCTTCTAGATCATCAACTTGGCTAGATTTCTTAGGATATGTATCCTCATATCTACTCTCAGAATCAAGAACAGAGTATAAGTCTGATGGGCTAAAGCTTTGAACCCAATCTACTGCTTCTAGCTCTGAATCGTCACAGTCACTAGGCATCTTGCAAGCAGTGAAGACATTAGTCTCAAAAGTCATATTGCCAAAAGTAATCTTGAGCATTCCACTTTTGCAATTGATCAAGGCATTAGTGGTGGCAAGGAAAGGTCGCCCAAGAATTATAGGAGCACTAGCAAGAGTGGAAGTTAGGTGTGGCATCTCTAGGACTACAAAGTCCACAGGATAGTAAAATTTGTTTACTTGCACCAAGACATCTTCCACAACTCCCTTTGGTTTCTTGACTGTTCTGTCTGCCATCTGTAAAAGCATGGGTGTCTGCTTCAATTCTCCAATATTAAGTTGCTCATAAACCCATAATGGCAACAAATTCACACTACTTCCCAAATCAAGTAAGGCATTCTCGAGCCTTCTCTCACCTATCATAATGGAAATAGTGGGTGAGCCAGGATCCCGCAGCTTCTGAGGAGCATCACTCATAATCAAAGCTCCAACTTCTTCAACCAAAAAGGACTTCTTGGTCACATTCACCTTCCTTTTAGCAGTACATAAGTCCTTCAAGAACTTAGCATAGGAAGGGATTTGCTGAATAGCATCTAAAAGTGGAATATTGAGCTTCACTTACTTGAAAATTTCCTGAATCTCAGTATGATGCTTGTTCATCTGCCCAACTCTCAATCTGTGTGGATAAGGTACAGTAGGTCGATAAACTCTCTTCGTTTCTTCCTCCACCACAGCTGGGGTCCTCAATTCTGAATTTTCTTTATCTTTCTCTTCTTCTTTCTCCTTTTCCACCTCAACCACCGCAGGTGCACTCACACAAGCAGGACTAGAATGCTGAGAGTCAACAGGAGCCTCAGGTCTAGAAATCTGCTTTCCACTCCTCAAAGTGGTAACTGCCTTGGTTGTCTCAAAACCATCTCCAGAAACATTATGCACATGTTGTTGAGACGGTTGTTTATAGACTGCAGGATTTGGTTGGGGTTGAGCTGGAAACTTCCCCTTCTCAAGAGTGCTTAAAGTAGTATTCATTTTCTGAATTGTTCCCTGCAAATCATTGATGGCTTGTGTATTCTGATTGTTCGTAGTAGCCTGAGCTTGCATGAACTGCTGAAAAGTAGTAGCCATCTGTGCTATGGTATCATCTAGAGACTTCTTGGGTGGAGCAACTAGTTTTTGAAGAGGAAAACCAGGAGGTGCTATTGGAGGAAGATAACTCTGAGTATGCTGAAACTGCTGTGGAGGAGCCATCTGTTGTGGATAACTCTGTGAAGACTGTCCTGGTTGATCATTCCTCCATGAAAAGTTAGGATGGTTCCTCCACCCCGAATTGTATGTGTTGGAATAAGGATTATTCATCTTGTTGACCCAATTTGCAGCTTGCAATTGGTCCATTCCATTCTCCATCATAGGCATGATAGGGCAATCTTGAGTCTTATGGCTAGAATCAGCACATAAGTTGCATGGTTCCACCATTTTCACTGCCTTGACTTTTTCCAACTCCATAATCTCTAGTCTTCTAGACAAAGTAGCTAGGTTAGCTTGAACATCCACATCTTCCTTCAACTCATATTTACCACCACTTGGGATGGTTCTCAAAGGTTGAGCAGCTATAGCAATTCTGTCAGTTCTTGTATTCCACTGGCTAGCACTCTCACCAAGATAATCAAAGAAATCCAATGCGGCGTCTGGCTCTTTATCAAAGAATTCTCCATTGCACATAGTTTGCACAAATTGTTTGCACTCCGGCGTCAGACCCCGTATAGAAGTAGTTGACAACTCTCCAAGACTCATAGCCATGATGTGGACAAATATTCAATAACTCCTTGAAGCGGTCCCAACTAGCTTGGAAAGTCTCATCATGCTTCTGAGTGAATTGAGCTATCTTCTCTTGAATCATTTGAGTTCTCTGAAATGGAAAGAATTTTTGTAAGAACTCACGTTGCATATCAACCCAACTAGTAATAGAATTAGCTCTCAATTGATTAAACCACAACTTAGCCTTATCCTTCAAAGAGAAAGGAAATAAACGCAATCTAACATACTCATCGGTGTTAGCCCTATTAATGAAAGTAGTGCAAGCCAACTCAAAATCCGTAAGATGCTGGTAAGGGCTCTCAGAATCCATGCCATGGAACTGAGGTATCACTGACATCATGCCATGCTTAACAGAAAATTGAGGTGCATTTTCAGGTAATATGATGCATGAACGAGTAGTAGTGCGAGTGGGCTGAATAAAATCCTTAAGAGTACGTGGTGCGGGATTAGCCATGTTTTCACAAACTTCTTCGTCAAATAAAATAGGCAAACCAAGCTCAGAATCACTTTCAGAAGTCACAGATGGAAAATCAGTTTCAAGACTAACAATGCTACTTGTATTGCTAGATGTCCTACGCAACCTATTATGATCGTCTCTAACCCAAGACATGCAACATCAAGCAATCACAAAGTAGAGTAGAAATTTAAGAACTCAATAAAAATAAAATAAAATAAGGGAAGACCCGAACCGAAGGACAAAAGTCCCCGGCAACGGCGCCAAAAACTTGACTCACCAAAAACTAGTAAGTGGGTTTACGCTTTCCCAAGTGTAGGTTTGTCAAAGTAATAATAGGAGTGAATCCCAAATCGTCTCACAAAGACTTAATATGCAATATATGAAATGGAAATGGAAATGGAAACTAAGCTACTGCAGAAAATTGAAATCAAAATCAACACAACTAAACAAGGCAAGAGAATGAAAACCCAAAGAGAGAATGTAATTTTCGGCCAAAATGAGAGTTGTTCCAAGAATGGGGTCTCCAAAACCATAAAACCCTCATACCTCTCTTAAAAGACCATCCTAAACTATTACAAATAAGTCCCATTGGTCAAATAAAGTAATTAGACAAGTTTGCCCTTCAAGAATTGAGTAAAAATCATAAAACCCGAAATTATTAGAACTGTTCAAGGCAGTATCTTGTATTAATTCCACAGACTTCAATTCTCAATGGATTTATTCGTATGAGCACTCGTTGGAAAGATCTGGATGTCTAATTCAACTTTGTAGAAGAAAGGTTCTTCAAATTCGATCATTTACACCTTCAAAAGTTGACCCGAAAATTATTGCGCAGTGCTGTCCGGACAGATATGCTTGAAAACAGCACTGTCCGGCTTTCTTCTTCAACCGTCCGGACGGTGAACAGTACCGTTCGGACGGATATGCTTGAAAATGCCACTGTCCACCTTTCTTCTTTGTCCGTCCGGACGGCTTCTGATACGCGTCCGGACGGTTGACAGTAAACTTCAATTTTGCAGCTCCTTTTATGCATTTTCTTCCATATTCAATCCCGATCAATCCGAAGGCTACAAAAATCATTCAAACAAGTCATAAATGACTGAAACATACTTAAACAAGTGTCAAAACCATTTTTAGGTTGATAAAACAAAATTCGGCATATTAAAACTCAAATGCTTAAGAGATAGCATTTCCACAACTTCAACCATTATGCCCAAAACTTGGATTTCCTATCTCTAAGCTACCAAACCAACTTGAACCACTAGAAAACACTTAAAATGACTATGTCAAAGTGTTGAATTATGCATTGGCTCATTAACATGGATTTCGGCAACTCAAACCTAAAATGTGGTTTTTAAGCATTGAAACTCAACGTTTTACTTTCAAAACTCCACAAAAATATGCAAAATATCATCCCAATCAGTATAATAAGAAGAATATGACAACTCAATGCACAAGATATAGCAAATAAGTTCACAAACAAAACAACAATAAATTTCTAATTTAACCGATTATAGAAACTTGAAGAACCAATTCTTGTAGCACTCCAAATGATGATGAATGTGTAATATAGGCTGCACACTTGAATGAGATAGTTAGTAATAACAACACAATATAAAACAATATGAAAATTTTGTTTTCTTAATCTTTAACACCCTGATTAATCAAACCAATTTCAATTTATTGAATTCTAACTCTTTTGTGATTTTGAAAACTTTTGTTATCTAAGTAATAATCACAAGTACGAAATAATAAAGAGATAGAGAGATGACACCGAGATTTTTACGTGGTTCCTCAAACTGAGTACATCCACGGCCCTCCTTCAAAGGGACTTGCCAACACCTCCACTATGAATGCACTTCAAAGTACAAGTTACAATCTTGTTGATTTTATGGCTGAATCAACGAACCCTCACAATTCAATAAGCAAATACGATACTTGACTTAATGTGTATAATGGCTTTGGCTCAAGGATGGCTCTTTGATAGCTAGATATGAGAAATAAGGTTCAAAGTATGCAAAGCTCAAAGTATGGCTGAGTATTGGCAAGATAAGCTCTCTCAAAAATTGGTTTTAGGAAGATGAGAACTCAAGAGAGTAACAATAGGGCTCAAGAACGTTTTTGGCTTGAAGTTAGAGAGAATAAGGTTAAAACGCAGCAAGCTTTCTTAGTTGGACTTCTAGAGAATGATTGATTAAATAGGCTTAGGTCCAATGGCTCATTTGAGGTGAGAAAGGAATGATTCTTGGTGAAATCTTTTTGGAGAAGGAAAATGGACGAAAATTAGGTATTGAAGATGTAGGAGAATCGGCTAGGATAGGCTAGTATTTGTGTTTATGGGATTTTGGCTAATCACACATAATTTGACACAATGAAGGTTGGCTTTACTTTTCAATTCTCCTAAGAGAATTCTTCATGATCTCGTTTCCTTTCTTGTAAGCTTGAATAAGTCTTCATCTTGATCTTGTTTCCTTCTTGAGTGAATCTTCTTGATGTGCCAGAATGTCACCAATGGTCAAGATCACTTCTTATGTATAGAAAAACCCCCAACGGTTGGGATTGATCTTCTCCTTGATTTGATATTGATCTCATGATCTTCTTTTTAGTTGAAATTCGGATTTTCCTTCCATACGATAGAAAAATGACAATTCCATGCTCTTCTGTGTTATCTTTCCATAAAACTTGATCACCTTTTGATTCTTTAAATATGGAATGCAAGACTTGATCTCTTTCCATACGAATTGCACCTTTCCTGATCTCTTTCCATAAGAATTGAATTCCTGAACTTATCATGATTTCTTTCCATATTCCATGCCTACAAACTTTCAAAAGATAATCCAAAAAGGATTTCTAACATTTTTGTCAACACAAGTTAGGTTCCATAAATGAAACACATATATGACAACTATATGAAAGAAAAACGTGCATATATATATATGAGAATGTTTTGATCAATTATTAAAGTGCAGATCATAAATATAAGACTAAGATCACATGAATTACCATATATAGAATCAAGGCTACATGAATTAAGTATTTCACACACGTATCCAGCCACTTAGCATTTTCGAAATTCATCAAACTTAAGCTTGAAACCTATGCTTCAACACAAATAACCTAGATGTTTCGGAATTATCCAACTGTCTGCTTAGAAGATCTTGTAACGATTTTGCCTATTTGATAATGAAAGTTGCTCTTTGGTAACTAAACAATCTACGAAAGCTATACTCATAAAATAACAATAAAAAGTATACACTGAACAACCTAGATGGTTTGGAATTACTGTTGTGTAATTTCTTAAAATGAAGAATATACTACGCAAGTGCACGTATCAACAAGTAGTATAGAAAATGAGAGAGTGTCGAACCCACAGGGAGGTAAAACTAAACGTTGGCACGACGTTAATGGAACAAATTAATTAAACCGAACATTAACAATTTAGATTTCTTGTTGTCTCTTTTATATATGTATAAAACAGTGAATTTAATTAAAACTTTGGCAAATTGGTACTTATGAATCAACTATGAGAAAAGCCTAGGGCACCCAATTTCCCCCAAATCATCTCCTAAACTCATCATGCCATTCCATTAACTAACAACCCATTGTAATATGCCAACGAGAAAATAAATTATTCATCTACTTCTTCCGAAAATAAGAGAACCTATCATTCTTAATCCATCAATTATATGCCCATGTTGATAAATTAAAGAACAATGCATTAAGTACTTTCCTCCATTATTTGCATATACCCTATTGGTATATTCCTATCCAAGAGGGAAAACTAATTATCTATCAAATAGAAAATCAGAATATATGTCATCCAATTTATTGGCTAAACCTTCAATCCCTATTCCTAGTTCACAAAGGTTTTCCAAGAATCCTTCTAGTGTTGATCAATCACAAGAAAGCATTAAGCACAAATTGAATGAACACATCACATATGGGTATTAATCAACTTCACAGCAATCAAAATTCAAGCATGGATTTGGGTTCCATTGGAACCCCAGCAAACAAGTTAGTTCATCATCAAGCTGAAACAAAGCATCATCTCCATGAATAAATCCATATCACGACAGCTACAAGAGTTTAAAATAGAGAGAAATATCAAACTAGGTTGAATCCTTCCTCTGCAGCTCCCCTGTGACAGCTACTCTTCTCTTCCGACAATAGCTGCTGCCTAATTAAATCTGCCCAAGCTGCACTCTTTTCTGCCAATCGCAGCACCCAATTGTTCCTCTTCGTTTTCTGGTTCTTCTATCTCACTCTTCTGGCCTGCGCCAATCTCCTCTGGTCTCTTCCTCCGACAATCCTCTTTAGGTCAAATATGATTTTCATGTAGAATGACCAAATTGCCCCTCTATAGCTTTCAAATTCCAAGCCTACCCTTAAGCACTGCTGCATTCTCTTCCCAGATTTTATAGTCCTCAAAGATGACCATTTTACAATGTCTTAAAGCAAGAATTTGAGAAATCATAAAACACAATAGTTGTAGACCTTCCTCTTAGCTTTCCAACGAATCATAAAGCATAATTTTCTGGGCGGTAGAGAAAATGTTACAGAGACAACAGTTAAGGATACTCAGAACTGCACGTAATCTCTGCCGCAGCTGACTTTGCACACTCACAACTTCTCTATCTGTCATCCAAAATTAACAAAGTTGATATCCACGTGAAGCATGAAATGTCAAGTTTTCAATGCCGCAAGAATCACTGAGATCGGACTTTTATAGAAACTGCAGTAGTTGTTCACGCATCAGCCTGTCAAAACCCATATTAGCATATCATTTGACAGCAATTTCCTTTTTGTCATTGAATTAGTCCCGACTCATCCAAAATATTTGTAAATCATGCAAACAACTCATTAGTGGTATATTAAACCATATTTAAACAATGAAACCTCAATTTAAGCATAAAAAGCGTTAAAAACACTTCCGAACTAACTCATGAAGAACAAAAATAACACGAATAACTCTATAAATCATAGAGTTATCAATTACCCAACTCTCTCGTTAGAAAAGCTTTTAACGGTTTTATCTATTTAAAACGAAAGTTTCTCTTTTGGCAACGAAACAATCTACGAAGCCTATACTCGTAAAATTCTACATAAAATAACAATAAAAAAGTGGACGCCGAACATCCTAGATGGTTTGGAACGAAAATTATATAAGCTTTTAACAGTTTTACCTATTTGGGAACGAAAATTAGTGTTACCACAACGAAACAATCTACAAAGCCTACATTCGTAAAATTTGACATAAAAAACAATAAAAATTATACACTGAACAACTTAGATGGTTTGGAATTACCCAACTCTCTCCTTAAAGGACATTTTAACGGTTTTACATATTTGGAAACAAAAATTAGTGTTTTCGCATCGAAACAATCTACGAAGCCTACACTCATAAAATTTGACATAAAATAACAACAAAAAGTATACATTGAACAACCTAGATGGTTCAGAATTACCCTACTCTCTCCTTATAGAAGCTTTTAACGGTTTTACCTGTTTGGGAACGTAAATTAGTGTTTTCGCAACAAAACAATCTACGAAGTCTTTACTCGTAAAATTCAACATAAAATAACAATAAGAAGTGGACACCGAACAACCTAGATGGTTTGGAACTACCAAACTCTCTCTTTAGAGGAGCTTTTAACGGTTTTGCTTATTTGAGAACGAAATTTGGTCTTTTGGCAACGAAGCAGTCCACAAAGCCTCTACTAGAAAAATTTGACATAAAATAATAATAAAAAGTAAACACCAAAGAACGTAGATGGTTAGGAAATATACAACTCTCTCCTTAGAGATGCTTTTAACGGATTTTCCTATTTGGGAATGAAAGTTGGTCTTTTGGCAACAAATCAATCTACGAAGACTATGCTCATAATATTAGACATAAATAACAATAAAAAGTGTTCACCGATTAATGTAGAAGGTTTGGAATTACCCAACTCTCTCCTTAGAGGAGCTTTTAGCGGTTTTGCGTATTTGGGAATGAAAGTTGTTATTTTCGCAATAAAACAATCCACGAAGTCTATAATCAAAAAATTTGTAAAAGAACAATAAAAGGTAAACAACAAACAATCTAGATGGTTCGAAATTACCCAACTCTCTCTTTAGAGGAGCTTTTAAAGGATTTGCCTATTTGGGCACGAAAGTTGGTCTTTTAACAACGAAACAATCTACGAAAGCTATACTAGTAAAATTTTACATCAAATAAAAATAAAAAGTGTTTACTGGACAACCAAGATGGTTCGGAAATACCCAACTCTCTTCTTAGAGGGGCTATTAGCGGTGTTGCCTATTTACAAACGAAAGTTAGTCTTTTGGAAACGAACAATATACGAACATTTACTCGAAAAATTTGACATAAAATAACAATAAAAAGTATACACCGATTCGGAATTCCCAACTATCTCCTTAAAGGTGTAACACCCGAGTCCATGGATAGGCCACGTATTACAGCAATATAGTAGAGGGGCGTGATTTATTATAAATATGTTGTGATTTATAATTTAGGGGATTGATAAATGTTACGGGTATTGAAATTTACGGAATTAGAGTTGAAAATAAATTGTTTAGAGTTGGAAATTTAATAAATAAATAAAAAACGGTATAGAAGAAACGATTAATAACGGAATGGTATATTGTAGGGTATAATCAGGGGATAATAAAAATAACAAAAGTGCACAGTTCCAGAGAGAAACCCTAAAATCTTACTGGAGAGAAAGAGGGGGAGAGACGGGCGGCGACGGAAGGCGATCTGACGGAGGAGGAGACGGAATCGGGCGATTTTGGTGTCGGTGTGAAGAGGACGACGGGAGGAATCGATTGGTGCTATTTTCGTACGGAACGTAGAAGTCACCGTCGAGTTATAAGGAGGAGAAACGCACGGCAGCCGAGCCTTCTTCGTCACCGCCATGGTGCTCGCCGGTTCGCTGGCTACAGGGGGAGGCCGGTCGTGTGTGTTACCGCCGCCGGAAAGGCGGTGACCCGCTTCTTGGAACAATCGGGTCTGTGACCCAGTGAGGGAGGAGAGGTCAACCGTTTTAGGCGACCCGGTTGACCAAGGAGGGTTTGACCGGTTTATATATATATTGTTTTTTAAACAAATGTGTGTGTATGGATTAATAAATTAATAATGGATATTGGTATTGATATTAATTTCAGGAACCGATTTATATATCTGAATTTAGGGGAAAATTACGAAAAGGTGTCAGGTAAGTAATATTCGCACTGTATCACAGAATAAATTGTAAAGTTTTGAGATTGGTGTGCTATATTTATGTTTGAATTTATTTGTGCTGTGATAGGTGAATTATTATTGTGTATGACATTATGGAATTCTACATTGGATTCGTACTGTATATTTTAATGTTCGTTTTTCAATGATTGTACATGGCATGACATGGCATCATGGAATACATGCACACGTGATAAAAGTTTTATAAACCTTGTAATACTGCTACAGGGAGGGTATACTGTTAAGGCTAAAGGTGAGGGTACAAGATTAAAGAAGAATTATGATAAGGTTAAGGTGAGGAGAAATAATAATTATTTGACAGGAAAAGCATTCTTTGGAAAGATGATAAATGGAAAATCCCGACCGGTTGCCTTGTAGCAGTGTACTAGAGTTAGGGGCCCCAGAGATGGATAAATGTTTTAAAATGGCAAAGCTTCCTTAAGGAAGAAACTCATGTGCATTCATGCATAAAGATGTTACTTGCTGGGCCTTGGCTCATTGTATTCTGTGGTGCAGGTGATGATGAGTGCACTGAACTGGCTGTTGATGGTGACGGCGAGGATCCTCAGTAATGGTGCTCATGTAGGGAGGCAAGTGCGGTGGAGTATGAGCGGAATAAATTACTTAAGTGAGATATTGGTGTTTTAGACTTTTATGGTGATTCAAATAAGTAAGTGACTAAGGTGTTGAATATGAATTGATTGATGTGGCATTATTTAGGGTTTACGTTCTTTGTCATGATGGCAGATGGATATTTATTAATATTTATCAATCGCGGTGACTATTTAATTTGCTAAGTTATTATTAAAGTCTACATATCTCTAAAGCTATTAAGGATGTGATTTGTGAATTTACTGTTGGGAAAGTTGAACAGTTCTCTAAAGGGTTGTTTCCCTTACGTGTAAAGAAAGGGGTGTTACAAAAGGAGCCTTTAATGGTTTTGCCTATTTAAGAATGAATGTTGTTTTTTGGCATGCAACAATCTCTGAAGCCTATACTCGTTAAATTTGACGTAAAATAACAATAAAAAGTGTACAACGAACTATCTATATAGTTCGGAATTACCCAACTCTCTCCTAAAAGGAACTTCTAGCAATTTTACCAATTTTGAAACGAAAGTTCATCTTTTGTCAACGAAACAATCTTCGAGCGTATACTCGTAAAATTTGACCTAAAATAACAATAAAATGTATACACCAAATAACTAGATGGTTCGGAATTATCCAACTCTCTCATTAGAGGAGATTTTAACAGTTTTGCCTATTTGAGAATGAAGGTTGGTCTTTGGGGCAACGAAAAAATCTTCGAAGCCTATACTCGTAAAATGTGACATAAAATAACTATAAAAAGTGTACATCGAACAACCTAGATGGTTCAGAATAACCCAACTCTCCCATTAGAGGAGCTTTTAACGATTTTGTCAATTTGAGAACGAAAGTTATTTTTTCGCAACGAACAATCTACGAAACATATACTCATTAAATTTGACATAAAATAACAATAAAAAGTGTATACTGAACAACCTTGATGGTTTGGAATTACCCGCTCTCTCCTTAGAGAAGCTTTTAACGATTTTACCTTTTTAGAACGAAAGTTTGTCTTTTAGCAACGAAACAATTTACGAAACCTATTCTCATAAAATTTGACATAAAATAGCCATAAAAAGTGTGCACCAAACAGACTGGATGGTTCAGAATTATCAATTCTCTCTATAGAGAAGTTTTTAACGATCTTGCTATTTGGGAACGAAAGTTGGTCTTTTGGCAATGAAACAATCTACAAAGCCTATACCGGTAAAATTTGACATAAAATATCAATAAAAAAGTATACACCGAACAACCTAGATGGTTCGGAGTTACACAACTCTCTCCTTAGAGGAGCTTTTAACGGTTTTGCCTATTTGGACACGAAAGTTGGTCTTTTGACTACGAAACAATCTATAAAGCATAAACTCATAAAATTTCACATAAAATAACAATAAAAAGTGTTTACCGGACAACCTAGATGGTTCAGAATTCCCAACCCTCTCCTTAGAAAAGCTTTTAACTGTTGTGCCTATTTGAGAAAGAAAGTTGGTCTTTTTTCAACGAAACAATCTACAAGTGTATACTTGTAACATTTGACATAAAATAACTTAAAATGTTCAGAATTATCAAACTCTCTCTTTAGAGTAGCTTTTAACGGTTTTGCCTATTTGAGAACGAAAGCTGCTCTTTTGGCAACGAAACAATCTACGAAGCGTATACTCGTAAAATTTGACATAAAATAACTATAAAAAGTATACACTGAGCAACCTAGATGGTTCGGAATTATCCAACTATCGGCTTAGAAGATCTTTCAACGGTTTTCCCTATTTGATAATGAAAGTTGCTCCTTTGGTAACGAAACAATCTACGAAGCATAGACTCATAAAATTTGACATAAAATAACAATAAAAGTATATACCGAACAACCTAGATGGTTCAGAATTACCCAACTCTATCCTTAGAAGAGCTTTTAACGGTTTTGTCTATTTGAGAACAAAAGCCGCTCTTTCGGCAACGAAAAAATATACCAAGCGTCTACCCGTAAAATTTGAAATAAAATAACAGTAAAAAGTATACACCGAACAACGTAAATGGTTCAGAAGAACCCAACTCTCTCCTTAGAGGAGCTTTTAACGGTTTTGCCTATTTGAGAACGAAAGTTGGTCCTTTGACAACGAAAGAATCTACAAATACTATACTCATAAAATTTGACATAAATTAACCATAAAAAGTATACACCGAAGAATCTACATGTTTCGGAATTCCCAACTCTCTCCTTAGTGGAGATTTTAACGGTTTTGCCAATTTGGGAACGAAGGTTGATTCTTTTGCAACGAAACAATCTACTAAGCCTATACTCGTAAGATTTGACATAAAATAACAATAAAAAGTGTACACCGAATAATCTAGATGGTTCGGAATTCCCAACTCTATTCTTAGAGGAGCTTTTAACGCTTTTGCCGTTTGAGAACGAAAGTTGGTCTCTTGGCAACGAAACAATCTAGAAGCCTCTTCTAACACTTGATCAAAAAACACTTGACATAAAATAACTATAAAAAGTGTTCACCAAAAAACTTAGAAAGTTTGGAATTACCCAACTCCCTCCTTAGAGTAGCTTCTAACGGTTTTACCAATTTTGGAACGAAAGTTCATCTTCTGACAAAGAAACAATCTATGAATCGTATACTTCTAAAATTAGATGTAAAATAACAATAAAAAGTATACACTAAACAACCTAGATGGTTCGAAATTACCCAACTCTCTCCTTAGAGGCGCTTTTAATAGTTTTGCCTATTTGAGAACGAAAATTTAGTTTTTTGGGAACGAAACAATCTACGAAGCGTATACTCGTAAAATGTGACATAAAATAACTATAAAAAGTCTACAGCAAACAACCTAGATGGTTTAGAATAACTCAACTCCCTCATTAGAGGAGCTTTTAACGGTTTTGCCAATTTGAGAACGAAAGTTGGTCTTTCGGCAACAAACAATCTACGAAACCAATACTTATAAAATTTGACATAAAATAACAATAAAAAAGTGTACGCTGGACAACCTAGATGGTTCGAAATTACCCAACTCTCTTCTCAGAGAAGCTTTTAACGGTTTTACCTATTTAAAACAAAAGTTTGTCTTTTGGCAACGAAACAATTTATGAAGTCTATTCTCGTAAAATTTGACATAAAATAAGTATGAAAGTGTACACCGAACAAACCATATAGTTTGAAATTACCCAATTCTCTCCATAGAGAAGTTTGTAATTGTTTTGCCTATTTAGGAAGGAAAGTTGGTCTTTTGGCAACGAAACAATCTACAAAGCCTATACCTGTAAAATTTGACATAAAATAACAATAAAAAGTCTGCTCCGAACAATCTAGATGGTTCAGAATTCCCAACTCTCTCCTTAGAGGAGCTTTTAACGGTTTTACCTATTTGAGAACGAAAGTTGGTCTTTTGGCAATGAAACAATCTACAAGCCTATACTTGAAACATTTGACATAAAATTGTTGGACCATAGGTCCTACATTTGTGTTTTGATGCAAAAATACATATTGGACTATTTGATTGTGCTTAACTTTGGATGAATTTGGATAAATCATGAAATGAATTATATCTACTGATTTAAGCTTCATTATATATCTTTGGAATCATGATTGATCATGTTTGATATAAATTGGATGAATCTGGACTGACTTATTTTTCGATGCTAAAATCTGTCACAACATCACACTGCGCACACGTTGGTTGAACAGTCATAACTTATTCATATGAGCTCTGATTGACTTGATTCTTGTTCTGAAAATTATTTAAGACACTCTGGAATTTTTCTTTGTCAAATAGTGTCAGGTCAATTTTAAGTTTATCAGGTTCAATTTGTCAGTTGACATTAATTCACTAGTGTAGTTGTGAAACTAGCCTAGTTGAGATTTGCATGATCAAATTGAATGACCAAACGACCTCAATTATAAGTGAAATTTTGTATGCACATTCTTATATAGATGAATTGATTTATCATGTGCTTAGTTGAATTTTATTGAGCTTATATCATATTGGTTAACCCAAGTGCAAGCATTGAACCCGAAATCCCCTAGGAAACCCTATTTGGGAGCAATTGAGACTATGTGAGCTACATTGGAGGATTTATTTAGGAAATAGTCTAAGACATATTTATTGAGAAACGTGACCAAATTTGGAGTGAAGAAAACTTAAATTGGTGCAACCCATTCTTATCCAAAATAGCCTAAATTCCTCAAATTGACCTTCCATGGGTTAGACTAAGTTGAATTAATATTGGATGATTTATTTGGAGTAGGGGCTCGGTCATAACCCTTCTAAAAAGCCTTAGGAGCCTTTGGAGGGAGTTTGAGAAGCCTTGGATTCATTTGAAATCAAATGAAAAAGATTGGAGCCAAAACACTTGGAGGAAAATTGTCCACATCACCATGTACTATTATGTTCTTGTTTTCAAGTATTTTGGGGGGAATTTCGTGTGAGACTTGCAGGGGTTGTTTGGTTGAGTGTTGAAGCCTTTGTAAGCATGAAGAAGAGTTCAACAAGAAGCACAAAAGATCCAAAGAAACCTTGGAGCCAAGATTTGAAATTTGAATCAAAGGTTGACCAAAAGTCAATAACGGCTAGCCTTTCAATGGTGTTGATTGATTTCATTTTTGAAGATGAAGGGCAGAGATTATAAGTTGATTGAGGGCTGAGATTGAAGATTAACAAGATCCAATGACCAAGATTAAATGGAGACAAATGAAGAGGAAAATTATGCTTCATTCCACACTTGGAAAACATATGTGCAAAAATTACCAAGAGAGCTCTTGTTCTTGATTCTACAATTTTTGAGTGATCTTCTCTTGATCTTTTGATCATCATTTGCTGAGATTATTGTCATCATCTTCCCTTCGTCAACCTCAAGCTAAGACACACTTTCAAGCCAAAATCATTAGGGTATTTCTTTGAGTGTTCTTGAGCTACTTTCCACAAAAGCTTCTCCTAAACTTATTTCCATCTTTGTGAGACTTTGTGTGAACCTTTGGTTGAGTGCAAGCCACGAATTTGAGCCAAATTTATATCCTACCAGTGAGCTATACATTGAGAGATTAAATGTATAGCTTAGAGCTAATCTTGAGAGAACCAAAAACCAAATCACTTGTAAAAGTCCCTTTTGAAGGCATTACCTTTGAGAAGTGTGTGAAAGTTTAAGCTTAGCTTCAAACCTTGGTGGTGTACAAGTTTGGGGTGTGCTTGAAAACCCTAAGTTTGTGGTGAACTTGCAAAACTATTTATATCCTTTAGTGGATTTGGAAATCCTAAGCTTGAGGGCTTAGGTAGTGGATGTAGGTGTGAGCACCGAACCACTATATATCCTTGTGCACTCTATTTTTGATTTCCTTTCTTGTTTGGTGCTATTAGTGATTTGTGTGCCTTAGAAATTGATATTAGGGTGTTGCTTGCTGCCATTGCTTGTTGAGATATTGCTTGTGTTTGAACAACTTGTGATTAGTGGATTCTAGGTATACTTTTGATAGTTAATTTTCTGGAATAGCAATCTGTCCGTGCACTGTTCATATAGCTAGACTTTGAATTTTTATCTGAATTTTTGATATAGTATTCATTAAGGTATTGTGATATTGCATACTAAATTTCGTTGCATTTGGACTTGAATTGCTAGGTCAAATAATATCTACTTGGTTGGGTGGCAGATTTGTACTATAAACACTGTTTTGATCATTTGTACGTTTTAATATTGTGGTTTTTGTATTTGGGGTTTATACTTAGTTTTTGGAGACACAATTCACCCCCCTCCCCCTCTTGTGTTAGCCTAGTGATTTCAAAAATAACTATAAAAAGTGTCCACCGAACAACTTAGAAAGTTTGGAATTGCACAACTCTCTCCTTAGAATTAGCTTTTAACTGTTTTGCCTATTCGAGAATGAAAGTGCTCTTTGGGCAACGAAATTATCTACGAAGCGTATACTCATAAAATTTGACATAAAATAACAATAAAAGTTATACACCGAACAACCTTGATGGTTCGGAAGTACCCAGCTCTCTCTTTAGAAGAACTTTTAACGGTTTTTGCCAATTTGAGAAAGAAAGTTGTTCTTTTGGCAATGAAACAATCTAAGAAGACTATACTCGTAAAATGTAACATAAAATAACAATAAAAAGCATACACCAAACAACCTAGATGGTTATGAATTGGCCAACTCTCTCCTTAGAGAAGCTTTTAACGGTTTTACCTATTTAAAACAAAAGTTTGTCTTTTGGCAATGAAACAATCTACGAAGCCTATTCTCATAAAATTTGACATAAAATAACTACGAAAATTGTACACCATTGGCAAAAGACCGACTTTTGTTCTCAAATAGGCAAAACATTTAAAAACTCCTCTAAAGAGAGGGTTGGGTAACTGGGAACCATCTAGGTTGTTCGGTGTACAATTTTCATAGTTAGTTTATGTCGAATTTTACGAGTATAGGCTTCGTAGATTGTTTCGTTGCCAAATGACCAACTTTCGTTCCCAAATAGGAAAAACCGTTAAAAGCTCTTCTAACAATAGAGTTGGGTAGTTCCGAACCATCTAGCCAGTTCGGTGTATGCTTTTTATAGTTATTTAAGGTCAAATTTTTCAAGAATAGGCTTCGTAGATTGTTTCGTTGGTAAAAGACTGACTTTCGTTCTCAAATAGCCAAAACCGTTCAAAGCTCATCTAAGAATAGAGTTGGGTAATTCTGAACCATATAGGTTCTTCAATATATAATTTTAATTGTTATTTCTTGTCAAATTTTTTGAGTATAGGCTTCGTAGATTGTTTCATTTTCGAAAGACCAACTTTCGATCTCAAACAGGCAGAACCGCTAAAAGTGTTGGTGTATGCCCTAGGAGCCAATCATATAGATAATTGTACTCGCATATATTTATTATGTTATATTGAGGTATTTCTTTTATTATGATTTATTTATCTGCACTATATAAATGATTGTGATAAATATCCCTAGAATAGTTGGTTCGATGCCATGGGACTTCAAGTGTCTGACTTGAACTTGGGATCCTCATGGATGTATATAGAACACTATTCTTAAATGTCCCTAGTCAAGTATTATTGTTAATTGGGATAACATTAATACATTAAGACTAGTATTTAGGTTGATTGATGACCAAATCTTACGGGTCATGGATATGAGATATCAAATCAATACATGAGTATTTGTTAGAGAACAGAAGTACTGGACAAACCCAATATGAGAATACTACATGGATTGCTATATGAATGTCATAAGCTATTCTCATAGTGACGATAATGTATGTTGTCCTCTGACCTGAAATCACTACGGTTCCCGACATGAGGAGTTATACATTTTGATACTGTCTAACGTCACCTGTAAAAGGGTTGGCTATAAAGTCAGTGATTTGGTGTATCCTGAATCATGTGGAGGGATGTGAGTGACATAGATGGAATATGTCCCTCCTATATAACAGGAGTAATATCTGTGGGCCCCTTGATTGAGTGAGACTGAGAAATGCATGGCCGTGCTCAAATGAGTTAATATGTGATATCGATCTCGTTTGTTTATTATAGTCTGCTCGGAATCAAGAAACACATAGATTAACCTATACGGGGATGACACATTCCATGCCTCGGTGTTAATCAAGATATGAAGGACAAAGGGATTGCGTGTAAAATTGGTCATGAATAAAGGTTATGTCGAATCATTAACATTCCCGTTACTTGGGTAACAATGATGTGTTGCTAGATACCTCTCATTGTTGGTGATGCTAGAATACGATTTTAGTTTCGCTGCCAACGTAATGAGAACCTATAGGGTCGCACACATAGAATAAGCAAAGATTACGTTATTAGAGAATAACAATTACGTTTGGGCTTAGGGCTTTATGTAGGGTCCATGACCGGTTCAATTAATGGGATTGATTGAACGTGGTCAAGTGTCCAAAAGTGGGCTCCTTTCTTTAAGGGGATATGGGCTTTTCATTTTACTTGGCTCATCATATATAGGGTTAGAGTGTATAACCCTAGTTGTGTTACAACAACAGTTAGTGTGCCGCAATATAGAGAGTTGAGAGAAAACAGTTTCGGGAACCCTTGTAACGCCCCGTCCCACGAAACCCTAATTCTTGGGCTCGTAGTCCAAGAACGCTACCTACATTACAATATAAACTCACCCTATATTTAATATAAGTCAACTCCAATAAACAATTTCACATTATTTAAATAAAGTAGCATAATTTGAAATAATAACGCAATCTCATATATTTTAGATAACAGTACCACCCAATTAAAATCCTTTAAGTAAATTACTGTGAATCCTATACTTTCAATCCTCGCTCCCGAATCTACACTTATTGCCATACTACAAGCTATTAACAGTAAGTGCATAAATAAATTTATTACTTAATTAATTAATCTTCCATGAAACTAGCTTTCGTCACATGAGCATCTTCTTCATGGATCTACGGCGACACCATCATCTGAGAGACCATAACCTGCATTACGGAACATAGTGAGCCAAGGCCCAGCAAGTAATACTTATGCATGAATGCACATGAACATCATCTTTAGAAAACCAACCGTCAGCCATTTAAATCGTTTTTCCAGTACTCGGGCCCTTAACCTAGGTAAACTGCTACAGAGCAACCGGTCGGGATTTTTCCTCTTTTGTATCTCAGAGATACCCTTTCAATAATAACCTCAACCTTAACCTTTCCATACACCCTCCCTGTAGCAGCAATACCTGGTTCGTAAAAACACATTTTTCCTCAAACCGAACCTTTTCCTTTTCGTGTAATGCAATGCATCGTGCTTATGTACAATATTTAATACATCAATGAAACATATATAACGAATCACTTTTAATAAATCAAAACCACCATCATATCAGTCTCATCATTATAATCAACTGAAGCACAATAACAGTACACATTCCATTCTGCATAGACATACATTACAGACCGGTCGTCCAATCACAGTATACAACAACACTTTCAATACAGTTATAATATAAACAAACCATACATATCAAAATTTACACGTGACACATCATGAAAACTCCAATCAAATACGTATCAATAGGCAATCAATTTACATAAACAATAGCACATACAATTCCTAAATTGCATTGTTCCGTGATACAGTTGAGTATTACTTACAGTAGTATGCTCCCGTAGATCCCGATAATTTCAATAATAAAGATTGGTTCCTGAAACCCATACAATATCCACCTTATTATTTATACTATTATCTTTAATTTATTTCATTTATTAATATATTTAAAATTACTTAGTATATTATTGAACCGGGCCAATCAATTCATTGTCTATCTATATTAATACATTCACCCTAAATTAGTATAATTTAACATTAATTGTAGTGATTTAACATTAACTAATACAATTAACCTTAATTAATTAAGATAATATTCAACCGGGTCAGCCTGACCCGGTCATCACCACTTCCTCACACACGCGGGTCAAACAGACCCGATCGGTACAAAAAGGCGGGTCACCGCCGGTATGGGTGCGGTGACGGCCACGAACGACATCAGCAGGTAGAGGACGGTCCGACGAGTCTAACAGTAAGAATGGCTACCTATATGGTGACAGAAATGATGCAGATCGACGTCCTCAAAGTCGCGGCACCGCGACCTCTTCTCCTCCATTGACGGTTCATTCCGTCGTTATTCCGTCCGAAACTGGTGTCATCGAACTCCCCTCGCCGAGACGATCCTTCCGACACCGATATTGCCTCATTTCATCGCCGGCATTCAAAAGTCGCCTTCCGCCTCCGTCGTCTTCGTCGAGAAGACCGGCTCTAGGGTTCCTCGAATACCGTGCCAGTATTTATATATTAATTTATTTACTTTATTAACTGACCATTCCAACACTTTTGCTATTACCATCCTGCCCCTTAATTTATATACTAATTTCATACTTCCAACAATTTGTATGAATTTCATTTTAAGCCTAATTCCAACAATTCTTGCACCCAATATTTTTAATTGTCCCATTGAATTTCATAAAATATTTCAATATTATTTAACAATTATTATTGGATACACTAAAAATCATATTAACTACTCCGCACGTCACTTTGCCCTATCGCGTAAGGTATCCCACGACTCGGGATATTACAGTCTCCCCTCCTTATAAAAATTTCGTCCTCGAAATTGCTTACCGAAATAAATTGGACTATTTGTCATTAATCATCTTCTCACACTACAATCACATCACATTTCCAACCATGCACATAAGCATCACGATATAACAACATCAAGAACACCTGTTAACTCATACCCACATGAGATGTATTAAATTAATAATTATTAGGTGTGTCACAATTTTTCCCACCTTATAAATGTCGTACACTTACGAACCTAATAACATGGAATAAATCAAGAAATGTTCTCTGCCCATACGCATATCTATCCATATGTCTTTAACTACAAGGTGAAATCATATCATAAAATAGTAATATACTTGTCTTAAGGCATTTCAATTTATTTATTTATTTATTATTATTATTGTTTATTTTTATTTTTAACAAGATTCATTCTTTCAGTCCCCCAATTTCATTAAGCCTAACAAAGTTATGAGTTCCTATTTGTATAATTTAACGATAAGATTTACTCTATTTCATTAAAACTGTGAATATCCGTCTATATATCCCAAGGCCTATAGACCGGCGCTTTACTCACATTTCATTATTTACTAATCCCCCCATTGAGCAACCACATATAGCACAATTTTCATTTGATACAAAATTTCTTCAATAATTTCAATCTAATTATAAATCCCTAAGTAGAATTAATTAGCTAACACAACGGATCAATATTCGTAGTAAATATCATAGTTAAACATCAGTTATTAGAATCACAACCATGACATTACTTTCATTTGAAACCTGAAACCAATGTCCATACCCAGTTAAGCATATTAAATACTTAATCTATTTACAAATACAGCAGAAGCCTATTTCTTTTCACATAAAAAAAAATTATCATTCCATTTTATTAATCTTATTTCATTTATGAATACAACTCCTTGTATAATCTAGCACTTACTATCACCTTCATCAAGTTTATCGTATTAATGTATATTACTTCCTCAACAAATCATGTAGTGCCTAATTTGTTTGTTGCCACTATTGTGCTCTCGTTTAACTATTATATGTATAATTTGATTTCTTCTGTATTCATACAATATAGTACATACTAATCGCTCTTAATGCGACATGTATATGCTTATATATTCAAGGCACAACTATACGACATCTGAATAATTTTACGTGTTTATCTAATTAATTAATTAATATTCACAATGAAGCGCTTACGTTTAATCTATTCTAAAATATTATCCATATAACCATCTTCCTATATACATTACTAATGAACTTCGGTGCTACATCACCCTAATATCATCCACCATTACTTATCAGTAATAATAGTCGTCGTATTTAACTCAATTAGATATGCCACGCATGTATACGTACATACACGCTAGACTTATATATTATCAACATTAGTCTTTCTTCATAAATATATACATATAAATATACAGTACATACCCACTACTCCATGCACAATAACTCTGTGCTAGTGCCACCTATTTCCTATGTACATAATATATATGCATATGTATTCAAGACAATATACATGTCCTTTTGACAAATTTGCATTCCTATTAGATAAACATTTGAATACAAATATACTTTTAACAATTCATATAATAGTTACTTAATCCCTATCACGAAGCATTCACTTTTCATTTATGTTTAAATATCACCACCTACCATATTGAATCATGCATCGTTCCCATAATAGTTACAGTTCTCCATTTAGGCGCTTTGTATTTACTGTAGCAACATCGATATATCCTAGTCTTATTATATAATTTTCACTAATATCTCTCTTTTTTTTTTCTTTTTTTTTTCTTTTTTTTCTTTTTTTATTTTAACATCAAGATCGCCCCATATCTATCCTTAATTCAGTGTCCTATGTTTTCAATAGTATTTTCTTTAGCTTCATTATACAGTACATACAACGTATTTATCCACTATAACTAACTCACTGAAAATAATTTACAGAGTTCCCCACCATTCCACTTCACCAGTATACTTAAATTGAGTGGCATATTACTCCTAATAACTACATCTTATAACTCACACAATCGATTCATTAACCACGCTTGTGTGTATGTATATATATACATCCACATCATCTACACACAATCGAAATAAATGCAATATTCAAGCAACACATAGTAAACAATATTACACATCACTCCAATGCACGGTTCCAAAAATATTCATGCCAATATCCTAATTAGGTATCCATATATTATACTACACTAGAAAACTCATAGAGACATCAAATTTTGCTTTGACCGTAAGATAATTAACACTAACATTACTTCTATTAATTTAAATATTTTTAAATATATGTAATACTGATGAAGTTTAACTTCCCCCAAGCCGGTGTATAAAATACCTATGATGCCGTAAATATCCCTACCTGTATTAGGTTATTATGTTATGTAACATTGTTGTATGTCCTCCTTCAATACCAAGGTGCCCCAAAATAATTTATTATGTAACGATCGAGTATTCTACTTATCGAACCTTATTATTTCAGTCTAATGTAAATCATCCTAATACTAACACTCTGTAAAGCCAATCACATTTTCTCTTTTATGTACCTTCAGCTCATTCATCTCTATTCAAGCGCTTGCTATATATATTGTGTCAAGGTCGATATAGTCCCATGTGGTCGTATATCACGGGTCCTTAATTCGTTCCTCAATACTCAATTCTTAGTTCTATCTCCAACTTCACAGAGATTCCACCAACATATTGATCTTATACAAATATAGATAATCATCGAAAATCCTAACTCAATTTAAGATCTCACCATTGACCATTCATTTAATAAATTACACAAGCCTACATAAAAATATATCATCCAATTCCCATAATCATGAATACACCTATCACCTACATTTTAGCATTAAAAATATCCCAATCTACTAGTTCTTTTCATTTATCCATCACAATTCCTCGTCTCATCATACATAAACCATATAATTACTTCAAATCACACTAATATATTTCAGTACGTGTACACATTCTATAAGGTATACACAAATAATTAAACATTGATTACATAACTATAAGGATTAAATTTAAAGTACTTACTTGTTGATGGCTGTGCCGATCCATGATGCTCATGTAACTTTACTAAACATCCACTCATTATATATATATATATATACATCTTACTACTTATCTTATTGTAAAGGACCTTTCCTCTGATACCAACTGTAACGCCCCGTCCCACGAAACCCTAATTCTTGGGCTCGTAGTCCAAGAACGCTACCTACATTACATTATAAACTCACCCTATATTTAATATAAGTCAACTCCAATAAACAATTTCACATTATTTAAATAAAGTAGCATAATCTGAAATAATAACGCAATCTCATATATTTTAGATAACAGTAACACCCAATTAAAATCCTTTAAGTAAATTACTGTGAATCCTATACTTTCAATCCTCGCTCCCGAATCTACACTTATTGCCATACTACAAGCTATTAACAGTAAGTGCATAAATAAATTTATTACTTAATTAATCAATCTTCCATGAAACTAGCTTTCGTCACATGAGCATCTTCTTCATGGATCTACGGCGACACCATCAACTCCTAGGTCAAAATAATCATCTGAGAGACCATAACCTGCATTACGGAACATAGTGAGCCAAGGCCCAGCAAGTAATACTTATGCATGAATGCACATGAACATCATCTTTAGAAAACCAACCGTCAGCCATTTAAATCGTTTTTCCAGTACTCGGGCCCTTAACCTAGGTAAACTGCTACAGAGCAACCGGTCGGGATTTTTCCTCTTTTGTATCTCAGAGATACCCTTTCAATAATAACCTCAACCTTAACCTTTCCATACACCCTCCCTGTAGCAGCAATACCTGGTTCGTAAAAACACATTTTTCCTCAAACCGAACCTTTTCCTTTTCGTGTAATGCAATGCATCGTGCTTATGTACAATATTTAATACATCAATGAAACATATATAACGAATCACTTTTAATAAATCAAAACCACCATCATATCAGTCTCATCATTATAATCAACTGAAGCACAATAACAGTACACATTCCATTCTGCATAGACATACATTACAGACCGGTCGTCCAATCACAGTATACAACAACACTTTCAATACAGTTATAATATAAACAAACCATACATATCAAAATTTACACGTGACACATCATGAAAACTCCAATCAAATACGTATCAATAGGCAATCAATTTACATAAACAATAGCACATACAATTCCTAAATTGCATTGTTCCGTGATACAGTTGAGTATTACTTACAGTAGTATGCTCCCGTAGATCCCGATAATTTCAATAATAAAGATTGGTTCCTGAAACCCATACAATATCCACCTTATTATTTATACTATTATCTTTAATTTATTTCATTTATTAATATATTTAAAATTACTTAGTATATTATTGAACCGGGCCAATCAATTCATTGTCTATCTATATTAATACATTCACCCTAAATTAGTATAATTTAACATTAATTGTAGTGATTTAACATTAACTAATACAATTAACCTTAATTAATTAAGATAATATTCAACCGGGTCAGCCTGACCCGGTCATCACCACTTCCTCACACACGCGGGTCAAACAGACCCGATCGGTACAAAAAGGCGGGTCACCGCCGGTATGGGTGCGGTGACGGCCACGAACGGCATCAGCAGGTAGAGGACGGTCCGACGAGTCTAACAGTAAGAATGGCTACCTATATGGTGACAGAAATGATGCAGATCGACGTCCTCAAAGTCGCGGCACCGCGACCTCTTCTCCTCCATTGACGGTTCATTCCGTCGTTATTCCGTCCGAAACTGGTGTCATCAAACTCCCCTCGCCGAGACGATCCTTCCGACACCGATATTGCCGCATTTCATCACCGGCATTCAAAAGTCGCCTTCCGCCTCCGTCGTCTATTTTTAATTGTCACATTGAATTTCATAAAATATTTCAATATTATTTAACAATTATTATTGGATACACTAAAAATCATATTAACTACTCCGCACGTCACTTTGCCCTATCACGTAAGGTATCCCACGACTCGGGATATTACAATCCTTCTCCCCAGTTACTAGCATAACGGAGACAGGAGATCTTTGCCTTGTTCGTGTGGATAACATAGAGGCGCTGTTCGTTCGGATAGTGCTGGTTGATTCGGATCCTTCAAGTCTAGCAACCATTCGATCTCTGCGCTCCAACAGGTAAATTTTGATCAACAATTTATGCCCTTTCGCATGGATCCTCAAGAGGGTTTCGATGAATATTTTAATTGTCGCTGCATGTATGGATCATCGGAACCTATCATAAAGCTCCTCTAAAGAGAGAGTTGGGTAATTCCGAACTATCTAGGTTGTTCGGTGTACACTTTTTATTTTTATTTTCTGTCGAAGTATACGAGTATAGGGTTCCGAGATTATTTTGTTGCCAAAATTCCACCTTTCGATCTCAAATAGGTAAAACCATTAAAAGCTCCTCTAAAGAGAGAGTTGGGTATTTCGAAACCATCCAGGTTGTTCGGTGTACACTTTTCATAGTTAGTTTATGTCAAATATTACGACAATAGGCTTCGTAGCTTTTTTCTTTGCCAAGAGACAAACTTTCGTTCCAAATAGGTAAAATTATTAAAAACTCCTCTACGGAGAAAGTTTTGTAATTAGGAACCATCTACGTTGTACGATATACACTCTTTATGGTTATTTTATTTCGAATTTTACAAGTTTAGGCTAAGTAGATTGTTTCGTTTCTAAAAGACAAACTTTCGTTCTCAAATTGAGAAGACCGTTAAAAGCTCCACTTAATGAGAGAGTTGTGTTATTCGAAAGCATCTAGGTTGTTCGGTGTACACTACTCATAGTTAGTTTATGTCGAATTTTATGAGTATAGGCTTGGTAGATTATTTCGTTGCTCAATGATCAACTTTCGTTCTCAAATAGGGAAAACCGTTAAAAGCTCCTCTAAGAATAGAGTTGGGTAGTTCCGAACCATCTAGGCTGTTCGGTGTACATTTTTTATAGTTATTTTATGCCAAATTTTACGAGAATGGACTTCGCAGATTGTTTCGTTGGCAAAAGACCAACTTTCATTCTCAAATAGCCAAAATCGTTCAAAGCTCCTCTTAGAATAGAGTTGGGTAATTCTTGTTGGACCATAGGTCGTACATTTGTGTTTTGATGCAAAAATACATATTGGACTATTTGATTGTGCTTAACTTTGGATGAATTTGGATAAATCATGAAATGAATTATATCTACTGATTTAAGCTTCATTTTATATATTTGGAATCATGTTTGATATAAATTGGATGAATCTGGACTGACTTATTTTTCGATGCTAAAATCTGTCACAACATCACACTGCGCACACGTTGGTTGAACAGTCATAACTTATTCATATGAGATCTGATTGACTTGATTCTTGTTCTGAAAATTATTTAAGACACTCTGAAATTTTTCATTGTCAAATAGTGTCAGGTCAATTTTAAGTTTATCAGGTTCAATTTATCTGTTGAAATAAATTCACCTGTGTAGTCATTAAACTGGGCTAGTTGAGCTTTGCATGATCAAATTGAATGACCAAATGACCTCAGTTATAAGTGAAATTTTGTATGCACATTCAGTTATATATGAAATGATTTATCATGTGCTTACTTGAATTTTATTAAGCTTATAACATGTTGATTAACCTAAGTGCTAGCATTGAAGCTCTTTGAGCTTACAAGCAAAAATGGGATGTTTTGTCATCTATTATTTTTGTAGGCTTAATCAACTGATCATCATGAGCCTATTTGAAGTATCATGAATCTGATTCTATTGATAAAATTTGTGCATCATGATTTGAAGCTCATTTAGACAAGTTTGGACATGGTCAACCCTATTTGGTTCAAGTTTGACACTTTGTGTGCAAGAAATGGTTCCAGCCGTGTGCCTTGTGTTATTATTGCTGGAGAATTAACTCAAGAACTTCTAGAAGCTTTATTATTTGATTTGGAGTCAACAAAGTAGAGGGAATACAAGTTTGAAATACTTGGTTGGTAGTGTGCCTAACACTTGCACTATGGAGACAAGGAAGAGACAAGGGAGAGACAAGATGACATAAAGTTATAATATTTTCCAGAATTTAAGATGGACTTGTTTGGCATTCCTTGAGAGAGAGTTGCTTTATGAAGAAGACTCATTTGATTGATCCAAACATGGTGCAACTCAAAAGGACAACTCTTGACAAAATGATGCCCACGGCTTGATCTTCAATGGCTGAGATCAATTTCATTTGAATTAAAGAAAGGTCCAGATTTGAAAGTAGCTTCAAGGGCCAAGATTTGAAGATGTATTGATCCAATGGCTGAGTTGGTTTTGTTTGTTTTGAAGAGAGAAGGGTCGGCCATTCTTGCTAGGTGGAAGAAGCATTTGCAAATTTCTACTAAGTGTTCAAGATTACTTGCTCTCAACTTCATCTTCTTGATTCAAGCTTCTTCCTTGCGATCTCTTGCTACCACTTTGATTACATTCAAGCCATCATCTTCCTATTTGAAAGAGAGATCTAAAAACTCCTTGAACCACCCCAAAATCTTTCTACCCTTGGGTACTCTTTGGTGTGTTCTTGAGAGTTCTTCAACAAAGCTTTACCTAAACCTATTCTTGATCTAGTGTGAGCTTTGTGTGAGATTACAAGAGTGTTTGCTACACATTTGAATCCAAACCCATTTGAGCAACATCTTGTGAATTTGAGTGTTCTCCAATCATATATAGCCTAGAGCTAATCTTGAGAGAATCAAAATCCAAATACTTGTAAAAGTCCCTTTTGAGGGCATTACCTTTGAGAGGTGTGTGAAAGTTTAAGGTTAGCTTCAAACCTTGTTGGTGTACAAGTTTGGGGTGTTCTTGGAAACCCTAAGTTTGTGGTGAACTTGCAAAACCACATATATCCTTTAGTGGATTGGGAAATCCTAAGCTTGAGGGCTTAGGTAGTGGATGTAGGTGTGAGCACCGAACCACTATATATCCTTGTGCACACTATTTTGATTTCCTTGCTTGTTTGTGTGTTAGACTTGCTGCCTTGTAGTGACTTATTTTTGATTATCATTCTATTGGTGTTATTGGTGATTTGTGTGCCTTAGAAGTTGATATTAGGGTGTTGCTTGCTGCCATTGCTTGTTGGGATATTGCTTGTGGTTGAACAACTTGTGATTATTGAATTCTATGTATACTTTTGATTGTTAATTTTCCAGAATACCAATCTGTCCGTGAATTGTTCATATAGCTAGATTTTGAATTTTGAGCTGAATTTTTGATATAGTGTTCATTGAGGTGTTGTAATATTGCATATGAAATTTCGTTACATTCCGAGCTGAATTGCTAGGTCAAATTGCATTTACACGATTAGTGCGCAGATTTACATCCTTGACATTGCCTTAATCATTTGTGAGTTTTTAGGTTGTGGTTTTGTACTTGAGGTTTATACTTAGTTTTTTAAAACACAATTCACCCCCCCCCCCTCTTGTGTTAGCCTAGTGATTTCAATTCTTAACCATCTCGGTTGTTCGGCGTCCACTTTTTATTGTTATTTTATGTCAAATTTTACAAGTACAGGCTTTGTAGATTGTTTCATTTCCAAAAGACCAACTTTCGTTTTCAAATATGTTAAATCGTTAAAAGCTCCACAATGGAGAGTGTTGGGTAATTCGGAACCATTTAGGTGTTCGTTGTACACTTTTTATAGTTAGTTTATGTCAAATTTTATGAGTCTAGGATTCGTAGATTGTTTCGTTGCCAAAAGACCAACTTTCGTTACCAAATAGATAGAACCGTTACAAGCTCCTCTAAGAATAGAGTTGGGTAATTCCGAACCATAGAGGTTATTCAATATATAATTTTATCATTATTTCTTGTCAAATTTTTTGAGTATAGGCTTCGTAGATTGTTTCGGTGCCAAAAGACCAACTTTCGTTCTCAAACAGGCAAAACCGCTAAAAGGTCCTCTAAGGAGAGAGGTCGGTAATTCTAAACCATCTAGATTGTTCGGTGTACACTTTTTATTTTTATTTTTGTCGAACTATACGAGAATAGGATTCGTAGAATTTTTCATTGCCAAAAGACCAACTTTCGTTCTCAAATCGACAAAACCTTGAAAAGCTCCTCTAAAGAGAGAGTTGGGTAAATCCGAACCATCTATGTTGTTCGATGTAAACTTTTTATTGTTATTTTATGTCAAATTTTACTAGTATAGGCTTCGTAGATTATTTCGTTGTCAAAAGACCGATTTTCTCTCTCAAATAAGCAAAACCGTTAAAAGCTCCTCTAAAGAGAGAGTTGGGTAATTCGGAACCATCTAGGTTGTTCGGTGTATACTTTTCATAGTTAGTTTATGTCAAATTCTACGAGAATAGGCTTCGTAGATTTTTTCGTTGCCAAGGGACAAACTTTGGTTCCAAATAGTTAAAACTGTTAAAAACTCCTCTGAGGAGAAATGTTGGTAATTAGGAACCATCTACGTTATCCGGTGTACACTTTTTATAGTTATTTTATTTCGAATTTTAAGAGTCTGGGCTTCGTAGATTGTTTCATTTTTCAAAAGACCAACTTTCGTTCTCAAATAGGCAAAACCGTTAAAAGCTCCTCTTAATGAGAGAGTTGTGTTATTCGAAACCATCTAAGTTGTTCGATGTACACTTATTTATAGTTAGTTTATGTGGAATTTTACTAGTATAGGCTTCGTAGATTGTTTCGCTGCCAAAAGATCAACTTTCATTCTCAAATAACCAAAACCGTTTAAAGCTCCTCTAAGAATAAAGTTGGGTAATTCCGAACCATCTCGGCTGTTTGGTGTACACTTTTTGTTTTTATTTTATGTCGAATTTCACGAGTATAGACTTTGTAGATTGTTTTGTTTCCAAAAGACCAACTTTCGTTCTCAAATAGGTAAAACCATTAAAAGCTTCACTAAGGAGAGAGTTGGGTAATTCGGAACCATCTAGGTTGTTCGCTAAAAACATTTTTTATAGTTAGTTTATGTCAAATTTTATGAGTATAGGCTTCGTAGATTGTTTTGTTGCCAAAAGACCAACTTTTGTTCCCAAATAGGCAGAACCGTTACAAGCTCCTCTAACAATAGAGTTGGGTAATTCTGAACCATATAGGTTGTTCGGTATATAATTTTTATTGTTATTACTTTTCAAATTTTTTTGGTATAGGCTTCGTAGATTGTTTCGGTGCCAAAAGACCAACTTTCTTTCTCAAACAGGCAAAACCGCTAAAAGCTCCTCTAAGGAGAGAGTTGGGTAATTCCGAACCATCTAGGTTGTTCGGTATACACTTTTTATTTTTAATTTATGCCGAAGTGTACGAGTATAGGCTTCCGAGATTGTTTTGTTGCCAAAATTGTAACTTTCGTTCTCAAATAGGCAACACCTTTAAAAGCTTCTCGAACGAGAGAGTTGGGTAATTCCGAACCATTTAGGTTGTTCGATAAACACTTTTTATTGTTATTTTATGTCAAATTCTACGAGTATAGGCTTCGTATATTGTTTCGTTGGCAAAAGACCGACTTTCATTCTCAAATAGGCAAAACCGTTAAAAGCTCCTCTAAACAGAGACTTTGGTAATTTGTAACGATCTAGGTTGTTCGGTATACACTTTTCATAGTTAGTTTATGTCAAAATTTATGAGAATAGGATTCATAGATTTTTCCTTGCCAAGAGACAAACTTTCGTTCCAAATAGGTAAAACTATTAAAAACTCCTCTAAGGAGAAAGTTGGGTAATTAAGAACCATCTACGTTGTCCGGTGTACACTTTTATAGTTATTTTATTTCGAATTTTTTGAGTCTAGGCTTCGTAGATTGTTTCATTTCCAAAAGACCAACTTTCGTTCTCAAATAGGCAAAACCGTTAAAAGCTCATCTTAATGAGAGAGTTGTGTTATTCGGAACCATCTAGGTTGTTCGGTGTGCACTATTCATAGTTAGTTTATGTCGAATTTTACGAGTATAGGCTTCGTAGATTGTTTCGTTGCCAAAAGACCAACTTTTGTTCTCAAATAGGGAAAACTGTTAAATGCTCCTCTTAATGAGAGAGTTGTGTTATTCGAAACCATCTAGGTTGTTCGGTGTACACTATTCATAGTTAGTTTATGTCGAATTTTACGAGTATTGGCTTCGTAGATTGTTTCGTTGCCAAAAGACCAACTTTCATTCTCAAATAGGGGAAACCGTTAAAAGCTCCTCTAAGAATAGAGTTGGGTAATTCCGAACCATATAGGTTGTTTCGAAGCATCTTGGTATCTTTGTTCCTAATTTGGCTTCGATACCAAGATGCACATAACAGAAGCAATTAAGAGGAGAACAAAGAGGAAGACGTAATACAAATAAAGTAGAGTAGAGAAAACACGATAACAAAGATAACACAGAAGAATAAAGCAATAGATAGAGGCAAACATACAGGTAATTAAAACGAATTATCGTTGTTTAATTCAAACTTGCGTTGATAAAGCAATTGTAATTTAGTCAGAGTTATCTGAACAAGATAAGATGTATTATTGTGATTAAATGATGATAATTTTTCTAGTTTTTTTAACTAGAATAGGTTCCCCAAAATTGCAGTAATTAATATCACCAGTTTCAACAGGGAAATAATAGTAAGAGTCAATGGATCTGATTTGTTTTAAACAGTCATTCCAGAAACGGTTATCAAATTTTATAGCGATTCATGAATTATAATTCATAGAGACAGTGTTTTAAACAATCCTCTGGGCCTTATCACCACAGGCAGCAGAGCCGACCGATTATGGCGCCATTAAGGATGAGCAATTATAGAAACAACAAAATCCTCTGGGCTTTATTACCACAGGCGGCAGAGCTGACTGATTATGGCGCCGTTAAGGATGCACAGATAGAGCATAAACAGAGAAGCATTGTTTCTGATATACCAGATCAACCAAGGTTGCAGGTACAAAGCATACTTATGAAACAGATAGAGGGGAATATACAGAATGTAATTAAAGTAGAGAGGATACCAAAGGATAATCACACAAAGCTTCTTTAGTCTTCATTTTTTTGATGCTTACAACAAGGAAGGGAGTCTCTTTAAATAGACTCTAAAAAGGGTGTAAGAGTAATTGTGGGTACATATTGGGCCCCATCGCCTAATTACTCAAGATTCCCTTTAGAGGATACAAACGAAAGGAAACAGTAATTATACAGTGATCCTGATAAGGAAATGATACTAATAAGGCCGACAGAACTTTATTTAAAGTTCGTCTGTCATTTCTCCTTTTTGATAGTGGCGGGGTCAATGGTGTAGGCGAGGTGGATAGTTCCATCATGACTGTAGTCAGAGGTTTCTGACTCAGACATTGCATCATCATCATCACCTTCTTCATGAGAAGAGACTTCAATGGGGTTGTTTGGGTTGGATGGATGCAATTTCTTTCGATAAGCTAATTTTTTAGCTTTAATAATTAACTCAGTTTGAGTAGCTTGAGGTGATTCTTCTTTTAATTTGAGAAGAATTTCTAATAAGTCCTTTTCATCATGGAGACCATCAAGAATTGCACAAGGCTGAGATATTTTTTTAGTAGAGCTCTGGGCTGGACTTAAGCTTCTCAAGACTCTGGCTTTTGTGATAGATTCATATGTAAAGGAAGCCCACTAACGATGATTAAGATTTCGGACCAGAGTGGGAAATCCATCGAAAATAATGAGTTCATATTGCCAGGCCCAAATCCATGGAATCTTAAAGTCTACTAGGAAGTAGAATTCTCAGTTCGGGAAAAACTATAAGTTTTGAAGTTGGGATGCTGTTTTAACAGCGGGGAGTAATATTTAAAGACTTCACTTAAGTCTGTTGGTAGAAAATTTTCTTCTGGGCCAAATTGGTCCCACCAAAGGAGGAACCACTTGGGACATTGGTCCTTAAAATCATCAGCAATTTGGAAGAACCAAGAGTGCTTTCCCAAATTGTTCTGATAAAAGAATGCTTTATACCAAGCATCAATATAATCCCAATAATTGTAGTATTTATAGGACAAACGGCGTTCTATAAGAGGCCTATTTTTATTTGGATCTCGGCCGAAGTCTTCAAAAGACGTTATCCTTTTTAAGATTGCTTTCGAATAAGCAATCTAGGGACCATTTCCCCTAGGAGTATGATGAAAGGCTACTGAGCCAGTTTCTTCCAGGATTCTTTCATAAAAGAACCGAGTCTTAATCCTGTACGTAGGGAGCCCATCATCTGAAATGTATTGAAGTGCCAAAAGATGGGGACAACTTTTAAACTGTTCATATTAAGAATTTTCCACACAAATAATGGGAATAAAAAATCCTTTTGCGATATATTCAGTCCGTTCTTTTTCAGGACCTTTGCCTTTCCTATCTTTATTAAAAGATGTTCTTCCAGAACCCTTCATGGTGCGGCTGGAGCTTAATAAATTCAATAGAGAAGTCAAAAATATCAAGTAATGCTTGCCATCTGGCAAAGATCTATTTGGCTGCTAGATTTTTTACATCTTTTTATAATATATCTTTTGCCGCTTTGCAATCAATTCTTAATAAGAATTTTTGATTTAATAAATCGTCTGGGAATTTAGTTATACAAAGAACAATTGATAAAAGTTCTTTCTTTATCGTAGAATTGTTCTTCTGAGCAGGTTTCCATAAACGAGAAGTAAACCGAACCAATTGTTCTTTACCAGTGGGATTCTTTTGTTTAAGAATTCCTCCATAACCTATTTCAGAGGCATCTGTCTCAACTATTTTTAGATAATCAGGGTGAGGGATAGCTAAACAGGGAAGATACTTAATCTTTGCTTTGATAGTTTTAACTGCTTCAGTGCATTTAGGAGTCCAAGGTTCAGGCTCCTTTTTTAATCTGCCAAATAAGGGTTTACAATCAACAGCAAGATTTTTATAAAAATCGGCTACGTAATTGAGACAACCTAAAAATCGCTGGAGTTGAGTTTTATCTCGTAATTCGTCTGGAAACTTATCACTGAAACTCAAAGCTCGATCTATAGGAGTAATTGATCCCTGAGATATATTATGGCCAAGGAATCTAATATTAGTTTGAAATAGCTTTATCTTTCGTAAAGATAGAGCTAGTCCATTCCTTTTCATCGTTTCATAAAACAAGTGTAGATGCTTCCAGTGTTGGGCTATGTCATGTGAATAGATTAACATGTCATCAATGTATACAATAATGAATGCAACAAAAGGATTGAAATATCATTCATAACATTCTGAAATTCAAAAGGGGCATTTTTTAAGCCAAATGGCATTACGTTCCACTCATAATGCCAAAAAGGGACTGTAAAAACAGTCTTATATCTATCCTTTTCAATAATTTGGATTTGCCAAAATCCACTTTTAAGATCAAATTTCGAGAAGATATTGGCCTTGTAAAGCCGATTTAATAAATCGCGTTTATTGGGAATTGGATATCTAATCCACTGCAGGACTTTATTTAATGGTTTGTAATTAATAACCAACCTAGGGGCTCCACGTTCTATTTCTGCTGCATTATAGACATAAAAAGCATAACAACTCAAAGGCGAATAACTTTTCTGTATTAATTGCTTCTCTAAAAGCTGGTTTATCTCCATTTGACAGTATTCCACTAAGTCTTTGGCCATTTGGATTGGCCTGGCTTTAGTAGGGATATTTCTTTAATCAAAGCCGGGTTCATATGGTAATTTTACCATATGTTTCTTTCTTTCCCAGAAAGCAGATGGAATATCACTACAGACTTTTTTTTCAAGTTTAGTCAAAAAGGAGGATATCTTGCTTTGTATAGCTGGAATATTAACCTGAGATTCTAGAGATAGAGAATTAATCTCATCTTTTATAAAAGCAATTTGCTGTTGCTTGTGACTAACAAAATTATGAAGTTGATTTATATAAGCAACCTTTTTTGGAAAAGCAAATTTGAATGTGACAGGTTTTCCTTTAAGGATGGCATGTATTCCATCATTGTCGATCTGATAAGGTTCTAGCAAGGCTAGGAAAGGATTTCCTCGGATGATATTAGAATTCAGGTTTTTAACTAGCATGAATGTGAGCTTAATACAGAACTGATCATGACAGATATGGGCATCGAATAATTTATACTTAATTCGTAGTTCACTCTTATCTGCAGCAGATAATACTTGAGAAGTTTTCTCAAAGTATTTGGATGGTATTAACCCTTCTCTGATGCAGTGATGATCGGCACCATAATCTATAAGTGCTAATGTAGAGATATTTAGTTCATTGTTAATAACAAGATCAACTTTGACATAATATTGCCTATTGGTAATTTCTTGAATGACCATCATTTTATTGAGGTATTCTTTGTTAAGATCTAAGTTAAGATCTGTGTTTTCATCGCTTATGATAGCTACGCCTTTTTGTTTAAGGGTAGGTTCTTCATCGGTATTACCTTCTTTTTTTAGCTCAGTTGGCTCTTCTTCATGAAAACTAGGGGTAGATTGCTGAGGATCAGAAGATTCAATGGAGGGGAAGTTAAAAGATGAAGATGCTGGAGTGGCGGAGTAATTAACTTCCGCCTGAAGTTCTAAGATCTCAACTCGTTGTCTCAAGGCTTTAACCTCACCTTTAAGCGTATTAACCTCATGTTTTAGATCGTTAATGGTAACAGGTTTAGGTGTAGAGGTTCGCTTAAATACTTCTTTTAAGGTATAGGCGGGGGAGACGGCTACATCTTTTGGATCAACTTTAGTGTCAGGAGCTTTCTTATCAATTTTCTGGAGAGACAGGAGTTTTTCTAGGGCATCTCGCTTCTCCTGGGGGTTGTGAATCGAGTCAACTAAATCGAGGATAAAACTTTCTTGTTGAGTCAAAACATTAATGCATAAGCCATTCATGCGAGCAGTGGCTTTGTAATAATCACATTGGCAATCATCATGATCAGATGGAGACTGATAGGAAGAGTCACTGCTAGAAAGTGCAATATCACTATCGTCGGCTGTATTAGATGAATAATCTTCTGTTAGGATTCTTAAGATTTCAGCTTTATCAGCTTCAGGTATGGAAAGATTATTAATCTTTGCCTGGGCTCTACAAGCATTTTGATAATGTCCAGTCTTGCCACATTTCCAACACATGGGTTGGCGTGCACCTTTAGTTTTATTAGTGCGGGTTTTTTTACTTCCCCAGTTGGGAATTGTCCTTCTATTTTTACATGGTGGTGACTTATTGGTCTCAGTACGAGTAGTGGAATCTTTCTTTTTAAAAGATCGATGAGATCCTCTTTTAAAAGGTTTTTTAGATTTTCTTTGGGTAACGGGTTTTGGGAGGATAGTATCATAGCCAAATTGGCTACAAAACTGACCGACTTCCTTCTTTCCAAGAATATTTTGCTTTTTAAGCTGATTTTTTAATTTAATATCATTGCATAAGGTAAGGCCTTCTCGAGTAACTTCAGATATTAATTTGCCAAAAGTATATTTGGATAAATCGTAAGAACCTCCAATTAATGTTAGTAAGACGAGTTCTAACTCGCGTAGCAAATAAGGGTGGTAACCCTGCAATAAATCGTTCTTTCCAAAAAAACATGATTAGAATCTTGGCGAAGATAGACACGAGATATAAAGACATCTTTGTACCATTTGAAATGTGTTAAAGTGGGGCATCGTAGATTCATGAGTTGATCTCGGCTATTATCACCAAGAAGGTGAGAATCACCCAAAAAATAAGGGATGATTGAGCAGATTAGGGTGTAGACTGAGTCTGACTCATTAGTTTCTTGCTTAATTGCTCCCATTATTTCATTCCTATGGTCTTGGGAAAGATGATTGTCCCACCAGCTTTTGAGCTGGCCAGAGAATCCAGCTGTGATGAACTGGACAATTTTGGGTGTCAGTATTACCACTAGCTCGACTAACAGTGGAAAACATCATGATGTTTTGTAAAGTCTGGATCAGTTGATAATCTGATTGACCGTCAATATTCCACTCATATAATGTACTACTACTATATTGATTGGCGACATTGATGTAATTTTCTTCAAATAAAAGATCAGCAGGCGTGGCACGAGGATAATAATTTCTAGTGGGGGCTTTGCTAAATGGTCCCTGAATGGGCGCCAGCTGAGCAAGAATATCCTGAAACTGTTTCTGAAGATTTTTGAGGTCGGTATCTACTTCATCATCAGAAGAAGGAGAACTGGAATTGGCTTCATGTTTGATGACGGCAATGGCCTGTTTAGAGCCAGATCTTGACGCTTCTAAAATTTTTAAACCCTGAACCTTATGAATTAATTTAGTCAGGAATTCTTCTGAGGGACTATCATTTAATTTATTCTGACGCCCCGATCCGGGCACACCACTGGTGCCCTCCGGCACCGTCCTAGGCCGCTAGTGCGATCATCCGGCAGACCGAAAATCCGGCGGCATCTCCCCGTATGTCGGAGAGTCCCCGCCTGCATCAGAAACACGCAGCATAAAATCCTCCATCACACTAGCAACCTAGCTAGGCCTCAGGCCTCAGGCCTCAATCACATGCAATCCTGATCCTAAGGGCCTCAGGGCATCCACTACCAGCATGCACAAACTGATAGTATAAACACATCATCAAATTCATAATATCATATAACCAAAAATCAACTCAGCATACATCATGCATACACCCTCTGGTGCCAAATGGTTATAAGATTATCATGAATAAACATCAATACATCATATATAAATACATGCTTAGAGTATCTCTCTAGCACCCACATCCTACCCAGGGCCATCCATGTCACATCCCGCTCTCACTGATCCGCTCCACTAGTACCTGTACCTGTACCAGTATCACCTGTGGGAAGGAATGAAAGTAGAGGGTGAGCAAGAAGCTCAGTAGGGTTATGAGTAACATGAGCATAAGGCCGAATCGGAAACAATAGGCTATGCAACAATATGAACCTACCACATGAACATAAACTCAACAATCACATAGAACATCAACTCGGACAATCCCCTCAATGAGCAACCTCATCGATACCATGGCTCGTTCCATGTAATATCGAACGTGAGCAAGCTCACCAAATCAACTCATCAATATCATGATCGCTAACCATGACTATTGAACAGGAGCAAGCTCCCCAACATCAAACGCTCTTGGATTACCCGATTGCGTGACTTTACCACGCCCGCACCACTTCAGGCAAGTCCCTCATGAACCATACCTCTAGTGCGTTATCCTACTTGGAGTTCATATGACTCAGTGGTAACTCTCATCACCTCGTCATCCCTCCAAGTAGCTTTCAAGAAACCTAAGGAGCCCCGAGTCCATACCCGGTTCCCCATGCAACTCTAACGCATTATTTAATGCATGCTGAATAGATAAATATATGAACAACCTACATATATATACATAACTACCATGATGCATGAACGGAAACCACATCGTGTCCATAGGAGATGGAAGACACACACTCGGGTCATGCAACATCAAGAATCAACAAGAATCACAATTAGGGTTCGTTTCCCCTTAGGAGCAATTAAGGCGGAAACACAAATGGAACGACCAATGAGGAATCGAAACGCTCTTAAAATATCGAAAACGAACGATAGAAAGAATGGTTGGAATCCCCTACCTCGTGTCGAGCAATTTACCAAAAAAATATCCCCAAATTCCGTTCCTAGGGTTTCGGTTTGCCTAAACCTACAATGTGGCGAAACCGAACCCTTACACGCATCGATATATCAACCACAACTCATATAAACATTAATTTGATCAATGAATTCGAATTAATTCACCTTCTCTCTCTAGAAATTTCTCCAAAATCCTTCAAACTCAACCGAAGCTCAACTCTACTCCAAATCACAAACCAATCTACATACACATCCAAAATCAACCTAGGATTAACATATCTAAACCATAGGAATCAACTCTAAAAGAAACTAACAAGATCTACTCAAAACCCTAGAAATGGAAAAATGAAGAAACTTACCTCCAAGGCTTGAATCTTCCTTCAATCCTTTCCAAATCTCCAAAACTAAGCTCTAATCTCCAATAATCACCTCCAATACTCTTTTCTCTCTAGAATTGTCACCCTCTCTCTCTCTAGAATGAACCAAAACTCAGAAACCTCATAACTGGCTCGCGGAAGCCTTTTGAAGAAATCGGGCTGCGCCTAGGCGCCCTGGCCTCTACTTAAGGTCCTTCAGGAGCTGCCCTGGGCGCCATCCTGGGCGTGCAGGGCTTTCACGCCTAGGCGTGGTGCGCCTAGGCACCTCTGCGCCTACTCCAATTTTTGGTCACCCACTGGACTGGGCGCATCGCCTAGGCGTCCTGGGGTGCGCCCAGTCCAGTACCTCATTTCCTGGACTCTCTTCTTGAATGCACTACTGCTGGATTAGGCACCCCTGGGCGCACCATTGCACAGGCCTACGCGCACACCGCCTAGGCGTGCTGCTCGGGCGCCTAGGCGTTCCAGTTTCTTCTGATGCTCTTCATTTCAGCCTCCCACTGTACTAGGCGCAGTGCCTAGGCGCCCCATGGTGCGCCTAGTCCAGTTTTTCCCCTTTGTGAAAAACTCAAAAATTACAAAAATTTTTGGGTCAGGGTTTCACATCCTTGCCCCGTTAATAAAATTTCGTCCCGAAATTTAAATACACACGTACCTGAATTGCTGAACAACTCCGGGTACTTTTCCTTCATTCGAGACTCCAACTCCCAAGTTGCTTCTTCAACTCCGTGGTACATCCACATCACTTTTACTAATGGAATCACACTCGACCTCGTGACCTTGTTCTGTCGGTCTAGAATCTTCACCGGTTGAAGAGTGTAACTTCCATCTTCCTCAACTTCCAACGTAGTCCAATCTATCACATGCGACGGATCCGGCTCATATTTCCGAGCATTGATACATGGAATACATTGTGAACCTTCTCAAGCTTCGGTGGAAGCGCCGAACGGTACGCCGCCGGTCCAACTGTCTCCAAAATCTGAAATGGCCCTACAAACCTCGGTGCCAACTTCCCATGCTTGCTATATCTCTGAATCCCCCGTCTCAGACTAACCTTCAAGAAGACCTTATCGCCTACAACGAACTCCAACGGTCTCCTCCTCCGGTCAGCATAAGACTTTTGTCGGCTCTGTGCGGTGATCAACCGCTTTCGGATCTCATCAACTATCTCTCGAGCTTCTTTGACCATCTCCGGTCCTGAAACAACCTTCTCACCAACCTCTGCCCAACACAAAGGCGACCTACAAGGCCTCCCGTAGAGCGCCTCGTAAGGTGCCATCTCGATACTACTTTGGAAAGAGTTGTTATACACAAACTTTGCCAAATGTAAGTACCGATCCCAACTCCCTCCAAAATCAACTACACATGCTTGTAGCATATCCTCCAAAACCTGTATGGTTCTCTCACTCTGCCCATCACTCTGAGGATGATAAGCTGTAGAGAAATCCAACTTCGTTCCCAATGCCTCCTGTAAACTACTCCAGAATCTACCTGTGAACCGCGGGTCTCGGTCCGACACAATAGACAATGGAATTCCAAGTCTCACAATCTCATTGACGTACATAGTACTCAAGGTCTCTAACGAATCCGTCTTGTTCATGGGTAAGAAGTGTGCAGACTTGGTCAATCTGTCCACTATCACCCAAACTGCATCATGCCGTTTCTGAGTCATTGGCAAAGCCGTCACAAAATCCATCGTGATCCTCTCCCACTTCCATTCTGCTACTTGTAATGGTTGCAACAACCCTGCTGGTCTTTGATGTTCTGCCTTGACTTGCTGACAAGTTAAACATTTTACCACAAACTTAGCCACATCGGCTTTCATACCTCTCCACCAGAAATTTCGCTTCAAGTCTCGGTACATCTTCGTACCTCCTGGATGCATGGCAAACCATGAATGGTGTGCCTCCTTCAGAATCTCTTGCCTTAACTCATCATCATAGGGAAGTAATAGTCTTCCCATATACCGTACTCCCCCATCATTCCCTCGAACCCATCCAAGACTCTCTTCAATCACATCAAATGTATGATCCTCATTTTGTGCATCTATAACCTTCTGAACCATCATAGGTCTCGAAGTTATGGAACACAAATAGGTCTTTTCCGCTTGACTCCTCAACTCCAATCCAAACTCATTGATTGTCTCTACAATTTCCCACTCATGCATGAATAGACTAGAAATCTTCGTCTTCCTACTCAATGCATCCGCGACTACATTTGCCTTGCCGGGATGGTATTGCAAATCGAAGTCGAAATCCTCCAAGTATTCCATCCACCTCCTTTGACGCAAGTTTAACTCTCTTTGGGTGAATAGATACTTGAGGCTCTTGTGATCCGAGAACACTTCAAATCTTTCTCCGTAAAGATAATACCTCCATTGCTTAAGTGCAAATACCACTGCCGCTAACTCCAGATCGTGCACTGGATAATTTTTCTCATGCGTTTTGAGCAACCTTGAACCATATTCTATCACTCGGCCCCGTTGCATCAACACACAACCTAAACCAACTCCAGACGCATCGCAATACACCTGGTAGCCTACATTCCTTTCCGAAACCACTAACACTGGAGGTGTTGTCAACCTCTTCTTTAACTCTTCAAATGCGGCTTCACACTCGTCTGTCCACACAAACGGTGTGCCCTTCTTTGTGAGCTGCATCATCGGCGAAGCAACTCTTGAAAAATGCTCAATAAACCTCCGGTAGTAACCTGCCAACCCTAGGAAACTCCGGATCTCAGTCACATTCTTCGATCTCTCCCAATTCAAAACCGACTCAACTTTGGAGTAGTCAACCGCTATGCCTTCTTGAGTGATCACATGGCCTAGGAACTTTACTTCCGTGGCCCAAAATTCACACTTACTCAATTTAGCATACAATTGATTTTCCCTCAAAGTCTGTAACACTACCCTCAAGTGTTCCTCATGCTCTTCCTCCGTAGGAGAATAAACCAATATATCATCTATAAACACCACCACAAACTTGTCCAAAAACGGTCGAAGAACCCTTTGCATTAGGTCCATGAATACCGCCGGGGCATTTGTCAACCCAAACGGCATCACAAGAAACTCATAATGCCCATAACGAGTTCTAAACGCTGTTTTCTGGATATCCTCCTCCTTAATCCTCAACTGATGATAACCCGACCTCAAATCAATCTTAGAGAAATGTCTAGCACCTCTCAATTGGTCAAACAAATCATTGATCCTAGGCAATGGATACTTATTCCTCACTGTAACTTTATTCAACTGCCTATAATCAATACACATCCTCAAACTTCCGTCTTTCTTCTTGAAGAACAACACCGGTGCTCCCCACGGGGACACACTCGGTCTAATGAATCCCAAGTCTAGCAACTCCTCTAATTGAGAACTTAACTCCTTCAACTCTGCTGGAGCCATCCGATACGGCGGAATCGAAATCGGCTTGACGTTCGGATGCAACTCAATAGCAAAGTCAATCTCCCTCTTCGGAGGTAATCCCGGCAATTCTTCCGGAAACACATCCATAAACTCTTCCACTACCCGAATCATCTTATCTACATCTCCCTTAGGAGCTGAAGTCACCAAACTTGCGACTCTACAATCCTGATACGAAGGGTTATCCATGAAATGAGGACATGGGATCCCCTTCGATCCCTGTAAATGAATCACTCCACCCTCCGGTACTCTAAGAGTAATTCTCCTTTGCCAAAAATCAAGCACTCCTTGGTGCTTTGTCAACCAATCCACTCTGAGTATCACATCGAAGTCCTTGAAATCTAACACATACAAATCGGCTTGTAGAGTTATCTCTCCAAACCGACACTCACAACCGAACACTACCCCCTCCAACGTGGTAAAGTGCCCGAATGGCGAGGACACCGTAAACATTCTCCAAATCGGCGAAATCTCCACCGCTAGTGCGTTTGCTAACGAACTAGTAATAAATGATGAGGTAGCTTCTGAATCAAATAAGACTCTTGTCCAACAATTCGAAATCAAAAATGTACCTCCAATGAAGTTGGGATGCTCCTGTGCCTCATGATGTCCCATAGCAAAGACACGACCATCTGTCAGGGCATACTGCTGCTGCTGAGACTGTCTACCTCCACCTCGCCCTCTCCCTCCCGATGGAACAGCGGAAGGAAGAGTTGGAGGTGGTACCCCCGGTATCTGAGGCTGATGCTGCCCTCCCTGATTGCCCTGCGGACACTCACTCTTCTTGTGGCCTATCTTGCCACAACCATAGCACTTAAATCCAGAAGATCTGCACTCATTCTTCATGTGTCCCTCTTTCCCACACTTGTAGCACGTCACCTTGCCCCCTGGAGGCCTTGAACCCTTGCCTCGGTCCCCTTTCTGATGACGGAAATCAGTCCTCTGCTTCTTGTGACTGCCGCCACCACCACCACTACTCTCAGTCACTGGACGCTTTCTCTGAGCCTCATTCCGCTCACTCAACTCAAAGTCTAACGCCATCTCAACTGTATCATCATACGATACCACCCTAGTGGCCATCACCATCCTCCCAAGACTGGGTAGCAACCCATCTCGGTACCTTGCCGCCTTCTTTGCATCGGTAGGAGCAAACTCTCTCCCAAACCGATACAACTCCTCGAACTGCTTGGTGTACTGAGACACCGTCATCTCTGATGTCTGCAACAAATCTAAAAATTTCTTGGCCTTCTCAGTCTGCAGAGGTCTCGGCACAAACATCTGCATGAACAACTGCTCGAAAGAGATCCAAGTCAGCTCATTCCGCCTCTGACCCATGGACATCCACCATTCATATGCCACTCCACTCAGATAGTAAAACACAAACTTCACCCGTCGCTCATCGGATATCTCCAATGTGTCCATCCTCATACTCAACTGATTGAACAACTCCTCCGCCCCCACACCAGTTCCATCTCCAGAAAAGGTTGGAGGAGAAGTCCTCCTCAGCTGATCCACCTCATACATACCCCTTCCAGCTCTCGGTGCTGTAGCCACCTCAGTAGTAGCCTCGGGTACTACTCCCTCAGTACGTGTGCTAGTTGCACCTATCGCCTGAGCCACTGCTTGTGCTATCGTCTGTGCCTGTGTCTGCACCATACTCATCATGAAGCTAGCTAACCTCTCCATCGTCACCGATTGCCCCCCTGTAGTAATAGGAGCAACAGGTCCTGCAGGTGGTGCCTGCTGATCAGTACTCTCAGTCGGTAGCCCCTCAGGAACTATCTCCTCTTCTCTCAACTCAGGATCCACATTCGGAACCGAATCCTCAATGCTAGGTGTGCCTCTAGTAACACGTTCCATCCCAACACTACGGCCTCTACCTCGGCCCCTACCAGCTCCCCGTCGGCCTCTGCCACGAGGTACCTCAGTCCCACTCTCGGACCTGATAGTTCTACGGGTATTCATCTGCATGGCAAACAGACAACACCATTCAACACACAACTCAACAGAGGATTTACTAGGGATTAAAAAAACATACCGGATCAACAGCGGTTGTGACATGGCCTGGATTACACTACTCATTCCTCTAGGACCCGTCCCCGATCCTATATATAACAAACAAACCTCCCTCTGATACCAAATTATAACGCCCCGATCCGGGCAGGCCACTGGTGCCGCTAGTGCGATCATCCGGCGAACCGGAAATCCGGCGGCATCTCCCCATATGTCGAAGAGTCCCCGCTTGCATCAGAAACACGCAGCATAAAATCCTCCATCACACTAGCAACCTAGCTAGGCCTCAGGCCTCAATCACATGCAATCCTGATCCTAGGGGCCTCAGGCCATCCACTACCAGCATGCACAAACTGATAGTATAAACACATCATCAAATTCATAATATCATATAACCAAAAATCAACTCAGCATACACCATGCATATACCCTCTGGTGCCAAATGGTTATAAGATTATCATGAATAAACATCAATACATCATATATAAATACATGCTTAGAGTATCTCTCTAACACCCACATCCTACCCAGGGCCATCCATGTCACATCCCGCTCTCACTGATCCGCTCCACTAGTACCTGTACCTGTACCAGTATCACCTGTGGGAAGGAATGAAAGTAGAGGGTGAGCAAGAAGCTCAGTAGGGTTATGAGTAACATGAGCATAAGGCCGAATTGGAAACAATAGGCTATGCAACAATATGAACCTACCACATGAACATAAACTCAACAATCACATAGAACATCAACCCGGGCAATCCCCCCAATGAGCAACCTCATCGATACCATGGCTTGTTCCATGTAATATCGAACGTGAGCAAGCTCACCAAATCAACTCATCAATATCATGGTCGCTAACCATGACTATTGAACAGGAGCAAGCTCCCCAACATCAAACGCTCTTGGATTACCCGATTGCGTGACTTTACCACGCCCGCACCACTTCAGGCAAGTCCCTCATGAACCATACCTCTAGTGCGTTATCCTACTTGGAGTTCATATGACTCAGTGGTAACTCTCATCACCTCGTCATCCCTCCAAGTAGCTTTCAAGAAACCTAAGGAGCCCCGAGTCCATACCCGGTTCCCCATGCAACTCTAACGCATTATGTAATGCATGCTGAATAGATAAATATATGAACAACCTACATATATATACATAACTACCATGATGCATGAACGGAAACCACATCGTGTCCATAGGAGATGGAACACACACACTCGGGTCATGCAACATCAAGAATCAACAAGAATCACAATTAGGGTTCGTTTCCCCTTAGGAGCAATTAAGGCGGAAACACAAATGGAACGACCAATGAGGAATCGAAACGCTCTTAAAATATCGAAAATGAACGATAGAAAGAATGGTTGGAATCCCCTACCTCGTGTCGAGCAATTTACCAAAAAAATATCCCCAAATTCCGTTCCTAGGGTTTCGGTCTGCCTAAACCTACAATGTGGCGAAATCGAACCCTTACACGCATCGATATATCAACCACAACTCATATAAATATTAATTTGATCAATGAATTCGAATTTACTCACCTTCTCTCTCTAGAAATTTCTCCAAAATCCTTCAAACTCAACCCAAGCTCAACTCTACTCCAAATCACAAACCAATCTACATACACATCCAAAATCAACCTAGGATTAACATATCTAAACCATAGGAATCAACTCTAAAAGAAACTAACAAGATCTACTCAAAACCCTAGAAATGGAAAAATGAAGAAACTTACCTCCAAGGCTTGAATCTTCCTTGAATCCTTTCCCAAATCTCCAAAACTAAGCTCTAATCTCCAATAATCACCTCCAATACTCTTTTCTCTCTAGAATCGTCACCCTCTCTCTCTCTAGGATGAACCAAAACTCAGAAACCTCATAACTGGCTTGCGGAAGCCTTTTGAAGAAATCGGGCTGTGCCTAGGCGCTACCCTGTGCGCCTAGGCGCCCTGGCCTCTACTTAAGGTCCTTCAGGCGCTGCCCTGGGCGCCATCTTGGGCGTGCAGGGCTTTCACGCCTAGGCGTGGTGCGCCTAGGCGCCTCTACGCCTACTCCAATTTTTGGTCGCCCACTGGACTGGGCGCAGCGCCTAGGCGCCCTGCGGTGCGCCCAGTCCAGTACCTCATTTCCTAGACTCTCTTCTTGAATGCACTACTGCTGGATTAGGTGTCCCTGAGCGCACCATTGCACACCCCTAGGCGCACACGGCCTAGGCGTGCTGCTCGGGCGCCTAGGCGCTCCAGCTTCTTCTGATGCTCTTCATTTCAGCCTCCCACTGGACTAGGCGCCCCATGGTGCGCCTAGTCCAGTTTTTCCCCTTTGTGAAAAACTCAAAAATTACAAAAATTTTTGGGTCGGGGTTTCACATTTATAATCTCCTGTTATTATAGGGGGTGGCTTGATAACCACAGGGTCAACTTTTGGCCTTTTATTTTTAGAAGTATTTTTGAATGGATGTGTAACACTCCGAACCTTCGAATAATCTATAATGGTAGATATGATAAGATAGGTGACGTCATGTGTGACATAAATTGGATTGAAATATTTTTCATAAATTCTAGAGTGAAATTAAAAATTATGGGCAAAAGAATTGTTAGAAACGGGATGAAAATGAATTTATTATGAATTATGGAAGTTAAATACAAAACTATAATAATTGATATAGTAATGGCAAGACTGTAAATATGGATAGATAGTTGGTGTAAATTAGTAGTAAGGGTAGGGGCAAACCAGTAATTTAGAAAGCAAAACAAATGAAATAAAAGATATATGGTTTACACAGAAATCGAGGAGGAGAACGTAGGATCGGAGGTGGCGACGGAACCCGTACTTGTCACCGCCGGCGATGGTTCACGAATCGGAAACCAGCGAACGGACGAGGGGAGTGAGATGAGGACAACGGTGCCATTTTCGGAAGGAAAGGAGGTGGTCTTGGCAGCCAATCGTGGAGGAGAAGCTTGCGGCCACCGTGGTCTTCGATTCTTGATTCCGGCAAGATCCGGCCATGTTTCAGGTAACCAATCACGGCGAAGCTTCGTTCCGTCAATCCCTACCGATCCGTATGGGCGGTGCGCGCCACCGTGCCGTTGCCGGAGTTAACCCGCATGTGCTAGGAGCCGGGTCTGTTAGACCCGACACTGGTAACAACCGGGTCAAGCAGACCCGGTTGAATAATAGGGTAATTAATTAATATCAATAAAGAGAAATTAGTTGAAAACAGTACTATTAAATTATTAATAATTTATTATGGGTATTCTATAGGTTTCAGAAACCAATCATTGTAATTAGAATATCAGGATTTACGGGAGCACACAAAGGTAAGTAATACTCACCTGTCTCACGGAATTGCATGTTGAATGAGTGTTAATTATAAAATTTCTGTATTTATATGTGTATGTATATGTATAAGGTAGGTATATTTATATATGTATACATGTTTGTATGATTAATTTGTGGTAATGTGATTGATATGGTTATAATAATAATTGTATGGACTCTATTAATTATAGACATCAACTTGATTGCGGTGATTTTGGTACTGGTTGATTGTGAATTGTCATTAATATCCATATATATATATATATATATGGATATTAATATGAGGCTAAACTGACGACGATGAGGTATTTGTGAATGGTGAACTGTTATGGGATGTTATCTGGATATGACAGTTAATGGTTTTATTGCATGAAACATAACATATCATGACATACATGACACATGCATTTAAGGAAAATGAAAGGAAAATGTTTTTATGAACCGGGTACTACTGCTACAGGGAGGGTATATGGAAAGCTTAAAGTTGCGGTTTATATGAAAGGAAATTGGTACCGGAAATGAAAATAGAAAGGTATTCTGACTGAAAAGTGTTCTTTGATAGGACACTTAATATAAGGAAAATCCCGACCGGTTGCTCTGTAGCAGTTTACCTAGGTTAGGGGCCCAAGTATTGGAAAAGAATTTAAATGGCTGACGGTTTTTATAAAGATAATGTTCATGTGCATTCATGCATAAGTATTACTTGCTGGGCTTTAGCTCACTATGTTTCGTGATACAGGTACTGAATACTTGAGGATTAAACTGACTTAGCTGTTGATGGCGTGATTGCGGATCCATGGGAAGAATGCTCATGCGTTGGAGTTAGGTTTTATTAGTTCATAATAAGATTTCTAATTCTATGTAGGTTTACTGATTATTTATGGTATCCAAAACATCATGAATAAACAAAAGATCGAAAAACAGGAAGAATGTATTGTACCTCTTTACTTTAATTACAGTCAGAAAATTATGATGGTTAAAAGATCATTAAAGGTAGGATGATGCAATTGAGTTATTTACTGGGTTTATTTGGTAAGAGTATTTAAGTTTTATACTAGCAGTATTAAGTTCTCTGTATGTATATATAATAAGGTGATCCTATTAGATAGGTATGTAATATAGGTAGCGTTCTGGACTACGTGCCCGTGAACTAGGGTTTCGTGGGACGGGGCGTTACAGGATGATTGGGGGGAATGGGTCCGAATGTAAAAGGTGTAGATTCAGTAATCGAAAGATGGTTTTCGATTCTGTCAAGTTGATTAGCCAAAGTTTTTAAATGAATATTGGTAAAATTACCTTGTCTTTGAATGTTGGCAGAGACTAAATCAGTCGTTGATGGTTTAACAAAAGGCAGAACATCAATTTCTTTGTAAAAGACATGTTTTGCAGGTGGGTGGATGGCTTCTATTGTCTCACCTGAAGCTAGAGTCCATTTTATCATGGGTTTTGAGTAATAACCTAAGTGGATTCTCTTTCTTGGTATAACATAAACCATTGTTTAAATGGCATGTTTGCACCAATTAATCTAAGTTCTTCATAAAACTTTTTCCTAAAAAAGTCTAATTCTTCTTTGTTATATGTTTTAACATACCATAGCCTAAACGGCTTATTGTGAGGTTCCATTAACGCTTTGCTCAAATATGAGCAATCTGGAACAAAAGGTTCTTTAATCATGTTAATTCTGTGAATTTGAGGGTCAAATTCTAATTTAGACGGAGCGGGTTCATTCTTCTCGTTGGAATCGTTGGATCCAACCTCCGAGGGAGATGGAGCAGATGGTGGTTTATAAACTGGATGGGGAATATTATTTGTAGAGACTGTTGTGCCTCTGACGGAGTCGGGGATAGAAGAAGTACTATGCCTAAATTGTATGGGTTTTGTCCTTCTAAAGTCAAGGTTAGATGGGGTGATAGTAACCTTCCTATTGGATGAAAAGAATATTTCAACATCGCCATTATCGTGTTTGACAATTTGTTCCATTTTCTCGGTGTGATTGTCTTTGTGGTAGAGGCAGATGCTTCTTCTAAAAACCAGTTGGAAGGCATGGAAACATCTTTCCATTGGATGGATTTAGAAACTGCTAGATTAGCGTTTGCATGGTCAACTTGGAATAAAGTTATCGATCCTTTTTTTGAAAACCCAATGACATTTGGGATCACAGTATTCATGGCTTTAAAGCATACTCGATAAATGACATTAATGTTCCTAGATTCTGGCATCATGTCATAGCCGCAAGTTTTCAAATTTAATTGCAATGCGTGTTGAAGGTTTGGATCGTCTAAGGCAAGGGTAAGGTTAGGATAACAGTCAAAGTAGACTGGTCCTTTGTATAAACTTGTTTCTACCATACCAAGGAGTGAATCAGTAAAATTATAATGACGGCTGTCTCTTAAACAGGCGAGGATTGATGTATTTAAACCTTCCCTGGTGAGAGGTTTAAGGGAAATTTGGACCAATCCTATGTGCAAATAGTTAAATTTGCGAAGTATTTAGCTTCAGTGATAAGAGGGGTATGACCTCGTTTTCTGCTTGAATGCGTTTAGCATGTTCTACAGTCTCAACAATAAAAGATGTTTTAAGAGAAAATGATCCTCTCTTATAAACATGAGATGGTTCAATTTTTGGTATTGTCCATTTATTAAGGACTTCATCAATATCAGAAAAAACCAATTCCTCAATATTCTTACGAGATACAACATAATTATTAGAAAGATTGGTGCTGAAACTTTATGTGTTCCTTTTGCTCAGGCTTACGGATAAAAGAAGCCATGAGAGGGAGTTTTTAGACATCTATTGTATGACTCTTCTAAAGGACTTTAACAGTGACTCAATGGCCTAACGCTCTCACAGCTCAACAGCCTAAAAACTCAAGCTAACCTCGACTACTCAACTTCTCCGGGGATTTGGCTCCGATACCAAGATGCACATAACAGAAGCAATTAAGAGGAGAACAAAGAGGATAGGATTCGTAGATTTTTTCGTTGCCAAGAGACAAACTTTTGTTCCAAATAGGTAAAACTATTAAAAACTCCTCTAAGGAGAAAGTTGGGTAATTAGGAACCATCTAGGTTGTCTGGTGTACACTTTTATAGTTATTTTATTTCGAATTTTATGAGTCTAGGCTTCGTAGATTGTTTCGTTTCCAAAAGACCAACTTTCGTTCTCAAATAGGCAAAACCGTTAAAAGCTTCTCTTAATGAGAGAGTTGTGTTATTCGGAACCATCTGGTTGTTCGGTGTACACTATTCACAGTTAGTTTATGTCGAATTTTATGAGTATAGGCTTCGTAGATTGTTTCGTTGCCAAAAGACCAACTTTCATTCTCAAATAGGGAAAACCGTTAAAAGCTCCTCTAAGAATAGAGTTGGGTAATTCCGAACCATATAGGTTGTTCGGTATATAATTTTTATTGTTATTTCTTGTCAAAATTTTCAAGTATAGGCTTCTTAGATTGTTTCGTTGCCAAAAAACCTACTTTCGTTCTCAAACAGGCAAAACCGCTAAACCATCCTAAGAGAGAGTTGGACAATTCTAAACCATCTAGGTTGTTCGGTGTACACTTTTTATTTTTATTTTATGTCGAATTATACGAGTATAGGCTTCCAAGATTGTTTTATTGCCAAAATTTCAACTTTCATTCTCAAAAAAGATAAATCCTTGAAAAGCTCCTCCAAGGAGAGAGTTCGGTAATTTCAAGCCATCTAGGTTGTTTGGTGTACACTTTTTTTATTGTTATTTTATGTCAAATTTTACCAGTATAGGCTTAGTAGATTGTCTCGTTTCCAAGAGACAAACTTTCGTTCCAAACAGGTAGAACTGTTAAAAAGTCCTCTAAGGAGAGAGTTGGGTACTTACGAACCATCTACGTTGTCCGGTGTACACTTTTATAGTCATTTTGTGTCGAATTTTACGAGTATAGTTTTTGTAGATTGTTTCTTTTTCAAAGGACCAACTTTCGTGTCCAAATAGGCAAAACCGTTAAAAGCTCCTATAAGAAGAGAGTTAGATAATTTCGAACCATCTAGGTTGTTCGGTGTATACTTTTTATTGCTATTTTATGTTAAATTTTATGAGATAGGCTTTCTAGATTTTTTTAGTTGCGAAAAGACCAACTTTTGTTCTGAAATATGCAAAACCGTTAAAGGCTTCTTTATGGAGAGAATTGCGTAATTCCGAGCCATCTAGGCTGTTCGGTGTACAATTTTTATAGTTATTTTATGTCAAATTTTACTAGAATAGGCCTCTTAGATTGTTTCTTTGCCAAGAGGCAAACTTTCGTTCCAAATAGGTAAAACTGTTAAAAAGTCCTCTAAGGAGAGAGTTGGGTAATTCGGAACCATCTAGGTTGTTTGGCGTACACTTTTCATAGTTAGTTTATGTCGAATTTTATGAGTATAGGCTTCGTAGATTGTTTCGTTGGCAAAATACCATCTTTCGTTCTCAAATAGCCAACACTGTTAAAAGCTACTCTAAGAATAGAGTTGGGTAATTCCGAACCATCTGGGCTCCTCGGTGTCTACTTTTTATTCTAATTTTATGTTGAATTTTATGAGTATAGGATTCATATGTTGTTTCACTTCCAAAAGACCAACTTTCGTTCTCAAATAGCTAAAACCGTTAAAAGCTCCTCTAAGGAGAGAGTCGGGTGATTTCGAATCATCTAGGTTGTTCGGTGTCCACTTTTTATGGTTATTTTACCCCAAATTTTACGAGTATAGGTTTCGTAGATTGTTTTGTTGTCAAAAAACCGACTTTCATGTCCAAATAGGCAAAACAGTTAAAATAAGGAGAGAGTTGGATAATTTCGAACCATCTAGGTTGTTTGGTGTATACTTTTTATTGCTATTTTATGTCAAATTTTATGAGATAGGCTTTGTAGATTGTTTCGTTGCCAAAAGACCAACTTTCGTTCCCAAACAGGCAAAACCGTTAGAAGCTTCTCTATGGAGAGGATTGGGTAATTCTGAACGATCTAGGCTATTCGGTGTACAATTTTTATAGTTATTTTATATCCAGTTTTAGGAGTATAGACTTCGTTTATTATTTCGTTGCCAAAAAACCAACTTTCGTTCTCAAATAAGCAAAAGCGTTAAAAGCTCTTCTAAAGAGAGAGTTAGATAATTCCTAACCATCTAGGTTGTTCAGTGTATACTTTTTATTATTATTTTATGTCAAATTTTTCAAGTATAGGTTTCGTAGATTGTTTCGTTATCAAAAGACCAACTTTCGTGTCCAAATAGGCAAAACCATTAAAAGCTTCTATAAGGAGGGAGTTGGATTGTTCCGAACCATCTAGGCTCTTCGGTGTATACTTTTTATTGCTGTTTGATGTCAAATTTTATGAGATAGGCTTCGTAGATTGTTTCGTTGCCAAAAGACCAACTTTCATTCCCAAACAGGTAAAACCGTTAAAAGATTCTCTATAGAGCGAATTGGGGAATTCCAAACCATCTAGGCTGTTTGGTGTACAATTTTTATAGTTATTTTATGTCAAATTTTATGAGAATAGGCTTCGTAGATTGTTTCACTGCCAACATACAAACTTTTTTCCAAATAGTTTAAACTGTTAAGAGCTCCTCTAAGGAGAGAGTTGGGTAATTACGAACCATCTAAGTTGTCCGGTGTACACTTTTTATTGTTATTTTACGTCAAGTTTTATGAGTATAGAGTTCGTAGATTGTTTCGTTGCCAAAAGACCAACTTTCGTTCTCAAATTAGCAAACCCGTTAAAAGCTCCTCTTCATGAGAGAGTTGGGTTATTCGGAACCATCTAGGTTGTTCGGTCTACACTTTTTACAATTATTTTATGTCATATTTTATGAGTATAGGATTTGTAGTTTGTGTCATTGCCAAAAGACCAACTTTTGTTCTCAAATAGGCAAAACCGTTAAAAGCTTCTCTAATAAGAGAGTTAAGTTATTGCGAACCATGTAGATTGTTCGATGGACACTTTTTATTGTGATTTTATGTCAAATTTTATGACTATAAGCTTCATAGACCATTTCGTTACCAAAAGACCAACTTTCGTTCTCAAATAAGCAAAATCGTTAGAAGCTACTCTATGGATAGAGTTGGGTAATTCTGAACCATCTTGGTTGTTCGGTGTCCACTTTTTATTCTTATTTTATGTCGAATTTCATGACAATAGGCTTCGTAGATTATTTCGCTGGCAAAAAACTAACTTTTGTGTCCAAATAGGCAAAACAATTAAAAGCTCCTCTAAAGAGAGAGTTGGGTAATTCCGAACCATCAAGATTGTTCGGTGTATACTTTTTATTTTTATTTTATGTCAAATTTTACGAGTGTAGGCTTTGTTGATTATTTCATTTTGAAAAGACTAATTTTCGTTTCCAAATAGGTAAAACCATTAAAACCTCCTCTAAGGAGAGAGTTGGGTAATTCCTAACCTTCTAGGTTATCCGATGTACACTTTTTATTGTTATTTTATGTCAAATTTTATGAGTATAGAGTTCGTAGATTGTTTCATTGCCAAAAGATAAACTTTCGTTCTCAAATTGGCAAACCCATTAAAAGCTCCTCTTTATAAAAGAGTTGGGTTATTATGAACCATCTAGGTTGTTCCGTGTACAAGTATAGGCTTTGTAGATTGTTTCGTTGCCAAAAGACCAACTTTTGTTCTCGAATAGGCAAAGCTGTTAAAAGCTCGTCTAATGAGAGAGTTGAGTTCCTGTAAACCATCTAGGTTGTTCAGTGTACGCTTTTTATAGTTATTTTATGTCTCATTTACAGGTATACGCTTTGTAGAATGTTTCGTTGCCAAAAGACCAACTTTCGTTCTCAAATAAGCAAAATCGTTAAAAGCTACTCTAAGGAGAGAGTTGGGTAATTCCAAACCATCTAGGTTGTTTGGAGTCCAATTTTTATTGTTATCTTATGTTGAATTTTACGAAAATAGGCTTCGTAGATTGTTTCATTGGCAAAAAACCAATTTTCGTGTCCAAATAGGCAAAACCATTGAAAGCTCCTGTGAAATCCCGACCCAAAAATTTAGTTTTGAGTCGAGTTACGGATTATTTGTGAAGTACGGCATTTTGGAAAAATAGTTTTGAACTTGGTTCGGTAAATGGGTCATAACTTTTAGTGTACATGTCCGTTTTGGGCCCGTAATATATCAAATCGAAGCTTAGATCGAGCCGGAAAATAAATTTGAGAAAAAACTGGGTTCTGTGAACAGTAATCCGTCCGGACGGATAATTGAGCGTCCGGACGGATTTGCCTAGAATCAAGGCAGTGAGTTCTGTGAACAGTAATCCGTCCGGACGGATAATTGGGCGTCCGGACGGATTTGCCTAGAGTGAGGGCAGTGGGTTACGGGAACAGTAATCCGTCCGGACGGATACTTTGGGCGTCCGGACGGCTATCGGGAAATCAGTTTTTAGGCTCAGTTTTAGACATTTCAGCTTATTCCAACTTTTGAAACACCCGACTAGAGAGAGAAAGAGAGAGAGAAGAAGAGAGAGAAGGAGCTTTTGGTTGAAGTTTGGCTTGGGGATTGAAGATTTGTGACTCTTGAAGCTTATCACGGAAGATTCAAGGTGGATTTTGGAGATTTGGTAAGTTTTTCATAGTTTTTGGAATTTCTAGGTTTTTCTAGATTCGTTTGATTCTTTAAGAATTAGACTCTATGGTTTAGATATGTTGTTCTAGACTTGATTTTAGACCTATGTGTAGGTTGATTGTGATTTTGGTGTGAAGAATCGTTTGGGCTAAGAACAAAGGTGTTTTAGAGGAATTTCTAGAGAGAGAAAGTAAGTGTTTATGATTTTGTTGATTAAATTGTGATTGATATGATAATATGGAATTTTTGGATTAATTATATGAGTTCGATTTGATGTGAATCGATAGGTTGGGAGAACCAAGGGTTAAAACCCTAAATTTGAGAATTTGTGTAGTTGGCTCGGAACGAGGTAGGGGATTTCCAACCTTTGTTTCTATAATTCGTTATTGTTGCCTAAATAGCGTTTCGATTCTTCATTGGTTGCCATTATTTGAGTTTCCGCCTTAATTGCTTCTAAGGGGAAACGAGCCTTGTGTGGATTATTATTTGATGTTGAATGTTGCATGACCCGATTTTGTGTTCCGTCATTTACGGTCACGTTGTGATTTTCCGTTCATGCATCATGGTAGTTATGTAAAATATATAGGATGTTCATATATACTTATCTATTCGGCATGACATGTCATAATGTATTAGAGATGCATGGGGGACTCGGGTATGGACTCGAGAACCCTTAAGTTACTTGAAAGCCACATGGGAGGATGGCAAGGTGAAGGTTGTTATCACCAAGTCACGTGAACTCCATGTGGGGTAACGCACTAAGGGTAGGGTCGAGAGTGACTTGCCTTGTTGGGTGCGGGCGTGATAGGTTCACGCAACCGGATGATCCTAGGAGTGGTTGGTTGTGGTGAGCTTGCTCCCGGGCAATATTACATTGAGTTGCAATGGTATTGTGGTTGTTATGCTCCGAAAGGGTCGATCCGGGTAAATGTTGATGTGAAATTGTTGAGTATACGTTCATGTGGTAGGTACATATTGATGCATTACTTCCTTCGGTTCTGCCTATATCAATGTTTACTTCTTTACCCTACTGAGCTTCTAGCTCACTCCTTTACTTTCTTCCTTTCACAGGAGATACTGGTACAGGTACCGGTGATGCGGATCGGTGAGCGGGACGTGACATGGATGGCCCTGGATAGGATAGAGTGCTAGAGATATACTCTATGCATGTGGGTTTATGTAGTATATATATGTTGAGAGAATATAACCATTTAGCACGGTTGTGCTTTTATGTGGATGTGGATGTTGAATTCTGGTTATATTTGATGCTATAAAAATCTGTGTGTGGATTTATATGTGATGTGTGATGCCATCAGTTTGTGCATGCTGGTAGTGGATGGCCTGAGGCCTAGGGTCAGGATTGCATGTGGTTGAGGCCTGAGGCCTATGTTTGCTAGGTTGCTAGTGTGATGTTGTTGTTGCTGCGTTTCTGATGCAGGTGGGCACTCTCCGATATACGGGGAGGTGCCGCCGGATTTCCGTTTGATCCCGGATGTTCACACTAGTGACCTAGGAAGGGTGCGGAGAGAGCACCCAGTCGCGTCTCCGGAAACGGGGCGTGACAGCTCCTCTAAAGAGAGAGTTGGGTAATTCCGAACCATCTAGTTTGTTCAGTGTATACTTTTTATTGTTATTTTATGTCAAATTTTACGAGTATAGGCTTCGTAGATTGTTTCGTTGCCAAAAGACCAACTTTCATTCTCAAATAGCCAAAACTTTTAAAAGCTCCTCTAACGAGAGAGTTGAGTAATTATGAGCCATCTTGGTTGTTCGGTGTATACCTTTTATAGTTAGTTTAGTACAGGCTTCGTAGATTGTTTTGTTGTCAAAAGACTAACTTTCGTTCTCAAATAGGCAAAACCGTTACAAGCTCCTCTAAGAATAGAGTTGGGTAATTCCGAACCGTCTAGGTTGTTCGGTTTATAATTTTTATTGTTCTTTCATGTCAAATTTTTCGAGTATAGGCTTCGTAGATTGTTTTTCTTTGCCAAAAGACCAACTTTCGTTCTCAAATAGGCAAAATCGCTAAAAGCTCCTCTAAGGAGAGAGTTGTGTTGGACTTTAGGGCATCCAAGATGGGCCAAACCCTTTCGGGGTTACCAAGCCCATTTGGAGTGTTCCTTGTTGGTTAAGTTACCAACTCCTATCCTTAATATGATAAGGATAAAATACTTGAGATTTGATCTATATCTCAAGAGTTTTAAGGTTAAGGTAGTTTCAATGGGACTAGGACTCGACTACTATAAATAGAGGGCCTCCCTATGGAACTAGACACACATATTTCATACAGAAGTTACGGGTGAGTGTTGAGAGGATTGCTAAGGGGTTCTTGAAGGGTGAACTTAGGTTGCTGTCCTCGTGATTGACATCTAAGACTTTCGCATCGTGAGCTCGTTCCGCCAAATAGATCCTAACAAGTAAGTAGTACAAGTAGTATAATCAAATGCTATTATACGTTAAATCCTTTAAGTTGGGTAATTCCGAACCATCTAGGTTGTTCGGTGTACACTTTTTTATTTTTATTTTTATTTTAGGTCAAATTTTATGAGTATAGACTTCCTAGATTGTTTTGTTGCCAAAAGACCAACTTTCGTTCTTAATTGGACATCATATATAAAAGGTCCTTTTTTGAAAGACTCGAGCAATTCCGAACCAATAGAGCTTGTCAGACTACACTTTTTATTGGAATTTTATGTCAAATAATACAAGTATTGGATTCGTAGATTGTTTCGCTGCCAAAAGACCAACTTTCGTTTCCAAATAGGTAAAACCGTGAAAACCTCCCCTTTAGAGAGAGTTGCGTCCGGTGTACACTTTTTATTGTTATTTTATGTCAAATTTTATGAGTATAGAGTTCGTAGATTGTTTCGTTGCTAAAAGATCAACTTTCATTCTCAAATTGGCAAACCCGTTAAAAGCTCATCTTTATAAGAGAGTTGGGTTAATCTGAACCGTCTAGATTGTTCGGTGTACGCTTTTTATAGTTATTTTATGTCACATTTTACAACTATAGGCTTTGTAGTTTGTTTCATTGCCAAAAGACCAACTTTTGTTCTCAAATAGGTAAAACCATTAAAAGCTCCTCTAATGAGAGAGTTGAGTTCCTGTAAAACATCTAGGTAACACAGTGTACGCTTTTTACAATTATTTTATGTCAAACTTTACGAGTATTGGCTTCGTAGATTCTTTCGTTGCCAAAAGACCAACTTTCGTTCTCAAATAGTTGAAACCATTAAAAGCTCCTCTAAGAATAGAGTTGGGTAATTCTGAACCATCTAGGTGGTTCGCTGTACACTTTTTATAGTTATTTTGTGTCCTATTTTACTAGTATAGGCTTCATTTATTGTTTCGTTGCGAAAAGACCAACTTTCGTTCTCAAATAGGCAAAACCGTTAAAAGCTCTTCTAGGGAGAGAGTTTGGTAATTCCTAACCATTTAGGTTGTTCAGTGTATACCTTTTATAGTTACTTTATGTCAAATTTTATGAGTATAGGATTCGTAGATTGTTTTGTTGTCAAAAGACCAACTTTCGTGTCCAAATAGGCAAAACCTTTCAAAGCTTCTATAAGGAGAGAGTTGGGTAATTTTGAACCATCTAGGTTGTTCGGTCTATACTTTTTATTGCTATTTTATGCCAAATTTTATGAGATAGGCTTTGTAAATTGTTTCGTTGCCGAAATACCAACTTTTGTTCCCAAACAGGCAAAACCGTTAGAAGCTTCTCTATGGAGAAAATTGGGTAATTCCGAACCATCTAGGCTGTTTGGTGTATAATTTTTATAGTTATTTTCTATCAAATTTTATGAGAATAGGCTTCGTAGATTGTTTCGTTGCCAACAGACAAACTTTCGTTTCAAATAGGTAAAGTTGTTAAAAGCTCATCTAAATAGAGAGTTGGGTAATTACGAACCATCTATGTGTCCAGTATACAGTTTTTATTGTTATTTTCGTCAAGTTTTATGAGTATAGATTTCATAGATTGTTTTGTTGCCAAAAGACCAACTTTCGTTCTCCAACTAGCAAACCCATTAAAAGCTCCTCTTAATGAGAGAGTTGGTTATTCGAAACCAGTTTTGTTGTTCGGTGTACAATTTTTACAGTTATTTTATGTCAAATTTTATTAGTATAGGCTTTGTAGTTTGTTTCGTTGCCAAAACACCAATTTTTGTTCTCAAATAGGCAAAACCGTTAAAAGCTCCTGTAATGAGAGAGTTGAGTTATTGCAAACCATGTAGCGGTGGACACTTTTTATTGTTATTTTATGTCAAATTTTATGAGTATAAAGTTTGTAAATTGTTTCGCTGCGAAAAGACCAACTTTCGTTCTCAAATAGGTAAAACCGTTGAAAGCTCCTCTTAGGAGAGAGTTGGGTAATTCTGAACAATCTAGGTTGTTCGATGTACACTTTTTATAGCTATTTTATGTCAAATGTTTCGAATATAGGCTTCATCTATTGTTTCGTTGCAAAAAGACCAACTTTCGTTTTCAAATAGGCAAAACCGTTAAAAGCTCCTCTAAGGAGATAATTGGGTTATTCCGAGCCATCTAGGTTATTCGGTGTCCACTTTTTATTGTAATTTTAGGTCAAATTCTACGAGTATAGGCTCCATAGATTGTTTCGTTGACAAAATACCAACTTTTGTGTCCAAATAGGAAAACCGTTAAAAGCTCCTATAAGGAGAGAGTTGGGTAATTCCGAACCACCTAGGTTGTTCGGTGTATACTTTTTATTGCTATTTTTGTCAAATTTTATGAGATAGGCTTTGTAGATTGTTTCGTTGTCAAAAGACCAACTTTTGTTCATAAACAGACAAAACCGTTAGAGGCTTCTCTATGGAGAGAATTAGATAATTCTGAACCATCTAGGCTATTCGATGTACAATTTTTATCGTTATTTTATGTCAAATTTTATGAGAATAGGTTTTCATAGATTGTTTCATTGCCAACAGACAAACTTTCATTCCAAATAGGCAAAACTGTTAAAAACTCCTCTAAGGATATAGTTGGGTAATTACGAATCATCTACGTTGTCCAGTGTTCATTTTTTATTGTTATTTTATGTCAAATTTTATTTGTATAGAGTTCGTACATTGTTTCGCTGCGAAAAGATCAACTTTCCTTCTCAAATAGTTAAAACCGTTAAAAGCTCTTCTTATGAGAGAGTTAGGTAATTCTGAATAATCTAGATTGTTTGCTGTACACTTTTTATAGCTAATTTATGTCAAATGTTTTGAATAATAGGCTTCATCTATTGTTTTGTTGCAAAAAGACCAACTTTTGTTTTCAAATAGACAAAACCGTTAAAAGCTCCTCTAAGGAGATAGTTCGCTTATTCTAAACCATCAAGGTTTTTCAGTGTCCACTTTTTATTGTTATTTTATGTCGAATTTTACGAGAATAGGTTTTCGTAGATTGTTTCGTTCCCAGCAGACAAACGTTCGTTCCAAATAGATAAAACTATTAAAAACTCCTCTAAGGAGAGAGTTGGGTAATTGCGAATCATCTACGTTGTCCTGTGAACACTCTTTATTGTTATTTTATGTCCAATTTTACGAGTATAGGATTCGTTTATTATTTCGTTGCCAAAAGATCAACTTTCGTTCTCAAATAGGCAAAACCATTAAAAGGTACTATAAGGATTGAGTTGTGTAATTCCCAACCATCAAGGTTGTTCGGTGTACACTTTTTATAGTTAGTTTATGTCAAATGTTTTGAATAATAGGCTTCATCTATTGCTTTGTTGCAAAAAGGCCAACTTTTATTTTCAAATAGGCAAAACCCTTAAAAGCTCCTCTAAGAAGATAGTTGGGTTGTTATTCCGAACAATCTAGGTTGTTCGGTGTCCACTTTTTATTGTTATTTTAGGTCAAATTTTATGAGTGTAGGCTTCGTAGATTGTTTCATTGCCAAAAGACCAACTTTCGTGTCTAAATAGACAAACCGTTAAAAGCTCCTATCAGGAGAGAGTCGGGTAATTTCAAACCATCTACTTTGTTCGGTGTTTACTTTTTATTGCTATTTTATGTCAAATTTTATGAGATAGCCTTCATAGATTGTTTCGTTGGCAAAGACCAACTTTCGTTACTAAACAGGTAAAACTGTTAGAGGCTTCTCTATGGAGAGAATTGGGTAATTCCGAACCACATAGGCTGTTCGGTGTACAATTTTTATTGCTATTTTATGTCAAATTTTACGAGAATAGGTTTTCGTAGATTTTTTCGTTGTCAACAGAAACACTTTCGTTCCAAATAGGTAAAACTATTAAAAACTCCTCTAAGGAGAGAGTTGGGTAATTACGAATCATCTACGTTGTCCGGTGTACACTTTTTATTGTTATTTTATGTCCAATTTTACGAGTATAGGATTTGTTTATTGTTGCGTTGCCAAAAGATCAACTTTCGTTCTCAAACAGGCAAAACCGTTAAAAGGTACTCTAAGGATTGAGTTGTGTAATTCCTAACCATCTAGGTTGTTCGGTGTACACTTTTTATAGTTAGTTTATGTCAAATTTTACGAGTATAGACTTCGTAGATTGTTTCTTTGCCAAAAAACCAAATTTCGTGTCTAAGTAGGCAAAACTATTAAAATCTCCTATAAGGAGAGAGTTGGGTAATTTCAAACCATCTAGGTTGTTCAGTGTATAAATTTTACTGCTATTTTGTGTCAAATTTAATGAGATAGACTTTGTAGATTGTTTCATTGCCAAAAGACCAACTTTCGTTCCTGAACAGGCAAAACTGTTAAAGGCTTCTCCATGGAGAGAATTGGGTAATTCTGAACCATCTAGGTTGTTCGGTGTCCAATTTTTTATGTTATTTTATGTCAAATTTTATGAGAATAGGTTTTCGTAGATTGTTTCGTTGCCAACAGACAAACTTTCGTCCCAAATAGGTAAAACTATTAAAAACTCCTCTAAAGAGAGGGTTGGGTAATTATGAATCATCTACATTATCCGGTGTACACTTTTTATTGTTATTTTATGTCAAATTTTATGAGTATAGAGTTCGTAGATTGTTTTCACTGCCAAAAGATCCACTTTGGTTTTCAAATAGGCAAAATCATTAAAAGCTCCTCCAAGGAGACAGTTGGGTTATTCCGAACCATCTAGATTGTTCGGCGTCCACCTTTTACTGTTATTTTAGGTCAAATTTTACGAGTATGGGCTTCATAGTTTGTTTCGTTGCCAAAATACGAACTTTCGTGTCCAAATAGGCAAACCGTTAAAGGCTCCTGTAAGGAGAGAGTTGGATAATTCCAAAACATCTAGGTTGTTCGGTGTATACTTTTAATTGCTATTTTATGTCAAATTTTATGACATAGACTTGGGTAGATTTTTTCGTTGCCAAAAGCCAACTTTCGTTCCTAAATAGGCAAAACCGTTAGAGGCTTCTCTATGGAGAGAATTGGGTAATTCCGAACCATCTAGGCTGTTCGGTGTACAATTTTTTTTTTATTTTGTGTCAAATTTTATGAGAATATGATTTCGTAGATTGTTTCGTTGCCAACAGACAAACTTTCGTTCTAAATAGGTAAAACTGTTAAAAACTCCTCTAAGGAGGGAGTTGGGTAATTACGAATCATCTACGTTGTCGGGTGCACACTTTTTATTGTTATTTTATGTCAAGTTTAATGAGTATAGAGTTCGTAGATTGTTTCGCTACCAAAAGACCAACTTTGGTTCCTAAACAGGCGAAACAGTTAGAGGCTTCCCTATAGAGAGAGTTGGGTGATTTTGAACCATCTAGGTTGTTCCGTGTCCATTTTTTATTGTTATTTTATGTCAAATTTTATGAGAATAGACTTCGTGGTTTGCTTCGTTGCCAAAAGACTAACTTTCGTTCTCAAGTAGCCAAAACCATTAAAAGCTCCTCCAAGAATAGAGTTGGGTAGTTCTGAACCATCTAGGTTGTCTGGTGTACAATTTTTATAGTTATTTTATGTCAAATTTTACGAGAATATGTTTTCGTAGATTGTTTCTTTGCCAACAGACAAACTTTCGTTCCAACTAGATAAAACCGTTAAAAAATCCTCTAAGGAGAGAGTTGGGTAATTACGAATCATCTACGTTGTCGGGTGCACACTTTTTATTGTTATTTTATGTCAAATTTAATGAGTATAGAGTTCGTAGGTAAAACCATTAGAAGCTTCTCTTATGAGAGAATTGGGTAATTCTGAACAATCTAGGTTGTTCGCTGTACACCTTTTATAGCTATTTTATGTCAAATGTTTCGAATATAGGCTTCATCTATTGTTTCGTTGCCAAAAGACGAACTTTCATTTTTTAAATAGGCAAAACCGTTAAACGCATCTCTAAGGAGACAGTTGGGTTACTCCGAACCATCTAGATTGTTCGATGTCCACTTTTTATTGTTATTTTAGGTCAACTTTTACGAGTATAGGCTTCGTAGATTGTTTCGTTGCTAAAAGACCAACTTTCATGTCCAAATAGGCAAACGATTAAAAGCTCCAATAAGGATAGAGTTGGGTAATTCCAAATCATCTATGTTGTTCGGTGTATACTTTTCATTGCTATTTTATGTCAAATTTTATGAGATAGGCTTTATAGATTGTTTCGCTGCCAAAAGATCAACCTTCGTTCCTAAACAGGCAAAACCGTTAGAGGCTTCTCTATGGAGAGAATTGGGTAATTCCGAACCATCTAGGCTGTTCGGTGTACAATTGTTATTGTTATTTTATGTCAAATTTTACAAGAATAGGTTTTCGTAGATTGTTTCGTTGCCAACAGACAAGTTTTCATTCCAAATAGGTAAAACTGTTAAAAACTCCTCAAGGAGAGAGTTGGATAATTACGAATAAATTACGTTGTCCAGTTTACACTTTTATTGTTATTTTACGTCAAATTTTATGAGTATAGAGTTCGTAGATTGTTTCGCTGCCAAAAGACCAACTTTCGTTCTCAAATAGGTAAAACCATTAAAAACTCCAATTAGGAGAGAGTTGGGTAATTTTAAACAATCTAGGTTGTTCGCTGTACACTTTTTATAGCTATTTTAGGCCAAATCTTTCGAATATAGGCTTCATCTATTGTTTCATTGCCAAAAGACCAACTTTCCTTCTCAAATAGCCAAAATCGTTAAAAGCTCCTCTAAGGAGAGAGTTGGGTAATTCCGAACCATCTAGGTTGTTCGGTGTCCACTTTTTATTGTTATTTTATGTTGAATTTTACGAGAATAGGCTTTGTAGTTTGTTTCGTTGCCAAAAGATCAACTTTCGTTCTCAAATAGCCAAAACCTTTAAAAGCTCCTCTGATAATAGAGTTGCGTAATTTCGAACCATATAGGCTGTTCAGTGCCCACTTTTGATTGGTATTTTAGGTCAAATTTTATAAGTGTAGGCTTCGTAGATTGTTTCGTTCCCAAAGGACCAACTTTCGTTCTCAAATAGGCAAAACCATTAAAACCTCCTTTAAGAATTGAGCTAGGTTATTCCTAACTATCTAGGTTTTGTTGTACACTTTTGATAGTTATTTTAAGTCAAATTTTACGATTTTAGGTTTCGTACATTTTTTCGTTGTCAAAAGACCAACTTTCGTATCCAGATAGACAAAACCGTTAAAAGCTCCTATAAGGAGACAGTGGGTAATTCTGAACCATCTAGGTTGTTCGGTGTATACTTTTTATCGCCATTTTAAGTCAAATTTTATGAGTATAGGCTTCGTAGATTGTTTCGTTTCCAAAAGACCAACTTTCCTTATCAAATAGGCAAAACCGTTAAAAGCTCCTTTAAGGAGAGAGTTACGTTATTCCGAACCATCTAGGTTGTTCAGTGTCCACTTTTTATTGTTATTTTAGGTCAAATTTTAAGAGTATAGGCTTCGTAGATTGTTTCGTTGCCAAAAGATCAACTTTCGTTCTCAAATAGGCAAAACCGTTAAAAGCTACTCTAAGGAGAGAGTTGGGTAATTCCAAACCATCAAGGTCTTTCTGTGTGCACTTTTTATACTTAGTTTATGTCAAATTGTATGAGTATAGGCTTCGTAGATTGTTTTGTTGCCAAAACACCAACTTTCGTTTTCAAATAGGCAAAACCGTTAAAACCTCCTCTAAGAAAGTTGGGTTATTCCAAACCATCTAGGTTCTTCGGTGTACACTTTTTATACTTATTTTACGTCAAATTTTATGATTATAGTCTTTATAGATTGTTTCGTTGTCAAAAGACCAACTTTCGTTCTCAAATAGGCAAAACTGTTAAAAGCTACTCTAATGTCATTGTACTCCTCTTTCACGATATAAGTCTGAAAAAGAGTTATATAATAAGTTATATAATTAAAATTTTCAATATAAATTTGACACTTATTTTGGATATCATGTTATTACTTACCCAACACAATGAGTCAAATATGAAAAATGTATTTGTGGATTCATCGACTGATGTCTTATTGGCATCCATCAGTATTTTTCCATGAGCATTAATAATCTGCACTCACAGTTATAATGGCATAGTTTCATAGATAAGATGAAATCTCATATATCAAATTAGGGTTCACTCACATTGTTGGTGATGCCTTTGTCGCTCAAAATGTCAAGTAAATCTTCCATGGTTACAAGATCACTTTTCGAGGATGATCCACTAATACGAATGTTGTGTTCATAAAATTTTAAAAGTAAATCAATGAAAAATCTCGATTGTATCACATAATTATCTTACGTGTATCAACATGGATTTGAACTTTGGATGTCTAAGGAACTTACGTTTCTCCATGCTTTGCCAGTGATGCATTTATCTTTCCCAAGGTGTCTAAATCAAGGTGCTTTGCTGTTTTCCATGATGCTGGTATCTTCTTTATCATCTTCTTCATTTTTTTGACAGTACTATCTGGTGCATTGGTCAGATCAACAACGCTTGAATCTTCACAATTTTTTACAACATCTTCTTCTTCTGTTGGTTCATTTTCAACATCTTTGGGTTTAGTAGCCCTTGTTTTCCTCTTCTCGTTGCTGAAAGAGTAAGTATATGCTTCATCCCGTTTCCGTTTCCTCTCATTTTTGTTCTTGATCCTCTTTATCATGCATGGTTGTTCAAGATTTGATTCCTGAATAGGGTCAATGCATACAATTAATACAATATTAAGAAAAATATTAAAATCTATTTACAGAAGCAATTTAATGTATTTACAGAAACAATTTGATAAGTTACCTTTTCATCGCTAACTTGCACAGCACCTTCATTGTCAACTACTGTTTGCTCTGTTCTCTTTATTACAAAAATTATAATAGAATTTTGTATTAGATGGACTATATATTAATCACAGCTTAATGATGAGAGAAACATATGGGTACCATCATTATGAGATTGTATTAATCATGAAGGTATCATATATGTATCATACCTCAATCTCTCCCAATTTCTCTTTGATTGTGCTTTTCTGGATATGTTTTTCTGGTGTATCCTGCAACTCAGCTAACGTTTCTTCTTTGATGTTCTCAACATTATCTTGTTCCAGGGGATCGAGCAACGACTGTGACTAAAAAAAATATGAAAACAATAATAGGACCAAATGTATTCAAAATATATGTGCATGGATTTTTGTCTGTAAATGAATTTACCAAATTGAATGTAGCCATGTCATTTCGCCACTCTCTCACTTCATTTTTGGCATTCGGTGTACACTTTTTACAGTTAGTTTATGTGGAATTTTACGAGTATAGGCTTCGTAGATTGTTTCGTTGCCAAAGGACCAATTTTCGTTCTCAAATTGCAAAAACCGTTAAAAGCTCCTCTAAGGAGAGAGTTGGATAATTCCGAACCATCAAGGTTGTTCGGTGCCCACTTTTTATTATTATTTTATGTCGAACTTTACGAGTTTAGGCTTCGTAAATTGTTTCATTTCCAAAAGACCAACTTTCCTTCTCAAATAGGCAAAACAGTTAAAAGCTCCTCTAAGGAGAGAGTTGAGTAATTTCGAACCATCTAGGTTGTTCGGTGTACAGTTTTTCTGTTAGTTTATGTTGAATTTTACGGGTATAAGCTTCGTAGATTGTTTCGTTGCCAAAAGAACAAGTTTCGTCCTCAAATAGCCAAAACCGTTAAAAGCTCTTCTAAGGAGAGAGTTGGGTAACTGGGAACCATCTAGGTTGTTCTGTGTACACTTTTTATAGTTAGTTTATGTCAAATTTTATGAGTATAGGCTTCGTAGATTATTTGTTTCGTTCCCGAAAGATCAACTCTCAATCTCAAATCGGCAAAGCCGTTAAAAGCTCCTCTAAGAATAGAGTTTGGTAATTCCGAACCATCTAGGTTGTTCGGTATACACTTTTTATAGTTATTTTATGTCAAAATTTACGAGAATAGGCTTTGCAGATTGTTTCATTGCCAGATGACCAACTTTCGTTCTCAAATAGCCAAAATCGTTTAAAGCTCCTCCAAAAATAGAGTTAGGTAATTCTGAACCATCTAGGTTGGTCGGTGTCCACTTTTTATTGTTATTTTATGTCGACTTTAATGAATATAGGCTTCATAGGTTGTTTCGTTGACAAAAGACCAATTTTTGTTCTCAAATAGCCAAAATCGTTAAAAGCTCCTCTAAGGAGAGAGTTGGGTAATTCTGAACCATCTAGGTTGCTCGGTATCCAATTTTTATTGTTATTTTATGTCGAATTTTACGAGTATAGGCTTCGTAGATTGTTTCGTTTCCAAAATACCGAATTTCCTTTTCAAATAGGCAAAATCATTAAAAGCTCCTATAAGGAGGTTGTTCGGTGTACAGTTTTTATAGTTAGTTTATGTCAAATTTTACGAGTATAGGCTTCGTAAATTGTTTAGTTGCCGAAAGGCCAACTTTTGTTCCTAAATGGGCAAAACCATTAAAAGCTCCTCTAAGGAAAGAGTTGGGTAATTCGGAACCATCTAGGTTGTTCGGTGTACACTTTTTACAGTTAGTTGATATCGAATTTTACGAGTATAGGCTTTGTAGATTGTTTCGTTGCCAAAAGAACAACTCTTGTTCTCAAATAGGCCAAACTGTTAAAAGCTCCTCTAAAAATAGAGTTGGGTAATTCAGAACCATCTAGGTTGTTCGGTGTATGCTTTTTATAGTTAGTTTTTGTCAAATTCTATGAGTATAGGCTTTGTGGATTGTTTTGTTGCTAAAAGACCAACTTTTGTTTTCAAATAGGCAAAACCCCTGAAAAGCTCCTCTAAGAAGAGAGATGGGTAATTCTGAACCATCTAGGTTGTTCGCTGTACTCTTTTTTTTTGTTATTTTATGTCCAATTTTACGAGAATAGGCTTTGTTTATTGTTTCGTTGCCAAAAGAGCAACTTTCGTTCTCAAATAGGCAAAACCGTTTAAAGCTCTTCTACAAAGGAGAGAGTTTTGTAATTCCTAACCATCTAGGTTGTTTGGTGTTTTTATTGCTAATTTATGTTAGATAGGCTTTGTAGATTGTTTCATTGCAAAACCAACTTTCGTTCCGAAATAGGCAAAACCGTTAGAAAATTCTCTATGGAGAGAATTAGGTACTTTCGAACCATCTAGGTTGTACGGTGTACAATTTTTATAATTATTTTATGTCAAATTTTACGAGATTGGGCTTTGTAGATTGTTTCATTGTCAACATACAAACATTCGTTCCAAATAGGTAAAACTGTTAAAAGCTCCCCTTAATGGGAGAGTTGGGTTGTTCGGAACCATTTAACTTGTTCGGTGTACACTTTTTTCAGTTATTTTATGTGACATTTTACGTGTATAGGATTTATAGTTTGATTCGTTTCCAAAAGACCAACTTTCCTTCTCGAATAAGCAAAACCGTTAACAACTCGTCTAAGGAGAGAGTTGCCTAATTCGGAACCATCTAGGTTGTTCGTTGTAAATTTTTTATAGTTATTTTATGTCGAATTTTACGAGTTTAGGCTTCGTAGATTGTTTCGTTGCCAAAAAAACAACTTTTGTTCTCAAATAGGCAAACCCATTAAAAGCTCCTCTAAGGAGAGACTTAAGTAATTCGGAACCATCTAAGTTGTTCGGTGTACACTTTTTATAATTAGTTTATGTCGAATTTTACTAGTACAAGCTTGTAGATTGTTTTGTTTCTAAAAGACTAACTTTCCTTCTCAAATATGGAAAACCTTTAAAATCTCCTCTAAGGAGAGAGTTGGGTAATTCAAAACCATCTAGATTGTTCGGTGTACAATTTTTATAGTTAGTTTATGTCGAATTTTACGAGTATAGGCTTCGTAGATTGTTTCGTTGTCGAAAGACCAACTTTCGTTCTCAAATAAGCAAAACCGTTAAAAGCTCCTTTAAAGAGAGAGTTGGGTCATTCGGAACCATCTATCTTGTTCGGTGTCAACTTTTATAGTTAGTTTATGTCGAATTTACTAGTATAGGCTTCGTAAATTGTTTTGTTTCTAAAAGAACAACTTTATTTCTCAAATAGACAAAACTGTTAAAAGCTCCTCTAAGGAGAGAGTTGGGCATTTTCGAACCATCTAGGCTGCTCGGTGTACAACTTTTATAGTCATTTTATGTCAAATTTTACAAGAATAGATTTTCGTAGATTGTTTTGCGGCGAACAGATAGACTTTCGTTCCGAATAGGTAAAACTGTTAAAAACTCCTCTAAGGAGAGACTTGGGTAATTACGAATAAACTACGTTGTCCCGTTTACACTTTTTATTGTTATTTTATGTCAAATTTAATGAGTATAGAGTTCGTAGATTGTTTCCCTGCCAATAGTCCAACTTTCATTCTCAAATTGTTCTCTGTACACTTTTTATAGCTATTTTACGTCAAATGTTTCGAATATAGACTTCATCTATTGTTTTGTTGCCAAAAGACCAACTTTTGTTTTTAAATAGCCAAAACCGTTAAAAGCTCCCATAAGGAGACGGTTGGGTTATTCCAAACCATCTAAGTTGTTCGTAGATTGTTTCCTTGACAAAAGAACAATTTTCGTTCTCAAATAGCCAAAACCGTTAAAAGCTCCTATAAGGAGAGAGTTCGGTAATTCCGAACCATCTTGGTTATTCGTTGTAGACTTGTTATAGTTATTTTATGGCAAATTTTACGAGTATAGGCTTCGAGATTGTTTCGTTGCCAAAAAACAGCTTTCTTCCTCAAGTAGACAAAACCGTTAAAAGCTCCTCTAAGGAGAGAGTTGGGAAATTCTGAACCATCTAGGTTGTTTGATTTACACTTTTTATTGTTATTTTATATCAAATTTTAGAAGTATAGGCTTCGTAGATTGTTTCGTTGGCAAAAAACCAACTTTCGTTCTCAAATAGCCAAAACAGTTAAAAGCTTCTCTAAGGGGAGACTTGGGTAATTCCGAACCATCTAGGTTGCTCGGTGTACACTTTTTATATTTAGTTTAATTAGAATTTTATGAATATAGGCTTCGTAGATTGTTTCATTGCCAAAGGACTTATTTTCGTTCTCAAATAGCAAAAACCGTTAAAACCTCCTCTAAGGTGAGAGTTGGGTAATTACAAACCATCTAGGTTGTTCGCTACCCACTTTCTATTTTTGTTTTTATTTTATGTCAAACTTTACGAGTATTGGCTTTGTAGATTGTTTCGTCGCCGAAAGACCAAGTTTCGTTCTCAAATAGCCAAAACCGTTAAAAGCTCCTCTAAGGAGAGAGTTGGGTAATTCCGAACCATCTAGGCTATTCGGTGTCCACTTTTTATTGTTATTTTATGTCAAATTTTACGAGTATAGGCTTCGTAGATTGTTTCGTTGACAAAAGACCAATTTTCGTTCTCAAATAGCCAAAATCGTTAGAAGTTCCTGTAAGGTGAGAGTTGCGTAATTCCAAACCATCTAGGTTGCTTTGTGTCCACTTTTTATGGTTATTGTACGTCAAATTTTACGAGTATAGGCTTCGTAGATTGTTTCGTTGCCGAAAGACCAACTTTCGTTCTCAAATAGACAAAACCGTTAAAAGCTCCTCTAAGGAGAGAGTTGGGTAATTCGTAACCATCTAGGTTGTTCGGTGAAGACCTTTTGTAGTTAGTTTATGTCGAATTTTATGAGTATAGGCTTCGTAGATTGTTTCGTTGCCCAAAGACCATTTCTCGTTATGAAATAGGCAAAACCGTCAAAAGCTGCTGTAAGAATAGAGTTGGGTAATTCGGAACCATCTAGGTTGTTCCGTGTACTCTTTTTACAGTTAGTCTATGTCAAATTTTACGAGTATAGGCCTCATAGATTATTTGTTTTGTTGCCAAAAAACCAATTCTTAATATCAAATAGTCAAAATCGTTAAAAGCTCATCTAAGAAGAGAGTTGGGTAATTCCGAACCATCTAGGTTGTTCGCTGTACTGCTTTTGTAGTTACTTTATGTCCAATTTTACGAGAATATGCTTCGTTTATTGTTTCGTCGCCAAAAGACCAACTTTCGTTCTCTAATAGGTAAAACCGTCGAAAGTCCTCTTCTAAGGACAAAGTTTGGTAATTTCTAACCATTTAGGTTGTTCGGTGTATAATTTTTATTGCTCTTATATGTTAGATAGGCTTCGTAGATTGATTTGTTGCTAAAAAAATAACTTTCGTTCCCAAACAGGTAAAACCGTTAGAAGCTTCTCCATGGAGAGAATTGGGTAATTCCGAACCATCTAGGTTGTTCGGTGTACAATTTTTATAGTTATTTTATGTCAAATTGTACAAGATTAGGCTTCGTAGATTGTTTCGTTGCCGACAGACAAACTTTCGTTACAAATAGGTAAAACTGTTAAAAGCTCCTCTTAATGAGAGAGTTGGGTTATTTGGAACTATCTAAGTTGTTCGGTGTACACTTTTACAGTTATTTTCTTTTACATATATATTCTTTCTAGTTTGATTCGTTTCCAAAAGACTAACTTTCCTTCTCGAATAAGCAAAACCGTCAAAAGCTCGTCTAAATAGAGAGTTGCGTAATTCGAAACCATCTAGGTTGTTCGGTGTACAGTTTTTACAGTTAGTTTATGTCGAATTTTACAGGCTTCGTAGAGTATTTTTTTTGCCGAAAGACCAACTTTCGTTCTCAAATAGGCAAAATCGTTAAAAGCTCCTAATTAAAAGAGTTGGCTAATTCGGAACCATCTAGGTTGTTCGGTGTACACTTTTTATAATTAGTTTATGTCAAATTTTACAAGTACAGGCTTCATAAATTGTTTCGTATCTAAAAGACCAACTTTCGTTCTCAAATAGGGAAAACCGTTACAGGCCCCTCTAAGGAGAGAGTTGTGTAATTCAGAACCATCTTGATTGTTCGGTGAACAGTTTTTATAGTTAGTTTATTTCAAATTTTACGAGAATAGGCTTCGTAGATTGTTTCGTTGCCAACAGGCAAACTTTTGTTCCAAATAGTTTAAACCGTTAAAAGCTCCTCTAAGGAGAGAGTTGGGTAATTCAAAACCATCTAGGTTGTTCGGTGTAAACTTTTTATAGTTAGTTTATGTCGAATTTACTAGTATAGGCTTCGTAGATTGTTTCGTTGCCAAACGGTCAACTCTTGTTCTCAAATAGGCAAAACCGTTAAAAGCTCTTCTAAAGAGAGAGTTTGGTAATTCCTAATCATCTAGGTTGTTCGCTATATTCTTTTTATTGTTTTTATGTCAAATTTTACGAGTATAGGTTTCGTACATTGTTTCGTTTGACAAATGGACAAAACCGCTAAAAGCTCCTCCATAGAGAGAGTTGAGCAACTTCGGACCATCAAAGTTGCTCGGCGTACACTTTTTATAGTTCTTCTATATCAAATTTTATGAGTATAAGGTTCCTAGATTATTTAGATGCCAAAACCCCAACCTTCTTTGAGAAATTGGCTAAATCGTTAAAAGCTCCTCCTTAGAGAGAGTTGACCAACTTTGGACCATCAAAGTTGCTCGTCGTACACTTTTTACTATTATTCTACGTCAAATTATACGAGTATAAGCTTCCTAGATTATTTCGGTGCCAAAACAGCAACTTTCTATGACAAATGAACAAAACCATTAAAAGCTCCTATATGAAAACAGTTGGGTAATTTTGAAGCATCTAGGTTGTTCGGTGTATATTTTATTGCTATTTTATGTCAAATTTTATGAGATAGGCTTCATAGATTGTTTCGTTGCTAAAACCAACTTTCGTTCCCAAATAGGAAAAACCGGTAGTAGCTTTTCTATGGAGAGAATTGGGTTATTCCTAACCGTCTACGTTGTTTGGTGTACAATTTTTATAGTTATTTTATTTCAAATTTTACGAGAATAGGCCTCGTAGATTGTTTCGTTGCCAACAGGCAAACTTTCGTTCCAAATAGTTTATACTGTTTAAAGCTCTTCTAAGGAGAGAGTTGGGTAAGTCGGAACCATCTGGGTTGTTCAGTGTTTACTTTTTATTGTTATTTTATGTCGAATTTTACGAGTATTTTCTATGGAGAGAATTGGGTTATTCCTAACCGTCTACGATGTTCGGTGTACAATTTTTATAGTTATTTTATTTCAAATTTTACGAGAATATGCTTCGTAGATTGTTTCGTTGCCAACAGCAAACTTTCGTTCCAAATAGTTTAAACTGTTAAAACCTCTTTTAAGGAGAGAGTTGGGTAATTCTGAACCATCTGGGTTGTTCAGTGTTCACTTTTTATTGTTATTTTATGTCAAATTTTACGAGTATAGCCTTCGTAGATTGTTTCATTTCCAAAAGACCAACTTTCCCTCTCAAATAGACAAAACCGTTAAAAGCTCCTCTAAGGAGAGAGTTGCGTAATTTGGAACCATCTAAGTTGTTCTGTGTCCACTTTTTATAGTTAGTTTATGTCGAATGTTACGAGTATAGGCTTCGTAGATTGTTTTGTTTCCAAAAAACCTATTTTCGTTTCAAAACAGGCAAAACCGTTAAAAGCAGGAAAGAGTTGGGTAATTCTGAACCATCTAAGTTATTCGGTGTATAAGTTTATTGCTATTTTATCTCAAATTTTAGGAGATAGGCTTTGTAGATTGTGTCGTCGTCAAAGACCAACTTTCGTACTCAAACAAGCAAAACCGTTAAAAGCTCTTCTAACGAGAGAGTTTATTCTTAACCATCTGGGTTGTTCAGTGTATACTTTTTACTGTTACTTTATGTCAAATTTTATGAATATAGGTTTCGTAGATTTTTTCGTTGTCAAAAGACCAACTTTTGTGTCCAAATAGGCAAAACCGTTAAAAGCTCCTATAAGGAGAGAATTGGGTAATTCCGAACCATCTAGGTTGTTTGGTGTATAATTTTTATAGTTATTTTATGTCAAATTTTACGAGAATAGATTTTCTTAGATTGTTTCGTTGCCAACAGACAAACTTTCGTTCCAAATAGGTAAAACTGTTAAGAACTCCTCTCAGGAAAGAGTTGGGTAATTACGAATAAACTACGTTGTCCAGTTTACACTTTTTATTGTTATTTTATGTCAAATTTTATGAGTATAGAGTTCGTAGATTGTTTTCCTGTCAAAAGACCAAGTTTCATTCTCAAATAGGTAAAACCGTTAAATGCTCCTCTTAGGAGAGAGTTGGGTAATTCAGATTAATCTAGGTTGTTCCCTGTACACTTTTTATAGCTATTTTATATCAAATGTTTTGAATATAGGCTTCGTCTATTGTTTTGTTGCAAAAAGACCAACTTTCGTTTTCAAATAGCCAAAACCGTTAAAGCTCCTCTAAGGAGATTGTTGAGTAATTCCAAACCATCTAGGTTGTTCGGTGTCCACTTTTTATTGTTATTTTTTGTCGAATTTTACGAGTACAGGCTTCGTAGATTGTTTCGTTGACAAAAGAACAATTTTCGTTCTCAAATAGCCAAGACCGTTAAAAGCTCCTTCAAGGAGAGAGTTCGGTAATTTCGAACCATCTTGATTGTTCAATGTAGATTTTTTATAGTTATTTGATGTCAAATTTTACGAGTATAGGCTTCATAGATTGTTTCGTTGCCAAAAAACCAACTTTCTTCCTCAAATAGACAAAACCGTTAAAACCTTCTCTAAGGAGAGAGTTGGGTAATTCCGAACCATCTAGGCTGTTCGGTGTACAATTTTTATTGTTATTTTATGTCAAATTTTACCAGAATAGGTTTCGTAGATTGTTTCGTTGCCAACAGAAAAACTTTTGTTTCGAATAATTAAAACTGTTAAAAGCTCCTCCTAATAAGAGAGTTGGGTTATTCGGAATCATCTAGGTTGTTCGGTCTACACTTTTTACAGTTATTTTATGTCACATTTTATGAGTGTAGGCTTCGTTGATTGTTTCGTTCCCCAAAGGTCAACTCTCGTTCTCAAATAGGCAAAACCGTTAAAAACTTCTTTAAGAATAGAATTGGGTAATTCGGAACCATCTAGGTTGTTCGGTGTACACTTTTTATAGTTAGTTTATGTCAAATTTGATGAGTATAGGCTTCGTAGATTGTTTTATTACCAAAAGACAAACTTTTGTTCTCAAACAGGTAAAACCGTTAAAAGCTCCCCCAAGAAGAGAATTGGGTAATTTCGAATTATCTAGGTTGTTCGCTGTACTCTTTTTCTAATTATTTTATGTCCAATTTTATGAGTATAGGTTTCGTTTGTTGTTTCCTTGTGAAATGACCAACCTTCGTTCTCGAATAGGCAAAACTGTTAAAAGCTCTTCTAAGGAGAGAGTTTGGTAATTCCTAACCATCTAGGTTTTTCGGTGTATACTTTTTATTGGTTTTTATGTCAAATTTTACGAGTATAGGTTCCGTTTATTGTTTCGGTGTCAAAAGACCAACTTTCGTGTGGAAATTAGCAAAACCATTAAAAGCTCATATGCGGAGACAGTTGGGTAATTACGAACCATCTAGGTTGTTCGGTGTATACCTTTTATTGCTATTTTATGTCAAATTTTATGAGATAGGCTTCGTAGATTTTTTCATTGCCAAAACAAACTTTCGTTCCCAAAAGCGCAAAACCGTTAGAAGCTTCTCTATGGAGAGAAGGGGTAATTCCGAACCATCTAGGTTGTTTGTGTTGGTGTATGCCCTAGGAGCCAATCATATAGATGATTGTACTCGCATTGCATATTTATTATGTTATATTGAGGTATTTCTTTTATTATGATTTATTTATCTGCACTATATAAATGATTGTGATAAATATCCCTAGAATAGTTGGTTCGATGCTATGGGACTTCAAGTGTGTGACTTGAACATGCGATCCTCATGGATGTATCTAGAACACTATTCTTAAACGTCCCTAGTCGAGTATTATTGTTAATTGGGATAACATTAATACATTGAGACTAGTATGTAGGTTGATTGATGACCAAATCTTACGGTTCATGGATATGAGATATCAAATCAATACATGGGTATTTGTTAGAGAACAGAAGTACTGGACAGACCCAATATGAGAATACTACATGGATTGTTATATGAATGTCATAAGCTATTCTCATAGTGACGATAATGTATGTTGTCCTCTGACCTGAAGTCACTACGGTTCCCGACATGAGGAGTTATACATTTTGATACTGTCTAATGTCACCTGTAAAAGGGTTGGCTATAAAGTCAGTGATTGGGTGTATCATGAATCATGTGGAAGGGATGTGAGTGACATAGATGGAATTTGTCCCTCCTATATAACAGGAGTAATATCTATGGGCCCCTTGATTGAGTGAGACTGAGAAATGCATGGCCGTGCTCAAATGAGTCAATATGTGATATTGATCTCGTTTGTTTATTATAGTCTGCTCGGAATCAAGAAACAGATAGATTAACCTATACAAGGATGACACATTCCATGCCTCGATGTTAATCAAGATATGAAGGACAAAGGGACTTCATGTAAAATTGGTCATGAATAAAGGTTATGTCGAATCATTGACATTCCCGTTACTTGGGTAATAATGATGTGTTGCTAGATACCTCTCATTGTTTGTGATGCTAGAATACGATTTTAGTTTCGCTGCCAACGTAATAGGAAGCTATAGGGTCGCACACATAGAATAAGCAAAGATTACGTTATTAGAGAATAACAATTACGTTTGGGCTTAGGGCTTTATATAGGGTCCATGACCGGTTCAATTAATGAGATTCATTGAACATGGTTGAGTGTCCAAAACGTGGGCTTCTTTCTTTAAGGGGATATGGGCTTTTCGTTTTACTTGGCTCACGATATATATAGGGTTAGAGTAACCCTAGTGGCGTGACAACGTTGGGTGTGCCGCAAAATAGTGAGTTGAGAGAAAACGGCTTTGGGAACCCTTCTCCCCGGTTACTAGCATAACGGAGACAGGAGATCTTTGGCTTGTTCGTGTGGATACCATAGAGGCGCGCTGTTCATTCGGATAGTGCAAGTTGATTCGGATCCTTCAATCCAACCAACCGAGGTTGATTTCTGCACTTCAAGAGGTAAAATCTTTAACACCGATTTATGCCCTTTCACATGGATTCTCTGGAGGGTTTCAATGAAAAATTTTAATTTTCATTGTGTATGAGTCATTCAAATAGCCAAAACTGTTAAAAGCTCCTCTAAGAATAGAGTTGGGTAATTCCGAACCATATAGGTTGTTCAGTGTCCATTTTTTATTGTTATTTTATGTCGATTTTTATGAGTATAGGCTTCGTAGATTGTTTCTTTGACAAAAGACCAATTTTCATTCTCAAATAGCCAAAACCGATAAAAGCTCCTCTAAGGAGAGAGTTGGGTAATTCTAAACCAACTAGGTTGTTCGGTGCGAATCTTTTATTGTTATTTTTCTCGAATATTACAAGTATAGGCTTCGTAGATTGTTTCATTTTCAAAAGACCAACTTTCCTTCTAAAATAGGCATAACCGTTAAAAGCTCTTCTAAGAATAGAGTTGGGTAATTTGGAACCATCTAGGTTGTTCGGTGTACACTTTTTATAGTTAGTTTATGTCAACTTTTAGGAGTATAGGCTTCGTAGATTGTTTTGCTGCCAAAAGACCAACTTTTGTTGTCAAATAGGCAAAACCGATAGAAGCACCTCTAAGGAGAGAGTTGGGTAATTCCGGACCATTAAGGTTGTTCGATGTCCACTTTTTATTGTTATTTTATGTCGAATTTTACGAGTATAGGCTTCGTAGATTGTTTCGTTTCCAAAAGACCGACTTTCCTTCTAAAATAGGCAAAACCTCTAAAAGCTCCTCTACGGAGGTTGTTCGGTGTACAGTTTTTACAGTTAGTTTATGTCGAATTTTACGAGTATAGGCTTCGTAGATTGTTTTTTTGCCAAAAGACCAACTTTCGTTCTCAAATAGGCAAAATCGTTAAAAGCTCCTAAACGAGAGAGTTGGGTAATTCGGAACCATATAGGTTGTTTAGTGTACACTTTTTAGAGCCAGTTTATGTCGAATTTTACTAGTATAGTCTTCGTAGATTGTTTGTTTCGTTGCCAAAATACCAACTCTCAATCTCAATTAGGCAAAACCTTTAAAAGTTCCTATAAGAACAGAGTTGGGTAATTCTGAACCAACTTGGTTGTTCGGTTTACACTTTTTATAGTTATTTTATGTAAAATTTTACGAGAATATGCATCGTAGATTGTTTCGTTGCGAAAAGACCAACTTTTGTTCTCAAATAGCCAAAACTGTTAAAAGCTCCTCTAAGAATAGAGTTGGGTAATTCCGAACCATATAGGTTGTTCGGTGTCCACTTTTTATTGTTATTTTATGTCGATTTTTATGAGTTTAGGTTTCGTAGATTGTTTCTTTGACAAAAGACCAATTTTCGTTCTCAAATAGCCAAAACCGGTAAAAGCTCCTCTAAGGAGAGATTTGGGTAATTACGAACCAACTAGGTTGTTCGGTGCCAATCTTTTATTAGTATTTTTTTCAAATATAACGATTATAGGCTTCGTAGATTGTTTCATTTTCAAAACACCAACTTTCCTTCTTAAATAGGCAAAACCGTTAAATGCTCCTCTAAGTCAGTGTACGATTATAGGCTTCGTAGATTGTTTAGTTGCCGAAGGAGCAACTTTTGTTCGCAAATAGGCAAAACCGTTAAAAACTTCTCTAAGGAGCGAGTTTGGTAATTCGGAACCATCTAGCTTGTTCGGTGTCAACTTTTTATAGTTAGTTTATGTTGAATTTACTAGTATAGGCTTCGTAGATTGTTTCATTTCTAAAAGACCAATTTTCTTTCTCAAATAGCGAAAACCTTTAAAAGCTCCTCTAAAGTGAGAGTTGGGTAACTCGGAACCATCTAGGTTGTTCAGTGGACACTTTTTGTTGTTAGTTTATGTCGAATTTTATGAGTAGAGGCTTCGCAGATTGTTTCGTTGCCAAACGGTCAACTCTCGTTCTCAAATAGGCAAAACCGTTAAAAGCACCTCTAAGAATAGAGTTGGGGAATTCGAAACCATAGAGGTTGTTCGGTGTACACTTTTTATGGTTATTTTATGTCAAATTTTATGAGTATAGGCTTCGTAGATTGTTTTGTTGCCAAAAGACCAACTTTCGTTCTCAAATAGGCAAAATCGTAAAAGCTCCTCTAAGAAGAGAGTTGGGTAATTCCGAACGATCTAGGATGTTCGTTTTACTCTTTTATTAGTTATTTTATGTCCAATTTTACGTGTATAGGCTTCGTTTGTTGTTTCATTTCTAAAAGACCAACTTTCGTTCTCAAATAGGCAAAACTATTAAAAGCTCTTCTAAAGAGAGAGTTTGGTAATTCCTAACAATCTAGGTTGTTCAGTGTATAATTTTGATTATTTTTATGTAAAATTTTACGAGTATAGGTTTTGTACATTGTTTAGTTGTCAAAAAACCAACTTTCGTGTCTAAATAGGCAAAACCGTTAAAAGCTCCTATACGGAGACAGTTGCGTAATTTCGAACCATCTATGTTGTTCGGTGTATACTTTTTATTGCTATTTTATGTCAAATATTATGAGATAGGTTTCGTAGATTGTTTCATTGCTAAAACCAACTTTTGTTCCCAAATAGGCAAAACCGATAGAAGCTTCTCTATGGACTGAATTGGGTTATTTCTCATCATCTAAGCTGTTTGGTGTACAATTTTTATAGTTATTTTATTTCAAATTTTACGAGGATAGGCTTCGTAGATTGTTTCGTTGCCAACAGGCAAACTTTCGTTCAAAATAGTTTAAACTGGTAAATGCTCCTCTAATGAGAGAATTGGGTAATTCAGAACCATCTAGGTTGTTCGGTGTACACTTTTTATACTTAGTTTATGTCAAATTTTACGAGTATAGGCTTTGTAGATTGTTTTGTTTCCAAAAGACCAATTTTCGTGTCGAAACAGGCAAAATCGTTAAAAGCTCCTATAAGGAGAGAGTTCGGTAATTCCAAACCATCTAGGTTATTCAGTGTATACTTTTTTATTTCTATTTTATCTCAAATTTTAGAAGATAGGCTTTGTAGATTGTTTCGTTGCTTGTACTCAAATAGACAAAACCGTTAAAAACTCTTCTAACGAGAGAGTTTGGTTATTCTTAATCGTCTAGGTTGTTCAATGTATACTTTTTACTGTTATTTTATGTCAAATTTTACGAATATAGGTTTCGTAGATTGTTTCCGTGTCAAAAGACCAACTTTCGTGTCCAAATAGGCAAAAACGTTAAAAGCTCTTATAAGGAGATAGTTGCTAATTCTGATCCATCTATGTTGTTCGGTGTACAATTTTTATTGTTATTTTATGTCAAATTTTACGAGAATATATTTTCTTAGATTATTTCGTTGCCAACAGACAAACTTTCGCTCTAAATAGGTAAAACTGTTAAAAACTCCTCTAAGGAGAGAGTTGGGTAATAAACTTTGTTGTTCAGTATACACTTTTTATTTTTATTTTATGTCAAATTTTATGAGTATAGAGTTCGTAGATTGTTTCCCTGCCAAAAAACCAACATTCATTCTCAAATAGGTAAAATCGTTAAAAGCTCCTCTTAGGAGAGATTTGGGTAATTCTGATTAATCTAGGTTGTTCGCTGTACACTTTCTATAGCTATTTTATGTCAAATGTTTCAAATATAGGCTTCATCTACTGTTTCGTTGCCAAAATACCAACTTTCATTTTCAAATAGCCAAAACCGTTAAAGCTCCTCTAAGGAGATAGTTGGGAAATTCCAAACCATCTAGGTTGTTCGGTGTACACTTTCTATTGTTATTTTATGTCAAATTTTATTAGTATAGGCTTCGTAGATTGTTTCGTTGACAAAAGACCAATTTTAGTTCTCAAATACCCAAAACCGTTAAAAGCTCCTCCAAGGAGAGAGTTCGGTAATTCCGAACCATCTTGGTTGTTCGGTCTAGACTTTTTATAGTTATTTTATGTCAAATTTTACGAGTATAAGCTTCGTAGATTGTTTCGTTGTCAAAAAACCAACTTTCTTCCTCAAATAGACAAAACCGTTAAAACCTCCTCTAAGGAGAGAGTTGGGTAATTTCAAACCATCTAGGTTGTTTGATTTACAATTTTTATAGATATTTTATGTCAAATTTTACGAGTGTAGGCTTCGTAGATTGTTTCGTTAGCAAAAGACCAAATTTCGTTCTCAAATAGCCAAAACCGGTAAAAGCTTCTCTAAGGAAAGAGTTGGGTAATTCCATACCATCTAGGTTGTTCACTGTACACTTTTTATAGTTAGCTTATGTCGAATTTTTCGAGTATAGGCTTCGTAGTTTGTTTCGTTGTCAAAAGAACAATTTTCGTGTCCAAATTGGCAAACCGTTAAAAGCACTTATAAGGAGACCGTTGGGTAATTCCAAAACATCTAGGTTGTTCGATGTATACCATTTATTGCTATTTTATGTCAAATTTTATGAGATAGGCTACATATATTGTTTCATTGCCAAAACCAACTTTCATTCCCAAATAGGCTAAATCATTAGAAGCTTGAATGCAGAAAATTGGTAATTCCGAACCATCTAGCTGTTCGGTGTACAACTTTATTGTTATTTTATGTCAAATTTTACCAAAATATGTTTCGTAGATTGTTTCGTTGACAACGAACAAACTTTCGTTCCAAATACTTAAAACTGTTGAAAGCTCCCCCTAATAAGAGAGTTGGCTTATTCGGAATCATCTAGGTCGAAGTCTACACTTTTTACACTTATTTTATGTCACATTTTATTAGTATAGGCTTCGTTGATTCTTTCATTGCAAAAAGGTCAACTCTCGTTCTCAAATAGGAAAAACCGTTAAAAGCTCCACCAAGAATAGAGTTGGGTAATTTGGAACCATCTCGGTTGTTCGGTGTACACTTTTTTTAGTTAGTTCATGTCAAATTTTATAAGTATAGGATTCGTAGATTATTTTGTTGCCAAAAGACCAACTTTCGTTCTCAAACAGGCAAAACCGTTAAAAGCTTCACCAAGAAGAGAGTTGGGTAATTTCAAACCATCTAGGTTGTTTGCTGTACTCTTTTTTCATTATTTTATGTCCAATTTGACGAGTATAGGCTTCTTTTGTTGTTACGTTGCGAAACGACCAACTTTCGTTCTCGAATAGGCAAAACCGTTAAAAGCTCTTCTAAGGAGAGAGTTTGGTAATTCCTAACCATCTAGGTTGTTCGGTGTATACATTTTATTGGTTTTTTATGTCAAATTTTACGAGTATAGGTTCTATACATTGTTTCGGTGTCAACAGACCAACTTTCGTGTCCAAATAAGCAAAATCGTTAAAAGCTCTTATAAGGAGACAGTTGGGTAATTCCAAACCATCTAGGTTGTTCGGTGTGTACTTTTTATTGCTATTTTATGTCAAATTTTATGAGATAGGCTTGGTAGATTTTTTCGTTGCCAAAACCAACTTTCGTTCCCAAATAGGCAAAACCGTTAGAAGCTTCTCTATGGGGACAATGAGTAATTCCAAACCATCTAGGTTGTTCGTTTTACATTTTTTATTGTTAATTTATGTCAAATTCTACTAGTATAGGCTTTGTAGATTACTTCGTTGGCAAAAGACCAACTTTCATTCTGAAATAGCTAAAACCATTAAAAGCTTCTCTGAGGAAAGAGTTGGGTAATTCGGAACCATCTAGGTTGTTCGGTGTACACCTTTTATACTTAGTTTATGTCGAATTTTATTAGTATAGGCTTCGTAGATTGTTTGTTTCATTGCTAAAAGACCAACTCTCAATCTCAAATAGGCAAAACCGTTAAAAGCACCTCTAAGAACGGAGTTGAGTAATTGTGAACCATCTAGGCAGTTCGGTTTACACTTTTTATAGTTATTTTATGTCAAATTTTACGAGAAAAGACATCGTAGATTAAATCATAGCCAAAATCGTTAAAAGTACCTCTAAGGAGAGAGTTGGGTAATTCGGAACTATATAGGTTGTTCGGTGTACACTTTTTATACTTAGTTTATGTCGCATTTTACGAGTATAGGCTTCGTAGATTGTTTCGTTGCCAAAAGATCAATTTTCGTTCTCAAATAGACAAAACTGTTAAAAGCTCCTCTAAGGAGAGAGTTGGGTAATTTTGAACCATCTAGGTTGTTCTGTGTGCACTTTTTATTGTTATTGTATGTCAAATTTTACTAGTATAGGCTTCGTATATTGTTTTCATTTCCAAAACTCCAACTTTCCTTCTCAAATAGGAAAAACCGTTAAAAGCCCCTCTAAGGAGGTTGTTAGTCTACAGTTTTTATAGTTAGTTTATAAGAAATTTTACGAGTATAGGCTTTGTAGATTGTTTCGTTGCTGAAAGACCAACTTTCGTTCTCAAATAGGCAAAATCGTTAAAAGCTCCTCTAAGGAGAGAGTTGGGTAATTCGGAACCATCTAGGTTATTCGGTGTACACTTTTATAGTTAGTTTATGTCGAATTTTACGAGTATAGTCTTCGTAGATTGTTTCGTTGCCAAAAGACCAACTCTTGTTCTCAAATAGGCAAAATCGTTAAAAGCTCCTCTAAGAGTAGAGTTGGGTAATTCGAAACCATCTAGGTTGTTCGGTGTACACATTTTATAGTTAGTTTATGTTAAATTTTATGAGTATAGGCTTTGAAAATTGTTTTGTTGTCAAAAGACCAACTTTCGTTGTCAAATAGCCAAAACCGTTAAAAGTTCCTCTTAGAAGAGAATTCGGTAATTCCGAACCATCTATGTTGTTCGATGTACTCTTTTTTGGTTATTTTATGTCCAATTTCACGGGTATAGGCTTCGTTTATTGTTTTGTTGTCAAAAAGACCAACTTTCATCTTCAAATAGCAAAACCGATAAATGCTCCTCTAAGGAGAGAGTTGGGTAATTCCGAACCATCTAGGTTGTTCGGTGTACACTTTTATAGATAATTTTTGTCGAATTTTACTAGTATAGTCTTCATAGATTGTTTGTTTCATTGTCAAAAGACCAACTCTGAATCTCAAAAAGGCAAAACCTTTAAAAGCACCTCTAAGAATATAGTTGGGTAATTCTGAACCATCTAGGTTGTTCGGTTTACACTTTTTGTAGTTATTTTATGTCAAATTTTACGAGAATAGGCTTCGTAGATTGTTTCATTGCCAAAAGACCAACTTTCATTTTTAAATAGCAAAAATCCTTAAAAGCTCCTCTAAAAATAGAGTTCGGTAATTCCGAACCATCTAGGTTGTTCGGTGTCAACTTTTTATTGTTATTTTATCTTGAATTTTACGAGTATAGGTTTCGTAGATTGTTTCGTTGACAAAAGACTAATTTCGTTCTCAAAGAGTCAAACCGTTAAAAACTTCTCTAAGGAGAGAGTTGGGTAATTTCGAACTATATAGGTTGTTCGGTATTCAACTTTTATTGTTATTTTATGTCGAATTTTACGAGTATATTCTTCGTGGATTGTTTCGTTTCCAAAAGACAAACTTTCCTTCTCAAATAGGCAAAACCGTTAAAAGCACCTCTAATGAGGTTGTTTGGTGTGCAGTTTTTATAGTTAGTTTCTGTCGAATGTTACAATATAGGCTTCATAGATTGTCTATTGCCGAAAGACCAAGTCTTGTTCTCAAATAGGCAAAACCGTTAAAAGCTCCTCTAAGAATAGAGTTGGGTAATTCAGAAGCATCTAGGTTGTTCCGTGTACACTTTTTATAGTTAGTTTATGTCAAATTTTATGAGTATAGGCTTCGTAGATTGTTTTGTTGCCAAAAGACAAACTTTCGTTCTCAAATAGGAAAAACCGTTAAAAGCTCATCTAAGAAGAGAGTTGCATAATTCGGAAGCACCTAGGTTGTTCGGCGTACACTTTTATAGTTAGTTTATGCCAAATTTTATGAGTATTGGCTTCGTAGATTGTTTTGTTGCTACAAGACCAACTTTCCTTCTCAAATGGGGAAAACCGTTAGAAGCTTCTCTAAGGAGAGAGTTGCGTAATTCGAAACCATCTAGGTTGTTCGGTGTACACTTTTTATAGTTCGTTTATGTCGAATTTTACGTGTCACGCCCCGTTTCTGGAGACGCGACTGAGTGCTCTCTCCGCACCCTTCCTAGGTCACTATGTGAACATCCGGGATCAACCGGAAATCCGGCGGCACCTCCCCGTATATCGGAGAGTGTCCACCTGCATCAGAAACGCAGCAACAACAACATCACACTAGCAACTGTTACACACCTAACTAACCACTAGAAAATCGGTTACTAGAGGATAGGTTTGTGCTCCCTAATAAGCACTTTAAGTTCCCCCTACCTAAGCGATGTGGGACATGTAACACCACCACGCTTCCGCAACCGGCGCCCACGCCGGTAGCCATCCCCATGGGACGCACACGCCGGTAGCCACCGAGCTGCACACGAGCGTATCCACCAAAGCGCCTGGCGCCCACGCTCCCACACCCTCACACGGGTGCGCACACCGGTAGGGTTCGCTCTGATACCATTTGTTACACACCTAACTAACCACTAGAAAATCGGTTACTAGAGGATAGGTTTGTGCTCCCTAATAAGCACTTTAAGTTCCTCCTACCTAAGCGATGTGGGACATGTAACATAGACCTCGGCCTCAACCACATGCAATCCTGACCCTAGGCCTCAGGCCATCCACTACCAGCATGCACAAACTGATGGCATCACATATAAATCCACACACAGATTTTTATATCATCAAATATAACCATAATTCAACATCCACATCCACATGAAGCACAACCGTGCCAAATAGTTATATTCTCTCAACATAGATATACTACATACACCCACATGCATAGAGTATATCTCTAGCACCCCATCCTATCCAGGGCTATCCATGTCACGTCCCGCTCACCGATCCGCACCACCGGTACCCGTACCAGTATCTCCTGTGGAAGGAAGAAAGTAAAGGAGGGAGCTAGAAGCTCAGTAGGGTAAGGAAATAAACATTGTTATAGGCAGAACCAAAAGGAAGTAATGCAACAATATGTACCTACCACATGAACATATACTCAACAAATTCACATCAACATTTATCCGGATAAACCCTTTCGGAGCACAACAACCGCCATATCATTGCAACTCAATGCAATATTGCACGGGAGCAAGCTCACCACAACCAACCACTCCTAGGATCATCCGGTTGCGTGAACCTATCACGCCCGCACCCCACAAGGCAAGTCACTCTCGACCCCGCCCCTAGTGCGTTATCCAACATGGGGTTCACGTGACTTGGTGATAACAACCTTCACCTTGTCATCCTCCCATGTGGCTTTCAAGTAACCTAGAAGTTCCCGAGTCCATACCCGAGTCCTCCATGCATCTCTAATGCATTATGACATGTCATGCCGAATAGAAATATATATGAATATCCTATATATCTTACATCACTACCATGATGCATGAACAAAAGATCACATCGTGTCCGTAAATGACGGAACACTAAATCGGGTCATGCAACATTCAACTTCAACAATAATCCACACAAGGCTCGTTTCCCCTTACAAGCAATTAAGGCGGAAACACAAACAATGGCGACCAATGAAGAATCGAAACGCTATTTAGGCAACAATAACGAATGATAGATGGAAAGGTTGGAAATCCCCTACCTCGTTCCGAGCCAACACACAAATTCTCAAATTTAGGGTTTTAACCCTTGGTTCTCCCAACCTATCGATTCACATCAAATTGAACTCATATAATCAAACCAAAAATACCATATTATCATATCAATAACAATTTAATCAACCAATTCGAAATTACTTACTTCTCTCTCTAGAAATTGCTTCCAAAATCCTCCAAACTCCAAGCTCAACTCCACTCCAAAACACAAACCAATCTACATAAACATCCAAAATCAACCTATAATCAACATATCTAAAGCATAGAGCTCATCTCCCTAAGAATCAAACGAATCTAACAAAAACCTAGAATTTAAAAACTATGGAAAAACTTACCAAATCTTCAAACCTAGCTTGAATCTTCAATATAGCACTCCAATCATCATGAATCCTCAAGAATTAGGTTGAATCCTTGCTTGAAACCATTTCTCTCTCTAGAATCGTCGTTCTCTCTCACTCTAGGACTGAAAATACCCAGAATTTACTCTACTGGATCACTGGAACTCTTTTTGAAAGCTCGGGTTGCACCTAGGCGCTACTTTGGGCGCCTAGGCGCTACTTTGGGCGCCTAGGCGCTCTAGCCTAACTGGTTTTACCATAACACGCTGTCTTGGGCGCTCCTCGGTGCACTTTTGTTCACGCCTAGGCGCACACTGCCTAGGCATGTGATCTCAATTTTTCTTGCTTCGTCTCAGTCTTAGCTTCGATTTGATATATTATGGGCCCAAAACGGACATCTGTCCTAAAAGTTATGACCCATTTAACGAACCTAGCTCAAAAATTACCTTTCCATGATTCGTACCTCACGGATCATCCGTAATTAACTCAAACCTAAATTTTTTTGGGTCGGGGTTTCACATTACGAGTATAGGCTTCGTAGATTGTTTTGTTCCTGAAATGCCAACTTTCGTTCTCATCTAGGTTGTTCGGTGTCCACTTTTATTTTTTTTATGGGCAAAACCATATGTTAAGCCCTTAAAATTATATCAGATTTCCTATTGAGCCCCTTAACTGCTATTTGTTCCTATTGAGCCCTCAATCTATGCGACTGTGATCAAATAAACCCTTACCACGGTGGCCTAGTGTTGTGGGGCTGCACGCGCCACCCCACCAATGTTCTAGTCATACAAGAAGACCTGGAATTTTTCAATTATTTCCTAATAAGCCCCTCAAGTCCAATAAAAAGAAACAACTTTGGCACACAACCACACAATTTCATAGCATCCAAAACATGAAACCATTAACATACTGTAAGAGAAATACATCAAAACAGACTGTGTTTTGAAATCCAAAACAATAAAACCAGAGCAGAGAATGTCTGTAAACAAAAAAAAAGGAAAACAAGCAATTGTCAAGGTCTTTAAAGAACTCCTAGGTCCTGCTTCTTTTCTTTCCAGCAGTGGTTGGAAATCTTGATTGCTGATTGAGCCTTGAGCTTCTCCTTGGTGCATTGAAAGGCCTTGTTACAAAATTTCTTCTACCAGTTCCAGGCTTCACAAGAAAGATAACAATTACCAAGTGATCTAGGTTATGCCAAAACCAGAAAAATAACAATCACAAGAAAGGTACAATCACCTCTCCAGTTTCTTCCTCTTCAGCTTCATCAATCACAGTCACCTCAACATCATCCAAACTCACCTCTGCAACATCAACATTCACCTCAACTGCAAGATTAGTTCGAAGATTGTATTTTCTTACATTTTCCCTCGCTTCAACCAACTCTTCTTCATCCTTTTCACTGAGCATTGCCGCATCAACGAGTAAATCGTCAAATGTTGGTAACTTATCTCCAGAATCCCACTCATCTTCATCAGAATTTGACGTTGTCGACATTAGCAGCTATGAGATGAGGAAAGAATTGAAAGAAGTTGCGGCAAAGATGAGATGAGGAAAGAATTGAAAGAAGTTGTGGCAGAGATGAGAGGAAGAAATGGAAATGGGGTTTATTTGAAACCCTAAAAAGCTTCTTTTCATTTTTTAAATTTTTTAAAAAGCTTTTATACTTTGTGGAACCAAAAAAAGTATGTTGGGACGCACCATAGGTGGTGCGTGCTGGCACTCAACACTGGGCCACCGTGTTAAGGGTTTATTTGATCACAGTCGCATAGATTGAGGGCTCAATAGGAACAAATAGCAGTTACGGGGCTCGATAGGAAATCTGATACAACTTTAAGGGCTTAACATATGGTTTTGCCTTTTTATGTCGCATTTTACGAGTATAGGGTTCGTAGATTGTTTCGTTGCCAAAAGACCAATTTTCGTTCTCAAATAGCCAAAACCGTTAAAAGCTCCTCTAAGGAGAGACTTGGTTAATTTTGAATTATCTAGGTTGTTCTGTGTGCACTTTTTATTGTTATTGTATGTCAAATTTTACTAGTATAGGCTTTGTAGATTGTTTCATTTCCAAAACTCCAACTTTCCTTCTCAAATAGAAAAACCGTTAAAAGCCCCTCTAAGGAGGTTGTTCGGTGTACAGTTTTTATACTCTTTTTTTAGTTATTTTCTGTCCAATTTTACGGTTATAGGCTTCGTTTATTGTTTCGTTGCGAAAATATTATCTTTCGTTCTTAAATAGGCAAAACCATTAAAAGCTCTTCTAAGGAGAGAGTTTGGTAATTCCTAACCATCTAGGTTGTTCAGTGTATACTTTTTAATATTTTTTTATGTCAAATTGTACGAGTATAGGTTTCGTACGTTGTTTCGTTGTCAAAAGACCAACTTTCGTCTCCAAATAGGCAAAACCGATAAAAGCTCCTCTGAGGAGAGAGTTGGGAATTTCGAACCGTTAAGGTTGTTCGGTGTCCACTTTTTATTGTTATTTTATGTCGAATTTTACGAGTATAGGCCTCGTAGATTGTTTTGTTTCAAAAAGACCAACTTTCCTTCTCAAATAGGCAAAACCGTTAAAAGCCCCTCTAAGGAGGTTGTTCGGTGTACACTTTTTGTACTCCTTTTTTAGTTATTTTCTGTGCAATTTTACAGGTATAGGCTTTGTTTATTGTTTCGTTGCCAAAATACCATCTTTCGTTCTCAAATAGGCAAAACCATTAAAAGCTCTTCCAAGGAGAGAGTTTGGTAATTCCTAACCAACTAGGTTGTTCGGTGTATAATTTTACATATTTTTTTATGTCAAATTGTACGAGTATAGGTTTCGTACGTTGTTTCGTTGTCAAAAGACCAACTTTCATCTCCAAATAGGCAAAACTGATAAAAGCTCCTCTGAGGAGAGAGTTGGTTAATTCCGAACCATCAAGGTTGTTCGGTGTCCACTTTTTATTGTTATTTTATGTCAAATTTTACGATTATAGGCTTCGTAGATTGTTTCGTTTCCAAAAGACCAACTTTCCTTCTCAAATAGGCAAAATCGTTAAAAGCTCCTCTAAGTAGGTTGTTCAGTGAATAATTTTTACAGTTAGTTTATGTCAAATTTTACGAGAATAGGCTTCGTAGATTGTTTTTGCCGAAAGAGCAACTTTCATTCTCAAATAGGCAAAATCGTTAAAAGCTCCTAAAGGAGAGAGTTGGGTAATACGGAACCATCTTGGTTGTTCGGTGTACACTTTTTATAGCTAGTTTATGTCAAATTTTACTAGTATATGCTTCGTAGATGGTTTCTTTGACAAAAGACCAATTTTCGTTCTAAAATAGCCAAAACCGGTAAAAGCTCCCCAAAGGAGAGAGTTGGGTAATTCCGAACCAACTAGGTTGTTTGGTGTCAACTTTTTACTGTTATTTTTTGTCAAATATTACGACTATAGGGTTCGCAGATTGTTTCGTTTTCGTAAGGCCAACAATTCGTTCTTAAATAGGCAAAACCGTTAAAAGCTCTTCTAAGTCGGTGTACAGTTTTTATAGTTAGTTTATGTCAAATTTTACGATTATAGGCTTTGTAGATTGTTTCATTGACGAAAGACCAACTTTCGTTCTCAAATAGGAAAAACCATTAAAAACTCATATAAGGAGAGAGTTGGTTAATTTGGAACTATCTAGGTTGTTCGGTGTACACTTTTTATAGTTAGTTTATGTCGAATTTTTTGAGTATAGGCTTCGCATATTGTTTCGTTGACAAAAGACTAACTCTCGTTCTCAAATAGGCGAAACCGTTAAAAGCTCCTCTAAGGAGAGAGTTGCGTAATTCAGAACCATCTAGGTTGTTCGGTGTACAATTTTTATAGTTAGTTTATCTCGAATTTTATGGGTATAGGCTTCGTAGATTGTTTTGTTGCCGAAATACCAACTTTCGTTCTCATATAGCTAAAACCGTTTAAAGCTCCTCTAAAGACAGAGTTGCGTAATTTCGAACCATCTAGGTTGTTCGGTGTCCCCTTTTTATTGTTATTTTATGTCGAATTTTATGAGTACAAACTTTATAGATTGTTTCGCTTCCAAAAGACAAAATTTCCTTCCCAACTAGGCAAAACTATTAAAAGCTCATCTAATGAGGTTGCTTGGTATACAGTTTTTATAGTTAGTTTATGTCGAATTTTACGAGCATAGGCTTCGTAGATGGTTTCACTGCTGAAAGACCAACTCTCGTTCTGAAATAAGCAAAACCGTTAAAAGCTCCTCAAAGGGTAGAGTTGCGTAATTCGGAAGCATCTAGGTTGTTCGGTGTACACCTTTTATGGTTAGTTTATGTCGAATTTTACGACTATAGGTTTCGTACATTGTTTCGTTGTCAAAAGACCAACCTTCGTGTCCAAATAGGCAAAACCATTAAAAGCTCCTATAAGGAGACAGTTGGGTAATTCCGAACCATCTAGGTTGTTCGGTGTATACTTTTTATTGCTATTTTATGTCAAATTTTTATGAGATAGGCTTCATAAATTGTTTCGTTGCCAAAACCAACTTTCATTCACCAATAGGTAAAACCGTTAGAAGCTTCTCTATGGAGAGAATTGGGTAATTCCAAACCATCAAGGTTATTCGGTGTACAATTTTTATAGTTAGTTTATGTCGAATTTTATGAGCATAGGCTTCGTAGATTGTTTCATTGCCGAAATACCAACTTTCGTTCTCAAATAGGCAAAATCGTTAAAAGCTTCTCTAAGGAGAGAGTTGGGTATTTCGGAACCATCAACGTTGTTCGATGTACTCTTTTTATAGTTAGTTTATGTTGAATTTTACTACTATAGGCTTCGTAGATTGTTTGTTTTGTTGCCAAAAGACCAACTCTCAATCTCAAATAGGCAAAACCGTTAAAAGCTCCTCAAAGAACAGAGTTGGGTAATTTCGAACCATCTAGGCTGTTCGGTATAAACTTTTTATAGTTATTTTATGTCAAATTTTACGATAATAGGCTTCTTAGATTGTTCCGTTGCCAAAAGATCGACTTTCGTTCTCAAATAGCAAAAACCGTTAAAAGCTCCTCTAAGAATAGAGTTGGGTATTTTCGAACCATCTAGGCTGTTCGGTGTCCACTTTTATTGTTATTTTATGTTGAATTTTAGGAGTATAGGTTTCGTATTGTTAAAAGACTAATTTTCTTTCTCAAATAACCAAAACCGTCAAAAATTTCTCTAAGGGGAGAGTTGGGTAATTTCGAACCATATAGGTTGTTCGTTGTCCACTTTTTATTGTTATTTAATGTCGAATTTTATGAGTATAGTCTTCATAGATTGTTTCATTTCTAAATACCAACTTTACTTCTCAAATAGGCAAAATCGTTACAAGCTCCTCTAATGAGGTTGTTCGGTGTCAGTTTTTATAGTTTGTTTATGTCGAATTTTACGAGTATAGGCTTCGTAGATTGTTTCGTTGCGAAAAGACCAACTTTCGCTCCCAAATAAGCAAAACCGTTAAAAGCTCCTCTAAGAAGAGAGTTGGGTAATTCTGAACCATCTAGGTTGTTCGTTATACTCTTTTTTTAGTTATTTTATGTCCAATTTTACGATTATAGGCTTCGTTTATTGTTTCGTTGTCAAAGGACCAACTTTCGTTCTCAAATAGCAAAACTCGTTAAAAGCTCTTCTTCTAAAGAGAGAGTTTGGAAATTCCTAATCATCTAGGTTGTTCGTTGTATACTTTTTATTATTTTTTATGTCAAATTTTACGAGTATAGATTTCGTACATTGTTTCGTTGTCAAAAGACCAACTTTCCTGTCCAAATAGGAAAAATCGTTAAACGCTCTTATAAGGAGACAGTTGGGTAGTTCCGAACCATCTAGATTGTTCGGTGTATACTTTTTAATGGTTTTTTATGTTAAATTTTATGACTATAGGTTTCGTACATTGTTTCGTTGCCAAAAGGACCAACTTTCGTGTCCAAATAGGCAAAACCATAAAAATCTCGTATAAGGAGACAATTGGGTAATTCCATACCATCTAGGTTGTCCGGTGTATACTTTTTAATGCTATTTAATGTCAAATTTTATGAGATGGGCTTTGTAAATTGTTTCGTTGCGAAAACCAACTTTCGTTCCCAATTAGGCAAAACTATTAGAAGCTTCTCTATGAAGAGAATTGAGTAATTCTAAACCATCTAGGCGGTTCAGTGTACAAATTTTATAGTTATTTTGTGTAAAATATTACGAGAATAGGCTTGGTAGATTGTTTCGTTGCCAATAGACAAACTTTCCTTCCAAATATGTAAAATTGTTAAAATCTCCCCTTAATGAGAGAGTTGGGTTATTCGGAACCATCTAAGTTGTTTGGTGTACACTTTTTACAGTTATTTTATGTCACATATTACGTGTATAGGCTTTATAGTTTGATTTGTTTCCAAAAGACTAACCTTCCTTCTCAAATAGGCAAAACCGTTAAAAGCTTCTCCAAAGTGAGAGTTGCCTAATTCATAACCATCTAGGTTGTTCGGTGTACAGTTTTTATAGTTATTTTATGTCAAATTTTACGAGAATGGGCTTCTTAGATTGTTCGTTGCCAAAACACCAACTTTCGTTCTCAAATAGAAAAAATCATTAAAAGCTGCTCTAAGAATAGAGTTGGGTAATTCCGAACCATCTACGTTGTTCGATGTCCACTTTTTATTGTTATTTTGTGTTGAATTTCACGAGTATAGTCTTCATAGATTGTTTCATTTACGAAAGACCAACTTTCTTTCTCAAATTGGGAAAACCGTTAAAAGCTCCTCTAAGGAGATATTTGCATAATTCGGAACCATGTAGGTTGTTTGGTGTGCAATTTTTATAGTTCGTTTATGTCGAATTTTACGAGTATAGGCTTCGTAGATTGTTTCGTTCCCGAAAGACAAACTTTCATTTTCAAATAGGCAAAACTGTTAAAAGCTCCTCTAAGGAGGAGTCAGTTGGGTAATTTGGAACCATCTAGACTGTTCGATGTACACTTTTTATATTTAGTTTATGTCGAATTTTACTAGTATCGGCATTGTAGATTGTTTCGTTTCCAAAAGACAACTTTCCTTCTCAAATAGCGAAAACCTTTAAAAGCCCTCTAAGGAGAGAGTTGTGTAATTCGGAACCATCTATGTTGTTCGATGTACAGTTTTATAGTTAATTTATGTCGAATTATACTACTATAGGCTTCGTAGATTGTTTGTTTCGTTGCCAAATGACCAACTCTCAATCTCAAATAGGCAAAACTGTTAAAAGCTCCTCTAAGAGCAGAGTTGAGTAATTCCAAACCATCTAGGCTATTCAATGTACACTTTTTATAGTTATTTTATGTCAAATTTTACGAGAATGGGCTTCTTAGATTGCGAAATTTGGAACCATATAGGTTGCTCGGTGTACAGTTTTTATAGTTCGTTTATGTCAAATTTTACTACTATAGGCTTCGTAGATTGTTTGTTTCGTTGCCAAAGACCAACTCTCAATCTCAAATAGGCAAAACCGTTAAAAGCTCCTCTAAGGAGAGAGTTGAGTAATTCCGAACCATCTAGGTTGTTCGTTGTATACTTTTTTTTGGTTATTTTATCTCATATTTTACGAGTATACGATTTGTAGATTGTTTTGTTGCCAAAAGACCAACATTCATTCTGAAATAAACATCACCGTTAAGAGGTCCTCTAAGGAGAGAGTTGGGTAATTAAAAACCATCTAGGTTGTTCGGTGAACACTTTTTATAGTTATTTTATGTCAAATTTTACGACTATAGGCTTCGTAGATTGTTTCGCTGCCAAAAGACCAACTTTCATTCTCAAATAAGCAAAACCGTTAAAAGCTCCTCTAAGGAGAGAGTTGGGTAATTCCGAACCATCAAAGTTGTTGGATGTACAATTTTTATTGTTATTTTATGTCAAATTTTATGAGTTTAGACTACATAGATTGTTTCGTTGGCAAAATACCAACTTTCGTTCTCAAATACCCAAAACCGTTAAAAGCTCCTCTATGGAGAGAGTTGGGTAATTCGAAACCATCTAGGTTGTTCGGTGTCCAATCTTTAATATCATTTTATGTCAAATTTTATTAGTATAGGCTTTGTAGATTGTTTCGTTGCCAAAAGACCAACTTTCGTTCTTAATTAGGCAAAACCGTTAAAAGCACCTCTGAGAAGATAGTTGGGTAATTCGAAACTGTCTAGGTTCTTCGGTGTACTCTTTTTATGGTTAGTTTATGTCAAAGTTTACGAGAATAGGCTTCGTAGATTGTTTCGTTGCCAAAAGACAAACTTTCGTTCCAAATAGGTAAAACTGTGAAAAACTTCTCTAACAAGAGAGTTGGATAATTACGAACCATCCAGATTGTCCGGTGTAGACTTTTTATTATTATTTTATGTCAAATTTTATGAGTATAGGGTTCGAAGATTGTTTCCTTGCCAAAAGACCGACTTTTTTTCTCAAATTCGCAATATCATTAAGAAGCTCATCTAACGAGAGAGTGGGGTTAGTCCAAACTATCCAGGTTGTTCGGTGTATACTTTTTATACTTGTTTTATGTCACATTTTACGAGTATAGGACTTGTAGATTCTTTCGTTGCCGAAAGACCTATTTTCATTCTCAAATCGGCAAAACCGTTAAAAGCTCCTCTAAGGAGAGAGTTGTGTAATTCTGAACCATCTAGGTTTTTTGGTGTCCACTTTTTATTGCTATTTTATGTCGAATTATATGAGGATAGGCTTCGTAGATTGTTTCGTTGCCAAAAGATCAACTTTCAATCTCAAATGGGCAAAACCGTTAAAGGCTCCTGCAAGTAGATAGTTGGGCAATTCGAAACTATCTAGGTTGTTCGGTGTACAATTTGTATAGTTATTTTCTAGCAAATTTTACGAGTATAGGCTTCGTAGATTGTTTCATTGCCAGTAGACCAACTTTCGTTCTCAAATAGGCAAAAGCATTAATGCTCCTCTTAGAATAGAGTTGGGTGGTAATTCCGAACCATCTAGGTTGTTGCTGTATACTTTTTTTAGTTATTTTATCTCATATTTTACGAGTATAAGATTTGTAGATTATTTTGTTGCCAAAAGACCAACATTCATTCTGAAATAAGCATCACCGTTAAGAGCTCCTCTAAGGAGAGAGTTGGGTATTAATAACCATCTAGGTTGTTCGGTGTACACTTTTTATAGTTATTTTATGTCAAGTTTTACGAGTATGGGCTTCGTAGATTGTTTCGCTGCCAAAAGACCAACTTTCGTTCTCAAATAAGCAAAACCTTTAAAAGCTCATCTAAGGAGAGAGTTGGGTAATTCCAAACCATCAAGGTTGTTCGATGTACACTTTTTATAGTTATTTTATGTCAAATTTTATGAGTGTAGACTTCGTAGACTATTTCGTTGGCAAAAGGCCAACTTTCGTTCTCAAATACGCAAAACCATTAAAAGTTGCTCTAAGGAGAGAGTTGGGTAATTCGGAATCATCTAGGTTGTTCGGTGTCCATTATTTATTGTCATTTTATGTCAAATTTTATTAGTATAGTCTTCGTAGATTGTTTCGTTGCCAAAAGACCAACTTTCATTCCAAATAGGTAAAACCGTTAAAAACTCCTCTAACAAGAGAGTTGGGTAATTACGAACCATCCATATTGTCCGTTGTACACTTTTTATTGTCATTTTATGTCAAGTTTTATGAGTATAGGGTTCGAATATTGTTTCCTTGCCAAAAAACCAACTGTCATTATCAAATTTGCAATATCGTTAGAAGCTCATCTAATGGGAGAGTGGGGTTAGTCTGAACCATCTAGGTTGTTCGGTGTATACTTTTTATACTTGTTTTATGTCAAATTTTATGAGTATAGTACTTGTAGATTCTTTCGTTGCCACAAGACTAACTTTCGTTCTCAAAAGGTGAAACCGTAAAAGCTCCTCTAAGGAGAGAGTTGGGTAATTCTGAACCATCTAGGTTTTTTAGTGTCCACTTTTTATTGTTATTTTATGTCGAATTTTATGACTATAGGCTTCGTATATTGTTTCATTGGCAAAAGACAAACTTTCAATCTCAAATGGGCAAAACCGTTAAAAGCTCCTCCAAGGAGAAAGTTGGGTAATTCGAACCCGTCTAGTTTGTTCGGTGTACAATTTTTAGAGTTATTTTCTATCAAATTTTACGAGTATACGCTTCGTAGATTGTTTCATTGCCAGTACACTAACTTTCGCTCTCAAATAGTCTAAAGCATTAAAAGCTCCTCTAAGAATAGAGTTGGGTAATTGCGAACCATCTAGGTTGTTCGCTATACTTTTTTTATTGTTATTTTATTTCAAATTTTACGAGTATAGGATTTGTAGATTCCACTCTCTATTGTCATTTTTTGTCAAATTTTATTAGTATAGGGTTCGTAGATTGTTTTGTTGTCAAAAGTTCAACTTTCGTTCTCAGTTAGGCAAAACTGTTAAAAGCTTCTCTAAAAAGAGAGTTAGGTAATTCGGATCTATAGGTGGTTCGGTGTACTATTTTTATAGTTATTTTATGTCAAATTTTACGAGAATAGGCTTCGTAGATGGGTTCGTTGCCAAAAGACAAACTTTCATTCCAAATAGGTAAAACTGTTAAAAACTCTTCTAACAAGAGAGTTGGGTAATTACGAACCATTTTGGTAGTTCGGTGTACACTTTTTATAGTTATTTTATGTCAAATTTTACGAGTGTAGGCTTCGTAAATTGTTTCGCTGCCAAAAGACCAACTTTCGTTCTCAAATAGGCAAAACCGTTAGAAAGCTCCTCAAGGAGAGAGTTGGGTAATTACGAACCATCTAGGTTGTTCGATGTATACTTTTTATTGTTAGTTTATGAGTGTAGACTTCGTAGATTGTTTCATTGCGAAAAACCAACTTTCGTTCTCAAATACCCAAAACCGTTAAAAGCTCCTCTAAGGAGAGAGTTGGGTAATTCGGAAGCATCTAGGTTGTTCGGCGTACTCTTTTTATAGTTAGTTTATGTCAAATTTTATGAGAATAAGCTTCGTAGATTGTTTCGTTGCCAAAATAAAAACTTTCCTTGCAAATAGGTGACACTGTTAAAAACTCCTCTAACAGGAGAGTTGGGTAATTACGAACCATCTACATTGTCCAATGTACAATTTTTATTGTTATTTTTTGTCAAATTTTATGAATATAGGGTTTGATGATTGTTTCCTTCGCAAAAGGCCAACTTTCATTCTCAAAATTGCAATATCGTTAGAAGCTCATCTAATGAGAGAGTTGGGTTAGTCCGAACCATCTATGTTGTTCGGTGTATACTTTTTATACTTGTTTTATCTCACATTTTACGAGTATAGGACTTGTAGATTCTTTCGTTGCCAAAAGACCAACTTTCGTTCTCAAATAGGCAAACCCGTTAAAAGCTCCTCAGAGGAGAGAGTTGGGTAATTCTGAACCTTCTAGGTTTTTCCGTGTCTACTTTTTATTGTTATTTTCTATCAAATTTTACGAGTATACGTTTCATAGATTGTTTCATTGCCAGTAGACCAACTTTCATTCTCAAATAGGCAAAAGCATTAAAAGCTCCTCTAAGAATAGAATTTGGTAATTTTGAACCATTTAGGTTGTTCGCTGTGCACTTTTTATAGTTATTTTATTTCACATTTTACGAGTATAAGATTTGTAGAAGTTTTGTTGCTAAAAGACCAACTTTCATTATGAAATAAGCATCACCGTTAAAGGTTCCTCTAAGGAGAGAGTTGGGTAATTGGGAATGATAAGTGCTAGAATATACGTTTTTAAAGTGATATAATACTACCAAAGAAATGCCAAGAAAGTGTGCTTAAAGCTGAATTTTCAAGATTATTGTACTTAAGATCTTCTTGGATGTTTTGCAGGTTAATAGATAGTAAGAGCTGTCGGAATGAGCACATAGTGGAGGAGTTAGTGCCATCTTTTGGTGGTGGATTGTCCACCAAATTCGTGTGATGGATTGTCCACTCTTTGAATGGAAATGGTATCTTCAATGACATCAACTTCCAATTTACACACTAATCTTGTAACTGAATTCTGGGCCTCAACGATGCCTATTATGAACTCAAACCCTTTATCAATATTGTAGATACAAATGTGTAGAGAATTATGGGCTTTTGAAGCACTCAATGTGGACATCAGAAGCATAAGTTATGAGCTTCTAAAGGTCTGATCTTCAAACAGAAATTCTGCTTCGGATATAACTTCAAAACTTGACTTCGAGACAACCTTTAGAGGCCCAAACGAACTCCGATTTTTGTGAACCAACACTTCCTGCAAATCTTGAAGTGTCCTCTAAAACTTTGCTGAAGATCAAATCTCATTCGGACAGCTCTTACTACCTCTTAACCTGCAAAACATCCAAGAATGTCTTAAGTACAAATCTTGAAAATTCAGCTTTTAAGCACAATTTCTTGGCATTGCTTTGGTAGTATTTTATCACTTTAAAAATGTATATTCTGGCACTTATCACAACCCCCAACCAACTTATTGCTAGTCCCTAGTAATTCAAGCGTAAAAATGTTATGAGAAATGATTGAAAGTAACAATACTATAACAAAAGGTAAGAGATCACAATTCCTATCCAGATTAATGTAGTCACAACTTCCAACACTTGTGTGTGTGTGCTAAGCCAAAACCTTCATACCACAATCCATAATGCATATAACCTCAAAATATTATCCAAGTAAAAGCCTCAACTCCATATTCTCACAGGGTAGAGAAGGATTTCTGTGTTATGAATTTCTCTCATGGAGTTGGAAAATAGATATGCACTCAGAAGAAAAGTCAATGTAAGGACAAACAAATAAACAAACATTGATCAAATGATAGATATATTAGCTGTCTAGAACTTCCACCAGTCTTACCACAAACCTTCTTTGGAATTCTATTAATCAAAATTTGTTCAATTGACAAACTAATAGGAAAACTTATCTACTGACAAATCACGAATGCACATAACAATTTTTTTTCTTTCTTCTTTCTTTTTTTTTCTCTTTTTTTTCTCGAATTCATAATCTCGAATTCATAATATAGAACATCTCAAACAAAGGCCCAGTGAAATTACAACATTGTTCTCAAATATTGATCAATATCATCCTCAGCATTCATCCAACCATTCCACAAACCATGTAATGGTGTTCATTGACAGCAATTATCCATTTCAAGAGATCAATGCAAGTTCATAAGTTGTTTACTCATTTCTCTCCACTCATTTGTGCTTTAACTAGAAAATATTCTTAGTCATATGCATCATCATCCATCTTACCACAAGGCTTAGTATTTGTGGACAAAAGTGTGTTAAAAGTTGCTTTCTAATCCAGATAGAAAAATTGACTCAAACTAATTGTACCAGTACCAAAACATCAAAGTGTATGAATATGCCACCACCCCCAACCTAAACGAAACATTGTCCGCAATGTGAAAATCCGCAATGTGAAAATGACGAAGTATGTAAAAGCAATGCAATGAAAAGAAACAGAAGATAGAAAAATACAACCTGAGGTGGAAGATGCTCGGACAATGGTGGAATGAGAAGATGGTTAGCGCCGCACCATGTCCATGAGGACATTTAGCATGTGTTCCAGCCGCTGTTGTCCAACCTTCAGCCTATGCAGGCGGGCTAAGATGTCGTGAATTTGGTCAGTCGAAGGTAGTGCAGTAGCAGAAGGGTCAGACGCTTCCAGTGGTAAAGAAACTGGACGTCGCGGTGTTCGTTGTCTACGAGCACTGGAAAACATGTGGCTAGTACTCTGTCGCCAGGTAGAGTTCTCCAAAACAGTCACTGGATAATTGGAAGTTTTCTGACTGGGAGGTGGGAGAATGCCCATACTGAAAAGCAACCGCGTGATGAGTCTCAGGAAAAATATTCTCCCGACCTTGGTTTTTTGTTTCTCCACAAGGGTCTTCGCCTTAAGAATGCTCTCAAGGTAAATCCGGCCAATATCAAACCAGGCTCCACGATACATGTAATACAGGGCGGAAATTATGTTACCCTGGCGTTGTTGACTGTGTCCAATGGGGCAAAGGTTACTTCGGATGGCATCATCAAGCATCCACATTGTGGACGGCAAATAAGAGCGGCGTGTAGAAGCAGCATTATTCGGATCGTGTCGCCCTTGACACAGATCATCAATCATCTCTTGATGGGAAATAGAGATCGGTGCTTGAAAATCTACAGCGACGTTAGCGGTAGGTGGATAGCCTAAACATGAGCAAATATCCGCTGACGTGAATTGAAGCCAAAGACCAGGGATGTCAACCTGATACACTGGTTGAGTGCTAGAAGAGTGGGGTATCTTGAGAAGAGTATGGTAAAAGGAGCGAACGATGTGAGGATACACCAATGTCTTTTGGATCAGGATCAACCGAGAACAGCAGAGAATGGTCACGGAGGTAGCTCATGGCCCATCGGTTGGCAGAATCGTTCAGGATTTTGGAATCGATTCGAGGTTCAGGCAGGATTGTAGCTCTGGCGAATAAGTCTACAGTCGCAACGGCATCACGGGGGCTGCGCGACATACTGTGAAGGAGGAAGAGAAAGATGATCAGAAAAGGGGTTGAAAATCAGGAATAAACATAGTGTAAGAAGAGAAGACAATTAGGGTTTTTTTTTTGTTGTTTTTGTTTTGTTTTTTTGTTGTTTTATTATTTTTTTTCATCGGTGAAAAAGATATAAACAATTATATCACTAATTACACCAGGGAAATTCCCAGGAAAGATTGGAGGGACACAGTGGTCCACTTAAATACCAAACTCCTTAGACAAAATTTTTCTAGACATGCAATTAGTAGCATAATATATCATACTATCTTACCCGATCAAAATATATATTGCAGAAGCAATCCCAAATATATAAATATAAATAGATATATTGTTTTTTTTTTAAATTGAAATTGAAATTGAACACATAAAGATAATGAGAAAGAAATATGGGTTGCCTCCTATAAGCGCTAAATTTAGCGTCGTCAGCCAGGCGGAATAGCGTATCAAGTGAGTGGAACAGGATCAGAGAGCCTTAAATTCTCAACAAGATGTTCTGTTGCTGGCTCTAAATAGTGCTTGAGACGATGACCATTCACTTTAAAAATATTTCTCGTCTGTGGGTGTTGAAGATTTACTGCACCATGTGAAAAAACATGAGTAATAAGGAATGGACCATAACATCGTGAACGGAGCTTACTTGGGAATAGTCGAAGGTGTGAGTTATATAATAAGACTTTCTGCCCAGGTTCAAAATGTTTTCTCAAAATGGTCTTATCATGATAGGCCTTGGTCTTTTCCTTGTATATTTTAGAGCTCTCATAGGCTTCATTTCGGAGTTCTTCCAACTCACTCAACTGCAACTTTCGTTGCTCTCCTGCAGCCTTCATCTCAAAATTGTACTGTTTGATAGCCCAATATGCTTTGTGCTCTAATTCGACTGGTAAGTGGCAGGGTTTGCCAAAAACCAACCTGTATGGTGACATTCCAATCGGAGTTTTGTAGGCTGTACGATAAGCCCATAGAGCATCCATGAGACGATCAGACCAACCCTTGCGTGAGGAGCTCACAGTCTTCTCCAATATCTGCTTAATTTCCCTATTACAGATTTCAGCTTGTCCGCTTGTCTGTGGATGATATGGCGTGGACACCTTATGTTTGACTCCGTACTTTTGCAATAGTGCTGCAAAAAGTTTATTATTGAAATGGGACCCTCCATCACTAATGATCGCCCTGGGTGTTCCAAATCTTGCAAATATATTTTCTTTAAGGAATCTGAAAACAACTCGAGAATCATTAGTCTTGGATGGAACTGCTTCCACCCATTTTGAAACATAATCCACAGCAAGTAAGATATATAAATAACCTTTAGATGAAGGAAAAGGTCCCATGAAATCAATACCCCAAACATAAAAAATTTCAACTATTAGAATAGGTGATAAAGGCATCTGATTCCTAGATGAAAGATTACCTAACCGCTGACACCTATCACAAGTAGAGCAGAAAGTATATGCATCTTTGAACAAACTCGGCCAATGAAATCCACATTGCAATACTTTCAAAGCTGTCTTCTTTGGACCAGAATGTCCTCCACAAGCATATGAGTGACAAAACGTGAGTATGGATTGAAATTCTGATTCTGGCACACGCCGTTTGATGATTTGGTCAGAACACCATTTGAAAAGGTATGGATCATCCCATATGTAATATTTTGCTGTTGTCACGAGCTTATCCTTGTAAGTTCTTGGCAAATTTCCTGGAAGATCACCTGTAACAAGGTAATTGACAATGTCAGCATACCATGGTGTAGAAATAGATAAAGATAATAATTGCTCATCAGGAAAATTCTCATTTAGAGGCAAAGAGTCTTCTTCGGTCACTGAATTGTTCACCAAACGGCTGAGGTGATCGGCCACTACATTCTCGGATCCTTTTTTGTCCTTAATCTCCAGATCGAACTCTTGAAGTAATAGAATCCATCTAATCAAGCGAGGCTTCGCATCCTTCTTTTGAAGAAGGTACCTAAGAGCTGCATGATCAGAAAATAAAATTACTTTAGTGCCAATCAAATATGCACGAAATTTTTCTAAAGCAAAAATAACAGAAATGAGCTCCTTCTCTGTGGTGGAGTAGTTTAATTGGGCATCATTGAGTGTTCTACTGGCATAGTAGATAACATGAGGTACTTTATTTACTCGTTGTCCCAAAACTGCTCCTACAGCATAATCGGAAGCATCGCACATTAGTTCAAAAGGAAGGCTCCAATTGGGAGGCATCATGATCGGTGCTGACGTAAGAAGGAGTTTAAGCTTGTTAAAAGCTATCAAACATGTCTCATCAAACTCAAATGTCACATCCTTGGATAGTAAGTTACACAATGGCTTAGCTATCTTGGAGAAATCCTTGATGAACCTCCTGTAGAAACCTGCATGTCCAAGGAAAGATCTTATTTCCTTAACTGTAGCTGGAGGTGGAAGATTACTTACCAGATCCACTTTTGCTTTGTCAACTTCTATTCCCTTGCTAGAGATGATATGACCAAGTACAATTCCTTGTTGTACCATAAAATGACATTTTTCCCAGTTTAAAACTAGATTGCATTCTTGGCATCTTTCTAAGACCAAAGCGAGGTTATGAAGGCATTTATCAAAAGATGAACCAAATACACTAAAATCATCCATAAATACCTCAATAATGTGCTCCACCATATCTGAAAATATGCTCATCATACACCTTTGAAAAAGTACCTGGAGCATTGCAAAGACCAAAAGGCATGCGCCTGTAGGCGAATGTACCATATGGACAAGTAAATGTCGTCTTGTCTTGATCTTCTGGTGCTATCGCAATCTGATTGTAGCCCGAATATCCATCAACAAAACAATAATGGCTATGACCTCCAAGACGTTCCAACATTTGATCAATAAAAGGTAGTGGAAAATGATCTTTTCTAGTACCTGAATTAAGCTTTCTGTAGTCAATGCAAACACGCCATCCTGTTTGAACTCGCGTGGGAACCAACTCATTATCTTCATTAAGGACTACTGTAACTTCAGATTTTTTAGGAACCACTTGTACCGGACTAACCCATTTGCTATCAGAGATAGGGTAAATGATGCCAACATCTAGTAATTTGAGTACTTCTTTTAGCACCACCTCCTTCATTATTGGGTTAAGTCTGCGTTGGGCATCTCTTGTTGGTTTTGTTCCCTCCTCTAGTAGTATTCGATGCATACATCTAGAGGGACTGATTCCTCTGATATCAGCAATACTCCATCCGATTGATGTTTTATGCTCTTTTAGTACCCTCAACAATTTCTCTTCTTCTTCAATGTTGAGGTCAGACGCAATGATTACTGGCAATGTACTTTCTTCGCCCACATACGCTTACTTCAAATGCTTTGGTAGTTCCTTCAACTCTAATTGAGGTGCCTGCACAACAGATGGTACAAGTTTTGTCTTAGGCACTGGTAAAGGCTCAAAGACAGAAATATACATACCTAAAGAAGGTAAGGCTTCAAGGCGAGCTAAGACTTTGCTAGCTTGTTTATCCTCATCGATGGTTCCAAAGTCATGAATTAAAACTTTGTCCACAATATCTCGACCACAACTTTCATTGAACACTTGTTGACAAATTGTATCTAACGCATCTAAGTGAAAACAGTAATGTTCATCACTTGGTAATTTGAGTGCTCCAAATACCTTGTACTCAATCGTTTGTCCCTGCACATTCAAAGTTAGTGTACCCTTTTGAACATCAATTTTGGTACCTGCTGTGGCCATGAATGGACGACCAAGAATTAAGGTTAATTTTACTTCTGACAAAGGAATCGACTCCATCTCCAATACTAGAAAATCAGCAGGTAAGATTAATCCGTCAACTTTGACTAAGACATCTTCCAGAATACCCCTAGGGTATTTGATTGATCTATCTGCCAACTGGATGCTCACAGAGGTCGCCTTTAGTTCCCCTATATTCAAAGATTCAAAAACAGAAAAAGGCATTAGATTGACAGATGCACCTAAGTCAAGAAGAGCTTTCTCAAACCTGTGACCCCCAATGATACAAGAGATAGTAAAACTGCCCGGATCTTTTAGCTTGGGAGGGAGTTTGTTTTGTAGAACAGCTGAAACTTCCTCAGAAACCTTAATCGTTTTAAAATCTTTGAACTTCCTCTTATTTGTGCACAAATCCTTGAGGAACTTTGCATATTTTGGCATTTGTTTGATGGTATCTAAAAGAGGAATGTTAATCTCCACCTTCTTGAAAGTATCCAAGATTCCTTGCATTGGATCTTCTTTCTTTGATTTCTGCAATCTGCTAGGAAAAGGAGCATGTGAAGAAATATGATTTGGAAGGTTAGAGTTAACCTGAAGGTTTGGCGTTTCTTGGAAAGGAGTAGCACTACTGCTAGAATTTGGATCTAGAACGTATGGATTGATCATATTGTCAGAGTCAAGGTTCTTCTCTTCTTCTGGCACGCTCATTTTTCCAATTGCTTTCCCTCCCCTCAGAGTGATTGCTTTAGCATGTTCATTAATCTTAGGGTTGACAACAACTTGGCCAGGAAGCTTTCCAGGTTCTCTTTGATTTAATGCAGTGGCTAACTGTCCCATTTGTTGTTCCAAATTTGCAATGGCGTTATCAGTTTTCTGCATGAATGCTTGAGTGCTCTGTGCCATAGATGTAACCATATCTTCAAGTGATGGTTTCGGAGGCTCCACTTGAACCCGATGTTGTGGTAATTGAGCAAAAGGTTGTTGCATTGGTTGATTATTACTCCACCTAAAATTTGGATGATTCCTCCATCCTGGATTGTAGGTAGGAGCAAATGGATCATTCCTTGGCATTTGCATTTGGTTTTGATTCTGATTTGGATAAGTACTGAATGCATTTATTTGTGCATCCAAGACCGCAACTTCATTTTGTGAACAACTTTCCATAGCATGTCCAGGTGTACTGCACACAGCACATACTTGAGGGGCTGGAACGATTAACTGCTTCACCATATTTGTCAAGTTTACAATTTGGGCTTCCATGTTTGAACTTGATTGTGCTTCGTAGATTCCAGCCCTTTTCTGAGGTTCTTTCACTCTGTTGTAGCTCCATTGTTGAGAATTAGTTGATAGAGTTTCGAACATCTCCCTGGCTTGTCCGGCATTGTTATTCATCAATCCACCACCAGATGTGGCGTCCACCATTTTGCGATCTGAATCTAGCATCCCTTCATAAAAATATTGCATTAGTAGCCATTCTTGAATATTATGATGAGGACAAGAGCTTAAGAGCCTCTTGTATCTCTCCCCATATTCGTGGAATGCTTCTCCATCATTTTGTTGGATGCTCACTATCTCTTTCCTTATTTTATTTGTCTTTTGAGCTGGAAAGAATTTCGTCAAGAACTTGTTTGCCAAATCTGTCCATGTTCTAATTGAAGCTCTTGGTAAAGAGTGAAGCCATGTTTTTGCTTGTTCCTTCAGACTAAATGGAAACAATCTCAGATGAACCTGCTCATCAGTATCTTCTCCAGCATGGCCTAAGAACGTAGGCAACAAATGAATCATTCCTGACTTTAGTTCAAAGTTGTCTACAGTAGTCTGGGGGTAGACAATGCATGAAGCTTGATCTGCTGCTTGAGGCACAGAGAAATCCTTAATAACGAAATGTCGTCACTCGATAAGTTCTCAAGATTTGAGCTGGACATTCATGTATCTGCAAAATAGGAAAAACAACAATATAAATGAACTACTTAGGTGGCGAGGCCAACCATGAACATAAATTAATATAGAGAAAATTTGGTGGATGGCAGTGCCAATCACAACCAGAGGATTAAAGGAGTTAGTTGACAATATATAAAAAGTTAGTATACAGAAGAAATAAAATGGGGCAGAAAAGGCCAACCATAAAAAAATGATGTTAGTAAATATTAAGGCATATTAATAGGCGGTAGAACCAGCCATTAATATTAATAGATATATACATATATCAACAATAGTAGGTGGTTGAACCAGCCATTAATAGAAAACAAAATGGGGCGTTTAAGCCAACCACGTTAAATAATGACATATAATGTAAAACCTTCCATGTAGGAGGTGCTAACAACAGAAATAAATAAATAAATTATATACAAGAATTAGATGACACTATATTAGGTAATCACATCCCCGACAACGGCGCCAAAAATTGTTATGTCGTTAGTAACAATTTAAAATATACTTACAAATGTACAATTAATATATAATGAACAAGTAAGAGTCGATCCCACAAGGAGTGATGCTAATAGATATATAATCTAACACTTGAATATAATTGATACAATTATAAAAGGGGGAAAATGGGGGGTTAAATCTTGTAATAGATAAAAATTAAACAAAGAAATTGACGTTGAGAACAAGAATGAGAATTGATATTAATGAAAACAATAGCTAAGACTCACAATCCACCACAAAAAATTCAAACAATTTATAAGAAATGATAGACTAACAATTTTAACAAGCATATGATGACAACATTCACAACAAGGTCATGGCCAAACTCAAGTTGTATCATTTTCTCTTAATTGCATGTAAAGTGTATGGCGTCTACCTCATTATGTGTATTCTTAATCGAAATCTAGCATGGCGTCTGCATCAATCAACAATCAAGAATCCAATAAGAGCAAAGAGAATATGAATGTCACAAGAATCCTAATACATGGTATTTGTACTTAGGTATTCAAGAATTGATTTTTCATAATTCATTTTCAACTGAATTATATGTTGCAAGAAAGCATGCTTAGGGCTTCAAGATAAGCCCTAACTAACAATAGTTTAGTTATACATAACCAAATAAAACATGAAACATAAAAACATAATTACAAACACAAGCCTTGTTTTCTTCTTCTTCTTCTACTCCTTCTTCTCCTAGCTCTCCCTCCTAGCTCCCTTCTTCTACTCCTTCTCCTCTCTATTTATAGAGAAAATGAGCACATAGTGGAGGCGTTAGTGCCATCTTTTGGTGGTGGATTGTCCATCAAATTCGTGTGGTGGATTGTCCACTCTTTGAATGGAAATGGTATCATCGATGACATCAACTTCCAATTTACACACTAATCTTGTAACTGCATTCTGGGCCTAAACGAAGCCTATTATGAGCTCAAACCCTCTATCAATACTGTAGATACAAATGTGTAGATAATTATGGGCTTTTGAATCACTCAATTTGGACATCAGAAGCTCAAGTTATGGGCTTCTAAAGGTCTGATCTTCAAACATAAATTCTGCTCCAGATATAATTTCCAAACTTGACTTCGAGGCAACCTTTAGATGCCCAAACGAACTCCGATTTTTGTGAACCAGCACTTCCTGAAAATCTTGAAGTGTCCTCTAAAACTTTTCTGAAGATCAAATCTCATTCGGACAGCTCTTATTACCTCTTAACCTGCAAAACATCCAAGAAGGTCTTAAGTACAATAATCTTGAAAATTCAGCTTTTAAGCACAATTTCTTGGCATTGCTTTGGTAGTATTTTATCACTTTAAAAACTTATATTCTGGCACTTATCATTCGCTATATACTTTTTATAGTTATTTTATGTCACATTTTACGAGTATAGGCTTCGTAGATTGTTTTGCTGTCAAATGACCAACTTTTGATCTCAAATAGGCAAAACCGTTAAAAGCTCCTCTAAGAGAGAGTTGGGTAATTGGGAACCATCTAGGTTGTTTGCTGTACACTTTTTATAGTTATTTTATGTCAAATTTTACGAGTATAATCTCGTAGATTGTTTCGCTGCCAAAAAACCAACTTTCGTTCTCAAATAGGCAAAACTGTTTAAAGTTCCTCTAAGGAGAGAGTTGGGTAACTCCGAACCATCTGGGTTGTTCGATGTACACTTTTTATTGTTATTTTATGTCAAATTTTATGAGTGTAGACTTCGTAGATTGTTTCGTTGGCAAAAGACCAACTTTCGTTCTCAAATACCCAAAACCGTTAAAAGCTCCTCTAACGAGAGAGTTGGGTAATTTGGAAGCATCTAGGTTGTTCGGTGTCCACTTTTTATTGTCATTTTTTGTCAAATTTTATTACTATAGGCTTCGTAAATTGTTTCGTTGTCAAAAGACCAAAATTCGTTATCAATTAGGCAATATTGTTAAAAGCTCCTCTAAGAAGAGCGTTGGGAAATTCGGAACTCTCTAGGTTGTTCGGTGTACTCTTTTCATATTTAGTTTATGTCAAATTTTACGAGAATAGGCTTCGTAGATTGTTTCGTTGCCAAAAGACAAACTCTCATTCCAAATAGGTAAAACTGTTAAAAACTTCTCTAACAGGAGAGTTGGCTAATTACAAACCATCCACATTGTCCTGTGCACACTTTCTATTGTTATTTTATGCCAAATTTTATGAGTCTATGGTTCGAAGATTGTTTTCTTGCCAAAAGACCAACTCTCTTTCTCAAATTTCCAATATCGTTAGAAGCTCATCAAATGAGAGAGTTGGGTTAGTCCAAACCATCTAGGTTGTCCAGTGTACACTTTTTATACTTGTTTTCTGTCACATTTTACAAGTATAGGACTTGTAGTTTATTTTGTTTCCAAAAGAGCAACTTTCGATCTCAAATAGGCAAAACTGTTAAAAGCTCCTCTAAGGAGAGATGTGGGTAATTCTAAACCATCTACGTTTTTCGATGTCCACTTTTTATTGTTATTTTATGTCGAATTTTATGAGTATAGGCTTCGTAGATTGTTTCGTTGCCAAAAGACCGACTTTCAATCTCAAATGGGCAAAACTGTTAAAAGCTCCTCCAAGAAGATAGTTGGGTAATTCGAAACCATCTAGGTTGTTCGGTGTACAATTTTTATGGTTATTTTCTATCAAATTTTACGAGTATACGCTTCGTAGACTATTTCACTGCCAGTAGACCAACTTTCATTCTCAAATAGTCAAAAGCATTAAAAGCTCCTCTAAGAATAGAGTTGGGTAATTCCGAACCATCTAGGTTGTTCGCTGTACACTTTTTATAGTTATTTTATGTCACATTTTATGAGTATAAGATTTGTAGATTAAAAGTTGTCAAAAGACCAACTTTCTTCTGAAATAAGCATCACCGTTAAAAGCACCTCTAAGGAGAGAGTTGGGTAATTGGGAACCATCTATGTTGTTTGGTGTACATGTTTTATAGTTATTTTATGTTAAATTTTATGAGTATAGGCTTCGTAGATTGTTTCGTTGCCAAAAGACCAACTTTCGTTCTCAAATAGGCAAAACCGCTAAAAGCTCCTCTAAGGAGAGAGTTGGGTAATTCCTGTTCGATATACACTTTTTATTGTTATTTTATGTCAAATTTTATTAGTATAAACTTTGTAGATTGTTTCATTCGCAAAAGACCAACTTTCGTTCTCAAATACCCAAAATCGTTAAAAGCTCCTCTAAGGAGAGACTTGGGTAATTCGGAACCATCTAGGTTGTTCGGTGTCCACTCTTTATTGTCATTTTATGTCAAATTTTATTATTATAGGCTTCGTAGATTGTTTCGTTGCCAAAACACCAACTTTCGTTCTCAATTTAGCAAAACCGTTAAAAGCTTCTCTAAGAAGAGAGTTGGGTAATTCGAAACTATCTAGGTTGTTCGGTGAAATCTTTTATAGTTAGTTTATGTCAAATTTTACGAGAATAGACTTTGTAGATTGTTTCGTTGCCAAAAGACAAACTTTCATTCCAAATAGATAAAATAGTTAAAAACTCCTCTAACAAGAGAGTTGGGTAATTACGAACCATTCACACTGTCCGGTGTACACTTTTTATTGTTATTTTATGTCAAATTTTATGAGTATAGGGTTCGAAGATTGTTCCCTTGCCAAAAGACCAACTTTCTTTCTCAAATTTGCAATATCGCTAGAAACTCATCTAATGAGAGAGTTGGGTTAGTCCGAACAATCCAGGTTGTTTGATGTACACTTTTTATACTTGTTTTATGTCACATTTTACGAGTATAGGACTTACATGTAGATTCTTTCGTTGCCAAAAGACCAACTTTAATTCTCAAATAGGCAAAACTGTAAAAGCTCCTCTAAGGAGAGAGTTGGGTAATTCTGAACCATCTAGATTTTTCGGTGTCCACTTTCTATTGTTATTTTATGTTGAATTTTATGAGTATAGGGTTCATAGATTGTTTCATTGCCAAAAGACCAACTTTCGTTCTCAACTTGGCAAAACCGTTAAAAGCTCCTCTAATGAGGGAGTTGGGTTATTTCGAACCGTCTAGGTTGTTCGGTGTACACTTTTCATAGTTAGTTTATGTCAAATTTTATGAGTATAGGCTTCGTAGATTGTTTGATTTGCAGAAGACCAACTTTCATTCTCAAATAGACAAAACCGTTAAAAGCTCCCCTAACGAGAGAGTTGAGTTATTGCGAACCATCTAGGGTGTTCAATGAACACTTTTTATAGTTATTTAATGTAACATTTTACGAGTGTAGGCTTTGTAGATTGTTTCGTTGCCAAAAGACCAACTTTCGTTCTCATATAAGCAAAACCTTTAAAATATCCACTAAGGAGAGAGTTGGGTAATACCGAATCATCTAGAATGTTCGGTGTATATTTTTTATTGTTACATAATGTCAAATTTTATGAGTATAGGATTCGTAGATTGTTTCATTGCTAAAAGGCCAACTTTCGTTCTCAAATCGCCTAAACCGTTATAAGCTCCTCTAAGGAGAGAGTTGGGTAATTCTGAACCATCTAGGTTGTTCACTGTACACTTTTTATAGTTATTTTATGTCCAATTTTAGGAATATAGGCTTCGTTTATTGTTTCGTTGCTAGAAGACCTACTTTCATTCTCAAATATGCAAAACCGTTTAAAGGTCCTCTAACGAGGGAGTTGGGTATTTCCTAACCATTTAGATTGTTCTGTGTATACGTTTTATTTTTATTTTGTGTAAAATTTTACGAGTGTAGGCATCGTAAGATTGTCTCGTTGTCAAAAGACAAACTTTCGTGTCCTAATAGTCAAAACCGTTAAAAGCTCCTATAAGGAGAGAGTTGGGTAATTCCGAACCATCTAGGTTTTTCGGTGTATACTTCTTATTTTTATTTTATGTCAAATTTTACGAGCATAGGCTTCGTAGATTGATCGGTTGCCAAAAGACGAACTTTCATTCTCAAATAGGCAAAACCATTAAAAGCAGCTCTAAGGAGAGAGTTGGGTCATTGGGAACCATCTAGGTTATTTGGTGTACACTTTTTATAGTTAGTTTATGTCAAATTTTATGAGTATAGGCGTGTAGATTGTTTCATTGCCAAAAGACAAACTTTCATTCTCAAATAGGCAAAACCGTTACAAGCTTCTCTAAGAATAGAGTTGGGTAATTCCGAACCATATAGGTTGTTCGGTGTATAACTTTTATTGTTATTTCATGTCATATTTTTCGAGTGTAGGCTTCGCAGATTGTTTCGTTGCCAAAAGACCAACTTTCATTCTCAAATAGGCAAAACCATCAAAGGCTCCTCTAAGAATAGAGTTGGGTAATTCGGAACCATCTTCGTTGTTCGCTCTACACTTTTTATTATTATTTTTTGTCCAATTTTAGGAGTATAGGCTTCGTTTATTGTTTCGTTGCCAAAAGACCAATTTTCGTTCTCAAATGGGCAAAACCATTAAAAGCACCTCTAAGGAGAGGGTTGGTCATTGGGAACCATCTAGGTTGTTTGGTATACACTTTTTATAGTTAGTTTTATGTCAAATTTTATGAGTATAGGCTTGTAGATTGTTTCATTGCCAAAAGACAAAAACTTTCATTCTCTAATAGGCAAAAGCGTAACAAGCTCCTCTGAGAATAGAGTTGGGTAATTCCGAACCATATAGGTTGTTCGGTGTATAATTTTTATTGTTATTTCATGTCATACTTTTCGAGTGTAGGCTTCGCAGATTGTTTTGTTGCCAAAATACCAGCTTTCATTCGCAAATAGGCAAAACCATCAAAGGCTCCTCTAAGAATAGAGTTGGGTAATTCCGAACCATCTTCGTTGTTCGCTCTACACTTTTTATTTTTATTTTATGTCCAATTTTTGGACTATAGGCTTCGTTTATTGTTTTGTTGCCAAAAGACCAACTTTTGTTCTCAAATAGGCAAAACCGTTAAAAGCTCCTCTAAGGAGAGAGTTAGGTAATTCCTAACAATCCAGATTGTTCGGTGTATACTTTTTATTGTTATTTTATATCAAATTTTACTAGTATAGGAATCGTAGATTGTTTTGTTATCAAAAGACCAACTTTCGTGTCCAAATAGGCAAAACCGTTAGAAGCTCATTTAAGGAGAGAGTTGGGTAATTTTGAACCATCTAGGTTGTTCGGTGTATACTTTTTATTGTTATTTTATGTCAAATTTTACAAGTATAGGGCTCGTAGATTGTTTTGTTGTCAAAAGACCAACTTTCGTGTCCAAATAGGCAAAACCATTGAAATCTCCTATAAGGAGAGAGTTGGGTAATTCCGAACCATCTAGGTTGTTCGGTGTATATTTTTTGTTGTTATTTTATGTCAAATATTTTTTAGTATAGGCTTCGTAGATTGTTTCGTTGCCAAAAGGCCAAATTTCGTTCCCAAATGGACAAAACTGTTAGAAGATTCTCTATGGAGAGAATTGGGTAATTATGAACTATCTAGGCTATTCGGTGTATACTTTTTGTTATTATCTTAAGTGAAATTCTATGAGAATAAGCTTCGTAGATTGTTTCGTTGGCAAAGGACAAACTTTTGTTCTAAAGTGGCGAAACTGTTAAAAGACCTCTCTAAGGATAGAGTTGGGTAATTCTGAACCATCTATATTGTTCGGTGTATACATTTTATTGTTATTTCATGTCGAATTTTTCGAGTATAAGCTTCATAAATTGTTTCTTTGCCAAAAGGCCAACTTTCGTTCCCAAACAGACAATACTCCTAAATGCTCCTCTAAGGAGAGAGTCGGGTAATTATGAACCATCTAGTATGTTCGGTGTACACTTTTTTCCTAATTTATGTTTAATTTTACGAGTAAACGATTCGTAGATTGTTTCGTTACCAAAAGATCAACTTTCGTTCTCAATTGGACAATAGGGTAAAAGCCCCTCTCTCGAGAGACTTAAGCAATTCCGAACCAACAAAGATTGTCGGTCTATGCTTTTCGTTGGATTTTTAAGTAAAATAATACAAGTATAGGCTTCGGAGATTGTTTCGTTGCCAAAATATCAACATTCATTCTCAAATCGGTAAAACCGGTAAATGCTCCTCTAAGGAGAGAGGTGTGTATTTCCGAACCATCTAGGTTGTGTGGTGTACACTTTTTATAGTTATTTGATGTCGAAATTTATGAGTATAGACTTCATAGATTGTTTCGTTGCCAAAAGACCAACTTTTATTCTCAAATAGGCAAAACCGTTAAAAGCTCCTCTAATGAGAGAGTTGAGTTATTGCGAACCATCTAGGTTTTTCGCTGTACACTTTTTATAGTTATTTTATGTTAAATTTTACGAGTATAGGATTCGTTGATTTTTTCGTTGCCAAAATACCAACTTTCGTTCTCAAATGGAAAAAATCATTAGAAGCTTCTCTATGGAGAGAATTGGGTAATTATGAACCATCTAGGTTGTTCGGTGTATACTTCTTATTGTTATTTTATGTGAAATTTTATGAGAATAGGCTTCATAGATTGTTTCGTTGCCAAAGGACAAACTTTTGTTCTAAAGTAGCAAAACCGTTAAATGCCCCTCTAAGGATAGAGTTGCGTAATTCCGAACCATCTATGTTTTTCGGTGTCTACATTTTATTGTTATTTCATGTCAAATTTTTCGAGTATAAGCTTCATAAATTGTTTTGTTGCCAAAAGACCAACTATCATTCCCAAACTGGCAATACTCTTAAAAGCTCCTCTAAGGAGAGAGTTGGATAATTTTGAACCATCTAGTATGTTCAGTGTACACCTTTTATTGTTACTTTATGTCTAATTTTACAAATAAGGATTCGTAGATTGTTTCGTTATCAAAAGATCAACTTTCGTTCCCAAAAGATCAACTTTTGAGAGAGAGACTTAAGCAATTTTGAACCCACAAAGCTTGTCGGTCTAAGCTTTTCATTGGATTTTTATGTAAAATAATACGAGTATAGGCTTCGGAGATTGTTTCGTTGCCAAAATATCTACATTCGTTCTCGAATCGGCAAAACCGATAAATGCTCCTCTAAGAAGAGAGGTGTGTATTTTCGAACCATCTAGGTTGAACAGTGTACACTTTTTATAGTTATTTGATGCCAAATTTTACAAGTCTAGGCTTCGTAGATTGTTTCGTTGACAAAAGACCAACTTTCATTCTCAAATAGGCAAAACCTTTAAAAGCTCCTCTAATGAGAGGAGTTGAGTTATTGCGAACCATCTTGGTTGTTCGTTGTACATTTTTTATAGTTATTTTATGTCAAATTTTTCGAGCATAGGTTTCGTAGATTGTTTAGTTAACAAAAGACCAACTTTCCTTCTCAAATAGCCAAAACCGTTAAAAGCTCCTCTGATAATAGAGTTGGGTAATTTCGAACCATATAGGCTGTTCAGTGACCACTTTTGATTTGTATTTTTGGTCAAATTTTACAAGTGTAGGTTTCGTAGATTATTTCATTTCCAAAGGACGAACTTTCATTCTCAAATAGGCAAAATCGTTAAAACCTCCTTTAAGAATTGAGTTGGGTTATTCCGAGCTATCTAGGTTGTTCGTTGTACACCTTTGATAGTTATTTTAAGTCAAATTTTACGATTTTAGATTTCGTACATTTTTTCGTTGTCAAAAGACCAACTTTCGTATCCAGATAGACAAAACCGTTAAAAGCTCCTATAAGGAGACAGTGGGTAATTCCGAACCATCTAGGTTGTTCGGTTTATACTTTTTATCGCCATTTTAAGTCAGTTTTACGAGTATAGACTTCGTAGATTGTTTCGTTTCCAAAATACCAATTTTCCTTCTCAAATAGGCAAAACCGTTAAAAGCTCCTCTAAGGAGAGAGTTACGTTATTCCGAACCATCTAGGTTGTTCAGTGTCCACTTTTTATTGCCATTTTATGTCAAATTTTAAGAGTATAGGCTTTGTAGATTGTTTCGTTGCCAAAAGAGCAACTTTCGTTCTCAAATAGGCAAAACCGTTAAAAGCTACTCTAAGGAGAGAGTTGGGTAATTCCAAACCATCTAGGTTTTTCTGTGTACACTTTTTATACTTAGTTTATGTCAAATTGTATGAGTATAGGCTTCGTAGATTGTTTTGTTGCCAAAATACCCACTTTCATTTTCAAATAGGCAAACCCGTTAAAAGCTCCTCTAAGAAGAAAGTTGGGTTATTCCAAACCATCTAGGTTCTTCGGTGTACACTTTTTATACTTATTTTACGTCAAATTTTACAATTATAGTCTTCATAGATTGTTTCGTTGCCAAAAGACCAACTTTCGTGTCTAAAAAAGCAAAACCGATAAAAGCTTCTATAAGGAGAGAGTTGTGTAATTCCGAACCATCTAGGTTGTTCGGTGTCTACTTTTTATAGTTATTTTATGTCGAATTTTAGGAGAATTGGCTTCGTAGTTTGTTTCGTTGCCAAAATGCCAACCTTCGTTCTCAAATAGCCAAACCCGTTAAAAGCTCCTCTAAGAATAGAGATGGGTAATTCCGAACCATCTAGGTTGTTCAATGTCCACTTTTGATTGTTATTTTAGGTCGAATTTTATGAGTATAGGCTTCTAGATTGTTTCGTTTGAAATGACAAACTTTCGTTCTCAAATATGCAGAACCTTTAAAAGCTCCTTTAAGAATAAAGTTGGGTTATTCCGAACTATCTAGGTTGTTCGGTGTACACATTTTATAGTTATTTTTGGTCAAATTTTACGAGTGTAGGTTTCGTACATTATTTCGTTGTCAAATGACCAACTTTCGTATCCAAATAGGCAAAATCGTTAAAAACTCTTATATAAGGAGACAGTGGGTAATTCCGAACCATCTAGGTTGTTCGGTGTATACTTTTTATTGATATTTTAAGTCAAATCTTATGAGTATAGGCTTCGTAGATCGTTTCGTTTCCAAAAGACCAACTTTCCTTCTCAAATAGGCAATACCGTTAAAAGTTACTCTAAGGAGAGAGTTAGGTAATTCCAAACCATATAGGTTGTTCCGTGTATAATTTTTATACTTAGTTTATGTCAAATTTTATGAGTATAGACTTTGTAGATTATTTCGTTGCCAGAATATCAACTTTCGTTCTCAAATAGGCAAAACCGTTAAAAGTTACTCTAAGGAGAGAGTTGGGTTATTCCAAACCATATAGGTTGTTCCGTGTACAATTTTTATACTCCTCTAAGCAGAGATTAGGGTTATTCCAAACCATCTCAGTTTTTCAGTGTCCACTTCTTATTGCTATTTTAGGTCAAATTTTATGAGTATAGGCTTCATAGATTGTTTCGTTGCCAAAAGACCAACTTTCGTTCTCAAATAGGCAAAACCGTTAAAAGTTACTCTAAGGAGAGAGTTGGGTAATTCCAAACCATATAGGTTGTTTTGTGTACAATTTTTATACTTAATTTATGTCAAATTTTATGAGTATAGACTTTGTAGATTGATTCGCTGCAAGAATATCAACTTTCGTTCTCAAATAGGCAAAACCGTTAAAAGCTACTCTAAGGAGATAGTTGGTTAATTTCAAACAATATAGGTTTGTCCGTGTACAATTTTTATACTTAGTTTATGTCAAATTTTATGAGTATAGGCTTCGTAGATTGTTTTGTTGCCAAAAGACCAACTTTCCTTCTCAAATAGGCAAAACCGTTAAAAGCTCCTCTATGGAGAGAGTTGGCTTATTCTGAACCATCTAGGTTGTTCAGTGTCCACTTTTTATTGCCATTTATGTCAAATTTTATGAGTATAGGCTTCGTAGATTGTTTCGTTTCCAAAAGGCCAACTTCCCTTCTCAAATAGGCAAAACCGTTGAAAGCTCCTCTATGGAGAAAGTTGGGATATTCCGAACGATCAAGGTTGTTCGGTGTCCACTTTTTATTTCTATTTTAGGTCAAATTTTACGAGTATAGGCTTTGTAGATTGTTTCGTTTCCAAAAGACCAACTTTCCTTCTCAAATAGGCAATACCGTTAAAAGTTACTCTAAGGAGAGAGTTGGGTAATTCCAAACCATATAGGTTGTTCCGTGTATAATTTTTATACTTAGTTTATGTCAAATTTTATGAGTATAGACTTTGTAGATTATTTCGTTGCCAGAATATCAACTTTCGTTCTCAAATAGGCAAAACCGTTAAAAGTTACTCTAAGGAGAGAGTTGGGTTATTCCAAACCATATAGGTTGTTCCGTGTACAATGTTTATACTCCTCTAAGGAGAGATTAGGGTTATTCCAAACCATCTCAGTTTTTCAGTGTCCACTTCTTATTGCTATTTTAGGTCAAATTTTATGAGTATAGGCTTCATAGATTGTTTCGTTGCCAAAAGACCAACTTTCGTTCTCAAATAGGCAAAACCGTTAAAGGTTACTCTAAGGAGAGAGTTGGGTAATTCCAAACCATATAGGTTGTTCCGTGTACAATTTTTATACTTAATTTATGTCAAATTTTATGAGTATAGACTTTGTAGATTGATTCGTTGCAAGAATATCAACTTTCGTTCTCAAATAGGCAAAACCGTTAAAAGCTACTCTAAGGAGATAGTTGGTTAATTTCAAACCATATAGGTTTGTCCGTGTACAATTTTTATACTTAGTTTATGTCAAATTTTATGAGTATAGGCTTCGTAGATTGTTTTGTTGCCAAAAGACCAACTTCCGTTCTCAAATAGGCAAAACCGTTAAAAGCTCCTCTATGGAGAGAGTTGGCTTATTCTGAACCATCTAGGTTGTTCCGTGTCCAATTTTTATTGCCATTTATGTCAAATTTTATGAGTATATGCTTCGTAGATTGTTTCGTTTCCAAAAGGCCAACTTCCCTTCTCAAATAGGCAAAACCGTTGAAAGCTCTTCTATGGAGAAAATTGGGATATTTCGAACGATCAAGGTTGTTCGGTGTCCACTTTTTATTGGTATTTTAGGTCAAATTTTACGAGTATAGGCTTTGTAGATTGTTTCGTTTCCAAAAGACCAACTTTCATTCTCAAATAGGCAAAACCATTAAAAGCTACTCTGAGGAGAGAGTTGGATAATTCCAAACCGTCTAGGTTGTTCCGTGTAAATTTTTTTTACTTAGTTCATATCAAATTTTATGAGTATAGGCTTCATAGATAGTTTCGTTGCCAAAAGATCAACTTTCGTTCTCAAATAGGCAAAACCGTTAAAAGCTACTCTAAGGAGAGAGTTGGATAATTTCAAACCATCTAGGTTTTTCCGTGTACAATTTTCATACTTAGTTTATGTCAAATTTTATGAGTATAGGCTTCGTAGATTGTTTTGTTGCCAAAAGACCAACTTTCCTTCTGAAATAAGCAAAACCGCTAAAAGCTCCGCTATGGAGAGAGTTGGCTTATTCTGAACCATCTAGGTTGTTCAGTGTCTACTTTTTATTGCCATTTTAGGTCAAATTTTATGAGTATAGGCTTTGTAGATTGTTTCATTTCCAAAAGACCAACTTCCCTTCTCAAATAGGCAAAACCGTTGAAAGCTCTTCTATGGAGAAAGTTGGGATATTCCGAACGATCAATGTTGTTCGGTGTCCACTTTTTATTGCTATTTTAGGTCAAATTTTACGAGTATAGGCTTTGTACATTGTTTCGTTTCCAAATGGCGAACTTCCCTTCTCAAATAGGCAAAACCGTTGAAAGCTCTTCTGTGGAGAAAGTTGGGTTATTCCGAACGATCAAGGTTGTTCAGTGTCCACTTTTTATTGCCAATTTAGGTCAAATTTTACGAGTATTGGCTTTGTAGATTGTTTCGTTTCCGAAAGACCAACTTTCCTTCTCAAATAGGCAAAATCGTTAAAAGCTACTCTGAGGAGAGAGTTGAATAATTCCAAACCATCTAGGTTGTTCCGTGTACAATTTTTATACTTATTTCATATCAAATTTTATGAGTATAGGCTTCGTAGACTGTTTTGTTGCCACAGGACCAACTTTCGTTCTCAAGTAGGCAAAACCGTTAAAAGTTACTCTAAGGTGAGAGTTGGGTAATTCCGAACCAAATAGGATGTTCTGTGTACAATTTTTCTACTTAGTTTATGTGAAATTTTTTGAGTATAGGCTTCGTAGATAGTTTCGTTGCCAAAAGATCAACTCTCGTTCTCAAATAGGCAAAACCGTTAAAAGCTACTCTAAGGAGAGAGTTGGATAATTTCAAACCATCTAGGTTTTTCGGTGTACAATTTTCATACTTAGTTTATGTCAAATTTTATGAGTATAGGCTTCGTAGATTGTTTTGTTGCCAAAAGACCAACTTTCCTTCTAAAATAGGCAAAACCGTTAAAAGCTCCGCTATGGAGAAAGTTGGCTTATTCTGAACCATCTAGGTTGTTCAGTGTCCACTTTTTATTGCCATTTTAGGTCAAATTTTATGAGAGTCGGCTTTGTAGATTGTTTCGTTTCCAAAAGACCAACTTTCATTCTCAAATAGGCAAAACCGTTAAAAGCTACTCTAAGGAGAGAGTTGGATAATTCCAAACCATCTAGGTTGTTCCGTGTATAATTTTATACTTAGTTTATGTCAAATTGTATGACTATAGGATTCGTAGATTGTTTTGTTGCCAAAATACCCACTTTCGTTTTCAAATAGGCAAACCCGTTAAAAGCTCCTCTAAGAAGAAAGTTGGGTTATTCCAAACCATCTAGGTTCTTCGGTGTACACTTTTTATACTTATTTTACGTCAAATTTTACAATTATAGTCTTCATAGATTGTTTCGTTGCCAAAAGACCAACTTTCGTGTCTAAAAAAGCAAAACCGATAAAAGCTTCTGTAAGGAGAGAGTTGTGTAATTCCAAACCATCTAGGTTGTTCGGTGTCTACTTTTTATTGTTATTTTATGTCGAATTTTAGGAGAATTGGCTTCGTAGTTTGTTTCGTTGCCAAAATGCCAACCTTCGTTCTCAAATAGCCAAACCCGTTAAAAGCTCCTCCAAGAATAGAGATGGGTAATTCTGAACCATCTAGGTTGTTCAATGTCAACTTTTGATTGTTATTTTAGGTCGAATTTTATGAGTATAGGCTTCTAGATTGTTTCGTTTGAAATGACAAACTTTCGTTCTCAAATATGCAAAACCTTTAAAAGCTCCTTTAAGAATAAAGTTGGGTTATTCCGAACTATCTAGGTTGTTCGGTGTACACATTTTATAGTTATTTTTGGTCAAATTTTACGAGTGTAGGTTTCGTACATTGTTTCGCTGTCAAATGACCAACTTTCGTATCCAAATAGGCAAAATCGTTAAAAACTCCTATATAAGGAGACAGTGGGTAATTCCGAACCATCTAGTTTGTTCGGTGTATACTTTTTATTGATATTTTAAGTCAAATCTTATGAGTATAGGCTTCGTAGATCGTTTCGTTTCCAAAAGACCAACTTTCCTTCTCAAATAGGCAATACCGTTAAAAGTTACTCTAAGGAGAGAGTTGGGTAATTCCAAACCATATAGGTTGTTCCGTGTATAATTTTTATACTTAGTTTATGTCAAATTTTATGAGTATAGACTTTGTAGATTATTTCGTTGCCAGAATATCAACTTTCGTTTTCAAATAGGCATAACCGTTAAAAGTTACTCTAAGGAGAGAGTTGGGTTATTCCAAACCGTATACGTTGTTCCGTGTACAATTTTTATACTCCTCTAAGGAGAGATTAGGGTTATTCCAAACCATCTCAGTTTTTCAGTGTCCACTTCTTATTGCTATTTTAGGTCAAATTTTATGAGTATAGGCTTTGTAGATTGTTTCGTTGCCAAAAGACCAACTTTCCTTCTCAAATAGGCAAAACCGTTAAAAGTTACTCTAAGGAGAGAGTTGGGTAATGCAAAACCATATAGGTTGTTCCGTGTACAATTTTTATACTTAATTTATGTCAAATTTTATGAGTATAGACTTTGTAGATTGATTCGTTGCCAGAATATCAACTTTCGTTCTCAAATAGGCAAAACCGTTAAAAGCTACTCTAAGGAGATAGTTGGTTAATTTCAAACCATATAGGTTTGTCCGTGTACAATTTTTATACTTAGTTTATGTCAAATTTTATGAGTATAGGCTTCGTAGATTGTTTTGTTGCCAAAAGACCAACTTTCGTTCTCAAATAGGCAAAACCGTTAAAAGCTCCTCTATGGAGAGAGTTGGCTTATTCTGAACCATCTAGGTTGTTCAGTGTCCACTTTTTATTGCCATTTTAGGTCAAATTTTATGAGTATAGGCTTTGTAGATTGTTTCGTTTCCAAAAGGTCAACTTTCCTTCTCAAATAGGCAAAACAGTTGAAAGCTCTTCTATGGAGAAAATTGGGATATTTCGAACGATCAAGGTTGTTCGGTGTCCACTTTTTATTGATATTTTAGGTCAAATTTTACGAGTATAGGCTTTGTAGATTGTTTCGTTTCCAAAAGACCAACTTTCCTTCTCAAATAGGCAAAACCGTTAAAAGCTACTCTGAGGAGAGAGTTGGATAATTCCAAACCATCTAGGTTGTTCCGTGTAAATTTTTTTTACTTAGTTCATATCAAATTTTATGAGTATAGGCTTCATAGATAGTTTCGTTGCCAAAAGATCAACTTTCGTTCTCAAATAGGCAAAACCGTTAAAAGCTACTCTAAGGAGAGAGTTGGATAATTTCAAACCATCTAGGTTTTTCGGTGTACAATTTTCATACTTAGTTTATGTCAAATTTTATGAGTATAGGCTTCGTAGATTGTTTTGTTGCCAAAAGACCAACTTTCCTTTTGAAATAAGCAAAACCGTTAAAAGCTCCGCTATGGAGAAAGTTGGCTTATTCTGAACCATCTAGGTTGTTCATTGTCTACTTTTTATTGCTATTTTAGGTCAAATTTTATGAGTATAGGCTTTGTAGATTGTTTCGTTTCCAAAAGACCAACTTCCCTTCTCAAATAGGCAAAACCGTTGAAAGCTCTTCTATGGAGAAAGTTGGGATATTCCGAACGATCAAGGTTGTTCGGTGTCCACTTTTTATTGCTATTTTATGTCAAATTTTACGAGTATAGGCTTTGTACATTGTTTCGTTTCCAAATGGCCAACTTCCCTTCTCAAATAGGCAAAACCGTTGAAAGATCTTCTGTGGAGAAAGTTGGTTTATTCCGAACGATCAAGGTTGTTCAGTGTCCACTTTTTATTGCCAATTTAGGTCAAATTTTACGAGTATTGGCTTTGTAGATTGTTTCGTTTCCAAAAGACCAACTTTCCTTCTCAAATAGGCAAAATCGTTAAAAGCTACTCTGAGGAGAGAGTTGAATAATTCCAAACCATCTAGGTTGTTCCGTGTACAATTTTTATACTTAGTTCATATCAAATTTTATGAGTATAGGCTTCGTAGACTGTTTTGTTGCCACAGGACCAACTTTCGTTCTCAAATAGGCAAAACCATTAAAAGTTACTCTAAGGTGAGAGTTGGGTAATTCCGAACCATATAGGATGTTCTGTGTACAATTTTTCTACTTAGTTTATGTGAAATTTTTTGAGTATAGGCTTCGTAGATAGTTTCGTTGCCAAAAGATCAACTCTCGTTCTCAAATAGGCAAACCGTTAAAAGCTACTCTAAGGAGAGAGTTGGATAATTTCAAATCATCTAGGTTTTTCCGTGTACAATTTTTAAACTTAGTTTATGTCAAATTTTATGAGTATAGGCTTCGTTAATTGTTTAGTTGCCAAAAGACCAAGTTTCCTTCTAAAATAGGCAAAACCGTTAAAAGCTCCTCTATGGAGAGAGTTGGCTTATTCTGAACCATCTAAGTTGTTCAGTGTCCACTTTTTATTGCCATTTTAGGTCAAATTTTATGAGAGTAGGCTTTGTAGATTGTTTCGTTTCCAAAAGACCAACTTTCATTCTCAAATAGGCAAAACCGTTAAAAGCTACTCTAAGGAGAGAGTTGGATAATTCCAAACCATCTAGGTTGTTCCGTGTTTAATTTTTGTACTTAGTTTATGTCAAATTTTATGAGTATAGGCTTTGTAGATTGTTTTGTTGCCAAAAGACCAACTTTCCTTCTCAAATAGGCAAAACCGTTAAAAGCTCCTCTATGGAGAGAGTTGACCTATTCTAAACCATCTAGGTTGTTCAGTGTCCACTTTTTATTGCCATTTTAGGTCAAATTTTATGAGTATAGGCTTCGTATATTATTTCGTTTCCAAAAGGCCAACTTCCCATCTCAAATAGGCAAAGCCGTTGAAAGCTCTTCTATGGAGAAAATTGGTTATTCTGAACGATCAAGGTTGTTCGGTGTCCACTTTTTATTGCTATTTTAGGTCAAATTTTACGAGTATAGGCTTTGTAGATTGTTTCGTTTCCAAAAGACCAACTTTCGTTCTCAAATAGGCAAAACCGTTAAAAGCTACTCTGAGGAGAGAGTTGGATAATTCCAAACCATCTAGGTTGTTCCGTCTACATTTTTTATACTTAGTTTATGTCAAATTTTATGAGTATAGACTTGTAGATTGTTTCGTTGCCAGAATATCAACTTTCGTTCTGAATTAGGCAAAACCGTTAAAAGCTACTCTAAGGAGAGAGTTGGATAATTTCAAACCATCTAGGTTTTTCCGTGTATAATTTTTATACTTAGTATATGTCAAATTTTATGGCTATTGGCGTCGTTGATTGTTTTGTGGCCAAAAGACCAACTTTCCTTCTCAAATAGGCAAAACCGTTAAAAGCTTCTCTCTTGAGAGAGTTGGCTTATTCTGAACCATCTAGGTTGTTCAGTGTCCACTTTTTATTGCCATTTTAGGTCAAATTTTATGATATAGGCTTCGTTGATTTTTTTCGTTTCCAAATGGCGAACTTCCCTTCTCAAATAGGCAAAACCGTTGAAAGCTCTTCTATGGAGAAAGTTAGGATATTCCGAACGATCAAGGTTGCTCAGTGTGCACTTTTTATTGCTATTTTAGGTCAAATTTTACGATTATAGCCTTTGTAGATTGTTTCGTTTCCAAAAGACCAACTTTCGTTCTCAAATGGGCAAAACCGTTAAAAGCTACTCTGAGGAGAGAGTTGGATAACTCCAAACCATCTAGGTTGTTCCGTGTACAATTTTTATACTTAGTTCATATCAAATTTTATGAGTATAGCCTTCGTAGATTTTTCGTTGCCACAAGACCAACTTTCGTTCTCAAATAGGCAAAACGATTAGAAGTTACTCTAAGGGGAGAGTTGGATAATTCCTAACCATATAGGATGTTCTTTGTACAATTTTTATACTTAGTTTATGTAAACTTTTATGAGTATAGGCTTCGTAGATAGTTTTGATGCCAAAGACCAACTTTCCTTCTCAAATTTGCAAAACCGTTAAAAGGTACTCTAAGGAGAGAGTTGGATATTTTCAAACCATCTAGGTTTTTTCGTGTACAATTTTTATACTTAGTATATGTCAAATTTTATGAGTATAGGCTTCGTTGATTGTTTTGTTGCAAAAGACCAACTTTCTTTCTCAAATTGGCAAAACCGTTAAAACCTACTCTGAGGAGAGAGTTGGATAATTCCAAACTATCTAGGCTGTTCCGTGTACAATTTTTCTACTTAGTTCATATCAAATTTTATGAGTATAGCTTTCGTAGATTGTTTCGTTGCCACAAGACCAACTTTCGTTCTCAAATAGGCAAAACAATTAGAAGTTACTCTAAGGGGAGAGTTGGGTAATTCCGAACCATATAGGATGTTCTGTGTACAATTTTTATACTTAGTTTATGTAAAATTTTATGAGTATAGGCTTCATAGATAGTTTTGTTGCCAAAAGACCAACTTTCCTTCTCAAATAGGCAAAACCGTTAAAAGGCACTTTAAGGAGAGAGTTGGATATTTTCAAACCATCTAGGGTTTCCCGTTTACAATTTTTATACTTAGTATATGTCAAATTTTATGAGTATAGGCTTCGTTGATTGTTTTGTTGCCAAAAGACCAACTTTCCTTCTCAAATTGGCAAAACAGTTAAAAGCTCCTCTATGGAGAGAGTTGGCTTATTCTGAACCATCTAGGTTGTTCAGTGTCCTCTTTTTATTGCAATTTTAGGTCAAATTTTATTAGTATAGGCTTCGTAGTTTGTTTCGTTTCCAAAAGTCCAACTTCCCTTCTCAAATAGGTAAAACCGTTGAAAGCTCTTCTATGGAGAAAGTTCGGTAATTCCGAACGATCAAGGTTGTTCAGTGTCCACTTTTTATTGCTATTTTAGGTCAAATTTTAGGAGTATAGGCTTTGTAGATTGTTTCGTTTCCAAAAGACCAACTTTCGTTCTCAAATAGGCAAAACCGTTAAAAGCTACTCTGAGGAGAGAGTTGGATAATTCCAAACCATCTAGGTTGTTCCGTGTACATTTTTTATACTTAGTTTATGTCAAATATTTTGAGTATAGGCTTCGTAGATTGTTTTGTTGCCAAAAGACCAACATTCCTTCTCGAATAGGCAAACTCGTTAAAAACTACTCTGAGAAGAGAGTTGGATAATTCCAAACCATCTAGGTTGTTCCATGTACATTTTTTATTGCCATTTTAGATAAAATTTTGTGACTATAGGCTTCGTAGATTGTTTCGTTTCCGAATGGCCAACTTTCCTTCTCAAATAGGCAAAACCGTTGAAAGCTCTTCTATGGAGAAAGTTGGGTTATTCCGAACGATCAAGATTGTTCATTGTCCACTTTTTATTGCTATTTTATGTCAAATTTTACGAGTATAGGCTTTGTAGCTTGTTTCGTTTCCAAAAGGCTAACTTTCCTTCTCAAATAGGCAAAACCGTTAAAACCTACTTTGAGGAGAGAGTTGGATAATTCCAAACCATCTAGGTTGTTCCGTGTACAATTTTTATACTTAGTTCATATCAAATTTTATGAGTATAGCCTTCGTAGATTGTTTTGTTGCCAAAAGACCAACTTGCCTTCTCAAATAGGCAAAACCGTTAAAAGGTACTCTAAGGAGAGAGTTGGATATTTTCAAACCATCTAGGTTGTTCCGTGTACAATTTTTATACTTAGTTCATATCAAATTTTATGCGTATAGCCTTCGTAGATTGTTTCGTTGCCACAAGACCAACTTTCGTTCTCAAATAGGCAAAACGATTAGAAGTTACTCTAAGGCGAGAGTTGGGTTATTCCGAAACATATAGGACGTTCTGTGTACAATTTTTATACTTAGTTTATGTAAAATTTTATGAGTATAGGCTTCGTAGATAGTTTTGTTGCCAAAAGACCAACTCTCGTTCTCAAATAGGCAAAACCGTTAAAAGTTACTCCAAGGAGAGAGTTGGATAATTTCAAACCATCTAGGTTTTTCCGTGTATAATTTTTATACTTAGTATATGTCAAATTTTATGAGTATAGGCTTCGTTGATTGTTTTGTTGCCAAAAGGCCAACTTTCCTTCTCAAATAGGCAAAACCGTTAAAAGCTCCTCTATTTAGAGAGTTGGCTTATTATGAACCATCTAGGTTGTTCAGTGTCCACTTTTTATTGCCATTTTAGGTTAAATTTTATGAGTATAGGCTTCGTAGATTGTTTCGTTGCCAGAATATCAACTTTCGTTCTCAAATAGGCAAAACCGTTAAAAGCTACTCTAAGGAGATAGTTGGTTAATTTCAAACCATATAAGTTTTTCCGTGTACAATTTTTATACTTAGCACTTGTTTGTTAAAGCTTTTGGCAGCTTATACACTAGCTCATAAGCTAGTGTATAAGCTTGCTCACCAAACATTCATAACACGCTAGAGGAAAATGCATCATTTGCGCTCACCTTATGGGTGTACACGTGTCTTGTAAAGCACATAAAATATGAGATACTTTCCTAGCATACCCTTGCGAGAACACTGTCCCAGCTCGAGCAACGCAGACTGATCGAAATTGGAGAAGAACGCGCTGCGCCTGAGCCGTCCGCTGCGGATGTTCAATCGAAGGAAGCAGCGACCCGGATTGCTGTTCTCTTCATCATCTCTGACCAGGTATGTCTGTCCCCATCTTGATTCATCACCTATGTCTCGTCTTCATCCACGATCTTGGGTTATTCTTCATTCTAGATTTAGAGGACGATTTAGGGTATCTCCATTTTTAGTAATCTTTCTAGGGTTTTTTGTTGACATATACTGTCTGATTTCAAACAAATTATAGGATTTGGTGGGAATTTTCAGATGTCTTCATCCCTGTCTCCGATTCAGTGTTTCAACAGTCATCTTCATTTTGTATAATATGATTTCTGTTTAAGTTTTTGTACATGTTAGTGTCCAGAAAAGTTGTGATGAGATTCTTTGTTTATAGAAGCTGCTGATTTTGGAACCATAGGCTTACGAATATATAATGGAAACAAGGATTTCGGAACCAATAGCAAAAGCCATGGTTAAGTCTGCATTTGAAGTCTGCACAATTGTTTCGGCATGTTTAACCAATACACAAGGAGATATCAACTTTAATTTGTTCCTTTCTCATAAGTTTTGCAATGGTCATCTTTAGTGGTCTCTGACTCTTCACCAACACAAGGAGATATCAACCTAGTCATCATACATTAATAATACATATAAGAGACCACATATAAGTCTGCACGTGTAGTGGATAACCATGTCCCTAACAATGCACGGGCATACACAATTCTCTGAGGCAGTTGAACTGAGCACGTGTAGTAGCAATGCGATAGGGGCTTATTGGCATTAAACTATGGATTTACATAACAATTGAGCTAGGCTACAAATTCTCGCTATCTTTAGAGCTTGAAATAAAATGTATGCCAGGGTTCTTGTCATTATTTTATTTTCCCAATGCTGAAAGTGAGCTTTGATTTGTATTATATGTAATACCCTGAAATTTTATGCTGTATGTGAGATCACTGATTAATTGAGAAAGGATTGGTATTGTAAAGTGATGACTGAAATTTTATGCTGTAAAGTGAGCTCTGATTTGTGAAATTTTATGCTGTATGTAATGTCTCATATTTTCTCATAACTGTGTAGAGTAGCAATTGTATGGCTGCTTTGTTTAATGTATGGCTGCTTTGTTTAGTACAATAATATATGAACTGTGTTTGATATTTTGTTGTGCTGAGACTTGGTGACAATGCATTGAACTTGAATGCTGTTTTTTTTTACTGGAGGTTGTAGGAGAAATCTGGTGATGACGTTGCCAAGTTACAATAAAAAGTGTCTACATTTTCAGCTCCATATATTCTGCATGTAGATTTTTCTGTAACGCATTTTTCTTTCTAAGTGCAAACCTGTTTAGTCTATAATTTTTTTTTTCACCTAGGATTGTTGAATGTCGAGACCCGGTAAGCAAGTCATGACCCAGGGTGAGCATGAGAAAACCAAATGGGAGGAGTGGAATGTTGATGCATTGGTAGATATCTGTGTGGAGACTCTTGAGGAGATCACAAGGACTCCAGGTTCACCTATGCCAAAGATGGAATGGGATGGAATTGCTAAAAAATTCCATCAGCGTACTAGCCTTCAATACACAAAGGCAACCCTGAAGAATAGGTGGGATCAGTTGAGAAAGGATTGGTCTTTGTGGACTCGCATGACTCAGAATGAGACAAGTATGGGCTGGGATGAGGTAACTAAGAGAGCCATAATGTCCGACGATTGGTGGGACCTCAAGATTAAAGTAAGTGTTATTAATTTTAATTGGTAATAAAAGCTGCTATGTTTTAATAATTATTATACTTATGATGTTCATGTTTTAATTATCTCTTTGAATAACCTGAAGGAAAACAAAGAGTATGCAAAGTTTTGGAAACATGGTTTTCGATATTGCAATGAGCTGCAATTCTGTTTTGCTGGTGGTATTGCAACTGGGCAGCACCTTCGAGTGTCATCTAGTGGAGAGAATTTGCGGTTGAACACTCTAGATGATGAAGTTGTGGAGACTGACTGGTTTGAGGGGTGTGACCCAGATGCATACATACCATACTCGGTCGAAGATAGCATCAGATTGCAGTCTGAGCCGGAGAAATCCACTGGTAGCTCACTGGCAAATAAAACCCCATACTCTAAGAAAAAATCCTCAATGCCCAACAGCAGTGAGTTTGTTGCAAGATTCAGGACCTCGTCATCAGAACCAAGACGTACTCCTACGGAAAAGAAGAGGAAGAACACTGACACAATTGCCATCTCCAGGATTGCAGATGCACTAGAGGTTCAGAACGAAGAAGCAGCTGCACGCAGAAGTGAGAGAAGAGCATCCTGAACAGCAGGCCATTCAGTTGCAACTACTAATTCAGGGCCTGATGAAGTGTTGTCCATCCTCAATCAGATGTTTGAAGATGGCCATCTTAGTGAGGATGTGTACTTGCTGGTTTTGGAGAAGATAGATAATCCTATCTTAGGTCGTGTGCTTCCAAATATGGTGCCATCTGTTCGCCGTCGTTTCCTGACTCGTTTTGCTGGTAAAGAGGGAAAGTGAGAGGGTTCTAGTGTTGAGAGACTGATGTTGTGAAACCCCGACCCAAAATTTTTTATAATTTTTGAGTTTTTCACAAAGGGGAAAAACTGGACTAGGCGCACCATGGGGCGCCTAGGCGCTACGCATAGTCCAGTGGGAGGCTGAAATGAAGAGCATCAGAAGAAGCTGGAGCGCCTAGGCGCCCGAGCAGCACGCCTAGGCGTGTGCAATGGTGCGCCCAGGGGCGCCTAATCCAGCAGTAGTGCATTCAAGAAGAGAGTCCAGGAAATGAGGTACTGGACTGGGCGCACCCTAGGGCGCCTAGGCGCTGCGCCCAGTCCAGTGGGCGACCAAAAATTGGAGTAGGCACAGAGGCGCCTAGGCGCACCACGCCTAGGCGTGAAAGCCCTGCACGCCCAGGATGGCGCCCAGGGCAGCGCCTGAAGAACCTTAAGTAGAGGCCAGGGCGCCTAGGCGCCCAGGGTAGCGCCTAGGCGCAGCCCGATTTCTTCAAAAGGCTTTCGCGAGCCAGTTATGAGGTTTCTGAGTTTTGGTTCATCCTAGAGAGAGAGAGGGTGACGATTCTAGAGAGAAAAGAGTATTGGAGGTGATTATTGGAGATTAGAGCTTAGTTTTGGAGATTTGGAAAGGATTCAAGGAAGATTCAAGCCTTGGAGGTAAGTTTCTTCATTTTTCCATTTCTAGGGTTTTGAGTAGATCTTGGTAGTTTCTTTTAGAGTTGATTCCTATGGTTTAGATATGTTAATCCTAGGTTGATTTTGGATGTGTATGTAGATTGGTTTGTGATTTGGAGTAGAGGTGAGCTTGGGTTGAGTTTGAAGGATTTTGGAGAAATTTCTAGAGAGAGAAGGTGAGTAAATTCGAATTCATTGATCAAATTAATGTTTATATGAGTTGTGGTTGATATATTGATACGTGTAAGGGTTCGGTTTCGCCACATTGTAGTTTAGGCAAACCGAAACCCTAGGAACGGAATTTGGGGATTTTTTTTGGTAAATTGCTCGACACTAGTTAGGGGATTCCAACCATTCTTTCTATCGTTCGTTTTCGATATTTTAAGAGCGTTTCGATTCCTCGTTGGTCGTTCCATTTGTGTTTCCGCCTTAATTGCTCCTATGGGGAAACGAACCCTAATTGTGATTCTTGTTGATTCTTGATGTTGCATGACCCGAGTGTGTGTGTTCCATCTCCTATTGACATGATGTGGTTTCCGTTCATGCATCATGGTAGTTATGTATATATATGTAGGTTGTTCATATATTTATATATATCTATTCAGCATGTCATGACATAATGCATTAGAGTTGCATGGGGAACCGGGTATGGACTCGGGGCTCCTTAGGTTTCTTGAAAGCTACTTGGAGGGATGACGAGGTGATGAGAGTTACCACAGAGTCATATGAACTCCAAGTAGGATAACGCACTAGAGGTATGGTTCATGAGGGACTTGCCTGAAGTGGTGCGGGCGTGGTAAAGTCACGCAACCGGGTAATCTAAGAGCATTTGATGTTGGGAAGCTTGCTCCTGTTCAATAGTCATGGTTAGCGACCATGATATTGATGAGTTGATTTGGTGAGCTTGCTCACGTTCGATATTACATGGAACGAGCCATGGAATCGATGAGGTTGCTCATTGAGGGGATTGCCCGGGTTGATGTTCTATGTGATTGTTGAGTTTATGTTCATGTGGTAGGTTCATATTGTTGCATAGCCTATTGTTTCCGATTCGGCCTTATGCTCATGTTACTCATAACCCTACTGAGCTTCTTGCTCACCCTCTACTTTCATTCCTTCCCACAGGTGATACTGGTACAGGTACAGGTACTAGTGGAGCGGATCAATGAGAGCGGGATGTGACATGGATGGCCCTGGGTAGGATGTGGGTGCTAGAGAGATACTCTAAGCATGTATTTATATATGATGTATTGATGTTTATTCATGATAATCTTATAACCATTTGGCACCAGAGGGTGTATGCATGATGTATGCTGAGTTTATTTTTGGTTATATGATATTATGAATTTGATGATGTGTTTATACTATCAGTTTGTGCATGCTGGTAGTGGATGGCCTGAGGCCCTTAGGATCAGGATTGCATGTGATTGAGGCCTGAGGCCTAGCTAGGTTGCTAGTGTGATGGAGGATTTTATGCTGCGTGTTTCTGATGCAGGCGGGGACTCTCCGACCCACGGGGAGATGCCGCCGGATTTCCGGTCTGCCGGATGATCGCACTAGCGGCCTAGGACGGTGCCGGAGGGCACCAGTGGCGTGCCCGGATCGGGGCGTCACAGATGTGTTGGTAGAGTCATGTTCAGTGAGTTTGTTTTGCCTTTAGAATAAATTGAGGAACTGAATTATTGTTGGATGTTTCAGTAAAATAAGTAGATTTCTAAGTTTTTTTTAAGTAGAATAATATGAACTGTGATGAGAGACTGATGTGTTATGCAACCTAAATTGTGTTTGATATTTTGCTGAGCTGAGACTTTTTACAATGCATTTGTGATTGAATTCTGATTTTTTTTGAATTGGAGGCTCTAGGTGAAATCTTGTGATGAGGTTGCCAACTTACAGATTGCATATTGTGTTTTTTTTTTGTAACAAAAGTTCCCTGCCATTACAGTAGCTGTTCATGTTTTAATTGTGTTAATCTTTTGTTGTCCTAGAATGCATTATAATAGCTACAACAATTGTGGAATGTTCCACTGTTAATCTCTCCTCATTTACTTTGCCAGATATGGATACATCTAGCTCTGATGAGGAATATGAGAACCAAGTCTATTTCAGTTCGATGGCAGCCGCTGCAGCTGCTGCTATGTATCATCACCACTATCATAAATCTCCTCCAGTGCCACGTAACCGTTGTAGGACATCATCATTAACGGGTGCACAGTGGGTTACAGATGTCTTGAATGGCAATCCAGTTAGGTGTCTGGAAAATTTTTGCTTATCTGTAGATACTTTTAGAGAATTATGCACTGATTTGGCATGTTCAAATTCCCGAGATGGTAGCTATTTTTTTGTTGACTGTTGGGCATGGAGTAAGTAACAGACTATCATATGAGCGTTTTCAGCACTCTGGTGAGACCATTAGTAGGATATTCAGTAGGGTATTGAGGTCGGTGTACCAGATGGGGATAGATGTCATTAGGCCTACAAAAAATCAATTCTCAGAGGTCCCGATTAAGATAAGTAGTGACCGACGATCATGGGCTTTTAGCAATGCGATAGGAGCGCTTGATGGTACACATATACGGGCAGTGATACCGTGCGCATCACAAATCCCGTATATCAACCGAAAAGGTTTTTCATCACAGAATGTACTGGCGGTATGTGACTTTGATTTGATGTATTTATTTATTGCTGCTGGATACGAGGGTTCCGCCCATGATGCGCGCGTGTTGGACCACGTGCATTCTGTTCCGGCAAATAACTTTCCGCATCTGCCTCAAGGTATGTTGCTGGTTTTTGTTTGTAATTTTTAATTAATGATCGTAGTGGAGGACATCATCGTTAACCTATTCGTGTTGATCTTGTTCAGGGAAATATTACTTGGTGGATGCCGGTTATGCTAACAAGCCCGGTTACCTTGCGCCTTATAGGGGTGAGAGGTATCATTTGCCGGAGTGGAGGAATGGGCGACGCGCCAGTGGACCACGCTAGAAGTTTAACCGGAAGCAAGCATCTCTCCGTAGTGTCATAGAAAGGACATTTGGTGTTACGAAGATATGGTGGAAGATTCTTAATAATATGCCGCGTTTTAAGTACGGGACACAGGTAGATATTATAGTCGCATGTTGTGCATTGCACAATTATATTAGATGGAGGAGCCGAAGTAACGAGGAGTTTGAGATTGTGGAGGACGAGTCCAGCAGTTCCGTTGTACATGAAGAAGGACCAGAAAATGTAGAAAGTGATGTTTTTATAGACGACCACAACATGGGTGTTGATGAGGATAATTTTCTCCTACAATGACAACATGACACATGGATGTAATTGTCAACAGCTTCATGCTCGGTACCGAGAAGAAGGATGCACGTTCCTCGGTACTCATCCTCAGAGTGGTAAAAAGTTGTCATGAACTACCCAAACAGGAACTACCTTCACTATAAAAAGGGGCAAACCCTCAGGTAAAAGGGAGGATTTTTTGACTAATTACAAGAGCACCGAGCAGTGCACTTCACAGAGTTCCTTTGTGCTCGCATCTGACTTGAGCGTCGGAGCGCCAACGCCAGAGAACACTCTCTGGCGGGCCTCTAGCTTACGTTTGCTCTTTGTCACAGGATCATTCTATTATCGGAGAGAAGCTAATCCGAGGAAGGACATCAACAGACGAGAAAGCTCTTGTTCAAACCTATCCTGATACGTCTTGGACTGATTTAAGACGTCATCAGATTGGCGCCGTCTGTGGGAATCCATAACAAAAATTATGGTTCGGGCTAGAGCTTTTAGAGGAGAAGAACAACAGGCTGAGGCAGCAAACGAAAATGCCGAGCAGCAGCCTCAACCATTGATGCAAGATCAGATCGCTGAACTATTGCAACAGATGAATGTTCTCGTGCAACGCCTGGATACGATCCAAGGACAAGTGCAAGGTCACCAACCAATCCAAAATGAGAGCATTTCTCATGAGACGAGAAATGACCACTCTCAAACTGATGAGTCAAGAAATCCCGACGTTCCAGGAACCTCGGTAACTATTGCTCGAAGAACTCAGCCCACTCATACTTACGAGGGGGATAGCAAGTTCATCGAGGGGGTAGTGGATCGCAAAATAGCTGCTTTGCAAGGTCGTCCCTTCTTGGATACAATGGACTGGGATAGGAACTTGACTCCATTGTCGGCCGAGGTGCAACAAGCTCGGGTACCGACAAGCTTTAAGGTTACCAGTGTGGAAAAGTATAATGGAACAGGGGATCCCCTAGACCATGTTATCGGCTTTCAAACCATGATGGAGTTCCAGCGGGCCTCTCAGGAAGCTTGCTGCAAAATCTTCCCAGTCTCGCTTGTCGGAGTGGCAAGGCGTTGGTTCAGAGCTCTGCCACAAGGCAGCATTCACAGTTTTGACGACCTAACAAATAGGTTCGTTGCTCATTTTGCAAGCTCAAGACCGGTGAAGAAGACCAATGCCACACTGGTTACCATTAGACAGAAACCGCAGGAGAGTTTGAGGGAATTTGTAACTCGGTTCAACAGCGATTGCTTAGAGATACCGGACCTTCAGCCGATCATAGCCATTACAGCTTTCACGACTGGGGTGCGACATGTGACGCTAAAGCATTCATTGTCGAAAAAGAATCCGAAAAGTATCCCCGAACTGCTCTCAAGAGTTGAAAAATACATTACTGCTGACGAAATGATGGCTGAACCACATGTAGCGGAGCAATCCTTAGACAGATCTCCCCCGAGGAGAAGGTCAGACGGTGGTCGACGAACAGAGAGGAAAAATAGTGGATTCAGTAGATCATTCACCAGAAGAGATGACCGAGCCAAACTTGAGAGATATGATTCCTACACTCCACTCAATTCTTCTTTGAAAAGAGTATTGAATGAGATACAGGATCGTGACATCGTCAGGTGGCCGGCAAAGAAGAAGCCAAGTCCAGGTAGGATGGAGAGCGACAAGTATTGTAAATTCCACCGGGGCCCTGGTCACGACACTGATGAATGTCGCCACCCGAAGGACGAGGTAGAAAACTTAATCCGGAGAGGATACCTTAAGCGTTTTACTAGCTCGGTGGGAGACAAACGAGAAAGAGAAGGAAGAAAAGAAAATCCAAGAGGCCTAAGAGAGAATGAAGACAGGCGACAGAGGAGGCGGCGAGAGGAATCCCCTCGTCATCGAAATCGTGGAACGGCTGGTACCATTGGTATGATAGTCGGTGGCCTAGCTTCGGGAGGAGAAAGTTCATCTGGGAGGAGAGCATATGCTCGGACTGTGCATCAGATCCACGAGAATTCAAAGAGAACGAGAACGGGGGAGGAGAAGATAACATTCTCGGAGAAAGACGGGGATGGTCTGCACCAGCCCCATGACGATGCGTTGATCATTGATGTTATCATCGCCAACTACACGGTCAAGAAGGTCTTGATTGATAACGGGAGCGCAGCGGATGTTCTCTTCTATCATGCCTTCAAACAGATGAACCTTCCGAGAGAGAGCTTGAAGAAGTTTTCTTCACCCCTATACGGTTTCACGGGAGAACAAGTTGTCCCTGTCGGGATAATAAGTCTACCCATAACCTTGGGTGATTACCCGAGATCAAAATTATTTATGGTGGAACTTCTGGTCGTCGATGTGAAGACCCCATACAACGCGTTGATTGGCAGACCACTGCTTCATAAGGCCCGAGCAGTTATCTCAACTTATTACCTGAAAATGAAATTCCCCACTGATCAAGGAGTAGGAGAAGTTCAGGGCGACCAAAACCTCGCTCGCCAGATGTATGTAACCGATCTAAAAGAAAAGAAAAAGCCAGTCTCAATCATAGAATTGGTCGATGATCAGAATAATCAAATCTTGAAGCCCTCGCCAGGCGAACAACTCATCGCACTTCCTGTCGAGCATGCAACGGAGAAGAAATTGTACTATGGTTCTGGGCTTAGCAAAGATTTAAGCGAAGGCTTGACGAATCTACTTTTGGAAAACATCACCACATTTGCATGGAATGCACATGAGATGCCGGGTATCAGTGCTGATGTTATCACTCACCATCTGAGTATCAAACCGGGTAGCCGACCAGTAAAGCAAAAGAAGAGGAATTTTGCACAAGACAGGCAAGAAGCCATTAAAACAGAGGTTAACAAGCTTTTAGATGCTGACTTCATCCGCGAAGTACAATATCCGGAATGGCTTTCTAATGTTGTTATGGTAGCCAAACAGAATGGTAAATGGCGCATGTGTGTAGACTTCACTCACCTAAACAAGGCCTGTCCGAAGGATAGCTACCCGCTGCCAAAAATAGACCAATTGGTAGACGCAACCTCGGGAAAGGGTCTCCTCAGTTTCCTTGATGCCTACTCAGGATACCATCAGATTCAGATGCATCAAGATGACGAGGAGCACACCTCGTTTGTTACCCCTGAGGGTACATATTGCTACCAAGTTATGCCTTTTGGGTTGAAGAATGCAGGGGCTACCTATCAACGGCTAGTCAACAAAATGTTCTCCCCAATGCTCGGAAAGACAGTTGAAGCGTACGTCGATGACATAGTCGTTAAAAGCAAAAAACCCGAGGAGCACTTGGGCGACTTGCAGGATGTATTTAATGTTTTGAACAATTTTGGAATGAAGCTCAATCCCGAGAAGTGTGCGTTTGGCGTTTCATCGGGTAAATTCCTCGGATTCCTCATCTCCAAACGAGGAATTGAGGTGAATCCTGAAAAGGTGTTAGCGATAATTAACATGCAAGCCCCGAGGAACAAGAAGGAGGTTCAACAACTCACCGGGCGAACTGCAGCACTAAACCGATTTCTCGCCAGATCAGGAGATCGCTGTAAACACTTCTTTAACGCACTTAAGCAAACAACCGACTTTGAATGGAATGAGCACTGTCAAGAAGCTTTCGAAGAGCTCAAGTCTTATTTGAGTCGACCACCTCTACTCACTGCTCCAAAGGAAGGAGAACCGTTATCCCTCTACTTAGCTACCACTGAGCATGCAGTGAGTGCCGTGCTCGTAAGCGAGGGAGAGGATAAGGTTCAGAGGCCAATATACTACACTAGTAAGATTCTCACTGCAATCGAGAAGAGATACGCCAAGGCCGAGAGAATGGCCCTTGCACTAGTGACCACGGCTAGGAAGTTGAGACCATATTTTCAAGCCCATACAATTACAGTGCTGACTGATCAGCCGCTCAAGAGCATTTTACAGAATCCAGACATATCGGGAAGACTTATTAAGTGGTCAGTCGAACTTAGTGAGTTTGATATCTACTTCGAGCCGAGAAGAGCAATCAAAGCTCAAGTCCTCGCGGATTTCGTTACGGAATGCCAACATCCTTTAGAGGAAGAAGCGCCGCAGGAGCAATGGCAACTCTTCGTCGATGGATCTACGAACAAGGATGGCAGCGGAGCAGGGATTCTGCTTCTCGGACCCGGGGGCATGACCACTGAGTATGCCCTCCGTTTCCAATTCAAAGCCTCTAATAACGAGGCTGAATATGAAGCTCTGCTAGCTGGATTAAAGCTGGCCATCGAGCTAGAGGTTCGCAATTTGCTGATTCACAGCGATTCACAGCTCGTCACCGAGCAGGTCCGTGGAGAATATGAGGCGAGAGGCTCCAATATGATCAAATATCTTGCAAAAGCTAAGGAGCTGATGAGTGAGATCCCGAATGTTGAAATACTGAGAGTGCCTCGAGAAGAAAATCAGCAAGCAGACGTATTAGCCCGACTTGCGTCAACAAGCAAGAAAGATCATGCTTCCTCAGTTCGGATAGAAATGCTTCCTAAACCTAGCATCTTTGTTAAAGAAATTGCGGAGATCAACACTGAACGATCTTGGATGGATGCAATACGCGCCTTCCTCACGGAGGGGCAATTGCCAGAAGACAGGAACGAGGCTAAAAGTCTCCGAGCAAGGGCAGCGAGGTATTCCATTATTCAAGGCACCCTTTACCGACGATCTTACACACTCCCTTACCTTAAGTGCCTTGCTCCACGAGAGTCAGATTACGCTCTTCGAGAAGTTCATGGAGGAATATGCAGCAGCCACTCCGGTGCAAGGACCTTAGCAAACAAGGTCTTGCGCTGCGGGTATTACTGGCCGACCATGAACAAGGATGCAAAGGAGTTGGTGAGGAAGTGTGACAAGTGCCAGAGACATGCCAACGTATCGCATCACCCACCGTCGGAGATTACAGTGATGGAGAACCCTTGTCCGTTTGCACAATGGGGGCTGGATTTGTTAGGACCTTTTCCTCAGGCAACAGCCCAAAGGAAATTTCTCATAGTGGCAGTGGATTATTTTACGAAGTGGGTTGAAGCCGAGCCTCTGGCCACAATCACTGACCACAAGGTGAAAGACTTCATTTGGAAAACCATCGTCTGCAGATATGGTGTTCCTCGGATCCTTATTACTGATAATGGCCGACAGTTTGTGAGTGCCAATATACGGCAGTTTTGTGACGAACACGGCATCAACCTCAGGGTTACTGCTGTAGCTCACCCTCAAGCTAATGGACAAGTAGAAGTCATCAACCGAATCATACTACAAGGAATCAAGGCTCGTCTGGACCAAGCCAAGGGACTCTGGACTGAACAGCTCCATAGCGTCCTCTGGTCTTATCGGACTACGCCTCGGACATCAACAGGAGAGACACCTTTCTCCTTAGTATTCGGATCAGAAGCTGTTATCCCAGTTGAAATTGGAGTTCCCACTCCTCGTATAACTGAGTTTGAAGAATCAGGTAACAGTGACTTATTGCTCAACAATCTTGATTTCTTGGAAGAAGCTCGAGAGACTGCTCGGATCAGGATTGCTGCTTACAAACAAAGAACGGCCCGATATTACAACAAAAGGGTCCGAACAAGGAAGTTTTCAGAAGGAGACTGGGTTCTAAGGAAAGCTGCTGCAGCCGGAAGGCATCCAGGTAAGCTCGGAGAAACTTGGGAAGGACCTTTCCGAGTTATCAAAGTTCTGCTTGATGGTACTTACAAACTGGAAAATCCCGAGAAGCCTGGAGAGATGAGACCTTGGAATGCCGAGAACCTTCGAAGATACTATGTTTAATTTCATCCTGCTGGCATGTACTTAAGCACAATTTCCATTTCAAAACTCGTTTCTTACACGAGACTTAGGATTTTGCTGATTCAATGAAAGTAGTTTGTTTTGCTATAAGGATCCTCAAAAGTAAGCGTTGCTCGGCACAAGTCAGCCGCAATGCCTGAGCATTATTACAAGCCCACTAAGGTCAGGGGACCGAGGAAAAGCATGGTTTTGTTTCAACTCATTTAATTTGAGTTACAACAGCCAAGCAGAAAAACAAGTTAGCTACGACCCGAGCAAGTTTGGGCCACAGCAAACATGGTTTTGTTTCAACTCATTTAATTTGAGTTACAACAGCCAAGCAGAAAAACAAGTTAGCTACGACCCGAGCAAGTTTGGGCCACAGCAAACATGGTTTTGTTTCAACTCATTTAATTTGAGTTACAACAGCCAAGCAGAAAAACAAGTTAGCTACGACCCGAGCAAGTTTGGGCCACAGCAAACATGGTTTTGTTTCAACTCATTTAATTTGAGTTACAACAGCCAAGCAGGGAAACAAGTTGGCCACGACCCGAGCAAATTTGGGCCACAGCTCTACTTGTTCTCAAATCAGCTACAACAAGCTGCGTTTTAAGTTATGATTTCCGAGAAAAAAGATGGACAGTAATAGACAAGAAATGGGAAGAAAAGAACTCGACTTCATTAACATTAAAAACGTTATTTACAAATGTTGAGAACAGAGTTTGATCAAGAAGGAAGAGAACAAGGGCCAGTTCCTAATTTTCAATATCAACTAGCTCCTCGGCAGTCCTCTCTGCCTCACCCTCAACAGAAGGAAGGGGCACGTCGACTTCTTCATTCCTCGGAGGAATCGGCGGAGCATCGGTCTCCGTGTACCCATCGATGTCCTCCTCGACGTCCCCCTCATCCTCTTGAAGTAGGCGGAACTGCTCGTAGGCATCCTCCTTCACCACATCCTCGTCGTCTTTCCCCGCGATGACTGGACACAGCTCATCCAAAATGTCCGAGCTCTGGCCTTTGCCGACGAGGAACCTCCGAGCTTCTTTGACAGCAGCCTGGAAGCAGAAAAAGCCTTCTTGCTTAAGGGTAAGTTGGAACTCCTTAGAGTCGCGAAACTCTCGGAGACCAGCTTGTCGCCCGCTTTCAAACAGGACGGCCCCTTCAGCCTCAGCTGCTGACCTTTGTCTTGCGAGCTCATCCTCGGCTTCTTTCAGCTTCGTAGCCATCAGATTCTCTGATGCCTGCGTTTTCTCGAGTTCCAACCTCGTCAGCTTCAAAGCGGTCTCTGTCCGACCAATAGCTCCCTTGAGTAGAAAAATTTCTTGGGCGGCAGTCTTCTTCTCGGCCTCGGAGCTTCGTATGTCAAGCGACAACTTCCCGAGAAGCGAAGACAACTGCAAATAACAACAGAAAAGAAATGAGTTATTAAGCAAGCTGAAGGAAAACTTGCTAAACAATGTTCCGAGCGGAAAGATGTACCTCCATCAGCTTAACAGCCGAAGCCTCCATCCTCTCCTCGGTAGCCATCTCCTCGGCTCGCCTTTGGTCCGATGGAAGAGACAGCTTCTCGAGCATCTCCAACGCCACCCGAGGATTGGTCACTGTATCAGATAGACGCACATTCCACCGAGGAATGTGAACGTCTCCCATCCTGCGAGGAGGAGAGGAAGAGCGGGCGTCGGATGTACGAGAAGGAGATCCAACGGCCCGGAAAGATGGGGTGGAAACGAAGACACCGCGACCGCGACCCAAGTCTTTTCCTCGGCCTGGTTTGACTTGGGCACTCTCAACGGGGGTAACCCTCGTTTTCTTGCTCGGCTCAGCACCCCCGTCAGGTCTCCTCTTCTTGCCCAAGTTGGCAGTCTTCTTCTGCAACTTCAGGTAATCAGCGGCCGACGACATATCTGAGAAGTAACAAGAATCAGTCATCAACATGATTAGTATAACAAAGTCATAAACAAAACCGAGCAAGAGCAGGTCCCCACCTTGCATCGCTTGCTCGGACCTATGAGCCCTTGTAAAGTCTACAGCTCGGCATATCATAGGCACATAAGGCTTAGTGAAAGGACCTCTGAGAGTAAGATACCAGTCAAGCTCCTGAGGAGAAAGTTGGGGAAGTCGTTTGAACTTACTGAATTTTGGGACAACCCACGAGGTCCTAAAAGGAAGATCCTCGTCCTCGCCCAAGGGCATCCGAACAAAGAAATAACTAGACTTCCAATGATGATTGGAAGAGGAATATTTTGGAGCAACTAGACCTTTCTTGAACTTTAAATAGCAAAGTCCAGGGTTTCTCGGAGCTCTACAAAGGGAGAAAATGTGTTGAAGGACATTAGAAGAAAAAGGGACGCGAAGCTCGGCACAGTAGTATAGAATTGTGCCGAGAAACACCCAAGAATTGGGAGCAAGGCAGGTTGGGCAAATGTCGAACCGATCAAAAAAGGAGCATATTGCTGGGGCAATCGATATCCGACAACCAAATGATAATGCGGTGGTAGAAATGGCAAACTCCCCATGTTGAGGACGGAATGGAGATACTCCCTCGGGCACAGGCCTGCAAGGGTAGGGAATACCGAACAACTTGCGTTGGGATTCCACCTCGGAGGCTGAAAGGCTACAGCTAAGATTCCTAGGCTCCCTAGAACCATCACCTGCTGCTCGGGCCTCCTGTAGTTCAAACCCAGGAGGGGCAAAGAAAGGGCGTTCTGCTAAGGGTAGCCTAATGCTCGTCCTAACAGGAGGAGAGTTAGAGGTCGAAGGAGAAGTTCCTAAATCGGCTTCCTCTAACACATTAATATTACTATCCGAAGAAGGGGAAGACATTTCTCGTACCTGATGAGACGAAGAAGAGATAGTGTTTGCTCGGAAAAAGAGGATTACGTTTGCTCGGATAGACAATGCTCGGGGCTCTCAATCTTGGCAGCGAATGAATTGGACAGTGACGTCCTCGCTATTTATAGTCGAAGACAGCCCTGGTCAACGGACCCGATGACGAGACGTACTGCCTTCTCTCATCTGGGCCGCTCAACCTCTGCACATCAGATAACCACTGGATCAAGATCAATCAAATCTTAGCCGTTCAACGACTCACAATTAATGTCAGCCTCGGGAACTCAAACGTCCACTCATACAGACCTATCATTGGTCCCACGATGACCAATCACAGGTCTGAGGGGGCAAGTGATGAGGATAATTTTCTCCTACAATGACAACATGACACGTGGATGTAATTGTCAACAGCTTCATGCTCGGTACCGAGAAGAAGGATGCACGTTCCTCGGTACTCATCCTCAGAGTGGTAAAAAGCTGTCATGAACTACCCAAACAGGAACTACCTTCACTATAAAAAGGGGCAAACCCTCAGGTAAAAGGGAGGATTTTTTGACTAATTACAAGAGCACCGAGCAGTGCACTTCACAGAGTTCCTTTGTGCTCGCATCTGACTTGAGCGTCGGAGCGCCAACGCCAGAGAACACTCTCTGGCGGGCCTCTAGCTTACGTTTGCTCTTTGTCACAGGATCATTCTATTATCGGAGAGAAGCTAATCCGAGGAAGGACATCAACAGACGAGAAAGCTCTTGTTCAAACCTATCCTGATACGTCTTGGACTGATTTAAGACGTCATCAGGTGTGGTTAGAGATATGATTGCTAATGTACTAGGGTAGTTTATTGTTATAAATGTAAATGTGTACCACGATGATGTTGTAAGCCATGTATGTATAATTAATTAGCGAACATGTATGCTATTTTTTTTAATAATAATACTTTGCAAGGTAGTTAATGATTATTCTATTTACTTTTAAAAATAAATTAAAATGATGCGTATTTTTCGTTTAATTAAAAAAGTACTCTAAATGCCAAAACAAAATAAGTAGGAAATAAATTAAAATGATACATATTATTTGTTTAATTAATTAAGTAGTATAAATGCCCCTAAGTGTAATTTTGACAACTTATTCTCTATGAAAATATACTCTTTACCAAACATCACTCGGCTTATTTCACAGCTTATTTTCACAGCTTATACACTACCTTTATACTCTATGCTAAATACTCTTTACCAAACAAGCACTTAGTTTATGTCAAATTTTATGAGTATAGGCTTCGTAGATTGTTTTGTTGCCAAAAGACCAACTTTCCTTCTCAAATAGGCAAAACCGTTAAAAACTCCTCTATGGAGAGAGTTGGCATATTCTGAACCATCTAGGTTGTTCAGTGTCCACTTTTTACTGCCATTTCAGATAAAATTTTATGAGTATAGGCTTCGTAGATTGTTTCGTTTCCAAATGGCCAACTTCCCTTCTCAAATACGCAAAACCGTTAAAAGCTCTTCTATGGAGAAAGTTGGGTTATTCCGAACCATCAAGGTTGTTCACTGTCCACTTTTTATTGCTATTTTAGGTCAAATTTTACGAGTATAGGCTTTGTAGATTGTTTCGTTCCCAAAATGCTAACTTTAGTTCTCAAATAGGCAAAACCGTTAAAACCTACTTTGAGGAGAGAGTTTGATAATTCCAAACCATCTAGGTTGTTCCGTGTACAATTTTTATACTTAGTTCATATCAAATTTTATGAGTATAGCCTTCCTAGATTATTTCGTTGCCGCAAGACCAACTTTCGTTCTCAAATAGCCAAAAACGTTAAAAGCTACTCTAAGAAGATAGTTGGTTAATTTCAAATCGTATGGGTTTTTCCGTGTACAATTTTTATACTTAGTTTATGTCAAATTTTATGAGTATAGGCTTCGTAGATTGTTTTGTTGCCAAAAGACCAACTTTCCTTCTCAAATAGGCAAAACCGTTAAAAGCTCCTCTATAGAGAGAGTTGGCTTATTCTGAACCATCTAGGTTGTTCAGTGTCCAGTTTTTATTTCCATTTTAGGTATAATTTTATGAGTATAGGCTTCGTAGATTGTTTCTTTTCCAAAAGGCCAATTCCCCTCTCAAATTGGCAAAACCGTTGAAAGCTCTTCTATGGAGAAAGTTGGGTTATTCCGAATGATCATGGTTGTTCAGTGTCCACTTTTTATTGCTATTTTAGGTCAAATTTTACGAGTATAGGCTTCGTTGATTGTTTTGTTGCCAAAAGACCAACTTTCCTTCTCAAATAGGCAAAACCGTTAGAAGCTCCTCTATGAAGAGAGTTGGCTTATTCTGAACCATCTAGGTTGTTCAGTGTCCTCATTTTATTGCCATTTTAGGTCAAATTTTATGAGTATAGACTTCGTAGGTTGTTTCTTTTCCAAAAGGCCAACTTCCCCTCTCAAATAGGCAAAACCGTTGAAAGCTCTTCTATGGAGAAAGTTAGGTTATTCCGAACGATCAAGGTTGTTCAGTGTCCACTTTTTATTGCTATTTTAGGTCAAATTTTACGAGTATAGGCTTTGTAGATTGTTTCGTTCCCAAAATGCTAACTTTCGTTCTAAAATAGGCAAAACCGTTAAAACCTGTTGGGATGATGTCCTAAAAAACATACCATGTTAAGACAATTCTGAAATTCAAGAATAAACATTTTATGATTGCATTTGTGTTTTAAATGTTTTATTTTAAATATTTCATTTATATGTGAATGTTCTAACAAGGTCTAAGGATGTTAGATATGTGAATCTTGGATACTCAGATACACTTATAGTGTGAGTATAGATTGACACAAGATTCATTATTACATTCTAAATCATTAGTCACAACCAGATTAACAAAGTTAGTCACTTTGTTGATATAGGTTGTAGTGCATGGACATCTCCAATTAGGGGAATGGTTTGTCTTGACCGTTTGAGAGGATTCTCGGATTGGTGCACTAGTGTGTATGTGGACATATACATTGACGGACTTACATAGGAATGAACAACTAGAAACGTGCTATCAAAGAGTTGTTCATCCTATAGCTATGGGAGTACGGTATATCTCAAGCTTGAGTAGGTCAATACGTTTATACTTATAGCGTGTGCATTTTGATTCATCAATAAGTGAGACACGCACTATTGTCAAAATCTTGATGATTTGGATGTATGCCACTAGGGTATAAGCGCATACCTACAAAATAGTCATTCATGTACTTTCAGTTATGAAAGTGTAAGCACCCATCTGAGAGGTTCAAATTAATCTATCTAAAAAACTATGCATAGTGATTCTAACGAATCAAGCGTTGTGAATTAAATTGATCGACGGGTCAATTTAATACGCTTAGAGGATAGATATAAAGGAATCTGGAGCTCAGAGAAAATATGGATTTTGGAGTGTTTGATAGTATGAATAAATTCACTCCATCTTACCGGGTGTTGCATGGAGGATATGCAAGTACACTTCCCATAGGTCAGGGATAGGTTTCTAATTATGGAAAAGCCTCGATGTAAGAATCGTACATATTGGGGAGTGCATCCAAAGTTCAGGTAGTGTCAGACGAACATTGGATTGTTATATTATTCCTAGTCATAGAGTTTGACGGTAAAGAATAATATTTCGGGAGCCACAGTATGTATGTCCTGCGGAGTCCCCTTGGTAGCTCTATATATTCTCTTGTCCTATTTAAGGAAGATCGGCAAAATTTACCATATCACAACGGTTGTTGGAAAAGTTACAATAATGGAATTTGTATAACAAATAGATACAATTTTATTGGGTTTTGGTTTTCCAAAGATAACCCTAAGATAAAATTGTTTTTGTTAAGATATACAAAATTCTTGTAAGTGTATTTATGTAAAAATAACAAATCTCGGAGTTTTGATTTAGATTGTAAAATAAATATTTTACATAATCAAAAACAAATTAAAGTCAAGAATGGACCAAGGAACAAAACAAATTTGAGGCTTGAATTCTTGAAATATTGGGCCAAGCTAGGCTTAAACCATGTTATTGCATAGCAATACATGGCCGGCCCATTGTGGATAATTTGGGCTCCGATTATGCTTGTTAAAAGTATTCCATATTTGTTTTGGCTTTGAATCCAATTGGTATTAGAAGTCAACTCAAATAATGATTTGTTATATATATATAAACACAACAATTTTTCTATGAATGGATAAGGATGGCCACCGTTTTGTTTTTTCCTAGTTCCATTTGGATTAGGAAAACAAAACCTAAAAGGAGACTTTTTTAACACAATGAAAAGGTTTTGTTTTATAAAATAAAAAGGGCTGGCCGTGTGATTCATTCATAAGAAAACAACCAAGTTATTTTTCCAATAAAAAGGAGCCGAGTGTTCCTAGAGAGGTGGCCGTGTGAGATTCTTTTGGTTCACTACCAATTGGGTTTTTTGCTTTGCTTTTTCGCAAGGAGATTAAAGAGAATACCTAGGAAACAACATAGGCTATTCTTGGTGATTCTTGTTTTCTAAATTGGTGGTTCGTGATCAAGAGGTGTGATCAAACAAAGGGTGTGTTCAAGATCCGATCGTGTGTTCGTGATCAAGTGTTGAGTTCGTGATCAAGACGGATAGCACGTTGGACCTCGATAGTAAAGAGGTTGGTATTCTTCTTCTAACCTTCTTCATGCCATGATTGTATGTTTAGATCTAAGAATTATTTTGTATGAAATTAATACTAGAAGCATGCTAGGATTAATTACAAAATTAATTGGATCTAGGATAACACTTGATAGGCGTGTAACAATCTAGGGTTGTTTGGCTTCCGATTAAATTTTTGATTTGTACCTATGCTAAGAACGATCCGTAAGACGCTTCCGCATATTCTAAAATTATTTTAGCAACCAACAAAACCTACTTTGAGGAGAGAGTCGGATAATTCCAAACCATCTAGGTTGTTCCGTGTACAATTTTTATACTTAGTTCATATCAAATTTTATGAGTATAGCCTTCGTAAATTGTTTCGTTGCCGTAAGACCAACTTTCATTATCAAATAGGCAAAACCGTTAAAAGCTACTCTAAGAAGATAGTTGGTTAATTTCAAACCATATGGGTTTTTCCGTGTACAATTTTTATACTTAGTTTATGTCAAATTTTATGAGTATAGGCTTCGTAGATTGTTTTGTTGCCAAAAGACCAACTTTCCTTCTCAAATAGGCAAAACCTTTAAAAGCTCCTCTATAGAGAGAGTTGGCTTATTCTGAACCATCTAGGTTGTTCAGTGTCCAGTTTTTATTGCCATTTTAGGTAAAATTTTATGAGTATAGGCTTCGTAGATTGTTTCTTTTCCAAAAGCCAACTTCCCCTCTCAAATAGGCAAAACCGTTGAAAGCTCTTCTATAGAGAAAGTTGGGTTATTCCGAATGATCATGGTTGTTCAGTGTCCACTTTTAATTGCTATTTTAGGTCAAATTTTACGAGTATAGGCTTCGTTGATTGTTTTGTTGCCAAAAGAATAACTTTCCTTCTCAAATAGGCAAAACCGTTAGAAGCTCCTCTATGAAGAGAGTTGGCTTATTCTAAACCATCTAGGTTGTTTAGTGTCCTCATTTTATTGCCATTTTAGGTCAAATTTTATGAGTATAAGCTTCGTAGATTGTTTTGTTTCCAAAAGGCCAACTTCGCTTCTCAAATAGGCAAAACCGTTGAAAGCTCTTCTATGGAGAAAGTTGGGTTATTCTGAACGATCAAGGTTGTTCAGTGTCCACTTTTTATTGCTATTCTAGGTCAAATTTTACGAGTATAGGCTTTGTAGATTGTTTCGTTTCCAAAAGACCAACTTTCATTCTCAAATAGGCAAAACCGTTAAAAGCTACTCTGAGGAGAGAGTTGGATAATTCCAAACCATCTAGGTTGTTCTGTGTACAATTTTTATACTTAGTTTATGTCAAATTTTATGAGTATAGGCTTTGTAGATTGTCTCGTTTCCAAAAGACCAACTTTCGTTCTCAAATAGGCAAAATTGTTAAAAGCTACTATGAGGAGAGAGTTGGATAATTCCGAACCATCTAGGTTGTTCCGTGTACAATTTTTATACTTAGTTTATGTCAAATTTTATGAGTATAGGATTCGTAGATTGTTTCGTTGCTAAAAGACCAACTTTCCTTCTCAAATAGGCAAAACCGTTAAAAGCTCCTCTATGGAGAGAGTTGGCTTATTCTGAACCATCTAGGTTGTTCAGTGTCCAATTTTTATTGCCATTTTAGGTCAAATTTTATGAGTATAGGCTTCGTAGATTGTTTCTTTTCCAAAAGGCCAACTTCCCTTCTCAAATAGGCAAAACCGTTGAAAGCACTTCTATGGAGAAAGTTGGGTTATTCCGAACGATCAAGGTTTTTCAGTGTCCACTTTTTATTGCTATTCTAGGTCAAATTTTATGAGTATAGGTTTTGTAGATTGTTTCGTTTCCAGAAGACCAACTTTCGTTCTCAAATAGGCAAAACCGTTGAATGCTACTCTGAGGAGAGAGTTGGATAATTCCAAACCATCTAGGTTGTTCCGTGTATATTTTTTATACTTAGTTTATGTCAAATTTTAAGAGTATAGACTTTGTAGATTGCTTCGTTGCCAGAATATCAACTTTCGTTCTGAATTAGGAAAAACCGTTAAAAGCTACTCTAAGGTGATAGTTGGTTAATTTCAAACCATATAGGTTTTTCCGTGTACAATTTTTATGCTTAGTTTATGTCAAATTTTATGAGTATAGGCTTCGTAGATTGTTTTGTTGCCAAAAGACCAACTTTCCTTCTCAAATAGGCAAAACCGTTAAAAGCTCCTCTATGGAGAGAGTTGGCTTATTCTGAACCATCTAGGTTGTTCAGTGTCCACTTTTTACTGCCATTTTAGTTCAAATTTTATGAGTATAGGCTTCGTAGATTGTTTCTTTTCCAAAAGGCCAACTTCCCCTCTCAAATAGGCAAAACCGTTGAAAGCTCTTCTATGGAGAAAGTTGGGTTATTCCGAATGATCATGGTTGTTCAGTGTCCACTTTTAATTGCTATTTTAGGTCAAATTTTACGAGTATAGGCTTCGTTGATTGTTTTGTTGCCAAAAGAATAAGTTTCCTTCTTAAATAGTCAAAACCGTTAGAAGCTCCTCTATGAAGAGAGTTGGCTTATTCTAAACCATCTAGGTTGTTCAGTGTCCTCATTTTATTGCCATTTTAGGTCAAATTTTATGAGTATAAGCTTCGTAGATTGTTTCATTTCCAAAAGGCCAACTTCCCTTCTCAAATAGGCAAAACCGTTGAAAGCTCTTCTATGGAGAAAGTTGGGTTATTCTGAACGATCAAGGTTGTTCAGTGTCCACTTTTTATTGCTATTCTAGGTCAAATTTTAGGAGTATAGGCTTTGTAGATTGTTTCGTTTCCAAAAGACCAACTTTCATTCTTAAATAGGCAAAACCGTTAAAAGCTACTCTGAGGAGAGAGTTGGATAATTCCAAACCATCTAGGTTGTTCTGTGTACAATTTCTATACTTAGTTGATGTCAAATTTTATGAGTATAGGCTTTGTAGATTGTCTCGTTTCCAAAAGACCAACTTTCGTTCTCAAATAGGCAAAATTGTTAAAAGCTACTATGAGGAGAGAGTTGGATAATTCCGAACCATCTAGGTTGTTCCGTGTACAATTTTTATACTTAGTTTATGTCAAATTTTATGAGTATAGGATTCGTAGATTGTTTCGTTGCTAAAAGACCAACTTTCCTTCTCAAATAGGCAAAACAGTTATAAGCTCCTCTATGGAGAGAGTTGGCTTATTCTGAACCATCTAGGTTGTTCAGTGTCCAGTTTTTATTGCCATTTAAGGTCAAATTTTATGGGTATAGGCTTCGTAGATTGTTTCTTTTCCAAAAGGCCAACTTCCCCTCTCAAATAGGCAAAACCGTTGAAAGCTCTTCTATGGAGAAAGTTGGGTTATTCCGAACGATCAAGGTTTTTCAATGTCCATTTTTTATTGTTATTTGAGGTCAAATTTTACGAGTATAGGCTTTGTAGATTGTTTCGTTCCCAAAATGCTAACTTTCGTTCTCAAATAGGCAAAACCGTTAAAACCTACATTGAGGAGAGAGTTGGATAATTCCAAACCATCTAGGTTGTTCCATGTACAATTTTTACACTTAGTTTAAGTAAAATTTTATGAGTATAGGATTCGTTGATTGTTTTGTTTCCAAAAGACCAACTTTCCTTCTCAAATAGGCAAAACTGTTAGAAGCTCCTCTATGAAGAGAGTTGGCATATTCTGAACCATCTAGGTTGTTCAGTGTCCTCATTTTATTGCCATTTTAGGTCAAATTTTATGAGTATAAGCTTCGTAGATTGTTTCGTTTCCAAAAGGCCAACTTCCCTTCTCAAATAGGCAAAACCGTTGAAAGCTCTTCTATGGCGAAAGTTTCGTTATTCCGAACGATCAAGGTTGTTCAGTGCCCACCTTTTATTGCTATTCTGGGTCAAATTTTACAAGTATATGCTTTGTAGATTGTTTTGTTTCCAAAAGACCAACTTTCGTTCTCAAATAGGCAAAATCGTTAACAGCTACTCTGAGGAGAGAGTTGGATAATTCCAAACCATCTAGGTTGTTCCGCGTACATTTTTTATACTTAGTTTATGTAAAATTTTATGAGTGTAGGCTTTGTAGATTGTCTCATTTCCAAAAGACCAACTTTCGTTCTCAAATAGGCAAAATCGTTAAAAGCTACTCTATGGAGATAGTTGCTTAATTCCAAACCATCTAGGTTGTTTTTTGTACAACTTTTATAGTTAGTTTATGTCAAATTTTATGTGTATAGGCTTCGTAGATTATTTTGTTGCCAAAAGACCAACTTTAATTCTCAAATAGGCAAAATCGTTAAAAAGGCCTTATACACTTCCAATGGTCCGTTATCACTTCGAACCCATTTTTCAATAATTTATTACTTAAAATTTAACCAAACATAATATTTTTCGGTCGGGATCTCACATAAAATATCAACAAAAAGTGTACACTGAGCAAATTTTTTGGATATGAATTGCTAAACTCTAATCACATAGCAGCTTTTAATAGTTTTCTCCATTTGGTAATGAAATTTTATCTTTTGGGAATCAAACAATAAATTGAGCCTAAACCTCTAAAATTTGACATAAAAATAACAATTAAAAGTGTACACTGACCAACATTGATAATTGGAATCGTTCAACTCTCTCCATAGAGAAGCTTTTTACAGTTTTGCCTATTCGCTAACGAAAGTTTGACTTTCGGCAATGAAACAATCTACGGAACCTAAAGTCTTAAAACTTTACACATAATAAAAATAAAAAGTGTACACCGCTCAATTTTGATGGTTTGAAATTGCTCAACTCTCTCTCTCTAGAGAAGCTTTTTACAGTTTTGTCCATTTGGTAACAAAAGTTTGACTTTTGACAACGAACAATCTACGGATCCCAAACTTATAAAAATTTACACAAAATAATAATAAAAAGTGTACACCGACCAACTTTGATGGTTTGGAAATGCTCAACTCTCTCCATAGAGAAGTTTTCAACAGTTTTGTCCATTTGAGGAAAAAAAGGCTTTTTGGCAACAAAACAATTTATGGAGCCTGTAGTTATATAATTTGATGAAAAATATCAGCAAAAAGTGTACACTATAACCAACTTTTATGGTTCGGAATTGCTCAACTCTAATCACGAAGGAGCTTTTAACAATTTTGTCCATTTGGTAATGAAAGTTTGTATTTTGCGAACGAAACAATCTACTCAGCCTAAACTTTTAAAATGTGACATAAAAATAATAATAAAAAGTGTGCACGGGAAAACTTTTATAGCTTGGAATTGCTCAACTCTCTCCATAGAAGAGTTTTTTAGAGTTTTGTCCATTTGGTAACGAGAGTTGGTATTTTAGAAACGAAACAGTCTATGGATCCTTAACTCATAAATTTCACATAAAATAGCAATAAAAAGTTTACACTGACAAATTTTGATGATTTGGAATTGCTTAACTCTCTTCATAGAGGAGTTATTAACAGTTTTGTCCGTTTGAGAACGATAGTTGATCTGTTGTCAACGGATTAATGCACGAATCCTAAACTCGTAAAATTAGACATATAATAACAAAAAAAAAGTGTACACCGACCAACTTTGATGGTTTGGAACTGCTCAACTCTCCCCATAGAGGAGTTTGTAACAATTTTGTGCATTTGAGAAAGAAAAACAACCTTTTGGCAATGTAACAATTTATGGAGCCTATACTCGTAAAATTTGACAAAAAAATAAAAACAAAAGTTATACACCGACCAACTTTTATGGTTCTGAATTGGTCAACTCTAATCACAGAGGTGCTTTTAACAGTTTTGTCAATTTGGTAATGAAAGTTTGCCTTTTCGGAAAAAAAACTATGAACCCTAAAATTTTAAAATTTGACATAAAAATAATAATGAAAAGTGTACACTGACCAACTTTGATGGTTTGAAATAGCTCAACTGCCTCCACAAAGGTGCATTTTACAGTTGTGTCCATTTGGTAACGAAAGTTTGTGTTTTGGAAACAAAGCAATCTACGTAAACTAAACTCCTAAAATTTGACATAAAATAATAATAAAAAGTATAAACCAGCTAACTTTGATGGTTTGAAATTTCTCAACTTTCTACATAAGGGAGCTTTTAAAAGTTGTATTCACCTGGGAATGAAAGTTGATCTTTTGGCAACGGATTAATACACGAAGCATAAACTCGTAAAATTTGACATAAAATAATAATAAAAAACGTACACCGAAAAACTTTGACAGTTTGAAATTGCTCAAATTTTTCCATAGAGAAACTTTTTACAGTTTTGTTCATTTTGCAATGAAAATTTGTCTTTTTATGATGAAATAATCTATGAAGCCTAAACTCATAAAATTATAAATAAAATAACAATAAAATGTGTACACCGACAAACTTTGATGGTTTGGAATTACTCAACTCTCTCCATAGAGGAACATTTATCAGTTTTATCCATTTGAGAAAGAAAGACGGTCTTTTGGCAATAAAAAAATTTATGGAGCCTATACTGATAAAATTGAACTTAAAATAACAACAAAAAGTGTAAACACCGACCAACTTTGATGGTTTGGAGATGCTCAACTCTCTTCATAGAGGAGATTTTAACAGTTTTGTTCATTTGAGAACGAAATACATTCTTTTGGCAACGTAAAATCTATGGAGCCTATACTCATAAAATTTGACAAAAAATAACAACAAAAAGTTTACGTCGACCAACTTTTATGATCCCGAATTGCTCAACTTTAATCACGGATGAGCTTTTAACATTTTTGTTCATTTCATAATAAAAGTTTATCTTTTGGGAATCAAACAATATACTGAGCCTAAACTTTTAAAATTTGAAATAAAAATAATAATCAAAAGTGTACAGTGACCAACATTGATGGTTTGGAACTGCTCAACTCTCTCCATAGAAAAGCTTTTTACAGTTTTGTCTATTTGATAATGACAGTTTCATTTTTGGCAACGAAACAATCTACGGAGCCTAAACTTGTAAAACTTCACACAAAATAACAGTAAAATATTTACACCGAACAACTTTGATGGTTTGAAATTGCTGAACTCTCTCCATAGAGTAGCTTTTAACAATCTTGTCCATTTGAGAAAGAAAGACGGTACTTTGGCAATGTAACAATTTATGGAGCCTATACTCGTAAAATTTGACAAAAAATAACAACAAAAAGTGTACACTAAACAACTTTTATTGTTTTGAATTGCTCAAATATAATCACAGAGGAGCATTTAACAATTTTGTCCATTAGATAATGAAAGTTTGCCTTTTGGGAACGAAACAATGTACGAGCCCTAAAATTTTAAAATTTGACATAAAAATACAACAAAGAGTGTACACCGACCAACTTTGATGGTTTGAAATTGCTCAACTCTCTTCATAGAGGAGCTTTTAACGGTTTTGTCCATTTGAGAAAGAAAGAAGATATTTTGGCAATGAAAAAATTTATGGAGCCTATACTCATAAAATTTGACATAATATAACAACAAAAAGTGTATATCGACCAACTTTGACGGTTTGAAATTGCGCAACTCTCTTCATATATGAACTTTTAACAGTTTTGTGCATTTGAGGAAGAAATACGGTCTTTTGGCAATGTAACAATTTATGGAGCCTATACTCATAAAATTTGACCTAAAATAACAACAAAATGTCTACACAGACCAAATATTATGGTTTTGAATTGTTCAATACGGAGTAGCTTTTAACAGTTTTGTCCATTTGGTCATGAAAGCTTATCTTTTGCGAATAACACAATATATTGAGCCTAAATTTTTAAAATTTGACATAAAAATAACAATTAAAAGTGTACACTGACCAACATTGATAGTTTGGAATTGCTCAAGTCTCTCCATAGAGAAACTTTTTACAGTTTTGTCCATTCGGTAACGAAAGTTTGACTTTTCGCAACGAAACAATCTAGAGAGCCTAAACTCGTAAAACTTTATAAAAAATAACAATAAAAAGTGTACACCGATCAACTTTGATGGTTTGAATTTGCACAAATCTTTCTATGGAGAATCTTTTTACAGTTTCGTCCATTTGGTAACGAAAGTTTGACTTTTGGCAACAAAAGAATCTACGGAGCCGAAACTTGTAAAACTTTACACAAAATAACATTAAAAAGTGTACACCGACCAACTTTGATGGTTTGCAAATGCTCAACTCTCTCCATGGACGAGCTTTTAACAGTTTCGTCCATTTGAGGAAAAAAGTATGTCTTTTGACAACGAAACAATTTATAGAGTCTAACTCATAAAATTTGACATAAAATAACAGCAAAAAATGTACACTGACCAACTTTTATGGTTTTGAATTGCTCAACTCTAATCACGGAGTTTTTAATAGTTTTGTCCATTTGGTAATGAAAGTTTGTATTTCTCGAATGAAACAATCCACTGAGCCTAAAATTTCAAAATTTGACATAAAAATAACAATAAAAAGTGTACACCGACAAACTTTGATAATTTATAATTGCTCAACTCTTTCAATGGAGGAGCTTTTTAGAGTTTTTCCCATTTGGTAACGAGAGTTTGTATTTTTGCAACGAAACAATTTACAGAGCCTAAACTCTTAAATTTAACATAAAATAGGAATAAAAAGTTTCCACCCACTAATTTTGATGATTTAGAATTGCTTAACTCTCTCGATAGAGGAGCTATTAACAGTTTTGTCCATTTAGGAACGAAAGTTTTTCTTTTGGCAATAGATTAATCCACGAATCCGAAACTCGTAAAATTAGACATATAATAACAATAAAAAGTGTACACTGACCAACTTTGATGGTTTGCAATTGCTCAACTCTCTGCATAGAGGAGTTTTTTAAAATTTTGTACATTTGAGAAACAAAGACGACCTTTTGGCAATATAACAATTTATGGAGCCTATACTCGTAAAATTTGACAGAAAATAAAAGCAGAAAGTATACACCGAACAACTTTTATGGTTCTGAATTGGTCAACTCTAATCACAGAAGAGCTTTTAACACTTTTGTCAATTTGGTAATGAATGTTTGCCTTTTGAAAAAAAAATCTTTGAACCCTATAATCTTAAAATTTGACATAAAAATTATAATAAAAAGTTTACACCGACCAACTTTGACTTTTTGGAATAACTCAACTATCTCCATACAGGAGCATTTTACAGTTGTGTCCATTTGGTAAAGAAAGTTTGTCTTTTGAAAACAAAACAATCTACGTAGCCTAAACTCGTAAAATTTGACATAAAATAACAATAAAGAGTTTACACCGGCCAACTTTGATGGTTTGTAATTCCTCAACTTTCTACATGAGGGAGCTTTTAATAGTTTTATCCATCTGGGAACAAAAGTTTGTTTTTGGCAACGAATTAATCCACAAAGCATAAACTCGTAAAATTTTACAAAAAATAACAATAAAAAGTGTACACTGGCAAACTTTGATAATTTGAAATTGCTCAACTTTTTCTATTGAGAAGCTTTTTACAGTTTTGTTCACTTCGCAATGGAATTTTTTCTTTTTGTGATGAAATAATATATGAAGCCTAAACTCATAAAATTATACATAAAATAACCATAAAATGTTTACACCGACTAACGTTGATGGTTTAAAATTGTTCACCTTTCTCCATAAAGGAGCTTTTAACTGTTTCGTCAATTAGGGAACAAAAGTTGGCCGTTTGGCATCGGATTAATCCACGAAGCCAAAACTAGTAAAATTAGACCTAAAATAACAATAAAAAGTGTACATCGACCAACTTTGATGGTTTGAAATTGCTTAACTCTCTTCATAGAGGAGTTTTTAACAATTTTGTCCATTTGAAAAAGAAAGACGGACTTTTGGCAACGTCACAATTTATGAAGCCTATACTCGTAAAATTTGACAAAAAATAACAATAATAAGTGTACACCGACCAACTTTTATGGTTTTAAATTGGTCAACTCTAATCATAAAGAAGCTTTTAACAATTTTGTCAATTTGGTAATGAAAGTTTGCCTTTTGAGAAAAAAACCTATGAACCCTGAAATTTTAAAATTTGACATAAAAATTTAAATAACAAGTGTACATTGACTGACTTTGACGGTTTGAAATAGCTCAACTGTCTTCATAGAGGAGCATTTTACAGTTGTGTCCATTTGGCAACGAAAGTTTGTCTTTGGGAAACAAAACAATTTACGTAGCCTAAACTCGTAAAATTTGACATAAAATAACAATAAAAAGTTTACACAAGCTAACTTTGATAGTTTGAAATTCCTCAACTTTCTACGTAAGAAAGCTTTTAACAATTTTATCTATCAGAGAATGAAAGTTTGTCTTTTGGCAAGGAATTAATTTACGAAGCATAAACTCGTAAAATTTGATATAAAATAACAGTAAAAAGTGTACCCCAAAAATCTTTGACAGTTTGAAATTGCTCAACTTTTTTCATAGATGAGCTTTTTACAGTTTTGTCCATTTCGCAATGAAAATTTGTCATTTTGTGATGAAATAATCTATGAAGCCGAAACTCATAAAATTATACGTAAAATAACAATAAAAAGATTACATTGACTAACGTTGATGGTTTGAAATTGTTCAACTTTCTCCATAGAGGAGCCTTTAACAGTTTTGTCAATTTGGAAACAAAAGTTGGCTGTTCGGCAACGAATTAATCCATGAAGCCCAAACTAGTAAATTTAGACCTAAAATAACAATAAAAAGTGTACACCAACCAACTTTTATTGTTTGGAATTTCTCAACTCTCTCTCCATAGAGGAGCATTTATCAGTTTTATCCATTTGATAAAGAAAGACGGTCATTTGGCAATGAAACAATTTATGGAGTCTATACTCGGAAAATTTGACATAAAATAACAACAAAAATTGTACACTGACCAACTTTGATGGTTTGGAGATGCTCAACTCTCTCCATAGAGGAGCTTTCAACAGTTTTGTCCATTTGAAAAAAAAAGACGGTATTTTGACAACGTAACAATTTATGGAGCCAATACTCGTAAAATTTGACAAAAAATAACAACAAAAAGTGTACACTTAACGACTTTTATGCTTTTGAATTGCTCAAATCTAATCATGGAGAAGCTTTTAACAATTTTGTCAATTACGTAATGAAACTTTGCCTTTTGGGAACGAAACAATCTATGAACAGTAAACTTTTAAAATTTTAAATAAATATACAATAAAAAGTGTACAAGAACCAACTTTGACAGTTTGAAATTGCTCAACTTTCTCCGTAGAGGAGCTTTTAACAGTTTTGTCAATTTGAGAAAGAAAGAAGATCTTTTGGCAACGAAACAATTTATGCAGCCTATACTCATAAAATTTGACATAATATAACAACAAAAAGTGTGCATCGACCAACTTTGACTATTTGAAATTGCTCAAGTCTCTTCATAGAAGAACGTTTAGCGGTGTTGTCAATTTGAGAAAGAAAGATGGTCTTTTGACAACGAAATAATTTATGGAGCCTATACTCATAAAATTTGACATAAAATAACAGCAAAAAGTGTACACTGACAAACTTTTATGTTTTTGAATTGCTTGACTCTAATCATGGAGGTTCTCTCAAGAATTTTGTTCATTTGGTAATGAAAGTTTGTAGTTTGCGAATGAAACAAGCTACTGAGTCTAAACTTTTAAAATTTGACATAAAAATAACAATAAAAAGTGTGCACCAGCAAACTTTGATAGTTTGGAATTGCTCAACTCTCCATAGAGGAGATTCTTAGAGTTTTGTCCATTTAAAAGTTTATCTTTTGGCAACGAAACAATCTACGGAGCCTAAACTCATAAATTTGACATAAAATAACAATAAAAAGTTTACATCAACTAATTTTGTTGATTTGGAATGGTTTAACTCTCTCTATAGAGGAGCTATTGACAATTTTTTCATTTGGGAACGAAAGTTGATCTTTTGGTAACGGATTAATCCACGAATCCTAAACTTGTAAAATTAGACATATAATAACAATAAAAAAGTGTACACTGACCGACTTTGATAGATTGGAATTGCTCAACTCTCTCAATAGAGGAGCTTTTAACAGTTTTGTGCATTTGAGAAAGAAATATGACCTTTTGGCAATGTAACAATTTATGGATCTTATACTGTAAAATTTGACGAAAAATAACAACAAAAAGTATACACCGACCAACTTTTATAGTTCTTAATTGGTCAACTATAATCACAGAGGAGCTTTTAACAGTTTTGTCAACTTGGTAATGAAAGTTAGCCTTTTAGGAACGAAAAAACCTATGAACCCTAAAATTTTAAATTTTGACAAAAAATTAATAAAAAGTGTACAACGACTAACTTTGACGAGTTGGAATTGCTCAATAGTCTCCATCGGGGAGCATTTCACAGTTGTGTCCATTTGGTAACGAACGTTTTTCTTTTGGAAACAAAACAATCTACGTAGCCTAAACTCGTAAATTTTGACATAAAATAACAATAAACAGTTTTCACCGACCAACTTTGAGGATTTGTAATTCCTCAACTTTCTACATAAAGGAGCTTTTAACAGTTTTATCCATTTAGGAATGAAAGTTCGTCTTTTGGCAACATATTAATCCACGAAGTATAAACTCGTAAAATTTGCATAAAATAACAATAAAAAGTGTATACCGAAAAACTTTGACAGTTTAAAATTGCTAAACTTTTTCCATAGATGAGCTTTTTACAGTTTTGTTCATTTGGCAATGAAAATTTGTCTTTTTGCGCGCAATAATCTATGATGCCTAAATTCATAAAATTATACATAAAACAACAATAAAAATTTTACACCGATTAACGTTGATGGTTTGAAATTGTTCAACTTTCTCCATAGAAGAGCTTTTAATAGTTTCAACAATTTGGGAACAAAAGTTGGCCAATTGGCAACGGATTAATCCACGAAGCCAAAACTAGTAAAATTTTATCTAAAATAACAATAAAAAGTATACACCGACCAACTTTGATGGTTTAGAATTGCTCAACTTTCTCCATAGAAGAACATTTATCAATGTTATCCATTTGAGAAAGAAAGACGGTCTTTTGGCAATGAAACAATTTATGGAGCCTATACTCGTAAAATTTGACAAAAAATAATAACAAAAAGTGTACACCGACTAACTTTGATGGTTTGGAGATGCCCAACTCTCTTTATAGAAGAGCTTTTAACAGTTTTTTCCACTTGAAAAAGAGTGATGGTCTTTTAGCAATGTGACAATTTATGAAGCCTATTCTCGTAAAATTTGACAAAAAATAACAACAAAAAGTGTACACCGACCAACTTTTTTGTTTCTGAATTGCTGAACTTTAATCACGGATGAGCTTTTAATAGTTTTTTCCATTTCATAATGAAAGTTTGCCTTTTGGGAGTGAAACAATCAACAAATCCTAAACTTTTAAAATTTGACACAAAAATAACAATAAAAAGTATACACTAACATTGACGGTTTGGAATTGCTCAACTCTATTAGTAGAGGAGCTTTTTATGGTTTTGTCCATTCGGTAGCAAAAACTTGTCTTTTGGCAACGAAACAATCTACAGAGCCTAAAAGTTTGTGGAGCCTATACTCATAAAATTTGACATACAATAACAATAAAAAGTTTACGCTTACCAACTTTGATGGTTTGGAATTGATAAACTCTCTACATAGAGGAGCTTTTAACAGTTTTGTCTATCTTGGAGTGACTATTTGTCTTTTAGCAACAGCTTAATCCATGTAGCATAAACTCATAAAATTTGACATAAATAATAAAAATTGTACACCGACCAAGTTTGATGGTTTGGAATTGCTCAACTCTCAGTTTAGAAAAGCTTTTAATAGTTTTGCCCATTTGAGAAAGAAATACGGACTTTTGGAAAAATAACAATTTATGGACCTTTTGCTCGTAAAATTTGAAAAAAAATAACAACAAAAAGTGTACCGCGAACAACTTTTATGGTTTTGAGTTGCTCAAATATAATCTGTGAGGAGCTTTAAACAATTTTCTCCATTAGGTGCTGAAAGTTTACCATTTCGGAATGAAACAATTTACAAAACCTAACTTTTAAAATTTGACACAAAAATAACAATAAAAAGTGTACACCGACCAACTTTGATAGGTTGAAATTGCTCAACTGTGTGAATAGAGGAGATTTTTACAATTTTGTCCATTTTGTAACGAAAGTTTGTCTTTTGGCAACAAAACAATCTACGGAGCTTAAACTCATAAAATTTGACATAAAATAATAGTAAAAAGTTTACTTTGACCAACTTTGATCGTTTGGAGTTTCTCAACTTTCTAGATAGGAGAGCTTTTAACATTTTTATCCAGCTGGAAATGAAGTTGGTCTTTTAGCAACGGATTAATCCATAAAGCATAAAATCGTAAAATTTGACACAAACTACCAATAAAAAGTATACATCAACAAACTTTGACAGTTTGGAATTGCTTAACTTTTTCCATACAAGAGCTTTTCACAGTTTTGTCCATTTTGTAATGAAAGTATGTTTTTGCCATGAAACAATCTACGAAGCCTAAACCCATAAATATTTACATAAATTAATAATAAAAAATTTACACCGACTAACTTTGATGGTTTGGTATTGGTCAACTCTCTTCATAAAGGAGCCTATGACAGTTTTGTCCATTTGAGAATGAAAGTTGGACTTTTGGTAACAGATTAATCCACGAATCATAAACTCTTAAAATTAGACATATAATAATAATAATAAGTGTACACGGATCAACTTTGATGGTTTGAAATTGCTCAACTCTTTCCATAGTGGAGCTTTTAACAATTTTGTTCATTTGGGAACGAAAGCTGGTATTTTGGCAACAGATTAATCCACGAATCCTAAACTCGTAAAATTAGACATATAATAACAATAAAAAGTGTACATGGAAAAACTGAGAGTTTGCAATTGTTCAACTCTCTTGATAGAGGAGCTCTTAACAGTTTCGTCCATTTGGGAACGAAAGTTGGTCGTTTGGCTACGGATTAATCCACGAAGCCTAAACTCATAAAATTAGACGTCCAATAACAAAAATATTTTACATCGACCAATTTTGACTGTTTGGAATTACTCAAGTTTTTTTTTTTTATGTATAATCATTTTACAATTTTATCCATTTGGTAACAAAAGATTGTCTTTTGGCAACGAAACAATCTACGGAGCCTAACATCGTAAAATTTGACATAAAATAACAATAACAATAAAAATTGTACATCGACAAACTTTGACAGTTTGAAATTGCTCAACTTTTTCCATATAGGAGCTTTATAAAATTTTGTCCACTTGTTAACTAAAATTTGTCTTTTCGTAACAAAACAATCTTCAAAGCCTAAACTTGTAAAATTTGACATAAAATAACAATAAAAAGTTTACACCTACTAACTTTACTCGTTCGGAATTGCTCAACTCTCTCCATAAAGGAGCTTTTAACAGTTTTTTTTCCATTTGATAACAAAAGTTGGTCGTTTGGTTACGAATTAATCCACGAAGCCTAAACTCATAAAATGAGACCTAAAATAACAATACAAATTTTAAACCGACCAATTTTGGTTTGGAATTGCTCAACTTTTTTTATGTAAAAGCTTTTTATAGTTTTGTCCATTTGGTAGTGAAAGTTTGTTTTTTCGCAGGAAACAATATACGGAGCCTAACCTCATAAAATTTGACATAAGATAACAATAAAAAGTGTACACCGACAAACTTTGACAGTTTGTAATTGCTCAACGATTTTCATGGAAGAACTTTTAACAATTTTGTCCATTTGGCAACGAAACAATCTACAAATCCTAAACTTCTAAAATTTGTTTTAAAATAACAATAAAAAGTTTACACTAACCAACTTTGACGGTTTGAAATTGCTTAACTCTCTACATAGAGAAGCTTTTAACATATTTGTCAATTTGGAAACGAAAGTTTGTCTTTTGGAAATGAAACAATCTACGTAGCCTAAATTTTTCAAATTTGACACAAAGGTAGCAATAAAAAGTGAACACCAACCAACTTTGATGGTTTGGAATTGCTCAACTCTCTCAATAGAGGAGGTCTTAACAGTTTCCTCCATTTCGTAACGAAAGTTTGTCTTTTGGCATCGAAACAATCAACGTAGCCTAAACTCATAAAATTTGACATAAAATAACAAACAAAAGTTTACACTGACCAACTTTGATCGTTTGGAATTGCTTAACTCGCTCCATAGATGAGCTTTTAACACTTGTGCATTTGGGAACGAAAGTCGGTCTTCTAGCAATGGATTAATCCACGAACCGTAAAATCGTAAAATTTGACATTAAATACTTATAAATGTTTTACATCGATTAAGTTTGACGGTTTGGAATTTCTCAACTCTCTCCATGGAGGAGCTTGTAATAGTTTTTTTCCATTTGGTAATTAAAGTTTGTCTTTCGGAAACAAAACAATCTACATAACATAATTTTTTAAAAATTTGGCATAAAAATAACAATAAAAAGTGAACACCGACCAACTTTAATGGTTTGGACTTTCTCAACTCTTTCCATAGAGGAGCTTTTAATAGTTTTGTCCATTGGGGAACGAAAGTTGGCCTTTTGACAATGGATTAATCCAAGAAGCCTAAACTCGTAAGATTTGACATAAAATAACAATAAAACATTTACAATGACAAACTCTGATGGTTTGGAATTGCATAACTCTCTACATAGAAGTGTTTTTAATAGTTTTGTCCATTTGGGAGCGAAAATTTGTCTTTTGGCAACATGCAATCCACGGAGCTTAAACTATAAAATTTGATATAAAATAACAATAAAAAGTTTACACTGACTAAATTTGATGGTTTGAAATTGCTCAAATCTCTCCATAGATGAGCTTTTAACAGTTTTGTCTATTTGGGAATGAAAGTTGGTCTTTCGACTACGGATAAATCCACGAAGCCTAAACTCATAAAATTAGACCTCAAATAATAATAAAAAGTGTACGCCGACCAGCTTTGATGATTTAGAATTTGCTCAACTCTCTCCATAGGGGAGCTTTTGATAGTTTTCTCCATAAGAGAATGAAAGAAAATCATTTGGCAACGAAACAATTTATGGATCCTATACTCGTAAAATTTGACATAAAATAACAACAAAAAGTGTATAACGACCAACTTTTATGGTTTTGAATTGCTCAACTCTAGTCACAGAGGAACTTTTAACGGGTTTATGCATTTGGTAATGAAAGTTTCCCTTTGGGGAACAAAACAATATACGAACACTAGACTTTTAAAATTTGACATAAAAATAACAATGAAAATTGTAGAACGACTAACTTTGACGATTTGGAATTTCTCAACTCTCTTCATAGAGAAAGCTTTTTACAGTTTTGCACATTTGATAACGAATGTTTGTATTTTGGCAATGAAACAATCTCGAAGCATAAACTCGTAAAATTTGACATAAAATAACAATAAAAATTTTACACCGACCAATTTTGATAGTTTGGAATTGCTCAACTCTCTCCATAAAGGAGCGTTTAACAGTTTTGTCCATTTTGAATGAAAGTTTGTTTATTGACAATGGATTAATCCACATAACCTATACTAGTAAAATTAGACAAAAAATAATAATAAAAACTGTACACCCACAAACTTTACAGGTTTGCAATTGGTCAACTCTCTGAAAAACTTTAATCAAAGAAGCCTAAACTTGAGGAGCTTTTAAAATTTGATATAAATTAGCAATAAAACATTGACACTGACAAACTTTGATGTTTTCAAATTTACATTAACAGTTTTTTCCATTTGAAAAAGAAAGTTTGTCTTTTGGCTACAAAACAATCTACGTAGCCTAAACTTTTTAAATTTGACATAAAAATAATAATCAAAAGTGAACAACGACCAACTTTAATAGTTTGGAATTGTCCAACTCTCTCAATTTAGAAGCTTTTAAGAGTTTTGTCTATTTGGTATCGAAACTTTGTCTTTTGGCTAGCAAACAATCTATGGAGCCTAAACTAATAAAATTTGACATAAAATAATAGGCAAAAGTTTACACCGACCAACTTTGATGATTTAGAATTGATCAACTCTCTCTATAGAGGAGCTCTTAATAGTTTTGTCCTTTTTTAATGAAAGTTTGTCTCTTTGCAACGAAACAATCTACAAAGCCTAAACTTTTAAAATTTGATAGAAATATAACGATAAGAAGTGTACACCAACCAACATTGACGGTTTGAAACTGGTCAACTCTCTCCATAGAGGAGTTTGTTAGAGTTTGTCCATTTCGCAATGAAAGTTTGTCTTTTGTAGATGAAACAAGCTACAAAGCCTAAACTTATAAAATTTGACATAAAATAACAATAAAAAGTACACACCAACCAACTTTAATGGCTTCCAATTGCTCAGCTATCTTCATAGAGGTGCTTTTAACAGTTTTGTCCATTAGAGGATGAAAGGTAGTCTTTTGACAATGGATTAATCCAAGACGCCAAAACTCCTAAAATTTGATATAAAATAATAATAAAACGTTTACACCGACAAACTTTGATAGTATAGACTTTCTCAACTCTCAACATAGAGGAGCTTTTAATAATTTTATATATTTGGGAACAAATGTTTGTATTTAGGAAAATAAACAATCTACGTGGCATAAATTTTCAAAATTTGACACAAAATTAACAATAAAATGTGAACACCAACCAAATCTGATGGTTTGGAATTGCTCAACTCTTTCAATAAAGGAGCTTTAACAGTTTTGTGCATTTGGTAACGAAAGTTTGTCTTTTGGGAACGAAACAATCTATGCAGCCTAAACTTGCAAAATTTGGTATAAAATAACAAGAAAAACTTTACACCGACCAACTTTGATGGTTTGGAATTGATCAACTCTTTCCATAGAGGAGCTTTTAAAAGTTTTGTCCATTTGGGAACAAAAGTTTGTCTTATGGCAACAAAACAATCTACAGAGCATAAACTTTTAAAATTTGACAAAAAAATAACGATAAAAAGTGTACACCAACCAACTTTGACGGTTTGGAATTCCTCAACTCTCTCTGTAGAAGAGTTTTTTTACAGTTTTGTCCATTTGGAAACTAAATTTTATCTTTTGGCGACGAAAATATCCGCGAAGCCTTAACTCATAAAATTTGACATAAAATAACAACAAAAAGTATTAACCAACCAACTTTGATGGTTTGGAATTGCTCAACTCTTTTTATGGAGGAACTTTTAACAGTTTTGTGCATTTGAAAACAAAAGTTGTTCTTCTGCCAAAGAAACAATATGAGAAGCCTAAACTCAAAATTTAGACATAAAATAACAATAAAAAGTTTACACTGACTAACTTTGATAGTTTGGAATTGCTCAACTCGATCCATGGAGGAGCTTTTAATAGTTTTGTCCATTTGGGAACGAAAGTTGGTATTTTGGCAACGCATTCATCACGAAGACTAAACTCATAAAATTAGACCAAAAATAATAATAAAAGGTGTACACTGACCAACTTTTATGGTTCTAAATTGCTCAACTCTAATGACGGATGAGCTTTTAACAATTTTGTCCATTTAGTAATGAAATTTGCCTTTTGGGAACGAAACAATATACAGACCCTAAACTTTTGAAATTAGACATGAAAATAACAATAAAAAGTGTACACCGATCAACTTTGACGGTTTGGAATTGCTCAACTCTCTCCATAGAGAAGCTTTTTACAGTTTTGTCTATTTGGTAACAAAAGTTTGAATTTCTGTAATGAAACAATCCACGTAGCCAAAACTAGTAAAATTTGACCAGAAATAACAATAAAAAGTGTACACCGACTAATTTTGATGGTTTGGAATTGCTCAACTCTCTCCATAGAGGAACATTTATCAGTGTTATCCATTTGAGAAAGAAAGACGGTCTTTTGGCAATGAAACAATTTATGAAGCCTATACTCGTAAAATTTGACATAAACTAACAACAAAAAGTGTACATTGACCAACTTTGATGGTTTGGAGATACTCAACTCTCTTCATAGAGGAGCTTTTTACAGTTTTTTCCATTTGAGAAAGAAAGATGGTGTTTTGGCAATATAACAATTTATGGATCCCATACTCGTAAAATTTGACAAAAAATAACAACAAAAAGTGTACACCGACCAACTTTTATGGTTATGAATTGCTGAACTTTAATCATGGATGAGCTTTTAACAGTTTTGTCCATTTCATAATCAAATTTTGCCTTTTGGGAGTGAAACAATCAACGAATCCTAAACTTTTAAAATTTGACATAACAATAACAGTAAAAAGTGTACACCGACCAACATTAACGGTTTGGAATTGATCAACTCTATCAATAAAGGAGCTTTTTACAGTTTTATTCATTCGGTAACAAAAGCTTGTCTTTTGGCAACAAAACACTCTACAAAGCCTAAACTCGTAAATTTGACATAAAATAATAATAAACAGTTTACACTAACCAACTTTGATTGTTTGGAATTGATAAACTCTCTACATAGAGGAGCTTTTAATAGTTTTGTCTATCTTGAAATGAAAGTTTGTCTTTTGGCAACAGATTAAAGCACGTAGCATTAACTCATAAAATTTGACATAAACAATAAAAAGTGTACACCGACCAAGTTTGATGGTTTGGCATTGCTCAACTCTCAGCTTAGAAGAGTTTTTAACAGTTTTTCCCATTTGAGAAAGAAATACGGAATTTTGGAAACATAACAAGTTATGAAACCTATACTCATAAAATTAGAAAAAAATAACAACAAAAAGTGTACCGCGAACAACTTTTATGGTTCTGAATTGATCAATTATAATTTGTGATGAGGTCTTAACAATTTTTTCCATTATGTAATGAAAGTTTACCTTTTGGGAATGAAACAATCTACGAAATCTAAAATTTTAAAATTTGACATAAAAATAACAATAAAAAGTGTACACCGATCAACTTTGACAGGTTGGAATTGCTCAACTCTGTCAAAAGAGAAGGTTTTTACAGTTTTGTCCATTTGCTAATGAAAGTTTGTATTTTGGCAACGAAACAATCTATGGAGCCTAAACTCGTAAAATTTGACATAAAATAACAGTAAAATGCTTACTTTGACCAACTTTGATCGTTTGGAATTGCTCAATTTTGTATATAGGAGAGCTTTTAACAGTTTTATCCACCTCGGAATGAAAGTTGGTCTTTTAGCAACGGATTAATCCATGAAGCATAAACTCATAAAATTTGACATAAAATAACAATAAAAAGTGTACACCGAAAAACTTTGATAGTTTGAAATTGCTTAACGTTTTCCATACATGAGTTTTTTTTACAGTTTTGTCCATTATGTAAAATGAAAGTGTGTCTTTTTTTTGCAACGAAACAATCTACAAAGCCTCAACCCATAAATATTTATATAAAATAATAATAAAAAATTTACACCGACCAACTCTGATGGTTTGAAATTGCTCAACTATCTCCGTAGAAGAGCCTATAACAGTTTTGTTCATTTGAGAACAAAAGTTGGTCTTTTAGCAACGGATTAATCCAAGAATCCTAAACTTATAAAATTAGACATATAATAACAATAAAAAGTGTACACGGACCAAATTTGATGGTTTGACATTGCTGAACTCTTTCCATAGTGGAGCTTTTAACAGTTTTGTCCATTTGGAAACGAAAGCTGGTATTTTGGCAATGGATTAATCCAGGAATCCTAAACTCATAAAATTAGACATATAATAACAATAAGTGTACACGAACAAACTTTGAGAGTTTGGAATTGCTCAACTCTCTTCATAGAGGAGCTTTTAACTGTTTTATCCATTTGGGAACGAAAGTTGGTCGTTTGGCTACGGATTAATCCTGGAAGCCTAAACTCATAAAATTAGACCTCAAATAACAATAATATTTTACATCGACCAATTTTGACGTTTTGGAATTGCTCAACTTTTTTTATGTATAAGCATTTTACAGTTTTATCCATTTGGTAACGAAATAATCTACGGAGCCGAACATCGTAAAATTTGACATAAAATAACAATGAAAAGTGTACACCGACAAACTTTGACAGTTTGGAATTGCTCAACTTTTACCATAGAGGAGCTTTATAAAATTTTGTCCATTTGGTAACGAAAAATTTTCTTTTCGCAACGAAACAGTCTTCGAAGCCTAAACTTGTAAAATTTGACATAAAATAACAATTAAAAGTTTACACCGACCAACTTTAATCGTTTGGAATTGCTCAACTCTCTCCATAGATGAACTTTGAATAGTTTTGTCCCTTTGGGAACGAAAGTTGGTCGTTTGGCTATGGATTAATCTACGAAGCCTAAAATCATAAAATTAGACTTAAAATAACAATAAAAAATTTAAGTCGACCAATTTTGATGGCTTGGAATTGTTCAACTTTTTTTATATAGAAGCTTTTTACAGTTTTGTCCATTTGGTAACGAAAGTTTGTCTTTTGGCAACGAAACAATCTACGAAGCCTAAACTTCTAAAATTTGACTTAAAATAACAATTAAAAGTTTACACCGACCAACTGTGACGGTTTAAAATTTCAAAACTCTCTACATAAAGGAGTTTTTAACAGTTTTGTCCATTTGGGAACAAAAGTTTGTCTTTTGGTAGCAAAACAATCTACATAGCCTAAAATTTTCAAATTTGACTCAAAAGTAACAATTAAAAGTGAACGCCAACCAACTTTGATGGTTTGGAATTGCTCAATTCTCTCAATAGAGGAGCTCTTAATAGTTTTGTCCATTTGGTAACGAAATTTTTTCCTTTGGCATCGAAACAATCAACGTAGCCTAAACTCAAAAAATTTAACATAAAATAGCAAGCAAAAGTTTACACCGACCAACTTTGATGGTTCGAAATTGCTCAACTCTCTCCACAGAGGAGCTTTGAACACTTTTGTGCATTGAGGAATGAAAGCTGGTCTTCTGGCAATGGATTAATCCATGAAGCCTAACCTCGTAAAATTTGACATTAAATAATTATAAATGTTTTACACAGACTAAGTTTGATGCTTTGGAATTGCTCAACTCTCTCCATAGAGGAGCTTGTAATAGTTTTGTCCATTTGGTAACGAAACAATCTCAGAGCATAATTTTTTTAAAATTTAACATAAAAATAACAATAAAAAGTGGACATCGACCAACTTTAATGGTGTGGAATTTCTCAATTCTTTCCATAGAGAAGCTTTTAATAGTTTTGTCCATTGGGGAACGAAAGTTGGCCTTTTGGCAACAGATTATTTCAAGAAGCCTAAACTCGTAAAACTTGACATTAAATAACAATAAAATGTTTATACCGACAAACTTTGATGGTTTAGAATTTCACAACTCTCTACATAGAAGAGCTTTTAATAGTTCTGTCCATTTGGTAGCAAAAATTAGTCTTTTGGCAACGAAACAATCCACGGAGCCTAAACTCAAAAAATTTGATATAAGATAACAATAAAAAGTTTACACCGACTAAATTTAATGCTTTGGAATTGCTCAAATATCTCAATAGATGAGCTTTTAACAGTTTTGTCCATTTGAGAATGAAAGTTGGTCTTTCAGCTATGGATTAATCCATGAAGCCCAAACTCATAAAATTAGACCAAAAATAACAATAAAAAGTGTATACCGACCAACTTTGATGATTTGGAATTGTTCAACTCTCTCCATAGAGGACCTTTTAATAGTTTTGTCCGTAAGAGAAAAAAGATGATCCTTTGGCAACAAGACAATTTATTGAACCTATGCTCATAAAATTTGACATAAAATAACAACAAAAAGTGTATGAGGACCAACTTTTATGGTTCTGAATTGCTCAACTCTAATCACAGAGGAGCTTTTAACGGTTGTCCATTTGGTAATGAAAGTTTGCATTTGGGGAACAAAACAATCTATGAACCCTAAACTTTTAAAATTTGACATAAAAATAACAATAAAATTGTAGAACGACTAACTTTGACGATTTGGAATTTCTCAACTCTCTCCATAGAGAACCTTTTTACAATTTTGCCCATTTGGTAACAAAATTTTGTATTTTGGTAATGAAACAATCTACAAAGCCTAAACTTGTAAAATTTGACATACAATAACAATAAAAATCTTACACCAACCAATTTTGATAGTTTGGAATTGCTGAACTCTCACCATAGATGAGCGTTTAACAGTTTTATCCATTTTGAAACGAAAGTTTGTTTATTGACAATGGATTAATCCACGTAGCCTATACTCGTAAAATTAGACATAAAATAACAATAAAAAGTGTATACCCATAAACTTTGCGTGTTTGCAATTGCTCAACTCTCTCCATAGAAGCCTAAACTTCAGGAGCTTTTAAAATTTGATATTTGATATACAATAACAATAAAACATTTACACTAACAAACTTCGATGTTTTGGAATTTCTCAACTCTCTCAATTTAGGAGCTTTTAAGAGTTTTGTCCATTTGGTTACGAAAGCTTGTCTCTTAACTAACAAACAATCTACGGAGCATAAACTAATAAAATTTGACATAAAATAACAAGCAAAAGTTTATTTCGACCAACTTTGATGAGTTGGAATTGATCAACTCTCTCCATGGAGGGGCTCTTAACGATTTTGTCCTTTTTAACGAAAGTTTGTCTCTTGGCAATGAAACAATCTATGAAGCCTAAACTTTTAAAATTTTCTATAAACATAATGATAAGTAGTGGACACCAACCAACGTTGACGGTGTGGAATTGGTCAACTCTCTTCATAGAAGAGCTTTTTACAGTTTTTTGCATTTCGCAATGAAAGTTTGTCTTTTGGTGACGAAAAAAACTACAAAGCCTAAACTCATAAAATTTGACATAAAATAACAATAAAAAGTACACACCAACCAATTTTGATAGTTTGTCCATTGGAAGATGAAAGGTAGTCTTTTGGCAACTAATTAATCCAATACGCCAAAACTCCTAAAATTTGATATAAAATAATAATAAAACGTTTACTCCGACAAACTTTGATAGTATGGAATTGCTTAACTCTCAACATAGAGGAGCTTTTAATAATTTTATCCATTTGGGAACAAATGTTTGTAATTTGGAAAATAAACAATCTACGTGGCATAAATTTTCAAATTTTGACACAAAATTAACAATAAAATGTAAACACCAACCAACTTTGATGGTTTGGAATTGCTCAACTCTTTCAATAGAGGAGCTTTTAACAGTTTTGTGCATTTGGTAACGAAATTTGTCTTTTGGCAACGAAACAATCTATGTAGCCTAAACTTGCAAAATTTGACATAAAATAACGAGCAAAACTTTACACCAACCAATTTTGATGGTTTGGAATTGATCATCTCTTTCCATAGAGGAGCTCTTTAAAGTTGTCCTTTTAGGAACGAAAGTGTGTCTTATGGCAACGAAACAATCTACGGAGCATAAAATTTTAAAATTTTACATAAAAATACCAATAAAAAGTGTACGCCGACCAACTTTGACGGTTTGGACTTCCTCAACTCTCTCCGTAGAAGTGTTTTTTACAGTTTTGTTCATTTAGAAAAGAAGTTTATCTTTTGGTGACGAAACAATCTACGAAGCCCAAACTCATAAAATTTGACATAAAATAACAATAAAAAGTATAAACCAACAAACTTTAATGGTTTGGAATTGCTCAACTCTTTCCATGGAGGAGCTTTTAACAGTTTTGTGCATTTGAGAATGAAAGTTGGTTTTTTGGCAAAGAAACAATTTGAGGAGCCTAAAATCACAAAATTAGACATAAAATAACAATAAAAAGTTTACACCAACTAACTTTGATGGTTTGGAATTGCGCAAGTCTCTCCATGGAAGAACTTTTAATAGTTTTGTCCATTTATGAATGAAAGTTGGTATTTTGGCAATAAATTAGTCACGAAGACTAAACTCGTAAAATTAGACCAAAAATAATAATGAAAGGTGTATACTGACCAACTTTTATGGTTCTAGATTGCTCAACTCTAATCACGGACGAGCTTTTAACAATTTTGTCTATTTAGTAATAAAATTTGCCTTTTGGGAACGAAACAATATACAAACCCTAAAATTTTAAAATTAGACATAAAAATAATAATAATAAATGTACATCGAACAACTTTGACGATTTAGAATTGCTCAACTCTCTCCATAGAGAACCTTTTTACAGTTTTATTTATTTGGTAACAAAAGTTTGTCTTTTGGCAACGAAACAATCCACGAAGCCAAAACTAGTAAAATTTGACCTAAAATAACAGTAAAAAGTGTACACCGACCAACTTTGATGGTTTGGATTTGCTCAATTCGCTCCATAGAGGAACATTTATCAGTGTTATCCATTTCAGAAAGAAAGACGGTCTTTCGGCAATGAAGCAATTTATGGAGCCTATACTCATAAAATTTGACTTAAAATAACAACAAAAAGTGTACACTGACCAAATTTGATGGTTTGGAGATGCCCAACTCTCTTCATGTAGGAGCTTTTAACAGTTTTTTCATTTGAGAAAGAGAGACAATCTTTTGGTATTGTAATAATTTATGGAACCTATACTCGTAAAATTTGACAAAAAATAACAACAAAAAGTGTACACCGACCAACTTTTATGGTTCTGAATTACTCAACTTTAATCACGGATGAGCTTTGAACAGTTTTGTCCATTTCATAATGAAAGTATGCCTTTTCGGAATGAAACAATCCTAAACTTTTAAAATTTGACATAAAAATAACAATAAAAAGTGTAAAATGACCGACTTTGACAGGCTGGAATTGCTCAACTCTCTCCATAGAGAAGCTTTTTACAGTTTTGTCTATTTGGTAACGAAAATTTGTCATTTGGCAATGAAACAATATACGGAGCCTAAACACGAAAAATTTAACATAAAACAACAATAAAATTTTACATTGACCAATTTTGATGGTTTGGAATTGCTCAACTCTCTGTATAGAGGAGCTTTTAACAATTTTGGTCATTTGAGTAAAAAGACGGTTTTTTCGCAACGAAACAATTTATGGAGCCTATACTGGTAAAATATGAGATAAAATAACAACAAAAAGTGTACAACGAACAACTTTTATGGTTCTGAATTGCTCAACTCTAATCACGAACGATCTTTTAACACTTTTGTCCATTTGGTAATGAAATTTTCCTTTTGGGAACAAAATAATATACAAAGCCCAAACTTTTAAAATTAGACATAAAAATAACAATAAAAGATGTAAAACGACCAACTTTGACGGTTTGGAATTGCTCAACTTTCTCCATAGAAAAACTTTTTACAGTTTGATTATTTGGTAATGAAAGTTTGTCTTTTGGCAATAAAACAATATACGGAACCTAAACATGATAAATTTGACATAAAACAACAATACAATTTTATATCGACCACTTTTGATGGTTTGGAATTGCTCAACTCTCTACATAGTGGAGCTTTTAATAGTTTTGTTCATTTGATAATGAAATTCGCCTTTTAGGAACAAAACAATATAAAAACCCTAAACTTTTAAAATTAGAAAAAAAATAACAATCAAAAATTGTACACCCACCAACTTTATTGCTCAACTCTCTCTATAGAAGAGCTTTTAACAGTTTTGTCCATTTGGTAACGAAAGTTTGTCATTCGGCAACAAAACAATTAATAGATCATAAGCTCATAAAATTTGACATAAGATAACAATAAAAATTTTACACCCACCAAATTTTATGGTTTAAAATTGCTCAATTCTCTCCATAAAAGGGCTTTTAATAATTCTGTACATTTGGGATCGCAAGTTGGTCTCTTCGCAGCGAAACAATTCACGAAATCTAAACTCATAAAATTAGAAATAAAATAACAACAAAAAGTGTACACCGACCAACTTTGATGGTTTGAAATTGGTCAACTATCTTCATAGATGTGCTTTTAACAGTTTTGTCCATTTGAGGAAGAAAGTTTGTCTCTTGGTAAAGAAACAATCTACAAAGCCTAAACTTTTAAAATTTTCCATAAACATAACGATAAGTAGTGGACACCGACCAACGTTGACGGTGTGGAATTGGTCAACTCTCTTCATAGAAGAGCTTTTTACAGTTTTTTGCATTTCGCAATGGAAGTTTTTCTTTTGGCGACGAAAAAAACTACAAAGCCTAAACTCATAAAATTTGACATAAAATAACAATAAAAAGTACACACCAACCAATTTTGATGGTTTGTCCATTGGAGGATGAAAGGTAGTCTTTTGGCAATGGATTAATCCAAGACGCCAAAACTCGTAAAATTTGATAAAAAAGAATAATAAAATGTTTACACCGACAAACTTTGATAGTATGGAATTGCTCAACGCTCAACATAGAGAGGAGCAAATGTTTCTATTTTGGAAACGAAACAATCTACGTGACATAATTTTTTAAAATTTGACACAAAATTAACAATAAAATGTGAACACCAACCAACTTTGATGGTTTTAATTGATCAACTCTTTTAATAGAGGAGCTTTTAATAGTTTTGTCCATTTGGTAACGAAAGTTCATCTTTTGGCAATGAAACAATCTTTGGAGCCTAAACTTGCAAAATTTGACATAAAACAACAAGTAAAAGTTTACACAAACCAACTTTGATGGTTTGGAATTGATCAACTCTTTCCATTGAGGAGTTTTTAAAAGTTTTATCCATTTGGGAACAAAAGTTTATCTTTTGGCAACGAAAAAATCTACGGAGCATAAAATTTTAAAATTTGATATAAAATAACAATAAAAAGTATAAACCGACCAACTTTGACGCTTTAAAATTCCTCAACCCTCTCCGTATAGGAGCTTTTAACAGTTCTGTGCATTTGAGAACGAAAGTTGGTTTTCTAGCAAAGAAAAAATCTGAGGAGCCTAAACTCACAAAATTAGACATAAAATAACAATAAAAATTTTACACCAGCTAACTTTGATGGTTTGGAATTGCTCAACTCTGTCCATGGAGGAGCTTTTAATAGTTTTATCCATTTGGGAATGAAAGTTGGTATTTTGGCAACGAATTAATCACGAAGACTAAACTCGTAAAATTAGACCAAAAATAAAAAGAAAAAGTGTACAATGATCAACTTTTATGGTTTTGAATTGCTCAACTCTTATCACGGACGTGCTCTTAACAAATTTTTACATTTAGTAATAAAATTTTCCTTTTGGGAATGAAACAAAATAGAAACCCTACACTTTTAAAGTTAGACATAAAAATAACAATAAAAAGTGTACTCCGAGCAATTTTGACGGTTTGGAATTGCTCAACTCTCTCCATGGAGAAACTTTTTACAGTTTGTATTTTGGCAACGAAACAATCAACGGAGCCTAAACTTGAATAATTTGACATAAAATAATAATAAAAATTTTACTCCGACCAATTTTGATGCTTTGGAATTGCTTAACTTTCTCCATAGAGGTAACCGTGTTGTCCATTTGAGGAAAAAAAAAGACGGTCTTTTGGCAACGAAACAATTTATGGAGCCTATACTCGTAAAATTTGAGATAAAATTACAACGAAAAGTGTAAACCGACAAACATTTATGGTTCTAAATTGCTCAACTCTATTCACGAATGAGCTTTTAACAGTTTTGTCCATTTGGTAATGAAATTTTCCTTTCGGAAACGAAATATTATGGAAACCTTAAACTTTTAAAATTAGACAAAAAAAACAATAAAAAGTGTAAAATGACCAATTTTGACGGTTTGGAATTGCTCAACTTTCTCCATAGAGAAGCTTTTTACAGTTTTGTCTCTTTGGTAACGAAAGTTTGTTTTTTTGGCAACAAACCAATATAGGGAGCCTAAACATGAAAATTTTGACATAAAATAACAATAAAAAATTTACATCGATCAATTTTGAAGGCTTGGAATTGCTTTGCTCTCTCCATAGAGGAGCTTTTAACAGTTTTATCCATTTGGTAATGAAATTTGACTTTTAGGAACGAAACAATATACAAAACTAAAACTTTTAAAATTACACATAAAACAACAATAAAAAGTGTACACCCACCAACTTTGCGGGTTTGAAATTGCTCAACTCTCTCTATAGAGGAGCTTTTAATAGTTTTATCTGTTTGGTAGCGAAAGTTTGTCTTTTGACAACAAAACAATCTATGGAGCATAAGCTCGTAAAATTTGACATAAGATAAAAATAAAACGTGTACACCCACCAACTTTGATTGTTTGGAATTGCTCAATTCTTTTCATAGAGGAGCTTTTAACAATTTTGTACATTTGGGATCGCAAGTTGGTTTATTGGCAGCGAAATAATCCACGAAGCCTAAACTCGTAAAATTAGGAATAAAATAACAATAAAAAGTGTACACCGACCAACTTTGATGGTTTGAAATTTCTCAACTCTTTTCAAAGAGGAGCTTTTAACATTTTTGTCCATTTGAGAAAGAAAGACCGACTTTTGGCATCGAAACAATTTATGGAGCCTATTGCTCATAGAATTTGGTAAAAAATAACAATAAAAATTTTACACTGACAAACTTTGACGGTTTGGAATTGCTCAACTCTCTCCATAGAGGAGCCTTAAATTGTTTTGTCCATTTGGGAACGAAAGTTGGTCTTTTGATAATAGATTAACCCACGAATCCTAAACTAGTAAAATTTGACATAAAATGACAATAAATGTTTTACACCGACCAACTTTGATGGTTTGGAATTGCTCAATTCTATCCACAGAGGTGCTTTTAACAGTTTTGTCAATCTGGCAACGAAACTTGATCTTTTGGCAAAGAATTAATTGACGAAGCCTAAACTTCTAAAATTAGACATATAATAACAATAAAGTGTACATCAACAAACTTTCACGGTTTGGAATTCCTCAACTTACTTCATCGAGGAGCCTTTAATAGTTTTTTCCATTTGATAAAGAAAAACTGTCTTTTAGCAACGTAACAATTTATGGAGCCTATACTCAAAAAATTTGACAAAAAATAACAACAAAATGTGTACACCGAACAACTTTTATGGTTCCTATTTGATCAAATGTAATTACGGAGAGGTTTTTAACAGTTTTGTTCATTAGGTAATGAAAGTTTGCTTTTGGGAATGAAACAATCTATGAACCCTAAACTTTTAAAATTTGACATAAAAATAATAATAAAATGTGTAAACCGACCAACTATGATGGTTTGAAATTGCTCATTTTCCTACATAGGGGAGCTTTTAACAGTTTTATCCATATAGAAATGAAAGTTGGTCTTTTAGCAACGGATTAATCCACGTAGAATAAAATTTGACATAAAATAACATCAAAAGGTGTACACCGACAAACTTTGACCGTTTGGAATTGCTCAACTTTTTCATAGAGGAGCTTTTTACAGGTTTGTCCATTTGGTAATAAAAGTTTGTATTTTTGCAACAAAACAATTAACGAAGCTTAAACTCGTAAAATTTGACATAAAATAACAATAAAAAGTTTACATCGACCAACTTTGATAGTTGGAAATTGCTCAACTCTCTCCATAGAGGAGCTTTTAACAGTTTTGTCCATTTGGTAATGAAATTTGCCATTTCGGAAAGAAACAATATACAAACCCTAGACTTTTAAAATTAGGCATAAAATAAAAGTAAAAAGTGTAGACCCACCAACTTTGGTAACAACTTTGACGATTTGAAAATTGCTCAACTCACTTCATAGAGGAGCTTTTAATAGTTTTGTCCACTTGTGAAAGAAAGATGGTATTTTGGCAATGTAACAATTTATGAAGTCTATACTCGTAAAATTTGATAAAAAATAACAAGAAAAAGTGTACCCCGACCAACTTTTATGGTTCTGAATTGCTCAACTCTAATCACGTAGGAGCTTTTAGTAGTTTTGTACATTTGGTAATGAAAGTTTGCCTTTTGGGAACCAAACAATATAGGAACCCTAAACTATTAAAATTTGACATAAAATAACAATAAAAAGTTTACACCGGCCAACTTTGATGGTTTGGAATTGCTGAACTCCTTAAATAGAGGAACTTTTAACAGTTTTGTCCATCTGATAATGAAAGTTGGTGTTTTGGGAACGGATTAACCCAATTTGCATAAACTCATTAAATTTGACATAAATAACAATAAAAAGTGTACATTGACCAACTTTGATGGTTTGGAATTGCTCAACTCACTTCATAGAGGAGCGTGTAACAGTTTTTTCCATTTGAGAAACAAAGACGGTATTTTCGCAATGTGACAATTTTTGGAGCCTATACTCGTAAAAGTTAACAAAAAAACAACAATAAGTGTACAACGAAGATCTTTTATGGTTCCAAATTTCTCAAATCTAATTATGGAGAAGCTTTTAACAGTTTTGTCCATTAGGTAATGAAAGTTTGCCGTTTGGGAACGAAATAATCTATGAACACTAAACTTTTAAAATTTGACATAAAAATAACAATAAAAAGTTTCAGCCGACCAACTTTGATGGTTTGAAATTGTTCAACTTTTTACATAGAGGAGCTTTTAACAGTTTTGTTAATTTGGAAATGAAAGTTGGTCTTTTAGCAACGGATTAATCCACGTAGCATAAAATCGTAAAATTTGACAAAAAATAACAATAAAAAATTTACACCGACCAACTTTTCGGGTTTGGAATTGCTCAACTTTTTCCATAGAGGAGCTTTTTACATTTTTGTCCATTTGGTAATGAAAGTTCGGTTTTTGCAACGAAACAATCTACGAAGCCCAAACTCATAAAATTTGTCATAAAAATAAAAATAAAAAATTTACACCGACCAACTTTTCGGGTTTGGAATTGCTCAACTCTTCATATAGAGGAGCTTTTAACAATTTTGTCTATTTGGTAATGAAAGTTTGTATTTGGCAAGGAAATAATCTACGGAGCATAAGCTCGTAAAATTTGACATCAGATAACAATAAAAAGTGTACATCCATCAACTTTGATGGTTTGGAATTGCTCAACTCTCTCCACAAAGAAGCTTTTAACAGTTCTATACAATTGGGAAAGACAGACGAACTTTTGGCAATGAAACAATTTACGAAGTCTATGCTCGTAAACTTTGACATAAAATAACAATAAAAAGTACACAAAGACAAATTTTGACATTTTGGAATTGCCAACTTTCCATAGAAGCGCTTTTTATAGTTTTGTTCGTTTGGCAACAAATTTTTTTTTGCAACAAAACAATCTACGAAGCCTAAAATCGTAAATTTTGACATAAAATAACCCTAAAAAGTTCATACTGATAATGTTTCATGGTTTGGAATTGGTCAACTCTCCCCATGGAGGACTTTTAACAGTTTTGTCCATTTGATAATGAAAGCTAATCTTTTGGCAACAGATTAGTTCACGAATCCTAAACTCGTAAAATTAGACATATAGTAACAAAAAAAAAGTGTTCATCGATCAACTTTGATAGTTTGGAATTACTCAACTCTCTCCATAGAGGAGTTTTTAACAGTATTGTCTATTTCAGATAGAAAGACGATCTTTTGGCAGCAAAATAATTTTTGGAACCCATACTCATAAAATTAGACATAAAATAACAACAAAAGTGTACATTGACCAACTTTCTGTTAGCATATGGCATACTAAAATACGCAGCGGAATACACTACAAAAATTACCTCTTGTAGCGTGCTTGTACGAACGGTTTGTCTGGTACTCCTTTCACCTCCTGCTTGATCTAATCAATATCGCCGGTAGAACTCTGATCTCACGAAGCCTCTAGTCCGTCCACCGGAATCACAACACTAAGTTATTACAATACTTTTGATGTCACACACCAAAATTGGAAAATTTTTCCAAAAATGGAAACTCTCTTTTGAGAAACTGTATAGTTGGATCGAGAAAATTCAATTCATTGAATTGTAGTTTTGCAATATGTTTTGTATATTTCATATCCAGCACAATTCATTCAAAATTGAATTGTCATTATATTGGCAAAAGGTGGTGTCGGCAACCACCTTTTGAAACATTAATTAAATATATTAATTGAATATATATAATTGCATTAATTAAATATGATTTTATATTGATTAATTTATCATGTGCCAGCATTATCAATTAATCAATCATATCCAACCCGGTTTATAATAAACCTTATTTAATTAATAATTCGATTATTTTCATCTCATGAAAATTATCGAATCCACACAGTTCTCTTAATAACTTTAGCTGAAACAAATTTTCGTGATTCTTTTATGTATGACTTTCTAGGTTCATTACCGATTAGCAATAAGAATAATATCAAACTCTTTGATATTAATTAAAACAACTTTTAATTATTTCTTATAAATCACGAGTGACACCTAGCAGTATATCGTGACTACCCAATCAGTGATGACTTCTTTCATATGAACCTTTAATTACAATTACCATGTAATTAAATCCTTCCACTGCACAATATCCCAATTGAGTGAGAATCATGGATATCGGTCAAATCCACTAACTCAATTATATGTCAGATCCAATATTTTATTGACAAACAAATAATTAATGAAAACGCCTTTTTCATTAATCATATAACCTCGGACAAGGATTTTCCATGTCAATAAATATCTGGATCACATAGAATATTCTCCTCGTTTATTTTGAGGCGGTGGATTCCTTATTGACTGCACACAAGTCTCCATATATAACTAACTGAATCCATCAAATGTTAATATTTATTTAATAAATAAATATTTCCAACATTGATAAAATTCAATCACCCATATTCAAATCATTAACAAGAAAATAAACCTCCGCGTGATTCATTATTTAACAAGTCATGTTCGAAGCAGTTATTCAACAATAAACCTGCCATACTGTTTATTTTAATATCTCATATTAAATTGCATGAGACTCACAACCCTATCATTATAGGAAACAAACAGTATACTGATCTTCCGAATTATTATTATCCAATTAATAATTCTACAAACAGGAACTTTATTTAAGATATTTATACTAGAGATCACTCGTCACTCATATTCTCAACTCTTGAGAATAAGGTCTCTAATAAATATCTATGGACATATTTAATACAACTATATAAATAGAAATATCAAATATATTATAAACTGCCATTTATATAAACAATTAATACAGTACAATTATTATATATGTTCCAAATACAACCGTATTAGATTGGCTATACAGTACATATATCTAACACTTTTGTGGTTCTAAATTTCTCAACCCTAATCATGGAGAAGTTTTTAACAATTTTGTCCATTTGGTAATGAAAGTTTGCCTTTTGGGAACGAAACAATCTACGAACCCAAAAATTTTACATAAAAATAACAATAAAAGGTGTACATCGACCAATTTTGATGTTTTTGAATTACTCAACTCTCTTCATAAAGTAGCTTTTAACGGTTTCGTTCACTTGAGAAAAAAGATGGTATTTTGAAAACGAAACAATTTTTTGGAGCCTATACTCATAAAATTTGACATAAAATAAAAACAAAAAGTGTACACTGACCAACTTTTATGATTCTGAATTCCTCAACTCTATCACGAAGCAGCTTTTAACAGTTTTGTTCATTTGGTAATGAAAGTTTGACTTTTGATAACAAAACAATCTATTGAGCCTAAACTTTTAAAATTTGACATAAAAATAACAACAAAAAATGTACACTGACCAACTTTGATGGTTTGAAATTGCTCAACTCTCTCAATATAGAAGGTTTTTACAGTTTTGTCCATTTGATAACAAAAGAATCTACGGAGTCTAAACTCGTAAAATTTGACATAAAGTGACAATAAGTAGTGTACACTGACCAACTTTGATATTTTGAAATTGCTCAACTCTCTCTATAGAGGAGTATGATAGACGGTCATTTGGCAACAAAATAATTTATGGAGCTTACACTCATAAAATTTGACATAAAATACTAACAAAAAGTGTACACTGACCAACTTTTATGGTTCTGAATCGCTCAACTCTAATCACGGAGGAGCTTTTAACAGTTTTGTCCATTTGGTAATACAAGTTTACCTTTTGGGAACGAAACAATATACGAACCCTCAACTTTTAAAATTTGACGTAAAATAACAATAACAAATTTACACCGACTAGCTTTGATGGTTTGGAATTACTCACCATAGATGTGCTTTTAATAGTTTTGTACATTTGAGAAAAAAAGACAGTCTTTTGTTAACAAAACAATTTATGGAGCATATACTGGTAAAATTTGACAAAAAATAACAACAAAAAGTGTGCTTCGACCAACGTTTATGGTTCTGAATTGCTCACCTCTCATCATGTAGGAGCTTTTAACATTTTGTCAATTTGGTAATGAAAGTTTGCCTTTTGGGAATGAAACAATATACGAACCCTCAAATTTTAAAATTTGACATAAAATAACAATAAAACATTTACACAGACCATCTTTGATAGTTTGGAATTTCTCAACTCTCTACATAGAGCAACTTTTAACAGTTTTGTCCATTGGAGAATGACACTTGATCTTTTGGCAACGGATTAATCCATGTAGCATAAACTCATAAAATTTGACATAAATAACAATAAATAGTGTAAACCGACCATCTTTGATGGTCTGGAATTGCTCAACTCTTTTTCAGAGATGAGCTTTTAACAGTTTTTTTCCATTTGAAAATGAAAGACGGACTTTTGACAACGATTGTTTATAATGTCTATGCTCGTAAAAAAATAATAATAAAAAGTGCACCGAAAAACTTTGACAGTTTGAAATTGCTTGTCTTTTGGCAACAAAACAAAATACCGAGCCTAATCCCGTAAAATTAGACCTAAAATAACAATAAAAGGTGTACACTGACAAACTTTGATGGTTTGAAATTGCTCAACTCTCTCCATAGAGGAGCTTTTAACAGTTTTGTCCATCTAAAAAAGAAAGACGGTCTTTTGGCAACGAAACAATTTATGAAGCTTATACTCATAAAATTTGACATAAAATAACAACGGTCTACGAACACAAAACTTTTAAAATTTGACATAAAAATAACAATTAAAAGTGTACAGCGACAAACATTGACGGTTAAGAATTGCTCAACTCTCTCCATAAAGAAGCTTTTATAGTTTTTTCCATTTGGTAATGAAAGTTTGACTTTTGACAACGAAAAAAATCTACGGTGCCTAAACTCGTAAAATTTGACATAAAATAGCAATAAAAAGTTTACACATACCAACTTTCATGATTTGGAATTAATTAACTCTTTCCATAGAGAAGCCTTTAACAGTTTTGTCCATTTGGGAACGAAAGTTGGTATGCTGGCAACGGATTAATCCACGAAGCCTAAACTCGTAAAATTTGACATAAAATAACAATAAATATTTTACATCCACCAACTTTGATGGTTTAGAATTGCTCAACTCTTTCCATAGATGAGCTTTTAACAGTTTTGTCCATCTGGGAACGAAAGTTGATCTTTTGGCAACGATTTAAACTACGAAGCCTAAACTAGTAAAATTAGACATATAATAACAATAAAAAGTGTACACTGACCAACATTGTTGGTTTGGAATTGTTCAACTCTCTCCATAGAGGAGCTTTTTATAGTTTTGTCCATTGGGGAACGAAAGTTGGTCTTTCGACAACAAAATAGTTCAAGAAGCCTAAACTCATAAAATTTGACATAAAATAACAAAAAAATGTTTACACCGACCAATTTTGATAATTTGGAATTGCTCAACACTTTCCATAGAAGTGCTTTTTACAGTTTTGTCTGTTTGGTAAAGAAAGTTTGTATTTTTGCAACGAAACAATCTACGGAGCCTAAACTCATAAAGTTTGATATAAAATAACAGTAAAAAGTTTACACTGACCAATTTTGATGGTTTCGAATTGCTCAACTTTCTACATAGGGGAGCTTTTAATAGTTTTGTTCATCTGCGAATGAAAGTTGGTCTTTTAGCAACGGATTAATCCACGAAGCATAAACTCATAAAGTTTGACATAAAATAACAATAAAAAGTGTACACCAACAAACTTTGGTAGTTTGGAATTGCTCAAATTTTTCCATAGAGGAGCTTTTTACAGTTTTGTCCATTTGGTAATGAAAGTTTGCCTTTTTGCTAAGAAACAATTTACGAAGCTTAAACTCGTAAAATTTGACATAAAATAACAATAAAAACTTTACACCGACTAACTTTGATGATTTGAAATTGCTCAACTCTGTCCATAGAGGAGCTTTTAACAATTTTATCCATTTGGGAACGAAAGTTGGTCTTTTGACAAATGATTAATCTACAAAGCCTAAACTCATAAAATTAGACCAAAAATAAGAATAAAAGATGTACACCGATCAATTTTGACGGTTTGAAATTGCTCAAATATCTCCATAGATGAGCATTTATAAATTTTGTACATTTGAGAAAGACGGGTTTTTGGCAACAAAATAATTTATGGAGCCTATATTCATAAAATTTAACATAAAATAATAACAAAAAGTGTACACCGACCAACTTTTATGGTTTTGAATTGCTCAGCTCTAATCACGGAGCAGCTTTTAATAGTTTTATCCATTTGATACTGAAAGTTTGTCTTTTGTGAACAAAATAATCTACTGGGCCTAACTTTTTAGAATTTGACATAAAAATAAGAATAAAAAGTGTACACCGACCAACATTGACGGCTTGAAATTGCTCAACTTTCTCCATAGAGAAGTTTTTTAAAGTTTTGTCCATTTGGTAACAAACGTTTGACTTTTGTCAACGAAAAAAAAATCAATGGAGCTTAAACTCATAAAATTTGACATATAATTACAATAAAAAGTCTACACCTACCAACATTGATGGTTTGAAATTGCTTAATTCTCTCCATAGATGAACTTTTTGAGGTTTTGTCAATTGGGGAATGAAAGTTGGTCTTGTGGCAACGGATTAATCCAAGAAGCGTAAACTTATAAAATTTGACATAAAATAACAATAAAAGTATACACCAACCAATTTTGATGGTTTGAAACTGCTCAACTCTCTCCATAGAGGAGCTTTTAACAGTTTGTCCTTTTGGTAATGAAAGTTTGTCTTTTCGCAAAGAAACAATCTATGAAGCCTAAACTCGTAAAACTTGACATAAAATGACAATAAAAACTTTACGCCAGCTAACTTTGACGGTTTGGAATTGCTCAACTCTCTCCATAGAGGAGCTTTTATTAGTTTGGTCCATTTGGGAATGAAAGTTGGTTTTTTGGCAACAGATTAATCCACAAAGCCAAAACTCATAAAATTAGACCTAAAATAACAATATAAAAGTGTACACTGACCAACTTTGACGGTTTGAAATTGCTCAACTCTCTCCATAGAGGTGCTTTTATCAATTTTGTAGATTTGAGAAAGGAAGACGGTCTTTTGCCAGCGAAATAATTTATGGAGTCTATACTCATAAAATTTGACAAAAAATCACAACAAAAAGGGAACACTGACCAACTTTTTTGGTTCTGAATTGCTCAACTCTAATCACGTAGCAACTTTTAACAGTTGTTTCCATTCAGTAATGAAAGTATGTGTTTTGTGAACGAAATAATCTATTGAGCCTAAAATTTTAGAATTTGACATAAAAGTAACAGTAAAAAGTGTACACCGACCTACTTTGACAATTTGAAATTGCTTAACTTTTTCAATAGAGAAGTTTTTTAAAGTTTTGTTTAATTGGTAAAGAAAGTTTGACTTTTGGCGACGAAAAAATGTATGGAGCCTAAACTCATAAAATTTGACATAAAATAACTATAAAAAGTATACACCGATCAACTTTGATGGTTTGGAATTGCTCAACTCTCTCCATAAAGGAGTTTTAACAGTTTTGTCCATTGGGGAACGAAAGTTGGTCTTTTGGCAACAGATTAATTTGAGAAGCCTAAACTCATAAAATTTGACATAAAATAACAATAAATGTTTATACCGACCAATTTTGATGGTTTGAAACGGCTCAACTATCTCTAGAAATGAGCTTTTAACAGTTTTGTCCATTTGGTAACAAAAGTTTGTCTTTTGGTAACAAAATAATCTTCGTAGCATAAACTTTTCATGATTGACGTAAAAATAACAATAAAAGTTAACAACGACCAACTTTGATAATTTGAAATTGCTCAACTCTCTCCATATATGAGCTTTTAACAGTTTTGCCCATTAGGGAACGAAAGTTGGTCTTTTGGCGACGAATTAATCAAAGAAGCCTAAACTCGTAAAATTTGACATAAAATAACAATAAAACGTTTACGCCAACAAACTTTGATGGTTTGGAATAGTTCAACTCTTTACATAGAAGTGCTTTTTACAGTTTTGTCCATTTGGTAACGAGAATTTGTCTTTTGTCAATGTAACAATTCACGGAGACTAAACTCGTAAAATTTAATGTAAAACAACAATAAAAAGTTTACACCGACTAACTTTGTTAGTTTGGAAACGAAAGTTGATCTTTTGGCAGTGGATTAATCCAATAAGCCTAAACATGTAAAATTAGACCAAAAATAACAATAAAATGTGTGCATCAACCAACTTTGATGCTTTGGAATTCCTCAACTCTCTCCATAGAGGAGCTTTTTAACAGTTTTGTCCATTTGAGAAAGAAATAAGGTCTTCTTGCAGCGAAACAATTTTTGGAACCTATACTCATAAAATTTGACATAAAATAACAACAAAAAGTGTATGTCAACCAACTTTTATGGTTTTGAATTGCTCAACTATAATCACCGAGGAGCTTTTAACAGTTTTGTCCATTTGACAATGAAAGTTTACCTTTTGTGAACGAAACAATCTACAAACCTTAAATTTTTAAAATTTTACATAAAGATAACAATAAAAAGTGTACACCAACCAGCTTTGACAGTTTGGAATTGCTCAACCCTCTCCATAGAGAAGGTTTTTACACTTTTGTCCATTTGGTAACGAAAGTTTGACTTTTAGCAACAAAAAAATCTATAGAGTCTAAACTCGTAGAGTTTTAGATAAAATAACAATAAAAAATTCATCGATCAACTTTGATGATTTGGAATTGCTCAATTCTCTTCATAGAGGAGCTTTTAACAGTTTTGTTCATTTAGGAACTGTCGCAACCGGTTTTGCGAGAAAATTTTTAAAGAGAGTCGCCACCAATTGTAATAGGTGCAATTGGTCACCAATTAAAAAAATAATTCGGTCTACGAAAATCCAGAAAAATGGGTAAGTGAGTTTGTTACGTATGGGGAAGGTGTGAGACACCCCACAACGTCTGTTTTAAAAACAGTTGCAAATTTAACTTTTATTATCCCATTAAATGATTAAAAAAGTCAAGTATGACATTTTAACAAAAATATATACATGAAGCAGGATAATTATTTACAGCATATAAAAGTTATATTGAGAGTATAATATTGAGGTTCATGAGACTCTTTCATCCAATGGTCAAATATCCATGAAACACTCTCACCTCTAGAATTTTGTCTGAAGGTGCATCCAATGCATTCCCCAAATTAATTCTATCGTCGGTTAATGCTTTCAATATAATTTTGATATACAATATGAGTGCTAAAAGAAAATCCTCTCCATCCAATGGATGAGAATTTCATAAAAATTTCCTCAAGAATCCAATCGAAAACATCCAATGCCACTCGATTGATTCCGTCGTCGGATTGACCTTTTGATATAATTTTTATATAAAATACGAATGCTAAAAAAAATTCTCTCCATCCAATGGATGAGAATTTCCCTTTATTTTATCCTCAAGAATCCTCTTGGGATAACATCCAATGCTTCCCCGTTTGGTTCCATCGTCGGACGTTTGGCGGGTTAAATATAGAAAATCGTATGATTTGATTCTTTTTAAAATTATTTAAATATGTACATTCTGAAATAAATTAATAAATTAAAAATTTAAACATGCTTATTATCTAATTCATATTTATACTACTTTCCTACTTTTTGTTATATTGTTACGTTACTTGGGCCTATATAAAAATAAATTACAACCCAACCTATTATTAAAAACCCAGCAGGCCCAACATATAAACAGAGCCCATCAAAAACACAACAAAATCGGCCCACAATAATATAAACAAGAAACCCAGCCCAAAGCATACAAAGCAGGACCCAAAAATTAATCTAATCCGGGCCTGTTAACAAGTCAAATCTAGCCCAAAAGCAAAACAGGAATATGGACAGCCCAACAGATGAAAACCCGGCCCAGCCCGAGAATGAACAAAACCTGTTACTGTTCATCACCCTTTTCCTTCACAGCACCGACACCGGCGTTCTCCATCCCGTCCAACCTGCAAACAGAGAAAACCGAGGAGCAAAAGAGCAAAACCAGATCCAGACCAAACAAAATCCAAGTACAGAAAATCATTTATCTGCGTAATTCATACAGCAAAACAGAAATAGAAAACCAAATCGGAAAAAAAATTCCTCCGTTCCTCCAATTTCGTTCGGTTTCTCTGCTGTGTGCATCTGCCTCTGCTTTCGGCTTGGATAGGCATCTTCAAATGACAATCGCACCGTACAGAATCAATTTCCAGGTGTTGTGAAGCTACTATCAAAATCTCATCTCAATCGGACCACGGATCTTTTCCCGATCGTCAATTTAAAAACCTGGCGCAGTACCTCTTTTCCTCAGAATTGCAGTGACGTTCTATCATAAACTGGGTTAGATAGACGTCCTCCAACGACAATCGCACCGTACATTATGAAGTTCCAGGTGTTGTGAAGCTACTGTCCAAATTTCACTTCGATCGGACCATGGATCGTTTCCAGATCACTGATTGGAAAACCTGGCGCAAAGCTTGACCATAAGCTTGGGGTGGTGAAATGGGAGAATCTATGGTGTTGGTGCCTTTCTCTCCCCCCCCCCCAGATTTTCTTCCTTTCCAGCCTTTATAACACAAAATCCAGAATCAAAACTCTCCCAAAAATCAACAAATCCGGCCCCCATTGTCAACATCCTTGAATTTCGGTTCCCTCTCTCTCCGTTTTCCACACTTCCAGCGCCTATTTTCTCCTTCTTTCCTTCTCTTCCACCTACCAATGGCAGCTGCTCCCTCCACCAACAAAAGCTTTTTCCACCAAAGCTTTTTCTTCTTTAGGTATTAGGGTTAGGTTTAGGTGGTGGATGGGTTAAACGGGCCGGGCTAGCTGGGTAATGGACTGGGTGGGCTGGGTAAGTTAGTTTAAGTTTTTAGGTAGTTATTTGGGCTTGATTGGGCAATGGGCTTGGTTGGGTTGGCTTTAAATTGACTAGTGGGTTAAATGTTTTTAGTGGGTTATTTCGTATGCTTGTATTTTATTTTTCTTTCCTTTCATTTTTATTTTTTTAGAAAAATAAATTTTTCGGACAAAAATGGGGTACTACAGCTGCCCCCTTTGCGTGACTTTACAACGTAAATGACGCGCAAAGGAGTAGAAAACCGATTTTTGTACCACCTGAAGCATGTAAAAATGCACGGGATCACTAGAGCCATTCCCGGCTTGGCTGATCATGGGAAATGATTTTTTTTTATTTTTTATTTTTGAAAAATGCACGGGATCACTAGAGCCATCTCCGGCTTGGCCAATCTTTGAAAATGATTTTCCTTTTTTTTTGAAAAATGCTCGGGATCACTAAGGCCATTCCCGGCTTGGCTAATTATTGGAAATGATTTTTTTGAAAAATGCACGGGATCACTAGAACCATTCCCGGCTTGGCTAATCATTGGAAATGATTTTTTTTATTTTTGAAAAATGCACGGGATCACTAGAGCCATCCCCGGCTTGGCCAATCTTTGAAAATGAATTTTTTTTTTTTAAATGCTCGGGATCACTAGGGTCATTCCCGACATGGCGAATCATTGAAAATGATTTTTTTTTTGAAAAATGCTCGGGATCACTAGGGCCATTCCCGGCTTGGCTGATCATTGGAAATAATTTTTTTTTTTGAAAAATGCACAGGATCACTAAGGCCATTCCCGGCTTGACTGAAAAATGATGATGATTTTTCCAAAAATGCTTGATTTTCAATTTCAAGTATGGCTAAAATTTATTTATTTATTTTTTTTTTTTTGAAATATGCTTGGGATCACTAGAGCCATTCCCAACTTGGCTGAAAATGATGATTGATTTTTTCTTAGACATAAAAATGCTCGGGATCACTGTAGTCATCCCTGGGCTTATCCGTGACATGGGCTGGACTTTGGTAAAAATACATGCGCTGACACTGTAGAATTCTTAGTTGGGCCTCTCCATATTCGCGACCACATTCAACAGTTGCTCCCACCTTTGTCGCCTGGCCTCCGGCTGATGCTCATGAGCCGATATTTCTTGAATACAGCGAGGTGATGGTGGTCTAGTAACAGACCGAGATGTTTCCCCCAGTAATACAACTTCTGTCCGTGATGCTTTTCGCCTCTTGGCAGCAGTAGTCATTTGGTTAATGCCTTTCCACCAGTTATTTTTCTGCACAATGCTTACTGGATAAAATGGGGAGATTTGGCTTATAGGAGGACGAATGCCTTTGCTCAAAACCAGTTGGGTAACGAGTCGTGGGAAATACAATTTTCCAACCTTCGATGGTCTATTCTCCACGAAGCTCTGTGTCTTTTGAATAGTGGTCATAAAGAATTCTCCAATATCAAACCATACTTCCTGATACATATAGTATAGGGCATGAAGAATCTTACCCCGTCTCTGGTGGTGGTGGCCGATGGGGCAAAGATTGTGCCGGAGAGCATCGTCCAGCAACCACATCTTCGGTGGCAAATATGAGCGGCGTGTAGCGTTTACTTTCTTATCGCTCTGTCCTCGATACATGTTGTCAATTATCTCCTTCTTAGAAACAGATATCGGTGCTTCGAAACCGGTAGCTACATCATAAGAATGGGGATACCCTAAACACTCGCATATGTCTGCCGTGGTGAACTGGAGTTTTATACCAATTACTTCCACCTGGTAAATCGGATGTGGTCCGGTTCTCGTACTCGATGGTAACATTTCAAGAGTCTCGTAGAAATCACGAACTATACGAGGGTAAACTGATAAATTACCTGTAGGATCTAGGTTAACCAAAAATAACATAGAGTGATCCTGGAGGTAGTTCACAGCCCAACGAGCGCTGGCATCTCTAAGAATGTTAAGGTCGAATCGTCGCTCAGGAATAATTTTCGCTTTAGCAAACAACGCGATTGCCTGTAAGCGAAGCGGGGTCACAGAGTCCCATCCATTAAATGAGATGAAAGATGGGTGAGGATTTTCACTTGATGAAGGTGAGATGTAGTGGAAGAAGAGGTGGAAAATGAACGAAAATCACTGAAAGTGAGTAATCGTGTCAGTAATGGAAGGAATAAAAATGAAGTGATGAGATCAGAGTAAAACGATGATCAGTGGAAGTGAAGGAAAATCTGAAAGAGACGAGATGATGAGATGATACAGATGATAGTTATTGTAAAGACACGTGACTTCGAGAAGAGGAGAAAAACTTGACCATAAGCGACAAAACAATAAAGAATGAACGTAAAATTTCCAAAGTAGTTGCAAAGTCGACATCACGGATGATACGGTGAAAACATGTCACTTGGGGGAAAAATGAAAAAATCAATCTGATGAGACAAAACTTGGCCAGAAAGGAAGAGAGAGGAAAAATGTGGGGATACGTGCCGAGCTGGTGATAAAGACACGATAGAGATAAGAAGAGACAGATGGCCGAAAGAAAATGGAAGAAATAAAGAAAGTCATATGCCTGAGCTATGACAGGGATGAGAAAGAGACATGATGAAGATAGGGAGGAAAACGATAGAGACAGGAAAAAGAATATGGCCAGAAGATACAAAATATTTTAAAAACACATGCCATGAAAGCGACAAGAATGAAGAAAGTCGTGCATGCCTGAATTGTGACAGTGATGGGGGAGAGGCACGATAGAAATGGTGAAGACGTGTGACTCAACAGTGAAGAAGAATTTTTTTCCGTTTGTTTCAAAAATGCTCGGGATCACTAAGGCCATTCCCGGCTTGGCGAGTCATTGAAATTTTTATTATTATTTTTTTTGAAAAATGCACGGGATTACTAGGGCCATTCCCGGCTTGGCCAATCATAAAATATTTGAAGAAAGAGATGCATACCTGATTCATGAATATTGTCTGAATTTGTACTGTTTGAACAAACCTGTCAAATGATAAGCAACATGCAACGATGATGCATGCAATGACATATATTGCACAATTATGAATATCTCACTTGGAATGAATGCAATACTCTCAAGTTTTTCATTTTTCCCTCTTTTTTTTTGTTTTTTTTTCATTGTTTTTGACCAATTTTCTTCAAAAATCATATATGCCGACATTTCTTAATTACAATTTTTCATTTTTATGCTTCGAATCATTCCTCTGCTAATAATACATATCTTGACCACGAGGTTTTTTCTCATCCCTTTTTCAGTGTAGGACACCAACATCCATCAATGTTCTGGCAAAAAGTAATATTCAAATGTACTTATCACACTTTCTGTCAAAACTTTTGTCAATGATGAATTTAACAATACGACTATGCATGTCAAATGGAAAACTTCTTGGAGAATGAATGAGATGTGAAAATGGATGAGCAAAGTCAAAGAAATGAACACTTCGATAAAATCTAATCGAAACTGATGAGTGACGATAGGAAGCTTTATTTTGGGGGGAAGAGGAAATGTCAAAGAAATGAGAAATAAACTGAGCTTTTCCAAGATAAAAAATTGTGACAATTCAAAGATTACACCAAAACTGCCCCAGTTTTGGTGTGCCTCCAATTAACAATGATTAAATCCAATTTGCATCAGATTATATCAAAACCCTTCATTTTTGGCAACAAAATTCTTCTTTTGATCTAATGATCACACCAAAAATTGCCCCAGTTTTGGTGCGTGTCTAAGAAGCCAATTATGCACCTTCACCCATATCACCAAAAATCAAATTGATCACCAATCATGACAATGTCCAAAGTCCAACAAGTCCATGTCTGAACTGTTCTTCTGAACTCCCAATCTGAATTGAATGCATCTTTTCTCCTCTTTGTTTTTTTCTTTCTTTCTTTCTTTTTTCTTCATTGTTTGTTTGTTTTTTTTTTCTGTCCCTTTTTTTTTGTCCCTAATTTTTGCCTAGAGCGCCCTTTCAGGTTTTCTCTCTAGCGGGATTTTTTTTTTGTGTCATAATTATGCAAATGTCTCTATTGAAGACAGCAACTCAATTTATTCATCGAAAACTAACTTTCCAAAAAGATAAACAACACCACGTCTGCAATGTTCCACAATTACCGAAATGATGGAAAATAAAAATTCCCTGACTGAAATCCCGGGTCTTCACGATTTTCAGAAGGATAACAATTCTGTGGTTGGACTTCTGTAGTAGGAAACTGCATGGTATGCCTTCCAAAATCACTGGACGACTGATTAGGCATGTGTTTCATGGTTCCATGGTTGCCTGCAATATATGTCACTAACAGATCAATACTTTTGGACAAGTGATCCAGACGTGCCTCAATCTGCGTTAACCTTTCAGCTACGTCAGTGGTTTCGGATGACTGAGAATGATGAATGGTAGGGGATTCAGCCACAGTAGGAGTCTCTGCAATATCATCATCCTTATATCTTCCAATCATTCTGCGATCAATAGCACATTTCGGATACTGCACCTCCTCATGCGGTGCCCAAAGAACTCCAACTCTCATGCACAATGTGCAAATCAGAGAGGGCAAACAAAGCCCTATGGTTGTTGTATTATGACAACTGTGCACAATGGAATTGTGTAAAAATTTGCCAATGTCAATTGATTTTCCATGTAGAATACAATAAAGCAAAATTGCTCTATTTTTGCGGATATCTATTGAATGACTGCTTGGCATGAGCTTCGCCTAGATAAATCGCATCCAAGTCCTGCTATTTTTTGTCATAGCAGATGTGGGAAATGAGACTCCCACCCTATTAAATTTCTTCCAGACGGCTCCTGGCTTACACAACGTACGAATCACTTCATCCAAAATAGTATCAAACTCCAGCAAGGCTGAGAAATCGTCATTGACGATATCTGGAAGGTTGTAGACTGCATTGATGGTTTTGCTATCGAATGGGACCATCATACCCCGAACATATACATGTTCATACCCTACAACTGCATTTGCATAAAATTCCCTTACCATTGGGACAACTGCGGGTTTTGGCTGTGCAAAAAAATCCTCCCAACCCCGTTCAACAATAATTTTTGCAATTGCAGGCTCTGCTGTTAAAGAAGTTTGCAGACCTCTCTCTGAAATAATTTTTCTCCCCCTTATTGATTCTTGATATTTCCTAACCGCTTCCAGACAGATAAAGCGATTTAGATCAGTCATTTGAGGGGATTGCTCGAATGGTCTTTTGGTAGCCATAGAGATGAGCTAACTGAGGTGGTTTAAAATCGACCCGTGAAGTGAGAGAAGATCACGAAGGATTTCGAACAATGAGTATTAGCGGTGCAAGAAAAGGGAAAGAATTGGCGGATGGCCTGCTAGTAAAGTTGAGTTGACGGTGAAGAGGTGACTCAAAGAGAAAGAAGACGAAGTTGGCCAGAAGATAGAAACAACATTGAAGAAGGGTTTGAATAAAATGTCATGAAAGAGAGGAAGGAGAGGAAAATTCAGGATTCACGGTTGAGTAGGTGGAAGAGATTACAAAGAAATGCAACTCAAGATGGCTGGAGAGAAAAAAAATCATTAAAAAAGAAGGAGACAATGGAGGAATATTGGAATGCACGCCTGAATTAGCGATAGAGATGGTGAGTGATTGTGAAATATCTCACTTGGCAAACAAAAGATCCGCAGACAAGAAAATCACTCATTTAACATAGAAATTGTCCTCACATGGTCAACATCGTAACCTGCGCATATCTGCTCCTCAACTATGCTCATTATTGATGGTATCAATTCAAGTAACCTTAGCCATATTAAAGCCGTCAGTCTTAATCTCAAAGTCAATGCACACTATCCTCACCATCGCCCCCATTATCAATCAGCACGTGGTCGCATAACAAAAGTATTTATTGCACTATTCACTTGTATGGGAGCCACATATTTCTTTTTGAATTTCTTCCGTAATCTGTTTGGTTTCCCTGTCATTTTCTGAGTCATTTGACCAATATTCTTTTCCTTCACTATACCTGAGGATTCAAATCTAACATCCCTGTCTGGGTGGCAAAAATCTTCTGATGATATTTCAAATTCATTCTCAATGTCAGAGAAGGATTCAACATTATTTATTGAGTGCACCCAAAAACTATTTCATTAGGTTCATCTTTTTCTTTATCATCAATTTCAATCTTGGTGAATGGAATGGTAGAATGTGTGAGATTTGGAAATTATGGAAAAATGAAAGAGAATGATTTTGAGAATTTTGAACGAAGAGCTTTATTTATGGTGATAATATAGAAAAGATGAAATGATGCAACATGCAACAGCCGTATTAAAACTTCATCAAAGACAACGTAAAGACATGCTCATTAGAAAACCCAATAAGTGGTCATGAGCTAGACCACAAATGGTTGTGCATTTAGAGATTACTCCTTGAGGCCATTGATAAGATACTGGAAATTGCCACACCGATCCAGTTACTAAGCTCAAAAACCAATGGGCGAGAAATGATTAGTAGTAGAGTTGACTTATTTATTTAACAACAACATGAAGATTAAACGTCAATGCCACAATATTATCATTTGCCAATGATTTTTATTTTTATTATTTTTTCTTTGTACTCTTTTTTTTTGTCATTTTTTTTATATATACCAACTTCATAAGTATATGCATGATTGTGAATTTATGTACATCCTATAAACAAAGGAACTATTGTACATGTGATGGTAATGAATGTCACCTATATACATGGATAAAACCTAACTGATATATGCAAAATAATACAAGAAATGTATATACGGACATGTATGAGTGAAAGAGGGGTATATACATGGGCATAACTTTAAATGATGTATGCAAGATAAATACATGAAACATTTATGTACAATCAAAACAATATATGTACGAATCAAAACAAAACATTATATACACCAAACACAACAATGTATGTACAACAAAATAATATATACAACACCCAAAAGACGTAAGATTAGAAGTAGTTTCCTGTGTCCTATGTCTATGGTCATTGGTTATGGACAATCTAGGCTCCCGACTTATTCCCCCGCCAGTGTCCATTACTGGAATAACCTGGGTCCCTCTTAACAGAGGAGTGGGTCGAGTGAGGATTTTTCGCGAGCCTGCACGGGGATTGAAATCCCTCGAAGGTCTCGTTTACTTCATCCTCTCCTAAGGGTTTTGAGCCCGAGTCGTTGGACTCATGAAAAGGTATCGTGCACAATGTATGAGGACAATAATAAAAAAATGAAAAAGCTCACAAAACACAACATTTTTAAAAAAAATAATAAGAGAATATCAATAAAAACTAGAGAAATAAAGCACCAAATATATTTAAAACAAACAAAATCAAATAATAGGATAAGAAAAGTTAAATTTAGAAGGCTCAACTCACTAGTTTTTTTTTTGAAATATATATACATTTAAAAACTAGTTTTCCCCAGCAGAGTCGCCAGTTGTCGCAACCCGTTTTGCGAGAGAAATTTTAAAGAGAGTTGCCACCAATTGTAATAGGTGCAATTGGTCACCAATTAAAAAAATAATTTGGTCTGCGAAAATCCAGAAAAATGGGTAAGTGAGTTTGTTACGTATGGGGAAGGTGTGAGGCACCCCACAACGTCTGTTTTAAAAACAGTTGTCAATTTAACTTTTATTATCCCATTAAATGATTAAGAAAGTCAAGTATGACATTTTAACAAAAACATATACATGAAGCAGGATAATTATTTACAGCATATAAAAGTTATATTGAGAGTATAATATTGAGGTTCATGAGACTCTTCCATCCAATGGTCAAATATCCATGAAACACTCTCACCTCAAGAATTTTGTCTGAAGGTGCATCCAATGCATTCCCCAAATTAATTCTATCGTCGGTTAATGCTTTCAATATAATTTTGATATACAATATGAGTGCTAAAAGAAAATCCTCTCCATCCAATGGATAAGAATTTCATAAAAATTTCCTCAAGAATCCGATAGAAAACATCCAATGCCACTCGATTGGTTCCGTCGTCGGATTAACCTTTTGATATAATTTTTATATAAAATACGAATGCTAAAAAAAATTCTCTCCATCCAATGGATGAGAATTTCCCTTTATTTTATCCTCAAGAATCCTCTTGGGATAACATCCAATGCTTCCCCGTTTGGTTCCATCGTCGGACGTTTGGCAGGTTGAATATAGAAAATCGTATGATTTGATTCTTTTTAAAATTATTTAAATATGTACATTCTGAAATAAATTAATAAATTAAAAATTTAAACATGCTTATTATCTAATTCATATTTATACTACTTTCCTACTTTTTGTTATATTGTTACGTTACTTGGGCCTATATAAAAATAAATTACAACCCAACCTATTATTAAAAACCCAGCAGGCCCAACATATAAACAGAGCCCATCAAAAACAAAACAAAATCAGCCCACAATAATATAAACAAGAAACCCGGCCCAAAGCATACAAAGCAGGACCCAAAAATTAATCTAATCCGGGCCTGTTAACAAGTCAAATCCAGCCCAAAAGCAAAACAGGAATATGGACAGCCCAACAGATGAAAACCCGGCCCAGCCCGAGAATGAACAAAACCCGTTACTGTTCATCACCCTTTTCCTTCACAGTACCGACACCGGCGTTCTCCATCCCGTCCAACCTGCAAACAGAGAAAACCGAGGAGCAAAAGAGCAAAACCAGATCCAGACCAAACAAAATCCAAGTACAAAAAATCATTTATCTGCGTAATTCATACAACAAAATAGAAATAGAAAACCAAATCGGAAAAAAAATTCCTCCCTTCCTCCAATTTCGTCCGGTTTCTCTGCTGTGTGCATCTGCCTCTGCTTTCGGCTTGGATAGGCATCTTCAAATGACAATCGCACCGTACAGAATCAATTTCCAGGTGTTGTGAAGCTACTGTCCAAATTTCACTTCGATCGGAACATGGATCGTTTCCAGATCACTGATTGGAAAACCTAGCGCAAAGCTTGACCATAAGCTTGGGGTGGTGAAATGGGAGAATCTATGGTGTTGGTGCCTTTCTCTCCCCCCCCCCCAGATTTTCTTCCTTTCCAGCCTTTATAACACAAAATCCAGAATCAAAACTCTCCCAAAAATCAACAAATCCGGCCCCCATTGTCAACATCCTTGAATTTCGGTTCCCTCTCTCTCCGTTTTCCACACTTCCTGCGCCTCTTTTCTCCTTCTTTCCTTCTCTTCCACCTACCAATGGCAGCTGCTCCCTCCACCAACAAAAGCATTTTCCACCAAAGCTTTTTCTTCTTTAGGTATTAGGGTTAGGGTTAAGGTTAGGTGGTGGATGGGTTAAACGGGCCGGGCTAGCTGGGTAATGGACTGGGTGGGCTGGGTAAGTTAGTTTAAGTTTTTAGGTAGTTATTTGGGCTTGATTGGGCAATGGGCTTGGTTGGGTTGGCTTTAAATTGACTAGTGGGTTAAATGTTTTTGGTGGGTTATTTCGTATGCTTGTATTTTATTTTTCTTTCCTTTCATTTTTATTTTTTTAGAATAACAAATTTTTTGGACAAAAGTGGGGTACTACAGGAACGAAAGTTGGGTCTTTTTGCAGCAGATTAATCCAAGAAGCCTAAACTCGTAAAATTTGACGTAAAATAACAGTAAATATTTTACACCGACCAACTATGAAGGTTTGAAATTTCTCAACTCTCTCCATAGAAGAGCTTTTAAGTGTTTTGTAACACCCCGCCCTAGCAGCATCTCGCTGTACTGGCCACCATTGTGACGCCCTAGTCCGGCACGCCACGGGTGCCCTCCGGCACCGTCCTAGGCCGCTAGTGCGATCATCCGACGGACCGGAAATCCGGCGGCATCTCCCCGTATATCGGAGAGTCCCCGCCTGCATCAGAAAAATGCGCAGCAATATATATTCACAATCCATCACACTGGCAACCTAGCCAGGCCTCAGGCCTCAATCACATGCAATCCTGATCCTAGGGGCCTCAGGCCATCCACTACCAGCATGCACAAACTGATAGCATAATAAACACATCATCAAATTCATAATATCATATAACCAAAAAAATCAACTCAGCATACATCATGCATACACTCTCTGGTGCCAAATGGTTATAAGATTATCATGGATAAACATCAATACATCATATACAAATACATGCGTAGAGTATCTCTCTAGCACCCACATCCTACCCAGGGCCATCCATGTCACATCCCGCTCTCACTGATCCGCTCCACTAGTACCTGTACCTGTACCAGTATCACCTGTGGGAAGGAATGAAAGTAGAGGGTGAGTAAGAAGCTCAGTAGGGTTATGAGTAACATGAGTATAAGGCCGAATCGGAAACAATAGGCTATGCATCAATATGAAACCTACCACATGCACGTATACTCAACATTCACGCAGAACATTTACCCGGCAATCCCCTCAATGAGCAAACCTCATCGATACCATAGCTCGTTCAATGTAGTATCGAACGTGAGCAAGCTCACCAAATCAACTCATCAATATCATGGTCGCTAACCATGACTATTGAATAGGAGCACGCTCCCCAACATCAAACGCTCTTGGATTACCCGGTTGCATGATCCCATCACATCCGCACCACTCCAGGCAAGGTTCCACATCAACCATACCTCTAGTGCGTTATCCTACTTGGAGTTCACTTGACTCGGTGGTAACTCTCATCACCTCATCATCCCTCCAAGTAGTTTTCAAGAATCCTAAAGGAGTCCCGAGTCCATACCCGGTCTCCAATGCAACTCTAATGTATTAATGCCATGACATGCTGAAAAGACATATATATGAACAACCTACATATATATATATACATAACTATCATGATGCATGAACGGAAATCACATCGTGCCCATAGATGATGGAACACACACAATCGGGTCATGCAACATCCAGAATCAGCAAGAATCCACAATTAGGGTTCGTTTCCCCTTAGGAGCAATTAAGGCGGAAACACAAATGAAACGACCAATAAGGAATCGAAATGCTCTTAAAATATTGAAAATGAATGATAGAAAGAATGGTTGGAAATCCCCTACCTCGTATTGAGTAATTTACCACAAATCCTCAAATTCTGTTCCTAGGGTTTTGGTTTGCCCAAACCTACAATGTGGCGAAACCGAACCCTTACACGCATCAATAAACAACCAACAACTCTTATAAACATGAATTAAATCCATAAATTAGAAATTACTCACCTTCTCTCTCTAGAAATTTCTCCAAAATCCTCCAAACTCAACCCAAGCTCAACTCTACTCCAAATCACAAACCAATCTACATATACATCCAAAATCAACCTAGGATTAACATATCTAAACCATAGGAATCAACTCTAAACGAAACTAACAAGATCTACTCAAAACCCTAAAAATGGAAAAATGAAGAAACTTACCTCCAAGGCTTGAATCTTCCTTGAATCCTTCCCAAATCTCCAAACCCAAGCTCCAATCTCCAATAATTACCTCAAATGATATTCTCTCTCTAGAATCATCACTCTCTCTCTCTCTAGAACTGAAACGAAACCAGAAAAATATCTAAAACTCTCGCTGGAAGCTATTTGGAACACTCGGGTTGCGCCTAGGCGCTACACTGGGCGCCTGGGCGCCCTGGCCTTAAATGAAATCCCTCAGGCGCTGTACTGGGCGACATCCTGGGCGTGAAGAATTTTCACGCCCAGGCGGGGTGCGCTTAAGTACCCCTGCGCCTACTCCGATCCGCCCATCTGCTGGACTAGGCGCTGCGCCTAGGCGCCCTGGCTGCGCGCAGTCCATTGCCTCCACTTCCGAACCTCTCCTCTCCCCTGAAATCCCTAGATTTGGCACCATCCTGGGCGCACCCTTGCTCACGCCTAGGTGCACACCGCCTAGGCGTGTTGCTCGGGCGCCTAGGCGCTCCAGCTCTTGGTCCTTCTTTCTCGCCAGCCCCTTCACTGGACTAGGCGCAGCGCCTAGGCGCCCCCTGGTGCGCCTAGTCCAGTTTTTCTCCTTTGTATAATCATCAAAATTTCTCAATACTTTTTGGGTCGGGGTTTCACAACCATCAAGTGTTACAGGGCCGCGGCCCACCACCCCCAACCTATATCCACCTCTCACAAGACTGAAGGTTATTGGTGCTAGCAGTCGAACCCCTCAACACTCTTTAATGTGCAATCCACATCACCAACTAATCCGCGGCTTAGTTGGTGATGTGGGTTGCACATTTAAGGGTGTTGAGAGGTTCGACTCCTAGCACCAACAACCTCCAGCCTTGTGAGAGGTGGATATAGGTTGGGGGTGGTGGGTTGCGGCCCTGTAACACTTGATGGTGGCCAGTACAGCGAGATGCTGCTGGGGCGGGGTGTTACATGTTTTGTCCATTTGAGAAGGAAGACGGTCTTTTGGCAACGAGAGAATTTATGGAGCGTATACTCATAAAATTAGATATAAAATAACAACAAAAAGTGTACACTCACCAACTTTGCGGGTTTGGAATTGATCAACTCTCTCTTTAAAGGAGCTTTTCATAGTTTAATCCATTTGGTAACGAAAGTTTGACTTTTCGCAACGAAACAATCTATGGAGTCTAAACTCGTAAAATTTGACATAAAATAACAATAAAAAGTCTACATAACCAACTTTGATGGCTTAGAATTGCTTAACTCTCTCCATAGAGGAGCTTTTAACAGCTTTCTCCATTGGTGAACAAAAGTTGGTCTTTTGGCAACGGATTAATCCAAGAAGCCTAAACTCATAAAATTTGACATAAAATAACAAAAAATGTTTACACCGACCAATTTTGATGGTTTGAAACTGCTCAACCCTTTCTATTGAGGAGATTTTAACAGTTTTGTCCATTTGGTAATGAAAGTTTGTCTTTTGGCAACGAAATAATCTACTTAACCTAAAATTATAGAATTTGACAGAAAAATAACAATAAAAAGTGTATACTTTCCAACTTTGATAGTTTGGAATTGTTCAACTTTCTCCATAAAGAAGCTTTTTAAAGTTTTGTCCATTTGGTAACGATAGTTTGACTTTTGGCAACAATACAATCTACGGAGCCTAAACGCGTAAAATTTGACATAAAATAACAATAAAAAGTCTACACCGATAAAGTTTTATGCTTTGGAATTGTTGAACTCTCCCCATGGATGAGCTTTTAACAGTTTTGTCCATTGGTGAACCAGAGTTCGTATTTGGCAACTCATAAAATTTGCCATAAAGTAACAATAAATGTTTATACCGATCAATTTTTGATGGTTTGAAACTGCTCAACCCTCCTCATTGACAAGCTTTTAATAGTTTTGTGCATTTGTTAACGAAAGTTTGTCTTTTGGCAACGAAACAATCTTCGTTACCTAAACCTTTCAAATTTGACATAAAAATAATAATAAAAAGTGAAAACCGACCAACTTTGATGGTTTGGAATTGCCCAACTCTCTCCATAGAGGAGCTTTTAATAGTTTTGTCCATTGGGGAATGAAAGTTGGTCATTTGGCTATAGATTAATCCAAGAAGCCTAAACTCATAAAATTTGACATAAAATAACAATAAAACGTTTACACGAACAAACTTTGCTGGTTTGGAATAGCTCAACTCTCTACATAAAAGAACTTTTTACAGTTTTCTCCATTTGCTAATGAAAATTTGTCTTTTGTCAACGAAACAATTCACGGAGACTAAACTTGTAAAATTTGATGTTAAATAACAATAAAAGTTTAAACCGACTAACTTTGTTAGTTTAGAATTGCTCAACTTTCTCCATAGAGGAGCTTTTAACAGTTTCGTCTATTTGGGAATGAAAGTTGATCTTTTGGCAATGTATTAATCCAATAAGCCTAAACTCGTAAAATTAGACCTAAAATGAAAATAAAACATGTGCACAAACAAACTTTGATAGTTTGGAATTTCCGAACTCTCTCTATAGATGAACTTTTAATAGTTTTGTCTATTTGGGAAAGAAAGATGGTCTTTTGGCAGCGAAACAATTTATGGAACCTATACTCGTAAAATTTGTCATAAAATAACAACAAAAAATGTACATCAACCAACTTTTATGGTTCTGAATTACTCAACTATACTCACCGAGGAGCTTTTAACAGTTTTGTCCATTTGATAATGAAAGTTTGCCTTTTGGGAATGAAACAATCGATTGGCCTTAAACTTTTAAAATTTTACATAAAAATAACAATAAACACTGTACACTGACTAATTTTGACAGTTTGGAATTGTTCAACTCTCTCCATAGAGAAGGTTTTTATAGTTTTATTCATTTGGTAACGAAAGTTTGACTTTTGGCAGCGAAACAATCTACGTAGCCTAAACTTTTCAAATTTGACATAAAAATAACAGTAAAAAGTGAATACCGACCAACTTGGATAGTTTGAAATTGCTCAAATCTCTCCATAGAGGAGCTTTTAAGAGTTTTGTGCATTTTTAACGAAAGTTGGTCCCTTAGCAGTGAAACAATCTACGGAGCCTAAAATTTTAAAATTTGACATAAAAATAACAATAAGAAGTGTACACCCATAAAATTTGACGGTTTGAAATTGCTTAACTGTCCTCATAGAAGAGCTTTTTACAGTTTTTTCCATTTCAAAATGAAAGTTTGTCTTTTAGCGATGAAAAAAATATACAAAGCCTAAAGTCGTAAAATTTGGCATAAAATAAAAACAAAAAATTTACACGGACAAACTTTGATGGTTTGGAATTGCTCAACTCTCTACATAGAGGAGCTTTTGACAATTTTGTCCATTTGGGAACGAAAGTTTGCCTTTTGGCAAGAAAACAATCCACGTAGACTAAAATTTTCAAATTCGACACAAAAGTAACAATAAAATGTGAACACCAACCAACTTTGATGGTTTGAAATTGTGAAACCCCGACCCAAAATTTTTGGAATTTTTGAGTTTTGCACACAGGGGAACAAACTGGCCTAGGCGCACCAGGGGGCGCCTAGTCCAGTGAGGCAGCTGGAAATAAAGAAAACGAGAGAAGATGGTGAGCCTAGGCGCCAGAGCAGCACGCCTAGGCGGTGTGCGGCTAGGCGTGTGCAATGGTACGCCCAGGGGCGCCTAATTCAGCAGGGAGAGCAGAGTCCAAAGGGAAAATAGTTTTGAGCTAGGTTCGGTAAATATGCCATAACTTTTTATACAAATGTCCGTTTTGGGCCCATAATATATTAAATCGAAGCTAAAACCAAGACGGAGTTGGAAAAATGGGATCACATGCCTAGACGGGCGCCTAGGTGGTGTGCGCCTAGGCGTGTGCAAAAGTCTATTGGCCCAGAAGTGCCCAGGACAGTGTGTTTTCATAAACCATTTGGGCCAGAGCGCCTAGGCGCCCAGAGTAGCGCCTAGGCGCAACCCGAGCTTTCAAAACAGACTCCAGCGAGAGTTTTAGACAGATTTATGGTTTTGGTTCATCCTAGAGAGAGAGAGCGACGATTCTAGAAAGAGAAGATCATTTGAGGTGATTCTTTGAGAGCCTAAGCTTGGATTAGAGACTTGGAGAAGATTCAAGGAAGATTTCAAGGTTTGAGGTAAGTTTTCCTAGAGTTTCTCATTGGAGTTTTCTTTAGATTTGGTTAGTTCCGTTTGGAATTGATATCTAGGGTTTAGATATGTTGATATAGACTTGTTTGTGGACCTATGTGTAGGTTTAGTTGGGATTTTGGAGTAAGATTTGGATTGGGCTTTGGAACAAGCTTTTGAAAGAGAATTCTAGAGAGAGAAGGTAAGTATTTCGATTTTTGTTGATTGATTGATATTAGTAGGGATAATGTGGTATGTTTTGGTTGATATTGTGAGTTCAATTATGTGAATCGATAGGTTTGGAAGAAACGAGGGTTCGAAACCCTAATTTGGTATTTGAGGTGATTGTGCTCGATTGAGGTAGGGATTCCTAACCGATTCTTTTCTATCGTCCGTTCTCCTTTCTAAATAGCGTTTCGATTCTTCATTGGTCCTTTTGTTGTGTTTCCACCTTAATTGCTTCTAAGGGGAAACGAGCCAATGTGTGGTTAATTGTTGATTGTGGATTGTATGCATGACCCGATTTGTGTGTTCCGTCTCATACGGGCACGAGTTGAATTCCGTTCATGCATCACGATAATTATATATGTATGTATGTAGGATGTTCTTATATATATCTATTCGGCATGACATTGCATAATTGCATTAGAGATGCATGGGGGACTCGAGTATGGACTCGGGGACTCTTAGGTTCCTTGAAAGCCTCATGGAGGGATGACAGGTGAAAAGAGTTGCCACCGGGTCACGTGAACTCTATGTTGGGATAACGCACTTGGGCGAAGGTTGGAGAGCGACCTAGCTGGCTATGTGCGGGCGTGATAGGTTCACGCAACCAGGTAATCCCAGGAGCGTTGTTGTGGTGGAGCTTGCTCCCTGTTGCATGCTACATGTATGAGACATGGTAGTATTGTTGATTGCTCAGGGTGAGGGGATTACTTGGTTTGATATTATATGTGCTTGTTGAGTATACGTGCATGTTGTAGATACATGTTGGTGCATTGTCCTTTGATTGGTTCGGCCTTACTTCTTATAAACTCTTGTACCCTACTGAGCTTCTAGCTCACTCCCCTACTTTCTGTCTTCTACAGGTGACACTGGTACAGGTACTGGTGGTGCGGATCAGTGAGACGGGATGTGACATGGATGGCCCTGGGTAGGATTGGGATGCACGAGACATACTCTATGCATATTGTTGTTTTATTTTGTATGTCAGAGTAGTGTATATAACCATGTGGCATGGACAGTGCTTGTATGATTATGATGTTTGATGATGATGGTTATATGCTTGAGATATATAGATCTGTGTGATGATTTATATTTAAAGCTATCAGTTTGTGCATGCTGGTAGTGGAGGGCCTGAGACTCTAGGATCTGGATTGCTTGTGATTGAGGCCTGAGGCCTGGATGCTAGGTTGCTAGTGTGATGATTGTCGCTGCGTTTTCGGTTCATCCTGGATGTTCACACTAGTGACCTAGGACGGTGTCAGAGAGGACACCTGGCGTCCCAGGGATCAAGGCGTCACAGTTTGGTATCGGAGGGAGGTTGGTTTATTTACGGCCATATGTAAGATTGGGGTTGGGTCCTAGGTATATGGTAGTGAAATCTAGTCCATGTCACAACCGCTGCTGATCCGGTATGTCTTTCTATCCCTATTAAATCCTCTTTTGAGTAGTGTATTAAATGATATTGTCTGTTTGCCATGCAGATGAATACCCGTTGGACTACGCGGTCCGAGAGTGGGACTGAGGTACCTCGAGGCAGAGGCCGAGGTAGAGGCCGTGGTAGAGGCCGTGGTGCTAGGGTTGCCGTAGTTACTAGAGGCACTCCTAGTACGGAGGATTCGGTTTTGAATGTGGAGCCGGAGTTGAGAGAGAAGGAGATAGTTCACGAGGGACTACCTACTGAGAGTGAGGGTCAGCATGTACCACCTACGGGACCGGTTGCTCCTGTCGCTACATGGGGGCAACCAGTGACCATGGAGGGTCTTGCCAATTTCATGATGACGATGGCGCAGACACAAGCGCAGACCATAGCACAGGCTGTGGCACAGGCTATGGGAGTTGCGGGGGTTCGTATCGAGGGAGTAATACCGGAAGCTTCTACTGAGGGTGTTGTGGTACCGAGAGCCAGGAGAGGCATGTACGAGGTAGATCAGCTGAGGAGGACAGCTCCTCCCACCTTTTCAGGAGATGGAACGGGTGTGGGCGCGGAGGAGTGGCTCAATCAGTTGAGCATGAGGATGGACACACTAGAGATACCCGATGAGAGACGGGTGAAGTATGTGTTTTACTACTTGAGTGGGGTGGCCTATGAGTGGTGGATATCCATGGGTCAGAGACGGAATGAGCTGACTTGGATTTCGTTCGAGCAGCTTTTCATGCAGAAGTTTGTGCCAAGGCTGATGCAGACTGAAAAGGCCAGGCAGTTTCTAGAGTTGTTGCAAACATCAGAGATGACGGTGTCCGATTATACTAAGGAGTTTGAAGAATTGTATCGGTATGGAAGGGAGTTTGCTCCAACCGATGCGAAGAAGGCGGTGAGATACCGAGATGGGTTGCTTCCCAATCTTAATAGGATGGTGATGGCCACTAGGGTGGTATCATATGATGACACGGTGGAAATGGCGCTGGACTTTGAGTTGAGTGAAAAGAGTGAAGCTCAGAGGAAGCGTCCAGTTGTTGAGAATGGTGGTGGCAGTGGTTCTAGTCACAAGAGGCGGAAGTCTGACTTTCGTCAGCAGAGATGGGATCGAAGCAAGGGTCCTAAGCTTCCCTGGAGTAAGACAGCATGCTTCAAGTGTGGGAAGGAGGGGCATAAGGCAAGGGAGTGTAGAGTCCCTGAGAATAGATGCTATGGTTGTGGCAAGCCGGGCCACCAGAAGAGAGATTGTCCAGAGGGCAACCAGAGAGCACAGCAGCCGGCTATACCGGGGGTACCACTTCCAGCTCTTCCTTCCACTGTTCCATCGGGAGGGAGAGGGCGAGGTGGAGGCAGACAGCAGCAGAATGCGCTGGTAGAGGGACGTGTCTTTGCATTAGGTCATCAGGAGGCGCAGGAGCATCCAAATTTCATTGGAGGTACTTTCTTGATTTCCAATTGTTGGGCAAGAGTCTTGTTTGACTTTGGAGAGACTTCATCTTTTATTACTAGTTCGTTAGCAAAAGCACTAGAGGTGGAGATTTCGCCGATTAGGCGCATGTTTACGGTGTCCTCACCATTCGGACACTTTACCATGTTGGAGGGGGTGGTGTTCGGATGTGAGTGTCGGTTTGGAGAGGTGTCTCTGGAAGCCGATTTGTATGTATTGGATTTCAAAGACTTTGATGTGATACTCGGAGTTGATTGGTTGACTAAGCACCAAGGGTTGCTTGATTTTTGGCAAAGGAGGATCACTCTTAGAGTACCGGAGGGTGGGGTGATCCAATTGCAGGGTTCGAAGGGGATGCCATGCCCACATTTCATGGATAACCCTTTGTACCAAGATTGTAGAGTAGCAAGTTTGAGGACTTCAGCTCCTAAGGTAGATGTAGCTACGGAGATTAGAGTGGTGAAAGAATTTATGGATGTATTTCCGGAAGAGTTGTCGGGATTACCTCCGAAGAGGGAAATTGACTTTGCTATTGAGTTGCATCCGAACGTCAAGCCAATATCGATTCCGCCATATCGGATGGCTCCCGCAGAGTTGAAAGAGTTGAGTGACCAGTTGGAAGAGTTGATAGAGTTGGGATTTATAAGGCCGAGTGTGTCCCCGTGGGGAGCACCGGTGTTGTTCGTCAAGAAGAAAGACGGAAGCTTGAAGATGTGTATCGACTATAGGCAGTTGAATAAGGTTACTGTAAGGAACAAGTATCCGTTGCCTAGAATCAATGATTTTTTTTGACCAATTGAGAGGTGCTAGGCATTTCTCTAAGATTGACTTGAGGTCGGGTTATCATCAGTTGAGGATTAAGGATGAGGATATCCAGAAAACAGCGTTTAGAACTCGTTATGGGCATTATGAGTTCCTTGTGATGCCGTTTGGGTTGACGAATGCCCCAGCAGTATTCATGGACCTAATGCAGAGGGTTCTTCGACCGTTTTTGGATAGGTTTGTGGTGGTCTTCATAGATGACATTCTAATTTATTCTTCTACGGAGGAAGAGCATGAGGAGCACTTGAGGGTGGTGCTACAGACGTTGAGGGAGAATCAACTGTATGCTAAATTGAGTAAGTGTGAATTTTGGGCTACCAAAGTGAAGTTCTTAGGCCATGTCATCACTCAAAAGGGCCTAGCAGTTGACTACTCCAAGGTTGAGCCGGTTTTGAATTGGGAAAGACCGAAGAACGTGACTGAGATTCGGAGTTTCCTAGGATTATCAGGTTACTACCGGAGATTTATCGAGGACTTTTCGAGAGTTGCTTCGCCAATGACGCAGCTTACGAAAAAGGGTACACCGTTTGTTTGGACAGACGAGTGTGAGGCCGCATTCGGAGAGTTGAAGAAGAGGTTGACAACACCTCCAGTGTTAGTGGTCCCGGAGAGGAATTTAGGCTACCAGGTGTATTGTGATGCGTCTGGGGTCGGATTGGGTTGTGTGTTGATGCAGCAGGGCCGAGTGATAGAATATGGCTCGAGATTGCTCAAGGCACATGAGAAGAATTATCCGGTGCATGATTTAGAGTTGGCGGTAGTAGTATTTGCTCTGAAGCAATGAAGGTACTATTTCTATGGAGAGAGATTTGAGGTGTTCTCGGATCACAAGAGTCTCAAGTATCTGTTCACCCAGAAAGAGTTGAACTTGCGACAAAGAAGGTGGATGATACCTGGAGGACTTCGACTTCGATTAGCAATACCATCCCGGTAAGGCAAATGTAGTCGCGGATGCATTGAGTAGGAAGCAAAGGATGGCTAGTCTATTCATGCATGAGTGGAGAATTGTGGAAACAATTAACCAGTTGGGATTAGAGTTGCGAGAGCAAGAGGAAAAGGTACATTTGTGTTCTATGACTTCGAGACCTACGATGGTTCAGAAGGTTATAGATGCACAGAATGGAGATCATACATTTGATGTGATTGATGAGAGTCTTGGATGGGTTCGAGGAAATGATGGTGGAGTTGAGGCAAGAGATTCTGAAGGAGGCACATCATTCTTGGTTTGCTATGCATCCAGGGGCTACGAAGATGTACAGAGACTTGAGGCAGAGTTTCTGGTGGAAGGGCATGAAGGCCGATTTTGCTAGATTTGTGATGAAGTGTCTTACTTGTCAACAAGTGAAGGCAGAGCATCAGAGACCAGCCGGATTATTGCAACCATTATCAGTAGCGGAATGGAAGTGGGAGAAGATCACTATGGACTTTGTGACGGTGTTGCCAATGACTCAGAGGAGGCATGACACGGCTTGGGTGATAGTGGACAGATTGACCAAGTCTGCACACTTTTTACCCATGAATAAGACGGATTCGTTGGAGACCTTGAGTACTATGTATGTCAAGGAGATTGTGAGACTTCACGGAATTCCATTATCTATTGTGTCGAACCGAGACCCGCGGTTCACAGGTAGATTCTGGAGTAGTTTACAAGAAGCGTTAGGAACGAAGTTGGATTTCTCTACAGCTTATCATCCTCAGAGTGATGGGCAGAGTGAAAGAACTATCCAAATTTTGGAGGATATGCTGCGGGCATGTGTCGTGGACTTTGGAGGAAGTTGGGATCGGTACTTACATTTAGCGGAGTTTGTGTATAATAACTCTTTCCAAAGTAGTATCGGGATGGCACCTTACGAGGCGCTCTACAGGAGGCCTTGCAGGTTGATCACCGCGTAGAGCCGACAGAAGTCTTATGCTGACCGGAGGAGGAGACCTTTGGAGTTCGCTGTAGGCGATAAGATTTTCTTGAAGGTTAGTCCGAGACGGGGGATTCAAAGGTATAGCAAACATGGAAAGTTGGCACCGAGATTTGTGGGGCCATTTGAGATTTTGGAGACAGTTGGACCGGTGGCGTACCGTTTGGCACTTCCACCGAAGCTTGAGAAAGTTCACAATGTATTCCATGTGTCAATGCTTCAGAAATATGAGCCGGATCCGTCGCATGTGATAGATTGGACTACGTTGGAAGTTGGGGAAGACGGTAGCTACACTCTTCAACCGGTGAAGATTCTGGATCGACAAAACAAAGTGAGAAGGTCGAGTGTGATTCCATTGGTAAAGGTGATGTGGATGTACCACGGGGTTGAAGAAGCAACTTGGGAGTTGGAATCCAGAATGAAGGAGAAGTACCCAGAGTTGTTCGGAGATGCAGGTACATGTGTTGGAAATTTCGAGACGAAATTTTATTAAGGGGGGAAGGATGTGAAACCCCGGCCCAAAATTTTTGGAATTTTTGAGTTTTGCACACAGGGGAACAAACTGGACTAGGCGCACTAGGGGGCGCCTAGGCGCTGCGCCTAGTTCAGTGAGGGAGCTGGAAATAAAGAAAACGAGAGAAGCTGGCGCGCCTAGGCGGTGTGCGCCTAGGTGTGTGCAATGGTACGCCCAGGGGCGCCTAATTCAGCAGGGAGAGCAGAGTCCAAAGGGAAAATAGTGAGCTAGGTTCGGTAAATAGGACATAACTTTTTATACAAATGTCCGTTTTGGGCCCATAATATATCAAATCGAAGCTAAAACCAAGACGGAGTTGGAAAAATGGGATCACATGCCTAGACGGGTGCCTAGGCGGTGTGCGCCTAAGCGTGTGCAAAAGTGCGCCCAGAAGCGCCCAGGACAGTGTGTTTTCATAAACCATTTGGGCCAGAGTGCCTAGGCGCCCAGAGTAGCGCCTAGGCGCAAACCGAGCTTTCAAAACAGACTCCAGCGAGAGTTTTAGACAGATTTATGGTTTTGGTTCATCCTAGAGAGAGAGAGAGCGACGATTCTAGAGAGAGAAGATCATTTGAGGTGATTCTTTGAGAGCCTAAGCTTGGATTGGAGACTTGGAGAAGATTCAAGGAAGATTTCAAGGTTTGAGGTAAGTTTTCCTAGAGTTTCTCATTGGAGTTTTCTTTAGATTTGGTTAGTTCCGTTTGGAATTGATATCTAGGGTTTAGATATGTTGATATAGACTTGTTTGTGGACCTATGTGTAGGTTTAGTTGGGATTTTGGAGTAAGATTTGGATTGGGCTTTGGAACAAGCTTTTGAAAGAGAATTCTAGAGAGAGAAGGTAAGTATTTCGATTTTTGTTGATTGGTTGATATTAGTAGGGATAATGTGGTATGTTTTGGTTGATATTGTGAGTTCGATTATGTGAATCGATAGGTTTGGAAGAAACGAGGGTTCGAAACCCTAATTTGGTATTTGAGGTGATTGTGCTCGATTGAGGTAGGGATTCCTAACCGATTCTTTTCTATCGTCCGTTCTCCTTTCTAAATAGCGTTTCGATTCTTCATTGGTCCTTTTGTTGTGTTTCCACCTTAATTGCTTCTAAGAGGAAACGAGCCAATGTGTGGTTAATTGTTGATTGTGGATTGTATGCATGACCCGATTTGTGTGTTCCGTCTCATACGGGCACGAGTTGAATTCCGTTCATGCATCACGGTAGTTATATATGTATGTATGTAGGATGTTCTTATATATATCTATTCGACATGACATTCCATAATTGCATTAGAGATGCATGGGGGACTCGAGTATGGACTCGGGGACTCTTAGGTTCCTTGAAAGCCTCATGGAGGGATGACAGGTGAAAAGAGTTGCCACCGGGTCACGTGAACTCTATGTTGGGATAACGCACTTGGGCGAAGGTTGGAGAGCGACCTAGCTGGCTATGTGCGGGCGTGATAGGTTCACGCAACCAGGTAATCCCAGGAGCGTTGTTGTGATGGAGCTTGCTCCCTGTTGCATGCTACATGTATGAGACATGGTAGTATTGTTGATTGCTCAGGGTGAGGGGATTACTTGGATTGATATTATATGTGCTTGTTGAGTATACGTGCATGTTGTAGATACATGTTTGTGCATTGTCCTTTGATTGGTTCGGCCTTACTTCTTATAAACTCTTGTACCTTACTGAGCTTCTTGCTCACTCCCCTACTTTCTGTCTTCTACAGGTGACACTGGTACATGTACTGGTGGTGCGGATCAGTGAGACGGGATGTGACATGGATGGCCCTGGGTAGGATTGGGATGCACGAGACATACTCTATGCATATTGTTGTTTTATTTTGTATGTCAGAGTAGTGTATATAACCATGTGGCATGGACAGTTCTTGTATGATTATGATGTTTGATGATGATGGTTATATGCTTGAGATATATAGATCTGTGTGATGATTTATATTTAAAGCTATCAGTTTGTGCATGCTGGTAGTGGAGGGCCTGAGGCTCTAGGATCAGGATTGCTTGTGATTGAGGCCCGAGGCCTGGAGAGCGACCTAGCTGGCTATGTCGCTGCGTTTTTGATTCAGCTGGGCACTCTCCGATATACGGGGAGGTGCCGCCGGATTTCCGGTTCATCCTGGATGTTCACACTAGTGACCTAGGACGGTGTCAGAGAGGGCACCTGGCGTCCCGGGGATCGGGGCGTCACAGAAATTGCTCAACTCTTTCAATAGAGAAGCTTTTAACAATTTTGTCCATTTGGTAATAAAAGTTTGTCTTTTGGCAACGAAACAATCTACGGAACCTAAGCATATAAAATTTGACATAAAATAGCAAGCAAAAGTTTACACTGACTAACATCGATGGTTTGGAATTGCTCAACACTCTCCATAGGGGAGCTTTTAACAGTTTTGTCCATTTGAAAAAAAAATTTGTCTATCGGCAACGAAACAAACTACGTAGCCCAAAATTTTCAAATTCGACACAAAAGTGACAATAAAATGTTAACGACAACCAATTTTGATGGTTTGGAATTCCTAAACTCTTTCAATAGAGGAGCTTTTAACAGTTTTGTAATTTGGTAATGAAAGTTTGTCTTTTGACAACGAAACAATCTACGGAACCTAAACTTTTAACATTTTACATAAAATAACAAACAAAATTTTACACCGACGAACTTTGATTGTTTAGAATTAATCAACTTTTTCCATAGGGAGCATTTAAAAGTTTTGTCCATTTGCCAACGAAAGTTCTTCTTTTGGAAAAGAAACAATCTATGGAGCTTAAACTTTTAAAATTTGATATAAAAATAATGATAAAAAGTGTACGTTGAGTAAGTTCGATAGTTTGGAATTCCTCAAGTCTCTACATAGATGAGCTTTCAATAGTTGATTCAATTTGTGAAAGAAGAACGGTCTATTGGCAACAAAACAATTTATGGTTCCTATAGTCATAAAATTTGACATAAAATAACATTAAAAAGTGTACACCGACCAACTTTTATGGTTCTGAATTGCTCAACTCTAATCGCGAAGGTGCTTTTAACAGTTTTGTCTATTTGGTAATGAAAGTTTGTCTTTTGGGAACGAGATAATATACGAACCCTAAACTTTTAAAATTAGACATAAAAATAACAATAAAAAGTATACACTGACAAACTTTGACGGTTTGAAATTGCTCAACTCTCTCCATAGATAAGCTTTTTACAGTTTTGTTTATTTGGTAACGAAAGTTTGTTTTTTGGCAACGAACCAATCTACAGAGCCTAAACTTGTAAAATGTCACATAAAATAACAATAAAAAATTTACACCGAAAAATTCTGATGGTATGAAATTGCTCAACTCTCTCCATAGAGAGCTTTTAACAGTTTTGTTCACTTGGGAACAAAAGTTTGTCTTTTGGCAACGAAAAAATTTACGTAGCCTAAATTTTTCAAATTTTACACAAAAGTACAATAAAATGTGAACACCAACCAACTTTGATGGTTTGAAATTCCTCAACTCTTTCAATATAGGAGTTTTTAACAGTTTTGTCCATTTGGTAACAAAAGTTTGTCTTTTCACAACTAAACAATCTACGAGGCTTAAACTTGTAAAATTTGACAAAAAATAACAAGCAAAAGTTTACAACGACCAACTTTGATTGTTTAGAAATTGATCAACTCTTTCCCTAGGGAGCATTTAAAAGTTTTATCCATTTGGGAACAAAAAAATTTTCTTTTCGCAATGAAACAATATATATAGCTTAAAATTTTAAAATTTGACATAAAAATAATGATAAAAAGTGTACACCGACTAACTTTGATGGTTTGTAATTACTCAACTCTCTCCCTAGAGGAGCTTTGTATAGTTTTGTCTATTTGGAAACGAAAGTTCGTCTTTTGGCGACGAAACAATACACAAAGCCTATGTAATATCCCGAACCCAAATTTAAAAAAATGTATATATAAAAAAATAATATATAATAAATTTTCAAATTTGATATTTTTAATAAATACTACATATTTTTAGAAAAATATTGGCGCAAGAATCACCTGAATCGGAGTTAAATTGGATGTGTTATTAATTTTGGAAGATTATGTAATTAAGATTGAAACAAAGGGGCAAAACCGTCATTCCCCAGGAATCTGGTTTGAATTAGATTTCTCTGGTTTTGCAGCAGCTGCCGAGAGAGAGAGAGAGGGGGGGGGGGGGAGAGAGAAGAAGGTTTTGTTCGTTTGACGTCCGATTGAGGTGTTTAAGGTGTCAAATCGAAGCTCGTGGTGAGAGGAGCAAAACCCAAGTGGAATCACCGCCATCGGACCACCGTAGACGACGAAATCAGGCGGCGAAGTTTTGGTTTTTCAAGATTTCAAAGCTCGATCCCGGTCGATTCAGTAGGAATTTTGGCACGAGACAGGTACCATTAGATTTCTATTGTTGTAGGCTTTATTATGATGTAGGAGTGACCGGAAAAGTCACCGGAAAAGTGGATTCCGGCGACGGTCCGACTGAGTTGACTCGGCTTTGACCCGACTGGGTATACGTATTCGTATTCGGTGCAGGAGATTGATTTAGGAGTTTTGTGTTGGATTCTGATAGCTGAAGAGGTACAACGGAGTTGAGTTAGTCAGCATTCCCGGTAGGGATTCTACCCTATTTCTTATTTGAGGTTCCGGGAGTCCGTATTTGATGGACTCCTATTTGTCTATCGGTGTGAAATTCCCTAAGGTTGGGAATTTCTCTATTTATACTCTTATCCGATTTATTTCCGCAATTGCACTATATTAATATTTCAGGCTATTATTGATTGTGTTTGCACGACTAGTTGCAATCTTGTGCGCCACGTCTCCCGCGGGGTACACACTCAGTGGTGGGGCCCACATCTTGGTTGTGGGGTTTTTGGTGAGAGTCCAGATAGGACTATACTATGGTGATTTTCGGTGATGATGCTACGGGATTATTGATGGATGATTTGTAGTGTGTGGGACCCACATTGGGCGACCCAGCCTACTGGATGATTTGTTGATGGTTTTGATCGGGTACGTACCTGGAGACCGGATTGAGGTGGGGTACATGCTAGGGGACGCTCTTCGATGTAGGCGATGCTATCGAGTACCTGATGTAGGCTCGATCCTCATCCAATCTGGGGAGTACCTGTACTGGGAGACACCTTGCGGGGATCAGGGTGGGTCCGGGGGAGGATTTTCTGGTGTTATGTGGATTTGAGTTGATATGGATTTGAGTTGACATGGATTTGAGTTGGATTATGATTGAGTACAGATTTGAGAGTTGTACTTGAGGATGGTAGTGGTGGAGCCTACTCGGTATCTACCCTATGGATTGACTGATTGTGATGAGGTGTATGATACATTGATTTTCTCAGAGATTTTATACCCTATCATGGTATCACTTATGGTATTCCTTTATGTATTTTATATCACAGGTTTTTCTTACTTTATCTCTGATTTACTAGAGTTCGGTGGTACGGGAGTGTATCACTATTTGAGTTCATGTTCATTTCCATTATCATATCTCGATTGTATATTCTGTTTACTCTGATATCGATGTTGTTTCCATATCCCTACTGAGCTTTGTGGCTCATCCCTTTCATTCACATGTTTTTCAGGTGAGATAGTTGGAGGGGATGATCAGCGCAGGGATGCGTGAGATGTGATGTGTGGCTGCTGGGTGGATATTTGTGTCTTTGTATTTACATTCGGTTTCTACGATTTTTGTGGGAATGTGTGTCTGTCTTTAGTATCGGTATTCCATATCTATTGGATTTTCCGCTATAGACTCTGGTTTGGTCTTCTAGCAACGGATTAAGCCAAGAAGCCTAAACTCGTAAAATTTAAAATACAGTAACAAAAAAACGTTTACACCAATAAACATTGATGGTTTAGAATTGCTCAACTTTCTACATAGACGAGCTTTTAACAGTTTTATTCAGTTGGTAACGAAAATTTGCCTTTTGGCAATAAAACAATATATAGATCCTAAACTCGTAAGATTTGACATAAAATAACAACAAAAAGTATACACCAACCAATTTTAATAGTTTGGAATTGCTCAACTTTCCACATAGAGAAGCTTTTAATAGTTTTGTGCATTTGGGAACGAAAGTTGGTCTTTTCGCAACGGATTAATCCAAGAAGCCTAAACTCGTAAAATTTGACATAAAATAACAACAAAAAGTATACGACAACAAACTTTCATGGTTTGGAATTCCTCAACTCTTTCAATAGTGGAGCTTTTAACAGTTTTGTAGTTTGGTAACGAAAGTTTGTCTTTTGGCAACGAAACAATCTACGGAGCCTAAACTTGTAACATTTTACATAAAATAACAAACGAAAGTTTACACCAACCAACTTTGATTTTTTAGAATTGATCAATTCTTTCCATAGGGAGCATTTAAAAGTTTTGCCCATTTGCAAATGAAAGTTTATCTTTTGGAAACGAAACAATCTTTGGTGGTTAAACTTTTAAAATTTGACATAAAAATAATGATAAAAAGTGTACACCGAGCAAGTTTGTGAAAGAAGAACGGCTATTGCTCAACTCTCTTCATAAAGGAGCTTTTAACAGTTTTGTCCATTTGAAAAAGATGGTAATGGATTAATCCACGTAGCCTAAACTCGTAAAATTAAACATAAAATTACAATAAAAGTGTACATCTCCCAACTTTGCGGGTTTAAATTAATCAACTCTCTCTATAGAGGAGTTTTAACAGTTTTGTTCATTTGAGAAGAAAGACAGTCTTTTGATAACGAAATAATTTATGGAACCTATATTCATAAAATTTGACACAAAATAACAACAAAAAGCATAAACCGACCAACTTTTATGGTTCTGAATCGCTCCACTCTAATCACAAAGGGGCTTTTAACGGTTTTGTCTATTTGGTAATGAAAGTTTGCCTTTTAGGAACAAAACAATCTATGAATCCTCAACTTTTAAATTTGACATAAAAATAACAATAAAAGTGTACATCGACCAAATTTAATGGTTTGAAATTGCCCAACTCTCTCCATGGAGAAGCTTTTTACAGTTTTGCCATTTGGTAACGAAAGATTGTCTTTTGGCAACGAAACAATTTACGGAGCCTAAACTCATAAAATATGATGTAAAATAACAATAAAAATTGTACACCGACTAATTTTGATTGTTTGGAATTACTCAACTCACTCCATAGAGGATCTTTTAACATTTTTGTCCATTTGGGAACGAAAGTTTGTCTAATGCCGATGGATTAATCCACGTAGCCTACACTTGTAAAATTAGACATAAAATAACAATAAAAAGTGTACACTCACCAACTTTGCGGGTTTGGAATTGCTTAACTCTCTTTATAAATGAGCCTTGAACAGTTTTGTCCATTTGGTAACGAAAATTTGTCCTTTGAAAATGAAACAACCTGCAAAGCATAAGCTCGTAAAATTTGACAAGTTAACAATAAGAAGTTTACACCCACCAACTTTGATGGTTTGGAATTGCTCAATTCTCTCCATAGACGAGCTTTTAATAGTTCTGTACATTTGGGAAAGATAGACAGACTTTTGGCAACGAAACAATTTATGGAGTCTATGCTCGTAAAATTTGACATAAATTAACAATAAAAGGTGTACGCCAACAAACTTTGACAGTTGGGAATTGCTCAATTTTTTCCATAAATGAGCTTTTTACAGTTTTTTTGCATTTGGTAACAAAAGTTTGTCTTTTGGAAACGAAATAATCTATGAAGCCTAAACACATAAAATTTGACATAAAATAACAATAAAAAGTGTACATAGACCAATTTTCATTGTTTGGAATTGCTCAACTCTCTCCATATAGAAGCTTTTAATAGTTTTGCATATTTGAAAAAGCAAGATTGTCCTTTCGAAACGAAACCATTTATGGAGCTTATACTTGTAAAATCTGTCATAAAATAACAGCAAAAAGTGTACACCGACCAAATTTTATGGTTCTGAATTGCTCAACTCTAATTATGAAGGAGCTCTTAACAGTTTTGTGCATTTTGTAATGAAAGTTTGCCTTTTGTGAACGAAACAATCTACGGGCCCTAAACTTTAAAATTTTACATAAGAATAACAATAAAATGTGTACACCGACCAACTTTGACGGTTTGAAATTGCTCAACCCTCTCTATAGGGAAGCTTTTTACAGTTTTGTCCATTTGATAACGAAAGTTTGACTTTTGGCAACGAAAACGTTTACGGAGCCTAAACTCATATAATTTGACATAAAATAAAAATAAACGTTTTACACATACCAACTTTGAAAGTTTGGAATTGTTCATCTCTCTGCATAGAGCAGCTTTTAACAGTTTTGACCATTGGGGAACAAAAGTTATTCTTTTGGCAAAGGATTAATCCAATAGAAGAGCTTTTTTATAGTTTTGTCCATTTGGAAACGAAGTTTGTCTTTTAGCTACCAAACAATCTATGAAGCCTAAAATATTTAAATTTGATATAAAATAACAATAAAATGTATACACCAACGAACTTTGAAAGTTTGAAATTACTCCATAAATGTACTTTTAATAGTTTTGTCTATTTAGTAACGAAAGTCTGTCTTTCGAGAACGAAACAATCTTCGTAGCCCAAACTTTTCACGAAGCCTAAACTTTTCACTGACCAACTTTGATAGTTTGGATTTGCTCAACTCTTTCAATAGAGGAGCTTTTAACAGTTTTGGCCATTTGGTAACAAAAGTTTGTCTTTTGGCAACTAAACAATCCACGAAGCCTAAACTTATTAAATTTGACATAAAATAAGAAGCAAAATTTTACACTGACCAACCTTGATAGTTTGGAATTCATCGACTCTCTCCATAGAGGAGCAATGAACAGTTTTGTCTATTTGGGAACGAAGATTTGTCTTTTGGCAACAAAATAATCTTCCGAGCTTAATCTTTTAAAATTTGGCATAAAAATAACGATAAAAAGTGTACACCGACAAACTTTGACGGTTTGAAATTGCTCAACTCTCTCCATAGAGTAGCTTTTTACAGTTTTGTCTATTTGGAAATGAAAGTTTATCTTTTGGAGACGAAACAATCTACGAAGCCTAAGCTCGTATAATTTGACAGAAAATAACAATAAAAAGTATACACCAACCAACTTTGATGGTTTAGAATTGCTCAACTCTCTCCATAAATAAGCTTTTAACAGTTTTGTGCATTTTGGAACGAAAGTTGGTTTTCTGGCGAAGGATTAATCCACAAATCCTAAACTTCTAAAATTTGACATAAAATAACAATAAAAGGTTTACACCGACAAACTTTGATAGTTTGAAATTGCTCAACTCTTTACATAGAGGAGCTTTTAATAGTTTTCTTGATTTGGGAAAGAAAGTTTGTCTTTTGGAAACGAAAAAATCTACGTAGCCTAAATTTATCAAATTTGACACAAAAGTAACTATAAAAAGTGAACATCAACCAACTTTGATGGTTTAGAATTGCTCAACTATTTTAATAGAGAAGCTTTTAACGGTTTTGTCTATTTGGTAACGAAAGTTTGTCATTTGTCTACGAAACAATCGACAGAGCCTAAACTCAAAAAATTTAACATAAAAGAACAATCAAAATTTTACATCGACCAAGTTTGACGGTTTGTAATTGCTCAACGCTCTCCATAGAAGGGTTTTTTTACAGTTTGTCCCTTTGGAAATGAAAGTTTGTGTTTTGGCTACCAAACAATCTATGAAGCCTAAACTCTTAAAATTTGACATAAAATAACAATAGAGAGTATACACCAACCAACTTTGATGGTTTGAAATTGCTCAACTCTCTGCACAGAGGTGTTTTAAATAGTTTTGTCAATTTGGTAACGAAAGTTTGTCTTATGACAACGAAACAATATTCGTAACCGAAACTTTTCAAATTTTACATAAAAATAACAATAAAAAGTGATCACTGACCAATTTTAATAGTTTAAAATCGCTCAACTGTCTCAATAGAGAAGCTTTTAATAGTTTTGTCCATTCGGTAAAGAAAGTTTGTCTTTTGTCAAGGAAACAATCCACGAAGCCTAAATTCATAAAATTTGACCTAAAATAACAAGCAAAAGTTTACACCGAGCAACTTTGATGGTTTGATCAACTCTCTCCATAGAGGAGCCTTTAACAGTTTTGTCCATTTGGGAATGAAACTTTGTATTTTGGCAACGGATTAATCGACGAAGTCTAAACTCATAAAATTAGATATAAAATAACAATAAAAATTGTACACCGACCAACTTTGATGCTTTGGAATTACTCAACTCCCACTGTGGATGATCTTTGAAATGTTTTGTCCAATTTGGAATTAAAGTTCATAATTTTGCAACGAGACAATATACGGAGCTTATACTTCTAAAATTTGACATAAAATAATAATAAAATGTGGAAACCGATTAAATTTGATGTTCGGAATTGGTCAACTCTCTCGTTAGAGGAGCTTTTAATAGTTTTTCTGTTTGGGAAAGGAATACAATTTTTTGGCAACGAAACAATCTATGTAGCCTACGCTCTTAAAATTTGTCATAAAATAACAATAAAAATTGAACACTGACCAACGTTTCTCAACTCTCTCAATAGAGGAGCTTTTAACATTTTTGTCGATTTGATATTGAAATTTTACGTTTTGGCAAGAAAACAATCTACGGAGCATAAACTCGTAAAATTTGACATAAAATAACACGTAAAAGTTTACATCGAGCGACATTGATAGTTTGGAATTGATCAACTCTCTCCATAGAGGAGCTTTTAACAGTTTTGTCCAGTTGGGAACGAACGTTGGTTTTTTGGCAACGGATTCATCCACAAAGCTAAACTCGTAAAATTAGACATAAAATCACAATAAGAAGTTTCATGGACCAACTTTGATGCTTTGGAATTTCTCAAATCCCTTTACGGACGATGTTTGCCAACGAGACAATATACAGTGCCTATACTCATAAAATTTGGCATAAAATAATAATAAAATGTACAAAACAATAAACTTCGAGGGTTTGTAATTGGTCAACTCTCTCCAAAGAGAAACTTTTAACAGTTTTGTCTATTTGGGAAAGGAAGACGGTCTTTTGAAAATAAAATAATTTACGGAGCCTATACTCTTAAAATTTTATATAAAATAATGACAAAAATTGTACACCGCCCAACTTTTATGGTTCAGAATTACTCGACTCTAACCACGAAGGAGATTTTAACAGATTTGTTCAATTGGTAACAAAAGTTTTTCTATTGCCGACAAAACAGTCTACAGAGCCTAAACTCATAAAATTTGAGATAAAAATAACAATAAATTGTGTACACCGACCAACTTTAATGGTTTGAAATTGCTCAAGTCTGTCCATATAGAAGCTTTTAACAGTTTTTTCCATTTGGTAACAAAAGTTTATCTTTTGTCAACGAAACAATCTACGGAGCCTAAACTTGTAAAATTTGACATAAAATAACAAGAAAAAGTTTACAACAACCAACTTTGATGGTTTGGAATTGACAAACTCTATCCATAGAGGAGCCTTTAACAATTTCATTCATTTAGGGATGAAAGTTGGTCTTTTGGCAACGAATTGATCCAGGAAGCATAAACCTGTAAAATTTGACATAAAATAGAAATAAAAAGTGTACACCAACCAACATTGAAGGTTTGAAATTGCTCAACTCTCTTCATAAAGGAGCTTTTAACAGTTTTGTCCATTTTGTAATAAATGTTTGTCTTTTGAAAACGAAACAATCTACGGAGCCTAAACTGTTAAAATTTGACATAAAAATAATAATAAAAAAATGTACACTGACAAACTTTGACGGTTTGTAATTGCTCAACTCTCCATAGAGGAACTTTTAACAGTTTTGTCTACTTGGGTATGAATGTTCGTCTTTTGGCAACGGAATAATTTGAGAAGCCTAAACTCTTAAAATTAGACATAAAATAACAATAAATGTGTACACCGACTAACTTTCATGATTTGGAATTTCTCAACTCCCTCTATGGATTTTTTTTGAAATGTTTTGTCCAATTTGGAACAAAAGTTGGTGTTTTTCCAAGGAGACAATATACGGAGCCTCTACTCATCAAATTTGAGATAAAATAGCAATCAAACTTGAAAATCGATCAACTTCGAGGGTTTGAAATTGGTCAACTCTCTCCATAGGGAAGCTTTTAATTGTTTTGTCCATTTTTCATAGAAAAGACGTTCTTTTGGCAATGAAACAATGTACGGGACCTATACTCATAAAATTTGACATAAAATGACAACAAAAACTCTACACTGAGCAACTTTATAGTTAGTGATTGCGAACTCTAATCATGTAGAAGCTTTTAACATATTTGTCCATTTCGTAACAAAAGTTTTTCTTTTCCCAACGAAACAATCTATGGAGCCTAAAATCGTAAAATTTGATATAAAAATAACAATAAAATGTGTACACCTACCAACTTTGATGGTTTGGAATTGCTCAACTCTCTCCATAGAGAAGCTTTTAACAGTTTTGTCCATTTGGTAATGAAAGTTGGTCTTTTCTCAACGACACAATCTATGGAGCCTAAACTCTTAAAATTTAAGATAACAATAACAATAAAATGTATACACCGATCAATTTTGATGGTTTGGAATTGCTCAACTCTCTCCATAGAGGAGCTTTTAACAGTTTTGTCCATTTGATGTGAGAGTTTGTTTTTTTGTCAACAAAACAATCTACAAAGCCTAAACCCATAAAATTTGACATAAAATATCACAAAAAAGTTTACATTGACAAACATTGATGGTTTGGAATTGATCCACTCCATCCATAGAGGAACTTTTAACAGTTTCGTCCATTTGGGAATGAAAATTGGTATTTCGCCAACAGATTGATCCACAAAGCAGAAACTCATAAAAGTTGAGATAAAATACCAATAAAAAGTGTACACAGACCAACTTTGATGGTTTGAAATTGCTAAACTCTCTTCATAAAGGAGTTTTTAACAGTTTTGTCCATTTGGTAACGAAAGTTTGTCTTTTGGCAACAAAACAATCTACAAAGCCTAAACTCATAAAATTTTACATAAAATAGCAATAAAATGTGTACACCGAACAACATTGATGGTTTGAAATTGCTCAACTCTCTCTATAGAGGAACTTTTGATAGTTTTGTCCATTTGGCAATGAAAGTTTGTCTTTTGAAAATGAAACAATTTATGGAGCCTAAACTGTTAAAATTTGACATAAAAATAGTAATAATAAGTGTACACCAATAAACTTTGATGGTTTGAAATTGCTTAATTCTCTCCATTGTGGATGTTTTAACAATTTTGTCCATTTGGGAATAAAAGTTTGTCTTTTGGCAACAGATTAATCCACGAAGCCTAAACTCGTAAAATTTGACATAAAATAACAGTAAAAGTGTACACCGACTAACTTTGATGCTTTGGAATTGCTCAACTCCCTCTATGAATCTTCTTCTAAATATTTTATCCAATTTGGAACGAAAGTTGGTGTTTTGCCAACGAGACAATATACGGAGCCTCAACTCATCAAATTTGAGATAAAATAGTAATAGAACATGCAAACCGATCCACTTAGAGGGTTTGGAATTGGTCAACTCTCTCCATGGATAAGCTTTTAACAGTTTTGTCCATTTGGGATAGAAAGACGTTCTTTTGACAAAAAAATAATCTACGAGGCCTATACTCATAAAATTTGACATTAAATGACAACAAAAGGTTTACACTGAGCAACTTTTTTGGTTCGTAATTGCTCAACTCTAGTCACGAGGAGCTTTTAATAGTTTTGTCCATTTTGTAGCAAAAATTTGTATTTTTGAAGTGAAATAATCTACGGAACCTAAACGTTAATAGTTTGACAAAAAAGTAACGAAAAAAAGCATTCACCGACCAACTTTGACGGTTTGGAATTGCTCAGCTCTCTCCATAGAGGAGCTTTTTACAGTTTTGTCCATTTCAAAACAAAAGTTTATATTTTGGAGATGAAACAATTTACTGAGCCTAAGCTCAAAAAAATTTAACATAAAATAACAATCTATAGTTTACACTAACCAACTTGGATGGTTTGGAATTGATCAACTCTCTCCAAAGGGGAGCTTTTAACGGGTTTGTCCAATTTTAATAAAAGCTTGTCTCTTCACCGTGAAATAATCTATGGAGACTAAACTGTGAAAATGTGACATAAAAATTATGATAAGAAGTGTACACCTACAAACTTTGATGGTTTGGAATTGCTCAACTTTCTCTGTAGAGAAGCTTTTTACAGTTTTGTCCATTTCAAAATGAAAGTTTTTGTTTTGGCGACAAAACAATCTACAAAGCCTAAACTCGTAAAGTTTGACATAAAATAATAATAAAAAGTTTACACCAATAAACTTTGATGGTTTGGAATTGTTCAATTCTCTACATGTAGGAGCTTTTAACAGTTTTGTCCATTTGGGAAAGAAAGTTTATCTTTTGGCAACGAAACAATCTACGTAGCCTAAATTTTTCAAAGTTGACACAAAAGTAATAATAAAATCTAAACACCAACCAACTTTGATGGTTTTGAATTGCTCAACTCTTTCAATATAAAAGCTTTTAACAGTTTTGTTCATTCCAAAATAAAAGTTTGTCTTTTGGTGACGAAACAATCTACAAAGCCCGAACTCGTAAAATTTGACATAAAAATAACAATAAAAAGTGTACACTGAAAATCTTTGACTGTTTGGAATTTCTCAACTCTCTCCATTGAAGAGCTTTTAACAAATTTGTTCATTTGGAAATGAAGTTGGTCCTTTGGCAACGAATTAATTCATGAAGCTTAAACTCGTAAAATTTGACATAAAATAACAATAAAAAGTGTACACTGACTAACTTTGATGGTCTTGAACTTCTCAACTCTTTTCAGAGAGGAGTTTTTAACAGTTTTGTCCATCTGAGAAAGAAAGACATACTTTTGGCAACGAAACAATTTATAGAGCCTGTGCTCATAAATTTGAGATAAAGTAACAATAAAAGTGTACACCGACAAACTTTTACATTTTGAAATTGCTTAACTCTCTCCATAGCGGAGCTTTTAACAGTTTTTATGATTAAAAAGTTGGTCTTTTGGCAACAGATTAATTTACGAAGTCTAAACTCGTAAAATTAAGCCTAAAATAATAATAAAAAGTGTATACCGACCAACTTTGGTGGTTTGAAATTGCTCAACTCTCTTTATAGAGGAGATTTTAACAGTTTTGTCCATTTGAAAAAGAAAGACGGTCTTTTGGTAACAAAACAGTTTATGAGCCTATACTCGTAAAGTTTGACATAAAATAATGAGAAAAGGTGTGCACTGACAAACTTGTATGGTTCTAAATTTCTCAACTCTAATCATGTAGTAGCTTTTAACAGTTTTGTCGATTTATGAATGAAAGTTTTTCTTTTGGTAACGAAATGATCTACGGACCCTAAACTTTTAAAATTTGACATAAAAGTAACAATAAAAAGTGTACACCCACCAACTTTGCGGGTTTGGAATTGCTCAACTCTCTCTACAGAGGAGCTTTTATAGTGTTGTCCATTTGATAATGAAAGTTTGTCTTTGGGGAACGAAACAATACACGGAGCTTAAGCTCATAAAATTTCATATAAGATAACAATAAAAAGTGTACACCCACCAACTTTGATGGTTCAAAATTATTCAACTATCTCCATAGAGAAGCTTTTAATAGTTTTGTGCATTTAGGAACGAAAGTTGGTCTTTTGGTAATGAAACAATTGACGAAGCCTAAACTCGTAAAATTAGGCATAAAATACATTAAAAAAAGTATACACCGAACAACTTTGATAGTCTGGAATTTCTCAACTCTTTTCAGAGAAGAGCTTTTAATAGTTTTGTCTATCTGAAAAAGAAAGACGGTCTTTTGGCAACGAAATAATTTATGGAGTCTATGCTCACCAAATTTGATATAAAATAATAATAAAAAGTGTACGCCGAAAAAATTTGACAATTTGGAATTGTTGAACTTTTTCCATAGAGGAGCTTTAAACTATTTTGTCTATTTGGTAACAAAAATTGGTCTTTTGGCAACAAAATAATCTACGAGGCCTAAACTCGTAAAATTTGACATAGAATAACAATAAAAAGTTTACACTACCTAATTTTGATGTTTTGGAATTGCTCAACTTTCTCCATAGAGAAGCTTTTAAAAGTTTTTCCCATTTGGGAATGAAAGCTGGTCTTTTGGCAATGGATTGATCTGCAAATTCTAAACTCGTAAAATTAGACATAAAATAACAATAAAAGGTATACACCAACAAACTTTGATGGTCTGGAATTGCTCAATTCTATCCATAGAGTAGCTTTTAAGAGCTTTCTCCATTTGGGAATGAAAGTTGATATTTTGGCAAAGGGTTAACTCACGAAGACTGAACTTGTAAAATTTGACATAAAATGACAATAAAAAGTATACACCAACCAACTTTGCTACTTTAGAATCGCTCAACTCTCTCCATAGAGGCGTTTTTAATAGTTATGTCCATTAGGGAACAAAAGTAGGTCTTTTGGCAACGGATTAATCAATGGAGCCTAAACTCCAAAAATATGACATAAAATAATAATAAAAACTTTACACCGACAAACTTTAATTGTGGAATTGCACATTTCTCTCCATAGAGGAGTTTTTAACAGTTTTGTCAATTTGGGAACGAAAGTTGGTCTTTTTGCAACGAATTAATCCACGAAGCATAAACTCTTAAAATTAGATTTAATATAACAATAAAAGTGTACACCGACCAACTTTGATGGTTTGGAATTGCTCAACTCTCTCCATAGAAAAGATTTTAACAGTTTTGTCCATTTGAGAAAGAAAGATGGTCTTTTGGCAACAAAACAATTTATGGAGTCTATACTCATACAATTGAACATATAATAACAACAAAAAGTGTACACTGACAAACTTTTATGGTTCTATATTGCTCAACTATAACTATGGAGGGGCTTTTAAAAGTTTTGTCCATTTAGGAATGAATGTTTGCCTTTTGATAATGAAACAATCTACGAACCCTAAACTTTTAAAATTTGACATAAAAATAACAATAAAAAGTGTACACCCACCAACTTTGCGGGTTTGAAATTGCTCAACTCTTTCTAAGGAGGAGCTTTTAACAGTTTTATCCATTTCATAACGCAAGTTTATCTTTGGGCAATGAAACAATCCATAAAGCTTATGCACTTAAAGTTTGACATAAGATAACAATATAAAGTGTATACCCACCAACTTTGTTGGTTTAAAATTGTTCAACTCTCTCCATAGAGAAGCTTTTAATAGTTCTGTACATTTAGGAACGGAAGTTGGTTTTTTGGCAAGGCATAAAATAAAAATAAAAAGTGTACACTGACAAACTTTTATGGTTCTATATTGCTCAACTCTAATCATGGAGGAGCTTTTAAAAGTTTTGTCCATTTAGGAATGAATGTTTGCCTTTTGGTAATGAAACAATCTACTAACCCTTAACTTTTAAAAGTTCACATAAAGATAACAATAAAAAGTGTACACCCACCAACTTTGAGGATTTGGAATTGCTCAACTCTTTCTACGGAGGAGCTTTTAACAGTTTATCCATTTGGTAACGAAAGTTTGTCTTTGGGCAATGAAACAATCCATGGAGCTTAAGTTCGTAAAGTTTGACATAAGATAATAATAAAAAGTGTACACCCACCAACTTTGTTGGTTTAAAATTGTTCAACTTTCTCCACAGAGAAGCTTTTAATAGTTCTGTACATTTGGGAACGGAAGTTGGCCTTTTGTCAACGAAACAACCCATGAAACCAAAACTCGTAAAATTAGGCATAAAATAACAATAAAAAGTGTATACCGGCTAACTTTGATGGTCTGTAATTTCTTAACTCTTTTCAGAGAGGAGCTTTTAACAGTTTTGTCCATCTGAGAAAGAAAGATGGAGTTTTGGCAGCGAAACAATTTATGGAGCCTATGCTCATAAAATTTGACATAAAGTAACAATAAAAAGTGAACACCGACAAACTTTTACAGTTTGAAATTGCTCAACTCTCACCTTAGCAGAGCTTTTAACAGTATTTTTTGATTTGGGAACAAAAGTTGGTCTTTTGGCAAGCGATTAATCCACGAATCCTAAACTAGTAAAATTAAAGCTAAAATAATAATAATAAGTGTACACCGACCAACTTTGATGGTTTGGAATTGCTTAATTCTCTCCAAAGATGAGATTTTAAAAGTTTTATCCATTTGAGAAAAAAGACGGTCTTTTGGTAACGAAACAATTTATAGAGCCTATACTCGTAAAATTTGACATAAAATAATAACAAAAAGTGTACACTGCAAAACTTTTATGGTTTTGAATTACTCAACTCTAATCATAGAGGAATTTTTAACAGATTTTTCAATTTATGATTGAAAGTTTTTGTTTTGGTAACAAAACAATCTACAGACCCTAAACTTTTATAATTTGACATAAAAATAATAATAAAAAGTGTACACCCACCAATTTTGCGGGTTTGGAATTGCTCAACTCTCTCTACAGAGGTACTTTTAACAGTTTTGTCCATTTAGTAATGAAAGTTTGCCTTTGGGCAACCAAACAATCCATGAAGATTAAGCTAGTAAAGTTTGACATAAGATACCAATAGAAAGTGTATACCCACAAACTTTGATGGTTTAAAATTGTTCAACTATCTCCATAGAAAAGCTTTTAATAGTTATGTACATTTGGAAACGGAAGTTGGTGTTTTGGTAAAGAAACAATCAACGCAGCCTAAACTCGTAAAATTAGGCATAAAATAAAAATAAAATGTGCACACTAACAAACTTTTATGGTTCTGAATTGCTCAACTCTTATCATGGAGCAGCTTTTAACAGTTTTGTCCATTTGAGAATGAAAGTTTGCATTTTGGGAATGAAACAATCTACGAACCCTAACATTTTAAAATTTGACATAAAAATAACAATAAAAATTGTACACTAAACAACTTTGACGGTTTGAAATTGCTCAACTCACCCAATAGAGAAGCATTTTAAAGTTTTGTCCGTTCGGTAACAAAAGTTTGTTTTTTGGTAACGAAACAATTTATGGAGCCTAAACTTGTAAATTTTTTCATAAAATAACAAAAAAAAATTACACGGACAAATTTTGATGGTTTGAAATTTCTCAACTCTCTTCATAGAGGTGCTTTTGACAGTTTTGTCCATTTGGAAATAAAATTTTGTCTATTGGCAATGGACTAATCCACGTAGCTTATACTCATAAAATTTGACATAAAATAACAATAAAAAGTGTACACCTACCCACTTTGCGGGTTTGAAATTGCTCAACTCTCTCTATAGAGGGGCTTTTAGCAGTTTTATCCGTTTGGTAAGAAAAGTTTGTCTTTTGGTAATGAAACAATCCTCGAAGCCTAAACTTGTAAAATTTGACATAAAATAACAATAAAAATTTTACATTGGCAAATTTTGATGCTTTGGAATTTCTTAACTCTCTTCATAAAGGTTCTTTTAAGAGTTTTGTCGATTTGGAAACGAAAGTTTTTCTATTGGCAATAGATTAATCCACGTAGCCTATACTCGTAAAATTAGACATAAAATAACAATAAAAAGTGTACACACACCAACTTTTCGGGTTCGGAATTGCTCAACTCTCTCTATATAGAGCTTTGAACAATTTTGTCCATTTGGTAACTAAAGTTTATATTTTTACAAAGAAACAATCTATGAAGCTTAAGCTCATAAAATTTGACATAAGTCAACAATTAAAATTGTACATCCACCTATGTGGATGGATTGGAATTTTTCTACTCTCTCTATGGAGGAGCTTTTAACAGTTCTGTACATTTGGGAACGAAAGTTGGTCTTTTCACAACGAAACAATTCATGAAACCTAAACTCATAAAATTAGACATAAAATAACAATAAAAAGTGTACACTAACTAACTTTGATGGTCTAGAATTTCTCAACTCCTTTCAAAAAGTTTCTCATTACAATCTATGGAACTTATGCTCATAAAATTTGACATAAGACAACAATAAAAATTGTACACCCCCCAACTTTGATGGGTTGGAATTGTTCAAGAGTCTATATATAAAAGCTTTTAACAGTTCAACACATTTGGAAACGAAAGTTGGTCTTTTGGTAACGAAACAATCCATGAAGCCTAAACTCAAAAAATTATTCTAACATAACAATAAAAAGTGTACACCAACTAACTTTGATGGTCTGGAATTTCTCAACTTTATTTAGAGATGAGCTTTTAATAGTTTTGTCCATCTGAGAAAGAAAGACGAACTTTTGGCAAGGAAACAATTTATGGAGCCTATGCTCTTAAAATTTGACATAAAATTGCAATAAAAATTGTACACCGAAAAACTTTTACAATTTGAAATTCCTCAGCTCTCTCCATAGAGGAGCTTTTAATAGTTTTTTCCATTTGCGAATGAAAGTTGGTTTTTTGGTAACAGATTAATCAATGAATCCTAAACTCGTAAATTTAGACCTAAATTAACAACAAAATGTGTACATCGACCGATTTCAATGGTTTGGAACTGCTCAAATCTCTCCATAGAGGAGCTTTTAACAGTTTTGTCCATTGGGAAACGAAAGATACACTTTTCGCAACGAATTAATCCAAGAAGCTTGAACATGTAAAATTTGACATAAAATAACAGTAAAAAGTTTACACTGCCTAACTTTGATGATTTTAAATTGCTCAATTTTCTCCATAGAGGAGCTTTTAAAAGTTTTGTCCATTTGGGAATGAAAGTTCGTCATTTGGTAATGGATTGCTGCACGAATTCTAAACTCTTAAAATTAGACCTAAAATAACAATAAAAAGTGTATACTGACCAACTTCGATTGTTTGGAATTTCCCAACTCTCTCTATAGTGGAGCTTTTAACTGTTTTATCCATTTGAGAAAGAAAGACGGTCTTTTGGCAACGAAGCAATTTATGGAGCCTATACTCGTAAAATTTGACATAAAATAACAATAAAAAGTGTACACTAAGTAACTTTTACGGATATGAATTGAGTAACTCTAATCATGGAGGAGCTTTTAACAGTTTGTCCATTTGAAATGAAAGTTTTTCTTTTGGGAACTAAACAATCTATGAACCCTAAACTTTTAAAGTTTGACATAAAAATAACAAAAATATTGTACACCAACCAACTTTGGCGGTTTGAAATTGCTCAACTCTCTCCATGGGGAAGCATTTTGAAGTTTTGTCCGTTTGGAAACAAAAATTTGTCTTTTGGCAACGTAACAATCTATGGAGCCTAAACTCCTAAAATTTGACCTAAAATAACAATAAAAACTTTACACCGACAAATTTTGATGGTTTGGAATAGCTCAACTATCTCCATAGATGTGCCTCTTAATAGTTTTGTCCATTTGGAAATGAAAGTTTATCTATTGGCAATGGATTAATCCACGTAGCCTATACTCGTAAAATTAGACATAAGATAACAATAAAAAGTGTACACCGACCAACTTTGCGGGTTTAAAATTGCTCAACTCTCTTTACATATGAGCTTTTAACAGTTTTGTCCATTTGGTAACGAAAGTTTGTCTTTTGGCAACAAAATCACCTATGGAACTTATGCTCATAAAATTTGACATAAGATAACAATACAAATTTTACACCCACCAACTTTGATGGTTTGAAATTGTTCAAGTCTCTCTATAGAAGAGCTTTTAACAGTTCTGCACATTTAGGAAAAGTTGGTCTTTTGGTAATGAAACAATCAACGAAGCATAAACTCGCAAAATTAGTTGTAAAATAAAAATAAAAAGTGTACACTAACTAACTTTGATGGTATAGAATTTCTCAACTCTATTCAAATAGGAGCTTTTAATAGTTTTGTCCATCTGAGAACGAAAGACGAACTTTTGGCAACGAAACAATTTATGGAGCCTATGCCATTTGGGAATGAAAGTTGGTCTTTTGGTAACAGATTAATCCAAGAAGCCTAAACTCGTAAAATTTGATATAAAATAACAGTAAAATGTTTACACCGACCAACTATGATGGTTTAGAATTGCAAAACTCTCTCCATAGTTTTGTCCATTTGAGAAAGAAAGTTTGTCATTTCGCAACAAAACGATCAACGTAGACTAAAATTTTCAAATTTGACATAAAAATAAAAATATAAAGTGAACACCGACCAACTTTAATGGTTTGGATTTTATCAACTTTGTCAATTTAGGACTTTTAAGAGTTTTGTCCAATTGGTAATGAAAGTTTGTCTTTTGGCAACGAAACAATTTACGAAGTCAAAACTCATGAAATTTGACATAAAATAATAAGCAAAAGTTTACACTGACCAACTTTGATTGTTTAGAATTGATCAATTCTCTCCTAAAGGACTTATTCACAGTTTTGTCCAATTTTAACGAAAGTTTGTCACTTGACAATGAAACAATCTACAAAGCCGAAACTTTTAAAACTTGACATAAAAATAATGATAAGAATTGTACACCTACCAACTTTGACAGTTTGGAATTTCTCAACTCTCTCCATAAAGAAGCTTTTCACAGTTTTATCCATTTCGAAATGAAAGTTTGTCTTTTGGCGACGAAAAAATCTACGAAGCCTAAACTCAAAAAATTTGACTTAAAATAACAATAACAATAAAAAGTATACAATGACCAACTTTTATGGTTTGAAACTGTTCAACTCTCTCCATAGAAGAGCTTTAAACAGATTTCTCCATTAGGGAACAAAAGTTGTTCTTTTGGCAGAGGATTAATCCAAGAAGCCAAAAGTCGTAAAATATGACATAAAATAACAACAAAACGTTTACACCAAAAAACTTTGATCGTTTGCAATTGCTCAACTCTCTCTACAGAGGAGCTCTTAACAATTTTGTTCATTTGGAAACGAAAGTTTGTCTTTTGGCAACGAAACAATCTACATAGCGTAAATTTATCAAATTTGACACAAAAGTAACAATAAAAAGTATACAGCAACCAAATTTGATGGTTTAGAATTGCTTAACTCTCTCCATAGAGGAGCTTTTAATATTTTTGTACATTTGGGAATGAAAGTTGGTCTTCTGGCAACGGATTAACCCATGAAGCCTAAACTCGTAAAAGTTGACATAAACAAATAATAAATATTTTACACTGACTAAGTTTGATAGTTTGGAATTGCTCAACTTTCTCCATAGAGTAGCTTTTAATAGTTTTGTCCATTTCGGAACGAAACTTGGTCTTTTGGCAACAGATTAATTCACGAATGCTAAACTAGTAAAATTTGACATAAAATAACAATAAAAATTAAACACCAACCAACTTTGATGGTTTGGAATTTCTCAACTCTCCCCATAGTGGAGCTTTTAACAGTTTTATTTATTGGGGAACGAAAGTTGATCTTTTGGCGACGGATTAATCCAAGAGATCTAAACTAATAAAATTTGACATAAAATAACAATTAAATGTTTACAACGATCAATTTTGATGATTTGGAATTGCTCAACTCTCTTTATAGAGGAGGTTCTAACAATTTTGTCCATTTGATAACAAATGTTTGTCTTTTGGCAACAAAACAATCTGCGTAGCCTAAACTTTTCAAATTTTACATAAAAACAACAATAAAAAGTGAACATCGAAAAACTTTGATGTTTTGAAATTACAGAACACTCTCAATATAGGAGCTTTTAACAATTTTGTTTATTTGGTAAGGAAAGTTTGTCTTTTGGCGATAAAAGAATCTAAGAAGCCTAAACACGTAAAATTTGACATAAAATAACAATAAAAAAGTATACACCAATCAACTTTGATGGTTTGGAATTGCTCCACTATCTCCAAAGAGGAGCTTTTAACAGTTTTGTGCATTTGAGAATGAAAGTTGGTCTTCTGGCAACGGATTAATCCACGAAGCCAAAACTCGTATAGTTTGACATAAAATAACAATAAATGTTTTACATCGACTAAGTTTGATGGTTTGTAATTGCCCAACTCTCTCCATAGAGAAGCTTTTAACAATTTTGTCCATTTGGGAACGAAAGTTGGTCTTTTGGCAACGGATTAATTCACAAAGCTTAAACTCGTAAAATTTGACATAAAATAACAATAAAACGTATACACCAACAAACTTTGATGGTTTGGAATCGCTGAACTCTCTCCACAGAAAAGCTTTTAACAGTTTTGTCCATTAAGGAACAAAAGTTAGTCTTTTGGCAACCGATTAATCCAAAAGACCTTAACTCATAAATTTGAAATAAAATAACCACAAAAATGCTTACAACGATCAATTTTGATGGTTTGAAATTGCTCAACTCTGTCCATAGAGGAGCGTTTAACAGTTATGTCCATTTGGTAAGGAAAGTTTGTCGTTTGGCAACGAAACAATCTGCGTAGCCTAAAATTTTCAAAATTTACATAAAAATAACAATAAAAAGTGAACGTCGACCAACTTGATTGTTTGGAATTGCTCAACTCTCTCGAGGAGGTTCTAACAGTTTTGTCCATTTGGAAACAAAAGTTTTTCTTTTGGCAGCAAAATAATCTACGGATCCTAAACTCATAAAATTTGACATAAAATAACAATAAAGAGTGTACACCGACCAACTTTGATGGTTTAGAATTGTTCAACTCTCTTCATAGAGGAGCTTTTAATAGTTCTGTACATTTGGGAACAAAAATTTATCTTTCGATAACGAAACAATCCACGAATCCTAAACTCATAAAATTAGACATAAAATAACAATAAAAAGTGTACATCGACCAACTTTGATGCTTTAGAATTGCTCAACTCCCTCCATAGAGGAGCTTTAAGCAGTTTTGTTCATTTGGTAATGAAAGTTCGTGTTTTTCCAACGAGACAATATATGGAGCCAATACTCGAAAAATTTGACATTAAATAAAAATAAAACGTGCAACTCGATCAACTTAGATAATTTGGAATTGATCAGCTCTCTCCATAGAGGAACTTCTAACAGTTTTGTTCATAAAGAAGCTTTTAACAGTGTTGTCCATTTTGAAATGAAAGTTTTTCTTTGGGAAATGAAACTATCTACGAAGCCTAAACTCGTAAAAGTCCGATCGGAGCAAGTAAGGTGTCAAATCGAAGCTCGTGGTGAGAGGAGCAAAACCCAAGTGGAATCACCGCCATCGGACCACCGTAGACGGCGGAATCGGCCGGAGAAGTTTCGGTTTTTCGAAATTTCAAAGCTCGATCCCGGTCGATTCAGTAGGAATTTTGGAACGAGACAGGTACCATTAGATTTCTGTTGTTGTGGGCTTCGTTTTGATGTAGGAGTGACCGGAAAATTCGCCGGAAAAATGGATTCCGGCGACCGGCCGGCCGAGTTAACCCAGCTCCGGCGAGTTGACTCGTGTTTGACCGAGTTGACCCGTTGACTCGGGTTTGACCCGTTTTGACTGGGTTGACCCGGTTTGACCATGGACTATTTGACCCGAGTTGACTTTGACCGGGTTTGACTTTTGACCCGAGTTGACCGGGTTACCCCCGTTGACTTTTAGGTTGACTTTTGGTTGACTTTTCCGTATTTTGACTGTCGTGTATACGTATCCGTATTTTGATGCAGGAGGTTGATTTGGAGTTTTCAGACGTATTACGGATTAGCTTAGTCGACATTCCAGGTAGGGATTCTGCCCTAGTTCTTATTTGGGGTTCCGGGGGTTCTGTATTCGACGGACTCCTATTTGTCTATTGGTGTGAAATTCCCGGAGGTTGGGAATTTCTCTGTTTATACTCTTATCTGATTTATTTCCGCAATTGCAATATGTTATGATTATATGTGGTTGTTTTGGAGGTATATGTACGACTGACAGTATTTTTGTGTCTCTTGCGGGCCCACTATCCTGGTGGGGCCCACTTATCCTCCTGTGGGGCCACTATTCTGGTGGGGCCCACCTATCCTTTTGTGGGCCCACATCCATTGGTGGGGTCCACCTCCTAATGTCTGGTTTTATCCTCGAGAGTCCGGATAGGATTCCATTATGATGATCTTCTATGATTTGTGAGATTATGGAGGGATGATTTGTAGAGCGTGGGACCCACATCGGGCAACCCAGCTTACTGGATGATTTATCGATGGTTTTGATCGGGTACGTACCTGGAGACCGGATTGAGGTGAGGTACATCCTAGGGGACGCTCTTCGATGTAGGCGATGCTATCGAGTACCTGATGTAGGCTCGATCCTCATCCAATCTGGGGAGTACCTGGACTGGGAGACACCTTGCGGGGATCAGGGTGGGTCCAGGGGAGGATTTTTTGTTGTTATGTGGATATGAGTTGATACGGATTTGTGTTGATACGGATTTGAGTTGATATGGATTTGAGTTGGATTATGATTGAGTACTGATTTGAGAGTTGTACTTGAGGATGGTAGTGGTGGAGCCTAATCGGTATCTACCCTACGGATTGACTGATTGTGATGAGTTGTGATGTGTATCACTTATGGTTTCTCTGTATGTATTCTATATCTTACAGGCTTTCTTACTTTATCTCTGATTTACTGGAGTTCGGTGATACGGGAGTGTATCACTATTTGAGTTTCCTGTTCATTTCACATACATCTTGAGCTTTTACTTTCCGTTTATTCTGTTGATTGATATTCCTCTATATCCCTACTGAGCTTCGTGGCTCATCCCTTTCATTCATATGTTTTCAGGTGAGATAGCCGGAGTGGATGATCAGCGCAGGGATGTGTGAGGCGTGATGTAGCTGGTGTGGGGATGTTGTGTCTGTCTTTAGTATCTGTTTTTTTCTCGTATTTATGATACTTGGATCTTTCCGCTGTAGACTCTAGTTTGCTTGTTACAGTATGTTGGGTTTGTGTTGGAGATTTTTTACATATATGTGAGGTTTTCCTTCTAGTTATCTTGATGATTTGTAGTAGCTTGGGTTTAAATCCGGTTCGGGGAACGGAGGAGTTCCCTGCCGGTCACGTCTCTGGGTTTCATGGGTGCTCATCCGCACCTATCTGGGAGAGGGGCGTGACATAAACTCTCTCCATAAAAGAGCTTTTAACAGTTTTGTTCACTTGGGAATGAAGGTTGATCTTTTAAAAATGAAAAAAATCTACAAAGTCTCAACTCGTAAAATTTGACATAAAATAACAATAAAAGGTGTACACTTTAAACTTTGATGGTTTGGAATTGCTCAACTATCTACATAAACGAGCTTTTAACTGTTTTGTCTATTTGAGAATGAAAGTTGGTCTTTTGGCAACGGATTAATCTACGAAGCCTAAACTCGTAAAATTAGATATAAAATAATTATAAAAGGTGAACACCGACCAACTTTGATGGTTTGAAATTGCTTAACTCTCTCCATAGAGGAGCTTTTAATAGTTTTGTACATATGGTAGGGAAAGTTTGTCTTCTGGCAACAAAATAATCTGCTAGCATAAACTCGTAAAATTTGACATAAAATAGTAATAAAAAGTGTGCACCGACCAACTTTGATTGTTTAGAATTGCTCAGCTTTCTCCACAGATGAGCTTTTAACAGTTCTGTACATTTGGGAACGAAAGTTCGTCTTTTGGCAACGAAACAATCTATGAATACTAAACTCTTAAAATTAAACATAAAATAACAATAAAAAGTGTACATTGACCAAATTTGATGGTTTAGAATTGCTCAACTCTCTCCATAGAGTAGGTTTTAAAAGTTTTGTACATTTGAGAACGAAAATTAATCTTTTGGCAATGAAATAATCCACGAATCCTAAACTCGTAAAATTAGACATAAAATAACAATAAAAACCGTACACCGACCATCTTTGATTGTTTGGAATCGTTCAACTCTCTCCGTAGAGGAGCTTTTAACAGTTTTGTCCATTTGGTAATGAAAGTTTTTCTTTTGCCAACGAAACAATCTACAAAGCCTAAACTCATAAAATCAGACATACAATAACAATAAAAAGTGAACAGCAATCAACTTTGATGATTTGGAATTACTCAACTCCCTCTACGAATAATATTTGAAATGTTTTGTCCAATTTGAAACGAAAGTTGGTGTTTCACCAACGAGACAATATACGCAGCCTATAATCGTACAACTTGATATAAAATAACAATAAAATGTGCAAACCGTTCAACTTTGAAGGTTCGGAATTGGTCAACTCTCTCCATGGAGGTGCTTTTATCAATTTTGTTCATTTGGGAAAGAAAGACGTTCTTTTGGCGATGAAAAAATATACGGAGCCTATACTCATAAAATTTGACCTAAAATGACAACAAAAGGTGTGCACTAACCAAATTTGATAATTCAAAATTTCACAACTCTAATCACAGAGGAGCTTTTAATAGTTTTGTCCATTTCGTAACGAAAGTTTGTCTTTTGGAAACAAAACAATTTACAAAGCCTAAACTTGTAAAATTAGACATAAAACAACAATAAAAAGTTTACACCTACTAGCTTTGATGGTTTGGAATTGCTCAACTCTATGCATTGAGAAGACTTTAACAGTTTTTTTCATTTGGGAACGAAAGTTAGTTTTTTGACAACGAAACAATCCACAAAGCCTAAACTCATAAATTAGACATAAAATAACAATAAAAATTGTACACTCACCAACTTTGATGTTTTGGAATTGGTCAACTCCCTCTATGGACGATCTTTTAAATGTTTTGTCGAATTTGGAATAAAAGTTGATGTTTTGCGAACGAGACAATATACAGAGCCTATACTTTTAAAATTTGACATAAAATAATTGTAAAACATGCAAACTGATTAACTTGGACTTTCGGAATTGTTCAACTCTCTCGATGGAGGAGCTTTTAATAGTTTGGTCGATTTGGGAGAGGAAGGCGGTCTTTTGTCAACGAAACAATCTTTGGAGCCTACGATCTTAAAATTTGACATTAAATAACAATAAAAGTGAACATTGAAAAACATTGATGGTTTAGAATTGTTCAACTCTCTCCATAGAGGAGATTTTAACATATTCATCCATTTGGTATTGAAAGTTTGTCTTTTGGCCATGAAACAATCTACTGAGCTTAAACTTTTAAAATTTGACGTAAAGATAATGATAAATAGTGTACACCAACCAACTTTGAAGGTTTGGAATTGCTCAACTCTCACCATAGAGGAGCTTTTTTGCCAGTTTTGTCCATTTGGAAACGAATATTTGTCTTTTGGCGACGAAACAATCTACGAAGCCTAAAATAATAAAATTTGACACAAAATAACAATAAAAAGTAAACACCAATCAACGTTGATGGTTTGCAATTGTGCAACTCTCTCCATAGAGGAGTTTTTAACAGTTTTGTGCATTTCGGAATGAAAGTTGGTCTTCAAGCAATGGATTAATCCACGAAGCCTAAACTCATAAATTTGACATAAAATAACAATAAATATTTGACACCAACAACTAAGTTTGACGGTCTGGAATTTCTCAACTATCTCCATAGAGGAGCTTTTAACATTTTTGTCCAATTCGGAAAGAATGTTGGTCTTTTGGCAACGTATTAATCCACAAAACATAAACTCCTAATATTTGACATAAAATTACAGTAAAATGTATACACCAACCCACTTTTGATGGTTTGGAATTGCTCAACCTTATCCATAGAGGAGCTTTTACCATTTTTGTCCATTTAGGAACCAAAGTTGGTGTTTTGGGAATGAATTAATTCACAGAACTTAAACTCGTAAAATTTGAGATCAAATAACAATAAAAAATATACACCAACCAACTTTGATGGTTTAAAATTTCTCAACTCTCTCCATAGAGGAGTTTTTAACAGTTTTGTCCATTGGGAAACGAAAGTTGGTCTTTTGGCAACGGATTAATCCAAGAGACCTAAACAACTTTGAGGGTTTGTAGTTGGTCAACTCTCTCTAAGGAGAAGCTTTTAACAGCTTTTTCCATTTAAGAAATGAGACAGTCTTTTGAAAACTAAATAATCTACAGAGCCTATACTCATAAAATTTGATATAAAGTAACAACAAAAAGTGTAAACCGACCAACTTTTATGGTTCAGAATTGCTCAACTCTAATCACGGAGGTGCTTTTAACACATTTGTCCATTTCGTAACAAAAGTTTTTCTTTTGCCAATGAAATAATCTACGGAGCCTAAACTCCTAAAATATGAGAAAAAAATAAAATTTTTACACCAAACAACTTTGATAGTTTGAAATTGCTCAACTCTCTCCATAGAAGAGCTTTTAACAGTTTTGTCCATTTGATAACGAAAGTTTATCTTTTGTCAACGAAATAATCTACGGAGCCTAAACTCATAATTTTGATGGTTTGAAATTGATCGACTCCATCCATAGAAGAGCATTTAACAGTTTCGTCCATTTAGGAATGAAAGTTGGTCTTTTGACAACAGATTGATCCAGAAAGCATAAAATCATAAAATTTGACATAAAATAATAATAAAAAGTGTACACCGACAAACTTTGATGATTTGGAATTGCTCAACTCTCTTCATAGAGAATCTTTTAATAGTTTTGTCCATTTGGTAATAAAAGTTTCTCTTTTAGCAACAAAACAAACTAGAGAGCCTAAGCACATAAAATTTGTCATAAAATAATAATAAAAAGTGTACACCGACCAAATTTGATGGTTTGGAATCGCTCAACTCTCTTCACAGAGGAGTTTTTAAGAGTTTTGTTCATTTGGTAACAAAAGTTTGTCTTTTGAAAATGAAACAATCTACGACGCCTAAACTGTTAAAATTTGACATAAAAATAATGATAAAAAGTGTACACCAACATACTTTGACGGTTTGGAGTTGCTCAACCCACGAAGCCTAAACTCATAAAATTAGACATAAAATAGCAATAAAAGTGTACACCGACTAACTTTGATGCTTTGTAATTGTTCAACTCTTTCCGTAGAGGAGCTTTTAAAAGTTTTGTCCATTTGCTAATGAAAGTTTGTCTTTTGTCGACGAAACAATCTACGGAGCGTAAACCCATAAAATTAGACATACAATAACAATAAATATGTACACCAATCAACTTCGATGATTTTGAATTGCTTAACTCCCTCTACGAATGATCTTTGAAATGGTTTGTCCAATTTGAAATGACAGTTGGTTTCTTGCCAACGAGACACTATATGGAGCCTATACTCATAATACTTAATAGCTAAAAGCTTCTCCATGGAGAGATTTGACCAATTCTGAACCCTCAAAGTTGATCGGTTTGTACATTTTATTGTTATTTTATCTCAAATTTGATGAGTAGAGGCTCTGTATATTGTCTTGTTGGCAAAACACCAACTTTTTTTCCAAATTGGACAAAACATTTCAAAGATCATCCATAGAAGGAGTTGAGCAATTACAAAGCATCAAAGTTAGTCGGTGTACACTTTTATTGCTATTTTATCATTATTTTTATGTCAAATTTTAAAAGTTTAAGTTTGGTAGATTGTTTCGTTGCTGAAAGACAAACTTTCATTAACAAATGGAGAAAAATGTTAAAAGCTCCTCTATTGAGAGAGTTGAGCAATTCAAAACCATCAATGTTGGTCAGTGTTCACTTTTTATTGTTATTTTATGTCAAATTTTATGAGCATAGGCTACATAAATTGTTTCATTGCCGAAAGACCGTCTTCCATTCCCAAATGGACAAAACTATTAAAAGCTCCTCCATCAAGAGAGTTGACCAATTTCGAACGTCAAACTAAATCGGTTTGCATGGTTTATAATTATTTTATGTCAGATTTTACAAGTATAGGCTCATTATATTGTCTCGTTGGCAAAATGCCAACTTTTGTTCTAAATTGGCAAAACATTTAAAAGATCGTCCATAGATGGAGTTGACCAATTTGAAAACAACAAAGTTGGTCGGTGTACATAATTTTTATTATTATTTTATGTCTAATTTATAAGATTAGTCTTCGTGGATTGTTTCGTTGTCAGAAAACTAACTTTCGTTCCCAAATAGACAAAACTGTTAAATGCTTCTCAATGGAGTGAGTTGAGCAATTCCAAACCATCAAAGTTGGCCGGTGTAAACTTTTTATTATTATTTTATGTAAAATTTTACGAGTTTAGGATCTGTAAATTGTTTTCTTGTCGAAAGACAAACTTTCCTTACGAAATGGACAAAACTGTTAAATGCTCCTTCGTGATTAGAGTTTTGGAATTCCATATTATAAAATTTGGTCAGTGTACACTTGTTGTTGTCATTTTATGTCGAATTTTATAAGTATAAGCTGCCTATATTGTTTTGTCGCCAAAAGAATGTCTTTCTTTCCCAAATGAACAAAATTGTTAAAAGCTCCTCCATGGAGAGAGTTGACCAATTCTGAACCCTCGAAGCTGAACAGTTTGCACATTTTATTATTATTTTATGTTATGTTTTACGAGTATAGGCTTTGTATAGTGTCTCATTTTCGTTTCAAATTAGACAAAACATTTCAAAGATCATTCGTAATGGGAGTTGAGCAATTCCAAATCATCAAAGTTGATTGGTGTACGCCTTTTCTTGTTATTGTATCTCTAATTTTATGAGTTTAGGCTTCATAGATGGTTTCATTGACAAAAGAAAAACTTTCATCACAAAATGTACAAAATTGTTAAAAGCTCCTCTACGAAGAAAGTTCAACAATTTCAAACAATCAAAGTAGGTTGGCGTACGGTTTTCATTGTTATTTTATGTCAAATTTTATGAGTTTAGGCTCCGTAGATTGTTTCGTTACCAAAAGACAAACTTTCGTTACCAAATGGATAAAACTGTTAAAAGCTCCTATATGGAGAGAGTTGAAAAAATTCAAACCATCAAAGTTGGTCGGAGTTCACTTTTTATAATTGTTTTATGTCTAATTTTATGTGTTTCAGTTTCGTAGATTGTTTCATCGCCAAAAGACAAGCTTTCATTTCCAAATGGAAAAAACTATAAAAAGCTCCTCTCTGGAGAGAGTTGAGCAATTCCAAACCGTCAAAGTTGGTCGGTGTACACTTTTTATCGTTATTTTTATTTCAAATTTTAAATGTTTAAGCTCCGTAGATTGTTTCATTGCCAAAAGACAAACTTTCAATACCAAATGGAGAAAAATGTTAAAAGCTCCTCTATTGAGAGAGTTGAGCAATTCAAAACCATCAATGTTGGTCAGTGTTCACTTTTTATTGTTATTTTATGTCAAATTTTATGAGCGTAGACTGCATAAATTGTTTGGTTGCGAAAAGACTGTCTTCCATTCCCAAATGGACAAAACTGTTAAAAGCTCCTCCATCGAGAGAGTTGACCAATTTCGAACATCAAACTAAATTGGTTTGCATGTTTTATTATTATTTTATATCAAAATTTACAAGTATAGGCTCATTATATTGTCTCGTTGGCAAAACATCAACTTTTGTTCTAAATTGGGCAAAACATTTAAAAGATCAACCATAGAGGGACTTCACCAATTCCAAAACAACAAAGTTGGTCGGTGTACAATTTTTATTTTTTATTTTATGTCCAATTTTATGAGATTAGGATTCATGAATTGTTTCGTTGTCAAAAAACTTACTTTCGTTCCCAAATGGACAAAATTGTTAGAAACTTCTCAATGGAGAGAGTTGTGTAATTCCAAACTATCAAAGTTGGCCGGTGTAAACTTTTTATTATTATTTTATGTCAAATTTTACGAGTTTAGGCTCTATAAATTGTTTTGTTGCTTAAAGACAAACTTTCATTACGAAATGGACAAAACTGTTAAATGCCCCTTCGTGTGTAATTTTTATTGTTGCTTGATGTCTAAATTTACTAGTATTCGCTTCGTTGATTGTTTCGTTGTCAAAAGACCAACTTTCGTTCTTAATTGGATGAAACCATTAAAATCTCCTCTATCGAGAGAGTTGAGCAATTTTGAACCATCAAATTTGGTTGATGTACACTTTTTACTTTTATTTGATGTATAATTTTACGAGGATAGGCTCCAAAGATTGTTTCGTTGCCAAAAGACCAACTTTCGTTCGCAAATGGACAATACTGTTAAAAGATCCTCCTTGCAGAGAGTTGAGCAATTTTGAACGATAAAATTTGATCGGAGTGCACTTTTTGTTGTTGCTTTATGTCCAAATTTAGTTGTATTCGCTTTGTAGATTGTTTCATTGTCAAAAGGGCAACTTGCGTTCTAATTGAACAAAACTATTAAAAGCTCTTTTGTGGGGAGAGTTGGCAATTTCAAACCATCAAGGTTAGTCGGTGTACACTTTTTATTGTTATTTTATCTCAAATTTTACAAGTATAGGCTCCGTAGATTGTTTCTTCGTCAAAAGATCAACTTTTGTTCCCAAATGGACAAAACCGTTAAAAGCTCCTCCATCTAGAGAGTTGAACAATTTCGAACCATCATGGTTTATAGGTGTACCATTTTACTATTGCTTTACTTCCAAGTTTATTAGTATTCGTAGAATATTTCATTTCCAAATGACCAACTTTCATTCTCAATTGGACAAAACCATTAAAAGCTCCACTGTGGAGAGAGTTGGGCAATTTTGAACAATCAAGGTTGGTCGGTGTACACTTTTATTGTAATTTTATGTCCAATTTTACGAGTATAGGCTCCGTAAATTGTTTCGTTATCAAAAGAGCAACTTCATTCCAAATGGACAAAAATGTCGAGAGCTTCTCATAGAGAGATTTGCGCAACTGCGAACCATCAAAATTTGATATGTGCACATTTTTTTATTGTTGCTTTATTTCCAAGTTTATTAGTATACACTTCGTAGATTGTTTAGTTGTCAAAGGACTAACTTTTGTTCTCAATTAGACAATAGAGTTAAAAGCTCCTATATAGAGAGAGTTGATCAATTTCGAACCATCAAAGTTGATACGTGTACACATTTTTTTGTTGATTTATGTCCAAATAAACTAGTATTTGCTCCGCAGATTGTTTCGTTGCGAAAAAACCAAATTTTGTTCTCAAATGGAGAAAATCGTTAAAAGCTCATCCATGTAGAGAGTTGAGCAATTCCGAACTATCAAAGTTGATAAGTGTACATTTTTTTATTGTTGCTTTATGTCCAAATTTACTTGCGCACTTCGTATAATGTTTCTTTTCCAAATGACCAACATTCGTTCTCAATTGGACAAAATTATTAAATTTTATGAGTATAGGCGCCCTCGCTTGTTTCGTTGCCAAAAGACCAACTTTTATTCTGAAATGGACAAAAATGTTAACAGCTCCTCAATGGAGAAAATTGAGTAATTTCGAACCATCAAAAGTTGATACGTGTAAACTTTTCACTGTTATTTTATGTCCAAGTTTACTATTATACGCTTCATAGATTGTTTTGTTGACAAAAAATAACTTTCGTTCTCAATTAGACAATAGGGTTAAAAGCTCCTCTATCGAGAGAGTTGAGCAATTTTGAACAATCAATGTTGATAGGTGTGCACTTTTTATTGTTGCCTTATGTCAAAATTTACTAGTATACGCTTCGTAGATTGTTTCGTTGACAAAAGATCAACTTTCGTTCTCAATTGGACAAAACAGTTAAAAGCTCCTCTATGGAGAGAGATTTTGGTAATTCCGAACCATCGAGATAGTTGAACACTTTTTATTGTTATTTTATGTAATATTTTATAAGTATAGACTCCGTAGATTTGTTTCGTTGCCATAAGACCAACTTTCGTTCACAAATATACAAAACCATTAAAAGTTCTTACCTAGAGAGAGTTCATGTGAGATCCCGACCCAAAAATATTATGTTTGGTTAAATTTTAAGTCATAGGTTATTGAAAAATGGGTTCGAAGAGATAACGGACCATTGGAAGTGTATAAGACGCTAAAGAATAGTTTTTGAACTAGGTTCGGTAAATCGGTCATAACTTTTAGTGTACATGTCCATTTCGGGCCCATAATATATCAAATCGAAGCTTAGACCGAGACGGAAAATAAATTGGAGAAAAAACTGGGTTTTTGTTAATAGTAATCCGTCCGGACGGATATGCCTAAACGGAAGGCAGAAGGGTTCTGTGAATAGTAATCCCCGGACGGATAATTGGGCGTCTGGATGGATATGACTAGAGTGAGGGCAGTGGGTTACAGGAACAGTAATCCGTCCGGATGGATGCTTAGGGCGTCCGGACGGCTATCGGAAAATCTGATATTAAGCCCAGAATTTAGGCATTTCTGCCATTACCAACCTTGGGGAAACCCGACTAGAGAGAGAAAGAGAGAGAAGGAGGTTTTAGCAAGAGTTTGACTTGGGGATTGTGGATTGGTGACCCTTGAAGTCAAATAAGGAAGATTCAAGCTTGTTCTTGGAGATTTGGTAAGTTTTTCATAGTTTTTGGAATTTCTAGGTTTTTCTAAATTCGATTGATTCTTAGGGAGGTGAATTCTATGCTTTAGATATGTGGATTATAGGTTGATTTTGGATGTTTATGTAGATTGGTTTATGATTTGGAGTTGATTTGAGCTTCGGTTGATTTTTGAGATTTTTGGAGGAAATTCTAGAGAGAGAAGGTTAGTCTCTCTTGGATTTTGTATTGGAATTGTTATTGTTATGATAAATGTGTGTTATTGACATGTATATATAGATTGGAATGATGAAATATGGTTAGGTTGGTGAAAGGGGGATTTAAACCCTAATTCTTGGAATTTGGAATTGTGTGTTGTGCTCAACTTGAGGTAGGGATTCTTAACCCATTTTCATTTTCTATCGTATTGTTTTTCTCTAAAGAGCGGTTGAAATTCTTCATTGGTCTTTATTAATTGTGTTCTTGCCTAAATTGTTCCTTAGGAAGAACAAACCTTCTTGTTGATTATTGATGAATTTGCATACCCCTTGAATGCTTAATCATCTATTGGGCATGATAAACCTCGTTCATGCATCACGTAGTTATGTATATATATAGGATTTTTATATATACAAGCTTCTTTTCCATGACATTATTGGACATGAATTATAGATGCATTGGGTCTACAAGTATGGACTCGTAGTATCCTTAGGTTATACTTTTGTGATGATGTTGGATACCGAATGGGCACATTGTTGCCGAAATCGGGATTTCCATTATGTAGGTGCACCTATAGTCGTTTCGGGGCAAAGTGCAAGGGTTCCGATGATTTTCCGGAATATTCGTTGCCTGGTACCAGGCGCTATAGAGTGTAGCCCGAGGTTATGTATTATTGTGACATTTTAGGATGCCATGTTGTTGCATTGAGCTTGTTTTAATATTCAGCATTTACATTCTTTATGATTCATTTTATTTTCCCTAGTGAGCCTCCTGCTCACCCTATTCCTTTCTTGTATCCTTCAGGTGAGACCGGTGCTGAGACCCAGGCTGCAGATCAGTAGAAGACGGCGTGACATGGAAGGCCACCCTAGGAGCACTAGGATTTGTGTTTGGTTGTTTGAGAACCTTGGATTTGAATTAAGTACATATAGTACTTTTATTGGTTGACTATTATGTTGTTTATAAATACCTTTTTGGTATGTTGGATGGATGGCCGGGAGGTATGCCGTGTGATCGGGACTCCCGTACATGGATAGTGGACCTTGGGTTCGGATTGATAGACTTTGATAGTCTTTGATGATATTACTGATATGAATATGTTTGCTTATTGATTGCATGTGATTAGGAGGCCTGAGGCCTTGCGTAGTGTGTGAATGTGGATAGATGGCCAGAGGCCCTGTTAGGTTGCGGAACTTCTCTGATTATTATTGATTATCTTTCACGTGTTAACTGAGATGTGACTACAGGTTGGCACCTTCCGATATACGGGGAAGTGCTGTCAGATTTCTTATAGAATCCGGGGTTAGGATGGCGTGTGGTGAAGTCGATAGTGACGGAGTACACGCCTAAAGTGGCGCTCCCGGCTCTGTGCTTGGAATTTGGGTCGGGGAGTCACAGTTTGGTATTAGAGAAAGGTTAGCTCTACGTATGATCTGGGATTGGGACCTAGATGTATTTTAGTAAGTCTCCAGGCCATGTCACGACCTCTGCTGATTCGGTACATTTTCTTATCCCTTAAATCCTCAATAGAAATTATGTATTTAGCAGTGTTATCTGTTGTGGCACAGATGGACACTCGTAGGGTGACCAGGTCATCACGTGCTGTAGAGATCCCTATTGTTGAGGGCAGACAAGGAAGGCCTAGAGGCCGTGGTTGAGGTTGTGGTAGAAGTACAATGTGCACTACTAGGCACACTCATACTACACAGGAGCCAGTGCGTGATCTGAGCATAGGGCAAGACGAGGAAATGGTTGTTCAAGATGGGATAGCCATTGGTGAAGGAGTTCGATTGGAACAACATGAGAGGGCTTTGGAGTTCCTCCAATGCAGGTGCAAGGACAACCAGAGATACAAGTTGCTCCCATCAATAAGATGGGGCAACCCGTGACATTGCAAGACTTGGCCAGTAGCGTAATGAGTTTGGCTCAAGTGGTCTAAGCGCAGATAATTGGAACAAAGATGGGTCATATGGCTTCAGCAGCTAGTGGTAGTGGTGTAGGCGACCTGAAGAGATAGAGGATTGCGTTTCAGGCTGAGAAGGGTCAAAGAGGTGATCGTGGAAAAAGATCAAGGCCACGTGGTGGCAAGCTTATTTGTTATAAGTGCAGTGAAGAAGGTCATAAGAGGGACCAGTGTACGTGTACAGAACTGAGGTGCTTTAGGTGTGGCATGATCGGCCACAAGAAGAGGGAATGTCCATAGAACAGTGGAGGGTTACAACAGACGCAGACACTAGGCTTACAACCGCTACAACGGCTGGCATTGACATAGGAGAGTGATCATGTATTGGAACCTCGGGAGACTTTTGAAAACCTCAAAGTTGTTAGAGGTAATTTCTTGATTTAAAGTAGTTGGATGGGAGTGTCGTTTGAATAGGACGTTTAAATTCCCTTTTATATCCGTAGATGAAAGTTTGGGTTTTAGAGTGCTAGGGATATTTACCACTAACACTTAAATTTATTTAGAGGTGACAAGTTACATGTAAACTCATAGAATATTTCATTTAGGATAATGTTAGTAGAGCTATAAGTTGTGATCGATGACTTTGACGGCATTATGATGGGTGATACTCTGCATCGGCGTGTTCTGTAAAGCCTTTTAGGTGTGACACGTGGTCTAGGAGTTGCAAGTGTGATACGGAGCATCGTTGTGAATGTTGAGTTTAGTTGATTTGGGTCAAAGTAAACTGTTGAGCTACTATGTGGTGCACGAGTTACAGACTGTGATGTTTTATATGCGTGTACTGTTAGGCCCTTTATGGCTATGACGCGTGGTGCAAGGATTACAGAATGTGATACTCTGTATTGGTGTGGATACTGGAGCTTGATTGACAAGGGTAACGCAGGCTGTCGAGCGGTTACATGGTGTATGAGTTGCAAATCGAAATATGGTTTAGCTAAGAAATGATGAGGTGAAGTACTACATTAGTGCGGATGTACCTCGATTAATGGGCAAGTATCTTGTCCATGAGCAGACAATTGGGTTGTTGGTTAAGTGTTCGGGCATGGTTGTAGCGGTGAATGTATTGAAATCAAATGAGAGTGAATGTATGTGAAAAAAAAAATAGATCGAATTTATGTTGGCAAATTAAATAGAATGCGAGGTGTGGTTGAGTCACATCGAGAGCTATGGTGAAAATTGTGCGCATGAGCGGATATTGATAAGTTGGTGGTTTGGGATTGGAAATGGATCGGTGATCTATGGTTGACAGTATGCTATGAAATGGTATTGGAAGTCAATGTAATTTAGGTGGTAATTGACTTGTGTCAATAGAAATGATATTTGTGGAAATGAATAAATGTGGAGAAAAACCTAAAGGGTATAAGAGGTATAAAGGATAGATGGATATTAGATCACATCGAAGCATCCGAGGGATATCTAGGATGTTGTTGAATTGTTATAGTAAATATTTGTTCGAAGCCTAGCAACAACCTCTCAGTCACTTGAAATACTAGTGGGTGGGGACGGGTTGGGGGTAGTGGCCCAAGGGCTTGTGCAAAATCAGTGACCACCGGTGCTGACAATAAATCCGGGTTGGGCTATCACAGAAAAATTGCCTTTTTATAAGTTTCGGCCCTTACCACTCATAAGGCACCCAACAGTCCAGTTAGTTCGAGGCATAACATTACTCGAAGGGGAGATTGTTGGGGTGGTGTGTGTAAGCTAGGAGATGGAGTCTTGGTGACCCTCGTATAAAATGATGAAAAAAAAATGATGATGAAAAAAAAATGATGATGAAAAAAAAAATGAATGTGATGGTGAGTTTAGTGTAGAGTCATGGAAACTTCGTGACAATGGTTGTAGCTAAGAGTTATCTAGTTCCATGATAAACTTATTATTTAGAGTCCATTAAGAGGGACTTGGAAATAGGATTAGCATCCTTGAGGAAGATAATCTTGAAGATTATAAAAGTAAGTAAAATTTGGGGGAAACAAAATTCCTTCAGATCAGGATGTAGAGAGGGAATGAATATTTATTTAGGAACAAATGAATAACATTTTTGTATAGAATGATGGGGCGAAAATAATCCGCTCGAGAATAAGATAAATGGTCTCAAATTGTGAGAGGTACTAAGTGTTTGGTAGTTGTTGATGTGTTTTATTACTAACACTAAATAGTAAAGAAATGGAGATCAATGGTGTTGATTAAGACATCGTTGGTGAAGAGTTTAGACATTGGGTGTTTACTTCGAATGTCAATAGGATAAATATTCTCTACTAAATGGAATATGATGGCGAAGCATGAATGCTTTAGATCTAAAGGTGAGTAACCGCCAGCTATTTACAAAAGAGATTGGATATTTAGAGAATTCATTTATTAAATTCGATAATAGTAATGGTGGACAGAGTAGGAGGGACCGAATAATCTCAAAGTAATATGAAGTTTTATCGAGGCTTTGGAGTATACACTAGCATAGACTAGTTGTCCTGTGAACACATAGTAGCGAGATGGAATTATTACTGACATTGAAGATTCGGGGAAGGCAAATGGATTCGCTAGGAATCTTTCAGAGATAATAGAGATTTTGTGGTACAATTAAAGAGGATTTGGGTGAAGCAAAATCTGCACGGATGTTTTGGAGCACCACAAGAAATAGTGACACGATATGGAGTAGCTGAAAAGGCTAGGGTCGTTTATGGGGTTGAACGTTGGTGCAAGGATACCTAAGGTTGTAGGGGTTGCAAGAAACATGTTAGGCATTTAGACTATATATATGGAAGGGAAACAAGGTGAATGACCATATCATTTAGGAAAATGGCGAGTGGAGAAAACACCCAGGGTTGTTCAGTGAGGGTGCTAGAGGGGTTTGCTTCCAGTCATGGAATGCCTCCTCCATGTTATAAAACGGTGAGGGAACCTTCATGTGTTAGAACAACAGTCACGTTGCAAAACCCAGAAATTGAGTTGGGTGCTTTGGGATGCGTGATTAGAGCATGGACCACGTTTAATGGTGGGAAACAGGATGTCAAGGAAGAATGTGCTCGACTTATGCTTCATAAGTTGAGAAATGATCATTATGTGGAAATAGTGGGTTACAACTACGGGGAAAGCAGCAGTCTAGAGATTCAACAACATGAGACTCGAAGACTTCGACGTGAAATTATACGTCTTAGGGATGAGAACAGAGGGTTACAAAATGAGAATGAAGTCCTGGCAAGTCAGGTCAGGGATTCAGAGAGGTTTGAGGAAGATTCTGAAGAAGAATCTGAGGAGGAATTAGTGTTTGAAGACAAGCATTGTATCACATAAGGTTAGTTGCAGGTGGTCTAGGTTATGTGTAAGAATAAAGCTCATAGAGCAACCGGAAGTTTGTGTGTATGAACTATGGGTCTTAGGAGTAAGAACCCTTGATATTGGATGTATAACCTTATAGTGTGGTAATGTATTCCGAGTTTGTGTGCAAAATATATATATATTTATGTATGTATGTATATCCATATGATGGGTATATACATAGTGAGTGAAATAACTTAATGATTAGTGGAGTATGTATTTATGTGAACCATGATAGTCAATATATCTCTTGAAGAGCATGAGTTCCATGTGGATTTTAAGATTGAGGATGGGTCAACACGCACATCAAATGTGTTGTGCAAACTTAAAGATTTAGCCAAGTTTGTTAAATTTCGGGACGAAATTTGTTTAACGGGGAAGGGATGTGAGATCCCGACCCAAAAATATTATGTTTGGTTAAATTTTAAGTAATAGGTTATTGAAAAATGGGTTCAAAGAGATAACGGACCATTTGAAGTGTATAAGACCCTAAATAATAGTTTTTGAACTAGCACTACACCAAAAAGGGTCATAGATGATAGATAAAAACCGTCATAAAGGGGGGTGCATGACAGTTTTCAATTCTATCATCTATGTCACAATCATCTTTTTATGATAGAAAAAATCTCTATCATGAATTCATGATAGATATTAATAATCATAAATCTGTCACACCAAACAATTCATTTTTTAATTAATTTAGGTAATATTTTGATATAGAGTTGACTTTTTCGTCGTCAAAAATCAAAAATTTGTATTTTTGTGACAGTTTTTGTCTATCATTTTTGTTGGGTGTCAAATTGTTGGGTATCACTAAAACTCTATCACATGGAACTAAACACATTGAAGAACCCAAATAAGATAAGTAAAACCCTGATTCCTCAATTTCATTCCTCTTATTACCCAGAAAACACAAAAAGGAAACTTAGCTTGCATACATGTTAAAATGGAAATTCTCCGGATAATCTATAAATGCAATAAAAAAAACATGAAGGAAGTAGAGCTCAGTAGAAATTGACACAGTGAAGACCCCAAATCAGTTAAGAAATTCAAATTCTTCAATCAATATAAGACTTTTAATAGGAAAGATCAGCTATGAAGATCTCCCATCCAAATACCAAACAAAAATAAAGAGCTGTGATTTCAACACCCTAAACTCATTTTAGTTCATGTGCCCTGGATAAATAATCTAATGTGGAAGGATAAAAATGCAACCTCCTAGGTGTGTGCTCCAAAGAGTCCAAGTCCTTTCTCAACTCTTCACTAAGAGGGCAGTTCGAGTTGCTTGTCCAACTGAAGATTCTAGACTGATGAGTTGGGTAGCCAAGAATGGAACTCTAAAGACTCTTAATCTCTGTGGTAAAAAGAAGAATCTTTCAACCCCTCAGAGGCTTTTCAGATTTCAGCAGAAGTCCCTGGCAATGTACCACAAGGGAGATGGCCAATAAAATAACATTCAACTATTGTTTCTACATCTGAAAGTCATATTTGGTAAACTAAGACTCACTGGTTGAAGTAGTAGCGTCGTCTTTGTGCTTATTCACTGCGCTAAACCATACCTTGGGCTGCCACGTCAAGAATAAGCATGCAATCAGTTAAAGGAAATATATAATCACATACCTAAACATAACATAGAGAAAGCCTCTGCCAAATAGCTAAACCACAACATAGAGAAAGCCTCTGCCAAATAGCTAAGCCACAACATAAGCTTTCATGCATATGTTTTCACTTGCTAAATCATGTTTTTGAATGAATGATTTTCCAATACAAAGGTATTTCGCATACCAAAGCAGAAATACAAGGTTTGAGCACAAGATAATAAAAAGCGAAAACTAAAAAGTTTTGTTGTTTTAGGCTCACAAATTCATGCACTAAAAGCTATTCAAAATTAGTATCATATCAAAAGAGGAATTGGCAATCTACGAGTATACCTTCAAAGAAGAAGGAAACCTTTTTTGCGCTTCCACAGAAGTAATCGTCAGTTGTCTTCTTCTGCTACCTGTGGGGATTGTGCACCAACTCCATATATGCTAGAGCTAACAGTGATGCTATAAATTATATACAAAATATAACTACGAGGGAGAAGATTAGTACATCTCTCAATAAGGATAACACATACAAATGAAGAAAATAACAAGAAAATTGAAAATTTAGGTATGTTTCTATATTTTGTTTAACCCATTGAGCAAGGTGACCTAATGCACTAATCAAACAAAAAGTTGATTAAGATGACCCCATTTTAGAAGCCTAGCTAACCCTATAACACGCAAGGGGTCAGAGATAAAGAAAATAAAAATTGTTTCTTTAGAAACAAAATGTAATCCTGAGACCACAATCACTAAACCAGACTTCAATTACTAAACCTCACCCAAAGAAATTGAAATGCAAAATTTCAGAAAAGCAAGATGGGCGTTAATTAGTCATTCAATAATTGGAATTATATTGTAGCTTGTAAGTACAGTGTTTCTCCTTCCATGTTCACATAAACACAATGTTGTTAAAAGCAATTAAATATGACTTATAACCTGATAATACCACAATATCCAAAAACAAAAGGAGGAGGAGACAAAACACCAACTTTTACAACACTGTTAACGACAAACCTTCCAATTTATAGAAACTATAAACACAAAAATAGCTAAATTCATCAATCTCAAAAGTCAAATCTATTAGCTGAAATTCAAGAAAATGATAGGCGAACCAACCTCAGAAACTCTAAATTCACCATTTTACGACGATCGAAAAATATCTTACCACAAAATTTACATAAATCCATAGTTCCAGTGTTTTTGAATTGCTATTAAATGCAAGAAACAATAAGTAATCAACACAGTCTAGGCCCAAAAAAACCTGATACAGAGGAGAAATATAAAGGCTTCCAAAAAGTGTTGTAAATAGATTTTGAGAACCCTCATGGGAGGATTTGTAACTTCAGAAACTAACAAACTTCGACTAAAATGAGGTTCATAGAAAAATAGAAAAATGATACATCGACTAAAAAAATACATGTCAGAAAGATAAATCTTTAGCAGGTGAAGACGAGAATCAGCATTAAATGCAAGTAAAAAATAAGTTAATACCTGATAAAAAGAAAACTAAAAAAATGATTTTCTTTATGATTTTGATAACTGCAAATGACTGTGATTCTGCAAAGATTAAAACCTGCATTAAAATAAAATGAGATTTGAATTATGAGAAGGTATACTGGAATTGAAACAAAAGAGGAGGCAAAGCTTGTATAAAAGGTAAAAAAAATTGTTATTAACCTTGAATAAAACTTCACCCTATCCCAGGAATATGGGTTGTCAACGGCGTTTAATGTTACAGCTGCAAAGATCAAGATCTGGTTAAAAAAGTAGAGCATACAACGATTTAGACAAAGGATACATCCAGAAACCCACAAGTTCAGTTCGTGATTTTTTTTTCTCCAGAGTAGCTACCGCTTCACTGAAGCGAGATTGAAGGAACTTGAACAACCTCACAAGAAACATCAATCTCTTTCCATCTCACCTTCAGAAAGAAGAAAGTATACCAATTTTAGACACATTGACGGAATCGAAGAGAGAGACCAGGAGAAGAGATCTCATCGAAAGATGCTCGTTGAGAAGAAGAAAACCAAATCTGCTCACTTGAACTAAATTGAAGAAAGAAAAAAGAAACCAAGAGAACAAACTACACCAATTTTAGATACATGAACCAAATCAAATAGAGGAGAGAGAGAACAAGAGAAGATTACTCACCTAAATATCCTCGTTGAGCCGAATGACCTAAACCACACCACACAAAGAAAAACCAAATGAACGGATGACCTGAAGGAAGACAAAGGGAAAGAACGAAGAAACAGGGATAATTACAACAAAAGTAAATAGTGAAATAGCTGCAATTGAATCTCATAGCCACCAGAATCATACAAAAATGAAATTAGTAGAACTAAGATCTGTACTCGGAAAGCAGAGAATGAGAATTGAGTCATTCGTCGACCATCTTCGATCTGGTAGGACCTAATCGGTCAAAATCACCCAAGGTTTGTTGATTTTATTTAATAAAATATTAATTAAAATTTGGACATTAATAATAAAATTATATAAAGAAATATGTGATAGATATTATTTATATCACAAATGTATCATATTTTTTTGATAGATAAAAGTACTGTCACAAATCTATCACAAGACTATCAACTATTTATAATAGACAAAACTTCTATCACAAATCTATCACAAAAATATCGTCTATTCATGATAGACAAAAATTTCATCACAAATCTATCATCAATTCTATGATAGATCATTTTTCTATCATAAATCTATCATTGTTTTATGATACAACTGATTTCTATCATAAATGCTCTATCATCTATTCCTATTTTTCTTGTAGTGTAGGTTTGGTAAATCGGTCATAACCTTTAGTGCACATGTCCGTTTCGGGCCCATAATATATCAAATCGAAGCTTAGACCGAGACGGAAAATAAATATGAGAAAAAACTGGGTTTCTATGAACAGTAATCCGTCCAGATGGATATGCCTAAACAGAAGGCAGAAGGGTTCTGTGAACAGTAATCTGTCCGGACGGATGCTTAGGGCGTCCCGACGGCTATCGGAAAATCTGATATTAAGCCCAAAATTTAGGAATTTCTGCCATTACCAACCTTGGGGAAACCCGACAAGAGAGAAAGAGAGAGAGAAGAAGAGAGAGAAGGAGGTTTTAGCAAGAGTTTGGCTTGGGGATTGTGGATTGGTGACCCTTGAAGTCAAATAAGAAAGATTCAAGCTTGTTCTTGGAGATTTGGAAAGTTTTCCATAGTTTTTGGAATTTCTAGGTTTTTCTAGATTCGTTTGATTCTTAGGGAGATGAATTCTATGCTTTAGATATGTGGATTATAGGTTGATTTTGGATGTTTATGTAGATTGGTTTATGATTTCGAGTTGATTTGAGCTTGGGTTGAGATTGGAGATTTTTAGGGGAAATTCTAGAGAGAGAAGGTTAGTCTCTCTTGGATTTTGTATTGGAATTGTTATTGTTATGATAAATGTGTGTTATTGACATGTATATATGGATTGGAATGATGAAATGTGGTTAGGTTGGTGAAAGGGGGATTTAAACCCTAATTCTTGGAATTTGGAATTGTGTGTTGTGCTCAACTTGAGGTAGGGATTCTTAACCCATTTTCATTTTCTATCGTATTGTTTTTCTCTAAAGAGTGGTTGAAATTCTTCATTGGTCTTTATTAATTGTGTTCTTGCCTAAATTGTTCCTTAGGAAGAACGAACCTTCTTGTTGATTATTGATGAATTTGCATACCCTTTGAATGCTTAATCATCTATTGGGTATGATAAACCTCGTTCATGCATCACGTAGTTATGTATATATATAGGATTGTTATATATACGAGCTTCTTTTGCATGACATTATTGGACATGAATTATAGATGCATTGGGTCTACGAGTATGGACTCGTAGTAGCCTTAGGTTATACTTTTGTGATGATGTTGGATACCGAATGTGTGAGATCCCGACCCAAAAATATTATGTTTGGTTAAATTTTAAGTAATAAATTATTGAAAAATGGGTTCGAAGTGATAACGGACCATTGGAAGTGTATAAGGCCTAAATGATAATTTTTGAACTAGGTTCGGTAAATCGGTCATAACTTTTAGCACAAATGTCTGTTTCGGGCCCATAATATATCAAATCGAAGCTAAGAACGAGACAGAGCTAAAAATTAAAGGCCACACGCCTAGGAGCTCTCCTAGGCGGTCGCCTAGGCGTGTACAAAATTTGCACGGGACAGTGGGTTCAAAATTTAAACTTAAGGTCAATGCGCCTAGGCGCAAATTCTGAGCGCCTAGGCCCTCCCCGAGCTGTTAAAAGCCAGTGCGCGACCAGAACTTAATCGTTGTGAAAAATTTCGACTTTTAGAGAGAGAGAGAGAGAAATAGAGAGATAAAAAGAGATTCTTGAGAGATTTCAAGGATTGAAGCTTGGATTGAAGGATAGAAGAAGATTAAAGAAGAGTTTGACCAAGTTGGAGGGATTTGAGGTAAGTTTCTAGTTTTCCATAAAACCTAGGGTTTTTGTAATTTCGAATGGAACTTCGAATGGCTGTTTTAGAATGACTATAGAGGTTGATTTAAGTCTATATATGTTGATATATACTAGGTTGTTTGAAGATTTGGTGGATTGAAGGTTTGAAGGCTTGAACTTAGCATATTTGGGTTCTAGAGAGAGAAAGGTAATTTTCTCTTATGTTGTTGGTTTGATTTATGTTGATTATGGTTATGGGGGATTAATTTGTGGGATTGGGTGATGAATTTGCTATATGGTAGGTTCGGAAACTCAAACCCTAGAATTTGGGAAAAACTTGTAGTTTGTGATAGCTTGGAATTGAGGTAGGGATTCTTACCCCATTTTCTATCGTATTGTTCTTTTCTAAAGAGCGGTTGAAATTCTTCATTGGTCTTTATTATTTGTGTTCTTGCCTAAATTGTTCCTTAGGAAGAACGAACCTTGTTGTTGGTTATTGAAGAATTTGCATACCCTTTGAATGCTTAATCATCTATTGGGCATGATAAACCTCGTTCATGCATCATGTAGTTATGTACATATATAGGATTGTTATATATACGAGCTTCTTTTACATGACATTATTGGACATGAATTATAGATGCATTGGGTCTACGAGTATGGACTCGTAGTATCCTTAGGTTATACTTTTGTGATGATGTTGGATACCGAATGGGCACATTGTTGCCGGAAATCGGGATTTCCGTGGTGTAGGTGCACCTATAGTCGTTCCGGGGCAAGTACAAGGGTTCTGATGATTTTTCGGAATATTCGTTGACTAGTGCCAGGCGCTGTAGGGTGTAGCCCGAGATTATACATTGTTGTGACATTTTAGGATGTCATGTTGCTGCATTGAGCTTGTTTCATTATTCAGCCTTTACGTTCTTATGATTCATTTTGTTTTCCCTACTGAGCCTCTTGCTCACCCTATTACTTTTCTATATCCTTCAGGTGAGACTGGTGCTGAGAACCAGGCTGCAGATCAGTAGGAGGCGGCGTGACATGGAAGGCCACCCTAGGAGCACTAGGATATGTATTTGGTTGTTTGAGAACCTTGGTTATGAATTAAGTACATGTAGTACTTTTATTGGTTGACTGTTATATTTCTTAAATACCTTTTCGGTATGTTGATGGATGGTCGGGGGGTATGCCGTGTGATCGGGACTCCCGTACTTGGATATAGGACCTTGGGTCCGGATTGATAGACTTTGATAGTCTCTGATAATATTATTGATATGAATATGTTTTGCTTATTGATTGCATGTGATTAGGAGGCCTGAGGCCCTGCCTAGAGTGTGAATGTGGTTAGATGGCCAGAGGCCCTATTAGGCTGCGGAACTTCTCTGATTATTATTGATTATTATTTTCCGTGTTAAATGGGATGTGACTCCAGGTTGGCACCCTCCGATATACGGGGAGGTGCTGTCAGATTTCTGTTAGAATCCGGGGTTAGGTTGGCGTGTGGTGAGGTCCTTAGTGATGGGGCACACGCCTAAAGTGGCGCTCCCGGCTCAGTGCGTGAATTCTGGGTCAGGGCGTCACAGAATGGGCACATTGTTGCCAAAATCGGGATTTCAATTATGTAGGTGCACCTATAGTCATTTCGGGGCAAAGTGCAAAGGTTCCGATGATTTTTCGGAATATTCGTTGCCTGGTGCCAGGCGCTGTAGGGTGTAGCCCGAGGTTATGCATTGTTGTGACATTTTAGGATGTCATGTCTCTGCATTGAGCTTGTTTCAATATTCAGCCTTTACATTCTTTATGATTCATTTTATTTTCCCTAGTGAGCCTCCTGCTCACCTATTATTTTCCTGTATCCTTCAGATGAGACTGGTGCTGAGACCCAGGCTGCGGATCAGTAGGAGGCGGCGTGACATGGAAGGCCACCCTAGGAGCACTAGGATTTGTGTTTGGTTGTTTGAGAACCTTGGTTATGAATGAAGTACATATAGTACTTTTATTGGTTGACTATTATGTTGTTTAAATACCTTTTAGTATGTTGGATGGATGGTCGAGAGGTATGCCGTGTGATCGGGACTCCTGTACCTGGATAGTGGACCTTGGGTTCGGATTGATAGACTTTGATAGTCTTTGATGATATTATTGATATGAATATGCTTGCTTATTGATTGCATGTGATTAGGAGGCCTGAGGCCTTGCCTAGTGTGTGAATGTGGATAGATAGCCAAAGGCCCTGTTAGGCTGCGGAACTTCTCTGATTATTATTGATTATCTTTCACGTGTTAAGTGAGATGTGACTACAGGTTGGCACCCTCCGATATACGGGGAGGTGCTGTCGGATTTCTGATAGAATTCGAGGTTAGGATGGCGTGTGGTGAGGTCCATTGTGAAACCCCGACCCAAAATTTTTTGTAATTTTTGAGTTTTTCACAAAGGGGAAAAACAGGACTAGGCGCACCATGGGGCGCCTAGGCGCTGCGCCTAGGCGCTGCGCCTAGTCCAGTGGAAGGCTGAAATGAAGAGCATCAGAAGAAGCTGGAGCGCCTAGGCGCCCGAGTAGCACGCCTAGGCGGTGTGCGCCTAGGCGTGTGCAATAGAGCGCCCAGGGGCGCCTAATCCAGCAGTAGTGCATTCAAGAAGAGAGTCCAGGAAATGAGGTACTGGACTGGGCGCACCCCAGGGCGGCTAGGCGCTGCGCCCAGTCCAGTGGGCGACCAAAAATTGGAGTAGGCGCAGAGGCGCCTAGGCGCTCGCCTAGGCGCACAATGCCTAGGCATGAAAGCCCTGCACGCCCAGGATGGCGCCCAGGGCAGCGCCTGAAGGACCTTAAGTAGAGGCCTGGGTGCCTAGGCGCCCAGGGTAGCGCCTAGGCGCAGCCCGATTTCTTCAAAAGGCTTCCGCGAGCCAGTTATGAGGTTTCTGAGTTTTGGTTCATCCTAGAGAGAGAGAGGGTGACGATTCTAGAGAGAAAAGAGTATTGGAGGTGATTATTGGAGATTAGAGCTTAGTTTTGGAGATTTGGAAAGGATTCAAGGAAGATTCAAGCCTTGGAGGTAAGTTTCTTCATTTTTCCATTTCTAGAGTTTTGAGTAGATCTTGTTAGTTTCTTTTAGAGTTGATTCCTATGGTTTAGATATGTTAATCCTAGGTTGATTTTGGATGTGTATGTAGATTGGTTTGTGATTTGGAGTAGAGTTGAGCTTGGGTTGAGTTTGAAGGATTTTGGAGAAATTTCTAGAGAGAGAAGGTGAGTAAATTCGAATTCATTGATCAAATTAATGTTTATATGAGTTGTGGTTGATATATTGATGCGTGTAAGGGTTCGGTTTCGCCACATTGTAGGTTTAGGCAAACCGAAACCCTAGGAACGGAATTTGGGGATATTGTTTTGGTAAATTGCTCGACACGAGGTAGGGGATTCCAACCATTCTTTCTATCGTTCGTTTTCGATATTTTAAGAGCGTTTCGATTCCTCATTGTTCGTTCCATTTGTGTTTCCGCCTTAATTGCTCCTAAGGGGAAACGAACCCTAATTATGATTCTTGTTGATTCTTGATGTTGCATGACCCGAGTGTGTGTGTTCCATCTCCTATGGACACGATGTGGTTTCCGTTCATGCATCATGGTAGTTATGTATATATATGTAGGTTGTTCATATATATATCTATTCAGCATGTCATGACATAATGCATTAGAGTTGCATGGGGAACCGGGTATGGACTCGGGGCTCCTTAGGTTTCTTGAAAGCTACTTGGAGGGATGACGAGGTGATGAGAGTTACCACTGAGTCATATGAACTCCAAGTAGGATAACGCACTAGAGGTATGGTTCATGAGGGACTTGCCTAAAGTGGTGCGGGCGTGGTAAAGTCACGCAACCGTGTAATCCAAGAGCGTTTGATGTTTGGGAGCTTGCTCCTGTTCAATAGTCATGGTTAGCGACCATGATATTGATGAGTTGATTTGGTGAGCTTGCTCACGTTCGATATTACATGGAACGAGCCTTGGTATCGATGAGGTTGCTCATTGAGGGGATAGCCCGGGTTGATGTTCTATGTGATTGTTGAGTTTATGTTCATGTGGTAGGTTCATATTGTTGCATAACCTATTGTTTCCGATTCGGCCTTATGCTCATGTTACTCATAACCCTACTGAGCTTCTTGCTCACCCTCTACTTTCATTCCTTCCCACAGGTGATACTAGTACAGGTACAGGTACTAGTGGAGCGGATCAGTGAGAGCGGGATGTGACATGGATGGCCCTGGGTAGAATGTGGGTGCTAGAGAGATACTCTAAGCATGTATTTATATATGATGTATTGATGTTTATTCATGATAATCTTATAACCATTTGGCACCAGAGGGTGTATGCATGATGTATGCTGAGTTGATTTTTGGTTATATGATATTATGAATTTGATGATGTGTTTATACTATCAGTTTGTGCATGCTGGTAGTGGATGGCCTGAGGCCCTTACGATCATGATTGCATGTGATTGAGGTCTGAGGCCTAGCTAGGTTGCTAGTGTGATGGAGGATTTTATGCTGTGTGTTTCTGATGCAGGCAGGGACTCTCCGACATACGAGGAGATGCCGCCGGATTTCCGGACTTCCGAATGATCGCACTAGCGGCCTAGGACGGTGCCGGAGGGCACCAGTGGCGTGCCCGGATCGGGGGGTCACATCCATAGTGACGGAGTGCACGCCTAAAGTGGCGCTCTCGGCTCTGTGCTTGGAATTTGGGTCGGGGCGTCACAGTTTAGTGATTTCAAACTATCAAATTTGATCGGTGTGAACTTTTTATTGTTGTTTTATGTCAAATTTTATGAGTATAAGCTCAGTATATTCTTTCATTGCCAAAAGACCAATTTTCGTTCTCCAATGGACAAATCCCTTAAAAACTCAAGTATGGAGAAAGTTGAGCAATTTTGAACCATTAAAGTTTATAGGTGTACACTTTTTATTTTTGCTTTATGTCTAAATTTACTAGTATGCGCTTCGTAGAACGTTTTTCTTCCAAATGACCATTTTTCATTATCAATTGGACAAAACCGTTAAAAGCTTCATTATGGAGAGAGTTGGGCAATTGCAAACCATCAAGTTTGGTTGGTGTACACTTTGTATTCTTATTTTATGTCTAATTTTACGAGTATAGGTTCCGTAAATTTTTTCATTGTCAAAAACCAACTTTCATTCCAAAATGGACAAAAAAATGTTAAAAGCTCATCCATGGAGAGATTTGAGCAATTCTGAACCATCAAAGTTGATAGGTGTACACTTTTTTTACTGTTGATTTATTTCCAACTTTACTAGTATACGCTTTGTAGGTTGTTTCGTTGGCAAAAGACCAACTTTTGTTCTCAATTAGACAATAGGGTTAAAAGCTTCTCTATCGAGAGATTTGAGCAATTTCGAACCATCAAAGTTGATAAGTGTAGACTTTTTGTTGTTTCTTTATGTCAAAATTTACTAATATTCGCTCCATAGATTGTTTCATTGCCAAAGGACAACATTTTTTTCTCAAATGGACAAAACCGTTAAAAGCTTATGCATGCAGAGAGTTGAGAAACTTCAAACCATCAAAGTTGAAAGGTGAACACTTTTTATTGTTGTTTATGTCAAAATTTACTAGTATACGCTTCATAGATTATTTCATTTCAAAAATATCAACTTTCGTTCTCAATTGAACAAAACTGTTAAAAGCTCCACTATGGAGATAGTTGGGCAATTTCTAACCATTACGGTTGGTTGGTGTATAATTTTTATTGTTATTTTACTTCAAAATTTATGAGTATAGGCTCCCTAGCTAGTTTCATTGCCAAAAGACCAACTTTTGTTCCAAAATGGACAAAAATGTTAAAAGCTCCTCCATGGAGAGAATTTAGTAATTTCGAACCATCAAAGGTGATAAGTGTCCACATTTTATTGTTTTTTATGTCAAATTTTACGAGTATAGGCTCCGTAGATTGTTTTTTCAACAAAAGACAAACTTTCGTTCCCAAATAGACAAAACTGTTAAAAGCTCTTCCATGTAGAGAATTGAGCAATTTCGAACCATCAAAGTTGATAAGTGTTAACTTTTTGTTGTTTCTTAAAGTCGAAATGTACTAGTATGCACGTCGTAGAATGTTTCGTTTCCAAATAACCAACTTTCGTTCTCAATTGGACAATACCTTTAAAAGCTCTACTATGGAGAGAGTTAGGCAATTCCGAACCATCAAGGTTTGTCAGTGTACACTTTTTATTGTTATTTTATGTCTAATTTTACGAGTATAGGCTCTGTAGATTGTTTCGTTGTCGAAAAACCAACTTTTGTTCTAAAATGGACAAAAATGTTGAAAGCTCTTCCATGGAGAGATTTGAGCAATTACGAACCATCAAAGTTGATAGGTGTACACTTTTTACTGTTGCTTTATTTTGAAGTTTACTAGTATACACTTCGTCGATTGTTTAGTTGGCAAAAGATGAACTTTCATTCTCAATTAGACAATAAGGTTAAAAGCTCTTCTATCGAGAGAGTTGAGCAATTTTGAACCATTAATGGTTATAGTTGTACACTTTTTTCTGTTGCTTTATGTCTAAATTTACTAGTATTCACTCCGTAGATTGTTTTGCTGCCAGATGGCCAGCTTTCATTCCCAAATGGACAAACCCATTAAAAGCTCCTTCATGTAGAGAGTTGAGCAATTACTAACCATCAAAGTTGATGGTGTACACTTTTTATTATTACTTTATGTCCAAATTTACTAGTATGCGCTTCCTACAATGTTTTGCTTCCAAATGACCAACTTTCGTTCTCAATTGGACAAAGTCGTTAAAAGCTCCATTATAGAGAGAGAGTTGGGCAATTTTGAACCATCGAGGTTAGCCAGTGTACACTTTTTATTGTTATTTTATGTCTAATTTTACGAGTGTAGGCTCCGTAGATTGTTTCGATTCCAAAAGACCAACTTTCATTCCAAAATAGAAAAAAATGATAAAAGCTCCTCCATGAAGAGAATTGAGTAATTTTGAACCATCAAAATTGATAGGTGTGCAATTTTTATTGTTTTTTTATGTCCAAATTTGTCAGCATACACTTCGTAGATTGTTTCCTTGTCAAAAGATCAACTTTCGTTCTCAATTGGACAAAACCATTAAAAGTTTCTCTATTGAGAGAGTTGTGCAATTTGTAACCATCAAAGTTGTTCGATCTACACTTTTTATTGTTATTTTATGTCAAATTTTATGAGTATAGGCTCCGTATATTGTTTGCTTGCCAAAAGACCGACTTTTGTTCCCTAATAGACAAAACTGTTAAAAGCTCCTCCATGTAGAAAGTTGGGCAATTGTGAACAATCAAAATGGATAGCTGTATAGTTTCTATTATTGGTTTATGTCCAAATTTACTAGAGTGCGCTTCGTAGAATGTTTCGTTTCCAAATGAAAAACTTTCGTTGTCAATTGGACAAAACCGTTAAGAGCTCCATTATGGAAAGATTTGGGCGATTGCGAACCATCAAAGTTGTTTGGTGTACACTTTTTATTATTTTTTTATGTTGAATTTTACGAGTATAGGCCCTGTAAATTGTTTCGTTGCCAAAATACCAACTTTCGTTCCAAAATTGAGAAAATTGTTAAATGCTCCTCGATGGAGAGATTTGTACAATTCCAAACCAACAAATTTGATAGGTTTACACTTTTTAATGTTGCTTTACTTCCAAGTTTACTACCATACGCTTTGTAGATTGTTTCGTTGGCAAAAGGCCAACTTTTTTTCTCAATTAGACAATAGGGTTAAATGCTCCTCTATTCAGAGAATTGAGCAATTTCGAACCATCAAAGTTGATAAGTGTACACCTTTTATGGTTGCTTTATGTCAAAATTTACTAGTACTCGCTCCGTATATTGTTTCGTTGCCAACTTTTGTTATTAAATGGACAAAACTGTTAAAAGCTCCACTATGGAGAGAGTTGGGCAATTCCAAACCATCAACGTCGATAGGTGAACACTTTTTATTGTTATTTTATGTCAAATTTTACAAGTATAGGTTCCATAGATTGTTTCATTTCCATAAGACCAACTTTCATTCTCAATTGAATAAAATCCTTAAAAGCTCCTCTATCAAGAGAGTTGAGCAATTTCGAAGCTGTAAAGTTGGTCGTTGGGCACTTTTAATTGTTATTTTAAGTCAAATTTTACGAGTATAGGCTCCGTAGATTGTTTTTTCATCAAAAGACAAACTTTCATTCCCAAATGTACAAAACCATTAAAAGCTCATCCATATGGAGAGTTGAGCAATTTGGACTTGTCAAAGTTGATAGGTGTACACTTTTTATTGTTGCTTTATGTCCAAATTTACTAGTATGTGTTTCGTAGAATGTTTCATTTCCAAATGACCAACTTTTGTTCTCAATTGGATAAAACTGTTAAAAGCTCCACTATGGAGAGAGTTGGGAAATTCTAAACCACAATGTTTGGTAGGTGTACACTTTTTATTGTTATTTGATGTCTAATTTTACGAGTATAGGCTCCGTAGTTTGTTTCGTTGACAAAAGACCAATTTTCGTTCCAAAATATCCAAAAATGTTAAAAGCTCCTCGATGGAGAGATTTGAGAGATTAGGAACCATCAATGGTTATGGGTGTACACTTTTTACAGTTGCTTTATTCCTATGTTTACTAGTATACTCGTCGTACATTGTTTCATTGGCAATAGACTAACTTTTGTTCTCAATTAGACAATAGGGTTAAAAGCTCCTCTAACGAGAGAGTTGAGCAAATTCAGACCATCAAAGTTGATAGGTGTACACTTTTTTTTGTTGCTTTATGTCCTAATTTAATAGTATATGCTCCATAGATCGTTTCATTGCCAAAAGACCATCTTTTGTTCTCAAATGGACAAAATCATTGAAAGCTTCTCCATGGAGAGAGTTGAGGAATTCCGAACCATTAAAATTAAAATTTGTATACTTTTTATTGTTGCTCTATGTTAAAATTTACTAGTATACGCTTCGTAGATTGTTTCGTTGCCATAAGATCAACTTTCGTTCTCAAATATACAAAAGCGTTTGAAGTTCCTCCATAAAGAGAGTTGAGCAATTCGGAACTATCAAATTTGACAAGTGTGCACTTTTTATTATTATTTTATGTCAAATTTTATGAGTATAGGCTCCGTAGATTGTTTGGTTGTCAACATACCAACTTTCGTTCCAAAATGGAGAAATTTTTAAAAGCTCCACAATATAGAGATTTAAGGAATTACGAATTATCAAAGTTGATAGGGGTACACTTTTTACTGTTGCTTTATTTCCATGTTTACATTTATGCGCTTCGTAGATTGTTTCTTGCTTAGGGTTTGTGGGCATGGTGATTTTACTTGGCCAGTAAGAGCCACGTCGTGATCAACCTTGTTTGTTGTTGGGAGGTTGGTTCTGCATTGGCTAAACCTAAGCTTTTTGTCTTTGCTTCTCTTGTTGAATCTATTTGGCTATGGTTGTTTCTTCTTTCTGGGTTTTGTTTTGGCCGTGCGAATTGGAGTTTGTTTCTTCCTTTATGAGTCTGCATGGTTTATTTATGTTGGCTGGTATATCATGTTCCTTGCGCGACATCCTGCTGGTTCAGTCTATTTTTATGGCTGGTGTTAGGCTTTTTTTTTCACGGCTTTCTGCTAGCCATAGTCTATGCTGGTGTTAGGCGTGCTTTTTGGTTTGCCTAGTGTTAGGCATGCCTTGGTGTTGGTGTTTCCACATCCCTGCCCTTCTTAGTTGCAGAATATTCTTCTCCCAGTTTAGTGATAGTCTTGGTTGGTTGGGTTCCTTGTAGTTTGTATTTTATATGGGTTATTTGCTATTTTAATTATTCTTGTCACCTCAGTATTCCTCCGCCACAAGTGAGGCTATTAATAAACATCATAGGTACTGTCCTCTTTTATATAAAAAAAATGATTGTTTCGTTGTCAAACGACCAACTTTTGTTCTCAATTAGACAATAAGGTTAAAGGCTTTTCTATCGAGAGAGTTGAGTAATATCGAACCATTAAAGTTTATAGGTATACACTTTCTATTTGTTTTTAAATGTCCAAATTTACTAGTATTTGCTCCGCATATTGTTTCGTTGCAAAAAGACCGACTTTTATTCTTAAATGGACAAAACCGTTAAAAGCTTCTCCATTGAGAGTTGAACAATTCCGAACCATCAAAATTGAAAGGTGTACAATTTGTATTGTTGCTTTATGTCAAAATTTACTAGTCTAGGCTTCGTAGATTGTTTCGTTGCCAAAAGACCAACTGTCGGTCCCAATTGGACGATAGCTAAAAGCTCTTCCATGGAGAGGGTTGGGCAATTCCGAACCAGGTGAACATTTTTTACTGTTATTTTATGTCAAATTTTATAAATATAGACTCCGTAGATTTTTCGTTGCCATAAAACCAACCTTCGTTTCCAAATATGAAAAACCGTTAACAGTTCCTCCCTAGAAAGAGTTGAGCAATTCTGAACCATCAAATTTGACTGGTGTGCACTTTTCATTGTTATTTTATGTCAAATTTTACGAGTATAGGCTCCGTAGATTTCTTCTTCGCCAAAAGACCATCTTTCGTTCTCAAATGGACAAAACCATTAAAAGCTCCTCCATGTAGAGAGTTGAGCAATTTCGAACCATCAAAGTTGATACCTGTACACCTTTTATTATTTCTTTCTGTCCAAATTTACTAGTATGTTCTTCGTAGAATGTTTCATTTCCAAATTACCAACTTTCATTCTCAATTGGACAAAATTATTAAAAGCTCCTCTATCAAGAGAGTTGAGCGATTTTGAACCATTAAAGTTGATAGGTGTACACTTTTTATTGTTGCTTTATGTCCAAATTTACTAGTATTCGCTTCGTAGATTGTTTCATTGTGAAAATACCAACTTTCTTTCTCAACTAGACAAAATTGCTAACAGCTCCTTTATCGAGAGAGTTGAGCACTTTTTGACCATCAAAGTTGGTCGGTGTACACTATTTATTGTTATTTTATGTCAAATTTTATGACTATAGCCTCCGTAGATTGTTTCATTGCCAAAAGACCAACTTTCGTTTCCAAATAGATAAAACTTTTAAAAGATCCTTCTTGGAGAGAGTTGAGCAATTTTAAACAATAAAAATTGATCATTGTGCATTTTTCATTGTTATTTTATGTTAAATTTTATGATTATGGGATCCGTAGATTGTTTTGTTGCTAAAAGATGAACTTTCGTTCCTAAATGCACAATATCGTTAAAAGATCCTCTTTGGAGAGAGTTGAGAAATTTATAACAAAAAAATTATATGTGTGCACTTTTTATTGTTATTTTATGTCAAATTTTACGAGTATAGGCTTTATAGATTATTTCGTTACCAGAATATCAACTTTCGTTCCCAAATGGACAAGACCAATAAAAGCTCCTTCATGGAGAGAGTTGAGCAAATCCAAAGTGGGCAAAATCGTTAAAAGTTTCTACATGGAGAGAATTGAACATTTCCAAATGTTTCGTTGTCGAAAGACCATCTTTAGTTCCAAAATAGATAAAATCATTAAAAGCTCCTACATGAAGAGACTTGAGTAATTACGAACCATAAAAGTTGATAGGTGTACTTTTTTTGCTGTTTTTAAGTCCTAATTTATCAATATATGTTTCGTAGATTGTTTTGTTGTCGAAAGACCAACTTTCGATCTCAATTGAACAAAATCCCTAAAAGCTGCTCTGTCGAGAGAGTTGAGCAATTTTGAATCATAAGAGTTGGTCCGTGTACATTTTTAAATGTTATTTTATGTCAAATTTTACGACTGTAGGATCCATAGATTGTTTTGTTTTCAAAAAACCAACTTTCATTCAAATGGACAAAACCGTTAAAAGCTCCTTCATGTAGAGAGTTTAACAATTTCGAACCGTCAAAGTTGATAGGTGTACACTTTTTATTGTTTCTTTGTGTCCAAATTTACTAGTATGCGCTTCATAGAATGTTTCGTTTCCAAATGGCCAATTTTCATTTTGTATTGGACAAAATCATTAAAAGCTCATTTATGGAGAGAGTTGTACAATTCTGAACTATCAAGGTTGCTCGGAATACACTTTTTATTGTTATTTTATGTCTAATTTTACAACTATAAGCTGCGAAGATTGTGTCATTGCAAAAGATAAACTTTCATTCCAAAATGGACAAAAATGTTAAAAGCTCTTCCATGGAGAGATTTGAGCAATTCCAAACCATGAAAGTTGATAGTTATACACTTTTTACTATTGCTTTATTTCCAAGTTTACTAGTTTACGTTTCGTAGATTGTTTGGTTATAAAAATACCAACTTTCGTTTTCAATTAGACAATAGTGTTAAAAGCTTCTCTATCGAGAGAGTTAAGCAATTTTGAATTATAAAAGTTCATAGGTGTAAAAAATTTATTGTTGCTTTATGTCCATATTTACTAGTACGTTCTTCGTACAATGTTCATTTCCAAATGACCAACTTTCGTTCTCAATTAGAAAAATCGTTCCAAGCTCAACTATCGAGAGAGTTGATCAATTTTTAATGATCAAAGTTGGTTGGTGTATACTTTTTATTGTTATTTTATGTTGAATTTTATTAGTATAGTCTCCGTAGATTGTTTTGTTGGCAAAACACCAACTTCCGTTCCCAAATAGACAAAACTGTTAAAAGCCTCTCCATGGAGAGAGTTGTAAAAATTCGAACCAACAAAATTGAAAGGTGTACATTTTTTAAATTGTTACTTTACGTATAAATTTACTAGCATATGTTTTGTAGATTTTTTTCATTTCCAAAAGACCAATTTTCGTTCTCAATTGGACAAAACAGTTAAAAGCTCTTCTATGGAGAGAGATGGGTAATTTGTAACCATCAAGGTTGATCGATAGACCTTTTTATTGTTATTTTATGTTAAATTTTATGAGTATAGAATCTGTAGATTGCTTCGTTGCTAAAAGACTAACTTTCTTTCCTAAACGCACAATACCGTTAAAAGATCCTCCTTGAAGAGAGTTGAGAAATTTCTAACAATAAAATTTGATCTGTGTGCACTTTTTATTGTTATTTTATGTTAAATTTTATGAGTATAGGCTCCGTAGATTGTTTCGTAGCCAAAAAAAAAAATTTATTCCCAAATGGACAAAACCGCTAAAAGCTCCTCCATGGAGAGAGTTGAGCAAATTTGATAGGTGTACACTTTTTATTGTTTCTTTATGTCTAAATTTACTAGTATACAGTTTGTAAATTGTTTAGTTGCAAAAGACTAACTTTCATTTTTAATTGGACAAAACCGTTAAAAGCTTCTTTATGGAGAGAGTTTAACAATTTTAAACCATCAAAGTTTGTCTCTGTATTATTTTTATTGTTATTTAATGTCAAATTTTACGAGTATAAGCTCTGTACATTATTTTGTTGACAAAAGACCATCTTTCATTCCAAATTGGGCAAAATCGTTAACAGCTCCTATATGGAGAGATATGAGCATTTTTGAACCGTCAAGATTGGTCGGTATACACTTTTTATTATTTATTTATGTCAAATTTTACGTGTATAGGCTCAGTAGAATGTTTCGTTGCCAAAAGGGCAACTTTTATTCCCAAATAGACAAAACCGTTAAAAGCTCATCCATGAACATAATTGAGTAATTGCGAACTATAAAAGTTGATAGTATATGCTTCATAGATTGTTTTTTTGTCAAAAGACCAACTTTCAATCTTAATTGGAGAAAACACTTAAAAGCTCTTCTATCGAGAGAGTTCAGCAATTTTGAATCATAAAAGTTGGTCGGTGTACACTTCTTAATGTTATTTTATGTCAAATTTTATGAGTATAAGATCCATAGATTGTTTTGTTGCCAAAAGAGCAACTCTCATTACCAAATTGACAAAACTGTTAAAAGCTCCACCATGTTGAGCAATTCCGAACCATCAAAGTTCACTTTTATTGTTATGTTATGTCAAATTTTACGAGTATAGGTTCAATAGATTGTTTCTTCCCCAAGAGACCAACTTTCGTTCCCAAATGGATAAAACTGTTAACAGCTCCTCGATGTACACAGTTAACAGTTGAGCAATTTCGAATCATCAAATTTGATAGGTATACACTTTTTATTGTTTTTTATGTCAAAATTTACTAGTATCCGCTTCGTAGATTGTTTTGTTGCCAAAAGACCAACTTTCGTTCTTAATTGGACAAAACAGTTAAAAGCATCTCTATGGAGAGAGTTGTGCAATTCTGAACCATCAAGGTTTGTAGGTGAAAACTTTTTATTGTTATTTTATGTCAAATTTTACCAATATAGGCTTCGTACATTGTTTCGTTGTCAAAAGACTTACTTTCGTTCCCAAATGAACAAAACCGGTAAAAGCTCCTCCATGAAGATAATTGAGTAATTTTGAGCCATAAAAGTTGATAGGTCTGCACTTTTTATTGTTTATTTTTGTTCAAATTTATCAGTATACACTTTGTGGATTGTTTCATTGTTAAAAGACCCACTTTTTTCCCAAAAGAACAAAACCGTTAAACGGTTGTCCATTAAAAGAATTGAGTCATCTTGAACCATCGAGGTTGGTCAATATACACTTTTTATTATTTTTTATGTCAAATTTTACAAGTATAGACTCCGTAGGTTGTTTTGTTATCAAAATACTAACTTTTGTTCCCAAATAGACAAAACTGTTAAAAGCTCTTACATGGAGATAGTTGAGCAATTCCGAACAATCAAGGTTGGTCGGTCTACACTTTTTATTGTTATTTTAGGTCAAATTTTACGAGTATAGGCTCCGTAGATTGTTTCGTTGCCAAAAGACCAACTTTCATTACAAAATGTGCAAAACTGTTAAAAGCTCCTCCGTGTAGAGAGTTGAGCAATTCCTACCCATCAAAGTTGATAGGTGTACACTTTTTATTGTTGCTTTATGTCAAATTTTACTAGTATGAGCACCGTCGAATGTTTCGTTTCCAAATGATCAATTTTCGTTCTCAATTGGACAAAATTGTTGAAAGTTCCACCATGGAGAGAGTTAGGCAATTCCGAACCATCAAGGTTTGTCGGTGTACACTTTTTATTACTATTTTATGTCAAAATTTTGGAGTATAGGCTCCGTAGATTGTTTTGTTGCCAAAAGACCAACTTTCGTTCCCAAATGGACAAAACCATTAAAAGCTCTTATATGGAGAAAGTTGAGCAATTGCGAACTCTCAAGGTTGGTCGGTGTACACTTTTTATTGTTATTTTATGTCTAATTTTACAAGTACAGGCTCTGTGGATTGCTTCATTGTCAAAAGACCAACTTTCGTTCCCAAATGGGCAAAAATGTTAAAACCTCCTCCATGGAGAGATTTGAGCAACTCCAAACCATCAAACTTCATAGGTGTATACTTTTTATTGTTTCTTTATTCCCAAATTTACTAGTATATGCTCCGTAGATTGTTTCGTTAGTAAAAGACCAATTTTTGTTCTAACAAAATGTTAAAAGCTCCTCCATGGAGAGAGTTGATCAATCCCGAACTATCAAGGCTTGTCCGTTTACTCTTTCTATTGTTATTTTATGTCAAATTTTATGAGAATAGGCTCCATATATTGGTTCATTGACAAAAGACCAACTTTTATTCCCAAATGGACAAAATTATTAAAAGCTCCTCCATGAAGAGAATTGAGTAATTCTGAACCAGAGGTTGGTCAGTGAACACATTTTATTATTATTTTATGTCGAATTTTACAAGTATAGACTTCACAGATTGTTTCGTTTCCAAAAGATCAACTTTCATTCCCAAATGGAGAAAACCGTTAAAAGATCCTACATGGAGAGAGTTGATAAATTTTGAACAATTGAGATTGGTCGATGTCCCAACCAGGGTCACGACGTGGATCAGCGAAATATTCCTGTGAAATATTATTATCTCGAAACACAAAAATATATAGAAAAAACTCGAGAGTCGCCACCAATTGATTTAAGGTGCAATTGGACACCAAAGAAAACCTACGAACCAGAGAAAAAGGGAACAGGGGTCGATTGAGCATGAGGAAAGTATTAGCACCCGATAACACCTGTTTGAAAACAATTACCTTATTAATTAGATGACTACCCTACGAAAACTTGCTCTTTGCAAGATGTAGTGGAAAAAATGATATAATTTGTTTTAAAAATTGGTGTCTCATCTTTAATTCTCATAATTTCTATGAAAGAAACATGAAATAATTTTAGATGAGTAGCAAAGCTATTTTTGTGTGGGAAAACATTGCCCATTTTAAATAAAATAAAAAAGGTTTTGTAAAACACAATCAACTTATGATAGTTTTAAAAGAAATTTGATTTTTGAAACACTATCAACTTATGATAGTTTTTGGAAAGATTTTTAAAACAAATTTGGGTCAACTATTGACCGTAAGGAAAAAAAAATTAATTACATTAAAAAGAAAAACCAATTATTCGTAGAAACATTGAAAATAAATGGTTTATGTATCACCAACGCAAATTCGCTACCAACTTTTGGTAGTTTTTAAAATGCACCAACTTTTGGTGTTTGGATGAATTTAAATCCCTAAAATTCCAACTTATGGTATTGAACTATCCCTACGAATACCAACTTTTGGTATTTGATTCGGTAATTTGTTAAGCATCAACTATTGACCTATCAAACCCAAGCATATGTACACACACAATTTGCATACAAGGCATCATCACACGTATCAATATAAACAATACATGCACAACTCCACCTATCTATATACCTATATACCTATATAATATATATAAAAATACAACACTCACATATAGATGTACACATCATAGTTATTTCATAGAATATCTACACGTATCATACCATAACAAGGTACATATAAGAACACATCATCATATGGAATGTAGAATATAACTAACAGCATCTCATGTGTATAATATCTCCACACGTGTATATTTAACATCAAAACAACAAAGTATATATATATATAGCTACAACATGGCAGTGTATGGTAGTGCATGGACAATGTATAAGTCTTACCAAAAAAAGAAAGAAAAAAAATTATGAGAAGATCGGGCAGAAGATTGATGGTGTCGGTAGTGAATGGGTGACGTCGTGATGATGAATTGAGTGAGGTGAGAAGGGAAACCAGGTGAGGTTATTGGGCAAGGAGAAGGCACGGCTATTAACAGTAGAAAGAGAAGGCAATAAGAAGGTAGTGTGGCGGAGAGGAGACTGTTTTGGTAGAGAGAAGAATGGAAAAAAAACAAGGTTGGCCACTCTTTAAAGAAGTCTTTCTTTCCTGATAGTAACGGCTGGTAGAGAAAAGAAAAAATGAAGAAGAGATGAGTGGTTTATACTCTAAGAGAGATGCCCCCCCCCGCCCCCCCCCCCCCCCTCAAAAAAAAAAAAAAGTCCCCCGTATGGTGAAAAAGAAACCTATTTATATATGAAAGAGGATTAGGTGAAGCTAAGAGAAAGATGATAAGTTTAACAATAATAGGATTGAGGGGAGGATGTTGAGATGGAGAAGGAAACTAACAAAAGGATCAAAAGTCCCAACCGAATTCCTTCATTATTTTCCTATTTATCTTTTTATTATTTTTATTTGCTTTTGGACTTGGTTTATTGGGCTGGTGAGAATGAACCTAGTTTGCCAACAAACTTGGGCTTTCCCATACCAATTTTATTTATTTTTAAACAATAATTTTTTATATGACCAAATAAGTCTTATCCGGACAAAAATCGGGTACTACAGTCGGTGTACACTTTTTACCATTACTTTATTTCCAAGTTTACTAGTATACATTTCATAGATTATGTTGTTGGCAAAAGACCAACTTTCGTTCTCAATTAGACAATAGGGTTAAAAGCTCATTTATCGATAGAGTTGAGTAATTTTGAATTATCAAAGATCATAGGTGTACACTTTTTATTGTTGGTTTGGTTTGTATTCAAATTTACTAGTATGCTCTTCTTTGAATGTTTCGTTTCCAAATGACCAACTTTCGTTCTCAATTGGACAAAGTCGTTAAAAGCTCTACTATCGAGAGAGTTGATCAATTTTTAATGATCAAAGTTGGTCGATGTACAATTTTTATTATTATTTTATGTCAAATTTTATGACTATAAGATCTCTAGATTTTTTCGTTGGCAAAAGTCCAACTTTCGTTCTAAAATAGACATAACTGTTAAAAGCTTCTTCATGGAGAGAGTTGAACAATTCTGAATAAAAAAAATTGAAAGGTGTACAATTTTTATTGTTTCTTTATGTCTAAATTTACTAGTATACGCTTCGTAGATTATTTCGTTGTCAAAATATCAACTTTGATTCTGAATTAGATAAAACAGTTAAAAGCTCCTTTATGGAGAGAGTTGGGCAATACCGAACCATCAATGTTGGTCAGTGAACACTTATTATTATTTTATGTTAAATTTTATGATTATAGGCTCCCTAGATTGTTTCGTTGCTGAAAGACCAACTTTCGTTCCTAAATGCACAATACCGTTAAAAGATCCTCCTTGGACAGAGTTGAGAAATTTCTAACCATTAAATTTGATTTGTGTGCAGTTTTATTGCTATTTTATGTCAAATTGTACGAGTATAGGCTCTATAGATTGTTTTGTTCCCAAAAGATCAGCTTTCGTTCCCAAATGGACAAAACCGTTAAAGGCTCCTACGTGAAGACAGTTGAGAAATTCCGAACAATCAAGGTTGGTCGGTGTACACTTTTTGGTGTTGCTTTATTTCCAAGTTTACTAGTACACACCTCGTAAATTGTTTTGTTGGTAAAAGACCACCTTTCATTCACAATTAGACAATAGGGTGAAAAGCACCTCTATCGAGACAGTCGGTACAATTTTTATTGTTTCTTTATGTCTAAATTTACTAGTATGTTCTTCGTCGAATGTTTTGTTGGTACAATTTTTATTGTTTCTTTATGTCTAAATTTACTAGTATGCTCTTCGTCGAATGTTTCATTTCCAAATGACCAACTTTCGTTCTCAATTGGACAAAATCATTAAAAGTTGTACTATCGAGAGAGTCTAATAACGTCTCAAACTTGTAAAGTACAAAAATGTATCAGTATAGGTCCGAACAAGGGCTTCCTCGGTTTCTTGGATTTCCTCTTCGTCTAGACAGTCTTCTCGGTGGAGGGTATCTTGTAGAAATGAACAAACGTAAGCTAGAGGCCCGCTAGAGAGTGTTCTCTAGCGTTGGCGCTCCGATGCTTAAGTCAGATGCTAGCAGAGATTGGCTCTCCGAAGAATACAACTCGGTGTTCAAGGGAAATGTGTAAAGAGTATTTAGTAGTAAAGAAGTGATCCCCTTTACCTGTGGGGTAACCCCTTTATATAGTGAAGGTGGTATCCATTAATAGAATTCGAGTGGTGGTGAATAATACCTTGCCAAATGAAGGAATTACTGTTTTACTGGGAGCTTGTTACTGTCCTGAGGATACGGAGCCGAGAAGAGCATCCCTATTGCTCGGTACCGAGGATCTCCCAGCGAGAAAGGTGATGTCTTCTGTTGACAGTTGTTGCCATGTGTCTTAATTTGATTGGAGAGGATAAATATCCTCATCAGAGTCAATCAATTTTTAATGATCAAAGTTGGTCGATGTATATTTTTTATTATTATTTTATGTCGAATTTTATTAGTATAGGCTTAATAGATTCTTTATTCGCCAAAAGACCAATTTTCGTTCCCAAATGGACAAAACCGTTAAAAGCTCCTCATTGTACAGATTTGAGCAATTTCAAACCATCAAAACTAATAGGTGTACACTTTTTTTTTATGTCAAAATTTACTAATATCTGCTTCGTAGATTATTTCGTTCCCGAAAACCAACTTTCATTCTCAGTTGGACAAAATAGTTAAAAGCTCCTCTATGGATAGAGTTGGGCAATTCCGAACTATCAAGGTCTGTAGGTGAACACTTTTTATTGTTATTTTATGTCAAATTTTACGAGTATGGGCTCCATACATTATTTCGTTGTCAAAAGACTAGCTATCGTTCCCAAATGGGAAAAACTAATAAAAGCTCCTTCATAAAGAGAATTGAGTAATTTTCAACCATTAAAGTTGGTAGGTGTGCACCATTTTTTGTTTCTTTATGTTCAAATTTACTAGCATACGCTTCGTAAATTGTTTCATTTTCAAAAGACCAACTTTCGTTCCCAAAACGACAAAATCCTTAAAAGCCCCTCCATGAAAAGAATTGAGTAATTTTGAACCATCGAGGTTGGTCGTTGCACACTTTTTATTTTTTTTATGTCAAGTTTTACAATAGATTATTTCGTTACCAAAAGCCCAACTTTTGTTCCCTAATGGACAAAACCGTTAAAAGCTCCTACATAGAGAGAGTTGAGAAATTTCGAACAATTAAGGTTGATCGTTCTACACTTTTTATTGTTATTATATGTCAAATTTGATGAGAATAGGCTTCGTATATTTTTTCGTTGCCAAAATACCAACTTTCATTCTCAATTGGACAAAATCGTTAAAAGCTCCACTATGGAGAGAGTTGGGCAATTCCGAACCATCAAGGTTGGTCAGTGTACACTTTTTATTGTTATTTTACATCAAATTTTAGGAGTATAGGCTCTATAGATTGTTTCATTATCAGAAGACCAAATTTTGTTCTCAAATGGACAAAACCGTTAAAGGCTCCTACATTGACAGAGTTGAGCATATCTAAACAATCAAGGTTGGTGGGTGTACACTTTTTATTATTATTTGGTGACTAATTTTACGATTATATGCTCCGTAGATTGTTTTGTTACCAAAAGACTAACTTTCGTTCCGAAATGGGCAAATGTTTTAAAAGCTCCTCCATGGAGAGATTTGAGCAACTCCAAACCATCAAAGTTGATACTTGTAAACTTTTTACTGTTGCTTTATTTGCATGTTTACTAGTAGTATATGCTTCGTAGATGGTTTCGTTAGCAAAAGACCAACTTTCGTTCCCAAAAGGACAAAACCGTTAAAGCTTCTCCATGCAGAGAATTGAGTTATTTTTATGTCAAATTTGACTAGTGTGGGCTCTGTAGATTGTTTCGTTGCCAAAAGACTAATTTTCGTTCCCAAATGGATACAACCGTTAAAAGCTCCTACATTGAGAGAGTTGAGCAATTCCAAACCATCAAGGTTTGTCGCTGAACACTTTTTATTGTTATTTTATGTCAAATTTTACAAGTATAGACTCCGTAGATTGTTTCGTTGCCAAAAGACCAACTTTCGTTCCCAAATGGACAAAACAGTTAAAAGCTCCTACATGGAGAGAGTTGAGCAATTTTGAACAATCAAGGTTTGTCGGTGTATAGTTTTTATTGTTATTTTATGTCTAATTTTACGAGTATATGCTTCGTAGATTATTTTGTTGACAGATGACCAACTTTCGTACCCAAATAAGCAAAACCGTTAAAAGCTCCTCTATGTAGGGAGTTGAGCAATTCAGAAACATCAAAGTTGATAGGTGTACGGTTTTATTGTTTCTTTGTGTCCAATTTTACTATTATACACTTCGTAGAATATTTCGTTTCCAAATGACGAAATTTTGCGCTATATTGGACAAAATTGATAAAAGCTCCAATATGTAGAGAGTTGGACAACTTCAAACCATCAAGGTTGCTAGTTGACACTTTTTATTGTTATTTTATGTCCAATTTTACGAGTATAGTCTCTGTAGATTGTTTCGTTGTTAAAAGACCAGCTTTCATTCCCAAATAGACACAACATTTAAAAGCTTCTCCATGGAGAGAGTTGAACAATTCTGGACAATCAAAGTTGATAGGCGTAACCTTTCTATTGTTGCTTTATGTCCAAGAATACTAGTATACACTTTGTAGATTCAGTCGTTACCAAAAGATTCACTTTCGTTCTTAGTTGGACAAAACAGTTAAAAGCTCCTATATGGAGAGATGGAGAGAGTAGGGCAATTTCGAATCATCAACGTTCACTGGTATACACTTTTTATTGTTGTTTTATGTCCAAATTTACTAGTATTCTCTTCGTAGATTATTTGGTTGTCAAAAGAACAACTTTGTTTATGAATTGGACAAAACTGTTAAAAGCTTCTCATTGGAGAGTTTTGAGAAATTCTGAATCATTAGGGTTGTTCGGTGGACATTTTTTATTGGTATTTTATGTCAAATTTTAGGAGTATAGGCTCCGTAGATTGTTTCGTTGCCAAAAGACCAACTTTTGTTCCCAAATGGACAATACTGTTAGAAGATGTATTCTAGCATGTATTTTTTTTACGATGTATTGATGTTATTCATGATATACTTATAACCATTTAGCACCAGAGGGTGTATGCATGAAGTATGCTGAGTTTGATTTTATGGTTATATGATATTATGAATTTGTTGATGTGTTTATTACTATCAGTTTGTGCATGCTGGTAGTGGATGGCCTAAGGCCCCTAGGATCAGGATTGCATGTGTTTGAGGTCTGAGGCCTAGCTAGGTTGCTAGTGTGATGGATTGAATTTATGCTGCGTGTTTCTGATGTAGGCGGGGACTCTCCGATATATGGGGAGATGCTGCCGGATGATCGCACTAGTGGCCTAGGACGGTGCCTGAGGGCACCCGTGGCGTGCCTGGATCGGGGCGTCACACTCCTCCATGAAGAGATTTGAGTAATTCCATACCATCAAAGTTGATAGGTTTAAACTTTTTACTATTCCTTGATTTCCAAGTTTACTAAAATACGCTTTATAGATTGTTTTTTGGCAAACGACCAACTTTCATTGCCAAATGGACAAAACCATTTAAAGCTTCTCCATGAAGAGAATTGAGTTATTCCAAACCATCAATGTTAGTCGGTGTACATTTTTTCTTGTTATTTTAAGTAAACTTTACGAGTATACGCACCGTAGATTGTTTTGTTTCCAAAAGACCAATTTTCGTTCCCAAATGAACAATACCATTAAAAGAACCTCCTTTGAGAGAATTGAGCAAATCCGAACCATCAAATTTGCTAGGTTCATACTTGTTATTGTTTCTTTATATCCAAATTTACTAGTATGTGCTTCGAAGAATGTTTCGTTTTCAAATGACCAACTTTCGTTCTCAATATGACAAAATCGTTAAAAGCTTCACTATGGAGAGAGTTGGGTAATTCCGAACAATCAAGGTTGGTCGGTGAACACTTTTTACTGTTAGTTTATGTATAATTTTATGAGTATATGCTACATAGATTGTTTCGTTGCCAAAAGACCAAATTTCAATCCCAAATTTACAAAACCGTTAAAACTCCTCTATTTAGAGTGTTGAGCAATTTTGAACCATCAAACTTGATAGCTTTACAATTTTTGTTCTTGCTTTGTGTCCAAATTTACTAGTATGTGCTTCAAAGAATGTTTTTGTTTCCAAATGACCAACTTTCGTTCTCAATTGGACAAAACAGTTAAAAACTCCACTATGGAGCGAATTGGGAAATTACGAAGGATCAAGGTTCGTCCGTGTACACTTTTTATTGTTATTTTATATCAAATTTTATGAGTATAGGCTGCGTATATTGTTTCGTTGCCAAAAAACCAACTCTCGTTACCAAATGGACAAAACCGTTAAAAGCTTCTTCATGAAGAGAATTAAATAATTCCAAACCATCAAGTTTGGTCAGTATAAACTTTTTATTGTTATTTTATATCAAATTATATGAGTATAGGCTGTGTACATTGTTTTGTTGCCAAAAGACAAACTTTCATTCCCAAATGGATAATACCATTAAAAGATCATACATGTAGAGAGTTGAGCAATTCCGAACCATCAAAGTTCATAGGTGTACAGTTTTGATTGCTGCTTTGTGTCCAATTTTACTAGTATGCGCTTCGTAGAACATTTAGTTTCCAAATGACAAACTTTTGTTCCCAATTGGACAAAATCATTAAAAGTTCTACTATGGAGAGAGTGAGGCAATTCCGAACCATGAGGATTGGTCAGTGTCCACTTTGTATTATTATTTTATGTCCAATTTTACGAATATAAGCTCCGTAGATTTTTTCATTGCCAAAAGACAAACTATCGTTCCAAAATGGGCAAAAATGTTAAAACCTCCTCCATGAAGAGATTTCAGCAATTCAAAATCATCAAAGTTGATAGGTTTTTCACTTTTTATTATTATTTTATGTCAAATTTTACGAGTATACGCTCCGTAGATTGTTGTGTTCCAAAAAGACCAACTTCGATTCCCAAATAAACAACACCATCAGAAAATCCTCCTTTGACACATGTCGCAACCGGTTTTGCGAGAGGAAAATTTAAAAAGAAGAGTCGCCACCAATTGTAATAGGTGCAATTGGTCACCGTTTAAAAATAATTTGGTCTGCGAAAATCCAGAGAAAATGGGTAAGTGAGTTTATGACGTGTGGGGAAGGTGTTAGGCACCCACAACGTCTGTTTTGAAAACAGTTGCCAATTTAACTTTTATTATCCCATTAAACGATTTTTTAAGAAAAATTAATTATGATAGGAATCATATATTGAGTAAAATAATTATACAAAAATATATTGAAATAAGATAAAAATAAGTTTGATAAAAACTATGTTAAAATTGAATAAAATAATTTTAGGAATTATAAAAACTATATTGAAGATCTAATGTTGAGGTTCACAGAATTTTTCCATCCAATGGTCCAATTTCTTAGAAGCACTCTCACCTCAAGAATTTTTCCGAGGGTGCATGCGATGCATTCCCCGAATCAATTCCATCGTAGGTAAAGATTTTTGATATAACTTTTATACACCACAAAAATATACAATATAAACTTTGGAAAAGCATAAAATATAAAAATAAAAATAAGAATAAAAAATAAGAATAAAAATAAAAATAAAACGAAAATTAAATAAAATAAATTTGAAATAAAACGAAAAATAAATAAATAAAAATAAAAATAAATAAAAAATAAAAATAAAACGAAAATAAAATTAAAAGATAAAATTAAAATTAAAATTAAAATTAAATTAAAATTAAAATGTTGGGAACCGAGTTTTGAGGATTATACGATATGAATTATCGCAAATCCCGACTCAAATGTATTAATACTTTAAATCATACAATTTAAACACATAATCACATAATCACATAATTCACATAACATGGAAAAACACACCTTGAATAAAACACATCATCAATCATAAAAAACACACATGAGAGGGACTCGGTTCCCGTTTTTCTTTAGGTAATTCATCATTTCAACCATACTATTAAATTAGTATGATTGAAAATAATGATTTATTACCGAGGGTCGGTTTTCGCATCGAAGGCTCCGCACTTCATTAAATCCTTTTCCATCCAATGGTGGGGATTTTGTAAAATCATTTCCTCAATAATCCTTTCGGGATAGCATCCAATGATTTCCCATTTTGGCTCCGTCATCGGATCAATTAATCGATCATTTATCATACAATAAATCATGAATCAAATAAAGTATTTTTTTAAAAAAAAAATCAAAGCCCAAGCATTACATATAATCCCTTGGCCCAACACAACTCTTTTTAAACCACTTACGAGGCCCAATTTAATCCATTTACCACATTTAACTTGAATAATCATACATCAAACCTCTAAAGCCCATTATCACCCCTGAAACTCATGAATCTGGCCTGACTCATATAATTGAAAGCCCATATTCAACTATTATTGATCCAAGCAACCATTCAAAACAACATGGTACAAAACATATAATACACAGAATCGTGAGAATCAGAATGCACATTTATCTTTTATGGCAACATTTATTCATGCTCATAGCCCTACAAGAATCAAGAACATAGCAAGAAGAAGGATCTCTCACGCACCAAGACAAAGAAGGTCACCTGCACACCAAAACAGAGAAATACCCGAACCTATCCGGAAACAGAACATGAATAGGAAGCCTCAAAATTTGCAGATTTTATCTACCAAGCTAAACCACCTACTTTAACCGATCTGAGATATTGAACATACATATCCAAAGAACAATGCAAGAATTGAAAACACCGGAGCATATGTGAGAAAACAGAAGCAGCAATCTATCTTTCCGATCAAAACAAACAAACCCCAATTATTCAAGAAAATCAGCAAGCATGAAATCAAGGGTTCCTCCTTTGGTTTTTCAAACCATCCGAACCACAATTAAAAGAATTCATGATCCCCTTTTCTGGATTTCCAGAATCTCTAACAACCGATCCTGCCTAACTCTCTCTTCCTCCGAATTCTCTAACCATCTCCTCCAGACAAACATAAAAGAACCTCCGAAGAAAAAGAAACCTCCGAGAGAAAGATAACCCCAAAAACGAATCAAAATCAAAAAAAACAAACCGCAACAGAGAATGATGAAAAAGAAATAAAAACTCACAAAACTCCCCAGAAAACTGAAACAACAGAAGACGGAAACAACCCAGGAAACCTCAGAAAACAGAAAACCGAAACCACAGACGAATTCCCCAGAAAACAGAAACCACAGAAGAGGGCACACCAGAAAACCGAAACTAAAGGAGACAGAAATCCGAAATAAAAGAGAAACCTAACAGAATCGAAAAGCCCCCTCCGAGAAAAATCGAGACAAAAGACAGAAAGCTCTAGCACTCATCGACCCTCCTGAAAAAAGACCGAAACAACAGCTAAAACAACCCTCCAAAACAACCGAAGAACCCCCATCGGAGCTCCCCTCTCGCCCCCCCCCTCAGTAAAATCGAAACAACAGCGGAGAGACCCCCCTTTCCGTTTCTTTCTGCCTCCTTTTTGTAACCGGAGCTCCCCATCCTCAAACCCCCAAAATCAACGACATTCAACCCCCTTGTCAAACCGAATCACTCCTCTTTGACTCTCTGCTTTCTTCCCGTTGCTGGTCGGCTCCCTCTCTCTCTCTCTCTCTCCTTCATTTTTCAACATCTCCGGCGCTGCTCGCCAGCTCTCCTCTCTCTTTTTCTTCTTTGTCGACATCTTCTTTCTTCTTCTTCTAGAATTAGGTTTTGGGCTTTTGACTCTCAATTGATATGCTTAGGCCGGGCCGGGCCGGGCTTGTGTTGCCTAAATATTATGGCTATGGGTCGGGCCCTGGGTTATGGATTATGATGACAAACGGGCTTGCATTATTAGGGCCTTAAGTTTAGTCTCGGGTAAATGTTTAGGTAATGGGCTAATCATCAAAACGGGTTTCTCCATTGGATCAATTCTTTGGGCTTAAATAACTATTTAGGGTGATATTTCAGGTTCTAATTGGGCCAGAAAATTTAAACATTAAAGTTTAATCGGGTCAATTAATCAAATCAACTAAATTCAAATTTTAAATTCGAACCCTAATTTTTGGTCCAAGGTTAACTTCAATTCAACCTATATTCCGGGCTTTATTATTATTTGCATTTTTTGGATTTTTCTTAGCTAATTTTGAACCAAAATTGGGGTACAACAGCTGCCCCCCTTTGCGGGATTTTACGTAGTAAATGACACATAAAGGTTTGGTATCACAATTTGAATTTTTCCTTAAAAACCAATTCAAAATCTGTCAAAATACTTTAATCGAGAGCCACTCTCATCTTGGCTAATAATAAAAATTATTATAAAATGCTCGGGATCACTAGAGCCATTCCCGGCTTGGCAAATCTTAAAAGTGCACGGGATCACAAGAGCCATTCCCGGCTTGGCAAATCTTAAAGATGCTCGGGATCACTAGGGCCATTCCCGGCTTGGCAAATCTTAAAGATGCTCGGGATCACTAATCCATCATGAAAGCATAATAGCTTTAATCTGCCATGAAAGGCTAATTTAATTCACAAATACTTTTAATTCACAAATTTAATCTAAATAATGATTTTAATCTGCCATAAAAGCATAATAATTTTAATCTGTCATGAAAGACTATTTTAATTCACAAATAAATTTAATTCACAACTTTAATCCAAATAACAATTTTAATTTGCCATGAAAGGCCATTTTAATCCACAAAAATATTTAATTCACAACTTTAATTCAAATAACAATTTTAATCTCCCATGAAAGGCCATTTTAATCCATAAATGAATTTAATTCAAAACTTTAATTCAAATAACAATTTTAATCTGCCATGAAAGGCCATTTTAATCCATAAATGAATTTAATTCAAAACTTTAATCCAAATAATAATTTTAATCTGCCATGAAAGGCCATTTTAATCCATAAATGAATTTAATTAAAAACTTTAATCCAAATAATAATTGTAATCTACGATGAAAGACCATTTTAATCCATAAATAAATTTAATTCAAAACTTTAATCCAAATAATAATTTTAATCTGCCATGAAAGGCCATTTTAATCCATAAATAAATTTAATCCAAATAATAATTTTAATCTGCCATGAAAGGCCATTTGAATTCGTAAATAAATTTAATCTGAATCCCGATGATGAAATGTGTATTAATCCGATAAATATTTTAATGCAAAAGATAACCTGAAATTTAATCTTAAAAGTTCAAAAACCTCTTAATGTGAAAAGATGAAATTGGGTATATGAAAATTTCAAAATGATTGATGCATATGTATGAGAATATGATGATAAAGTCCGGTGCCACACTATACACCTGCGCAATTGCTAATCACATTTTATTGTATTTGATTAACGTATTATTTCTGATCATTTATTCATATATTTAATTTGAATCTGTCTTAATAATACGGCTATACCTGAGAAGATATAATAGACTCATAATGAAATATTTCAAAATTTTCATTAGGCAAATACTCGAATGAGAGTAATTTGAAAAGGAATTTTTGAACTTGAAAACAATACGGCTTACTGCCTGCGCTAAAAACTGCCCCAGTTTTTGCGCGTCATTTATCAAATATATTTTATGCCCATAAAATTTTTACCCTAGTTGGTCATCTCTTAATAATATATTTTCCAACCTCAATTTTTTTATTTCAAATTTTCCAAGCATAGGATGCTAATAGCCACCAATTTTCATAAGTTGATATTTCCTTTTTAAAACAAATCCATGTCGTATGTATAGCACTGAGTTTTCACCTTTATCATTGAATCTTCTTTAAAAAAGTCACGGACTTTTAATTTTCATAAATCAATCTTATCTTTAAAGGGTTACGACTCCCAAGATACCGATTTGGTACACAATTTTCAATAGATCATAGACTCATTTTTCAAAAGGTTGAACCATAGGTCCTGTTTTTATACAATAGGACAACATTTTCCTCTGCTCTTCGGCATCCCGAAACTTCTTTGAATTCCTACAACTCTACATCATTCTTGTGACTTTTTAACTTCACCTGTGATTTTAAAAAGCAGATATTTTTCTAAAGACGTAGGTAGGAGTAACGGTGAGCTGTTACCACTGACATCCCATCACTAGCTTTTTTGCTGTCATTATTATGTTTTTTTTTTCATTTTAATTCTTCTTCTTCTTCTTCTTAAATAATGCGCTGCACCTCTTTCACCATTATTGCTCCTTACACGTTCATTGTCTTAACGGAGACAACCGTTCTGCAGTTCATAACTTCCTGCTTCCCATCGAATTCTCCTCAAATCCAGTCGACTTTGTTTAAGGTAATAGTTTCGGATCTCTTCAGTTAGGATCTCTGTAATTTTGATTTCTTGATATCTGGTAATTTCGTTTTATAGATTAATGCCTTTAAACTTCGTATATGTATTTGTTTGTGATGGATTTGAACTGGAGTTTTGTATTTATTGAACTGAAAACTTGAGAGATACAACCCAGAAAACAGAAAGTAGAGGATATAATGGGTTTCCGATCTCCCAACACCCAGAAAAACCAGAGGGGAAAAAAATCCAAAAATTTCCAGAAAATCTTTGAACAAACCCGATTTAGACTTATAATTCTGTTTTTTCTCTGTAATTTCCTTTTCCTCATCGAATCCATGGCGCCTTTCCTCATTTTCTTCTTCCAGCAGCGCTGGCTGTTCTTCCCCTTTCTTCGTCGTAGGGTTGGTTCAGAAATCTTGGGCCGAGGCATTTGGGTTCTAAATGGGTTGGGCCGGATCAGGCGGGCTTCAAACGTTAATACAAATTTCTCTTGTTGGGCTTATTCATTGGGCTTTAAGTGAATGGCCGTATAGCTTGTTATTTGATGTTGGGCTTTTGACAAAATTGGGCCTAGTGCATTTAATTGTTGGACATATGTGATGGGCCGAGGCATTTGGGTTCTAAATCCCTAATCAACAAATACATTTTTTTTGTATAATTCTGACCTAATTATATGTCATGCCTGAAAATTTGAAACTTGTTATGAGTTATTTGGATCCTATGATTAATTCTTAACAATGATTAAATTTGTAATGTTCGCAGTTATTGCCTAGTGGGAGTTTCCTCTTGATCGAAAGAGCAATGGATTTATTTGTGAAGATGTTTTTAGTGTCTGTTCTGATATTAGCATTTTATGTGTATTTGATTCTTCACCTAGTGTGATTGATTCAGTTAAGTGAGACATGTAATGTTTGGACGTTTTATCATCTGAATAAAGTTGTGTGGTAATGTACTGAACTGACTTTTTAATTTTTATTATTGGTGCTACCTAGTTTCTGGAGAAATTCATAATTCACATTCCCAAAATTTATTCAAATGTCACAAGCGGCCCATAATTCACATTCCTCAAAACCGAATCAATTTATCCTCACAACATGGCAAATCCAAGAATTAACATAAGTCGATATTTTCGGGGATAATCACCAAAACTGCCCCAGTTTTGGTGTGCAGTCACTGATCGAATCCAACTTGTCTAAGCTGCTTTGAGTCCACTGTATCCACCAACAAACTTTCATTCGTGTCAACTTATTGCAACCTTTCAAGGATAATATATGAATGGGACGTCCCAATGCATAAAACCTCAATTTAAAATTCATTAACCCATTCTTCGGGTTCATCCTCAAATTCATCCCAATTATCAACAAGATCATTATCTCTGGACTGAATCATTCTAGGGTGAAATACACGGTAACGAATGGGACGCACCAAAAACTGCCCCAGTTTTTGTGCGCATTTCAAATTAGTGTCATCAAACCTAAACGCTATAAAATCTATTATGCAATTACGACCCTATCAATACGAGACAATTTGACAACCCGTTCCGAGACAATTCACAATCCAACAGACTCATGTCTCCACTATCCTTCTCCAAATAATCGGAAGTCTAATCTTGCATCTGAATCAAATGAATTTTTTTTATTTTCCTTTATCGACCATCTAATTCATTAACAGACCGAGTTATTCTTTTAGTTATGCTACTTCTAGACTCAGTTAGTGTTTACGTTCTGGTGAGGCGTGATTGCGAGCAAGCGTTATAGTGGTGGCCGTAACTTTGTCATGTGCAAATGAAAAACTTTTATCAGATTTAAAGGATGCAAAAATATGATGAAAAATGTGTAATGAAAGGAGTCTTGAACCATATCGAATTTTAAGAAATTATCCATAATCCATACATCTCATCAATTTCAACGTTTATGAGCAAATATTACTCTTTCAACTCAACTGACACAGTTTTATGGTTTCTAGATAATGGCTCAATTTCGATAGTGCTCAAGATTCTCATGCATGCAATGCAAATTAAAAATAATGTAAAAGTGAACAAGATCAAGAATATATACAAAAATATATGTACAAACAGAAGCAACGTATATAAAAACTCCATATGTACATCGAAACATCTCATGTAAAAAAAACAGAATCATATATACGACAGAGTAAAACATTTTTTTTTTAAAATGAAAGAGGTAAAATAATGTATGTGTAAGCAAGATAACATATGTATATATACAGTAAAACAAAATATCATATATACAAACTAAATAGAATCACGTATATACAAGCATAACGACAATATGTATTACACAGTAAGGTTAGAAGTAGTTTCCTGTGTCCTATAACTCTACGATCATTGGTTATGGACAATCTAGGCTCCCGACTTATTCCCCCGCCATTGTCCATTGTTGGAATAGCCTGGGTCCCTCTTAATAGAGGAGTGGGTCGAGTGAGGATTTTTCGCGAGCCTGCACGGGGATTGAAATCCCTCGAAGGTCTCGTTTACTCCATCCTCTCCTAAGGGTTTTGAGCCCGAGTTGTTGGACTCATGAAAAGGTGTCGTGCACAATGTGTGAGGACAATAATATAAAAAGCTCAAAACATATCTACAATAAACATTTTTTGAAAAGAAGAAAATAATAACAAGAACATATCAATCAAAATTTTAGGAAAATAAATCACCAAATGTATTTAAAACAAACAAAATCAAATAATGGGATAAGAAAAACTAAATTTAATTGGCCCAACTCACTAGTTTTTTTTTTTTTTTTTTTTTTGGGAAATATATATACATTTTAAAAACTAGTCCTCCCCAGCAGAGTCGCCAGCTGTCGCAACCGGTTTTGCGAGAGGAAAATTTAAAAAGAAGAGTCGCCACCAATTGTAATAGGTGCAATTGGTCACCGTTTAAAAATAATTTGGTCTGCGAAAATCCAGAGAAAATGGGTAAGTGAGTTTGTTACGTGTGGGGAAGGTGTTAGGCACCCACAACGTCTGTTTTGAAAACAGTTGCCAATTTAAATTTTATTATCCCATTAAACGATTTTTTAAGAAAAATTAATTATGATAGGAATCATATATTGAGTAAAATAATTATACAAAAATATATTGAAATAAGATAAAAATAAGTTTGATAAAAACTATGTTAAAATTGAATAAAATAATTTTAGGAATTATAAAAACTATATTGAAGATCTAATGTTGAGGTTCACAGAATTTTTCCATCCAATGGTCCAATTTCTTAGAAGCACTCTCACCTCAAGAATTTTTCCGATGGTGCATCCGATGCATTCCCCTAATCAATTTCATTGTAGGTAAAGATTTTCGATATAACTTTTATACACCACAAAAATATACAATATAAACTTTGGAAAAGCATAAAATATAAAAATAAAAATAAGAATAAAAAATAAGAATAAAAATAAAAATAAAACGAAAATTAAATAAAATAAATTTGAAATAAAACGAAAAATAAAAAAATAAAAATAAAAATAAATAAAAAATAAAAATAAAACGAAAATAAAATTAAAAGATAAAATTAAAATTAAAATTAAAATTAAATTAAAATTAAATTAAAATTAAAATGTTGGGAACCGAGTTTTGAGGATTATACGATATGAATTATCGCAAATCCCGACTCAAATGTATTAATACTTTAAATCATACAATTTAAACACATAATCACATAATCACATAATTCACATAACATGGAAAAACATACCTTGAATAAAACACATCATCAATCATAAAAAACACACATGAGAGGGACTCGGTTCCCGTTTTTCTTTAGGTAATTCATCATTTCAACCATACTATTAAATTAGTATGATTGAAAATAATGATTTATTACCGAGGGTCGGTTTTCGCATCGAAGGCTCCGCACTTCATTAAATCCTTTTCCATCCAATGGTGGGGATTTTGTAAAATCATTTCCTCAATAATCCTTTCGGGATAGCATCCAATGATTTCCCATTTTGGCTCCGTCATCGGATCAATTAATCGATCATTTATTATACAATAAATCATGAATCAAATAAAGTATTTTTTTTAAAAAAAAATCAAAGCCCAAGCATTACATATAATCCCTTGGCCCAACACAACTCTTTTTAAACCACTTACGAGGCCCAATTTAATCCATTTACCACATTTAACTTGAATAATCATACATCAAACCTCTAAAGCCCATTATCACCCCTGAAACTCATGAATCTGGCCTGACTCATATAATTGAAAGCCCATATTCAACTATTATTGATCCAAGCAACCATTCAAAACAACATTGTACAAAACATATAATACACAGAATCGTGAGAATCAGAATGCACATTTATCTTTTATGGCAACATTTATTCATGCTCATAGCCCTACAAGAATCAAGAACATAGCAAGAAGAAGGATCTCTCACGCACCAAGACAAAGAAGGTCACCTGCACACCAAAACAGAGAAATACCCGAACCTATCCGGAAACAGTACATGAATAGGAAGCCTCAAAATTTGCAGATTTTATCTACCAAGCTAAACCACCTACTTTCACCGATCTGAATCTGAGATATTGAACATACATATCCAAAGAACAATGCAAGAATTGAAAACAACGGAGCATATGTGAAAAAACAGAAGCAGCAATCTATCTTTCCGATCAAAACAAACAAACCCCAATTATTCAAGAAAATCAGCAAGCATGAAATCAAGGGATCCTCCTTTGGTTTTTCAAACCATCCGAACCACAATTAAAAGAATTCATGATCCCCTTTTCTGGATTTCCAGAATCTCTAACAACCGATCCTGCCTAACTCTCTCTTCCTCCGAATTCTCTAACCATCTCCTCCAGACAAACATAAAAGAACCTCCGAAGAAAAAGAAACCTCCGAGAGAAAGATAACCCCAAAAACGAATCAAAATCAAAAAAAACAAACCGCAACAGAGAATGATGAAAAAGAAATAAAAACTCACAAAACTCCCCAGAAAACTGAAACAACAGAAGACGGAAACAACCCAGGAAACCTCAGAAAACAGAAAACCGAAACCACAGACGAATTCCCCAGAAAACAGAAACCACAGAAGAGGGCACACCAGAAAACCGAAACTAAAGGAGACAGAAATCCGAAATAAAAGAGAAACCTAACAGAATCGAAAAGCCCCCTCCGAGAAAAATCGAGACAAAAGACAGAAAGCTCTAGCACTCATCGACCCTCCTGAAAAAAGACCGAAACAACAGCTAAAACAACCCTCCAAAACAACCGAAGAACCCCCATCGGAGCTCCCCTCTCGTCCCCCCCTCAGTAAAATCGAAACAACAGCGGAGAGACCCCCCTTTCCGTTTCTTTCTGCCTCCTTTTTGTAACTGGAGCTCCCCATCCTCAAACCCCCAAAATCAACGACATTCAACCCCCTTGTCAAACCGAATCACTCCTCTTTGACTCTCTGCTTTCTTCCCGTTGCTGGTCGGCTCCCTCTCTCTCTCTCTCTCTCCTTCATTTTTCAACATCTCCGGCGCTGCTCGCCAGCTCTCCTCTCTCTTTTTCTTCTTTGTCGACATCTTCTTTCTTCTTCTTCTAGAATTAGGTTTTGGGCTTTTGACTCTCAATTGATAGGCTTAGGCCGGGCCGGGCCGGGCTTGTGTTGCCTAAATATTATGGCTATGGGCCGGGCCCTGGGTTATGGATTATGATGACAAACGGGCTTGCATTATTAGGGCCTTAAGTTTAGTCTCGGGTAAATGTTTAGGTAATGGGCTAATCATCAAAACGGGTTTCTCCATTGGATCAATTCTTTGGGCTTAAATAACTATTTAGGGTGATATTTCAGGTTCTAATTGGGCCAGAAAATTTAAACATTAAAGTTTAATCGGGTCAATTAATCAAATCAACTAAATTCAAATTTTAAATTCGAACCCTAATTTTTGGTCCAAGGTTAACTTCAATTCAACCTATATTCCGGGCTTTATTATTATTTGCATTTTTTGGATTTTTCTTAGCTAATTTTGAACCAAAATTGGGGTACAACAGCTGCCCCCCTTTGCGGGATTTTACGTAGTAAATGACACATAAAGGTTTGGTATCACAATTTGAATTTTTCCTTAAAAACCAATTCAAAATCTGTCAAAATACTTTAATCGAGAGCCACTCTCATCTTGGCTAATAATAAAAATTATTATAAAATGCTCGGGATCACTAGAGCCATTCCCGGCTTGGCAAATCTTAAAAGTGCACGGGATCACAAGAGCCATTCCCGGCTTGGCAAATCTTAAAGATGCTCGGGATCACTAGGGCCATTCCCGGCTTGGCAAATCTTAAAAGTGCACGGGATCACTAGATCCATTCCCGGCTTGGCGAATTTTAAAAGTGCGCGGGATCACTAGGGCCATTCCCGGCTTGGCTAATCATTATAAATGATTTTTTTATTTTTATTTTTATAAAGTGCTCGGGATCACTAGGGCCATTCCCGGCTTGACAAATTTTAAAAGTGCTCGGGGTCACTAATGCCACTCCCGGCTTGGCAAATCATTGTAAATGATTTTTTATTAAAAAAATGCTCGGGATCACTAGGGCCATTCCCGGCTTGGCAAATCATTGAAAATGAATTTTATTGGAAATGAATTTTTGAAAAATACACGGGATCACTAGGGCCATTCCCGGCTTGGCGAATTTTAAAAGTGCGCGGGATCACTAATGCCATTCCCGGCTTGGCAAATTATTGGAAATGATTTTATTTATTAAAAACATGCTCGGGATCACTAGGGCCATTCCCGGCTTGGCAAATCTTAAAAGTGCTCGGGATCACTAGCGCCATTCCCGGCTTGGCTCTCAATTTTAATCTATGATAATAGGTTTAATCCATCATGAAAGCATAATAGCTTTAATCTGCCATGAAAGGCTAATTTAATTCACAAATACTTTTAATTCACAAATTTAATCTAAATAATGATTTTAATCTGCCATAAAAGCATAATAATTTTAATCTGGCATGAAAGGCTATTTTAATTCACAAATAAATTTAATTCACAACTTTAATCCAAATAACAATTTTAATTTGCCATGAAAGGCCATTTTAATCCACAAAAATATTTAATTCACAACTTTAATTCAAATAACAATTTTAATCTCCCATGAAAGGCCATTTTAATCCATAAATGAATTTAATTCAAAACTTTAATTCAAATAACAATTTTAATCTGCCGTGAAAGGCCATTTTAATCCATAAATGAATTTAATTCAAAACTTTAATCCAAATAATAATTTTAATCTGCCATGAAAGGCCATTTTAATCCATAAATGAATTTAATTCAAAACTTTAATCCAAATAATAATTTTAATCTACCATGAAAGACCATTTTAATCCATAAATAAATTTAATTCAAAACTTTAATCCAAATAATAATTTTAATCTGCCATGAAAGGCCATTTTAATCCATAAATAAATTTAATCCAAATAATAATTTTAATCTGCCATGAAAGGCCATTTGAATTCGTAAATAAATTTAATCTGAATCCCGATGATGAAATGTGTATTAATCCGATAAATATTTTAATGCAAAAGATAACCTGAAATTTAATCTTAAAAGTTCAAAAACCTCTTAATGTGAAAAGATGAAATTGGGTATATGAAAACTTCAAAATGATTGATGCATATGTATGAGAATATGATGATAAAGTCCGGTGCCACACTATACACCTGCGCAATTGCTAATCACATTTTATTGTATTTGATTAACGTATTATTTCTGATCATTTATTCATATATTTAATTTGAATCTGTCTTAATAATACGGCTATACCTGAGAAGATATAATAGACTCATAATGAAATATTTCAAAATTTTCATTAGGCAAATACTCGAATGAGAGTAATTTGAAAAGGAATTTTTGAACTTGAAAACAATACGGCTTACTGCCTGCGCTAAAAACTGCCCCAGTTTTTGCGCGTCATTTATCAAATATATTTTATGCCCATAAAATTTTTACCCTAGTTGGTCATCTCTTAATAATATATTTTCCAACCTCAATTTTTTTATTTCAAATTTTCCAAGCATAGGATGCTAATAGCCACCAATTTTCATAAGTTGATATTTCCTTTTTAAAACAAATCCATGTCGTATGTATAGCACTGAGTTTTCACCTTTATCATTGAATCTTCTTTAAAAAAGTCACGGACTTTTAATTTTCATAAATCAATCTTATCTTTAAAGGGTTACGACTCCCAAGATACCGATTTGGTACACAATTTTCAATAGATCATAGACTCATTTTTCAAAAGGTTGAACCATAGGTCCTGTTTTTATACAATAGGACAACATTTTCCTCTGCTCTTCGGCATCCCGAAACTTCTTTGAATTCCTACAACTCTACATCATTCTTGTGACTTTTTAACTTCACCTGTGCTTTTAAAAAGCAGATATTTTTCTAAAGACGTAGGTAGGAGTAACGGTGAGCTGTCACCACTGACATCCCATCACTAGCTTTTTTGCTGTCATTATTATGTTTTTTTTTTCATTTTAATTCTTCTTCTTCTTCTTCTTAAATAATGCGCTGCACCTCTTTCACCATTATTGCTCCTTACACGTTCATTGTCTTAACGGAGACAACCGTTCTGCAGTTCATAACTTCCTGCTTCCCATCGAATTCTCCTCAAATCCAGTCGACTTTGTTTAAGGTAATAGTTTCGGATCTCTTCAGTTAGGATCTCTGTAATTTTGATTTCTTGATATCTGGTAATTTCGTTTTATAGATTAATGCCTTTAAACTTCGTATATGTATTTGTTTGTGATGGATTTGAACTGGAGTTTTGTATTTATTGAACTGAAAACTTGAGAGATACAACCCAGAAAACAGAAAATAGAGGATATAATGGGTTTCCGATCTCACAACACCCAGAAAAACCAGAGGGGAAAAAAATCCAAAAATTTCCAGAAAATCTTTGAACAAACCCGATTTAGACTTATAATTCTGTTTTTTCTCTGGAATTTCCTTTTCCTCATCGAATCCCTGGCGCCTTTCCTCATTTTCTTCTTCCAGCAGCGCTGGCTGTTCTTCCCCTTTCTTCGTCGTAGGGTTGGTTCAGAAATCTTGGGCCGAGGCATTTGGGTTCTAAATGGGTTGGGCCGGATCAGGCGGGCTTCAAACGTTAATACAAATTTCTCTTGTTGGGCTTATTCATTGGGCTTTAAGTGAATGGCCGTATAGCTTGTTATTTGATGTTGGGCTTTTGACAAAATTGGGCCTAGTGCATTTAATTGTTGGACATATGTGATGGGCCGAGGCATTTGGGTTCTAAATCCCTAATCAACAAATACATTTTTTTTTGTATAATTCTGACCTAATTATATGTCATGCCTGAAAATTTGAAACTTGTTATGAGTTATTTGGATCCTATGATTAATTCTTAACAATGATTAAATTTGTAATGTTCGCAGTTATTGCCTAGTGGGAGTTTCCTCTTGATCGAAAGAGCAATGGATTTATTTGTGAAGATGTTTTTAGTGTCTGTTCTGATATTAGCATTTTATGTGTATTTGATTCTTCACCTAGTGTGATTGATTCAGTTAAGTGAGACATGTAATGTTTGGACGTTTTATCATCTGAATAAAGTTGTGTGGTAATGTACTGAACTGACTTTTTAATTTTTATTATTGGTGGTACCTAGTTTCTGGAGAAATTCATAATTCACATTCCCAAAATTTATTCAAATGTCACAAGCGGCCCATAATTCACATTCCTCAAAACCGAATCAATTTATCCTCACAACATGGCAAATCCAAGAATTAACATAAGTCGATATTTTCGGGGATAATCACCAAAACTGCCCCAGTTTTGGTGTGCACTCACTGATCGAATCCAACTTGTCTAAGCTGCTTTGAGTCCACTGTATCCGCCAACAAACTTTCATTCGTGTCAACTTATTGCAACCTTTCAAGGATAATATATGAATGGGACGTCCCAATGCATAAAACCTCAATTTAAAATTCATTAACCCATTCTTCGGGTTCATCCTCAAATTCATCCCAATTATCAACAAGATCATTATCTCTGGACTGAATCATTCTAGGGTGAAATACACGGTAACGAATGGGACGCACCAAAAACTGCCCCAGTTTTTGTGCGCATTTCAAATTAGTGTCATCAAACCTAAACGCTATAAAATCTATTATGCAATTATGACCCTATCAATACGAGACAATTTGACAACCCGTTCTGAGACAATTCACAATCCAACAGACTCATGTCTCCACTATCCTTCTCCAAATAATCGGAAGTCTAATCTTGCATTTGAATCAAATGAATTTTTTTTATTTTCCTTTATCGACCATCTAATTCATTAACAGACCGAGTTATTCTTTTAGTTATGCTACTTCTAGACTCAGTTAGTGTTTACGTTCTGGTGAGGCGTGATTGCGAGCAAGCGTTATAGTGGTGGCCGTAACTTTGTCATGTGCAAATGAAAAACTTTTATCAGATTTAAAGGATGCAAAAATATGATGAAAAATGTGTAATGAAAGGAGTCTTGAACCATATTGAATTTTAAGAAATTATCCATAATCCATACATCTCATCAATTTCAACGTTTATGAGCAAATATTACTCTTTCAACTCAACTGACACAGTTTTATGGTTTCTAGATAATGGCTCAATTTCGATAGTGCTCAAGATTCTCATGCATGCAATGCAAATTAAAAATAATGTAAAAGTGAACAAGATCAAGAATATATACAAAAATATATGTACAAACAGAAGCAACGTATATAAAAACTCCATATGTACATCGAAACATCTCATGTAAAAAAAAACAGAATCATATATACCACAGAGTAAAACATTTTTTTTTAAAATGAAAGAGGTAAAATAATGTATGTGTAAGCAAGATAACATATGTATATATACAGTAAAACAAAATATCATATATACAAACTAAATAGAATCACGTATATACAAGCATAACGACAATATGTATTACACAGTAAGGTTAGAAGTAGTTTCCTGTGTCCTATAACTCTATGGTCATTGGTTATGGACAATCTAGGCTCCCGACTTATTCCCCCGCCAGTGTCCATTGTTGGAATAGCCTGGGTCCCTCTTAATAGAGGAGTGGGTCGAGTGAGGATTTTTCGCGAGCCTGCACGGGGATTGAAATCCCTCGAAGGTCTCGTTTACTCCATCCTCTCCTAAGGGTTTTGAGCCCGAGTTGTTGGACTCATGAAAAGGTGTCGTGCACAATGTGTGAGGACAATAATATAAAAAGCTCAAAACATATCTACAATCAACATTTTTTGAAAAGAAGAAAATAATAACAAGAACATATCAATCAAAATTTTAGGAAAATAAAACACCAAATGTATTTAAAACAAACAAAATCAAATAATGGGATAAGAAAAACTAAATTTAATTGGCCCAACTCACTAGTTTTTTTTTTTTTTTTTTTGGGAAATATATATACATTTTAAAAACTAGTCCTCCCCAGCAGAGTCGCCAGCTGTCGCAACCGGTTTTGCGAGAGGAAAATTTAAAAAGAAGAGTCGCCACCAATTGTAATAGGTGCAATTGGTCACCGTTTAAAAATAATTTGGTCTGCGAAAATCCAGAGAAAATGGGTAAGTGAGTTTGTTACGTGTGAGGAAGGTGTTAGACACCCCACAACGTCTGTATTGAAAACAGTTGTCAATTTAACTTTTATTATCCCATTAAATGATTTTTTAAGAAAAATTAATTATGATAGGAATCATATATTGAGTAAAATAATTATACAAAAATATATTGAAATAAGATAAAAATAAGTTTGATAAAAACTATGTTAAAATTGAATAAAATAATTTTAGGAATTATAAAAACTATATTGAAGATCTAATGTTGAGGTTCACAGAATTTTTCCATCCAATGGTCCAATTTCTTAGAAGCACTCTCACCTCAAGAATTTTTCCGAGGGTGCATCCGATGCATTCCCCGAATCAATTCCATCGTAGGTAAAGATTTTCGATATAACTTTTATACACCACAAAAATATACAATATAAACTTTGGAAAAGCATAAAATATAAAAATAAGAATAAAAAATAAAAATAAAAATAAAACGAAAATTAAATAAAATAAATTTGAAATAAAACGAAAAATAAAAAAATAAAAATAAAAAAAAATAAAAAATAAAAATAAAACGAAAATAAAATTAAAAGATAAAATTAAAATTAAATTAAAATTAAATTAAAATTAAAATGTTGGGAACCGAGTTTTGAGGATTATACGATATGAATTATCGCAAATCCCGACTCAAATGTATTAATACTTTAAATCATACAATTTAAACACATAATTACATAATCACATAATTCACATAACATGGAAAAACACACCTTGAATAAAACACATCATCAATCATAAAAAACACACATGAGAGGGACTCGGTTCCCGTTTTTCTTTAGGTAATTCATCATTTCAACCATACTATTAAATTAGTATGATTGAAAATAATGATTTATTACCGAGGGTCGGTTTTCGCATCGAAGGCTCCGCACTTCATTAAATCCTTTTCCATCCAATGGTGGGGATTTTGTAAAATCATTTCCTCAATAATCCTTTCGGGATAGCATCCAATGATTTCCCATTTTGGCTCCGTCATCGGATCAATTAATCGATCATTTATCATACAATAAATCATGAATCAAATAAAGTATTTTTTTTAAAAAAAAAATCAAAGCCCAAGCATTACATATAATCCCTTGGCCCAACACAACTCTTTTTAAACCACTTACGAGGCCCAATTTAATCCATTTACCACATTTAACTTGAATAATCATACATCAAACCTCTAAAGCCCATTATCACCCCTGAAACTCATGAATCTGGCCTGACTCATATAATTGAAAGCCCATATTCAACTATTATTGATCCAAGCAACCATTCAAAACAACATTGTACAAAACATATAATACACAGAATCGTGAGAATCAGAATGCACATTTATCTTTTATGGCAACATTTATTCATGCTCATAGCCCTACAAGAATCAAGAACATAGCAAGAAGAAGGATCTCTCACGCACCAAGACAAAGAAGGTCACCTGCACACCAAAACAGAGAAATACCCGAACCTATCCGGAAACAGAACATGAATAGGAAGCCTCAAAATTTGCAGATTTTATCTACCAAGCTAAACCACCTACTTTCACCGATCTGAGATATTGAACATACATATCCAAAGAACAATGCAAGAATTGAAAACACCGGAGCATAAGGGAGAAAACAGAAGCAGCAATCTATCTTTCCGATCAAAACAAACAAACCCCAATTATTCAAGAAAATCAGCAAGCATGAAATCAAGGGTTCCTCCTTTGGTTTTTCAAACCATCCGAACCACAATTAAAAGAATTCATGATCCCCTTTTCTGGATTTCCAGAATCTCTAACAACCGATCCTGCCTAACTCTCTCTTCCTCCGAATTCTCTAACCATCTCCTCCAGACAAACATAAAAGAACCTCCGAAGAAAAAGAAACCTCCGAGAGAAAGATAACCCCAAAAACGAATCAAAATAAAAAAAAACAAACCGCAACAGAGAATGATGAAAAAGAAATAAAAACTCACAAAACTCCCCAGAAAACTGAAACAACAGAAGACGGAAACAACCCAGGAAACCTCAGAAAACAGAAAACCGAAACCACAGACGAATTCCCCAGAAAACAGAAACCACAGAAGAGGGCACACCAGAAAACCGAAACTAAAGGAGACAGAAATCCGAAATAAAAGAGAAACCTAACAGAATCGAAAAGCCCCCTCCGAGAAAAATCGAGACAAAAGACAGAAAGCTCTAGCACTCATCGACCCTCCTGAAAAAAGACCGAAACAACAGCTAAAACAACCCTCCAAAACAACCGAAGAACCCCCATCGGAGCTCCCCTCTCGCCCCCCCCCCCCCCCCCCCCTCAGTAAAATCGAAACAACAGCGGAGAGACCCCTTTTTCCGTTTCTTTCTGCCTCCTTTTTGTAACTGGAGCTCCCCATCCTCAAACCCCCAAAATCAAGGACATTCAATGTCACGCCCCCTTTCCGGAGACGCGACTGGGTGCTCTCTCCGCACCCTTCCTAGGTCACTAGTGTGAACATCCGGGATCAACCGGAAATCCGGCGGCACCTCCCCGTATATCGGAGAGTGCCCACCTGCATCAGAAACGCAGCAACAACAACATCACACTAGCAACCTAGCAAACATAGGCCTCAGGCCTCAACCACATGCAATCCTGACCCTAGGCCTCAGGCCATCCACTACCAGCATGCACAAACTGATGGCATCACATATAAATCCACACACAGATTTTTATAGCATCAAATATAACCAGAATTCAACATCCACATCCACATAAAAGCACAACCGTGCTAAATGGTTATATTCTCTCAACATAGATGGTTATATTCTCTCACCGGTACCTGTACCAGTATCTCCTGTGAAAGGAAGAAAGTAAAGGAGTGAGCTAGAAGCTCAGTAGGGTAAAGAAGTAAACATTGATATAGGCAGAACCGAAAGAAGTAATGCATCAATATGTACCTACCACATGAACGTATACTCAACAATTTGACATCAACATTTACCCGGATCGACCCTTTCGGAGCATAACAACCACAATACCATTGCAACTCAATGTAATATTGCCCGGGAGCAAGCTCACCACAACCAACCACTCCTAGGACCATCCGGTTGCGTGAACCTATCACGCCCGCACCCAACAAGGCAAGTCACTCTCGACCCTTCCCTTAGTGCGTTACCCCACATGGAGTTCATGTGACTTGGTGATAACAACCTTCACCTTGCCATCCTCCCATGTAGCTTTCAAGTAACTTAAGGGTTCCCGAGTCCATACCCGTGTCCCGCATGCATCTCTAATGCATTATGACATGTCATGCCGAATAGATAAGTATATATGAACATCCTATATATTTTACATAACTACCATGATGCATGAACGGAAAATCACAACGGGACCGTAAATGACGGAACACAAAATCGGGTCATGCAACATTCAACATCAAACAATAATCCACACAAGGCTCGTTTCCCCTTAGAAGCAATTAAGGCGGAAACTCAAATAATGGCGACCAATGAAGAATCGAAACGCTATTTAGGCAACAATAACGAATTATAGAAACAAAGGTTGGAAATCCCCTACCTCGTTCCGAGCCAACTACACAAATTCTCAAATTTAGGGTTTTAACCCTTGGTTCTCCCAACCTATCGATTCACATCAAATCGAACTCATATAATTAATCCAAAAATTCCATATTATCATATCAATCACAATTTAATCAACAAAATCATAAACACTTACTTTCTCTCTCTAGAAATTCCTCTAAAACACCTTTGTTCTTAGCCCAAACGATTCTTCACACCAAAATCACAATCAACCTACACATAGGTCTAAAATCAAGTCTAGAACAACATATCTAAACCATTAGAATCTAATTCTTAAAGAATCAAACGAATCTAGAAAAACCTAGAAATTCCAAAAACTATGAAAAACTTACCAAATCTCAAAATCCATCTTGAATCTTCCTTGATAAGCTTCAAGAGTCACAAATCTTAAATCCCCAAGCCAAACTTCAACCAAAAGCTCCTTCTCTCTCTTCTTCTCTCTCTCTTTCTCTCTCTAGTCGGGTGTTTCAAAAGTTGGAATAAGCTGAAATGTCTAAAACTGAGCCTAAAAACTGATTTCTCGATAGCCGTCCGGACGCCCAAAGTATCCGTCCGGACGGATTACTGTTCCCGTAACCCACTGCCCTCACTCTAGGCAAATCCGTCCGGATGGATTACTGTTCACAGAACTCACTGCCTTGATTCTAGGCAAATCCGTCCGGACGCTCAATTATCCGTCTGGACGGATTACTGTTCACAGAACCCAGTTTTTTCCCAAATTTATTTTCCGGCTTGGTCTAAGCTTCGATTTGATATATTACGGGCCCAAAACGGACATGTACACTAAAAGTTATGACCCATTTACCGAACCAAGTTCAAAACTATTTTTCCATAATGCCGTACTTCACAAATCATCCGTAACTCGACTGAAAACTAAATTTTTATTGTTATTTTTTGTCAAATTTTACAAATATAGGCTTCGTAGATTGTTTCGTTGCCAAAAGACCAACTTTCGTTCCCAAATGGAGAAAACCGTTAAAAGCTCCTCCATCAAGAGAATTGAATAATTCTGAAACATCAAGGTTGGTCAGTGTACACTTTTTATTGTTATTTTATGTCAAATTTTACAAGATAGGCTGCGTATATTGTTTTGCTGCCAAAAGACAGACTTTCGTTCAGAAATGGACAATACCATTAAAAGATTCTCCCTGAAGAGAGTTGTTGTGATACCCCAACTCGAGAATAATATAAATAATGAATAAGATAGTGACATGCGTACAATGAGATAATAGTGAAACCGATAGATTAAATTCGAGTTAAACTAAATCAATACAAAAAAAAAATATATATATATATATATACACAATATGACTATTAAAGATTATGGAAACCAAATTAAACGGGAATTGAATTAAAAGAAAGAAACAAAGGGAAAAAAAAAAATTTCCGAAGATTCCAGAGAGGGGGGAGAAACAGAAAAAAAAAGAAAAAAAACGGAAAAGAAAGTAAGAAAAAAGAAAGAAACGGAAACAGATAAGAAAAAAAAGAAACGCGATTTTCGCGTCTGAAACTTCTGCGGCACAGATATCCTTCCTCCGGCCACCTCAGGCAACGAGACTAGTACCAATCTCTTCGTCTCTTTGAGACGTATGAAATCGATTCAAGAATCACCTTAATTGGAGCTATATATCTCCGGGAAAAGCTGTCGGAAGTTTCGGCCATCGCGAGCTTCGACAGTCGATTTCTCCCTCCTCCGATCTCCGATTGATGCAAGGCCACCACCATTGAGTTCTTCCCGAGGAGTACTACAAATTCCAGTTGGTGATTTCCGGCGAAAGTCGCCGGATTTCTGGTGACTCGAAGAAGGGTATTTTGGGTACTATTTGACCCGTTTGACCTGGGTTGACTCTTTCGGGTAAAGTTTACCACTTTGATTAAATCGTATATTTTACATATTTACACGGTATTTGAACGTAATTTTGACATTGTATGTGCATTTTGGTGTAGAACTGGTATATGAGGTTTAGTGATGTACGACGGAAAAATTAAACAGGAAATCATTGGTTCGAGTGAGATGTGAGACATACTTCACGAGGTAGGGAATACTTTAGCCCTTGCATGGTTTTGGAGTTTCTGTGTTCATATTGAAACGGAAATTCTTGCTGTAAACATAATGCATTGCATTTGTGGGGATTAAATGTCTGGCTTTTTACTGTGAAATTGCGGGTAATGGTATTGTGGATGATTCTGTTATGTGGTACTCCTGCATTTCATTGAGAAAAGTGATGTTTTATTACTGAATGCATGAGATTGAATATTTGCTTATGCTGTGGTTTTATATAAATTGTGGAGATTGAAGTGATGTGGAAATGACCCTGTACGTACAGTGGGTGAAAATCCGAGTAAGGATTCGCTATGCGGCCACATAGCGAATGGGTGGTAAGTCCCGGGTAGAAGAAAAATAGTTTCCGGCAATGAGGTCGAAAAGCGGAGAAAAATAGTTTTCGGCAATGAGGTCGGAAGGCGTTCGAGGTGGTGACGAATATTCGAGGCGGGTGGAGAAATAGAAGTGTTATTTAAATTGTCATCTTCTGTCAATAATTATTTGTGAATGGTTTGTGTGTGTGAATGCGGTATTCCCTACTGAGCTTCGGCTCATCTCCTACCTGCCATTGTTTTATTTTCAGGTGAAACAACTGTGACCTATTGGACTGAGAGGGCAGGCAGGACAGGGCAGTCGGTGTACACACCAGAGTCGCTGCATAAGTGTTGAGTGGACCCAGTGGGTTGGGATGGTTGAGCTGGAGTCTCAACCGGTTATATGATACTACTATATACTTATAAATTTAACAACTATAATTTAAGTATATTGATAATTATATTATTTAACATATTTTGTTGAGTTTTGAAAAAAAAAGAGTCGAGAGTGTGGTTTAGTTACACGTCACGTGCCGGCGGGTCGGGGCGTGACAAGGTGGTATCAGGGCAGTAGGTTAGAGTTAGGACTGAATGGAGGGTATGTACATCGGACCTGTCTTCTGCCTCACAGCCGATCGAGAAGGTACACATAGTACCGTGTGGGATATATTTTGGAGGTTCTTTGTTAGCTCATTGACAGACATGCGTGTGTAGCATGACCGATATATCGGTTGAAGGATGAAAGAAAAATGAGTACGGGACGATATAACTCAGAAGTGACTTGAACATTTGATTAATATATATTGTGTGCCATGGATGATGATTTTCGGAGTATGTACATTTGAGAAATGTTGCGAAAATTAATTGTTGTTAAAATGTTGTTGAAGTAGTTCAGTTGGTGGATAGTGACGGGGTGCCTATTAAACTGATGTTGCATGATTGGTAGGAAATACCTAGCTCTTGTGATGATGTGTGCTTGATGATGACATGTTGGTGGATTAGGTGGGGTTTATGCTACAACTTTGGCTTATTTTGATATTTAGTGTGATTTTGTGTTAATGATTGAGTTTGTTTAGTTAGCTGGTTATTTAAATGGTGCTGGAGTGCCTGTAAAAAGGTTGTTGGGTGATTGAGTAGGAAATCCTATTAACTTTAGAAAACCCAAAAATTGAAGAATATAATTGTTGTGCTTTTGCGGCTAACTTTTGAAGGAGTAGCTGATAAATTTGAGGTGTATGACTAGTTGCTACTAATGTTGAAATGAGTTGAGTAGTTGGGAATTGACCAGGGAAGTGGAGCCGTGTACTTATTGATGATATATATGGTGTTTAAGTTGTAAATTGTTGACTTCACCAGGATATTGTTCAAACAAGTGGGAAATTCTTTGACTTTGGGAATAATCTGAAGTTAAAAATGATTTCTATAGTTTAATTGATAGTGATGTAGGATTTCAGTAACACCATAGGGTAGGGGAAATATGATTCCACCTCTTATATGTGCTGTGCTAATTGGAGATGTTGTAATGATTCGTAAGTAACATTAGCGTTGTCATTTAGTGGGTTGCATGGGGTTAGCTGTCCATGCATGAACTTGGATAAGCGGAGCCGGTGGAGTATTTCTTTTGACTTGCTGCCATAGTTTAAACGAACCTGAATTTTAGTGCCACATTTTAGCATAATCTGAAGTAATAACAATTCTCATGGGTGATATACATGTATGTATGTACATGTATATATATAGATATATATCTACGTATATGTAGATATGAGTACTTAGCTGGTGTGATACATATGTCTATATTTATTGTTATGTATAAGTCTACGTACATATGTGTGTGTAGTACTACCATGCAGGCTCCTCTAAAGCTTAGAAGTGGTTTGAGAGTTGTGGAGCAATATAGATTGCTTGTTTATTTAAATGGGTTGGTAGCTATATTTTGTGTATTAATTATTACGTATAATGATCCAAAGTGGCATGACTTATTGAATTGAGTATGTGGCTAATTACTGAGCTATAGGAAGTGTTTTAAGTTTACAATAAATTGAAATGAAAGTGGTTCCAATGTTCCGCATGTGAAACGTGGAATTGGTGGGTGATGTATTTGATAATGAAAGGTAGGTTATCCAAATTATGTAATCAGTGCTAGGCTGAGTTTGAGTGTTTATATGTAAAGTTATTATTTTTGATAATTGAGAGGTCTAGCCAAGAAGGAATGTGATCACTAGTTATGATAGTGGTGGTGAAGTGGTGTTGCAGCGCTTATAATTGTGGGATTTTAATTAACACTAATATGACTAGTTAGCCGTGAACTGCATTATAAAAAAAATGATCTTCAAGGTGGGATGAAATTTTAGTGGGAGGAGTGAAGATTCTTGTGGTAAAAGAATTGGATGGTTGGGTAAATTGATTGTCCTTATAAGAAATATCCTGACTTTAGCAAGTTGGGAAGATAGAATTTATACTTTGTTGTGCTATAACTGGGATTGGATGAATGAGTTGTTCTTTGTTTGATGGTGCAGGATCAAATTGCTTGTGAAATAAGGGTAAAAATTGATTTGGGATTTATGATTTTGTTTTGTCCATTTTCTACTCCCAGTTGCCGAAGGAGATAATGGGAATTACTACCGATGGTTGATGCCCGATTTGTGTGAGTGGACATAGTAGTATCCTGTTGGAGCTAAAGATGTGGCATGGTATATTATGAAATAGTTGCCGAACTGTGAGAAGTTAGTGATACCGGTTGATGAGAATTTATGGTTTTGGTCTTGGGCGCAAGTGGAATGGTTGAATATATTGAAATCGGGTTGTCTATATAGTGATATGTGACAAATCTAGAATTTTGGTGGATACAATAGCAGGTTATCAAATTAAAGTTTGACTAGAAATTGTCGGAACGTATGTTCATGTGGTTTGTTATTTATGGCCAATGGGAACATGGAAAGGACTTTGATTAGTACTTACTAGTTAGAGGTGCGGTACTAATTGAACAACCTATGAAAAGTTGAGGCCAACAAAAAAAAATTGGTTCATAGGTTGAATCTTAAGCATGTAAATCCCAGATGATATATGTTGGAATAATGGGGTATTCACTTTGTTTGATGACGTGAATAGGAGTGGCTATATCTTGTGTGACATAGGCACTAAAGTTTTGGATTGTATGCATAGTTGGGAGTTAACGAATGTGGTTACGTATTATTTTGTGGAAGCATATGAGTTATAAACTGTACCGGGAAAGAGGAAGGAAAAAACTATATATTTTACATTAGAGGATATTACAGCAGTACATTAGATGATATTATAGCAGTACAAAAGGGGACTATTATACATAGCATACTTGGGCAAACCTCAAAGCCAACAAGCGGGATAATACAATGGTAGATTGTGCAAATTTGTACATGGATAGTGGAAAATAGTACAGACCAAGACGAGGACATACTAGTAGGTATGTTATTGGTACTACTTAGCAGTGTTCGAACCATCCAGCCCATTCCTCCGAACTATATGGCTCGGTACGTGGGAGCGACCCAAGGGGGTAATCGGAGCCAGTGTTGTATAGGTCAGCAGAGTCGTTGTTTAGGGTGGTTGTGGCCAGGGTGGCATCCTGACTATTCTCTAGTGGTGCTACTAGCTGGATTAGAGAGTCGAGTTTGGATATGATTTGATCATATAACCTCTCTACGACTTGAAGTTGTCTCCGAATCTCCTCTAACTTGTGGAGTATGCTGGAAGAGTTATCATAAGAGTGGGTATCCATTAGAGTAGAGGAAATAGAAAACAAGGGTAGTAGATTATGAGCTTCTCTAAAATGAGGTTTAAATAGAAGGGGAGTAAAATGGATAAGGATGAAATTATTCATCCCAGAAACACGTGTCGTTATGGGTGGATAGAGGGGCCAGTAGGATAAGAACGGGCTCGTTTACCCAGATTTGATGTGTCAGTATTCCGTTTCTTTTATCTGGGAGGTGATAATAGCAAGACTCATATCCCGAGAACAGCTTAGATTCGTCGTTTTATAGGGCCTGATAATTGTTTGAATGAAAAAAAAAACTAAATGGTGAGTGGTAATAGTAAATAATGGTGTTGTGTGTCAGGATGGTGTTATTAAGTGTGATAACTAAGACGAGGGAGTAGTACATGAACTTTTTTCGAGGTACGTGGCAACCTATTTAGGTTATTGTTGGGTTACAATGGAGCTACCTAACTTGGTAATTTCTTTCTCTGCTTGTTGTAGATGAGATTCTCGAGTGGAATGATTGAAGGGTTGGTACTGTACTGGGCTTGATAGCATGATAGAGTTAACTTGGAAATTTCTCTTGTAGTTTCTGGTGTGATTATTCAATCCTAAAGCTAGATAAGGTAGTCGGGTTCATTGGTTGTGAATTTTAAAAGTGAAGATGACTTTATCTGGGGGTGCCACAGAGAGAACTCTGGTCGCATGTCTCGTTAGATTATTTGGACCTTTCTTTGTTGGGGCCACTACCGGAGTGGAATCGAGTAACTAATGAGCTCTAGTGGAACTTTGTTTCAATGATTGTGACATGGATCGGATAGGTCACGTTTGTCATGTTGTGTGGTTGTTAGGAATCTTTGGTAGTTGCTAGCTCAGGGCGACTAGCAACATTAATGAAAAGAATGGATGTGACCTTGTGTTAAACTTGCACAGTTAGCAAATAAAATTCCGGAGTTGCACTAAATAATTAATGGGCCATGGTTGGTGGACAAGTTATTTAAATCAAATGTAGTTTAATAAAAAAAATTATGTTATGGTACATTGTCGTTGACTATTTGTTGTGGCGTTGTTGGTTGATGCTAAAAAACAAATAAAATAAAATAAAATTGTAAGTTACAAATTGATATGGTGATTTGATAGCATGTTTTGGAATCTTATGTATGAGTTCGTGAAGTTTTGAGTTGCGCTGAGATATTGATTAGTGAAGAGATGGGTGGAATTTGCTTTTAGTTGCTAAAGTTAATTATGAGTAGTGACTCTGTGCTCATGATGGTGTGGCCATTCTTATATGATTATTGTTAATAGTATAGAAATTCAAAACGGGATATGTATATACATACATGTATATAAATTGACGGGGTTGGAGTGAGATAGTTGGAAGACAGATATATATATGAGAACAAGTGATGCACAAATGTATTAATTTGAAAAGGGCCACTGATGGGCCGACATCAAGAGGGTGATTATTCACTAATATATCGTGCATTCAAAGTTGTTGGAAGGGTGAGTTGGTGAAGATTATGAGGTGTGAGAGCACCCGTGTGATAATTATGACTTATTCTTTGACATAGTAGCGCGGTTATTGCGATGCTAACGTAAAGATATTTAATGACAAATTCAGCTGTACGCATGAGAGGATGATTGTGACCGATATGGTGGGTCACGGTGAGAATAATTGAGATGAATCACTATTGATCAAGACTTCTTAAATGCGACTTGTGTTGTCTTTTGTTTCGAAATGCTATGCGAAATCGATCCCGGAAATTGGTTATTGTAGGAAAAAAAATGATGTTAGATATACGTTGCTTCTTAATATGACTATTAAAGATTATGGAAACCAAATTAAACGGGAATTGAATTAAAAGAAAGAAACAAAGGAAAATAATAATAATAAATAAATAAAAAGAAAATTTCAGAGGATTCCAGAGAGGGGGGAGAAACAGAAAAAAAGAAAAAAAAACGGAAAAGAAAGTAAGAAAAAAGAAAGAAACTGAAACAGAGAAGAAAAAAAAGAAACGCGATTTTCCCGTCTGAAACTTCGGCGGCGCCGATCTCCTTCGTCCAACCACCTCATGCAACGAGACTGGTACCAATCTCTTCGTCTCTTCGAGACGTATGAAATCGGTTCAAGAATCACCTTAATTGGAGCTGTATATCTCCGAGAAAAGCTGTCGAAAGTTTCAGCCACCGCGAGCTTCGGCAGTCGATTTCTCCCTTCTCCGATCTCCGATTGATGCAAGGCCACCACCGTTGAGTTCTTCTCGAGGAGTACTACAAAGCCCAGTTGGTGATTTTTGGCGAAATTCGCCGGATCTCAGGTGACTCGAAGAAGAGTATTTCGGGTACTATTTGACCCGTTTGACCTGGGTTGACTCTTTCGGGTAAAGTTTACCCGTTTGATTAAATCGTATATTTTACGTATTTACACGGTATTTGAACGTAATTGTGACATTGTATGTGCATTTTGGTGTAGAACTGGTATATGAGGTTTAGTGATGTACGACGGAAAAATTAAACAGGAAATCATTGGTTCGAGTGAGATGTGAGGCACACTTCACGAGGTAGGGAATACTTTAACCCTTGCATGGTTTTGGAGTTTCTGTGTTCATATTGAAACGGAAATTCTTGCTGTAAACATAATGCATTGCATTTGTGGGGATTAAATGTCTGGCTTTTTACTGTGAAATTGCGGGTAATGGTATTGTGGATGATTCTGTTATTTGGTACTCCTGCATTTCATTGAGAAAAGTGATGTTTTATTACTGAATGCATGAGATTGAATATTTGCTTATGCTGTGGTTTTATATAAATTGTGGAGATTGAAGTGATGTAGAAATGACCCTGTACATACAGTGGGTGAAAATCCGAGTAAGGATTCGCTATGCGGCCACATAGCGAATGGGTGGTAAGTCCCGGGTATAAGAAGGTGCCTACTTTCCTTACTCGTAGATTACTTCCGTTGAGGAGGTCGAAAAGCGGAGAAAAATAGTTTCCGGAAATGAGGTCGGAAGGCGTTCGAGGTGGTGACGAATATTCGAGGCGGGTGGAGAAATAGAAGTGTTATTTAAATTATCGTGCTTCTGTCAATAATTATTTGTGAATGGTTTGTGTGTGTGAATGTGGTATTCCCTACTGAGCTTCGGCTCATCCCCTACTTCCCATTGTTTTATTTTCAGGTGAAACAACTGTGACCTATTGGACTGAGAAGGCAGGCAGGACAGGGCAGTCGGTGTACACACCAAAGTCGCTGCGTAAGGGTTGAGTGAATCTAGTGGGTTGGGATGGCTGAGCTGGAGTCTCAACCGGTTATATGATACTACTATTTACTTATAAATTTAACACCTATATTTTAAGTATATTGATAATTATATTATTTAACATATTTTGTTGAGTTTTGAAAAAGAAAGAGTCGAGAGTGTGGTTTAGTTACACGTCACATGCCGGCGGGTCGGGGCGTGACAGTTGAGCAAATTCAAACCTTGAAAGTTGATAGCTGTACACTTCTTATTGTTGATTTATGTCCAAATTTACTAGTATGTGCTTCGTAGAATTTTTTGTTTCCAAATGACCGACTTTCGTTCTCAATTGGGCAAAATCGTTAAAAGCTCCTCTATGGAGAGAGTTGAGAAATTGCGAACAATCAAGGTTGATCGGTGTACATTTTTTATTGTTATTTTCTGTCTAATTTTATGAGAATATGCTCCATAAATTTTTTTTGTTGCCAAAATACCAACTTTCGTTCCCAAATGGAGAAAATCATTAACAACTCCTCCATCTAGAGAGTTTAGTCATTCCGAACCATCAAAGTTCATAGGTGTACAGTTTTTATTGTTGTTTTGTGTCCAATTTACTAGTATGCGCTTCGTAGAATGTTTTTTTTTTCCAAATGACCAACTTTCATTCTCAATTGGAAAAAATCGTTAAAAGCTCCACTATGGAGAGAGTTGGGCAATTCCGAACCATCAAGATTGGTCGTTGTAAAAATTTTATTATTATTTTTTGTCTAATTTTACGAGTATAGGCTCCGTAGATGTTTTTCGTTGCCAAAGGACAAACTTTCGTTCCAAGATGGACAAATATGTTAAAAGCTCCTCCATGGAGAGATTTGACCAAATCCAAAACATCAAAGTTGATAGGTGTAAACTTCTTACTGTTCCTTTATTTTCAAGTTCACTAGTATACGCTTCGTATATTATTTTTTAACAAACGACCCACTTTCATTCCCCAATAGACAAAACCGTTAAAAGCTTCTCCATGAAGAGAATTGAGTAATTCCAAACCATCAAGGTTGGTCGGTGTACACTTTTTATTATTATGTTATGTCAAATTTTATGAGTATACACTCCGTATATTGTTTTGTTGCCGAAAGACCAACTTTCGTTCCCAAATCAACAATACTATCAAAAGATCATCCTTTGAGAGATTTGAGCAAATCCGAACCATGAAAGTTGCTAGGTTTACACCTTTTATTGTTGCTTTATGTCCAAATTTACTAGTATACACTTCGTAGAATGTTTCGTTTCCAAATGACTAACTTTCGTTCTCAATATGAAAAAATCGTCAAAAGCTCCACTATAGTGAGAGTTCGGCAATTCGAACCATCAAAGCTAGTCGGTGAACACTTTTAATTGCTATTTTATGTCTAATTTTATGAGTATATGCTCCATATATTGTTTTATTGCCAAAATAACAACTTTTGTTCGCAAATTCACAAAACCGTTAAAAGCTCCTCCACGTAGAGACTTGAGCAATTCTGAACCATCAAAGTTTATAGTGTACAATTTTGGTTGTTGCTTTATGTCCAATTTTACTAGTATGCACTTCGTAGAATGTTTTGTTTCCAAATTACCAACTTTCGTCCTCAATTGGACAAAATCGTTAAAAGCTCTACTATGGTGAGAGTTGGGCAATTCCGAACCATGATGGTTGTTCGGTGTACAATTTTTATTGTTATTTTTCCTCAAATTTGAAAAGTATAGCCTCCGTAGACTGTCTCGCTAACAAAAGATCAACTTTCATTCCCAAATGAACAAAACCATTAAAAGCACCAACATGGAGATGGATGAGCAATTCCGAAAAATCAGGGTTGGTCGGTGTACACATTTTATTGTTATTTTATGTCAAATTTTAAGAGTATACTCCCTGTATATTGTTTCGTTTCCAAAAGAATAACTTTCGTTCCCAAATGGAGAATATTGTTAAAAGTTCCTCCATGAACTGAACTAAAAAATTCCAAACCATCAGGGTTGGTCGGTGTACACTTTTTTATTATTATTTCATGTCTAATTTTATGAGTCTATGCTCGATAGATTGTGTTGTGCCAAAAGACCAATTTTCGTTCCCAAATGGAGAAAATCGTTCACAGCTCCTCCATATAGAGAGTTGAGCAATTCCGAACAATCAAAGTTCATGGGTGTACAGTTTTTATTGTTTCTTTGTGTCCAATTTTACTAGTATGTGCTTTGTAGAATGTTTCATTTCCAAATGACCAACTTCCATTCCGAATTGGACAAAATCGTTAAAAGCACCACTATGGAGAGAGTTGGGCAATTCCGAACCATCTAGTTTGGTCGGTGTACACTTTTTATAACTATTTTATATCTAATTTTATGAGTATAGGCTCTGAAGATTGTTTCGTTGCCAAAAGACCAACTTTCATTCCCAAATTGACAAAACCATTAAAAGCACCTACATGGAGATAGATGAGCAACTTCGAAAAATCAGGGTTGGTCGATGTACACTTTTCATTGTTATTTTATGTAAAATTTTACGAGTATAGGCTCTGTATATTGTTTCGTTGCCAAAAGAAGAACTTTCTTTCTCAAATGGAGAACCAAAAGGAAGTAATGCATCAATATGTACCTAACACATGAACGTATACTCAACAAATTCACATCAACATTTATCCGGATAAACCCTTTCGGAGCACAACAACCACAATATCATTGCAACGCAATGTAATATTGCACGGGAGCAAGCTCACCAAAACCAACCACTCCTAGGATCATCCGGTTGCGTGAACCTATCACGCCCGCACCTCACAAGGCAAGTCACTCTCGACCCTACCCCTAGTGCGTTACCCTCATGGGTTTCACGTGACTTGGTGATAACAACCTTCACCTTGCCATCCTCCCATGTGGCTTTCAAGTAACCTAAAGGTTCCCGAGTCCATACCCGAGTCCCCCATGCATCTCTAATGCATTATGACATGTCATGCCGAATAGATAAGTATATATGAATATCCTATATATCTTACATAACTACCATGATGCATGAACAAAAAATCACAACGTGTCCATAAATGACGGGACACAAAATCAAGTCATGCAATATTCAACATCAAACAATAATCCACACAAGGCTCGTTTTCCCTTAGAAGCAATTAAGGTGGAAACACAAACAACGGCGAACAATGAAGAATAGAAACGCTATTTAGGCAACAATAACGAATGTTAGATAGAAATGTTGGAAATCCTCTACCTCGTGTCGAGCAATTTACCACCAATCCCCAAATTCCATTCCTAGGGTTTCGGTTTGCCCAACCTTACAATGTGGCGAACCCGAACCCTCACACACATCAATAAACAACCAACAACTCATATAAACATCCATTAAATCCATAAATTCAAAATTACTCACCTTTTCTCTCTAGAAATTTCTCCAAAATCCTCCAAACTCAACCCAAGCTCAACTCTACTCCAAATCACAAACCAATCTACATACACATCAAAAATCAACCTAGGATTAACATATCTAAACCATAGGAATCAACTCTAAACAAAACTATCAAGATCTACTCAAAACCCTAGAAATGGAAAAATGAAGAAACTTACCTCCAAGGCTTGAATCTTCCTTGAATCCTTTCCCAATCTCCAAAACCAAGCTCCAATCTCCAATAATCACCTCAATATACTCTTCTCTCTCTAGAATCGTCGCTCTCTCTCTCTCTCTAGAATTGAAACAAAACCAGAAATCTGTTTAAAACTCTCGCTGGAAGCTATTTGGAGAACTCGGGTTGCGCCTAGGCGCCCTCGCCTTAACTAAAAATCCTTCAGGCACTGCACTGGGCGGCATCCTGGGCGTGCAGGATTTTCACGCCCAGGCGGGGTGTGCCTAGGCGCCCCTGCGCCTACTCCGCATCCGCCCACCCACTGGACTGGCCGCTGCGCCTAGGCGCCCTGGGCTGCGCCCAGTCCAGTGCCTCCTCTTCTGAACGTCAACCTTGCAAGCACTTCCATTGGATTAGGCGCCATTGGGCGCACCTTTGCACATGCCTAGGCGCCCACCGCCTAGGCGTGCTTCTCGGGCGCCTAGGGTCTCCAGTTTCATCTGGTCTTCTTCCTTTCCTTTAACAGCTCGTCCATGTAGAGAGTGTTGGGATGATGTCCTAAAAAACATACCATGTAAAGACAATTCTGAAATTCAAGAATAAACATTTAATGATTGCATTTGTGTTTTAAATGTTTTATTTTAAATATTTCATTTATATGTGAATGTTCTAACAAGGTCTAAGGATGTTAGATATGTGAATCTTGGATACTCAGATACACTTATAGTGTGAGTATAGATTGACACAAGATTCATTATTACATTCTAAATCATTAGTCACAACCAGATTAACAAAGTTAGGCACTTTGTTGATATAGGTTGTAGTGCATGGACATCTCCAATTAGGGGAATGGTTTGTCTTGACCGTTTGAGAGGATTCTCGGATTGGTGCACTAGTGTGTATGTGGACATATACATTGACGGACTTACATAGGAATGAACAACTAGAAACGTGCTATCAAAGAGTTGTTCATCCTATAGCTATGGGAGTACGGTATATCTCAAGCTTGAGTAGGTCAATACGTTTATACTTATAGCGTGTGCATTTTGATTCATCAATAAGTGAGACACGCACTATTGTCAAAATCTTGATGATTTGGATGTATGCCACTAGGGTATAAGCGCATACCTACAAAATAGTCATTCATGTACTTTCAGTTATGAAAGTGTAAGCACCCATCTGAGAGGTTCAAATTAATCTATCTAAAAACTATGCATAGTGATTCTAACGAATCAAGCGTTGTGAATTAAATTGATCGACGGGTCAATTTAATACGCTTAGAGGATAGATATAAAGGAATCTGGAGCTCAGAGAAAATATGGATTTTGGAGTGTTTGATAGTATGAATAAATTCACTCCATCTTACCGGGTGTTGCATGGAGGATATGCAAGTACACTTCCCATAGGTCAGGGATAGGTTTCTAATTATGGAAAAGCCTCGATGTAAGAATCGTACATATTGGGGAGTGCATCCAAAGTTCAGGTAGTGTCAGACGAACATTGGATTGTTATATTATTCCTAGTCATAGAGTTTGACGGTAAAGAATAATATTTCGGGAGCCACAATATGTATGTCCTGCGGAGTCCCCTTGGTAGCTCTATATATTCTCTTGTCCTATTTAAGGAAGATCAGCAAAATTTACCATATCACAACGGTTGTTGGAAAAGTTACAAGAATGGAATTTGTATAACAAATAGATACAATTTTATTGGGTTTTGGTTTTCCAAAGATAACCCTAAGATAAAATTGTTTTTGTTAAGATATACAAAATTCTTGTAAGTGTATTTATGTAAAAATAACAAATCTCGGAGTTTTGATTTAGATTGTAAAATAAATATTTTACATAATCAAAAACAAATTAAAGTCAAGAATGGACCAAGGAACAAAACAAATTTGAGCCTTGAATTCTTGAAATATTGGGCCAAGCTAGGCTTAAACCATGTTATTGCATAGCAATATATGGCCGGCCCATTGTGGATAATTTGGGCTCCGATTATGCTTGTTAAAAGTATTCCATATTTGTTTTGGCTTTGAATCCAATTGGGATTAGAAGTCAACTCAAATAATGATTTGTTATATATATATAAACACAACAATTTTTCTATGAATGGATAAGGATGGCCACCGTTTTGTTTTTTCCTAGTTCCATTTGGATTAGGAAAACAAAACCTAAAAGGAGACTTTTTTAACACAATGAAAAGGTTTTGTTTTATAAAATAAAAAGGGCTGGCCGTGTGATTCATTCATGAGAAAACAACCAAGTTATTTTTTCCAATAAAAAAAGGAGCCGAGTGTTCCTAGAGAGGTAGCGGTGTGAGATTCTTTTGGTTCACTACCAATTGGGTTTTTTGCTTTGCTTTTTCGCAAGGAGATTAAAGAGAATACCTAGGAAACAACATAGGCTATTCTTGGTGATTCTTGTTTTCTAAATTGGTGGTTCGTGATCAAGAGGTGTGACCAAACAAAGGGTGTGTTCAAGATCCGTTCGTGTGTTCGTGATCAAGTGTTGAGTTCGTGATCAAGACGGATAGCACGTTGGACCTCGATAGTAAAGAGGTTGGTATTCTTCTTCTAACCTTCTTCATGCCATGATTGTATGTTTAGATCTAAGAATTATTTTGTATGAAATTAATACTAGAAGCATGCTAGGATTAATTACAAAATTAATTGGATCTAGGATAACACTTGATAGGCGTGTAACAATCTAGGGTTGATTGGCTTCCGATTAAATTTTTGATTTGTACCTATGCTAAGAACGATCCATAAGACGCTTCCGCATGTTCTAAAATTAATTTTAGCAACCAACAGAGAGTTGAGCGATTTCGAACCATCAAAGTTCATAGGTGTACAATTTTTGTTGTTGCTTTGTGTCCAATTTTGCTAGTATGCACTTCGTAGAATGTTTTATTTCTAAATGACGAAGTTTCGTGCTCAATTGGACAAAATCGTTAAAAGCTCCACTATGGAGAGAGTTGGGCAATGCGAACCATCAAGGCTGGTCGGTGAATACTTTTTATTGTTATTTTATGTCCAATTTTATGAGTATATGTTCAATAGATTGTTTTGTTGCCAAGAGGCCAACTTTCGTTCCCAAATTCACAAAATCGTTAAAAACTCCTCCATGTAGAGGCTTGAGCAATTCCGAACCATCAAAGTTCATAGGTGTACAATTTTTGTTGTTCCTTTGTGTCCAATTTTGCTAGTATGCACTTCGTAGAATATTTTATTTCTAAATGACGAAGTTTCGTGCTCAATTGGACAAAATCGTTAAAAGCTCCACTATGGAGAGAGTTCGGCAATTCCGAACCATCAAGGTTGTTCGGTGTACACTTTTTATTGTTATTTTTTATCAAATTTTGCAAGTATAGGCTCCATAGATTGTTTCGTTGCCAAAACATCAACATTCATTTCCAAATGGACAAAACAATTAAAAGCACCTACATGGAGAACGATGAGCAATTTCAAAAAATCAGAGTTGGTCGGTGTACACTTTTCATTGTTATTTTAAGTCAAATTTTATGAGTATAGGCTTTGTATATTGTTTCGTTGCCAAAAGAACAACTTTCATTCCCAAATGGAGAAAACCGTAAATGGAGAAAACCGTTAAAAGCTTCTTCATGAAGAGAATTGAATAACTCCAAACCATCAGGGTTGGTCAATGTACATTTTTTATTGTTATTTTAGGGAAAATTACACAAGTATAGGTTGCGTATATTGTTTCGTTGCCAAAAGAAGAACTTTCGTTCCCAAATGGAGAATACCATTAAAAGATCCTCCTTAGAGAGAGTTGAGCAAATCCATCAAATTTGATAGGTTTACACTTCTTATTGTTGCTTTATGTCCTTCGTTGCCAAAAGACCAACTTTCGTTCCCAAATGGAGAAAATCGTTAACAGTTCCTCCATGTAGAGAGTTGAGCACTTCCGAACCATCAAAGTTTATAGGTGTACAGTTTTTATTGTTGCTTTGTGTCCAATTTTACTAGTGTGCGCTTTGTAGAATGTTTGATTTCCAAATGACCAACTTTCGTTATGAATTCGACAAAATCGTTAAAAGCTCCATTATGGAGAAAGTTGGGCAATTCAAACCATCAAGGCTGGGCGGTGAATACTTTTTATTGTTATTTTATGTCTAATTTTATGAGTATATTTTTCATAGATTGTTTCGTTGTCAAAAGACCTACTTTCGTTCCCAAATTCACAAAACTGTTAAAAGTTCCTCCACATAGAGACTTGAGCAATTCCGAACCATCAAAGTTCATAGGTGTACAGTTTTTGTTGTTGCTTTGTGTCCAATTTTGCTAGTATGCACTTTGTAGAATGTTTTGTTTCTAAATGACCAACTTTCGTGTTCAATTGAACAAAATCGTTAAAAGTTTCACTATGGAGAGAGTTCGGCGATTCCGATCCATCAAGGTTGTTCGGTGTACACTTTGTTGTTGTTATTTTTTGTCAAATTTTACAACTATAGGCTCCGTAGATTGTTTCGTTGGCAAAACATCAACATTCGTTCCTAAATGGACAAAACAATTAGAAGCACCTACATGAAGAAAGATGAGCAATTTTGAAAAATCAGAGTTGGTTGGTGTACACTTTTTATTTTTATTTTATGTCAAATTTTACGAGTAAAGGCTCTGTATATTGTTCTGTTGCCAAAAGAACAACTTTCGTTCCCAAAGGGAGAAAACCGTTAAAAGTTCCTCCATGGAGAGAATTGAATAATTCCAAACCATTAGGGGTTGTCAGTGTACACTTTTTATTGTTATTTTCTGCCAAATTATACGAGTATAGGCTGCATATATTGTTTCGTTGCCAAAAGACCAACTTTCCTTCCCAAATGGACAATACCATTAAAAGATCATTCTCGGAGAGAGTTGGGCAAATTTGAACCGTCAAAGTTGATAGGTGTACACTTCTTATTGTTGCTTTATGTCTAAATTTATTAGTATGTATTTCGTAGAATGTTTCGTTTCCACATGACCGACTTTCCTTCTTAATTGGACAAAATCGTTAAAAGCTCCACTATGGAGAGAGTTGGGAAACTGCGAACAATCAAGGTTGGTCGGTGTACACTTTTTTATTGTTATTTTATGTCTAATTTTACGAGTCTATGCTCCATAGAATGTTTCGTTGCCAAAAGACCAACTTTCGTTCCCAAGTGGAGAAAATCGTTAACAGCTCGCCAATGTAGAGAGTTGAGCGATTTCGAACCATCAAAGTTCGTAGGCGTACAATTTTTATTGTTGCTTTGTGTCCAATTTTACTAGTATGCGCTTTGTAGAATGTTTCATTCCCAAATGACCAACTTTCGTTCTGAATTGGACAAAATCGTTAAAAGCTCTATTATGGAGAGAGTTGGCCAATTCCAAACCATCAAGGTTCGTCGGTGTGCACTTTTCATAAATATTTTATTTCTAATTTTACGAGTATAGACTCCGTTGATTTTTTCGTTACCAAAAGACAAATTTTTGTTCCAAAAGGGACAAAAATGATAAAAGCTCCTCCATGGAGAGATTTGAGCAATTCCAAACCATCAAAGTTGACAGCTGTACACTTTTTATTGTTATTTTATGTCTAATTTTACGAGTGTAGGCTCTGTATATTTTTTTTGGCCAAAGGACAAACGTTTGTTCCAAAATGGAGAAAAATGTTAAAAGCTCCTCTATGGAGAGATTTGAGTAATTCTAAACCATCAAAGTTGATAGGTGTAAACTTCTTACTGTTCTTTTATTTCCAAGTTTACTAGCACACGCTTTGTAGATTATTTTTTGGCAAATGACCAACTTTCATTCCCAAATGGAGAAAATCATTAAAAGCTTCTCCATGAAGAGAATCCAGTAATTCCAAACCATCCAGGTTGGTCATTGTATACTTTTTATTGTTATTTTCTGTCTAATTTTATGAGTATATGCTTCATAGATTTTTTGGTTGCCAAAAGACAAACTTTCGTTCGCAAATTGGCAAAACCGTTAAAGGCTCCTCCATGTAGAAACTTGAGCAATTTTGAACCATCAAAGTTGATAGCTGCACATTTTTTGTTGTTGCTTTTTGTCCAATTTTACTATTATGCGCTTCATAGAATGTTTAGTTTTCAAATGACAAACTTTCATTCTTAATTGGATAAAATCGTTAAAAGCTCCATTACGGAGAGAGTTGGGCAATTCGAAACCATCAAGGTTGGTCGGTGTACACATTTTATTGTAATTTTTTGTCAAATTTTACAAGCGTAGGCTCCATAGATTGTTTCAACACCAGAAGACCAACTTTTGATCCCATATGGACAAAACCATTATAAACACCTACATGGTCATAGATGAGCAATTCCAAAAAATTAGGGTTGCTTGGTTTACACTTTTTATTTTTTGATGTCAAATTTTACGAGTATAGGCTTCGTATATTGTTTCGTTCCTAAAAGACCAACATTTGTTCCTAAATGGACAAAACCGTTCAAAGCTCCTCCATGAAGAGAATTGAATAATTCGGACCATCAAGGTTGGTCAGTCTACCCTTTTTATTGTTATTTTATGTCAAATTTTACGAGTATAGGCTGCGTAGATTTTTTTGTTGCCAAAAGACTAACTTTCGTTGCCAAATGGACAGTACCATTAAAAGATCCTCCTTGGAGAGTGTTGAGCAAATTCAAACCGTGAAAGTTGATAGGTGTACACTTCTTATTGTTGCTTTATGTCCAAATTTACTAGTTTGCGCTTCGTAGACAACTTCGTTCCCAAAAGACCAACTTTCATTCCCAAAAGGACAAAACCGTTAAAAGCTTCTCCATGAAGAGAATTGAATAATTCGGACCATCAAGGTTGGTCAGTGTACCATTTTTATTGTTATTTTATGTCAAATTTTACGAGTATAGGCGGTGTAGATTTTTTTGTTGCCAAAAGACCAACTTTCGTTCCCAAATGGACAATACCATTAAAATATCCTCCTTGGAGAGAGTTGAGCAAATTCAAACGGTGAAAGTTGATAGATGTACACTTCTTATTGTTACTTTATGTCCAAATTTTCTAGTATGCACTTCGTAGACTGTTTCGTTCCCAAAAGACCAACTTTCGTTCCCAAATGGACAAAATCATTAAAAGCTCCTCCATGAAGAGAATTGAATAATTCCGAACCATCAAGGTTGGTCAGTGTACCCTTTTTATTTTTATTTTATGTCAAATTTTACGAGTATTGGCTGCGTAGATTATTTTCTTGCCAAAAGACCAACTTTCATTCTCAAATGGACAATATCATTAAAAGATCCTCCTTGCAGAGAGTTGAGCAAATTCAAACCATAAAAGTTGATAGGTGTACACTTCTTATTGTTGCTTTATGTCCAAATTTAACAGTATGCGCTTCGTATACTGTTTTGTTTCCAAATGACCGACTTTCGTTCTCAATTGGACAAAATCGTTAAAAGCTACTCTATAGGGAGATTTGGGAAACTGCGAACAATCAAGGTTAATCGGTGTACACTTTTTATTGTTATTTTATGTCTAATTTTATGAGTATATACTCCATAGATTGTTTTGTTGGCAAAAGATAAACTTTCGTTCCTAAATGAAGAGAATATTTAACAGCTCTTCCATGTAGAGAGTTGAGCAATTTCAAACCATCAAAGTTGATAGGTGTATACTTTTTATTGTTGCTTTATGTCCAAATTTACTAGTATGCGCTTCGTAGAATGTTTCGTTTCCAAATGATCAACTTTCGTTCTCAATTTGACAAAATCGTTAAAAGCTCCACTATCGAGAGAGTTGGGCAATTCCAAACCATCAAAGTTGGTCAATGTACACTTTTTATTGTTATTTTAGGTCTAATTTTACGAGTATATGCGCCATAGATTGTTTTGTTGCCAAAAGACCAACTTTTGTTCCCAAATTCACAAAACTCTTAAAAGCTCCTCCACGTAGAGACTTGAGCAATTCCGAACCATCAAAGTTCATAGGTGTACAATTTTTAATGTTGCTTTGTGTCCAATTTTACTAGTATGCACTTCGTAGAATGTTTCGTTAAAAACTCCACTATGGAGAGAGTTGGGAAATTCTGAAGCATCAAGGTTGTTCGGTGAACACTTTTTATTGTTATTTTTTGTCAAAATTTTCAAGTTTAGGCTCCGTAAATTATTTTGTTGCCAAAAGACCAGTTTTCATTCGAAAAAGACCAACTTTCGTTCCCAAATGGACAAAACCATTGTCAGCACCTACACAGAGATAGATGAGCAATTCCGAAAAATCAGAGTTGGTCGGCATGCACTTTTTATTGTTATTTTATTTCAAATTTTATGAGTATAGGCTCTATATATTGTTTCGTTGCTAAAAGAAAATTTTTCGTTCCCAAATGAAGAAAACCGTTAAAAGCTCCTCCATGAAGAGAATTGAATAATTCTGAACCATCAATGTTGGTCAATGTACACCTTTTATTGTTATTTTATGCCAAATTATACGAGTATAGGCTGCATATATTGTTTCATTGCCAAAAGACCAACTTTTGTTCCCAAATGGACAATACCATTAAAAGATCCTCCTTGGAGAGAGTTGAGCAAATCCAAACCATCAAAGTTGATAAGTGTACACTTCTTATTGTTGCTTTATGCCCAAATTTAGTAGTATGTGTTTCATAGAATGTTTCGTTTCCAAATGACCGACTTTCATTCTTAATTGGACAAAATCGTTAAAAGCTCCACGATGGAGAGAGTTGGGAAACTGCAAACAATCAAGGTTGGTCGGTGTACACTTTTTATTGTTATTTTCTGTCTAATTTTACGAGTTTATGCTACATAGAGTGTTCCGTTGCCAAAAGACCAACTTTCATTCCTAAGTGGAGAAAATTGTTAACAGCTCCTCCATGTAGAGATTTGGGCAATTTTGAACCGTCAAAGTTCACAAGTGTACAATTTTTATTGTCGCTTTGTGTCCAATTTTACTAGTATGTGCTCTGTAGAATGTTTCATTTCCAAATGACCAACTTTCATTCTGAATTGGACAAAATCATTAAAAGCTCCACTATGGAGAGAGTTGGGAAATTTTGAACAATCAAGGTTGGTCGGTGTACACATTTTATAATTATTTTATTTCTAATTTTAAGAGTATAGGCTCCGTTGATTTTTGCATTGCCAAAGGACAAACTTTTGTTCGAAAATAGATAGAAATGTCAAAATCTCCTCCATGGAGAGATTTGAGCAATTCCAAACCATCAAAGTTGATAGATGTACACTTTTTATTGTTATTTTATGTCTAATTTTACGAGTGTAGGCTCCGTATATATTTTTTTTGCCAAAGGACAAACGTTCGTTCTAAAATGGACAAGAATGTTAAAAGTTCCTCTATAGAGAGATTTGAGCAATTCCAAACCATCAAAGTTCATAGGTGTAAACTTGTTACTGTTCCTTTTATTTCCAAGTTTACTAGTATACATTTTGTAGATTGTATTTTGGCAAACGACCAACTTTCATTCCTAAATTGAGAAAATCATTAAAACGTTCTCCATGTAGAGAGTCGTGCAATTTGGAACCATCAAATTTAATACCGGTACACTTTTTGTTGTTGATTTGTGTCCAATTTTACTAGCATGCGCTTCGTATAATGTTTTGTTTCAAAATGAGCAACTTTCGTTCCCAATTAGACAAAATCCTTAAAAGCTCCATTATGGAGAGGGTTGGGCAATTCTAAACAATCAAGGTTATTTGGTGTACACTTTTTATTGTTATTTTTTGTCAAATTTTATAAGTATAGGCTCCTGCAGATTGTTTCGTTTCCAAAAGACCAACTTTCGTTCCTAAATAGACAAAACCATTAAAAGCACCTACATGATGATAGATGAGCAATTCCGAAAAATCAGGGTTGGTTGGTTTACACTTTTTATTATTTTTTTATGTCGAATTTTACGAGTATAGGCTCCGTATATTGTTTCGTTCCCAAAACAACAACTTTCGTTTCCAAATGGACAAAATGTTAAAAGCACCTCCATGAAAAGAATTGAATACTTCCAAACCCTCAAGGTTGGTCAGTGTATACTTTTTATTGTTATTTCATGTCAAATTTTATAAGTACAGGCTGCGTAGATTGTTTTGTTGCCAAAAGACCAACTTTCATTTCCAAATGAACAATATCATTAAAAGATCCTCCTTTGAGAGAGTTGAGCAAATTCGAACCGTGAAAGTTGATAGGTGTACACTTCTTATTGTTACTTTATGTCCAAATTTACTAGTATGCGGTTCGTAGAATATTTCGTTTCCAAAACCGTTAAAAGCTCCTTTATAGAGAGATTTGAGAAATTGCGAACAATCAAGGTTGATCAGTGTATACTTTTTATTGTTATTTTATGTCTAATTTTACGAGTATATACTCCACATATTATTTTGTTGCGAAAACACCGATGTTTGTTCCCAAATGGAGAAAATAGTTTACAACTCCTCCATGTAGAGAGTTGAGTAATTCCAAACCATCAAAGTTGATAGGTGTACATTTTCTATTGTTGCTTTATGTCCAATTTTACTAGTATGCGCTTCGTAGAATGTTTAGTTTCCAAATTATCGACTTTCGTTCTCAATTTGACAAAATAGTTAAAAGCTCCACTATCGAGAGAGTTGGGCAATTCCAAACCATCAAGGTTGGTTGGTGTACACTTTTTATTGTTATTTTATGTTTAATTTTACGAGTCTATGCTCCGTAGATTTTTTCGTTATAAAAAGACAAACATTCGTTCCAAAATGTTCAAATATCCTCTATGGAGAGATTTGAACAATTCCAAAACATCAAAGTTGATAGATGAAAACATCAAAGTGTTCCTTTATCTTCAAATTCACTAGTATGCGCTTCGTAGATTATTTTTTGGCAAATGAGCAACATTCATTCCTAAATGGACAAAACCATTAAAGCTTCTTCATGAAGAGAATTGAGTAATTCCTAACCGTCAAGGTTCGTCGGCGTACACTTTTTATTGTTATTTTTTGTCAAATTTTACGAGTATACGCTCCATAGATTGTTTTTTTGCCAAAAGACCAACTCCGTTCCAAAATCAACAATACCATCAAAAGATCCTCCTTTGAGAGAGTTGAGCAAATCTGAACCATTAAAGTTGCTAGCTTTACACTTTTTATTGTTGCTTTTTGTCCAAATTTACAGGTATGCACGTTGTAGAATGTTTCGTTTCCAAATGACCAACTTTCGTTTTCAATATGACAAAATCGTTAAAAACTCCTTTATGGAGAGAGTTGGGAAATTCCGAACCATCAAGGTTCGTCGGCGAACACTTTTTATTGCTATTTTATGTCTAATTTTAGGAGTATATGCTCCGTAGATTGTTTCATTGCCAAAAGACCAACTTTTGTTCCCAAATTGGCAAAACCGTTAAAAGCTCCTCCATGTAGAGACTTGAGCAATTCTGAACCATCAAAGTTTATAGCTGTACACTTTTTGTTGTTGCTTTGAGTCCAATTTTACTAGTATGCGCTTCGCAGAATCTTTCGTTTCCAAATGACCAACTTTCGTTCTCAATTGAAAAAAATCTTTAAACGCGGATTATGTAGAGAGTTGGACTATTCCGAACCATCAAGGTTGGTCAGTGTACAATTTTTATTGTCATTTTTTGTCAAATTTTACAAGTATAGGCTCCGTAGATTTTTTTTGGTTGCCAAAAGACAAACTTTCGTTCTAAAATGGACAAAAATGTTAAAAGCTCCTCCATGGAAAGATTTGAGCAATTCCAAACCATCAAAATTGATAGGTGTAAACATCTTACTGTTCCTTTATTTCCAAGTTTACTAGTATACGCTTCGTAGATTGTTTCGTTGGCAAATGACCAACTTTCATTCCTAATTGGCAAAAACGTTAAAAGCTCCTCTATGAAGAGAATTGAGTAATTCGGACCGTCAAGGTTGGTTGGTGTACACTTTTTTATTATTATTTTATGTCATATTTTACATGTATAGGCTCCGCAGATTGTTTCGCTACCAAAAGACTAACTTTCATTCTCAATGGACCAAACTGTTAAAAGCTCATACATAGAGAGAGTTGAGAAATTCTGATCAATCAAGGTTGGTCGGTGTACACATTTTATCGTTAATTTATGTCAATTTTTACGAGTATAGCCTCCGTTTATTGTTTCGTTGCCAAAAGACTAACTTTCGTTTTGAAATGGACAAAACCGTTAAAAGCTTCATCATGAAGAGAATTGAGTAATTCTCAACCATCAAGGTCCGTCGTTGTACACTTTTTTTATTGTTATTTTATGTTAAATTTTATGAGTATAGGCTTCGTAGATTGTTTTGTTGCCAAAAAGCTCAACTTTGTTTCCCAAATTGACAATATCATTAAAAGATCCTCATTGGAGAGAGTTGAGCAAATCCAAACCATCAAAGTTGATAGGTGTACACTTTTTATTGTTCTTTTATGTATAAATTTACTAGTATGTGCTTTATAGAATGTTTCGTTTCCAAATGAGTAACTTTTAGTTCTCAATTGGACAAAATCGTTAAAAGCTCCACTATGGAGAGAGTTTGGCAACTATGAACAACCAAGGTTGGTCGGTGTACATTTTTATTATTATTTTATGTCTAATTTTACGAGTATATGCTCCAGAGATTGTTTCATTGCAAAAAGACAAACTTTCGATCTCAAATGGGCAAAACCATTAAAAGCAGCTCCATGTAGAGAGTTGAGCAATTCCGAACCTCAAAGTTGATAGGTGTACACTTTTTTATTTTCGCTTTGTGTCCAATTTTACTAGTATTCGCTTCGTAGAATGTTTTGTTTCCAAATGACCAACTTTCGTTCTCAATTGGATAAAATCGTTAAAAGCTCTACTATACAAAGAGTTGGGAAATTCGGAACCATCAAGGTTGTCGGTGTACACTTTTTATTGTAATTTATGTCTAATTTTAGGATTATAGGCTCCATAGATTGTTTCGTTGCCAAAAGACAAACATTCATTCAAAATTGGACAAAAATGTTAAAAGCTCCTCCATGAAAGATTTGATATATTCCAAACCATCAAAGTTGATAGGTGTAAACTTTTTACTGTTGCTTTATTTCTATGTTTACTAGTATATGTTTCGTAGATTGTGTTGTTTGCAAAAGATCAACTTTCATTCTCAATTAAAGAATAGGGTTAAAAGGTTCTCTATCGAGAGAGTTGAGAAATTTCGAATCATTAAAGTTGATAGGTGTACACTTTTTATTGTTGCTTTGTGTCCAAATTTACTAGTATGCGCTTCATAGAGTGTTTCGTTTTTAAATGACCAACTTTCATTCTCAATTGGACAAAATCGTTAAAAGCTCCACTATGGAGAGAGTTAGGCAATTTTGAACCATCAAGATTGGTCGGTGTACATTTTTTGTTATTATTATTTTTTTTCTAATTTTACGAGTATAGGATCCATAGATTTTTTTCGTTGCCAAAAGACAAACTTTCGTTCCAAAATGGACAAAAATGTTAAAAGCTCCTCCATAGAGAGATTTGAGCAATTCCAAACCATGAAAGTTTATAGGTGTAAACTTCTTACTATTCTTTTATTTTCAAGTTCACTAGTATACGCTTCAAAGATTTTTTTTGGCAAACGACCAACCTTCATTCCCAAATGGACAAAACCGATAAAAACTTCTTCATGAAGAGAATTGAGTAATTCCAAACCATCAAGGTTGGTCGGTGTACACTTTTTATTATTATTTTATGTCAAATTTTACGACTATACGCTCCGTATATTGTTTTGTTGCCGAAAGACCAACTTCCGTTACCAAATCAACAATACTATCAAAAGATCCTCATTTGAGAGAGTTGAGCAAATCCAAACCATTAAAGTTGCTAGGTTTACACTTTTTATTATTGCTTTATGTACAAATTTACTAGTATGCGCTTTGTAGAATTTTTCGTTTTCAAATGACCAACTTTCGTTCCCAATATGACAAAATTGTTAAAAGCTCCACTATGGAGAGAGTTAGGCAATTCGAACAATCATGGCCGGTTGGTGAACACTTTTTATTGGTATTTTATGTCTAATTTTATGAGTATATTGTTCCATAGATTGTTTCGTTGCCAAAAGACCAACTTTCATTATCAAATTCTTAAAACCGTTAAAAGCTCCTCCATATAGAGAATTGAGCAATTTTGAACAATCAAAGTCGATAGTTTTACGCTTTTTGTTGTTGCTTTGTGTCCAATTTTACTAGTATGCACTTCGTATAATGTTTGGTTTTCAAATGACCAACTTTCTTTCTCAATTGGACAAAATCGTTAAAAGCTCCACTATGGAGAGAGTTGGGCAATTCCAAACCATGAAGGTTGTTCGGTGTACACTTTTTATAATTATTTTGTGTCAAATTTTACAAGTATAGGCTCCGTAGATTGTTTCGTTGCCAAAAGACAAGGTTTTGTTCCTAAATGGACAAAACCATTAACAGCACCTACATAGAGATAGATGAGCAATTTCAAAAAATCAGGGTTGATGGGGTACACTTTGAATTGTTATTTTATGTCAAATTTTATGAGTATAGGCTCTGTATATTGTTTCGTTGCGAAAAGAACAACTTTCGTTCACAAATGGAGAAAACCGTTAAAAGCTCCACCGTGAAGAGAATTGAATAATTCCGAATGATCAGGGTTGGTCAGTGTACACTTTTTATTATTATTTTATGCCAAATTATACGAGTATAGGCTGCGTAAATTGTTTCGTTGCCGAAAGACGAACTTTCATTCCCAAATGGACAATACCATTAAAAGATCCTCCCTGGAGAAAGTTGAGCAAATCTGAACTATCAAAGTTGATAGGTGTACACTTCTTATTGTTGCTTTATGTCGAAATTTACTAGTATGTGTTTCGTAGAATGTTTCGTTTCCAAATGAACGACTTTCGTTCTTAATTTGACAAAATCGTTACAAGCTCCACTATGGAGAGAGTTGGGAAACTGCGAACAATCAAGGTTGGTCGGTCTACACTTTTTATTGTTATTTTATGTCTAATTTTACGAGTATAGGCTTCGTTGATTTTTTCGTTGCCAAAAGACAAACTTTTGTTCTAAAATGGACAAAAATGTTAAAAGCTCTTCCATGGAGAGATTTGAGCAATTCCAAACCATCAAAGTTGATTGATGTACACTTTTTATTGTTGTTTTACGTCTAATTTTACGAGGGTAGGCTCGATATATATTTTTTTTGCCAAAGGACAAACGTTCATTAAAAAATGGACAAAAATATTATAAGCTCCTCTAAGGAGAGATTTGAGCAATTCCTAACCATCATAGTTGATAGGTGTAAACTTCTTACTATTCCTTTATGTCCAAGTTTACTAGTATACGCTTTGTGGATTGTATTTTCGCAAATGAACAACTTTCATTCTCAAATGGAGAAAATCATTAAAAGCTTCTCCATGAAGTGAATTGAGTAATTCTGAACTATCCAGGTTGGTCGGTGTAAACTTTTTATTGTTATTTGATGTCAAATTTACGAGTATACGCTCCGTAGATTGTTTTGTTGCCAAAAGACAAACTTCCATTCCCAAATGAACAATACCATTAAAAGAACTTCCTTTGAGATAGTTGAGCAAATCTGAACCATCAAAGTTGCTAGGTTTATACTTTTTTATTATTGCTTTATGTCAAAATTTACTAGTATGCGCTTCGTAGAAAAGCTACACTATGGAGAGAGTTGGGTAATTCCAAACCATTAAGGTTGGTTGGTGAACACTTTTTATTGTTATTTTATGTCTAATTTTATGAGCATATGCTCCATAGATTGTTTCATTGCCAAAATACCAATTTTCGTTCTCAAATAGGCAAAACCGTTAAAAGCTCTTCCATGTAGAGAGTTGAGCAATTCCGAACCATCAAAGTTCATAGCTGTACACTTTTTGTTGCTGCTTTGTGTCCAATTTTACTGGTATGCACTTCATAAAATGTTTTGTTTCCAAACGAGCAACTTTCGTTCCCAATTAGACAAAATCGTTAAAAGCTCCCTTATGGAGAGAGTTGGGCAATTTCGAACAATCAAGGTTGTTTGGTGTACACTTTTATTGTTATTTTTTGTCAAATTGTACAAGTATAGGCTCCGTAGATTGTTTCGTTTCCAAAAAACAAACTTTCGTTCCCAAATGGACAAAACCATTCAAAGCACCTACATGGAGATAGATGAGCAATTTTGAAAAATAAGGGTTGGTCAGTGTACACTTTTTATTGTTATTTTATGTCAAATTTTTTGAGTATAGACTCCGTATATTGTTTCGTTACCAAAAGACCAACTTTCGTTTCCAAATGGACAAAATCGTTAAAAGCTCCTCCATGAAGAGAATTGAAAAATTCTTAACCATCAAGTTTGGTCAGTGTACACTTTTTATTGTTATTTTATATCAAATTAGACGAGTATAGGCTGTGTATATTGTTTTGTTGCAAAAAGATCAACTTTCGTGTCGAAATGGACAATACCATTAAAAGATCCTCCTTGAAGGGAGTTGAACAAATCGGAACCATCAAAGTTGATAGGTGTACACTTCTTATTGTTGTTTTATGTCGAAATTTACCAGTATGCACTTCATAGAATGCTTCGTTTCCAAATGACCGACTTTCGTTCACAATTGGACAAAATCGTTAAAAGCTGAATGGAGAGAATTGGGAAATTTCGAACAATCAAGGTTGGCCAGTGTACACTTTTTATTGTTATTTTATGTCTAATTTTACGAGTATATGCTCCATAGATTGTTTCGTTGCCAAAAGAACAACATTTGTTCCCAAATATAGAAAATCGTTAACAGCTCCTCCATATAGAGAGTTGAGCAATTCCGAACCGTCAAAGTTCATAGGTTTACAGTTTTTATTGTTGCTTTGTGTCCAATTTTACTAGTATGCGCTTCGTAGAATGTTTCATTTCCAAATGACCAACTTTTGTTATCAATTGGACAAAATCATTAAAAGCTCGACTATGGAGAGAGCGAGACAATTCCGAACCATGAAGGTCGGTTGGTGTCCACTTTGTATTGTTATTTTATGTCTAATTTTACAAGTATGGGCTCTGTAGATGTTTTTCGTTGCCAAAAGGCAAACTTTCGTTCCAAAATGGACAAAAATGTTAAAACCTCCTCCATGGAGAGATTTGAACAATTCCAAACCATCAAAGTTGATAGACGTACACTTTTTATTGTTATTTTATGTCAAATTTTATGAGTATACGCTCCGTAGATTGTTTTCTTCCTAAAAGACCAACTTTCATTCCCAAATCAACAATACCATCAAAAGATCATCCGTTGAGACAGTTGAGCAAATTCGAACCATGAAACTTGCATGATATACACATTTTATTGTTTCTTTATATCCAAATTTACTAGTATGCGCTTTGTAGAATTTTTCGTTTCCAAATGACCAACTTTCGTTCTCAATGTGACAAAATCATTAAAAGCTCCACTAAAGAGAGAGTTGGGAAATTCCGAACCATCCAGGTTGGTCGGTGAACCTTTTCATTGTTATTTTATGTCTAATTTTATGAGTATATTCTCCATAGACTGTTTCGTTCATAAAATGGGATTTCCAACCCTTCTTTCTATCGTTCATTCTCATTATTTAAAGAGCATTTTGATTCTTCATTGGTCGGCAATGTTTGTGTTTCCTCCTTAATAGCTTCTAAAGAGAAATGAGCCTTGTGTGTGGGTTATTGTTAGTTCTTGAATTGCATGACCTATTGCGTGTTCCATCACTTATGGGCACAACATGAATCCGTTCATGCATCATGGTAGTTATGTATATATACTTAAGATGTTCATATATATATATATATATATTTATATATATATATATTCGGCATGTCATGACATTATGCATTAGAGTTGCATTGGAGACCGAGTATGGACTCGAAGATCCTTAGGATTCTTGAAAGCTACATGGAAGGATAGCGAGGTGAAGAGAGTTACCACCAAGTCATGTGAACTCCATGTGGGGTAACGCACTGGAGGTGGGGTTATTGAGGGACCTTGCCTGGAGTGGTGTTGGCGTGATAGGTTCACGCAATCGGGTAATCCAAGAGCGGTGTGATGTTGGGGAGCTTGCTCCCATTCGATATTACATGGAGAGAGCCATGGTATTGATGAGGTTTGCTCAACGAGGGGATTGCCCGGATTGTTGTTCTATGTGATTGTTGATTATACGTTCATGATGTAGAATCATATTGTTGCATTGCTTTTCCTTGGGATTCAACTTTATTACTTTGATGATCCTTTTTACTCTACTGAGCTTCTAGCTCACCCTTTACCTTCTTTTCTTTCCACAGGCGATACTGTTACGAGTACCGGTGGAGCAGATCAGTGAGAGCGGGTTGTGACATGGATGGCCCTGGGTAGGATGAGGATGCTAGGGATATACTCTAGCATGTATTTTGTTCATGATGTGGATAATTATTATTCATGATACTTCTATAATCATTTGGCACCAAAGGGTGTATGCATGATGTATGCTGAGAATTGATTATATGGTTATATGATATTATGAACTATGATGGTGTGTATATTTATTATCAGTTTGTGCATGCTGGTAGTGGATGGCCTAAGGCCTCTAGGATCAGGATTGCATGTGATTGAGGCCTAAGGCCTAGCTAGGTTATTGACGTGATGGTTGAATTGTGTTGCGTGTTCTGATACAGGTGGGCATTCTCTAATATACGGGGAGATGCTGTCGGATTTTTGATTTGTCGGATGATCACATTAATAGCATAGGACGGTGCCAGAGGGCACCCGTGGCGTTCCTGAATCGGGGCGTCACAGCTTGGTATCGGAGCCAGGTTGATTCACGGCTCTATATAGGATCGGGGTTCGGTCCTAGATGTATGGTAGTGTAATCCAGGCCATGTCACAACCGCTGCTGAGGTAGAGGCCGTAGTGTTGGTGTGGGGCGTGCTACTAAAGGCACTCCTAACACTGAGGATTCGGTTCCGAATGTGGATCCGGAGTTGAGGGAGGAGGAGTTAGTTCACGAAGGACTACCTACTGAGAGTGATGGTCAGCAAGCACCACCTGCGGGACCTATTGCTCCTATTGCTACAGGGGGCAACCCATGACGATGGAAGGGCTTGCTAGTTTCATGATGAGTATGGTGCAGACGATAGCACAAGCAGTGGCACAGGCAATAGGTGCAACCGGCACACGTATTGAGGGAGTGATAACCGAGGACACTACTGAGGTGGCTACAGTACCAAGAGCTAGAAGGGGAATGTATGAGGTAGATCAACTGAGGAGGACTACTCCTTCCATCTTTTCTGGAGATGGAACGGGTGTGGGGGCGGAGGAGTGGTTCAACCAGTTGAGATGAGGATGGATACGCTTGAGATACCCGATGAGCAGCGAGTGAAGTTTGTGTTCTACTGTCTGAGTGGGGTGGCCTATGAATGGTGGATGTCCATGGGTCAGAGACGAAATGAGTTGACTTGGGCTTCATTTGAGTAGCTGTTTATGTAGAAGTTCGTACCAAATTTGATATGTGTGCACTTTTTATTGTTGTTTTATGTCAAACTTTATAAGTATAGGCTCCGTAGATTGTTTCGTTGCCAAAAGACCAACTTTTGTTCCCAAATGTACAAAACTGCTAAAAGCTCTTCCATGGAGAGTGTTGAGCATATCCGAACCATCAAACATGATAGGTGTACACTTTTTATTGTTGCTTTATATCCAAATTGACCAGTATACGTTTCGTAGATTTTTTAATTGCAAAAGACCAACTTTCATTCTCAATTGGACAAAACTGTTAAAAGCTTATTTATGGAGAGAGTTGGGCAATTTTGAACCATCAATGTTAGTCTTTGAACAATTTTTATTGTTATTTTATATCAAATTTTACTAGTATAGGCTCTGAATATTGTTTCGTTGACAAAAGATCAACTTTCATTCCCAAGTGGGCAAAATCGTTAAAAGCTACTGCATGGAGAGTGATTAGCAATTCCGGACCATCAACGTTGGTCGGTGTACACTTTCTATTATTTTTTATGTCAAATTTTACGTGTATAGACTCCAAGGATTGCTTCTTTGCCGAAAGATGAGCTTTCATTGCCAAATAGAAAAAACCACATGTTGAGAGTTGAGCAATTTCGAACCATCAAAGTTGATAGGTGTACATTTTTATTATTACTTTGTGTCCAAATTTACTAGTATGCGATTCGTACCCAAATGACAAACTTTTCGTTCTCAATTGGACAAAATTGCTAAAAGCTCTAGTATGGAGAGAGTTGGACAATTTCAAAACATTAAAGTTGGTTGGTGTACACTTTTCCTGTTATTTTCTATCTAATTTTACTAGTATAAGATTCGTAGATTGTTTCATTGCCAAATGACAAACTTTCATTTCAAAATAGACAAAAATGTTAAAAGCTCATCCAAGGAGAGATTTGAGCAATTCTGAACCTTGAAAGTTGATAGTTGTACACCTTTTACTAATGCTTTATTTCCAAGTTTACTAGTATACTTCGTAGATTGTTTCGTTGCCAAAAGACCAACTTTTGTTCCCAAATGGACAAAACTGTTAAAAGCTCCTCCATGTAGAGAGTTCGGCAATTCTAAACCATCAAAGTTGGTAGGTGAACACTTTTTATTCTTGTTTTGTGTCCAAATTCTTTTAGTATGTGCATCATAGAAAGTTTCGTTTCCAAATGACCAACTTTCGTTCTCAATTGGACAAAATCGTTAAAAGTTCCACTATTGATAGAGTTGATCAATTTTTAACCATAAAAGTTGGTCGGTGTACACTTTTTATTGTTATTTTATGTTAATTTTTACGAGTATAGGCTCCGTTGATTGTTTCGTTGCCAAAAGACCAACTTCCATTCCCAAATAGACAAAACCATTAAAATCTTCTCTATGGATAGAGTTGAGTGATTTTGAACAATAAAAGTGGATAGGTGTACCCATTTTATTGTTGCTTGATGTCCAAAATTACTAGTCTACCCTTCGTAGATTCCTTGGTTACCAAAAGACCGACTTTCGTTCTCAATTGGGAAAAATCGGTAAAAGCTCCTCCAATGAGAGAGTCGGGCAATTCTGAACCATCAAGGTTGGTCAATGAACACTTTTTATTGTTATTTCATGTTAACTATGAAAAGTATAGGCTTCATAGATTGTTTCGTTGCCAAAAGGCCAACTTTCGTTCCCAAATGTACAAAACCGATAAAAGCTCCTCCGTGGAGAGAGTTGAGCATTTTCGAACCATCCGGGTTGGTCGGTGAACACTTTTTATTGTTATTTTATGGTAAATTTAACAATTATAGGTTCCATAGACATGTTGAGAGTTGAGCAATTCCGAACCATCAAAGTTGTTAGGTGTACATTTTTATTCTTACTTAGTGTCCTAATTTACTAGTATGTGATTCGTAGAATGTTTCATTTCCAAATGACAGACTTTCGTTCTCAATTGGACAAAATCGTTAAAAGCTCTTGTATGGAGAGAGTTGGGCAATTCTGAAACATCAAAGTTGGTCGGTGTACACTTTTCCTGTTATTTTATATCTAATTTTACTAGTATAGGATTCGTAGATTGTTTCGTTGCCAAATGACAAACTTTCATTTCAAAATGGACAAAATTGTTAGAAGCTCTTCCAAGGAAAGATTAGAGCAATTCTGAACCTTCAAAGTTGATAGTTGTGCACTTTTTACTGATGTTTTATTTCCAAGTTTACTAGTATACGCTTCGTAGATTGTTTCGTTGACAAAAGACCAACTTTTTTTCCGAAATTAGAGAACAACGTTAAAACTTCCTCTATCGAGAGAGCTCAGCATTTATGAACCATCAAAGTTGATAGGTGTACACGTTTTATTTTTGCTTTGTGTCCAAATTTTCTAGTATGCGCTTCATAGAATGTTTCGTTTCCAAATTGCCAACTTTCGTTCTCAATTGGACAAAATTATTAAAAACTCAACTTTGAAGAGAGTTGGGCAATTCCGAACCATCAGGGTTGGTCGGTGTCCACTTTTTATTGTTATTTTGTATCTAATTTTACTTGTATACGTTCTGTAGATTGTTTCGTTGCCAAAAGACCAACTTTCTTTCCCAAATGGGCAAAACCATTAAAATCTTCTCCATGGAGAGAGTTGAGCAATTCCGAACAATCAAATTCGATAGGTGTACCCATTTTATTATTGCTTTATGTCCAAACTTACTAGTCTACCCTTTGTAGATTCCTTGGTTACCAAAAGATTGACTTTCGTTCTCAATTGGGAAAAATCGGTAAAAGCTCCTCTAAGAAGAGAGTCGGGGAATTCTGAACCATTAAGGTTGGTTGGTGTACACATTTTATTGTTGCTTTATGTCAAAATTTACTAGTATTCTCTTCGTAGATTATTTCGTTGTTAAAAGAGCAACTTTGACTCTCAATTGGACAAAACCGTTGAAAGCTCCTCTATGGAGAGAGTTGGCCAATTCCAATCCATAAACGTTCGTTTGTGTACACATTAGATTGTTATTTTATGTCAAATTTTAGGAGTGTAGACTCTATAGATTGTTTCATTGACAAAATACCAATTTTTGTTCTCAAATGGACAATACTGTTAAAAGATCTTTCTTGGAGAGAGCTGAGCAATTTCAAACGATAAAATTTTATCTATGTGCAATTGTTATTGTTATTTTATGTCAAATTTTAAGTGTATAGGCTCCGTAGATTATTTTATTATCAAAAGACCAACTTTCATTCCAAAATAGACAAAACTGTTAAAAGCTCCTCCATGGTGAGAGTTCAGAAAATCTGAACCATCCAACTTGATAGGTGTACACTTTTTATTATTCCTTTATATCCAAATTTACTAGTATACCCTTCGTAGATTGTTTCATTGATAAAAGACCAACTTTCGTTCCCACATGGAAAAAACTGTTAAAAGCTCCTCAATGTTGAGAGTTGAGCAATTCCGAACCTTCAATGTTTATAAGTGTACATTTTTATTGTTCCTTTGTGTCCAAATTTACAAGTATGCACTTCGTAGAACGTTTCCTTTCCAAATGACTAACTTTCATTATCAATTAGACAAAATCATTAAAAGCTCCTCTATCGAGAGAGTTGGGCAATTCCGAACCATCAAGGTTGGTCGCTGTACACTTTTTTATTATTTTATATCTAATTTTACGAGTATAGACTCCGTAGATTGTTTCCTTGGCAAAGGAAAAACTTTCGTTCCTATTGAACTTTAGGGCATCCAAAAGATGTGCCAAGCCCTTTGGGGTTAGCAAGCCCACTTGGAGTGTTCCTTGTCGGTTAAGGAACCAACTCCTATCATGTATATGATAAGGATGAAATACTTGAGATGTTATCCATATCTCAAGAGGTTTAAGGTCATGAAAGTTCTAATGGGATTAGAACTCCTCTACTATAAATATGGGGTCTCTCTATGGAACTTAACTGTAACACCCCGACCTAGATTGTTGTGAAAATTGTAGATTGACACATGTTAAGAGAAAATTAGGATAAAATAAGAATCAATATTGTAATACCCCGAGTCGTGAGATAGCTTACGTGATAGGACAAAGTGACATATGTGGTATTTATTATAATTTTTAGTGTATGTGTGATAATATGTTTTAAATGGGATCAGAATATTTTTATTGAATTTTATGTGATAAATAAAATATATTGGGTACAAAAATTATCGAAATTGGAGTTAAAACGGAATTAACATAAATTATTAAAAGTAGAGGACTTAATAGTTAAATTAATGGCAGTGTCGTAAATAAAACAATGGGTGGAAGGGTCAATTACTAAAAGAAAACAAATAATGTATAAATCAGTACGTGGATCGAGGGAGAAAACCCTACCCCCTCCACGGCGACTGACAGAAGATGCTTCAGGCGTTAACGGAAATGATTTTATACAAGATCGTTATCGGAAGAAAGAGCACATCAAGGGGAGTCCGTCTATGCCGATTTCGGATGGAACGGAGCGGGTATTGTCGACCAACGACGCATGAGAAGCTCGGTTGCGCCACTTCTTTTCCGCCATGATCTGACTCATTCCGGTCACCATATAGGTAGCCATTACTACTTTTGGACTCGCCGGAACGCCCTCTATCTGCTTATGCCATTCATAGCCGTCACCGCACCCATACCGGCGGTGACCCGTCTTTTGTACTGACCGGGTCTGTTTGACCCGCGTGTGTGAGGAAGTAGTGATGACCGGGTCTGGTTGACCCAGTTGAATATTATCTTAATTAATTAAGGTTAATTGTATTAATTAATGATAAATCACTACAATTAATGTTAAATTATACTAATTTATGGTAAATGTTAATATAAAGACAATGAATTGATTGGCCCGGTTCAATAATAGAATAAGTAACTTTAAATATATTAATAAAAGAAATAAATTAAAGATAATAGTATAAATAATAAGTATGGATATTGTATAGGTTTTAGGAACCAATCTTTATAATTGAATTATCAGGATTTACGAGAGCATACTAAGGTAAGTAATACTCAACTGTATTACGGAACAATGTAATTTATTGATTGTATGCACTATTACCTGCGTGAATTGTTTGGCTATTAAAACGCATTTGATTGAATCTTATGATGAGTTATATGTGAATTGTGTTATGAATGGTTCATTTATGTTATAATTGTTTTGAATGTGTTGTTTGTATACTATGATTGGACGACTGAACAGTTAATGTACTTCTGTGTGGAATGAAATGTGTATTGTTATGTGCTTGAACTGAATATGGTGATGGGACTAATATGATGACGACTTTGATGTTCTTAAGAGTGACTGGTTGCATATGATTTATCGATGTATTTAATATTATTCATGAGCACGATGCATTGCATTACATGAAAAGTAAAAGTTCAGTTAACAAAAAGTATTTTTACGAACCGGGTATTACTGCTACAGAGAGGGTGTATTGGAAAAAGAAAGGTTTATGGTTTACTGTTAAATGAGAAGAAAATGAAAAGGAAAATGACTAAATGATATGGATATTAACTGAATGGGCTCTATGGTAGAGCATTAGATAGAAATCCCGACCGGTTGCTCTGTAGCAGTTTATCTAGGTTAAGGGCCCGAGTAATGAAAAAATGATTTAAATGGCTGACTGTTTTTTTTTAAAGATGAGGTTCATGTGCATTCATGCATAAGTATTACTTGCTGGGCCTCGACTCACTATGTTCCGTGATGTAGGTATTGATTTCTTAGATGATTATGCTGACATTGGAGTTGATGGTGTCCATGAAGAAGATGCTCATGTGACGGAAGCTAGTTTTCATGTAGAATTGCTCAACTATGTTTCACATTTAGTTATGCACTTAAAGTTAATAGCTTTGATGTATGATAATAAGTGTAGATTCGGGATCGATGACGAAAAGTATAAGATTCACAGTGGTATACTTAGAGTCCATTAATTGGATGTTACTGCTTATTTAAAATATATAAGATGACTCTTTTATTTCAGAGTAGGTTAATAATTAATTTTGTGCAATTGTCTCTTGAAGTGGTTCTGTATTTAAATGTAGGGTGAGCTTATATCGTAATATAAGTAGCGCTCTGGACTACAAGCTCGAAAATTAGGGTTTCGTGGGACGGGGCGTTACATTAACACAGATATTTGATACAAAAATTATGGGTGAGTGTTGAAAAGATTGCTAAGGGGTTCTTGAATGGTGAACTTAGGGTGCTGTCTTCATGATTGACATCTAAGACCTTCGTATCGTGAGATCGTTCCGCCAAAGAGATCCTAACAAGTAAGTAGAACAGGTAGTATAATCAAATGCTATTATACGTTAAATCCGTCATTGGTATCAGAGCGAGGTTAGGATTTTTCTCCATGTGATTGTCTTAGGAAAGCATGTTAGATTTTTTTAATATAATTGAGCATGCTTGATTTTTCCGATTGAGTGAAAAATATGTCAATTGATTGTGTTTTTTGATAAAATTTTTCACGTATGTACATATATATGTATGTTGAATATGTGCCAAAAATTTCGGACATAAACACATTGTGTAGAGAGAGAAATATGGAACCCTAATCTAGTGTACCCGAAACTTGTTCTGCTTATATGCATTTTAACCAAATTAGTTTTTGTCAAAATTTTTGCATGTTTGGAATCCTCTTGTCACAAGCTTTCCAATGGTATATTATATGATTAATTTGGACAATTGGTTGAAAAGATATGAAGCTTTAAAGTTTTGAATCGGATTGAAAACTTCCTTTAAAAATTCTGATTTTTGAGTTCTTGAAGAACAAGTTCTTCGCGAAACACACTCTCAGATGAAGGAGAGTGTGTCACACGCACCCGTCGAGTGAAGTCCAATCGAGGATTTGACCTCATAATCAAGATCGGAACGGTGTAAAGAAGCTGCTCGCGAAAACCGATCATCGAAAAAGCTCTGGGAAGGCAGCACGTGTACCACCCACAGCGCATGTCACGCGCCTCTAGACCGCGGATCCGGGTTGGAAACCCGACCCGCGGGCCAGAGGTTTTTTGTCCCAAGCGTTTATTTTGGCCCGAATGTTTTATTAATTTCACAAAATGTTTTTTCCTAATTTTTTGGGCTGGGCTGAGAGAGTGTAGGAGTGTGTGGGGCCCACAAAATTTCGGAAAAAAATATGATTTTTTTAAAAAATTAATGAAATGTAATTTACTATTTTCTGTAACTTTTCCAATTTTTTTTGAGTTTGAAAATTTTTTGAACTCAATTTTTATGACACTAATGACATGTTTGGTTTTGTGTAAAATATGATGAACCTTAAAAGCAATAATAAATAAGTTCTGTCTAGGAAAAATGTTTTTTAATTGCGCTCCAAATTATTTGGAAGACGCTCTTTTTCCTGGGAACAACTTGAATTGCTATTTCTGCTTCCTATATTTTACAAACTAGCTATGTAGGTTTCTTGTCATTAAAATTGAAGGGTACATTAAAGTGACTAATTTTGAAATTGGGGTTATTGTATGCTTTTATAGCACATTATTTGCTCTCTTACACATGAATACAAGATGACAATATTATTGTCATTCAAATGATGCCTAAAGAAAAATGCCTAAAATAATTTAATGTTGTTGATTGTAGCAATCGTGAGGACAAAGAAGGGAGTTACTCCTAGTTATAGAAGGGCTAGAAGGGCTGCATGGAGGTCTGATCCAAAGAGGAAAAGACTTTCCGACTCAGAATCAAGTGACAATGAGTCAAAGAAATCTCGCATTAATTATATGCTAGATGGGTCTCAAAGAGATGTTGAGTCAGACTTTGAGGAAGACCGCGAAGAAGATCCTATTGAGGATCAAGCTTTCTCTGATGATGAACCTGAAGTTGCTATAACTCCACCCCAACCTAGAGTCATGGATTCTTCATTTGATGATGAGGTGGTAGAGGTTATCAATATACCTTCTTCCCCGGATGTTGTTGATATCTCTTCTGATGAAGAAGATGAAGTGGAAGAAGAAGAAGTCTCAAATGTGACTTTCTGTCTTGAACATGACTTACCGTTTTGTCCAAGATGTGGACAACATCCTCATGTGACTTTCTGTCTTGAACATCAGTTACCATTTTGTCCAAAATGTGGACAACATGCTCATTCTCCAAGCTCAATGCTTTAGCATGTGTGTCCTAGGCTACCTTGAAAAACAACATTAGTAGTTTCTGCTTAGGATTTAGTAGCTTAGGATGTAGTCTTTTTTTTGACATACTTCCTTTTGCAGTTTTTTTTAATAAAACAATTATGTCGATTTGAATATTTTATTTGATATTATATTCATGCGATGTTTTGGCTAAATTCTTTTTTGACTTGAATAATTAAAGTATGCTTATAAGAGTTGATTGTATGTTATTAAATACATATTTTTTATTGCATACAATGATCATTTAAAGTAAAAACTTGAATGTGAAGTGAAACATATTATATTGTATTAGTCTATTATGTAAACATTTTCTCGTGACTAGTTTCTGTTACAAAAAGTATCGTCGCTGATCTTAATACTGAAGAGAAGCTGACTGACAAGAATTACGATGTTTGGCATCGCAAAATTCAATATCTGCTAGAAGAGCAAGATATGCTGGAAACAATAACACAACCTATGGTGGAACCTGAACAAGGTACCATAGTTGCACATAGGCGTGATATGGAGACTTATGTAGCTTTCAAACTCAAAGAACAAGTTGCTCGCATATTTATGTTAAGTAGTATGCGTAATGACTTGATGCTACGGTTTGAAAAACATAAGACTGCTAAAGCACTTTGGGATGCACTTAAGCTGGAAATGGGTAGAACATACACTGTGAAACCCTGACCCAAAAGTTTTTGTAATTTTTGGTTTTTCACAAAGGGGAAAAACTAGACTAGGCTCACCATGGGGCGCCTAGTCCAGTGGGAGGCTGAAATGAAGAGCATCAGAAGAAACTGGAGCGCCTAGGCGCCCGAGCAGCACGCCTAGGCGGTGTGCGCCTAGGCGTGTGCAATGGTGCGCCCAGGGGCGCCTAATCCAGCAGTAGTGCATTCAAGAAGAGAGTCCAGGAAATGAGGTACTGGACAGGGCGCACCCCAGGGCGCCTAGGCGCTGCGCCCAGTCCAGTGGGCGTGTGAAATCCCGACCCAAAAATTTAGTTTTGAGTCGAGTTACGGATGATTTGTGAAGTACGACATTATGGAAAAATAGTTTTGAACTTGGTTCGGTAAATGGGTCATAACTTTTAGTGTACATGTCCGTTTTGGGCCCGTAATATATCAAATCGAAGCTTAGACCAAGCCGGAAAATAAATTTGAGAAAAAAACTGGATTCTGTGAACAGTAATCCGTCCGGACGGATAATTGAGCGTGCGGACGGATTTGCCTAGAATCAAGGCAGTGAGTTCTGTGAACAGTAATCCGTCCGGTTGGATAATTGGGCGTCCGGACGGATTTGCCTAGAGGAAGGGCAGTGGGTTACGAGAACAATAATTCGTCCGGACGGCCACTTAGGGCGTCCGGACGGCTGTCGGGAAAATCAGATATTAAGCCCAGAATTTGACATTTTCTGCATAAAATTCTTGGAGAAGCCCGATAGAGAGACAAAGAGAGAGAGAGAAGAAGAGAGAGAAAGTGGTTTTAGCAAGAGTTTGGCTTGGGGATTGAAGATTGGTGACCATTGAAGCTTGGGAAGGAAGATTCAAGCTTGATTTTGGAGATTTGGTAAGTTTTTCATAGTTTTTGTAAATTCTAGGTTTTTCTAGATTTGCTAGATTCTTGAAGAGTTGAGTGCTATGCTTTAGATATGTTGTTTATAGGTTGATTTTGGATGTTTATGTAGATTGGTTTGTGTTTTGGAGTTGAGTTGAGCTTGGAGTGAGTTTGGAGGATTTTGGAAGAAATTTCTAGAGAGAGAAGTAAGTGATTTCGAAATTATTGATTTAATTTGATGTTTATATGAGTTGTTGGTTGTTTATTGATGTGTGAATGGGTTCGGTTTCGCCACATTGTTAGGTTTGGGAAATCGAAACCCTAGGAATGTAATTGTGGAATTTGTGGTAAATTGCTCGGCACGAGGTAGGGGATTTCCAACCTTTGTTTCTATAATTCGTTATTGTTGCCTAAATAGCGTTTCGATTCTTCATTGGTCGCCATTATTTGAGTTTCCGCCTTAATTGCTTCTAAGGGGAAACGAGCCTTGTGTGGATTATTGTTTGATGTTGAATGTTGCATGACCCGATTTTGTGTTCCGTCATTTACGATCACGTTGTGATTTTCCGTTCATGCATCATGGTAGTTATGTAAAATATATATATATAGGATGTTCATATATACTTATCTATTCGGCATGACATGTCATAATGCATTAGAGATGCATGGGGGACTCGGGTATGGACTCGAGAACCCTTAAGTTACTTGAAAGCCACATGGGAGGATGGCAAAGTGAAGGTTGTTATCACCAAGTCACGTGAACTCCATGTGGGTAACGCACTAAGGGTAGGGTCGAGAGTGACTTGCCTTGTTGGGTGCGGGCGTGATAGGTTCACGCAACCGGATGATCCTAGGAGTGGTTGGTTGTGGTGAGCTTGCTCCCGGGAAATATTACATTGAGTTGCAATGGTATTGTGGTTGTTATGCTCCGAAAGGGTCGATCCGGGTAAATGTTGATGTGAAATTGTTGAGTATACGTTCATGTGGTAGGTACATATTGATGCATTACTTCTTTCGGTTCTGCCTATATCAATGTTTACTTTTTTACCCTACTGAGCTTCTAGCTCACTCCTTTACTTTCTTCCTTTCACAGGAGATACTGGTACAGGTGCCGGTGATGCGGATCGGTGAGCGGGACGTGACATGGATGGCCCTGGATAGGATAGAGTGCTAGAGATATACTCTATGCATGTGGGTTTATGTAGTATATCTATGTTGAGAGAATATAACCATTTAGCACGGTTGTGCTTTTATGTGGATGTGGATGTTCAATTCTGGTTATATTTGATGCTATAAAAATCTGTGTGTGGATTTATATGTGATGCCATCAGTTTGTGCATGCTGGTAGTGGATGGCCTGAGGCCTAGGGTCAGGATTGCATGTGGTTGAGGCCTGAGGCCTATGTTTGCTAGGTTGCTAGTGTGATGTGGTTGTTGCTGCGTTTCTGATGCAGGTGGGCACTCTCCGATATACGGGGAGGTGCCGCCGGATTTCCGGTTGATCCCGGATGTTCACACTAGTGACCTAGGAAGGGTGCGGAGAGAGCACCCAGTCGCGTCTCCGGAAACGGGGTGCGACAATTTGGTATCGGAGTGAGGTTTACGGCTCTTTATAGGATCTGGGGTGTTGGGTCCTAGTTGTAGAGTAGTACATTCCAGGCCATGTCACGACTGCTGCTGATCCGGTATGTTTTCCTTTCCCCTTAAATCCTCGTTTGAGTAGTGTATTAAATAGTATTATCTGTTGCCATGCAGATGAATACTCGTAGTACTGTGCGATCTGATAGTACAGCTGAGGTACCTCGTGGCGAAGGCCAACGAGGGACAGGTAGAGGCCGAGGTAGAGGCCGTGGTAGAAGTGCGGGGCGAGTGGCTAGACGCACACCGAGTACTGAGGGTTCAGTTCCGAGAGTGGACCCTGATGTGAGAGATGAGGAGATAGTTCAGGAGGGACTACCGACTGATAATGTAGCCCAGCAAGCACCACCTGTGGTGCAGGTTGCGCCTGTTACTACAGGGGGGCAACCAGTGACGATGGAGGATATTGCTAGCTTCATGATGAGTATGGCGCAGACAATAGCACAGGCTGTGGCACAGGCGATGGGTGCAACTGGCATCCATACAGAGGGAGTTGTACCAAAGGCTACAACTGAGGTAGCAGCAGTACCTAGAGCTGGGAGAGGGATGTATGAGGTGGACCAATTGAGGAGGACTACTCCTCCAACCTTTTCTGGAGATGGAACGGGAGTAGGGGCGGAGGAGTGGTTCAATCAGCTGAGTATGAGGATGGACACTCTTGAGATACCCGATGAGAGACGGGTGAAGTTTGTGTTCTACTACTTGAGTGGTGCGGCCTATGAATGGTGGATGTCTATGGGTCAGAGTCGGAATGAGCTGACTTGGACTTCATTTGAGCAGCTGTTTATGCAGAAGTTTGTGCCAAGGCCTCTGCAAACGGAGAAGGCCAAGCAGTTCTTGGATTTATTGCAGACACCATGGGGCGCCTAGGCGCCCGAGCAGCACGCCTAGGCGGTGTGCGCCTAGGCGTGTGCAATGGTGCGCCCCTGGGCGCCTAGTCCAGCAGTAGTGCATTCAAGAAGAGAGTCCAGGAAATGAGGTACTGGACTGGGCGCACCCCAGGGCGCCTAGGCGCTGCGCCCAGTCCAGTGGGCGACCAAAAATTGGAGTAGGCGCAGAGGCGCCTAGGCGGAAAGCCCTGCATGCCTAGGATGGCGCCCAGGGCAGCGCCTGAAGGACCTTAAGTAGAGGCCAGGGCGCCTAGGGGCCCAGGGTAGCGCCTAGGCGCAGCCCAATTTCTTCAAAAGGCTTCCGCGAGCCAGTTATGAGGTTTCTGAGTTTTGGTTCATCCTAGAGAGAGAGAGGGTGACGATTCTAGAGTGAAAAGAGTATTGGAGGTGATTATTGGAGATTAGAGCTTAGTTTTGGAGATTTGGAAAGGATTCAAGGAAGATTCAAGCCTTGGAGGTAAGTTTCTTCATTTTTCCATTTCTAGGGTTTTGAGTAGATCTTGTTAGTTTCTTTTAGAGTTGATTCCTATGGTTTAGATATGTTAATCCTAGGTTGATTTTGGATGTGTATGTAGATTGGTTTGTGATTTGGAGTAGAGTTGAGCTTGGGTTGAGTTTGAAGGATTTTGGAGAAATTTCTAGAGAGAGAAGGTGAGTAAATTCGAATTCATTGATCAAATTAATGTTTATATGAGTTGTGGTTGATATATTGATGCGTGTAAGGGTTCGGTTTCGCCACATTGTAGGTTTAGGCAAACCGAAACCCTAGGAACGGAATTTGGGGATATTTTTTTGGTAAATTGCTCGACACGAGGTAGGGGATTCCAACCATTCTTTCTATCATTTGTTTTCGATATTTTAAGAGCGTTTCGATTCCTCATTGGTCGTTCCATTTGTGTTTCTGCCTTAATTGCTCCTAAGGGGAAACGAACCCTAATTGTGATTCTTGTTGATTCTTGATGTTGCATGACCCGAGTGTGTGTTCCATCTCCTATGGACACGATGTGGTTTCCGTTCATGCATCATGGTAGTTATGTATATATATGTAGGTTGTTCATATATATATCTATTCAGCATGTCATGACATAATGCATTAGAGTTGCATGGGGAACCGGGTATGGACTCGGGGCTCCTTAGGTTTCTTGAAAGCTACTTGGAGGGATGACGAGGTGATGAGAGTTACAACTGAGTCATATTAACTCCAAGTAGGATAACGCACTAGAGGTATGGTTCATGAGGGACTTGCCTGAAGTGGTGCGGGCGTGGTAAAGTCACGCAATCGGGTAATCCAAGAGCGTTTGATGTTGGGGAGCTTGCTCCTGTTCAATTGTCATGGTTAGCGACCATGATATTGATGAGTTGATTTGGTGAGCTTGCTCACGTTCGATATTACATGGAACGAGCCATGGTATCGATGAGGTTGCTCATTGAGGGGATTGCCCGGGTTGATGTTCTATGTGATTGTTGAGTTTATGTTCATGTGGTAGGTTCATATTGTTGCATAGCCTATTGTTTCCGATTCGGCCTTATGCTCATGTTACTCATAACCCTACTGAGCTTCTTGCTCACCCTCTACTTTCATTCCTTCCCACAGGTGATACTGGTACAGGTACAGGTACTAGTGGAGCGGATCAGTGAGAGCGGGATGTGACATGGATGGCCCTGGGTAGGATGTGGGTGCTAGAGAGATACTCTAAGCATGTATTTATATATGATGTATTGATGTTTATTCATGATAATCTTATAACCATTTGGCACCAGAGTAATCATATTCAAAAAAGATAGTTGAGAATAGTCAATTACCTTCGCCTCGGTGCATTCCCGAGCAAAGTGACCTAGTTTCTCACACTGGAAGCATTTCATCTTCGTTTTGCCCTTCTTAGATTTGTGTTTCACCTTCTTAGGCGTTGCATCTTTGGGTCCGAGTGTCTTCCCTGAGCCATGTTTGCTTCAGTCTTGGGCTTTTCAGAAAGAAGACGATCCTTTCCAACTCCACATGTTTGACAATATCATCAAAGGTTTTGATGTTGTCATTGTGGGAGAGATTCACCCTCATGTGTTCCCATGAAGTTGGCAAGGAATGTATGACAGCGATTACTTGTTGTTCATCAGAAAGCACATGTCCAGCTTCACCCAATTCGCTAATCATATTAGCCAAATTAGTCAGGTGTTGCCTCATTATTTGATTTGGACATTTGACATAACTATCAAAGTTCAGAGTAATCTGGCGAAGCCTCGTGGTGTATGTGACGCCCCGATCCGGGCACGACACTGGTGCCCTCCGGCGCCGTCCTAGGCCGCTAGTGCGATCATCCGGCAGACCGAAAATCCGGCGGCATCTCCACGTATGTCGGAGAGTCCCCGCCTGCATCAGAAACACGCAGAATAAAATCCTCCATCACACTAGCAACCTAGCTAGGCCTCAGGCCTCAATCACATGCAATCCTGATCCTAAGGGCCTCAGGCCATCCACTACCAACAAGCACAAACTGATAGTATAAACACATCATCAAATTCACAATATCATATAACCAAAAATCAACTCAGCATACATCATGCATACACTCTCTGGTGCCAAATGGTTATAAGATTATCATGCACAAACATCAATACATCATATATAATTACATGCTTAGAGTATCTCTCTAGCACCCACATCCTACCCAGGGCCATCCATGTCACATCCCGCTCTCACTGATCCGCTCCACTAGTACCTGTACCTGTACCAGTATCACCTGTGGGAAGGAATGAAAGTAAAGGGTGAGCAAGAAGCTCAGTAGGGTATGAGTAACATGAGTATGAGGCCGAATCGGAAACAATAGGCTATGCAACAATATGAAACCTACCACATGCACATAAACTCAACAATCACATAAAACATCAACCCGGGCAATCCTCTCAATGAGCTACCTCATCGATACCATGGCTCGTTCCATGTAATATCGAACGTGAGCAAGCTCACCAAATCAACTCATCAATATCATGGTCGCTAACCATGACTATTGAACAGGAGCAAGCTCGCCAACATCAAACACTCTTGGATTATCCGGTTACGTGACTTTACCACGCCCGCACCACTCCAGGAAAGTCCCTCATGAACCATACCTCTAGTGCGTTATCCTACTTGGAGTTCACATGACTCAGTGGTAACTCTCATAACCTCGTCATCCCTCCAAGTAGCTTTCAAGAAACCTAAGGAGCCCCGAGTCCATACCCGGTTCCCCATGCAACTCTAATGCATTATGTCATGACATGCTGAATAGATATATATATGAACAACCTACATATATATACATAACTACCATGATGCATGAACGGAAACCACATCGTGTCCATAGGAGATGGAACACACACACTCGGGTCATGCAACATCAAGAATCAACAAGAATCACAATTAGGGTTCGTTTCCCCTTAGGAGCAATTAAGGCAGAAACACAAATGGAACGACCAATGAGGAATCGAAACGCTCTTAAAATATCGAAAACGAACGATAGAAAGAATGGTTGGAATCCCCTACCTCGTGTCGAGCAATTTACCAAAAAAATATCCCCAAATTTCGTTCCTAGGGTTTCGGTTTGCCTACCTACAATGTGGCGAAACCGAACCCTTACACGCATCAATATATCAACCACAACTCATATAAACATTAATTTGATCAATGAATTCGAATTTACTCACCTTCTCTCTCTAGAAATTTCTCCAAAATCCTTCAAATTCAACCCAAGCTCAACTCTACTCCAAATCACAAACCAATCTACATACACATCCAAAATCAACCTAGGATTAACATATCTAAACCATAGGAATCAACTCTAAAAGAAACTAACAAGATCTACTCAAAACCCTAGAAATGGAAAAATGAAGAAACTTACCTCCAAGGCTTGAATCTTCCTTGAATCCTTTCCAAATCTTCAAAACTAAGCTCTAAACTCCAATAATCACCTCCAATACTCTTTTCTCTCTAGAATCGTCACCCTCTCTCTCTCTAGGATGAACCAGAACTCAGAAACCTCATAACTGACTCGCGGAAGCCTTTTGAAGAAATCGGGCTGCGCCTAGGCGCTCTGGCCTCTACTTAAGGTCCTTCAGGCGCTGCCCTGGGCGCCATCCTGGGCGTGCAGAGCTTTCACGCCTAGGCGTGGTGCGCCTAGGCAAGGTGCGCCTAGGCGCCTCTGCGCCTACTCCAATTTTTGGTCGCCCACTGGATTGGGCGCAGCGCCTAGGCGCCCTGGGGTGCGCCCAGTCCAGTATCTCATTTCCTGGACTCTCTTCTTGAATGCACTACTGCTGGATTAGGCGACCCTGGGCGCACCATTGCACACGCCTAGGCGCACACCGCCTAGGCGTGCTGCTCGGGCGCCTAGGCGCTCCAGCTTCTTTTGATGCTCTTCATTTCAGCCTCCCACTGGACTAGGCGCAGCGCCTAGGCGCCTCATGGTGCGCCTAGTCCAGTTTTTCCCCTTTGTGAAAAACTCAAAAATTACAAAAATTTTTGGGTCGGGGTTTCACAGGGGTGACATCTAAATTAGAAGCCGACCTTAAAAGCAAAGAGGTGGATCAAAAGATGTATAGGTCTATGATTGGATGTTTACTTTATTTGACCGCATCTAGGCCGAATATCATGTTTAGTGTGTGTATGTGAGCTAGATGTCAATCTAATCCTAAAGAATCACACTCAACGGCCGTTAGGAGGATATTGAGATATTTGAAAGATACACCAACCTTAGGGTTATAGTATGACAGAAAATCCTCATTTGACTTGCATGCTTTTAGTGATGCCGATTATAGAGGTTGTAGAATCGATAGGAAAAGTACAATTGGTGCATGCCAATACCTAGGGAACATGCTTATATCTTGGTTTTCAAAGAAACAAACTTGCGTTGCTCTAAGTACAACCGAAGCCGAATACATGGCCATAGGTAGTTGTGTTCCACAAATTCTATGGATTAAACAACAATTGATTGATTTTAATATGTCATTTGATAATACACTTATTCAATGTGGCAACATTAGTGCAATCCATTTATCTAAGAATCCGGTTCATGATGGAAAGGCCAAACACATTGAGATTAGACATCATTTTATAAGAGATCGTGTAGCTAAAGGAAACATTGTGCTTGAACATGTAGAAGGAGAACACAATATTGCAGATTTGTTTACAAAACCAATAGCTAAGAATAAGTTTATAAAATTAAGTGTAACAACCCAACTCATGGAGGTCAATCTATTACCTCCTACAAGTGGTGCTACTCCCTATACTATTAATTTATCACCCAAGCTCAATTTTTGATCTAATTAAATTTCCTGACAATCACTGTAAATAAGGTAGTCTTCTAAATCATTAAGTACATAATATCCAATAACAATACGTCATCACGCACTTAAAACAACATCAATAACTCCATAATAATTACTCAACATCAAACCTGTGGTACACCACTTATTATTAGGAATATAAACCCTAATCACCAAATACGACACTTAAATAATTTATTCGACCAACTATTCCTCGGCAAGCCACATCTACATGAGCATCTTACTGAGGGTCCCCGCCATCCCCATCTACAGCAAATTCCACATACTCATCATCACCTGCGTCACGTAACACAATGAGCCAAGGCCCAGCAAGTAACATTTTTATGCATGGATGCACGTGAGCTTCATTATTTCAAAACCATAGTCCATTTAAACATATAATCAGTAGTAGGGTCCCTAACTCTAGTAATCTGCTACAGAGCAACCGGTCGGGATTTTCTTTCAGTATTCTTCCTTAGAATATTTCCTGTACTTAAACTTTATTCTTTTTCTTTTCTTTCCTTTTCTTCACAATTCCGTAAGCCTTATCATTAACCTTAACAGTACACCCTCCCTGTAGCAAATATACTAGGTTTATAAAAACGTTTTCTCCATTACATAACCTTACAATATGAAATGCCATGTCATGCATGAGTTGCGTAATTAAATAAGCAATAATAAAATTTCAGCACAGACTTTCCCATATATTTACATAAATTCATAAATCACCAATAATAAACATCCAATACACACAGAACATCCAAAACAACACAACTAATATTCGGGTTCCGTGACTCAGTTAAAATATTACTTACCTTGCCACTCCGCTGTATTTTCCACTATTTTTTTTTGTTATAATAGCTCCTGAAATTCATAATAACAAAACATATATTATTAACTTATTAATTTATTTAATTAAATTTATTCCAGTCAACCTTCCCTGGTCAACCAGGTTGTCACCCGAACGGGTCGGGTTGACCCGGTGAACCCTCCTTCCCTCACGTGGCAGACCCGTTTACAAGAGAATCGGGTTATCTCCGTTCCGGAGATGGTGGAGCACACGTCGACCCTCTTCTGGTAGCCCGTGCTCCGACGAGTATCATAGTGGTGGCGGTTACCTGAACGGTGACCGGATTTGAGCGAATCGAGAGAAGACAGGTGCGGTGGCCGTGTTTTTCCTCCCGCCGTATCTCAGTGGTTCCTCATCCGTTGGGTACGAAAATACCACCGCTGGATTTCTCTAGCCGCCCTCTTCATAATGACGCTATACCTTCGCCGGAAACAGTCACCCCTCCGTCGATCGAGCGTTCCATCGCCGTCACTCTCTCTCTCTCGCCCGTTGATTTTAGGGTTGTGTCGAGATTCGTGCCATTTGTATTATTTTATTTGAACCCTGCTTTGACTCTTTTACCCTTAGCTTCTCCACCCCTTTCCATTTACAACCCTCATGTTGATACAACGTGTTTACCCGATTATCCTTTTCCATACATTTTCGTTTTAATTTTCTAACTTCCTAATAATTTATTTTGACTCCAATATCGTCGATCCCTATATATGTAATATTAACACCCCCTTATTACACAATTTCATATTACATTACCCTTCCATATTATTCTACTGTAACACACAGCTATCTAAAGATCCGAGTATTACAGTCTCCTCTCGTTATAAAAATTTTGTGACGCCCCGATCCGGGCACGCCACTGGTGCCCTCCGGCACCGTCCTAGGCCACTAGTGCGATCATCCGGCAGACCGGAAATCCGGCGACATCTCCCCGTATGTCGGAGAGTCCCCGCTTGCATCAGAAACACGCAGCATAAAATCCTCCATCACACTAGCAACCTAGCTAGGCCTCAGGCCTCAATCACATGCAATCCTGATCCTAAGGGCCTCAGGCCATCCACTAGCAGCATGCACAAACTGATAGTATAAACACATCATCAAATTCACAATATCATATAACCAAAAATCAACTCAGCATACATCATGCATACACTCTCTGGTGCCAAATGGTTATAAGATTATCATGCATAAACATCAATACATCATATATAATTACATGCTTAGAGTATCTCTCTAGCACCCACATCCTACCCAGGGCCATCCATGTCACATCCCGCTCTCACTGATCCGCTCCACTAGTACCTGTACCTGTACCAGTATCACCAGGGGGAAGGAATGAAAGTAAAGGGTGAGCAAGAAGCTCAGTAGGGTATGAGTAACATGAGTATGAGGCCAAATCGGAAACAATAGGCTATGCAACAATATGAAACCTACCACATGGACAAAAACTCAACAATCACATAGAACATCAACCCGGGCAATCCCCTCATTGAGCTACCTCATCGATACCATGGCTCGTTCCATGTAATATCGAACGTGAGCAAGCTCACCAAATCAACTCATCAATATCATGGTCGCTAACCATGACTATTGAACAGGAGCAAGCTCGCCAACATCAAACGCTCTTGGATTATCCGGTTACGTGACTTTACCACGCCCGCACCACTCCAGGCAAGTCCCTCATGAAACCATACCTTTAGTGCGTTATCCTACTTGGAGTTCACATGACTCAGTGGTAACTCTCATAACCTCGTCATCCCTCCAAATAGCTTTCAAGAAACCTAAGGAGCCTCGAGTCCATACCCGGTCCCCCATGCAACTCTAATGCATTATGTCATGACATGCTGAATAGATATATACATGAACGACCTACATATATGTACATAACTACCATGATGCATGAACGGGAATCACATCGTGTCCATAGGAGATGGAACACACACACTCGGGTCATGCAACATCAAGAATCAACAAGAATCACAATTAGGGTTCGTTTCCCCTTAGGAGCAATTAAGGCAGAAACACAAATGGAACGACCAATGAGGAATCGAAACGCTTTTAAAATATCGAAAACAAGCGATAGAAAGAATGGTTGGAAATCCCCTACCTCGTGTCGAGCAATTTACAAAAAAATCCCCAAATTTCGTTCCTAGGGTTTCGGTTTGCCTAAACCTACAATGTGGCGAAACCGAACCCTTACACGCATCAATATATCAACCACAACTCATATAAACATTAATTTGATCAATGAATTCGAATTTACTCACCTTCTCTCTCTAGAAATTTCTCCAAAATCCTTCAAACTCAACCCAAGCTCAACTCTACTCCAAATCACAAACCAATCTACATACACATCCAAAATCAACCTAGGATTAACATATCTAAATCATAGGAATCAACTCTAAAAGAAACTAACAAGATCTACTCAAAACCCTAGAAATGGAAAAATGAAGAAACTTACCACCAAGGCTTGAATCTTCCTTGACTCCTTTCCAAATCTCCAAAACTAAGCTCTAATCTCCAATAATCACCTCCAATACTCTTTTCTCTCTAGAATCGTCACCCTCTCTCTCTCTAGGATGAACTAAAACTCAGAAATCTCATAACTGGCTCGCGGAAGCCTTTTTAAGAAATCGGGTTGCGCCTAGGTGCCCTGGCCTCTACTTAAGGTCCTTCAGGCGCTGCCCTGGGCGTGAAGGGCTTTCACGCCTAGGCGTGGTGCGCCTAGGCGAGCGTCTAGGCGCCTCTGCGCCTACTCCAATTTTTTTGGTCGCCCACTGGACTGGGCGCAGCACCTAGGCGCCCTGGGGTGCGCCCAGTCCAGTATCTCATTTCCTGGACTCTCTTCTGGAATGCACTTGTCCTGGATTGGGCGCCCCTGGGCGCACCATTGCACACGCCTAGGCGCACACAGCCTAGGAGTGCTGCTCGGGCGTTTAGACGCTCTAGCTTCTTCTGATGCTCTTCATCTCCGCCTTCCACTGGACTAGGCGCAGCGCCTAGGCGCCCCCTGGTGCACCTAGTCCAGTTTTTCCCCTTTGTGAAAAACTCAAAAATTCCAAAAAGTTTTGGGTCGAGGTTTCACATCCTCCCCCCCTTAATAAAATTTCGTCCCGAAATTTAAATACACACGTACCTGAATCGCTGAACAACTCCGGGTACTTTTCCTTCATTCGAGACTCCAACTCCCAAGTTGCTTCTTCAACTCCGTGGTACATCCACATCACTTTTACTAATGGTATCACACTCGACCTCGTGACCTTATTCTGTCGGTCTAGAATCTTCACCGGGTGAAGAGTGTAACTTTCATCTTCCTCAACTTCCAATGTAGTCCAATCTATCACATGCGACGGATTCGGCTCATATTTCCGAAGCATTGATACATTGAATACATTGTGAACCTTCTCAAGCTTCGGTGGAAGTGCCAAACGGTACGCCACTGGTTCAACTGTCTCCAAAATCTCAAATGGCCCCACGAATCTCGGTGCCAACTTCCCATGCTTACTATATCTCTGAATCCCCCGTCTCAGATTAACCTTCAAGAAGACCTTATCGCTTACAGCGAACTCCAACGGTCTCCTCCTCTGGTCAGCATAAGACTTTTATCGGCTCTGCGCGGTGATCAACCGCTTCCGGATCTCATCAACTCTCTCTTGAGCTTCTTTGACCATCTCCGGTCCTGAAACAACCTTCTCACCAACCTCTGCCCAACACAAAGGCGACCTACAAGGCCTCCCGTTGAGCGCCTCGTAAGGTTCCATCCCGATACTACTTTGGAAAGAGTTGTTATACACAAACTCCGCCAGATGTAAGTACCGATCCCAACTCCCTCCAAAATCAACTACACATGCTCGTAGCATATCCTCCAAAACCTGTATGGTTCTCTCACTCTGCCCATCACTCTGAGGATGATAAGCTGTAGAGAAATCCAACTTCGTTCCCAATGCCTCCTGTAAACTACTCCAGAATCTACCTGTGAACCGTGGGTCTCGGTCCGACACAATAGACAATGGAATTCCGTGAAGTCTCACAATCTCCTTGACATACATAGTACTCAAGGTCTCCAACGAATCTGTCTTGTTCATAGGTAAGAAGTGTGCAGACTTGGTCAATCTGTCCACTATCACCCAAACCGTGTCATGCCTCCTCTGAGTCATTGGCAACGCCGTCACAAGGTCCATCGTGATCTTCTCCCACTTTCATTGTGCTACCGGTAAGGGTTGCAACAACCCTGCTGGGCTTTGATGTTCTGCCTTCACTTGCTGACAAGTTAAACATTTTACCACAAACTTAGCCACATCGGCTTTCATACCTCTCCACCAAAAATTTCGCTTCAAGTCTCGGTACATCTTCGTACCTCCGGGATGCATGGCAAACCACGAATGGTGTGCCTCCTTCAAAATCTCTTGCCTTAACTCATCATCATCATCGAGAACTACTAGTCTTTCCATATACCGTACTCCCCCATCATTCCCTCGAACCCATCCAAGACTCACATCAATCACATCAAATGTATGATCCCATTTTGTGCATCTATAACCTTCTGAACCATCATAGGTCTCGAAGTTATGGAACACAAATAGGTCTTTTCCGCTTGACTCCTCAACTCCAATCCAAACTCATTGATTGTCTCTACAATTCCCCACTCATGCATGAATAGACTAGAAATCTTCTTCTTCCTACTCAATGCATCCGTGACTACATTTGCCTTACCAGGATGGTATTGCAAATCGAAGTCGAAGTCCTCCAAGTATTCCATCCACCTCCTTTGACGCAAGTTTAACTCTCTTTGGGTGAATAGATACTTGAGGCTCTCGTGATCCGAGAACACTTCAAATCTTTCTCTGTAAAGATAATACCTCCATTGCTTAAGTGCAAATACCACTGCCGCTAACTTCAGATCGTGCACCGGATAATTTTTCTCATGCGTTTTGAGCAACCTTGAACCATATTCTATCACTCGACCCCGTTGCATCAACACACAACCTAAACCAACTCCAGACGCATCGCAATACACCTGGTAGCCTACATTCCTTTCCGGAACTACTAACACTGGAGGTGTTGTCAACCTCTTTTCAACTCGCTTTGATACCAAATTGTGACGCCTTGATCCGGGCATGCCACTGGTGCCCTCCGACACCGTCTTAGGCCACTAGTGCGATCATCCGACAGACCGGAAATTTGGCGGCATCTCCCCGTATGTCGGAGAGTCCCCGCCTGCATCAGAAACACGTAGCATAAAATCCTCCATCACACTAGCAACCTAGCTAGGCCTCAGGCCTCAATCACATGCAATCCTGATCCTAAGGGCCTCAGGCCATCCACTACCAGCATGCACAAACTGATAGTATAAACACATCATCAAATTCATAATATCATATAACCAAAAATCAACTCAGCATACATCATGCATACACCCTCTGGTGCCAAATGGTTATAAGATTATCATGAATAAACATCAATACATCATATATTATTACATGCTTAGAGTATCTCTCTTGCACCCACATCCTACCCAGGGCCATCCATGTCACATCCCGCTCTCACTGATCCGCTCCACTAGTACCTGTACCTGTACCAATATCACCTGTGGGAAGGAATGAAAGTACAGGGTGAGCAAGAAGCTCAGTAGGGTATCAGAAACATGAGTATGAGGCCGAATCATAAACAATAGGCTATGCAACAATATGAAACCTACCACATGCACATAAACTCAACAATCACATAGAACATCAACCCGGGCAATCCCCTCAATGAGCAACCTCATCGATACCAAGGCTCGTTCCATGTAATATCGAACGTAAGCAAGCTCACCAAATCAACTCATCAATATCATGGTCGCTAACCATGACTATTGAACAGGAGCAAGCTCCCCAACATCAAACGCTCTTGGATTACCCGGTTACTTGACTTTACCACGCCCGCACCACTCCAGGCAAGTCCCTCATGAACCATACCTCTAGTGCGTTATCCTACTTGGAGTTCACATGACTTAGTCGTAACTCTCATAACCTCGTCATCCCTCCAAGTAGCTTTCAAGAAACCTAAGGAGCCCCGAGTCCATACCCAGTCCCCCATGCAACTCTAATGCATTATGTCATGACATGCTGAATAGATATATACATGAACAACGTACATATATATACATAACTACCATAATGCATGAACGGGAATCACATCGTGTCCATAGGAGATGGAACACACACACTCGGGTCATGCAACATCAAGAATCAACAAGAATCACAATTAGGGTTCGTTTCCCCTTAAGAGCAATTAAGGCGGAAACACAAATGGAACGACCAATGAGGAATCAAAACGCTCTTAAAATATCGAAACGAATGATAGAAAGAATGGTTGGAAATCCCCTACCTCGTGTCGAGCAATTTACCAAAAAATCCCCAAATTCCGTTCCAAGGGTTTCGGTTTGCCTAAACCTACAATGTGGCGAAATCGAACGCTTACACGCATCAATATATCAACCACAACTCATATAAACATTAATTTGATGAATGAATTCGAATTTACTCAGCTTCTCTCTCTAGAAATTTCTCCAAAATCCTTCAAACTCAACCCAAGCTCAACTCTACTCCAAATCACAAACCAATCTACATACACATCCAAAATCAACCTAGGATTAACATACTAAACCATAGGAATAAACTCTAAAAGAAACTAACAAGATCTACTCAAAACCCTAGAAATGGAAAAATGAAGAAACTTACCTCCAAAGCTTGAATCTTCCTTGAATGCTTTCCAAATCTCCAAAACTAAGCTCTAATCTCCAATAATCACCTCCAATTCTTTTTTCTCTCTAGAATCGTCACCCTCTCTCTCTCTAGGATGAACCAAAACTCAGAAATCTCATAACTGGCTCGCGGAAGCTTTTTTAAGAAATCGGGCTGCGCCTAGGCGCTACCCTGGGCGCCTAGACGCCCTGGCCTCTACTTCAGGTCCTTTAGGCGCTGCCCTGGGCGCCATCCTGGGCGTGCAGGGCTTTCACGCCTAGGCGTGGTGCGCCTAGGCGCCTCTGCGCCACTTCCAATTTTTTTGGTCGCCCACTGGACTGGGCGCAGTGCCTAGGCGCCCTGGGGTGCGTCCTGTCCAGTACCTCATTTCCTGGACTCTCTTCTGGAATGCACTTCTGCTGGATTAGGCGCCTCTGGGCGCACCATTGCACACGCCTAGGCGCACACCGCCTAGGCGTGCTGCTCGGGCGCCTAGGCGCTCCAGCTTCTTCTGATGCTCTTCATCTCAGCCTTCCACTGCACTAGGCGCAGCGCCTAGGCGCCTAGTCCAGTTTTTCCCCTTTGTGAAAAACTCAAAAATTCCAAAAAATTTTGGGTCGGGGTTTCACAAATTTTGTTTTCAAAATTTGTTAGCTGAATAATTCCGGGTATTTGCTCTTCATGTCCTCCTCTCTTTCCCATGTAGCCTCTTCCATCTTCTGATTCCTCCAAAGAACCTTCACAAGTGCAATCTCCTTATTTCGCAATTGTTTCACCTCTCTTGCCAAAATTTCCACTGGTTTTTCCTCATACGTCAACTCCGGAGTCAGTTCTAATGGTTCATAATTCATTACATGATTTGAGTCTTTGATATATTTTCGCAACATCGAGACATGAAATACATTATGCACACTTGACAATGATGGAGGTAAAGCTAGTCGATATGCCCTAACTCCCACCTTATCAAGGATTTCAAAGGGTCCTATGTACCTCGGACTTAACTTTCCTTTCCTACCGAACCTTATCACCCCCTTCATCGGTGCTATTTTTAGGAATACATGATCACCAACCTCAAACTCCAATTCTTTCCATCTCCTATCTGCATAACTTTTCTGCCGGCTTTGTGCTATTTTGATCCTATCTCAGACCATCTCCACAACCTCTTTAGTCTCCCGTATCACTTCTGGTCCAATTTGCTGCCCTTCTAGGAATCTCCTCTCTCCCACTTCATCCCAATGTACTGGTGATCTACATTTCCTCCCGTATAATGCTTCATACGGGGCCATGCCGATACTTGTCTGATAACTATTATTGTATGAAAACTCTACTAGAGGTAAGTATCATTCCCACTTAGCCGACCAGTCCATCACACAAGCTCTTAGCATATCCTCCAATATCTGAATCACCGTCTCGGATTGTCCATCGCTCTCCGGATGGAAAGCTGTTCCAAATTCTAGTTTGGTGCCCATCGCCCCATGAAAACTATTCCAGAATTTTGAAGTAAACCTGGGATCACGATCTGACACAATGGACACCGGAATTCCGTGTAGCTTAACTATCTCCCTCACGTACAAATCTGCATACTGATTCATGCTAAATGTGGTCTTCACTCCTAGGAAGTGAGCCATTTTTGTAAGCCGATCTACAATCACCCAAATTGCATTATTTCCTTTTTCAGACCTCGGTAGTCCCGACACAAAGTCCATTGTAATGTGCTCCCATTTCCATCTAGGAATTTCCAAAGGTACTAACATGCCTGACGGCCTTTGATGCTCCGCCTTGATCTGTTGGCACGTCAAACACTTAGCTACAAACTCTGCCATCTGTCTCTTCATTCCCGGCCACCAATAATGCAATTTCAAATCCCGGTAAATTTTTGTACTCCCAGGATGGACGGAATAAGGAGTACTGTGAGCCTCAGTTAGAATATCCTTCTTTATCTCCGCGTTGTCTGGAACACATAATCTTCCTCTATACCTTATCACACTCATGTCATCCATCGTAAATTTTGTTGTCTTGGCCGTTTCTATCTTCTCCTTCTGTTTAACCAACCAATCATCACTTAATTGTTTCTCCTTAATTCTATTCATCAATGTTGGTTGCATTCTCATCACTGCTAAGCCGCTTACTTGCCCCTTTGGAATTATCTACACATCCAACTTTTGTAAATCCCGTAGTATCATTGGTTGTACCATCTGCGAAGCTAATGTCACCTTCCTGCTAAGCGCATCTGCTACCACATTTGCCTTTCCAGGATGATAATTGATTACACAATCATAATCCTTCACCAACTCCAACCATCGCCGTTGTCTCATATTCAACTCCTTCTGTGTAAATAAATATTTGAGACTTTTATGATCCGTGTATATCTCACATTTCACCCCATATAAATAATGTCTCCATATTTTCAACGCAAATACTACTGCAGCTAATTCCAGATCATGTGTGGGGTAATTCTTCTCATAATCCTTCAGTTGCCTTGATGCATCAGCGATTACCCTCCCATTATGCATCAACACACAACCCAGCCCATTTTTAGAGGCATCACTATAAACCACAAATGCACTTTTTCCATCTGGCATTGTCAATACAGGAGCAGTTACTAACCTCTCCTTTAACTCCCGAAAACTCTCTTCACATCTCTCATCCCATATGAATCTAGTGTTCTTCTTCGTTAAAGTCGCTAGGGGTGTAGCTAATTTAGCAAAGTTCTTCACGAACCTTCTGCAGTAACCTGCTATCCCCAAGAAACTTCGAACTTCGGTGACATTCCTTGGCGTCGGCCAATCTACCACTGCTTCTATCTTACTGGGGTCTACCAGTATTCCTTCTTCTGACACTACATGCCCCAAAAACCCTACCTGCCTCATCCAAAAATCACATTTCTTGAGCTTCGCGTAGAGTAAATTGTCTTTTTGTACTTGTAAGGTAATCTGCAAGTGCTCTTCATGCTCTTCTAAGTTTCGCGAGTAGATTAGGATATCATCGATAAAGACAATAATAAAGCGATCTATGTATTCTTTGAATACCCTATTCATCGGGTCCATGAATGCTGTCGTAGCATTTGTTAATCCGAATGGCATCACTAAAAACTCGTAGTGACCATAACGCGTTCTGAAAGAAGTTTTCTTTACATCATCTGTACTGACCCTCAGTTGGTGATACCCCGACTGTAAATCAATTTTTGAAAAGACTGTAGCTCCTCGTAACTGGTCAAACAAGTCATCAATGCGTGGCAATGGATACTTGTTCTTGATCGTCACCTTATTCAATTCCCTATAATCGATACAAAGTCTAAGGGACCCATCCTTCTTTTTCACAAATAACACTGGTGCTCCCCATGGTGAATAATTGGGTCGTATAAACCCTCTCTCTAGTAGTTCCTCCAATTGTACTTTCAGCTCTTTAAGTTCTGCTGGCGCCATACGATAAGGTGCCCTTGATATAGGAGCCGTACCCGGCTCCGTTTCAATCTCAAAGCTAATCTCCCTATCTGGTGGCAAAGTTGTTAAATTATCTGGAAATACTTCCGGAAATTCTCTTACTATGGCAATGTCTTCCACTCCTGTTGCTGGTTCCTTCTTAGTTACCACCACACTGGCCAGATAACCAATGCACCCCCCTTTCATAAGTTTTCTAGCTTCCATAGTTGCAATTATTGGGATATGCTTCGTCTTTTCATCAGCCTTAAATTCTAGTAATTCTCATGTTGTAGACTTTACGGTCACCTTTTTGTTCTTGCAGTCAATGGTGGCACCATATTTTGCAAGCCAATCCGTCCCCAGTATCACCTCTAATTCCTTCAGACTTAATACCACCAACTCCGCAATTAAAGTTTTATTCTCTATTTGAATAGGGCATTCCCGAACCACTTGATTGGACTCCATTACATCACCAGAGGGTAGAGTGACTAGATACCCTACGTCTATGCTTTCTGGTATCACACCTAGTTTCTTAACTAATGTACGTGCTATAAATGAATGCGTAGCACCCGAATCAATCAATGTATATGCGACAAGTCCATGGATAGAGGTATTACCACATATTTCCGTTGCATCCTCTTGAGCCGCCTGCTCCTGTGTCATTGCAAAAACTCTAGCTGGCACCTTCTTCTGATCCAATGATCGCTTTGGACACTCCCAAGCATAATGGCCCTTTTCCTTACACCAGTAGCACATGCTAGACCCCTCTAAGCATTCTCCAGTGTGCGCCTTATTGCATTTGGAACACAACGGCCTGCCATCAGTTTTGGACCTCGCTGCATTGTTGGTTATTGTTCCAGCCACTGTTTTTGACTTCTTGTTACTACCTTGGGTGGTGTTGGAGGTTCCCATCATGACATTTTGTCTCTGCCTCTGAATATCTTTTACTATGTCCTTCTGGTCCTCCTCAGCCATCATTGCCTTGTCCACCATATCCTCGTATGTATTTGTTGTAGACATCCTTACCATACTCCTAATCCTGGGGTTCAGTGCCCTCAGAAAATGATCCTTCTTCAGCTCAGAGCTCTCGGCGAGGAATGGGATGAACTTGTACCCTTGTTCAAATTTTCGAACTAGCTCCACCACTGTCATGCCTCCCTACTTGAGTTCTAGAAACTCTTTGACCTTTCTGTCTTTCACATCTTTGGGGAAATACTTAGTATTGAACATCTCCTTAAATTTCTCCCATGTCACATTGGCTACATCCACGGCAAGCTTCGCCCCATCCCACCAGTCTCGCGCATTCAGAGTCATCATGAAGGTGGCACACTGTACCTTCTCCATATCCTCAAATCGTAAGTGTTCAAATATGGTCTCAAGTGCTCTGATCCATTCCTCTGCCACCAAGGGGTCTGCACCCCCTGAGAATTCCTTTGGGTTGAGCTTCCGGAACTTTTCAATGACATCCATTCTCGGAGGAGGACGTTGCTGCACCTCAATTATCCTCCGCATCTGCTCAGCATGTTGCTGCTGCTGCTGCATCATATCTAGCATGCGAGCTATCACTTCCGAATTTCCAAACCCATTACCTCTCGGTGCTGCAACCCCTCATTGTTCTTCATTCACCACTCCACGTTCGTCACCAATCCTTTCTTGCTCATCGTCATTTCTCCTAACAAACCCGCTGTGATTCATGTTGCTGACTACATGCATTCCATGTAACATTCATTCAGTACATAGGTGTTTGCTACCTCTCACATAGCCACATCATATCATACTTTTAGCATTGAACATCATAGAACACAACTATTTGTTCAATTCATTTGTATTCGTACTAATTGCAAAAATAGAATAATTCCCTAAAAATAGATAAATAAATAAAATAGTAGTAAATCCATGAGAAATTTTATTCAAAGATTAAATCTCCAGTAGGAGTCATCAAAAACATAAATAAAAAAATATCCAACATCTTCATAATCAATCACTCCCCACTCTCCACTTTATTCTCTCCATAATAAAACCAACGATAACTCCCTACTTAACTCCCTTACTAATTTCATATGCCTGACACCACTACTTGTTGAGACTTCTGCTGATTGTAAGCCTTATACATGCACACTAGTGCATTAATCAAATCAATATTTCCTCGTGATTGCTTCTTAAGGCTTTTCCACATGAACTTCAAAATGATGCCCTCTCCTATGGTTAGTTTGCTTAATAGCAGTCTCACTTTAGTCTCCGAAGGTAATATGTAGTCACTCTTCAAAGACGACAACATTCCTGCTAGGTATCCCACATAACACTCAGTTGACCATAGTGGTTCTCTCTTCAATTGGTAATACTTCTTCGGTCCCTGCTGCATGCACCTACCTCTCATTACTTTCCGTATTTTCCTTATATTCTCCATCTCTATTTGAACCATACGCAATCGATACTACCATCAATTATCCCTTCAAACCCGTTTCTATATCTTAACATGAGCAATACATAAATCAGGAAACCACAGGCATAAAAATATATCTTATAGATATTTTTGGCGCACCTACACCATTAAATAAAACAGTAACATTCTTATCAAACCAAGCAATTTATATCTTAGTATACTTACCTGTAGATGGTCGCGTCGATCCCCAGTGCTCATTTACACCTACTTCCACTTAACCCCCTTACACTTATCCTTAATATTTTTACCCTATTGTGAAGGAGTCGCCCTCCGATACCAACTGTAACAACCCAACCCATGGAGGTCAATTTATTACCTCCTACGAGTGGTGTTACTCCCTATACTATTAATTTATTACCCAAGCTCAATTTTTGATCTAATTAAATTTCCTGACAATCACTGTAAATAAGGTAGTCTTCTAAATCATTAAGTACATAATATCCAATAACAATACGTCATCACGCACTTAAAACAACATCAATAACTCCATAATAATTACTCAACATTAAACCTGTGGTACACCACTTATTATTAGGAATATAAACCCTAATCACTAAATACGACACTTAAATAATTTATTCGACCAACTATTCCTCGGGAAGCCACCTCTACATGAGCATCTTACTGAGGATCCCCGCCATCCCCATCTACAGCAAATTCCACATACTCATCATCACCTGCGTCATGTAACACAATGAGCCAAGGCCCAGCAAGTAACATTTTTATGCATGGATGCACGTGATCTTCATTATTTCAAAACCATAGTCCATTTAAACATATAATAAGTAGTAGGGCCCCTAACTCTAGTAATCTGCTACAGAGCAACCGGTCGGGATTTTCTTTCAGTATTCTTCTTTTGAATATTTCCTGTACTTAAACTTTATTCTTTTTCTTTTCTTTCATTTTCTTCACAATTCCGTAAGCCTTATCATTCCTTAACAGTACACCCTCCCTGTAGCAGATATACTAGGTTTATAAAAACGTTTTCTCCATTACATAACCTTACAATATGAAATGCCATGTCATGCATGAGTTGCGTAATTAAATAAGCAATAATAAAATTTCAGCACAGACTTTCCCATATATTTACATAAATTCATAAATCACCAATAATAAACATCCAATACACACAGAACATCTAAAACAACAGAACTAATATTCGGGTTCCGTGACTCAGTTGAAATATTACTTACCTTGCCACTCCGCTGTATTTTCCACTCTTTTTTTTGTTATAATAGCTCCTGAAATTCATAATAACAAAACATATATTATTAACTTATTAATTTATTTAATTAAATTTATTCCAGCCAACCTTCCCTGGTCAACCGGGTTGTCACCCGAACGGGTCGGGTTGACCTGGTGAACCCTCCTTCCCTCACGTGGCAGACCCGTTTACCAGAGAATCGGGTTATCGCCGTTACGGAGATGGTGGCGCACACGTCGACCCTCTTCTGGTAGCCCGTGCTCCGACGAGTATCATAGTGGTGGCGGTTACCTGAACGGTGACCGAATTTGAGCGAATCGAGAGAACCCTCATGTTGATACAGCGTGTTTACCCGATCATCCTTTTCTATACATTTTCGTTTTAATTTTCTAACTTCCTAATAATTTATTTTGACTCCAATATTGTTGATGCCTATATATGTAATATTAACACCCCCTTATTACAGAATTTCATATTACATTACCCTTCCATATTATTCTACTGTATCACACAGCTATCTAAAGATCCGGGTATTACATTAAGAGATGCATTAGGCTTGATTGATGCACCTTGAATGCATGGTCTTTACTTGATTTCATGTGACACATCTGAATTGGTTATATATACTTATTTGAATGAGATGTACATTTGTAGGGAGATTTCCCAAATAAACTCTTATGTGTTTGATGTGATTCCATGCTTAAATGATGATCCATGATTGCTTCCATGTTATTGGTATTCCTTGCTAGCATATATGACCTTGAAAACATATTTGATCTTTAATTGGTATTTTGAATGATTTTCAGGATATGCATTCAATGTTTTTACATGGCTTAGGAAGCATTAGTTGATGCACTTCATTGAGTTAAACCATTCATTGTTTTTAAGTTTCATTACCCGTATTTCCTCACCTTTTTGAGTTCTTACAAAAAGGGGGAGAGATAATTGATGAAAAAGTGCATATGATTTGATTAAAAATACATATTAGTTGCGCAACTTAAGGGGGAGTGAGCTTGCCATGTTAAGAGAGAGTAGGAAGCTTAAAATGAGGGTGAGCATGATAAGATTTTAAAAATATTACAAATTATCTCAAATTTTATTTGATTTCAAAATGGAGATATAATTTTGCTCTCTTTATGCATGACATTTGGTATCGAGATTTAATTGGTATCAAATAGCCCTTTTTAACGTCATGTAGTTTTGTAATCATCAAAAAGGGGGATATTGTTGGACCATATGTCCTACATTTGTGTTTTGATGCAAAAATACGTATTGGACTATTTGATTGTGCTCAACTTTGGATAAATTTGGATAAATCATGAAATGTATTTTATCTACTAATTTAAGCTTCATTATATATCTTTGGAATCATGTTTGATCATCTTTGATATGAATTTGATGATTTTGGACTTGTTCATTTTCGCACTACAAAAATTGTTAAAAGATCACACTGTGCACACGTTGGTTGAATTGTCATAACTTATTCATATGATCTCTGATTGACTTGATTCTTGTTTTGAAAATTATTTAAGACATTCTGGAACTTTTCATTGTGAAATATTGTCAGGTCAATTTTAAGTCTATCATGTTCAATTTGTCATGTTCAATTTGTCTATAAGATTTTATAGGGTGAATTAATTTCAACTGACAAATTGAACATGATAGACTTAAAATTGACCTGACAATATTTCACAATGAAAAATTTCAGAGTGTCTTAAATAATTTTCAAAACAAGAATCATGTCAATCAGAGATCATATGAATAAGTTATGACAATTCAACCAACGTGTGCACAGTGTGATGTTTGAACAATTTTTGTAGTGCGAAAATGAGCAAGTCCAAAATCATCAAATTCATATCAAATATGATCAAACATGATTCTAAAGATATATAATGAAGCTTAAATTAGTAGAGAAAATACATTTCATGATTTATCCAAATTCATCCGAAGATAAGCACAATCAAATAGTCCAATACGTATTTTGCATCAAAACATAAATGTAGGACATATGGTCCAACAAAAACAACAATAAAAAGTGTACACCAATCAAATTTTGGAGTTTGAAATTACTCAACTCTCTCCAAGGATGATCTTTTATTGGTATTGTCCATTTGGAAACAAAATTTAGTCTTTTGGTAACAAAATAATCTTTCATACTCGTAAAATTATACATAAAGTAAAAACAAAAAGTGTACACAGACCAACTTTGATGGTTCATAATTGTTCAACTCTCTCGATAGAGGAGATTTTAACGGTTTTGTCCAATTGAGAACAAAACTTGGTCTTTTGACAACGAGACAATCTATGAAGTGAATAATAGTAAATTTTGACATCAAGTAACAATAAAAATTGTGTACCTATCTACTTTTATGGTTCAGAATTGCTCAAGTTTCTCTATAGAGGAGTTTTTAAAATTTAGTCCATTTGAGAATGAAAGATGGTCTTTTGGAAACGACACAATCTACGAAGTGTATACTAGTAAATTTTGACATAAAAAAACAATAAAAAGTGTTCACTTTTCAATTTTGATTGTTCAAAATTGCTCAACTCTCTACATGGAAGAGCTTTTAACGGTTTTGTCCATTTAGTTAAAGTTTTTCATTTGGAGAAGAAACAATCTACGGAGCCTATACTCATAAGATTTGACAAAAAATAACAATAAAAAGTATACACCAACCAACTTTGATGGTTCGAAATTTGTCAACTCCCTCGAAAGCGTAGCTTTTAATGGTTTTATCCAATTGAGAACGAAAGTTGGTCTTTTGACAATGAAACAATCTACGAAGTGTATACTAGTAAATTTTGACATAAAGCAACAATAAAGAAATGTAAACCTATCAAGTTTGATGGTTCGAATTTGCTCAACTCTCTCCATGGAGCAGGTTTTAACGGTTTTGTCCAATTGAGAACGAATGTTGGTCTTTTGACAACGAAACAATCTACGAAGCAAATACTATTAAATATGGACATAAAGCAACAAGAAAATGTCCACACCGATCAAATTTTATAGTTTGAAAATTTTCAACTATCTCCAAGGAGGATCTTTTAACGGTAATGTCCATTTGGCAACGATAGTTGGTCTTTTGACAACGAAACAATCTTCAGAGCACATAGTCATAAAATTTGACATAAAAAAAATTAAAAAGTGTACACTGACCAATCTTGATGGTTTGCAGTTGTCAAACTCTCTCCATATTGAAATTTTTAACAGTGTTGTCCATTTGAGAACGAAAGTTAGTCATTTAGAAAAGAAAAATTATACGATGCACATACTAGTAAAATTGGACATAAAGTAACGATAGAAAGTGTACACCAATTAACTTTGATGGTTCGATATTTTCCAACTCTCTCCATAGAGGAGCTTTTAACGGTTTTGTCCATTTTGGAACGAGAGTTGCTCATTCAGCAATAAAACAATCTATGAAGCCTATAATCTTAAAATTTGACGTAAAACAACAAAAAAAAGTGCGCACCGATGAAATTTTATAGTTCAAAATTGATCAACTCTCTCCAAGGATGATCTTTTAACAATATTGTCCATTTGGGAATGAAAGTTGGTCTTTTGGCAATGAAACAATTTACGGAGCCTATACTCATAAAATTAGATATAAAATAACAATAAAAAATGTACGCCGACTAACCTTGATGGTTCAAAATTGTCGAATCCTCTCCATAGTGGAGCTTTTAATGGTTTTGTCCAATTGAGAATGAACGTTAGTCATTTGAAAAACAAATATTCTACGAAGCGCATACTTGTAAATTTGGACATAAAACAATAATAAAAAGTGTACACCTATCACTTTTGATGGTTTAGAATTGCTCAACTCTCTACATGGAGGAGCTTTTAACGCTTTTGTCCATTTAGGAACGAAAGTTGGTCTTTTGGAGAAGAAACAATATACGGAGCCTATACTAGTAAAATTTGACATAAAATAACAATAAAAAATGTAAACTGACCAACCTTGATGTTTGAGAATTGCTCAAGTCTCTCGATAGAGGAGGAGCTTTTAACAGTTTTGTTCAATTGAGAAAGAAAGTCGGTCTTTTGACAATGAAATAATCTATGAAGCAAATACCAGTAAATTTGGATATAAAGCAACAATAAAAGTGTAAACCGACCAACCTTGATGGTTCGAAATTGCTCAACTCTCTATATAAAACAGCTTTTAACGATTTTGTCTATTTGGGTACGAAAGATGATATTTTGGCAACAAAACAATCCACGGAGGCTATACTCGGAAAATTATACAAACAATAAAAATAAAAAGTGTACACCTACCAAATTTCATGGTTGAAAATTGCTCAACTCTTTCGATAGAGGAGGTCTTAACGGTGTTGTGCAATTGAGAACGCATGTTGGTCTTCTGACAACGAAACAATCTTCGAATCAAATACTAATAAATTTGGACAGAAAGCAACAATAATAAAAAGTGTACACCTATCACTTTTGATGGTTTAGAATTGCTCAACTCTCTCCAAGGAGGATCTTATAACGCTTTTGTCCATTTTGGAACGAAAGTTGGTCTTTTGGAAAAGAAACAATCTACGAAGCCTATACTCGTAAAATTTGACATAAAATAAAAATAAAAAATGTACACAAACCAACCTTAATGATTGAGAATTGCCCAAGTCTCTCAATAGAAGGGCTTTTAACAGTTTTGTTTAATTGAGAACAAAAGTTGGTCTTTTGACAACGAAATAATCTACGAAGCAAAATACTAGTAAATTTGGACATAAAGCAACAATAAAAGTGTAAACCGACCAACCTTCATGGTTTAAAATTGCCCAACTCTCTCCATAGAGTAGCTTTTAATGGTTTTGTCTATTTGGGAGCGAAAGTTGGTATTTTGACAACAAAACAATCTATGGAGGCTATAGTCATAAAATAAAAATAAAAAGTGAACAACAACCAACTTTGATGGTTCAAAATTGCTCAACTCTTTTGATAGATGAGGTTTTAACAGTTTTGTCAAATTGAGAACGAATGTTGGTCTTTTGACAACAAAACAATCTACGAAGCAAATACTAGTAAATTTGGACAGAAAGCAACAATAAAAGTGTAAACCGACCAACCTTCATGGTTTAAAATTGCCCAACTCTCTTCATAGAGTAGCTTTTAATGGTTTTGTCCAATTGGGAATGAAAGTTAATATTTTGACAACAAAACAATCTATGGAGGCTATACTCGTAAAATTATTCATAAAATAAAAATAAAAAGTGAACTCCAACCAACTTTGATGGTTCAAAATTGCTCAACTCATTCGATATAGGATCTTTTAATGGTTTTGTCCAATTGAGAACGAAAGTTGGTCTTTTGACAACAAAACAATCTACGAAGCGAATACTAGTGAATTTGGACATAAAGCAACAAGAAAAAGTGCGCACTAATCAAATTTGATAGTTCAAAATTGCTCAACTCTCTTCAAGGAGGATCTTTTAACGGTATTGTTCATTTGGGATCGAAAGTTGGTCTTTTGACGACGAAACAATCTTTAGAGCAATATACTATATAATTTGACATAAAATAACAATAAAAAGTATACACCGACCAACGTTGATGGTTCGGAATTGCTCGTACAATTAGATATTAAATAAGTATAAGAAATGTACACCGACCAACCTTGAAAGTTTGAAATTACCAAACTCTCTCCATAGTAGAGCTTTTAACGGTTTTATCCAATTGAGAATGAAAGTTCATAATTTGGAAAGGAAATATTCTACGAAACTCACACTAGTAAATTTCAACATAAAACAACAAAAAAATGTGTACACCTATCAACTTTGATGGTATTGGATTTGTCAACTCTCTACATGGAGGAGCTTTTAACAGTTTTGTCCATTTGGGAACAAAAGTTTATCTTTTGATTACGAAACAATCTACGGAGCTTAAACTCGTAAAATTTGACATAAAATAACAGTACAAAAATGTACAACAACCAACCTTGATGGTTCGGAATTGCTCGACTCTCTACATAGAGGAGCTTTTAACAGTTTTGTTCAATTGAGAATGAAAGTTGATCTTTTGACAACGAAATAATCTTTGAAGCGAATACTAGTAAATTTGGACATAAATCAACAATAAAAGTGTAAACCAACCAACCATGATGGTTAGGAATTGCCCAACTCTCTCCATAGAGGAGCTTTTAACGGTTTTCTTTATTTGGGAACGAAAGTTGGTCTTTTGGCAACAAAACATTATACAGAGGCCATACTTGTAAAATTATACGTTAAATAAAAATAAAAAGTGTACACTGACCAACTTTGATGGTTTAAAATTGCTTAACTCTCTCGATAGAGGAGCTTTTGACGATTTTCTCTAATTCAGAAGGAAAGTTGGTCTTTTGACAACAAAACAATATTCGAAGCAAATACTAGTGAATTTGGACATAAAGCAACAATAAAAATTACACACCGATCAAATTTTATTGTTCAAAATTGCTCAACTCTCTCCAAGTTGGATCTTTTAACGGTATTCTCCATTTGTGAATGAAAGTTGGTTGTTTGGCAACAAAACATTCTTCGGAGCCTATACTCGTATAATTTGACATAAAAGAACAATAACAAGTGTACACTGACAAACCTTGGTGGTTCGGAGTTGCCCAAATCTCTCTATAGAGAAGTTTTTAACAGTTTTATCCATTTTGGAACGAGAGTTAGTCATTCGACAATAAAACAATGTACGGAGCCTATACTCTAAAAATTTGGCATAAAATAACAATAAAAAGTGCACACCGATCAAATTTTATAGTTCGAAATTGCTCAACTCTCTCCAAGGAGGATCTTTTAGTAGCATTATTCATTTGTGAACGAAAGTTAGTCTTTTGAAAACGAAATAAATCTACGGAGCCTATACTCGTACAACCTGATATATTTACTAAGTATAAAAAATGTACACCGACCAATCTTGATAGTTCGAAATTGCCGAACTCTCTCCAAAGTAGAGCTTTTAACGGTTTTGTCCAATTGAGAATAAAAGTTGGTCATTTGGAAAGGAAATATTCTACAAAGCGCATACTAGTAAATTTCGACATAAAACAACAATAAAAGTGTACACCTATCAACTTTGATGGTTCGAAATTGCTCAACTCTCAACATGGAAGAGGTTTTTATGGATTTTGTCTACTTGGGAATGAAAGTTGGTCTTTTGGCGATGAAACATTCTACGGAGCCTATACTTATAAAATTTGACATAAAATAACAGTAAAAAATGTACAGCGACCAACCTTGATGGTTCAAAATTGGGTCACTCTCTGCATAGAGGAGCTTTAAACACTTTTGTTCAATTGAAAATGAATGTTGATCTTTTGAGAAAGAAATAATCTCTGAAGCGAATACTAGTAAATTTGGACATAAATCAACAATAAAAGTGCAAACCGATCAACCTTGATGGTTCGGAATTGCCCAACTCTCTCCATAGAGGAGCTTTTAACGGTTTTGTCTATTTGGGAACGAAAGTTATTATTTCGGCAACAAAACATTCTACGGAGGCTATACTCGTAAAATTATACATAGAATAAAATAAAAAGTGTACACCGACCAAATTTGATGGTTCAAAATTGCTCAACTCTCTCGATAGAGGAGCTTTTAACGATTTTGTCCAATTGAGAATGAAAGTTGGTCTTTTGACAATGAAATAATCTACGAAGCAAATACTAGTAAATTTGGACATAAAGCAACAATAAAAAGTGCACACTGATCAAATTTTATTGTACGAAATTGCTCAATTCTTTCCAAGGACGATCTTTTAACAGTATTCTCAATTTCGGAACGACAGTTGGTCTTTTTGCAACGAAACAATCTTTGATGCCTATTCTCATAAAATTTGACATAAAATAAAAATAAAAAGTGTACACTGACTAATTTTGATGGTTCGAAATTGGCGAACTCTCTCCATAGTAGAGCTTTTAATGGTTTTATCCAATTGAGAACGAAAGTTAGTCATTTGGAAAGGAAATATTGTACGATGTGCGTACTAGGAAATAAAAAGTGTAAACGTATCAACTTTAATGGTTCAAAATTGAAATCACTAGGCTAACACAGGAGGGAGGGGGTGTGAATTGTGTCTCTAAAAACTAAGTATAAACCCCAAATACAAAACCACAACCTAAAAACACACAAATGATCAAAACAATGTCAAGAGTACAAATCTTCCCACCAACCATGTAGATAATATTTGACCTAGCAATTGAAGTTGGAATGCAACGAAATTTGATATGTAGTATCAAAACACCTTAATGAATACTATATACAAAATTCAGTTCACAATTATAACTCTAGCTATATGAATAGTTCACTGATAGATTGGTGTTCCAAAAAATTGACAATCAAAGTATACCCAGAAACCACTAATCACAAGTTGTTCAACCACAAGCAATATACCAACAAGCAATGACAGCAAGGAACACCCTAATATCAATTTCTAAGGCACACAAATCACCAATGGCACCAATAGAATGATAATCAATTCAAATCACTACAAGGCAGCAAGTTTAGCACACGACCAAGCGAGGAAATAAAAAATAGAGTGCAGAAGGATATATAGTGGTTTAGTGCTCACATCTACATCCACTACCTAAGCCCTCAAGCTTAGGATTTCCAAATTCACTAAAGGATATAAGTGGTTTTGCAAGTTCACCACAAACTTTGGATTTCCAAGGACAACCCAAACTTGTACACCACCAAGGTTTGAAGCGAACTTTAAACTTTCACACACCTCTAAAATGTAATGCCGTTAAAAGGGACTTTTACAAGTGCTTGGCTTTGGTTCTTTCAAGATTAGCTCTAAACTACTAGGATGAGGAACACTCAGGAACACAAGAATTGCTTAAAGGTTGGATATTGATAAGTGTAGCAAACTCTAGTTCACAATAGATCAAAGATAGGATTAGGTGAGGCTATGTTGAAGAACACTCAAGAACACCAAAGAGTATAACCAAAGGTAAGGATGATGTTTGGGTGTTTGGATCTCTAGAAAACATATGTGTAGGCTTGAATGATTTGTAACACAATAAGCTTGAGAGATCTTGGAAGAAGCTTAAATATTTAAGATTGATGTTGAGAGAGTAAGAGCTTTTCACACTTAAAAAAATTTGCAAATGTTCTTCCAAGACAAACCATGGCTGCCCCCTTCTCTCTTCTCTTCCAAGAAGATGAATCTCAGCCCTTGATTCAAATAAATCTTCATCTTGGCCATTGATTATTCTTTAAATCTCATCCCTTGAATCATTTAGAAGAAACAAATTTTGGCCATAGAAAATCTAGTCGTTGGGTTTTGGAAGGGAATTTGTTCTCCTTTTGTTATTCCTTGTTTGGATCAAACCAATAAGTCTTCTTCCTGAAGCAACTTTCTCCCAAAGGATGCCAAACAACTCTTAGTCCTATTCTCTTTAAATCTGGACCATTTGATCTCAAAGAAGAATAAATCTCAGCCATTCCATTATCTAGCCGTTTGTACTTATATGCATAAAATATCTCCTTCACTTGCTCCATGGTTGGCTACTTCAATAAATCCTTCTTGATAATGAGAAGTAGTCTCAAGAGTCTACAAACAGAACTTTTCTGCATATTCTATCCTCCTATGATTGTCCATTTTTGGCAATTTTGGCACAAGCCAAGCTTTCAAATTCAAACCTTCCCCCTTATTCTCTTTTGGCTCCAAAACAACTAAGAGAACTTCTAGAAGCTTGGCAGGATATTGTCCAGCAACATTATACCCAAGTAGGGTGGGATGGATTTTTACTTATAAAGAGTCAAACGTTCTTCAAATGGAGTTGACCAAGACCAAACTTGTTCAAGTGAGCTTCAAATTATGATGTATGATTTTTCTCAATAGAATTAGCTTAATAATACTTCAAATAAGCTCATTATGACCAATTGACAAAGCATCCCATTTTTGCTTGTAAGCTCAAAGAGCTTCAATGCTTGCACTTTGGTTAACCAATATGATATAAGTTCAATAAAATTTAAGTAAGCACATGATAAATCAATTTATACATATAATAATGTGCATACAAAATTTCACTTATAATTGAGGTCGTTTCGTCATTCAATTTGATCATGCAAATCTCAACTAGCCTAGTTTCACAACTGCACACATGAATTAATTTCAACAAACAAATTGAACATGATAGAATTAAAATGGACCTGACACTATTTGATAATCAAAAATTCCAGAGTTTCTTAAATAATGTTTAGAATAAGAATCAAGTCAATCAAAGATCATATGAATAAGTTATGACTATTCAACCAATGTGTGCACAGTGTGTTATTTGAACAGTTTTTCTAATGCGAAAATGAACAAGTCCAATTCATTCAATTCATATCAAATATGATCAAACATGATTCCAAAGATATATAATGAAGGTTAAATCAGTAGATAAAATTCATTTCATGATTCACCCAAGGTTGAGCACAATCAAATAGTTCAATATGTATTTTTGCATTAAAACACAAATGTAGGACCTATGGTCCAACAATCTCTCCCTTTTTGATGATTAAAGGACTACATAATGTGAAAAAGGACTATTTGATACCAATTGAATTTGGATACCAAATGTCATGCATAAAGTGAGCAAAATTGCATCTCCATTTTAAAATAAAATGAAATTGGAGATATGGTGTAAGATTTTCAAAATCTTATGATAATCCCCCTCACTTTAAGCTTCCTAATATGCATTTCTAATCAAATCATATGCACTTTTTCATCAATTATCTCTCTCCCTTTTTGTATGAACTCAATGAAGTGTATCAACTAATGCTTCCTAAGCCATGTAAAAGCATTGAATGCATATCTTGAAAACCGTTCAAAATACCAATTGAAGATTAAATATGTTTTCAAGCTCATATATGCAAGCGAGGAATACCAATGTATTATGGCAATAATCATGAATCATCATTTAAGCATAAAATCACATCAAACACATAAAATTTGATTTGGAAACTCCCCCTACGCATGTGCATCTGATTCAAATAAATATATATAACCAATTGAGATGTGTCACATACATGAAATCGAGCAAAGAAAATGCCTTCTAACAAATTCACTCAAGGTGCATCAATCAAGCCTAATGCATTATAAACCTATCATTAGCTAATGGTTTTGTAAACAAATCCGCAATATGGTGTTCTCCTTCTACATGTTCAAGCACAATGTTTTCTATAACTACACGATCTCTTATAAAATGATTTCTAATCTCAATATGTTTAGCCTTTCTATGACGAACTCGATTCTCAGATAAATGGATTGCACTAATGTTGTAACATTGAATAAGTGTGTTATCAAATGACATATTAAAATCAATCAATTGTTGTTTAATCCATAGAATTTGTGCAACATAACTACCTATAGCCATATACTCAGCTTCGGTTGTACTTAGGGAACACAAGTTTGTTTCTTTGAAAACCAAGATATAAGCATGTTCCCTATGTATTGACATGTACCACTTGTACTCTTCATATCCATTCTATAACCTCCATAATCGGCATCACTAAAAGCATCCAAGTCAAATGAGAATTTCCTATCATACCAAAACCCTAAGGTTGGTGTATCTTTTAAATATCTCAATATCCTTCTAACAACCTTTAGGTGTGATTCTTTAGGATTGTATTGATATCTAGCACACATACACACACTAAACATGATATCCGGCATAGATCTAGTCAAATAAAGTAAACTTCAAATCATAGACCTATACATCTTTTGATCCACCTCTTTGCTTTTTAGGTCGACTTCTAATTTGGATGTCACGCCCATTGGTGTAGAACATTCTTTAGCCAAGTCCATACTAAACCTTTTAAGTAAGTCATAAGTGTATTTAGTTTGACTTATATGAATGCAATGTGAGGTTTGTCTAATTTGCAATCCTAGAAAGTATGTCAACTCACCCATCATAGACATTTCAAATTCACTTTTCATGCACAATGCAAATTCATCACACATTTATTCCAAAGTAGCACCAAATATAATGTCATCCACATATATTTGCACAATCAACAAGTCATCACTTTTGCATTTAGTAAACAAAGTATTATCAATACTAGCACAAGAAAATCCATTATCTAACAAGAATTTACTAAATCTCTCATACCATGGCCTAGGTGCTTGCATCAACCCATACAATGTCTTGTCTAATTTATAAACATGATTAGGGCATTCCTTAGATTCAAAACTCGGAGGTTGTTTCACATACACTTCCTCATTTATCACACCATTCAAAAAGGCACTCTTAACATCCATTTGAAAAGTTTAAAACCCTTATATCGTGCAAAAGCTAATAAAAGTCTAATGACCTCCAACCTTGCAACAAGTGCAAAGGTTTCTTCATAATCTATACCTTCTTTTTGTCAATACCGTTAAGCCACTAGCCTAGCCTTATTCCCACTCAGTTCACCATTCTCATTAATTTTGTTCCTAAACACCCATTTGGTTCCTATAATGGTATGTGATGTTTTAAATCTTGCAAGTGCACGAATCGAATATAGTAGTATAACGAATGCAAGAACGAGGTCAAATCCCACGAGGACAAGTAACAATTCAACTAAAATCACTTAACTTAACAATTAAATAAACCTTGACAAACCTAGATTTTAAATAATGGAAGGGAATATTGGGGTAATGATTTCACCACACAATCAGACTATGAGTAACAATTATCAGATATATAGATTCAATTACAATTCAAAGGTTGATTCTTTTCCCAAATATGTTGGTTCGTTCGGTAGAGGTGCCAACATGTATCACTATAAAATGTTAATCCTGTTCGGTCACAGTTGTTAACACAAGGCTAACGACCTATTAAGTTCTAAAGAACTATAACAACCAACTAATCATTTAATTTGTGGTCTTAGATTCGATAATTAATTTCCACAATCTCAATTCCACTAAGATATGTGAATTCAGGTCGTTCCTTAGTCTTAGCTAGGTTAGTTCATATACATACTCAAATGGTGATCAAACATTTAAATACACAATAAACTTATAAGCATAGAGATTAAAGACAATAATCATAAACTGAATTTGCAAACCAATAATTAATAACTCATAATCCTCAAGATAGGTTACATCACAATCCCAATAGAAAAGAGTTTAGTTACAAATCATGTTCAAGAACAAGAAACATAAACTAGTAAGAATCATCAACTAAATTAGAAGAAGAGGAACCCCCTCAAATGGATGGAATGGTTGCTTGGATGCTTCCTTGGAAGATCTTGAAGAAGAAACCCAAAGCTCCCTTTCTTCTTTTTCTTTCCCTTGTGTTGGCGTCTCTCTCTTGGAATAGTGCCTCCCCCTTTATAAAATATCTCGCTCATAACTTTTAACTTGTTCCAACCCAAATATCATTAACTTACTATTTTTAGTAAATTACAAGAAAGTCAAAGTTGTAATTTTTAATCATTATTTGCCCAGTGATGCTCGAGCGGTGTCCTATGCTTGAGCTTGTCAGCAAGCAAGAACTCCCTGGTCTAAAACGAGCATTTAAGCACGCTCGAGCGTGCACCAACGCTCGAACGCTTCTTCTACATCAGATATGCATTTTTCACTGATTTTGCACCACTTGAGGCATATTTCCTGAAATTTAAAATACTAAGGAATCTCATATAAAAAGTAATCATCCCATCCATTTATAGACGAAAACATATGGAAATTAAAACACAAACATAATTATAAAATGGATATATCATGTTATAAAATGGATAGATGAACATCCCCACACTTATCTTCTTCTCGTCCTCAAGGAGAATCAAAATCAAACACAGGCTAAAATAAACGTGCCAACAACTAACTCACTCTCACAGGAATCGCGGTTGCATTTAGCTTATGCAACAAGCCGTTAAACCCTTAGGTGTCCCTAGTGGACAAGTGTTGTCTCGTGAGGGTTTACCAAAATGATACCACAAACATTCAAAACACTACTTCAACAAGTATCACTACAAAGGCATTGTGAATTCACCCATAATAGTACGTACATCAACCAACCCAATTGAAAGAACTCCCCAAGCACCAAGCATTGTGACCATTTAAGCACGCTAGAGCGTGCACCAGAGCTAGAGCGCTTCTTCTACATCAGATATGCATTTTTCATTGATTTTGCATCACTTGAGGCATATTTCCTGAAATTTAAAATACCAAGGAATCTCATAGAAAATGTAATCATCCCATCCATTTATAGACGAAAACATATGGAAATTAAAAGCACAAACATGATTATATAATGGATATATCATGTTATGAAATGGATAGATCAGTATGGTCTCTAGGTTTTTGAACAAGTGTACAAACCTTGTGTCTTTCAAATTATTCAAATTATTCTTCCATAGAAAAAATCCAATCTTCATCAATTAAAGAATCTTTTGCATTCTTAGGCTCTATCATAGATATCATAGCATAAAGATTTACTAGATGAGAGTTGACCGTCGAATTCAATCTTGATCTTGTTTAAACATCTTTTGAGAAGTCTCCAATGATAAGCTCTTTAGGATATTTGTGCTTATCGTTCACTTGAAGCCAATTTCCTTGATTACTAGTGCTAACAGTTTGCATATCATTACCATGCTCATTATGATTAGGCATAGGTTGCACTTGGTTTTCTTCATTTGGTGTAGCATCATTAGTAATCTACATATCCTTCATGCTTTGCACTAATGAATCATCATCATCTTCTATTTGTAGATCATGGACACCATTAGAGTGCAAACTCTTTGGATTATCAAGCACTTCAAAACTTGAAATTTCTTCCTCTACAAGCACATTTGGGTCAAGTGAAAACATATCATCGAATTTGACATGCACACTTTCTTCCACAACCTTAGACTTAACATTAAATACTCTATAAGGTCTAGAATGAGTAGAATAACCAAGAAATATACCAATTTCACTCTTAGCATCAAACTTATCAAGATTGTCTTTTGTATTCAAATTATAGCATTTACAACCAAAAACTCTAAAATAGTCAACTTTAGGCTTCCTAGCATACAAAATCTCATATGATGTCTTTTTCAAAATCTTTCTAATGGACAACCTATTTGAAACATAACATGCATTGTTTATAGCTTCCGCCCAAAAGATTTTAGGTAAGACATATTCAAGCATCATAGTTTTACCTAACTCTTGTAGTGTCATATTTTTCATTTCAACAACTCTATTTCGTTGTGGTGTCGTTGGTGCACTAAAATTATGCATAATGCCATAAGAGTCACATGAAGCATCAAATCCATAGTTTTTAAATTCACCTCCATGGTCACTCCTAATTTTGGAAACATGCAATTCATGCTCATTTTGTACTCTTTCAATGAAAGGCTTGAAATCACTAGGCTAACACACGAGGGGGGGGGGGGGGGGTGAATTGTGTCTCCAAAAACTAAGTATAAACCCCAAATACAAAAACCACAATCTAAAAACGTACAAATGATCAAAACAGTGTTTATAGTACAAATCTGCCAACCAACCAAGTAGATATTATTTGACCTAGCAATTCAAGTCCAAATGCAACGAAATTTGGTATGCAATATCACAATACCTTAATTAAAAATTCGAAGTCTAGCTATATGAACAGTGCACGGACAGATTGCTATTCCAGAAAATTAACTATCAAAAGTATACCTAGAATCCACTAATCACAAGTTGTTCAACCACAAGCAATATCTCAACAAGAAATGGCAGCAAGCAACACCCTAATATCAATTTATAAGACACACAAATCACTAATAGCACCAAATAAGAAAGGACATAAAAAATTAGAGTACACAAGGATATATAGTGGTTCGGTGCTCACACCTACATCCACTACCTAAGCTCTCAAGCTGAGAGCTTAGGATATCCAAATCCACTAAAGGATATAAGTGGTTTTGCAAGTTCACCAAAAACTTAGGGTTTTCAAGCACACCCCAAACTTGTACACCACCAAGGTTTGAAGCTAACCTTAAACTTTCAGACACCTCTCAAAGGTAATGCCCTCAAAAGGGACTTTTGCAAGTAATTTGGTTTTTGGTTCTCTCAAGATTAGCTCTAAGCTATTTGGATGAGGAACACTTAATCTCTCAATGTAAAGCTCACTGGTAGGATATAAATTTGGCTCAAATTTGTGGCTTTCACTCAACCAATGGTTCACACAAAGTCTCACAAAGATGGAAATAAGTTTAGGAGAAGCTTTGTGGAAAGTAGCTCAAGAACACTCAAAGAAATACCTTAATGATTTTGGCTTGAAAGTGTGTCTTAGCTTGGTTGATGAAGGGAAGATGATGATGATAATAATCTCAGCAAATGATGATCAAAAGATCAAGAGAAGATCACTCAAAAATGTAGAATCAAGAACAAAAGCTCTCTTGGTAATTTTTGCACATGAGTTTTCCAAGCGTGGAATGAAGCATGACTTTCCTCTTCATTTGTCTCCATTTAATCTTGGCCATTGGATCTTGTTAATCTTCAATCTCAGCCCTCAATCAACTTACAATCTCTGCCCTTCATCTTCAAAAACGAAATCAATCAACACCATTGAAAGCTAGCCGTTATTGACTTTTGGTCAACCTTTGATTCAAATTTCAAATCTGGCTCCAAGGTTTGTTTGGATCTTTTGTGCTTCTTGTTAAACTCTTCTTCATGCTTAGAAAGACTTCAACACTCAATCAAACAACCCTTGCAAGTATCACACGAAATTTCCCCCAAAATACTTGAAAACGAGAACATAATAGTACATGGTGATGTGGACAATTTTCCTCCAAGTGTTTTGGCTCCAATCTTTTTCATTTGATTTCAAATGAATCCAAGGCTTCTCAAACTCCCTCCAAAGGCTCCTAAGGCTTTCTAGAAGGGTTATGACCATGCCCCTACTCAAAATAAATAATCCATCATTAATTCAACTTAGTCTAACCCATGGAAGGTCAATTTGAGGAATTTAGGCTATTTTGGATAAGAATGGGTTGCACCAATTTAAGTCCTCTTCACTCCAAATTTGGTCAACTTTCTCAATAAATATTTCTTAGACTATTTACTAAATAAATCCTTCAATGTAGCTCACATAATCTCAATTGCTCCCAAATAGGGTTTCCTAGGGGATTTCGAGTTCTAAGTGCCTAAACAATGAAACCTCAATACTCCATGATCATTTCATATCCTCAATTAATGTCCCAGATAAGTTTATGATTTTTACCTACAAAGAAATGAGTGATAGAACACTCCAATGTTGCTTGTAAGCTCAAAGTGCTTCAATGCTTGCACTTGGGTTAACCAATATGATATAAGCTCAATAAAATTCAAGTAAGAACATGATAAATCAATTTATCTATACAAGAATGTGCATAAAAAATTTCACTTATAATTGAGATCGTTTGGTCATTCAATTTGATCATGCAAATCTCAACTAGGCTAGTTTCACTACTACACTAGTGAATTAATTTCAACTGACAAATTGAACATGATATACTTAAAATTGACCTGAAAATATATCACAATGAAAAATTTCAGAGTGTCTTAAATAGTTTTCAAAACAAGAATCAAGTCAATCAGAGATCATATGAATAAGTTATGACAATTCAACCAACGTATGCACAGTGTGATGTTTGAACAATTTTTGTAGTGCGAAAATGAACAAGTCCAAAATCATCAAATTCATATCAAATATGATCAAACATGATTCCAAAGATATATAATGAAGCTTAAATTAGTAGAAAAAATACATTTCATGATTCATCCAAATTCATCCAAAGATAAGCACAATCAAATAGTCCAATACATATTTTGCATCAAAACACAAATGTAGGACATATGGTCCAACAAGACTTACACTCATGTAATGCATCACTTTTATGAGCCAAAAATAAACACCAAGTAAATCTTGAATAATCATCAACAATAGCAAATGCATAGTACTTGCCGCCTAGACTCTTTGACCTACTAGGACCAAACAAATCAATATGCAATAGTTGAAGTGGTCTAGAAGTAGAAACAACATTTTTAGATTTAAAAGACTCCTTAGTTTGTGTACCTCTAATACAATGTTCACATACGATTGAATCACCAAACTTCAATTTAGGTAAGCCTCTAACCAAGTCTTTCGAACTAAGCTTTCTCAAAGTAGAAACACCTATATGACCTAATATCTTATGTCAATGCAACACAACATCATTAGAAGCAATCAAACGTGTCACATTATCATTCATCATATTCAAGTCAGGTGCATACATATGACCTTCTCTAACATCGGATGTAATGATATTATCTTGCTCATCTACAATGCAACATATATCTTTCTTAAAATAAGAATCAAATCCTTTATCTGCTAAATGACTAATTCTAAGTAAATTAAATTGCAACCTTTCAACCAAGAGACAATCATTTATAGAAAAGGAAACCTTACCAACCAATCCTACGCCTAGGATCTTTCCCTTGGAATTGTCTCCAAAGGTGACATAACCACCATTCTTCTTTTCCTTGAATGAAGTAAATAAGATTCGATCTCCACTCATGTGCCTAGAGCATCCACTATCAAAGTACCATTGGCATGGATTGGATGAAGACTTGAAGCATACCTTGTTGGACCATAGGTCCTACATTTGTGTTTTGATGCAAAAATACATATTGGACTATTTGATTGTGCTTAACTTTGGATGAATTTGGATAAATCATGAAATGAATTATATCTACTGATTTAAGCTTCATTATATATCTTTGGAATCATGTTTGATCATGTATGATATAAATTGGATGAATCTGGACTGACTTATTTTTCGATGCTAAAATCTGTCACAACATCACACTGCGCACACGTTGGTTGAACAGTCATAACTTATTCATATGAGCTCTGATTGACTTGATTCTTGTTCTGAAAATTATTTAAGACACTCTGGAATTTTTCATTGTCAAATAGTGTCAGGTCAATTTTAAGTTTATCAGGTTCCATTTGTCTGTTGAAATAAATTCACCTGTGCAGTCATTAAACTGGGCTAGTTGAGATTTGCATGATCAAATTGAATGACCAAATGACCTCAGTTATAAGTGAAATTTTGTATGCAAATTCAATTATATATGAAATGATTTATCATGTGCTTACTTGAATTTTATTAAGCTTATAACATGTTGATTAACCTAAGTGCTAGCATTGAAGCTCTTTGAGCTTACAAGCAAAAATGGGATGTTTTGTCATCTATTCTTTTTGTAGGCTTAATCAACTGATCATCATGAGCCTATTTGAAGTATCATGAAGCTGATTCTATTGATAAAATTTGTGCATCATGATTTGAAGCTCATTTAGAGAAGTTTGTACATGGTCAACCCTATTTGGTTCAAGTTTGACACTTTGTGTGCAAGAAATGGTTCCAGCCGTGTGCCTTGTGTTATTATTGCTGGAGAATTAACTCAAGAACTTCTAGAAGCTTTATTATTTGTTTTGGAGTCAACAAAGTAGAGGGAATACAAGTTTGAAATACTTGGTTGGTAGTGTGCCTAACACTTGCACTATGGAGACAAGGAAGAGACAAGGGAGAGACATGATGACATAAAGTTATAATATTTTCCAGAATTTAAGATGGACTTGTTTGGCATTCCTTGAGAGAGAGTTCCTTCATGAAGAAGACTCATTTGATTGATCCAAACAAGGAGCAACTCAAAATGACAACTCTTGACAAAATGATGCCAACGGCACTATTTTTGAAGGATGGGATTAGAGTGGTTGAATTAAAGAAGGGTCCAGATTTTACAGAAAATGAAAGGCCAAGATTTGAAGAGGTGTTGATCCAATGGCTAAGTTTGTGTTTTGTTTGGAATGAACGATAGGGGGCAGCAACGTCTAGGTTGGGCAAGAAGCATTTTGCAAATTTTTACTAATAAGGGTTCAAGCTTACTTGCTCTCAACTTCATCTTCTTGATTCAAGCTTCTTCCTTGCGATCTCTTGCTACCACTTTGATTACATTCAAGCCATCATCTTCCTATTTGAAAGAGAGATCCAAAAACTCCTTGAACCACCCCAAAAAATCTTTCTACCCGTGGGTACTCTTGGTGTGTTCTTGAGAGTTCTTCAACAAAGCTTCACCTAAACCTATTCTTGATCTAGTGTGAGTTTTGTGTGAGATTACAAGAGTGTTTGCTACACATTTGAATCCAAACCCATTTGAGCAACATCTTGTGAATTTGAGTGTTCTCCAACCATATATAGCCTAGAGCTAATCTTGAGAGAACCAAAATCCAAATACTTGTAAAAGTCCATTTTGAGGGCATTACCTTTGAGAGGTGTGTGAAAGTTTAAGGTTAGCTTCAAACCTTGTTGGTGTACAAGTTTGGGGTGTTCTTGGAAACCCTAAGTTTGTGGTGAACTTGCAAAACCACATATATCCTTTGGTGGATTGGGAAATCCTAAGCTTGAGGGCTTAGGTAGTGGATGTAGGTGTGAGCACCGAACCACTATATATCCTTGTGCACACTATTTTGATTTCCTTGCTTGTTTGTGTGTTAAACTTGCTGCCTTGTAGTGACTTGTTTTTTATTATCATTCTATTGGTGTTATTGATGATTTGTGTGCCTTAGAAGTTGATATTAGGGTGTTGCTTGCTGCCATTTCTTGTTGGGATATTGCTTGTGGTTGAACAACTTCTGATTATTGAATTCTAGGTATACTTTTGATTGTTAATTTTCTAGAATACCAATCTGTCCGTGAATTTTTCATATAGCTAGACTTTGAATTTTGAGCTCAATTTTTGATATAGTGTTCATTGTGGTGTTTTAATATTGCATATCAAATTTCGTTACATTCCGAGTTGAATTGCTAGGTCAAATTGCATTTACATGATTAGTGCGCAGATTTGCATTCTTGACATTGCCTTAATCATTTGTGAGTTTTTAGGTTGTGGTTTTGTGCTTGGGATTTATACTTAGTTTTTTAAAAACACAATTCACCCCCCCTCTTGTGTTAGCCTAGTGATTTCATACCTAAGCATGTGAATTCAAGAGACCTTAGGTATCCAAACTTTGGATCCTTGAGGCTTAGCCACAATAGCATAGACATTTAATTTAAGCACAACCCTTGCATAATCAAATTTGTCATCATATTTCAAGCACTTTGGCACCCAACACTTCTTCAAACTCAGTTTCCTCACTCTAGGGTTTGTGGCCCTAGATGAAGATGCATCACCCAAGGGGTGAGCACCTTTGGCCTTGACTTTTGAAGCCTTGGCCAAGCCTAGCATGGTCTTTGGAGCTTTAGTAAAGTCTCCATTAGGTCTCATAAGCTTAACCGATTTTTCAATTTCACATTTAGAAACCATCAAGAGTCATAGCATCATAACCAAGTCCACTTCTGTCTAAATAATGCCTTTGAGAGGCCAAAATTTCATCCAATTTCAAGGAACTCATGGCAAATTTAGACAATTGATTTTCTAGAAACCTATTATGTTCTTTCATGATATCAAGCTCATGTTGCAAGGAAGTAGCATTGGAAAGCATTATACACTCATGTTCATCCCATGTAACCAATTCTTGTTATAACTCAAGCAACCTAGCTTTAAGATGATCATAATCATGCATATTTACATTAGAACTTTCAGCCATACAAGCATTCTCATCAAGCATAGGAGATTTTCCTTTTAAACACTTATTCTCATCAATCAACGCATCATGCTCAACTATCATATCATCATATTTAGCACATATAGCAACATGCATGGTATTCAACCCCTTAAGTTCACTAACATGCATTTCATCAATTTTCATAAGTCTAGCATTTTTTTTCTTAAGTTGTTTGCACTTTCTAAGCAACATAGCATGAGAATCACATAAATCATCATAATTGACATACAATTCATCATAGGTTAAGGGAGTAGAGTCTTTTACCATCTCATCTTGAGAAGATGAGTCAATTTTCTCCCCTTTTGCCATAAGGCAAAAGTGTGTTGTATGCTCCACCTCATCCTCACTTGATGAGCTTGATGATGAATCATCTCATATTGCTTTCAATGTCTTCTTCTTCTCTTTGCCCTTCCCCTTGTGATATTTCTTGGATGCCTTGAGGCACTCGGCAATGAAGTGACCAACCTTGCCATAATTGAAGCAAATTGGTTTCTCTATTTCCTTCTCATTCTCCTTGCCTTTGAACTTTTAATTCTTGAATCCACCTCATTCTTCAGAAATTTCTTGAAATTCTTCACCATCATGGTCATCTCATCATCACTATCCTCATCACTTTCACTACTTGAAGAATTCTCTTCACCATGACTCATGACCTCCCTTGGCTTAGAGGTCACAACTAGGGCAATGCCCTTCCTCCTTTGAGGCTTTTCATCCACTATGTTCAATACTTCCATTTTATGAGTTATCAAGCTCCCAATGAGGTCATCCAACTTCAAAGTCCTCAAGTCCTTGGCCTCCTTGATGGCGGTCACCTTCTCACTCCAATTTCTAGGTAAGCTTCTTAGAACTTTTTGCACCTTGTCATGCATAGGGTAAGGTTTTCCAAGAGCATTTAAATCATTGCATATGCATCTCAACCTATTAAACATGTCACTAATGCATTCAACTTCAAGCATTCTAAAAAATTCATACTTTTGCACGAACATTTTAATTTTACAGTCTTTAACTTGACCAGTTCCTTCATGCTTTAATTCTAACAATTTCCAAATCTCTTGAGCACTAGTGCACGCACTAAGATGATCATACTCACCCCTAGCTAATGCAATGTGTAACAAGTTAACTGCTTTCTCATTTAAGCTCACCTTCTTGTCACCACTCTCACTATACTCACTCTCCAACTTAGGAACTAACTCTTCAACAACATTGTTAGTAGGAATGAATGGTCCATTCTTTATAACTCTCCATAATATCATGTCCATACTCCTAAGGAAAATCCTCATCATATTCTTCCAAAAAGCATAATCCTTTCCATCGAAGAAAGGTGGCCAATTTGATGACAACCCCTCACCTTCTAATACTTTGCTAACCTCTCTTCGATACCAATTGAAATCACTAGGCCAACACAAGAAGGGGGTGAATTGTGTCTCTAAAAACTATTTATAAACCCCAAATAGAAAACCATAACCTAAAAACTCACAAATGATCAAAACAATTTCAAGAGTACAAATCTGCCCACCAACCAAGTAGAAAATATTTGACCTAGCAATTCGAGTTGGAATGCAATGAAATTTGATATGTAATATCACAAAACCTTAATGAACACTATACACAAAATTCAGGTCAAAATTCAATCTCTAGCTATACAAAAAGTGCACTGACAGATTAGTGTTCCAGAAAATTGACAATCAAAAGTATACCTAGAATCCACTAATCACAAGTTGTTCAACCACAAACAATATCCCAACAAGCAATGACATTAAACAACACCCTAATATCAATTTCTAAGGCACACAAATCACAAATGGCACCAATAGAATGATAATCAATTCAAGTCACTACAAGGCAGCAGGTTTAGCACACAAACAAGCAAGGAAATCATAAATAAACTGCACAAGGATATATAGTGGTTTGGTGCTCACACCTACATCCATTACCTAAGCCCTCAAGCTTAGGATTTCTCAATCCACTAAAGGATATAAGTGGTTTTGCAAGTTCACCACAAATTTAGGGTTTCCAAGCACACCCCAAACTTGTACACCACCAAGGTTTGAAGCTAAGCTTAAACTTTCACACACCTCTCAAAGGTAATGCCCTTAAAAGGGACTTTTACAAGTGATTTGGCTTTGGTTCTCTCAAGATTATCTCTAAGCTATTTGGATGAGGAACACTCAAGAACACAAGACTTGCTTAAAGGTTTGATATTGATAAGTGCAGCAAAGTCTTGTAAAAACTCACACGAAGCTCACAATAGATCAAAGATAGGATTAGGTGAGGCTTTGTTGAGGAACACTAGAACACCAAAGAGTAGACCCGAAGGTGAGGATGATGTTTGGGTGTTTGAGTGATTGTTTGGATCTCTAGGAAATATATGTGTAGACTTGAATGATTTGTAACACAATAAGCTTGAGAGATCTTGGAAGAAGCTTGAATATTCAAGAACGAAAGTTGGTCATTTGGAAACGAAACATTCTATGAAGCGCATACTAATAAAGTTGGACATAAAGAAACAATAAAAAGTATACAGCTATCAACTTTTATGGTTCGAAATTGCTTAACTTTATACATGGAGGAGCTTTTAACGGTTTTGTTCATTTAGGAATGAAAATTTTTCCTTTGATGAAGAAACAATCTACGAAGCCTATACTCATAAAATTTGACATAAAATAACAATAAAAAGTGCACATCGGTCAAATTTGATAGTTCGAAATTGCTCAACTCTCTCTAGGGAGGAACTTTTAACGGTTTTGTATATTTGGGAATGAAAGTTGATCTTATGCCAACAAAATAATCTACGGAGCCTATACTTGTAAAATTTGACATAAAATAACAACAAAAAGAGCTCACCTACCGACCTTGATGGTTCGAAATTGCTCAACTCTCCTACAGAGGAGCTTTTAACCCTATTGTCTAATTGAGAATAAAAGTTGGTCTTTTGCCAACGAAACAATATACAAAGCATATACTAGTAAATTTGGAAATAAAGTAACAGTAAAAAGTGTACACTATCAACCTTGATGGTTCACAATTGTCCAACTCTCTTCATAGTGGAGCTTTTAATGGTTTTATCAAATTGAGAACGAAAAATGGTCATTTGGAAACGAAGTATTCTATGAAGCGCATACTAGTAAATTTGGACATAAAGTAACAATAAAAAGTGTACACCTATCAACTTTGATTGTTTGCAATTGCTCAACTCTCAACATGGAGGAGCATTTAACGGTTTTGTCCATCTGGGAATGAAAGTTGGTCTTTCGATGAAGAAATAATCTACAAGCCTATACTCGTAAAATTTGAGATAAAATAATAATCAAAAGTAAACACCGACCAACTTTGATGGTACAAAATTGCTCAAGTCTCTCGATAGAGAAACTTTTAAAGGTTTTGTCCAATTGAGAACGAAAGTTGGTATTTTGACAACGAAAGAATCTACGAAGTGTATATTGGTAAATTTGGACATAAAGAAATAATAAAAAGTGCACACCTATCCACTTTGATGGTTCGAATTTACTCAATTCTCTTCATGGATATGCTTTTAGATATGCTTTTACTAGTCTTGTTCATTTGGGAACGAAAGTTCGTCTTTTGGCAACAAAACAATCTACGAAGACTATAATTGTAAAATTTGAAATAATATAACAATAAAAAAATTTCACCTATAGACGTTGATGGTTTGGAATTTCCCAACTCTCTCCATAGAGGAGCTTTTAACTGTTTTGTCCAATTGAGAATGAAAGTTGGTATTTTGGCAACGAAACAATTTTTGAAGCGTATACTAGTAAATTTTGGCATAAAATAACAATAAAAAATGTACACCTTTCAATTTTGATAGTTCGAAATTACTCAACTCTTTCCATTGATAGGATTTTCATGGTTTTGTCCATTTGGGAACAAAAGTTGGTATTTTCGCAACAAAAGAATCTACAGAGCAAATAATAGTAAATTTGGACATAAAACAACAATAAAAAGTGTACACCTATCAACTTTGATGGTTCAAATTGCTCAACTCTCTCGATTGAGAAGCTTTTAACCCTGTTGGCTAATTGAGAGCGAAAATTGGTTTTTTGCGATGAAACAATCTATGAAGTGTATACTAGTAAACTTTGAAATAAAGCAAAAGTAAAAAGTGTACACCTATCAACTTTGATGGTTCGCAACTGGTCAAATCTCTTCATAGAGAAGTTTTTAACATTTTTGTCCATTTTGGAACGAAAGTTGATATTTTCGCAACCAAACAATCTACGGAGCCTATACTCATAAAATTAGACATAAAATAACAATAAAAATTATACACCGACCAACCATGATAGTTTGAAATTTTCTAACTTTCTCCATAGTGGAGCTTGTAGCGGTTTTGCCAATCGAGAAAGAAAGTTGGTCATTTGCAAAATGAAAAATTCTACGAAGTACATACTAGTAAATTTGGACATAAAGAAACAATAAAAACTGTACACCTATCAACTTTGATGGTTCAAAATTGTTCAACTCTCTCGATAGATGAGCTTTTAACCCTATTGTCTAATTGAGAATAAAAGTTGGTCTTTTGCCAACGAACTAATCTATGAAGTGTATACTAGTAAACTTGGAAATAAAGCAACAGTAAAAGTGTACACCTATCAACTTTGATGGTTCAGAATTGCTCAAATATTTCCATGGAGGAGTTTTTTGCATTTTTGCCCATTTTCGAATGAAAGTTCATCTTTTGGCAACGAAATAATTTACGGAGCCTATATTCATAAAATTAGACATAACATGACAATAAAAAGTGTACACCAACCAACTTTGATAGTTCGCAATTGCCCAACTCTCTCCATAGTGGAGCTTTTAACGATTTTGTCCAATTGAGAACAAAAGTTGGTCATTTGGAAATGAAAGATTCTACGAAGCGCTTACGAGTAAATTTGGACATAAAATAACAGTATAAGGTGTACACATATCAACTTTGATGGTTCAAAATTGCTCAACTCTCTCGATAGAGGAGGTTTTAACCTTATTGTCTAATTGAGAATAAAAGTTGGTATTTTTTCAAATGAAACAATCCTCTTTGCCTTTTAATAAAGGCTCATATTTTAGAAAAGATAAATACCATAGGTCCACAACAAGACTTGTGAGAAAGAGTCAAGACTCTTTTCCTAAATGGGGATAAAAAAAGAACTGAACCAATAATACAAAGCATGGCTCACGCCAGCCTGTGTGCTGGAAATGTGGCCAAACATGTCACTATTGAAATCATTGTAGAGCTCGTGACAGAATAAATAATTTGTCTATCCCTGATTCTGATAAGGCACAAATTTTAAAAAATTTAGCTGACGACAATTATTCTTCCGATAATTCTGAGCTTAGTGATATTTACCTCCTTGTTGATAATTTCGATTATTCTTCTCCTTCCTCTGATGATAAACAATATGAGTGTTGTCACGCCCCGTTTCCGGAGACGCGACTGGGTGCTCTCTCCGCACCCTTCCTAGGTCACTAGTGTGAACATCCGGGATCAACCGGAAATCCGGCGGCACCTCCCCGTATATCGGAGAGTGCCCACCTGCATCAGAAACGCAGCAACAACAACATCACACTAGCAACCTAGCAAACATAGGCCTCAGGCCTCAACCACATGCAATCCTGACCCTAGGCCTCAGGCCATCCACTACCAGCATGCACAAACTGATGGCATCACATATAAATCCACACACAGATTTTTATAGCATCAAATATAACCAGAATTCAACATCCACATCCACATAAAAGCACAACCGTGCTAAAGGTTATATTCTCTCAACATAGATATACTACATAAACCCACATGCATAGAGTATATCTCTAGCACTCTATCCTATCCAGGGCCATCCATGTCACGTCCCGCTCACCGATCCGCATCACCGGTACCTGTACTAGTATCTCCTGTGAAAGGAAGAAAGTAAAGGAGTGAGCTAGAAGCTCAGTAGGGTAAAGAAGTAAACATTGATATAGGCAGAACCGAAGGAAGTAATGCATCAATATGTACCTACCACATGAACGTATACTCAACAATTTCACATCAACATTTACCCGGATCGACCCTTTCGGAGCATAACAACCACAATACCATTGCAACTCAATGTAATATTGCCCGGGAGCAAGCTCACCACAACCAACCACTCCTAGGATCATCCGGTTGCGTGAACCTATCACGCCCGCACCCAACAAGGCAAGTCACTCTCGACCCTACCCTTAGTGCGTTACCCCACATGGAGTTCACGTGACTTGGTGATAACAACCTTCACCTTGCCATCCTCCCATGTGGCTTTCAAGTAACTTAAGGGTTCCCGAGTCCATACCCGAGTCCCCCATGCATCTCTAATGCATTATGACATGTCATGCCGAATAGATAAGTATATATGAACATCCTATATATTTTACATAACTACCATGATGCATGAACGGAAAATCACAACGTGACCGTAAATGACGGAACACGAAATCGGGTCATGCAACATTCAACATCAAACAATAATCCACACAAGGCTCGTTTCCCCTTAGAAGCAATTAAGGCGGAAACTCAAATAATGGCGACCAATGAAGAATCAAAATGCTATTTAGGCAACAATAACGAATTATAGAAACAAAGGTTGGAAATCCCCTACCTCGTTCCGAGCCAACTACACAAATTCTCAAATTTAGGGTTTTAACCCTTGGTTCTCCCAACCTATCGATTCACATCAAATCGAACTCATATAATTAATCCAAAAATTCCATATTATCATATCAATCACAATTTAATCAACAAAATCATAAACACTTACTTTCTCTCTCTAGAAATTCCTCTAAAACACCTTTGTTCTTAGCCCAAACGATTCTTCACACCAAAATCACAATCAACCTACGCATAGGTCTAAAATCAAGTCTAGAACAACATATCTAAACCATAGAGTCTAATTCTTAAAGAATCAAACGAATCTAGAAAAACCTAGAAATTCCAAAAACTATGAAAAACTTACCAAATCTCCAAAATCCACCTTGAATCTTCCTTGATAAGCTTCAAGAGTCACAAATCTTCAATCCCCAAGCCAAAATTCAACCAAAAGCTCCTTCTCTCTCTTTTTCTCTCTCTCTTTCTCTCTCTAGTCGGGTGTTTCAAAAGTTGGAATAAGCTGAAATGTCTAAAACTGAGCCTAAAAACTGATTTCCCGATAGCCGTCCGGACGCCCAAAGTATCCGTCCGGACGGATTACTGTTCCCGTAACCCACTGCCCTCACTCTAGGCAAATCCGTCCGGACGCCAAGTTATCCGTCCGGACGGATTACTGTTCACAGAACTCACTGCCTTGATTCTAGGCAAATCCGTCCGGACGCTCAATTATCCGTCCGGACGGATTACTGTTCACAGAACCCAGTTTTTTCTCAAATTTATTTTCCGGCTCGGTCTAAGCTTCGATTTGATATATTATGGGCCCAAAACGGACATGTACACTAAAAGTTATGACCCATTTACCGAACCAAGTTCAAAACTATTTTTCCATAATGCCGTACTTCACAAATCATCCGTAACTCGACTCAAAACTAAATTTTTGGGTTGGGATTTCACAAGTGTGGTTATTACAAAGCAATAATTAAGATGAATGGTCTTAGTATAAATACTTTGACTCAACATGAAAGTTTTATTTTGGATCTGGTTGATATCATCCATGATCCACTTGAGAAAAGGGAAGCATTTGAAAAATTACTTTCTATCCAAAAGGATACTAATAAAAGAGAAATTGATAGGCCTAACCCTCATGATATAGTTGTTTGACCAGCCTATACCATGAAAGAAGTTTTTAATAGAACTATCCCTTAGAGACTAACCACTCTTCGGAATTTAAAGCAAGAGGTCAATACTCCTAAATCCGAAACCAAAGTTCTTAAGCAGTGAATTGAAATTCTAGAGCTTCAAGTAGAGGTTAATTATCCTTCTACTACTAGGTCATCTTTCTCCCTTTCTTCTATTGATTTCACTTTTGCTCCTAAACAAAAAAGCCAGAAGAACAATCTAAAAAGGATTCAACCCTGTTGATCAAGAAGATAAAGGTAAGGCTATAGCCACCATAGAGAAAGGTAAAACTTCTGAAGATTAATTAGATAAAGAATATCTTAATAAGATGTTCGTAATTCATGAAGTCATGAATAGGCAATAGTGTGTCAGAATAACTTTGGTCATTCACAATGAATTAGCTATTTTCACTCTTGCCTTAGTTGATTATGGTGCCGATAAACACTGTATTAGAGAAGGGTTAATAACCTCTACGTATTTTGAAAAAACATCCCAAGTTTTGACTGCTGCATATAGGAATAATATGATCATAAAGTAAGTATAAACTTACAAATACTGTGAACAGTAATCTATCCGGACGGATAAATTAGCTGTCCGGACGGATATGCCTAGAGTGAGGGCAGTGGGTTATGGGAACAGTAATCCGTCCGGACGGATAATTGGGCGTTCAGACGGATATGCCTAGAGTGAGGGCAGTGGGTTACGGGAACAGTAATACGTCCGGACGGCTATCGGAAAATCAGATATTAAGCCCAGATTTTAGACATTTTAGCTTATACCATCACTTGGAGAACCCGACTAGAGAGAGAAAGAGAGAGAGAAGAAGAGAGAGAAGGAGCTTTTGGTTAGATTTCTGCTTGGAGATTGTAGATTGGTGATCATTGAAGCTAAGCAAGGAAGATTCAAGCTTGATTTGGGTGATTTGGTAAGTTTTTCTTAGTTTTTGGAAATTCTAGGTTTTTCTAGATTTGCTAGATTCTTGAAGAGTTGAGTTATATGCTTTATATATGTTGTTTATAGGTTGATTTGGAACATATATGTAGGTTGATTTCGTGGTTTGATGTTGAGTTGAGCTAAGTGGAATTTTTAGAGGATTTTAGAAGAAATTCTAGAGAGAGAAAGTAAGTTTCTCTTGATTGATTGTTTAATTCATTATTGATATGATATATTGAGATGTTTGGATGATTAAATGAGTACAACATTGTGTAAATTGTTAGGTTTTGTGAAACGGGGTTTAAAACCCTAATTGTGAGATTTTTGGGGAATTGCTCAACACGAGGTAGGGGATTTCCAACCATTCTTTCTATCGTTTGTTCTCAATATTTTAAAGAGCGTTTCAATTCCTCATTGGTCAGTTTATTTGTGTTTTCGCCTTAATTGCTTCTAAGGGGAAACGAACCTTGCTTGTGGAAATATTGTTAATTCTTGATGTTGCATTACCTAATTGTGTGTGTTCTATCACCTATGGGCACGATGTGATTTCCATTCATGCATCATGGTAGTTATGTATATATATATATGTAGGATGTTCATATATATATATATATATATATATATATATATATATATATATATATATATATATATATCTTTTCGGCATGTCATGGCATAAATGCATTAGAGTTGCATTGGAGTCCGAGTATGGACTCAGAGATCGTTAGGATTCTTGAAAGCTACTTGGAGGGATGACGAGGTGATGAGAGTTACCACCGAGTCATGTGATCTCCAATCAGGATAACGCACTAGAGGTATGGTTAATGAGGGACCTTGCCTGGAATGGTGCGGGCGTGATAGGTTCACGCAACCGGGTAATCCAAGAGCGTTTGATGTTGGGGAGCTTGGTCCTATTCAATATTACATGGATAGCGACCATGATATTGATGAGTTGATATTGTGAGCTTGCTCACATTCGATATTACATGGAACGAGCCATGGTATCGATGAGGTTTGCTCAATGACGGGATTGCCCGGATTGATGTTCTATGTGATTGTTGAGTATACGTGCATGTGGTAGATTTCATATTGTTACATAACCTATTGTTCGGATTCAGCCTTTATACTCTTTATACTCTTAACCCTACTGAGTTCTTGCTCACTCTCTACTTTCTGTTCCTTCCCGCAGGAGATACTGGTACAGGTACCGGTGGAGCGGATCAGTGAGGGCGGGATGTGACATGGATGGCCCTGGGTAGGATGTGGGTGTTAGAGATGTACTCTAGCACGTATTTTGTTTACGATGTATTGATATTTGTTCATAATCTTGTTATAACCGATTGGCACCAGAGGGTGTATACATGATGTATGCTGAGTATTGATTTTTGGTTATATGATATTATGAACTTTGATGTTGTGGTTATTACTATCAGTTTGTGTATGCTGGTAGTGGATGGCCTGAGGCCCTAGGGTCAGGATTCCATGTGATTGAGGCCTGAGGCCTAGCTAGGTTGCTAGGTTGATGGATTGAATTTATGCTGCGTGTTTCTGATATAGGCGGGGACTCTTCGATATACGGGGAGATGTCGCAGGATTTCTGGTCTGCTGGATGATCGCACTAGTGGCCTAGGACGGTGTCGGAGGGCACCCGTGGCGTGGCCAGATCAGGGCATCACAATTTGGTATCAGAGCGAGGTTTGGTTTATATGTAGGATCGGGGATGGGTTCTGGCTTTATGGTAGTGTAATCCAGGCCATGTCACAACCGCTGCTAATCCAGTATGTTTTCTTATCCCTAGTAAATCCTCTGTTGAGTTGTGTGTTAAATGGTATTGTCTATTTGCCATGCAGATGAATACCCGTAGAACTACTACCAGATCCGAGAGTGGGACTGTGGTACCTCATGGCAGAGGCCGACGGGGAGTTGGTAGGGGCCGAGGTAGAAGCCGTAGTGTTGGGATGGGGCGTGTCACTAGAGGCACTCCTAGCACTGAGGATTCGGTTCCGAATATGGATCCGGAGTTGACGGAGGAAGAGATTGTACAGGAGGAAATACCTACTGAGGGTGAGGGTCAGCAGGCACCACCTACAGGACCTGTTGCTCCTGTTACTACAGTGGGACAACTGGTGACGATGGAGGGGCTTGCTAGCTTTATGATGAGTATGGTGCAGACACAGGCACAGACTATTGCACAAGCAGTGGCACATGCAATAGGTGCAACCGACACTCGTACTGAGGGAGGGGTACCCGAGGCTACTACTGAGGTGGCTACAGTACCGAGAGCTGGAAGGAGAATGTATGAGGTGGATCAACTGAGGAGGACTTCTCCTCCAACCTTTTCTGGAGATGGAACGGGTGTGGGGGCGGAGAAGTGGTTCAATCAGTTGAGCATGAGGATGGACACGTTAGAGATACCCGATGAGCGGCGGGTAAAGTTTGTGTTCTATTATTTGAGTGGAGTGGCCTATGAATGGTGGATGTCCATGGGTCAAAGGCAGAATAAACTGACTTGGACCTCTTTTGAGCAGTTGTTTATGCAGAAGTTTATGCCGAGACCTCTGCAAACTGAAAAGGCGAAGCAGTTTTTGGAGTTGTTGCAGACATAAAAGATGACAGTGTCTCAATACACCAAGCAGTTTGAGGAGTCGTATCGGTTTGGGAGAGATTTTGCTCCTACCGATGCAAAGAAGGCGGCAAGGTACCGAGATGGGTTGCTACCCAGTCTTGGGAGGATGGTGATGGCCACTAGGGTGGTATCGTACGAGGACACATTTGAGATGGCATTGGACTTTGAATTGAGTGAGCTGAATGAGGCTCAAAGAAAGCATCCAGTGACTGAGGGTAGTGGTGGTGGTGGTGGTAGCCACAAAAAGCAGAAGACTGATTTTCGTCATCAAAAAGGGGACCGAGGCAAGGGTCCAAGGCCTCAAGGGGGCAAGGTGACGTGTTTCAAGTGTGGGAAAGAGGGGCACATGAAGAATGAGTGCAGAGCTTCTGGATTTAAGTGCTATGGTTATGGCAAGTTGGGCCCCAAGAAGAGTGAGTGTCCATAGGGTAACCAGGGAGGGCAGCATCAGCCTCAGATACGGGGGTACCACCTCCAACTCTTCCTTCCACTGTTCCATCGGGAGGGAGAGGGCGAGTTGGAGGCAGACAGTCTCAGCAGCAACAGTATGCATTGACGGATGGTCGTGTCTTTGCTGTGGGACATCAGAAGGCATAGGAGCATCCCAACTTCATTGGAGGTACATTTTTGATTTCGAATTGTTGGAAAGGAGTCCTGTTTGATTCTGGAGCTACTTCGTCATTTATTACTAGTTCTTTAGCGAACGCACTAGCGGTGGAGATTTCACCTATTAGGAGAATGTTTACGGTGTCCTCACCATTTGGACACTTTACCATGTTAGAGGGGGTTGTGTTCGGATGTGTGACGCCCCGATCCGGGCACGCCACTGGTGCCCTCCGGCACCGTCCTAGGCCGCTAGTGCGATCATCCGGCAGACCGGAAATCCGGCGGAATCTCTCCGTATGTCGGAGGGTCCCCGCCTGCATCAGAAACACGGAGCATAAAATCCTCCATCACACTAGCAGCCTAGCTAGGCCTTAGGCCTCAATCACATGCAATCCTGATCCTAAGGGCCTCGGGCCATCCACTACCAGCATGCACAAACTGATAGTATAAACACATCATCAAATTCATAATATCATATAACCAAAAATCAACTCAGCATACATCATGCATACACCCTCTGGTGCCAAATGGTTATAAGATTATCATGAATAAACATCAATACATCATATATAAATACATGCTTAGAGTATCTCTCTAGCACCTACATCCTACCCAGGGCCATCCATGTCACATCCTGCTCTCACTGATCCGCTCTACTAGTACCTGTACCTGTACCAGTATCACCTATGGGAAGGAATGAAAGTAGAGGGTGAGCAAGAAGCTCAGTAGGGTTATGAGTAACATGAGCATAAGGCCGAATCGGAAACAATAGGCTATGCAACAATATGAACCTACCACATGAACATAAACTCAACAATCACATAGAACATCAACCCGGGCAATCCCCTCAATGAGCAACCTCATCGATACCATGGCTCGTTCCATGTAATATCGAACGTGAGCAAGCTCACCAAATCAACTCATCAATATCATGGTCGCTAACCATGAGTATTGAACAGGAGCAAGCTCCCCAACATCAAACGCTCTTGGATTACCCGGTTGCGTGACTTTATCACGCCCGCACCACTTCAGGCAAGTCCCTCATGAACCATACCTCTAGTGCGTTATCCTACTTGGAGTTCATATGACTCAGTGATAACTCTCATCACCTCGTCATCCCTCCAAGTAGCTTTCAAGAAACCTAAGGAGCCCCGAGTCCATACCCGGTTCCCCATGCAACTCTAATGCATTATGTCATGACATGCTGAATAGATATATATATATATGAACAACCTACATATATATATACATAACTACCATGATGCATGAACGGAAACCACATCGTGTCCATAGGAGATGGAACACACACACTCGGGTCATGCAACATCAAGAATCAACAAGAATCACAATTAGGGTTCGTTTCCCCTTAGGAGCAATTAAGGCGGAAACACAAATGGAACGACCAATGAGGAATCGAAACGCTCTTAAAATATCAAAAACGAACGATAGAAAGAATGGTTGGAATCCCCTACCTCGTGTCGAGCAATTTACCAAAAAAATATCCCCAAATTCCGTTCCTAGGGTTTCGGTTTGCCTAAACCTACAATGTGGCGAAACCGAACCCTTACACGCATCAATATATCAACCACAACTCATATAAACATTAATTTGATCAATGAATTCGAATTTACTCACATTCTCTCTCTAGAAATTTCTCCAAAATCCTTCAAACTCAACCCAAGCTCTACTCTACTCCAAATCACAAACCAATCTACATACACATCCAAAATCAACCTAGGATTAATATATCTAAACCATAGGAATCAACTCTAAAAGAAACTAACAAGATCTACTCAAAACCCTAGAAATGGAAAAATGAAGAAACTTACCTCCAAGGCTTGAATCTTCCTTGAATCCTTTCCAAATCTCCAAAACTAAGCTCTAATCTCCAATAATCACCTCCAATACTCTTTTCTCTCTAGAATCGTCACCCTCTCTCTCTCTAGGATGAATCAAAACTCAGAAACCTCATAACTGGCTCGCGGAAGCCTTTTGAAGAAATCGGGCTGCGCCAAGGAGCTACCCTGGGCGCCTAGGCGCCCTGGCCTCTACTTAAGGTCTTTCAGGCGCTGCCCTGGGCACCATCCTGGGCGTGCAGGGCTTTCACGCCTAGGCGTGGTGCGCCTAGGCGCCTCTGCTCCTACTCCAATTTTTGGTCGCCCACTGGACTGGGCGCAGCGCCTAGGCGCTCTGGGGTGCGCCCAGTCCAGTACCTAATTTCCTGGACTCTCTTCTTGAATGCACTACTGCTGGATTAGGCGCCCTGGGCGCACCATTGCACACGCCTAGGCGTGCTGCTCGGGCGCCTAGGCGCTCCAGCTTCTTTTGATGCTCTTCATTTCAGCCTCCCACTGGACTAGGCGCAGCGCCTAGTCCAGTTTTTCCCCTTTGTGAAAAACTCAAAAATTACAAAAAAATTTGGGTCGGGGTTTCACAGGATGTGAGTGTCGGTTTGGAGAAATATCTCTACAAGTCGATTTGTATGTGATAGATTTCAAAGACTTCGATGTGATACTCGGGGTTGATTGGTTGACAAAGCACCAAGGAGTGCTTGACTTTTGGCAAAGGAGGATCACTCTTAGAGTACCATAGGGTGGGGTGATTCATTTACAGGGATCGAAGGGGATGCCATGCCCTCATTTCACGGATAACCCTTCGTATCTGGATTATAGGGTCGCAAGTTTGGTGACTTCGGCTCCTAAGGGAGATGTAGCTACTATGATTTGGGTAGTGGAAGAATTTATGGATGTATTTCCGGAAGAGTTGCCGGGATTACCTCCGAAGAGGGAGATTGACTTTGCTATTGAATTGCATCCAAACGTCAAGTCAATTTTGATTCTGCCGTATCGAATGGCTCCAGCAGAGTTGAAGGAGTTGAGTTCTCAATTAGAGGAGTTCGTAGACTTGGGCTTCATTAGACCGAGTGTGTCCCCGTGGGGAGCACCGGTGTTGTTCGTCAAGAAAAAAAAACGGAAGTTTGAGGATGTGTATTGATTATAGGCAGTTGAATAAGGTTACAGTGAGGAATAAGTATCCATTGCCTAGGATCAATGATTTGTTTGATCAATTGAGAGGTGCTAGGCATTTCTCTAAGATTGACTTGAGGTCGGGTTATCATCAGTTGAGGATTAAGAATGAGGATATCCAAAAAACAGCATTTAGAACTCGTAATGGGCATTACGAGTTTCTTGTGATGCCGTTTGGGTTGACAAATGCCCCAGCGGTGTTCGTGAACCTAATGCAAAGGGTTCTTAGACCGTTTTTGGATAAGTTTGTGGTGGTGTTTATAGATGACATATTGATTTATTCTCCTACGGAGGAAGAGCATGAGGAACACTTGAGGGTAGTGTTACAGACGTTGAGCGAGAATCAACTGTATGCTAAATTAAGTAAGTGTGAATTTTGGGTCACAAAAGTGAAGTTCCTAGGCCATGTGATCACTCAAGAAGGCATAGCGGTTGACTACTCCAAGGTTGAGTCAGTTTTGAATTGGGAGAGACCAAAGAATGAGACAGAGATTCAGAGTTTTCTAGGATTGGCGGGTTACTATCGGAGATTTATTGAGGATTTTTAGAGAGTTGCTTTGCCGATGACGCAGCTTACAAAGAAGGGCACACCGTTTGTGTGGACAGACGAGTGTGAGGCCGCATTTGAGGAGTTGAAGAAGAGGTTGACAACACCTCCAGTGTTGGTGGTTCCGGAAAGGAATGTAGGCTACCAAGTGTTTTGCGATGCGGCTAGAGTCGGTTTAGGTTGTGTGTTGATGCAACGGGGCCGAGCGATAGAGTATGGTTCAAGGTTGCTCAAGACACATGAGAGGAATTATCCGGTGCATGATTTGGAGTTAGCGGCAGTGATGTTTGCACTTAAGCAATGGAGGTATTATCTTTACGGAGAGAGATTTGAAGTGTTTTCGGATCACAAGAGCCTCAAGTATCTATTCACCCAAAGAGAATTAAATTTGCGTCAAAGAAGGTGGATGGAATACTTGGAGGACTTCGAATTCGATTTGCAATACCATCCCGGTAAAGCAAATGTAGTCGCGGATGCGTTGAGTAGGAAAAAGAAGATTGCTTGTCTATTCATGCATGAGTGGGAAATTGTGGAGACAATCAATGAGTTTGGATTAGAGTTGAAGAGTCAAGAGGAAAAGACCTATTTGTGTTCTATAACTTTGAGACCTAAGATGGTTAAGAAGGTTATAGATGTGGAGATCATGCATTCGATGTGTTTGATGAGAGTCTTGGATGGGTTAGAGGGAATGATGGTGGAGTACGATATGTGGGATTGCTAGTGGTTCCCGAAGATGATGAATTGAGATAAGAGATTCTAAAGAAAGCACATCATTCTTGGTTTGCCGTGCATCCCGGGGGTACGAAAATGTACCGAGACTTGAAGCAGAGTTTCTGGTGGAGGGGCATGAAGGCCGATGTTGCTAGATTTGTGATGAAGTGTCTTACTTGTCAACAAGTGAAGGCAGAGCATCAGAGACCAGCTGGATTGTTGCAACCCTTACCGGTAGCACAATGCAAGTGGGAGAAGATCACGATGGACTTTGTGACGGCGTTGCCAATGACTCAGAGACGTCACGATACGGTTTGGGTGATAGTGGACAGATTGACCAAGTCTGCACACTTCTTACCCATGAACAAGATGGATTCGTTGGAGACCTTGAGTACTATGTATGTCAAGGAGATTATGAGACTTCACAGAATTCCATTATCTATTGTGTCGGACCGAGACCCGTGGTTCACAGATAGATTCTGGAGTAGTTTACAGGAGGCATTGGGAACGAAGTTGGATTTCTCTACAGCTTATCATCCTCAGAGTGATGGGCAGAGTGAGAGAACCATACAGATTTTGGAAGATATGCTATGGGCATGTGTAGTTGACTTTGGAGGAAGTTGGGCTCGGTACTTACATTTGGCAGAGTTTGTGTATAACAACTCTTTCCAGAGTAGTATCGAAATGGCACCTTACGAGGCGCTCTACGGGAGGCCTTGTGACCTGCCTTTGTGTTGGGGAGAGGTTGGTGAGAAAGTTGTTTCAGGACCGGAGATGGTCAAAGAAGCTCGAGAGAGAGTTGATGAGATCCGAAGGCGATTGATCACCGCGCAGAGCCGACAGAAGTCTTATACTGACCAGAGGAGGAGACCTTTGGAGTTCGCGGTAGGCGATAAGGTTTTCTTGAAGGTTAGTCCGAGACGTGGAATTCGGAGGTATAGTAAGCATGGGAAGTTGGCACCGAGATTTGTGGGGCCATTTGAAATTCTTGAGGCTGTTGGACCGGTTGCGTACTGTTTGGCACTTCCACCGAAGCTTGAGAAGGTTCACAATGTATTCTATGCATCAATGCTTCGGAAATATGAGCCGGATCTGTCGCATGCTTCGGATGTATAGAAGCATGGGAAGTTGGCACCGAGATTTGTTGGGCCATTTGAAATTCTTGAGGCTGTTGGACCGGTGGCGTACTGTTCACTTCCACCGAAGCTTGAGAAGGTTCACAATGTATTCCATGTATCAATGCTTCGGAAATATGAGCCGGATCTGTCGCATGTGATAGATTGGACTACGTTGGAAGTTGAAGATGATGGGAGTTACACTCTTCAACCGGTAAAAATTCTAGACCGACAGAACAAGGTCACCAGATTGAGTGTGATTCCATTAGTAAAAGTGATGTGGATGTATCACAGAGTTGAAGAAGCAACTTGGGAGTTGGAATCCAGAATGAAGGAGAAGTACCCGGAGTTGTTCGAAGATTTAGGTAGGTGTGTAGTTAAATTTCAGGACGAAATTTTATTAAGGGGGGAAGGATGTGAAATTCCGACCCAAAAATTTAGTTTCGAGTCGAATTACGGATGATCTGTGAAGTACGGAATCATGGAAACATAGTTTTGACCATGGTTCGGTAAATGGGTCATAACTTTTAGTATACATATCCGTTTCGGGCCCATAATATATCAAATCGAAGCTTAGACCGAGCCGAAAAATAAATTTGAGAAAAAACCGGATTCTGTGAACAGTAATACGTCCGGACGGATATGCCTAGAGTGAGGGTAGTGGGTTACGGGAACAGTAATCCGTCCGGACGGATAATTGGGCGTCTGGATGGATATGCCTAGAGTGAGGGCAGTGGGTTACGGGAACAGTAATCCATCCGGACGCTTAGGGCGTCCGGACGGCTATCGGGAAATCAGATATTAAGCCTAGATTTTAGACATTTCAACTTATACCATCACTTGGAGAACCCGACTAGAGAGAGAAAGAGAGAGAGAAGAAGAAGAGAGAGAAGGAGCTTTTGGTTAGATTTTGACTAGGAGATTGTAGATTGGTGATCATTGAAGCTAGGCAAGGAAGATTCAAGCTTGATTTGGGTGATTTGGTAAGTTTTTCTTAGTTTTTGGAAATTCTAGGTTTTTCTAGATTTGCTAGATTCTTGAAGAGTTGAGTTATATGCTTTAGATATGTTGTTTATAGGTTGATTTGGAACATATATGTAGGTTGATTTCGTGGTTTGATGTTGAGTTGAGCTAAGTGGAATTTTCGGAGAATTTTAGAAGAAATTCTAGAGAGAGAAAGTAAGTTTCTCTTGATTGATTGTTTAATTCATTATTGATATGATATATTGAGATGTTTGGATGATTGAATGAGTACAACATTGTGTAAATTGTTAGGTTTGTTGAAACGGGGTTTAAAACACTAATTGTGAGATTTTTGGGGAATTACTCAACACAAGGTAGGGGATTTCCAACCATTCATTCTATCGTTTGTTCTCAATATTTTAAAGAGCATTTCAATTCCTCATTGGTCATTTTATTTGTGTTTCCACCTTAATTGCTTCTAAGGGGAAACGAACCTTGTTTGTGGAATATTGTTAATTCTTGATGTTGCATGACCTAATTGTGTGTGTTCCATCACCTATGGACACGATGTGATTTCCATTCATGCATCATGGTGGTTATGTATATATATATGTAGGACGTTCATATATATATCTTTTCGGCATGTCATGGCATAAATGCATTACAGTTGCATTGGAGTCCGAGTATGGACTCGGAGATCCTTAGGATTCTTGAAAGCTACTTGGAGGGATGACGAGGTGATGAGAGTTACCACCGAGTCATGTGATCTCCATGTAGGATAACGCACTAGAGGTATGGTTAATGAGGGACCTTGCCTGGAATGATGCGGGCGTGATAGGTTCACGTAACCGGGTAATCCAAGAGCGTTTGATGTTAGGGAGCTTGCTCCTATTCAATATTACATGGATAGCGACCATGATATTGATGAGTTGATGTTGTAAGCTTGCTCACATTCGATATTACATCGAACGAGTCGTGGTATCGATGAGGTTTGCTCATTGAGGGGATTGCCCGGATTGATGTTTTATGTGATTTTTGAGTATACGTGCATGTGGTAGATTTCATATTGCTCATTGAGGGGATTTCCCGGATTGATGTTCTATGTGATTGTTGAGTATACGTGCATGTGGTAGATTTCATATTGTTGCATAATCTATTGTTCGGATTCAGCCTTTATACTCTTTATACTGTTAACCCTACTAAGTTCTTGCTCATTCTCTACTTTCTTTTCCTTCCCACAGGAGATACTGGGTAAGATGTGGGTGTTAGAGATGTACTCTAGCACGTATTTTGTTTACGATGTATTGATATTTGTTCATAATATTGTTATAACCGATTGGCACTAGAGGGTGTATGCATGATGTATGCTGAGTATTGATTTTTGGTTATATGATATTATGAACTTTGATGTTGTGATTATTACTATCAGTTTGTGCGTGCTGGTAGTGGATGGCCTGAGGCCCTAGGGTCAGGATTGCATGTGATTGAGGCCTGAGGCCTAGCTAGGTTGCTAGTGTGATGGATTGAATTTATGCTGCGTGTTTCTGATGCAGGCGGGGACTCTTCGATATACGGGGAGATGCCGCCGGATTTGCGGTCTGCCGGATGATCGCACTAGTGGCCTAGGACGGTGTCGGGGGGCACCCGCGGTGTGCCCGGATCGGGGCTTCACAATTTGCATTTCCAAAGCGAGTAGGATTTATTAATCATCTTCATAATTGTGAGAGTCACAAACAAAAACAAATACATTTTATCAAACAAGAAATTAATTCAATTTCTTTAGTGCGACAGGTAAATCAACCGGCCACTAAAGAAAATATCTCTTCTTTCCTTGTTAGGTTACAAAAAGAAGTTTGTAATGAGATTCCTTCTGCCTTTTGGGCAAGAAAGAAGCATATGGTTAAATTACCATATGAGCCTGACTTTAATGAAAAAAATATTTCAATAAAGGCTCGACCTATTCAGATGTCTAAAGAGTTAGTGGAATATTATCAAAAATAAATAAATCAAATTTTAGAAAAGAAATTGATTTGAAAAAGTTACTCTACCTGGAGTTGTTCTGCATTTTATGTTTATAATGATGTTGATATTGAACGTGGAGTTCCCAAGTTAGTCATAAATTATAAACCTTTAAATAAGGTTTTGCAGTGGATTGGGTATCCTATACCTAATAAACGTGATTGCTAAATAGACTTTATAAAGCTCATATATTCTCAAAATTTGACCTTAAAAATGGATTCTAGCAGATTCAAATTGTTGAAGAAGATATATATAAAACTGCTTTACTGTCCCATTTGGTCATTTTGAATGGAATGTTATGCCCTTAGGTCTTAAAAATGCTCCATCTGAATTTCAGAATATCATGAATGCTATATTTAACCCTTTTGTTGAATTTATCATTGTTTATATTGATTGTGTTCTTGTTTACTCTCATGATATTGTTCAACATTGGAAGCATTTATACTCCTTCCTTAATATGGTAAAGAGAAATGGATTAGTGTTATCTTTTAAAAAGATAAAATTATTTCAGACTAATGTTCGCTTTCTTGGACATAATATTTCCCAAGGGTCAATCATCCCTATTGATAAAGCTTTAAGCTTTGGAGATAAATTCCCTGATGAACTTAAAGAAAAAACATAATTACAAAGATATCTTGGATGCTTAAATTATGTTTCAGATTTTTATAAAGATATTGCCAAGGACTGAAAACCTTCTTTAATAGACTAAAAAAGATTCCAAAACCATGGACTTCCGAACATACCAATGCAGTTAAAATTGTAAAAAGTAAGATTAAATATCTTCCTTGCCTTGCAATTCCTCATCCTGATTATTATAAAATCATTGAGACTGATGCCTCTGAATTAGGATATGGAGGAATTCTCAAACGGAAAGATATCTCTGGAAAGGAACTACTAGTTTGCTTTACTTCAGGTTTATGGAAACCTGTACAGAAAAACTATTATACCATTAAAAAGGAACTTTTATCTATAGTTCTTTGTATTACAAAATTTCAAGATGATTTATTAAATCAACAATTCTTATTAAGAATTGATTGTAAAGGTGCTAAAGATGTTCTTGAAAAGGATATAAAAAATCTGGCCTCTAAACAGATCTTTGCACAATGGCAAACTTTACTTGCAATCTTTGATTTTAAAATTGAATTCATAAAAGGAGACTCTAATAACTTGCCAGACTCCCACTCGTGAATTTTTGCAGGGAAAATGGCAAGCTCTAGCTCCCACTCCATGAGAGGAGGAAACTGTCTTATTAATAAAGACAAAAAGGGTAAAAGTCCAATGAAAAGAAAAAGAAAAAGAACAGATTGAATATATTAAAAAGGAATTTGTTATTCCAATTATGTGCGTAGAAGCACATGAATATGATAAGTTTAAAAATTGTCCTCATCTTTTGGCACTACAATGTATGCCTGATGACGAGCATTTTCCAATGTATGGAATTAAGCTTTGGATTTTTTATGAAAAAATCTTAGAAGAAACAAGCTCAATAGCCTTTTATCATACTCTCAGAGGAAATGGTTCTCAGATTGCTTAATCTAAAGCCGTTATCAAAAAGATTTTATCCTTTGAAGAATTTGGGCGCGATCCAAACAAAAATCGTCCTCTTAGTGAACAATTATCTTATGGTTACTATAATTATTAAGATTATAATGACGCCTGGTCAAAAGCATTTTTGTATCAAAACGATTTGGGGAAAGATTCATGGTTTTTCCAAATTGATGATAATTTAAAAGATTAAGCCCCTAAATGGTTTTTACTTTGGTGGGAACAGACCGGCCCAGATGTTCAATATCTTCCTAATGACTTATATGAAGTCTTTATATATTATTCTTCGCTGGTAAAACAACATGACAATTTCAAAAATTATCATTTTTTTCAAAAATGAGAAGTTATTGTACTTCTTAATTGATTTTAAGATCGCACGGATTTGGGCTTGGCAATATGCCTTGATTGAATATGAGGGTTATCCTACCCTTGTTCGAAACATTAATTTTCATTGGTGGACTTCTTTCAAGTACGAAACCATCAGTAAGCCTAAAGTCTTTCAAATTTTAGGAAAATCTTCCACTATAATACCCCTTCTGAAGTCCCTAAAAAATTCTGGATAATAAATATGATGAAAAGGACTTGCTTGAAATTCTTCTAAAACTAAGCGAAGAAAAACGTACTGCCAAACAATATGATCTAATTATCCCAGCCAAAAAGATGGCTTATTAGAAGAAAATCAAAACTATTGATCATTCTTCTCAAGATGATGATAATGACTTTGACGATGACAATATGCTCACAGGATCAAATACATCTAAACCACTTGAAGACCATGATGGGACTCTCCATTTAGCATATATTCATCAACACAAATGATTAGAGACAACGGGCATAATTGCTTTATAAAAGCAATTGAAATCTTTAAATGTTTGTCGGTTTTATATGACCTTTTGTCGTTTTGAATTTTATTTTGTCAACCATCTTTAGGTTCTTTGATAATTAGGCGATGGGGCCATTGTGTAACCTTAATTACATTTGTACCCCTAGAGATGCTTTTATAAGGAGACATTCTCCTCAGTTGTAAGGATCGAAAAATTTAGTTTGTGAAATATATAGAAAGTTTGGTGTGTTTCTCTCTTTGGTGTGCTCTATCTCTGGTAGATACTCTCTCTATTATTCTCTTTATTTCAGAATGCATTCATGAGTCATTTTGTTTTGTTACATTTAGCCCAAAGATTTGAGCATGCTATTAATGAATTAGAAACTGAAAATAGACAGCTTAGAGCTATAAAGACTACCATGTTTTGAGAGATAGTAATCCGTTTGTCCATATTCCCCCTTCTTTTCCATATGATCAATATCGTCAAACTATATTTGATAATAAATATAATAAACACAGAAATAAAGCAACAGTAAAAAGTGACAACTACCAACTTCGGTAGTTAGGACTTGGTCAAATCTCTCCATGGAAGAGCTTTTAAAATTTTTGTCCATTTTGAAATGAAAGTTTGTCTTTTGGTAACGAAACAATCTATGGAGCTTATACTTATAAAATTAAATATAAAATAACAATAAGAAGTGTACACCAACCAACCTTGATGGTTCGAAATTGCCCAACTCCCTCCATAGTAGAGCTTTTAACGGTTTTGCCCAATTGAGAACAAAAAATTGGTATTTAGACAACAAAATATTCTACGAATCGAATAGTAGTAAATTTGGACATAAATCAACAATAAAAAGTATATACCAACCAACTTTGATGGTTCAAAATTGCCCAACTCTCTCCATAGAGGAGCTTTTAATGGTTTTGTCGAATTGAGAACAAAAGTAAGTCTTTTGGTAACAAAGGAATCTACGAAGCGTATACTAGTAAATTTAGACATAAAACAACAATAAAAAGGGTACACCTATCAACTTTGATTGTTCAGAAATTTCTCAACTCTCTCCATGGAGAAGCTTTGAACGATTTTGTCTATTTGGGAACGGTAGTTGGTCTTTTGACAACGAAAAAGTGCTCGAAGCGTATACTATTAAATTTGGACATAAAGAAACAATAAAAAGTGTTCACCGATCAAATTTGATAGTTTGAAATTGCTCAACGCTCCCCATGGAGGAGCTTTTAACGGTTTCGTCCATTTGGGAACAAAAATTAGTCTTTTAGCAACGAAACAATCTACTGAGCCTATATTTGTAAAACTTGACATAAAATAACAATTGATAGTGTACACCGACGAAATTTGATGGTTTGAAATTGCTCAACTCTCTCGATAGAGGAGCCTTTAACAGTTTTGTCAAATTGAGATTAAAAGTTGGTATTTTGACAACCAAACAATCTACGAATCGTATTTTGGTAAATTTGGATATAAAGAAACAATAAAAACTGCACACCTATCAACTTTGATGGTTTAAAATAACTCAATTATCTTCATGGAGGAGCTTTTAATGGTTGTGTTTATTTGAGAACGAAAGTTGCTCTTTTGGCAAAGAAACAATTTACAGAGCCTATACTCGTAAAATTTGACATCAAATAACATTTTAAGGTGTACACTGACCATCTTTGATGGTTCAAAATTGTTCAAAATTGTCCAATTGAGATTGAAAGTTGGTCTTTTGACAACGAAACCATCTACGAACCATATACTGGTAAATTTGGAGATAAAGAAACAATAAAGGTTACACACCTATCAACTTTGATGGTTCGGAATTACTCAATTCTCTTCATGAATGAGTTTTTAATGGTTTTATCTATTTTGGAACGAAAGCATGTCTTTTTGCAATGAAACAATCTACAAAGCCTACACTTGTAAAATTTGACATAAAAAATAAATAAAAAGTGTACAGCGACTTGGTTCAGAATTGTTCAACTCTTTCCATGTAGGAGCTTTTAACGATTTTGCACATTTGTGAACGAAAGTTGGTCTTTTGTCAATGTAAAAAATATACGGAGCGTATACTCATAAAATTTGACATGAAATAACAATAAAAATAGTATACCGATTAACTTTGATTGTTCAAAATTGCCCAACTCTCTCAATAAAGAAGCTTAAAATGGTTTTGTCCAATTCAGAACGAAAGTTGCACTTTTGGCAATGAAACAATCTATGAAGTGTATACTAGTAAATTTGGACATAAAACAACAATAAAAAGTGTACACCTACCAACTTTGATGGTTCGGATTTGCTCAACTTTCATGGAGGAGCTGATAACGGTTTTGTCCATTTGAAAATAAAAGTTGGTCTTTTGGTAATGAAACAATCTACAGAGCCTATACTCGTAAAATTTGACATAAAAGAACAATAAAAAGTGTACCCCGATCAAATTTTATAGTTCAAAATCAAGTCTCTCCAATGAGTATCTTTTAAAGGTATTGTCTACATCGGAACAAAAGTTAGCCGCTTGGAAATGAAACAATCTACGGAGGTTATACTCATAAAATTTGACATAAAATAATAATAAATAGTGTAGAACGACCAACCTTGATGGTTCAGAATTGATCAACTCTCTCCATAGAGGAGCTTTTAACAGTTTTGTCAAGTTAAGAACAAAAGTTGGTCTTTTGACAATAAAATAATCTACGAAGTGAATAATAGTAAATTTGGACATAAAGCAACAATAAAAAATGTACACCGACCAACATTGATGGTTCGGAATCCACCAACTCTCTCCATAGAGAAGCTTTTAACGCTTTTATCCAATTGAGAATGGAAGTCGGTCTTTTGGTAATGAAACAATCTACGGAGCCTAAAATTTGACAAAAAATAATAATAAAAGTGTAATCCGACCAAATTTGATGATTAAAAATTGCTCAACTCTTTTGATGGAGGAGCTCTTAATAGTTTTGTCCAATTGAGAATGAAAGTTGGTCTTCCGACAATGAAACAATCTACAAGGCGAGTACTAGTAAATTTGGACATAAAGCAACAATAAAAAGTGTACGCCTATCAACTTTGAAGGTTTGGAATTGCCCGACTCTCTCCGCAGTGAAGCTTTTAATGGTTTTTTCCAATTAAGAACTAGAGTCGGTCTTTTGGTAACGAAGGACTCTACGAAGCGTCTACTAGTAAGTTTGGACATAAAGCAACAATAAAAAGTGTATTTTCATAGAGGAGCTGTTAACAGTTTTGTCCAATCGAGAACGAAACTTAGTATTTTCACAACGAAACAATCTACGAAGTGAATACTAGTAAATTTGGACATAAAGTATGCACCTATCAATTTTAAAAGTTTGGATTTGCTCAACTGTCTCCATGGAGATGCTTTTAACGGTTTTGTCCATTTGGGAACGAAAGTTCGTGTTTTGGCAATGAAAAATTTGACAAAGCCTATACTTATACAATTTGACATAAAATAACAATAAAAAATGTACACCGACAAACTTTGATGGTTTGAAATTGCACAACTCTCTATACAAGTGCTTTTAATCCTATTGTGAAATTGAGAACCAAAGTTGGTCTTTTGTAAATAAAATAATCTACGAATTGAATAATAGTAAATTTGGACATAAAGCAACAATAAAAGTGTACACCAACCAACATTGATGGTTCATAATTGCCCAACTCTCCCCATAGAGGAGATTTTAACGGTTTTGTCCGATTGAGAATGAAAGTCGGTCTTTTGGTAACGAAACAATCTATGGAGCCTATACTCGTAAAATTTGACAAAAAATAAAAATAAAAGTGTACTCTGACCAACTTTGATGGTTAAAAATTGCTCAACTCTCTCGATAGAGGAGCAGTTAACAGTTTTGTCCAATTGAGAACGAAAGTTGGTATTTCCACAAAGAAACAATCTACAAAGCGAATACTAGTAAATTTGGACATAAAGTAACAATAAAAAGACACCTATCAACTTTGAGGGTTCGGAATTTCCCGACTCTCCCCGTAGTGAAGCTTTTAACGGTTTTAGCCAATTGAGAACGAGAGTCGATCTTTTGGTAACAAAGGAATCTACGAAGCATATACTAGTAAGTTTGGACATAAAGCAACAATAAAAAGTGTACACCGACCAAATTTGATGGTTAAATTTTTTTCAACTCTCTCGATAAAGGAGTTCTTAACAGTTTTGTCCAATTGAGAATAAAAGTTCATATTTTCACAACGAAACAATCTACAAAGTGAATACTATGAAATTTGTACATAAAGCAACAATAAAATGTGTACACCTATAAATTTTAATGGTTCGGAATTGCTCAACTGTCTCCATGGAGAAGCCTTTAACGGTTTTGTCCATTTGGGAACCAAAGTTGGACTTTTAGCAATGAAAAATTATATGGAGCCTATACTTATGAAATTTGACATAAAATAACAATAAAAAATGTACAGTGACAAACTTTGATTGTTCGAAATTGCTGAACTCTCTCAATAGAGGAGCTTTTAATCCTATTGTCCAATTAAGAATGAAAGTTGGTCTTCTGCCAACGAAATAATCTATGAAGCGTATACTAGTAAATTTGGACAAAAAGTAACTATAAAAAGTGTACACCTATCAACTTTGATGGTTTAGAATTGGTCAACTCTCCCCATGGAGGAGCCTTTAACAATTTTGTTCAATTGAGAAAAAAAGTTGGTCCTTTCACAATGAAACAATCTACGAAGCGAATACTAGTAAATTTGGACATAAAGCAACATTAAAAAGTGTACACCTATCGACTTTGATGGTTCAGAATTGGTCAACTCTCTCTATTGAGGAACTTTTAATGGTTTTATCCATTTGTGAAAGAAAGTTGGTCTTTTGGCAATGAAACAAACTACGAAGCGTATACTAGTAAATTTGGACATAAACAAAAAAAATGTACAACTATCAACTTGGACGTTTCAGAATTGCCCAACTCTCTCCATGGAGGAGCTTTTAACGATTTTGTCCATTTGGAAACGAAAGTTAGTCTTTTAGCAACAAAACAATCTACGGAGCTTATACTTGTAAAATTTGACATAAAATAACAATTAAAAGTCTACACCGATGAACTTTGATGGTTCGAAATTACTCAACTGTCTCGACAGAGGAGCTTTTAATGGGTTTTTTCAATTGAGTTTCAAAGTTGGTGTGAGATCCCGACCCAAAAATATTATGTTTGGTTAAATTTTAAGTAATAATTTATTGAAAAATGAGTTCAAAGAGATAACGGACCATTGGAAGTGTATAAGACCCTAAAGGATAGTTTTTGAACTAGGTTCCGTAAATCGGTCTTCACTTTTAGCACAGATGTCCGTTTGGGGTCCATAATATATCAAATCGAAGCTAAGACAAAGACGGCACTGAAAATATAAGTCCACACGCCTAGGAGGTGAGCCTAGGCAGTCCACCTTGGCGTGTACAAAAAGACCTCCCAGTGTAGTGGGCAACAGAGATGGAATTGGTGCATGGGCGCCTAGGAGCACTTTCTGTGCAGGCCCAGGATAGCGCCCAGAGTAGCGGGCTTGTGGAGGAATTCATGACTTGGGCGCTTAGGCGCACTTTAGGGCGCCTAGGCCCAACCCGAGGCTTTAAGAGGCAGTTACGCGACCAAAACTTGAATCCTTGGTGGAAGTTTCGAATTTTAGAGAGAGAGAGAGTGGGAAAAATAGAGAGATAAAGAGAGATTCTTGAGATATTTCAAGGATTGAAGCTTGGATTGAAGGATAGAAGAAGATTCAAGAGGAGTTTCACAAAGTTGGAGAGATTTGAGGTAAGTTCCTAGTTTTCCATAAAACCTAGGGTTTTTGTAATTTCGAATGGAACTTCGAATGGCTATTTTAGAATTACTATAGAGGTTGATTCAAGTCTATATATGGTGATATATACTAGGTTGTTTGAAGATTTGGTGGATTGAAGGCTTGAAGGCTTGAAGGCTTGAACTTAGCATATTTGGGTTCTAGAGAGAGAAAGGTAATTTTCTATTGAGTTGTTGGTTTGATTTATGTTGATTATGGTTATGGGGGATTAATTTCTGGGATTGGGTGATGAATTTGCTATATGGTAGGTTCGGAAACTCAAACCCTAGTATTTGGGAAAAACTTGTAGCTTGTGATTGCTTGGAATTGAGGTAGGGATTCTTAACCCATTTTCATTTTGTATCGTATTTTTTTTCTCTGAAGAGCGTTGTAATTCCTCATTGGTCTTTAATCTTTGTGTTCTTGCCTAAATTTTTCCTTGGGAAGAACGAACCTTCTTGTTGATTATTATTGAATTGAATGCTTAATCATCTATTGGGCATGATAATCCTCCTTCATGACATTATTGGACATGAATTATAGACGCATCGGGTCTATGAGTATGGACTCTTAGTATCCTTAGGTTATACTTTTGTGATGACATTTGATACCGAATGGGCACATTGTTGTCGGAATCGGGATTTCCATCGTGTAGGTGCACCTATAGTCATTCTTGGGCAAAGTGCAAGGGTTCTGATGAATTTCCGGAATATTTGTTGCCTGGTGCCAGGCATTGTAGGGTGTAGCCCGAGGTTATGCATTGTTGTGACATTTTAGGATGTCATGTTGCTGCATTGAGCTTGTTTCAATATTCAGCCTTTACGTTCTTTATGATTCGTTTTATTTTCCCCACTGAGCCTCCTGCTCACCCTATTCCTTTCTTATATCCTTCAGGTGAGACTGGTGCTGAGAACCAGGCTGCGGATTAGTAGGAGGCGGCGTGACATGGAAGGCCACCCTAGGAGCACTAGGATTTGTGTTTGGTTGTTTGAGAACCTTGGTTATGAATTAAGTACATATAGTACTTTTATTGGTTGACTATTATGTTGTTTAAATACCTTTTCGGTAGGTTGGATGGATGGTCGGGAGGTATGCCGTGTGATTGGGACTCCCGTACCTCGATAGTGGACCTTGGGTTCGGATTGATAGACTTTGATAGTGTTTGATGATATTACTGATATGATTATGCTTTGCTTATTGATTGCATCTGATTAGAAGGCCTAAGGCCCTGCCTAGTGTGTGAATGTGGATAGATGGACAGAAGCCCTGTTAGGCTGCAGAACTTCTCTGATTATTATTGATTATCTTTCACGTGTTAAGTGAGATGTGACTCCAGGTTGACACCCTCTGATATACGGGGAGGTTCGGTCGAATTTCTGATAGAATCCGGGGTTAGGATGGCGTGTGGTGAGGTCCATAGTGATGGAGTACACGCCTAAAGTGGCGCTCCCGGCTCTGTGCTTGGAATTTGGGTCGGGGCGTCACAGTTTGGTATTAGAGCGAGGTTAGCTCTACGTAGATCTAGGGTTGGGTCCTAGATGTAAGTTACTAGGTCTCCTGGCCATGTCACACCTCTGCTGATTCGGTACATTTTCTTATCCCTTAAATCCTCGATTAATTAAATCATGTTAATTATCTTATCTGTTGTGGCGCAGATGGATATTAGTAGAGAGACCCGATCTACTCGCGCTGCGGCAACCCCGAGAGATGGGGCGGGCGAGGACGACGTACGAGCCGTGGTAGGGGTCAAGGTAGAGGAGTGACGCGTGCTACTAGACGCACTCCTAGCACTCAGAATTCGGTGCCAGTGAATGATACCAACGAAAGAGTGGAGGAAAGAGTTGAGGTGGAAGATCCGGGGAGGACTTCAGAGCCAATATTGCCGGAGGTACAGATTGCTCTGACTAGTACTGTGGGACAACCTGTGACCTTAGAGGCTTTGACAGGAATTGTGATGAACTTAGTTCAGGTTATACAAGCGCAGACTCACGCACAAGTGGTGAGAGCACCAGAAGTCCGAAATGAGGGACAGGGTTCCGGGGCTAGTACTAGAGATGGTGCCAAACCGGGAAGGGAGATTTATGAGGTTGATCAGTTGAGGAGGACTAGTCTTCCAGTGTTTGATGGCGAGGGAGAAGGGTACGAAGCCGGTGAATGGCTAAGGCAAATGAGCAAGAGATTTGAATCTCTAGTTCTACCCGATGACCGCAGGATGAAGCTCATCTTTTATTATCTTAAGGGAGCAGCACCGGACTGGTGGGATTCACTGGATCAGAGAAATAATGATTTGACTTGGACATCATTTGAAATGTTGTTCATGCAACGATTTGTGCCAAAGAGCTTCCAATCTGACAAGGCCAGGTAGTACATGGAGTTGGTGCAAACTCCTGATATGACGGTGACGCAATATACCAAGAGGTATGAGGAACTCTATAGGTTTGGAAAGAAGTTTGCTCCAGATGATTGGAGCAAGATAAATAGATACCGAGATGGGTTGATTCCTACTATTGAGAAGTTGATGATACCTTCAGGGGTGATGTCATATGACAAGGCAGTGGACATGGCTCTTAAGATAGAGCGGGGAGAGCGCAACTCCCGTTAGTACTGGAACATTTAGAAGGGTCGAAAGACCCCAGCTTCTAGTGGAGGAAGCAGTAGTAGTCAGAAGAGGTAGAAGATAGAACCTCAAACTCAGGGAGGCCAGAGAGGTGGTAGGGACCAGGGACAGAGGCCATGGGGTGGCTGATTTGCATGTTTCAAGTGCGAAAAGGAAGGGCACAAGAAAGATCAGTGTTCGATGAAGGGGATTGTGTGCTTTGGGTGTGGTGCGGCTAGCCATAAGAGGAATGAATGTCCTCAGGGTGGCAGAACTTCAGATCAATATCATACACCCGGAGTACCATCTTCTGCAATTGCTCCAGCTCTTTCCTCTACTGTTCCATCAGAGGGAAGAGGACAAGGAGGATCTAGGCAGACTCCGCAGCTACAGTCGACCCAGACGCAGACCCGGGCATTTGCATTGGGATATCAGGAGGCTCCTGAACATCCCCACTTCATTGGAGGTACCTTCCTTATTTCAAACTGTTGGGCTAGGGTGTTTTTTGATTCGGGAGCTACAACTTCATTCATTACTAGTGCGTTAGCTCATTCCTTACGGTTGGAAATTTCGCCAATAAGGCGTATGTTTACAGTGTCTTCACCATTTGGGTATTTTACTCCTTTAGAGGGGATAGCATTTGGGTGTGAGTGTCGATTTGGAGAAGTGGTCTTGAAGGCCGACTTTTATGTGATGGACTTCAAGGATTTCGATGTAATCCTTGGAGCAGATTGGTTGACAAAGCATCATGGGTTGATAGATTTTTGGGAGAGGAAAATTACTCTTAGAATACCTGAGGGTGGGGTGATACGGTTGAATGGATCGAAGGGTATTCCTTGTCCACATTTCTTAGAAAATCCTCTATACCAGGATTGTAGGATGGCGAGTTTGGTGACATCAACACCTAGGGGTGATTTCACAACACCGATTCGGGTAGTGGAAGAGTTTATGGATGTGTTTCTGGAAGAGTTACCTGGACTGCCTCCAAAGAGAGAAATAGATTTTGCCATCGAGTTGCATCCGAACGTGAAACCAATTTCGATTTCTCCTTATCGGATGGCTCTGATGGAGTTGAAAGAATTGATGATGCAACTAGAAGAGTTACAAGATTTGGGGTTTATTAGGCCGAGTGTATCTCCATGGGGTGCACCGGTATTTTTTGTAAATAAGAAAGATGGGTCGTTGAGAATGTGTATCGACTATCAGCAGCTAAATAGAGCTACAGTGAAGAATAAATATTCGTTACCACGGATCAATGATTTATTTGATCAGTTGAGAGGTGCCAAGGATTTCTCCAAGATCGACTTGAGGTCAGGATATCATCAATTGCGGATAAGGGATGCAGATATTCAGAAGACAGCATTTAGGACTCGATATGGGCATTATGAGTTCTTGGTAATGCCAATTGGGTTGACTAATGCCCCGACGGTATTCATGGATTTGATGCAGCGGGTTCTTAAACCGTTTTTGGATTAGTTTGTAGTGGTATTCATAGATGATATCTTGATTTACTCTACAACGGAGGAAGAGCATAGTGAACACTTAAGAGTGGTTTTGTCAACGCTGAGAGAGAATCAGTTGTATGCTAAACTTAGTAAATGTGAGTTTTGGGCCACGGAAGTGAAATTTCTGGGTCATGTTATTACACAGGAGGGCATAGCAGTTGATTATTCTAAGGTTGAATCAGTTTTGAATTGGGTGAGACCGAAGAATGTGACGGAGATAAGAAGTTTCCTGGGGTTGGCAGGCTACTACCGAAGGTTCATTCAGGACTTTTCGAGAGTGGCTGCACCCATGACACAATTGACTAAGAAGGGTACACCGTTCGTTTGGACAGACGAGTGTGAGACGGCGTTTGAAGAGTTGAAGAAGAGGTTGACAACACCTCCTGTATTAGTTGTGCCGAAGAGAGATGTAGGCTACCAGGTGTATTGTGATGCATCTGGAGTGGGATTGGGATGTGTGTTGATGCAATGTGGGAGAGTTGTGGAGTATGGCTCTAGATTGCTGAAGACACATGAGAGGAATTACCCAGTTCATGACTTAGAACTTGCAGCAGTAGTATTTGCTTTGATGCAATTGCGGTATTATCTCTACGGAGAGAGGTTTGAGGTCTTTTCAGATCATAAAAGCCTCAAGTACATATTCACTCAAAAGGAGTTGAACTTGCGACAAAGACGGTGGATGGAATACTTGGAGGATTTCGACTTTAATTTGCAATACCATCCCGGTAAAGCAAATATAGTGGCGGATGCGTTGAGTCGGAAACTTGGGTTGGCTAGTTTGGTGGCGCACGAATGAGAGATTGTTGAGAAAATCAACCAATTTGGGTTGGAATTGAGGAGTGAGGAAGAAAAAGTATACTTGGGTTGTATAACTTCGAGACCACAAATGGTTCAGAAGGTTATGGATGCGCAGAACGGCGATCCCTATTTTGATGTGATTGATGAGAGTTCAGGATGAGTTCGTGGGGTTGACGGTGGAGTGAGATATGTTGTGAGGTTGATAGTTCCCGATGATGAGGAACTACGACTAGAGATCTTGAAGGAGGCACACCATTCATGGTTTACCATGCATCCTGGGGTTACAAATTAAAAAAGGAACTTTTGGTGGAAGGGGATGAAGGCTGATGTGGTCAAGTATGTGAAGAGGTGTCTAACTTGCCAACAGGTGAAAAATGAACATCAAAAGCCGGCGAGGTTGTTACAACCACTACCGGTAGCGTAATGGAAATGGGAGATGATCACTATGGACTTTGTGACGAGGCTTCCAATGACTCAGAAGAAATATGACACGGTGTGGGTGATAGTGGATCGATTGACCAAGTCGTCACACTTTCTACCAATGAACAAGACAGATTCATTGGAATCCTTGAGTAGCTATTATGTGAGAGAGATTGTGAAGTTGCATGGAGTGCCATTATCTATTGTGTCGGACCGGGATCCACGGTTCACTGGTAGATTCTGGAGCAGTTTGCAAAAAGCTTTGGGTACGAAGTTAGATTTTAGTACGGCATACCATCCTCAGAGTGATGGACAGAGTAAGAGAACTATCCAGATACTGGAGGACATGCTTAGAGCATGTGTGGTAGATTTTGGAAAGAGTTGGGATCGATACATATATTTGGTAGAGTTTGTGTACAACAACTCATTCCAAAGTAGTATCGATATGGCTCCATTTAAGGCGCTATATGAGAGACCTTGCAGATAACCATTGTGTTGGGCTGAGGTCGGGGAAAAAGTGATTTCGGGACCGGAATTGGTCAAAGAGGCTCAAGAGCTAGTTGAGGAGATTAAGAGGCGGCTTGTCACCGCACAGAGTCGTCAAAAGTTATATGTTGATAATAGAAGAAGACTGTTGGAGTTTGCGGTGGGAGACAAGGTATTCCTCAAAGTTAGTCCGAGACATCGTGTTCAGCGGTATAGTAAACAGGGAAAGTTAGCACCAAGGTTTGTGGGACCATTTGCAATTCTAGAAATGGTGAGACTGGTAGCATATCGGTTGGCTCTGCCACCTAAGCTAGAAAGGGTTCATAATGTATTTCATGTCTCTATGCCCCGGAAGTATGAGCCGGACCCTACACATGTATTGGATTGGACCACCTTTGAGGTTGAAGAAGATGGGAGCTATACTCTTCAACCGGTTAAAATCTTGGACCGTCAAAATAAGGTCACGAGAACGAGTATAATTCCTTTGGTAAATTTGAAGTGGATGTACCATGGCACGGAAGAAGCAACTTGGGAGTTGGAGTCTCGTATGATGGACAAGTACCTGGCCTTGTTCAAAAAACCAGGTACATAACTAAATTTCGGGATGAAATTTGTTTAAGGGGGAAGGGATGTGAGATCCCGACCCAAAAATATTATGTTTGGTTAAATTTTAAGTAATAAGTTATTGAAAAATGGGTTCGAAGAGATAACGGACCATTGGAAGTGTATAAGACCCATCAATAATCAACAATAAGGTTCGTTCTTCCTAAGGAACAATTTAGGCAAGAACACAAATAATAAAGACCAATGAAGAATTTCAACTGCTCTTTTGAGTAGAACCATACGATAGAAAATGGGATAAGAATCCCTACCTCTTGTTGAGCAATTTACCACAAAATCACAATTTCGTTCCTAGTGTTCTGATTTCCCAAACCTAACAATGTGGCGAAACCGAACCCATTCATACATCAATAAACAACCAACAACTCATATAAACATCAATTAAATCAATAAATTCGAAATTACTCACCTTCTCTCTCTAGAAATTTCTCCAAAATCCTTGAAACTCAACCCAAGCTCAACTTTACTCCAAATCACAAACCAATCTACATATTCATCCAAAATCAACCTATAAACAACATATCTAAGCCTTACCTTCCATCTATTAAAGAATCAAACAAATCTAGGAAAAACCCTAGAATTCCAAAACTATGAAAACTCACCTCAAACCTTCAAATCTTCCTTAATTCCACCTTGATTCTTGAAATGCTTCATGAATCCATGGAAAACCAAGCAAAAACCTCAACAAATCTCCTTCTCTCTCTAAGTTTCTCACTCTTTCTCTCACTTCTCGGGCTCTCCAAGTGATAGAATGCAGAAATGTCGAACTCTGTTTCTTAAAAATTGATTTCCCGATAGCCGTCCGGACGCCCTAAGCATCCGTCCGGACGGATTACTGTTCCCGTAACACACTACCCTCACTCTAGGCATATCCGTCCGGACGCCCAATTATCCGTCCCGACGGATTACTGTTCACAGAACCCACTGCCTTGAATCTAGGCATATCCGTCCGGACGACCAATTATCCGTCCGGACGGATCACTGTTCATAGAACCCAGTTTTTCTTCTCAAATTATTTTCCGGCTCGGTCTAAGCTTCGATTTGATATATTATGGGCCCGAAACGGACATGTACACTAAAAGTTATGACCCATTTACCGAACCAAGCTCAAAACTATTTTTCCATGATTCCGCACTTCACGGATCATCCGTAATTTGACTCAAAACTAATTTTTTTGGGTTGGGATTTCACATCCCGCCCCCCATAATAAAATTTCGTCCCAAAATTTAGCTACACACGTACCTGAATCTTTGAACAACTCCGGGTACTTCTCCTTCATTCTGGATTCCAACTCCCAAGTTGCTTCTTTCGTGCCATGGTACATCCACTTCACCTTTACCAAAGGAATTATACTTGTTCTCATGGCCTTATTTTGACGGTCCAAGATTTTAACCGGTTGAAGAGTATAGCTCCCATCTTCTTCAACCTCCAAGGTGGTCCAATGCAATACATGTGTAGGGTCCGGCTCATACTTCTGGAGCATAGAGACATGAAATACATTATGAACCCTTTCTAGCTTAGGTGGCAGAGCCAACCGATATGCTACCGGTCCCACCATTTTTAGAATTTCAAATGGTCCCACAAACCTTGGTGCTAACTTTCCCTGTTTACTATACCGTTGAACACCATGTCTCGGACTAACTTTCCCTGTTTACTATACCGTTGAACACCATGTCTCTGCCAAATATATGTATCGATACCAACTCTTTCCAAAATCCACTACACATGCTCTAAGTATGTCCTCCAGTATCTGGATAGTTCTCTCACTCTGCCCATCACTCTGAGGATGGTATGCCGTACTAAAATCTAACTTCGTACCCAAAGCTTTTTGCAAACTGCTCCAGAATCTACCAGTGAACCGCGGATCCCGGTCTGACACAATAGATAATGGCACTCCATGTAATTTCACAATCTCTCTCACATAATAGCTACTCATGGATTCCAATGAATCTGTCTTGTTCATTGGTAGAAAGTGTGACGACTTGGTCAATCGATCCACTATCACCCACACCGTGTCATATTTCTTCTGAGTCATTGGAAGCCCCGTCACAAAGTCCATAGTGATCATCTCCCATTTCCATTGCGCTACCGGTAGTGGTTGTAACAACCCCACCAGCTTTTAATGTTCACCTTTCACCTGTTGGCAAGTCAGACACCTCGCCACATACCTGGCCACATCGGCCTTCATCCCCTTCCACCAAAAGTTCCTTTTTAAATCTTGATACATTTTTGTAACCCCAGGATGCATGGCAAACCATGAATGGTGTGCCTCTTTCAAGATCTCTAGCCGTAGTTCCTCATCATCGGGAACTATCAACCTCCCAACATATCTCACTCCACCGTCAATCCCACGAACCCATCCTGAACTCTCATCCATCACATCAAAGGAGGGATCGCCGTTCTGCGCATCCATAACCTTCTGAACCATATGTGGTCTTGAAGTTATACAACCCAAGTATACTTTTTCTTCCTCACTCCTTAATTCTAACCCAAATTGGTTGATTGTCTCAACAATCTCCCACTCGTGCAACGCCAAACTAGCCAATCAAAGTTTTCGGCTCAACTCATCTGCCACTACATTTGCTTTACTAGGATGGTATTGCAAATTAAAGTTGAAATCCTCCAAGTATTCCATCCACCGCCTTTGTCGCAAGTTCAACTCCTTTTGAGTGAATAAGTACTTGAGGCTTTTATGATCTGAAAAGACCTCAAATCTCTCTCCGTATAGATAATACCGCCATTGCTTCAAGGAAAATACTACTGCTGCAAGTTCTAAGTCATGAACTGGATAATTCCTCTCATGTGTCTTCAACAATCTAGAGCCATACTCCACCACTCTCCCACATTGCATCAACACACATCCCAATCCGACTCCAGATGCATCACAATACACCTGGTAGCCTATATCTCTCTCCGGCACTACTAATACAGGAGGTGTTGTAAACTTTTCTTCAACTCTTCAAATGCCGCCTCACACTCGTCTGTCCAAACAAACGGTGTACCTTTCTTAGTCAATTGTGTCATGGGTGCAGCCACTCTCGAAAAGTCCTCAATGAACCTTCGGTAGTAGCCTTCCAACCCTAGGAAACTTCTTATCTCTGTCACATTCTTCGGCCTCACCCAATTCAAAACCGATTGCACCTTAGAGTAATCAACTGCTATGCCCTCCTGTGTAATAAAATGACCCAGAAATTTCACTTTCGCGGCCCAAAACTAACATTTACTCAGTTTAGCATACAACTGATTTTCTCTCAGCGTTGACAGAACCACTCTTAAGTGTTCACTATGCTCTTCCTCCGTTGTAGAGTAAATCAAGATATCATCTATGAATACCACTACAAACTTATCCAAAAACGGTTTAAGAACCCGTTGCATCAAATCCATGAATACCGCCGGGGCATTAGTCAACCCAAATGGCATTACTAAGAACTCGTAATGCCCATATCGAGTCCTAAATGCCGTCTTCTGAATATCTTCATCCCTTATCCGCAATTGATGATATCCTGACCTCAAGTCAATCTTGGAGAAACGCTTAACACCTCTCAACTGATCAAATAAATCATTGATCCGTGGTAACGGATACTTATTCTTCACTGTAGCTTTATTGAGCTGTCGATAGTCGATACACATTCTCAACGACCCATCCTTCTTCTTTACAAACAATACCAATGCACCCCATGGAGATACACTCGGCCTAATAAACCCTAAATTCTGTAACTCTTCTAGTTGCATCATCAATTCTTTCAACTCCGCCGGAGCCATCCGATAAGGAGAAATCAAAATCGGTTTCACGTTCGGATGCAACTCAATGGCAAAATCTATTTCTCTCTTTGGAGGTAATCCCGGTAACTCTTCTGGAAACACATCCATAAACTCTTCGACTACCCGAATCGGTGTTGTGACATCACCCCTAGGTGCTGATGTCACCAAACTCACCATCTCACAATCCTGGTATAAAGGATTTTCTAAGAAATGAGGACAAGGAATCCCCTTCGATCCCTTCAACCGAATCACCCCACCCTCAGGTACTCTAAGAGTAATTTTCCTCTCCCAAAAATCTAGCAACCCATGGTGTTTTGTCAACCAATCTGCTCCAAGGATTACATCGAAATCCTTAAAGTCCATCACATAAAAATCGGCCTTCAAGACCACTTCTCCAAATCGACACTCACACCCAAATGCTATCCCCTCTAAAGGAGTAAAATACCCAAATGGTGAAGACACTGTAAACATACGCCGTATTGGCAAAATTTCAAACCCTAAGGAATGAGCTAAGGCACTAGTAATGAATGAAGTTGTAGCTCCCGAATCAAACAACACCCTAGCCCAATAGTTTGAAATGAGGAAAGTACCTCCAATGAAATGAGGACGTTCAGGAGCCTCCTGATGTCCCAATGCAAATGCCCGGGTCTGCATCTGGGTCGACTGTAATTGAGGAGTCTGCCTAGATCCGCCTCGTCCTCTTCCCCTTGATAGAACAGTGGAGGGAAGAGCTGGAGCAATTGCAGAAGATGGTACTCCGGGTGTATGATGTTGATCGGAAGTTCTGCCACCCTGAGGACATTCATTCCTCTTATGGCCAGCCGCACCACACCCAAAGCACACAATCCTCTTTACCGGACACTGATCTTTCTTGTGCCCTTCCTTTCCGCACTTGAAACATGCAAATCTGCCACTCCGTGGCCTCTGTCCCTGATCCCTACCACCTCTCTGGCATCCCTGAGTCTGAGGTTCTATCTTCTGCCTCTTCTGACTACTACTGCTTCCTCCACTAGAAGCTGGGGTCTTTCGACCCTTCTGAATGTCCCAGTACTGACGGGAGTTGCGCTCTCCCCGCTCTATCTTAAAAGCCATGTCCACTGCCTTGTCATATGACATCACCCCTGAAGGTATCATCAACTTCCCAATAGTAGGAATCAACCCATCTCGGTATCTCTCTGTCTTGCTCCAATCATCTGGAGCAAACTTCTTTCCAAACCTATAGAGTTCCTCATACCTATTGGTATATTGCGTCACCGTCATATCAGGAGTTTGCACCAACTCCATGTACTGCCTGGCCTTGTCAGATTGGAAGCTCTCTGGCACAAATCGTTGCATGAACAACATTTCAAATGATGTCCAAGTCAAATCATTCTTTCTCTGATCCAGCGAATCCCACCAATCATGTGCTGCTCCTTTAAGATAATAAAAGATCAGCTTCATCCTCCGGTCATCGGGTAGAACTAGAGATTCAAATCTCTTGCTCATTTGCCTTAGCCATTCACCGGCATCGTACCCTTCTACCTCGCCATCAAACACTGGAGGACTAGTCCTCCTCAACTGATCAACCTCATAAATCTCCCGTCTTGGTCTGGCACCATCTCCAGTACTAGCCCCGGAACCCTGTCCCTCGCTTCAGACTTCTGGTGCTCTTACCACTTGCGCCTGAGTCTGCGCCTGTATAACTTGAACTAAGTTCATCACGATTCCTGTCAATGCTTCTAAGGTCACAGGCTGCCCCATAGTACAGGTAGGAGCAACCTGTACCTCTGGTAATACTGGCTCTAAAGTCCTTCCTGGACATTCCACCTCAACTCTTTCCTCCACTCCCTCGTTGGTATCATTCACTGGCACCGAGTTATGAGTGTTAGGAGTGCGCCTAGTAGCATACGCCACTCCTCTACCTTGGCCTCTACCACGGCCCCTAGGTCGTCCTCGCTGCCCCTATCTCCAGGGGTTACCGCAGCGCGAGTAGATCGAGTCTCTCTACGAGTATCCATCTGCGCCACAACAGATAAGACACTTAACATAATTCAATTAATAGAGGATTTAAGGGATAAGAAAACTTACCGGATCAGTAGAGGTCGTGACATGGCCTGGAGACTTACTAACACATATCTAGGACCCAACCCAAGATCCTACGTAGAGCTAACCCCGCTCTGATACCAAACTGTGACGCCCCGACCCAAATTCCAAGCACTGAGTCGGGGGCGCCACTTAGGGCGTGTGCTACGTCACTATAGACCTCACCACACGCCATCCTAACCCCGGATTCTAATAAAAATCCGACAGCACCTCCCCGTATATCGGAGGGTGCCAACCTGGAGTCACATCTCACTTAACACGTGAAAGATAATAAATGATAATCAGAGAAGTTCTGCAGCCTATCAGGGCCTCTGGCCATCTATCCACAATCACACACTAGGCGGGGCCTCAGGCCTCCTAATCACATGCAATCAATAAGCAAAGCATATTCATATCAATAATATCATCAAAGACTATCAGAGTCTATCAAACCGGACCCAAGGTCCAATATCCATGTACGGAAGTCCCGATCACACGGCATACCTCCCGACCATCCATCCAACATATCGAAAAGGTATTTAAGCAACATAATAGTCAACCAATAAAAGTACTATATGTACTTAATTCATAACCAAGGTTCTCAAACAACAAAATACATATCCTAATGCTCCTAGGGTGGCCTTCCATGTCACGCCGCCTCCTACTGATCCGCAGCCTGGTTCTAAGCACCAGTCTCACCTGAAGGGTACAAAAAAGAAGTAGGGTAAGGAGGAGGCTCAGTAGGGAGAATAAAATGAATCATAAGAACGTAAAGGCTGAATATTGAAACAAGCTCAGTGCAGCAACATTTCATCCTAAAATGTCACAACAATGTATAACTTCGGGCTACACCCTATAACGCCTGACACTAGGCAACGAATATTCCGGAAAACCATCGGAACCCTTGCACTTTGCCCCGGAACGACTATAGGTGCACCTACACAATGGAAATCCCGATTCAAGCAACGACGTCCCCTTCGGTATCCAACATCATCACAAAAGTATAACCTAAAGATACTACGAGTCCATACTCGTAGTCCCGATGCATCTAAAATTCATGTCCCATTATGTCATGCAAAAGAAGATCATATATATAACAATCCTATATATAAATACATAACTACGTGATGCATGATCGAGGATTATCATACCCAATAGATGATTGAGCATTCAAAGGTTATGCATGTTATCGTTTTAAAACTACTAAAAAATAGTAATTCTAAAACTCTATTTATACTCGCAAGCGGACGAATCCAAGTAGTATAAATGTGGCAAAGACGAGTGTCGTACCCACAGGGACTGAAGATTAACTAACTCTAATTCTTAGAAAAACAAGTTTTTCTTTTCTTTCTCTTTTATAGTAATATTAATAAACACCAAAACTAAAATTGAGAAATCAACACAAATAATAAATACTAAGGCTTTGATTTCACCACTCTATTGCATTTAAATCATATGGTTATCAATTATGAATTCATCCAAGCATGTCAAAGATCAAGTTTTCTAATTCATGTAGTAGTCATTGGCATCTAACTTACCACATCTATCCTTAATTTGCAATTATCCATGGCATCTAGATTAATTTGACAAACAAGAATGCATTAGGATCAATGTAACTTATGAAATGATCACAAAACTCCTAGCATATGGCATCTATGACTAGGTAACTTTGGTAATAAATTGCAAGAAGCTATTATCAAATTGAGCATGGCATCTACTACAATTTGCATCACATTAATCAAACCTAGATGGTAGCTAAGCATCAAGATTTAATTATTAATAAACATAGCAATTTAATACTTGACATGACATGAATAAATCACAATTAACTCAACCAAATTTATTAAACACAATAGAGTGAATCCATCATCACCTTAGTAAGAGGATTAGTTCCTCATATTAAGTTTACAAAACAAATAGCAATAAATAAAATTCACAAACATAAGTATAAAACAACTAGAAAAACCCCCTTATTATACTTGATGCAAGAACTCCTTCTCTTTTCTCCTTCTTCCTCTTGTTATTTCTCTTCTTCTTGTTGTGTTTGGTGTGTCCTTAACAAAGAATAGATCATGCCTTTATATAGGCAATGGCAAGGACAAATATTCAACAATGGCAAGCTTGAATGCCAACCATTGTTGAATGCCAACCATTGTTGAATGCCAACCCTTGTTGAATGCCAACCATTATTGAATGGCAATGAAGAAGTTGTAAGCAATGATGTCAACAAAACCTTCCATGATCTTCACTTGGGTTGGACTCATGATTGGACCTATAAATATGAAAATAAACACAAAGTGATTCATCCATGGTGATTAACATTTATTTGTATAAAATCACTTCAAAAACCCCAACTTTGTGACAAATGCTAATGATAATTTACATTTAAAGTAGATGTTTTCAACATCTATCAATGCACTTCATCAATAATCAACAATAAGGTTCGTTCTTCCTACGGAACAATTTAGGCAAGAACACAAATAATAAAGACCAATGAAGAATTTCAACCGCTCTTTTGAGTAGAACCATACGATAGAAAATGGGGTAAGAATCCCTACCTCTTGTTGAGCAATTTACCACAAAATCACAATTTCATTCCGAGGGTTCCGATTTCCCAAACCTAACAATGTGGGGAAACCGAACCCATTCATACATCAATAAACAACCAACAAATCATATAAAATCAATTAAATCAATAAATTCGAAATTACTCACCTTCTCTCTCTAGAAATTTCTCCAAAATCCTTGAAACTCAAACCAAGCTCAACTTTACTCCAAATCACAAACCAATCTACATATTCATCCAAAATCAACCTATAAAAAACATAACTAAGCCTTACCTTCCATCTATTAAAGAATCAAACAAATCTAGGAAAAACCCTAGAATTCCAAAACTATGAAAACTCACCTCAAACCTTCAAATCTTCCTTGATTCCACCTTGATTCTTGACATGCTTCATGAATCCATGGAAAACCAAGCAAAAACCTTAACAAATCTCCTTCTCTCTCTAAGTTTCTCACTCTTTCTCTCTCTTCTCGGGCTCTCCAAATGATAGAATGCAGAAATGTCGGACTCTGTTTCTTAAAAACTGATTTCCCGATAGCCGTCCGGACGCCCTAAGCATCCGTCCGGACGGATTACTATTCCCGTAACACACTGCCCTCACTCTAGGCATATTCGTCTGGACACCCAATTATCCGTCCGGATGGATTACTGTTCACAGAACCCACTGCCTTGAATCAAGGCATATCCGTCCGGACGACCAATTATCCGTCCGGACGGATCACTGTTCATAGAACCCAATTTTTCTTCTCAAATTATTTTTCGGCTCGGTCTAAGCTTCGATTTGATATATTATGGGCCCGAAAGGGACATGTACACTAAAAGTTATGACCCATTTACCAAACCATGCTCAAAACTATTTTTCCATGATTCCGCACTTCACGGATCATCCGTAATTCGACTCAAAATTAATTTTTTTGGGTCGGGATTTCACAGCAACAGAGATGGAATTAGTGCATGGGCGCCTAGGCGCACTCTGCCTAGCCGCACTTTCTGTGCACGCCCAGGATAGTTCCCAGAGTAGCGGGCTTGTGGAGGAATTCATGACTTGGGCGCCTAGGTGCAACCCGAGGCTTTAAGAGGCAGTTACGCGACCAGAACTTGAATCCTTGGTGGAAGTTCCGAATTTTAGAGAGAGAGAGTGAGAAAAATAGAGAGTTAAAGGGAGATTCTTGAGAGATTTCAAGGATTGAAGCTTGGATTGAAGGATAGAAGAAGATTCAAGAGGAGTGTCACAAAGTTGGAGGGATTTGAGGTAAGTTCCTAGTTTTCCATAAAACCTAGGGTTTTTGTAATTTCGAATGGAACTTCGAATGGGTGTTTTAGAATGACTATAGAGGTTGATTCAAGTCTATCTATGGTGATATATACTAGGTTGTTTGAAGATTTGGTGGATTGAAGGCTTGAAGGCTTGAACTTAGCATATTTGGGTTCTAGAGAGAGAAAGGTAATTTTCTCTTGAGTTGTTGGTTTGATTTATGTTGATTATGGTTATGAGGGATTAATTTGTGTGATTGGGTGATGAATTTGCTATATGGTAGGTTCAGAAACTCAAACCCTAGTATTTCTGAAAAACTTGTAGCTTGTGATAGCTTGGAATTGAGGTAGGGATTCTTAACCCATTTTCATTTTGTATCATATTGTTTTCTCTGAAGAGCGTTGTAATTCCTCATTGGTCTTTAATCTTTGTGTTCTTGCCTAAATTGTTCCTTAGGAAGAACGAACCTTCTTGTTGATTATTATTGAATTGCATACCCTTTGAATGCTTAATCATCTATTGGGCATGATAATCCTCGTTCATGCATCATGTAGTTGTGTATATATATAGGATTATTATATAGATGAACTCCTCCTTCATGAAATTATTTGACATAAATTATAGACACATCGGGTCTACGAGTATGGACTCGTAGTATCCTTAGGTTATACTTTTGTGATGATGTTGGATACTGAATGGGCACATTGTTTCCGGAATTGGGATTTCCATTGTGTAGGTGCACCGATAGTCGTTTCGGGACAAAGTGCAAGGGTTTCGATGATTTTCCGGAATATTAGTTGCCTGGTGCCAGGCGCTGTAGGGTGTAGCCCAAGGTTATGCATTTTTGTGACATTTTAGGATGTCATGTTGCTGCATTGAGCTTGTTTCAATATTCAGCCTTTATGTTCTTTATGATTCGTTTTATTTTCCCTACTGAGCCCCCTGCTCACCCTATTCCTTTCCTGTATCCTTCAGGTGAGACTGGTGCTGAGAACCTGGCTGTGGATCAGTAGGAGGCGGCGTGACATGGAAGGCCACCCTAGGAGCACTAGGATTTGTGTTTGGTTGTTTGAGAACCTTGGTTATGAATTAAGTATATATAGTACTTTTATTGGTTGACTATTATGTTGTTTAAATACCTTTTCGGTAGGTTGGATGGATGGTCGGGAGGTATGCCGTGTGATTAGGACTCCCGTACCTGGATAGTGGACCTTGGGTTCGGATTGATAGACTTTGATAGTCTTTGATGATATTATTGATATGAATATGCTTTGCTTATTGATTGCATCTGATTAGGAGGCCTGAGGCCCTGTTAGGCTGCAGAACTTCTCTGATTATTATTGATTATCTTTCACGTGTTAAGTGAGATGTGACTCCAGGTTGGCACCCTCCGATATACGGGGAGGTGCTGTCGGATTTCTGATAGAATCCGGGGTTAGGATGGCGTGTGGTGAAGTCCATAGTGACGGAGTACACGCCTAAAGTGGCGCTCCCGGCTCTGTGCTTGGAATTTGGGTCGAGGCGTAACAGTTGGTCTTTTGACAACGAAACAATCTATGAAGCGTATAATAGTACATTTGAACAAAGAGAAAAAAAAAGTGCACATCTATCAACTTTGATGGTTCGAAATTCCTCAATTCTATTCATGGAGGAGTTTGTAATGATTTTGCCCATTTGGGAACGAAAGTCGGTCTTTTGACAACGAAACAATATACGGAGCCTATACCCATAAAATTTGACATAAAATAACAATAAACATAGTACGCCTACCAACTTTTATGGTTCAAAATTTCTCAACTTTCTCCATAAAGATGTTTTTAACGGCTTTCTCTAATTGAGAACGAAAGTTTGTCTTTTGGCAAAGAAATATTCTACAAAGCGTATACTAGTAAATTTAGACATAAAGCAACAACAAAAAGTATACACCTATCGACTTTGATGGTTCGGATTTTCTCAATTCTGTCCATGGAGGAGCTTTTAATGGTTTTTTTCCATTTGAGAACAAGAGTTGGTCTTTTGGCAACGAAACATTCTACGGAGACTATACTCATAAAATTTGACATAAAATAACAAAAAAAGTGCATAACGATCAAATTTTGTAGTTCGAAATTGCTCAATGCTCTCCAAGGAGAATCTTTTAAGGGTATTGTCCATTTGAGAACAATTGTTGGTCTTTTGTCAATGAAACAATCTACGGAGCCTATACTTGTCGAATTGGACATAAAATAACAATAAAAAGTATACACCAACCAACCGTGATGGTTCGGAATTGCCCAACTCTTTCTATAGAGGAGCTTTTAACAATTTTGTCCAATTGAGAATCAAAGTTGGTCTTTTGACAACGAAATAATCTACGAAGCGAATACTAGTAAATTTGGACATAAAAAATAATAAAAAAGTGTACACCAACCAACCTTGATGGTTCAGAATTGCCTAGCTCTCTCTCCAAAAAATAACTTTTAACGGTTTTTTCCAATTGAGAACGAAAGTCATTCTTTTGAAAACGAAGGAATCTATGAAGCATATAATAGTAAGTTTGGACATAAAACAACAATAAAAAGGGTACAACAATAAAAAGGGTATAACTATCAACTTTGATTGTTCAGAATTGCTCAAATCCCTCCATGGAGAAGTTTTTAATGGTTTTGTCTATTTGGGAACGTAAGTTGTTCTTTTGGCAAGGAAAAAATCTATGAAGCTTATACTTGTAAAATTTGACATAATATAACAGTAAAAAATGTACACCGACAAACTTTGACTATTCAAAATTGCTCAACTCTCGCAATAGAGCGAAAGTTTGTCTTTAACCCTATTGTCTAATTGAGAACGAAAGTTTGTCTTTTGCTAACGAAACAATCTACGAATCGTATACTAGTAAACTTGAAAATAAAGCAACAACAAAAAGTGTACACCTATCAACTTTGATGGCTTGGAATTTCTCAAATCTCTTCATGGATGAGCTTTTAATGGTTTTGATCATTTTGCAATGAAAGTTGATCTTTTGGCTACAAAAGAATCTACGGAGCCTATACTTTTAAAATTTTATATAAAATAACAATAAAAAATGTACACTAACCAACTTTAATGGTTCGAAATTGTTGAACTCTCTCGATAGAAAAACTTTTAACTCTCTTGTCCAATTGAGAATGAAAGTTTGTCTTTTGCCAACGAAACAGTTTATGAATCGTATACTAGTAAACTTGGAAATAAAGCAATGATAAAAAGTGTACAACTATTAACTTTGATGGTTCAGAATTGCTCAAATCTCTCCATGGATGAGCTTTTAACGGATTTTTCCATTTTGGAACAAAAGTTGGTCTTTTGATAATGAAACAATCTACGGAGTCCATACTTGTAAAATTTGACATAAAATAATAATAAAAATGTACACCGACCAACTTTGATTGTTCGAAATTGGTCAACTCTCTCGATAAAGGAGGCTTTAATCCCACTGTCCAATTGAGAACGAAAACTGGTTTTTTGCCAACGAAACAATCTACGAATTATATACTAGTAAACTTGGAAATAAAGCAACAATAAAAAGTGTACACCTATCAACTTTGATTGTTCGGAATTGCTCAAATCTCTTTCAGGAGGAGCTTTTAATGGTTTTTTCCATTTGGGATCAAAAGATGGTCTTTAGACAACGAAACAATCTGCGGAGCCCCTACTTGAGAAATTTGATATAAAATAACAATAAAAAATGTATACCGACCAACTTTAATGGTTTGAAATTTCTCAACTCTTTCGATAGAGGAGGTTTTAACTTTCTTGTCCAATTGAGAACGAAAGTCGGTCTTTTGCCAACGAAAAAATTTAAGAATCGTATACTAATAAACTTGGAAATAAAGCAATAATAAAAAGTATACACTTATCAACTTTGATGGTTCAAAATTTCTCAAATCTCTCCATGGAGGAGCTTGTAACGGTTTTTTCTATATTGAAACAAAAGTTGCTCTTCTGACAATGAAAAAATCTACTGAGTCTATACTTGTAAAATTTGACATAAAATAACAATAAAAATGTACATCGACCAACTTTAATGGTTTGAAATTGGTCAACTCTCTCGATAGAAGAGCTTTTAATCCCGTTGTTCAATTGAGATCAAAAGTTGGTCTTTTGACAATGAAGCAATATACGAAACGTATATTAGTAAATTTTGACATAAAGTAACAATAAAAGTGTTTACCAATCAAATTTGATAGTTTGAAATTGCTCAACTTTGCCCATGGACATGCTTTAAATGATTTTTTTCGTTAGGGAAAAAAAGTTGGTCTTTTGGCAAAAAACAAATCTACAGATTCTATACTTGTAAAATTTAACATAAAATAACAATAAAAAAATGTATACCGACCAAATTTGATGGTTCGCAATTGCTCAACTCTCTCAATAGAGGAGCTTTTAACGGTTTTGTCCAACTGTCATCCAAAGTTGACCTTTTGACAATGAAACAATTTACGAAACATATACTTGTAAATTTCGATACAAAGCAACAGTAAAAAGTGTTTTGCGATCAAATTTGATAGTTCGAACTTGCTCAACTCTCCCCATGGAGGACCTTTTAACGGTTTCGTCCATTTGGGAATGAAAGTTGTTCTTTTGGCAACGAAACAATCTACAGAGCCTATGCTTGTAAAATTTGACATAAAATAACAATTAAAAGTCTACACCACCAACTTTGATGGTTTGAAATTGCTTAAATCTCTCGATAGAGAAGCTTTTAACAGTTTTATCAATTGAGATCGAAAGTTTGTCTTTTGACAACAAAACAATTTACGAAGCATATACAGGTAAATTTGGACATAAGTGTACAATAAAAAGTGCACACCTATCAACTTTGATGGTTCAGAATTACTCAATTTTTTTTATAGAGGAGCTTTTAACGATTTTGCCCATTTGGGAACAAAAGTTGATCTTTTGGAAACGACGCAATCTACATTGCCTATCCTCGTAAAATTTGACATAAAATAATAATTAAAAGTGTACACCAACCAACTTTGATGATTCAAAATTTCTCATCTCTCTCCATGGAGGAGCTATTAACGGTTTTTTTCCAATTGAGATAGAAAGTTGCTCTTTTGACAACGAAACAATCTACGAAGCATATACTATTACTTTTGGACATAAAGAAACAATAAAAATTGCACACCTATCAACTTTGATAGTTCGGAATCACTCAATTCTCTTCATGGATGAGCTTTTAACGGTTTTGTCCAATTGAGATTGAAAGCTGGTCTCTTGACAATGACGCAATGTATGAAGTATATATTGATAAATTTGAACATAAAGCAACAGTAAAAAGTGTTCACCAATCAAATTTCATAGTTCGAAATTGCTCAACTCTACCCATGGAGGAGCTTTCAAAGGTTTTTTTCATTTGCGAACGAAAGTTGGTCTTTTGACAACAAAATAATATACAGAACCTATACTCGTAAAATTTAACATAAAATAATAATAAAAAGTGTACATCAACCAACTTTGATGGTTAGAAATTGTCAACTCTCTCGATACCCTATTGTTCAATTTAGAATGAAAGTTCGTCTTTTGCCAACAAAAGAATCTATGAATATTATGCTAGTAAACTTGGAAATAAAGTGACAATAAAAAGTTTACATCTATCATCTTTGATGGTTCGAAATCGCTCAAATATGTCCATGGAGGAGCTTTTAATGGTTTTGTTCCTTTTGAAATGAAAATTGGTATTTTGGCAACGAAACAATCTACAGACCCTATACTTGTAAAATTCTCAAATCTCTCCACGGAGGAGCTTTTAACAGTTTTTTTCCATTTTAGAACGAAAGTTGGTCTTATGACAACGAAACAATTTACAAAGCCTATACTTGTAAATTTTGACATAAAATAACAATAAAAATTATACACCTACTAAGTTTGATGGTTCAAAATTGCTCAAGTCTCTCGATAGAGGAGCTTTTAAAGGTTTTGGTTGCTTCCATTGCTTGTTGGGATATTGCTTGTAGTTGAACAACTTGTGATTAGTGGATTCTAGGTATACTTTTGATAGTTAATTTTCAAGAATAGCAATCTATCCATGCACTGTTTATATAGCTAGACTCCAAATTTTGATATGAATGTTTGATATAGTGTTTATTAAGGTGTTGTGATATTGCATACCAAATTTAGTTGTAATCCCACTTTAATTGCTGGGTCAAATATTATCTACTTGGTTGGTTGACATATTTGTACTCTTGACACAGTTCTGATCATTTGTGAGTTTTTAGGTTGTGATTCTATATTTGGGGTTTATACTTAGATTTTGGAGACACAATTCACTCCCCCTTCTCTTTTGTTAGCCTAGTGATTTTGTACACCTATCAATTTTGATTTGGAATTACTCAACTCTCTCCATAGAGAATATTTTAACAACGAGGAGCTAAAAACCCTATTGTCCAATTGAGAATCAAAGTTTCACTTTTGCCAACGAAACAATCAACGAATTGTATACTAGTAAACTTCGAAATAAAGCAACAACCAAAAGTGTACACCTATCAACTTTGATGGTTCAAAATTTCTCAAATTTCTCATGAAGGAGCTTTTAACGATTTTGTCCATTTTGGAACAAAAGTTGGTTTTTTGCCAACCAAACAATCTACGAAGCCTATAGTCATAAAATATGACACAAAATAACAATCAAAAGTTTACACCAACCAACTCTCTCCATAGAGAAGCTTTTCACGGTTTTATCCAATTGAGAACAAAAGTTTTTCTTTTGGCAACGAAACAATCTATGAAGCGTATCTAGTAAATTTGGACATAAAGCAACGATAAAAAGTGTTCACCGATCAAATTTGATAGTTTAAAATTGCTCAACTCTCCCCATGGAGGAGTTTTAACAGTTTTGTCCATTTGGGAACAAAAGTTGGTCTTTTGGCAACGAAACAATCTACAGAACCTATACTCGTAAAATTTGACATAAAATAACAATAAAAATTGTAGACCGACTAACATTGATGGTTTGAAATTGTTCAAATCTCTCGATAGAGGAGCTTTTAAAGATTTTCTCCAATTGGGATCGAAAGTTGATCTTTTGAAAACGAAACCATCTACAAAGCGTATACTAGTAAATTTGGACTTAAAGCAACAATAAAAATTGTTCACTGATCAAATTTGATAATTCGAAAATGCTCAACCCTGCCCATGGAGGAGATTTTAACGATTTTTTCCATTTGGGAACGAAAGTGGTCTTTTAGCAACAAAACAATCTACAGAGCCTATACTCATAAAATTTAACATAAAATAACAATAAAAAGTGTACACTGACCAACTTTTATGGTTTGAAATCGCTAAACTCTCTCAATAGAGGAGCTTTTAACGGTTTTCTCCAATTGAGATTGAAGGTTGATCCTTTTGACTACGAAGCATATACTAAAAAATTTGGACACAAAGAAACAATAAAAATTTAACACCAATAAACTTTGATGGTTCGGAATTGCTTAATTCTCTTCATGGATGAGCTTTTAACGATTTTGTCCATTTGGGAAAGAAAGTTGGTCTTTTGGCATCAAAACAATATACGGAGCCTATGCTTATAAAATTTGACATGCAATAACAATAAAAAAAGTGTACACCAACCAACCTTGATGGTTCGGAATTGCTCAACTCTTTCCATGTAGGAGCTTTTAACGATTTTGCCCATTCGGAAACAAAAGTTGGTCTTTTGTCAAGGAAACAATATACGGAGCCTATGCTCATAAAATTTGACATGAAATAACAATAAAAATAGTACGCCAATCAACTTTGATGGTTCGAGATTGCTCAAATCTCTCAATAGAGGATGTTTTAATCCTATTGTCCAATTGAGAACGAAAGTTGGTCTTTTGAAAATGAAACATTCTACGAATCATATACTAGTAGACTTGGAAATAAAGCAATAATAAAAATTGTACACCTACCAACTTTGATAGTTCGAAATTGCCAAACTTTTTTATAGACGAGCTTTTAACGGTTTTGTCCAAGTTAGAAATAACGTTGGTATTTTGACAACAAAATAATATACGAAGCGAATACTAGTAAATTTGGACATAAAACAACAATAAAAAGTGTACACCAACAAACCTTTATGGTTCAGAATTGACCAACTCTCTCCATAGAGGAGCTTTTAACGGTTTTATCCAATTGAGAACGAAAGTCGGTCTTTTGGTAACGAAGGAATCTATAAAGCGTATACTGGTAAGTTTGGACATAAAGCAACAATAAAAAGGGTACAACTATCAACTTTGATTGTTCGGAATTGGTCAACTCTCCCAATGGAGAATCTTTTAACAGCTTTGTCTATTTGTGAACGGAAGTTAGTCTTTTGTCAACGGAAATAAATACGGAGCCCATACTCGTAAAATTTGACATAAAATAACAAAAAAAGGTGTACATCGACCAACTTTGATAGTTAAAAATTGTTGACCTCTCGATAGAGGAGTTGTTAAAAGTTTTGTCTAATTGAGAACAAAAGTTGGTTTTTTCCTACAAAACAATCTACGAATCGTATACTAGTAAACTTGGAAATAAAGAAACAATAAAAAGTATACACTTATCAACTTTGCTGGTTCGAAATTGTCCAAATCTCTCCAAGGAGGAGCTCCTAACGATTTTGTCTATTTTGGAATGAAAGTTGGTTTTTTGGTAACGAAATAATCAATGGAGCCTATACTTCTAAAATTTGACATAAAATAACAATAAAAATGTACACCGATCAACTTTGATGGTTTGAAATTGCTCAACGCTCTCGATAGAGGAGCTTTTAGCCCTATTGTCCAATTGAGAACGAAAGTTGGTCCTTTTGCAACGAAACAATCTTTGAATCATTTACTAGTAATTTTGAAAATAAAAGAACAATAAAAAGTATACACCTACCAATTTTGATGGTTCAGAATAGCTCAAATCTCTTCATGGAGGAGCTTTGAACAGTTTTTTCCATTTAGGAACGAAAGTTGGTCTTTTGGCATCAAAATAGTCTATGGAGCCTATACTTATAAAATTTGACATAAAATAACAATAAAAAGTGTACACCAACCAACCTTGATGGTTTGGCATTGCTCAACTCTTTCCATGTTGGAGCTTTTAACGATTTCGCCCATTGGGGAACAAAAGTTGGTCTTTTGTTAACGAAACAATATACGGAGCCTATGCTCATAAAATTTGACATGAAATAACGATAAAAATAGTACACCAATCAACTTTAATGGTTCGAGATTGCTCAATTCTCTTGATAGAGAAGCTTTTAACCCTATTGTCCAATTGAGAATGATAGTTGCTCTTTTGCAAACGGAACATTCTACGAATCGTATACTGGGAAACTTGGAAATAAAGCAACAATAAAAATTGTACACCTATCAAATTTGATAGTTGGGAATTTCCAAATTCTCGTCATAGACGAGCTTTTAACGGTTTTGTCCAATTTAGAAATAAAGTTGGTCTTTTGACAACAAAATAATCTACAAAGCGAATACTAGTAAATTTGAACATAAAGCAACAATAAAAGTGGTTTACCAACAAACCTTGATCGTTCAGAATTGCCCAACCCTCTCCATAGAGGAGCTTCTAACGGTTTGTCCAATTGAGAACGAAAGTTGGTCTTTTGACAACAAAACTATTAGGATACATATCCTAAGCTTATTGATACTTGTGTAATAGGACTAGATGTAACTACATTTAAGCTTAACATGTAGGCTCTAGGTTACTTGATCTGTCAATCTTTGAGTGTGGATAGAACTCTAAGTATACAATGACTTTGGTATACGATTCTTAGATGTTTCATTCTGATGTTTTCTATCCTAATTAAGATATACCTCTCAGGTGATTGTAATGAAAATAAATTTCTCATCTAGGTATCACTTGAGTAGTTGGGATTAGAATGGACTCTATGGGACAGCTAGTGGATAAAGGTTTATCTCCTACTATTTTCGGTGATTTTATGAGGATTGTTTTTATCGAGATGTCTATTTTGACACAAGTTGTTTATTATCTGATGGAGATAATAATGATCAATATTTTATCTTGATATCAAGAGGAGCTGGTCGCCTATATAAAGAGACATCCTGTAGACAAAAACTGTCGAAGCTTTTGAGAGGTTTGTGTTTGAGAGAGATCTTGTTTTTATAAACTTTGAGTTTTCATTGTTTCATTCCTTTTGAGTGATTTGTGAGCTTGTGAAGTCTTTATTAATCAAGAGAGAATGAGTTATTAGTCATTGAGTGCTGTTTGTTCATCATTCTTAAGTTGATCCAGCTGAGGAATAAGAAGAACACCGTTTTGTACATTTGGTGTAACTTGTTGCTCTGGTTATCTGAACTTGGATCTTACATCCACAATAAAGCCTCTTTAAGGAGTCAAGAGCATTTCAAATCATCATTGGTGTGTTGATTTGGCTTGAAGCATATGCTGAGTCAAGTTGTACAATCGAGTCGTAGGTAATGATAAGTTGTAAGCTTTTTCTCATATATTGGATTGCTTCAAAGGTTGGTCGCTTATAGACTCGAGATTTTTTTCCCCGTTGGGGTTTCCTTGTTAAGTTATTATGTTCATTTGATTTTGTTTTTCTATATTATGTTATCTAACGTGTTGGCAAATGTCTTTCATATTCTCAATTAAGGGAATGCCAACAATGGAGACTAGATCAAATCAAATACCACAATTCGATAGATGAAACTATTCGTATTGGAAAGCACCAATGAGAGCATACTTGAAGTCCATTGACGAACATGTTTGGATGTCAATAGAAAAAGGGTATTGCACACTTGAATCTATTGATGATAAAGGTAATAAAATTCATAAACCTTAGGAATTATGGACTAAAGATGTTCTCGAAAGTTCATAATGATAGTAAAACTATGAATGCTTTATTTTCTAGTTTGAGTATTTCTGAGTTTCCCATGATATCAAATTGTGATAAAGCTAAAGTTGGTTTGGATTTACTAGAAGTAACACATGAAGGGACAAATCTTGTCAAACGGTCAAAGATTCAACAGCTAACTTCTAGCTTTGAAAGTCTGAAGATGGAAGAAAATGAAGTATTTGAAGATTTCTATGCAAAGTTGAGTGATATTGTTAATACATTATTCACTCTTAGTGAACCAATCAAATCTAGCAAGGTGATACACAAAATTCATCGATCTTTACCAAAAAGATACATGATAAAAATGGCAGCAATTGAGGAGAGCAAAGATATTGACCAAATCAAGGTAAAAGAACGTGTTGGATCTTTACAAACTTTTGAGGTAAACTTTCTTAAATCAAAGAAATCTAAAGGTGTTGCTCTTTACTCTAATGATGAGACTAACAATGCTTCTAGTGAGTTGTTGCTTTTAACTAAAAATTGTAAGAAGTTCATGAAGAACCCACTACTCAGAAAGAGGGTGTGGCAGTAAAAACACCACGACCTCGGCCCAACTCCTTACCTCGGCCATGTTTAGCCGGACCGGCAGCGATAGCGGCTTTCTTTTTCATGCTCAGCTCGGGCTCCTCTTTAGTTCTTCTCTTCTGGCCCAGAGTTCCCGTCCTCTTTTGCATCCTCAAGTAATCAGCAGTCAACGACATATCTAAAAGAGATAGCAAAAAGTTAGAAACATAAGTAACAAAGCAGATAAGAACCGAGCAAGAAAAGGTTCCCACCTTGCATAGCTTGCTCAGACCTATGAGCCCTTGTAAATTCTATAGCTCGGCATACAATGTAGATAGAAAGTTTAGTGAAGTGTCGCTTGAGGCTGAGTTACCAATCAAGCTCCTCAAAAGAAAGTTGGGGCAGATGTTTAAACTTGCTAAATTTGGGGAGTGCCCATGAGGTCCTAAAAGGGAGAACCTCCCCTTCACCCAAATGCATCTGAACAAAAAAATAACTAGATTTCCAATGATGATTGGACGAAGAATATTTCAGGGTAACCAAACCCTTCTTAAACTTTAAATAACATAACCCGGGGTTCCTCAGGGCCCTCCATAAGAAAAAAATGTGCTTGAGGACACTAGAAGAGAAAGGAACACGGAGCTCATCACAGTAATGAAGTATTGTGCCGAGAAAGACCCAAGAGTTGGGGAGCTAATCAGGTCGGACAAATATCAAACTCAGTAAAAATGAAGCATATGGCAAAAGCCAAAGGAACCCGACACCCATAGGAAAGAGCAGTGGTGGAAATCTCAAATTCCCCATACTGAGGATTAAAATGAGAGACCCCCTCAGGCACAGGCCTGCAAGGGTAGCGAATACCGAACAACTTACGTTGGTTTTCTACATCGGAAATGGTGAGACTACAACTTAAGTTTCTTGGTTTCCAAGTACCATCACCTGCTGCTCAGGCTTTCTATAGGGGAGCCTCAAACCCAGGTGGGGTAAAGAAAGGACGCTCTACTAGAGGAAGCCTAAGGTTTGCCCTAACAAGAAGAGAAGTGGAGGTAGAAGGAGAAGAACCTAGGTCGACATCCTGTGATATATTAATATCGCTATCCAAAGAAAGAGAAGACATTTCTCGTACCTAGAAATGAAGACGAGGACAAGGAATAAGGTAACCTTGGTAAGAGAAGAACGTGATTGCTCAGTGCTCTCTAAGCTCAGGCCTCTCAAATTTGACAGTAAGTGACTGTCGAAAGTGATGTCTTCACTATTTATAGTAGAAGACCACACCGATCAACAGATCCGATCACGAGACCCTTGGCATCCTCTAATCTGAACCGAAAACCCTCTACTTATCGTAAAACTATTAGATCATTTCAGATTCAATCCGGACCATCCAAAGCCTTGTCATCAATGCCACCCTCGGGCAAGCCAATGTCATAAAAACGACAGCTAAGCTAGGCCTATCATTGGTCATTTCTAACAACCAATCACATGTCTAATGGGGTAAATGATGATGATAATTACCATCTCCAATAAGAATAGGACACGTAGCAAAACTGTCAGCATCTTAACACTCTCTACCCCTAGTTTGTTGCTCAGTACTGAGAAACGTAGTGCTTTTCTCGGGTCCCTATTTTCGGAACAGTAACTGGATTCTGGTAAAACAGTAACTTCTCCATTTGACAATGAACTATTCACCACCACATGCATTCTATTAATGGAAGGCACCCTCACTATATAAAGGGAGTTACCCCACAGGTAAAAGGGATCATCACTCTTTCACTCAAATACCATTTTACACATTTCCCAAGAACACCGAGCAGTATTCTTTGGAGAGTTAATCTGTGCTCGCGTCTAACTTAAGCATCGGAGTGCCAACGCCAGAGAACACTCTCTGACAAGCTCTTAGCTTACGTTTGCTCGTCGTTGGAACCTTACTGGTTTGAAACGTCATCACGTACAAAAGCTCCTCCATAAATTGTACAAAATCGTTAAAAGCTCATTTTATTTCAAATTTTATAAGTATAGGTTTTGTAAATTGTTTCGTTGCCAAGAGACTAACTTTCGATCCCAAATGGACAATTTTGTTAAAAGATCATATTTTGGAGAGACTTGAGCAATTTTGAACTATAAATTTTTATCAGTGTGCACTTTTTATTGGTATTTTATGTCAAATTTTAAAAGTATAGGCTCCGTATATTGTTTATTGCCAAAAGAGCAACTTTCCATTCCAAATGAGCAAAATCGTTAAAATCTCACACATGGAGGGAGATGAGAAATTTCGAACCATCAATGTTGGTCAGTGTACATTTTTTATTATTATTTTATGTCAAATTTTAGGATTATAGGCTTCATATATTATTTCCTTGCCAAAAGACCAACTTTCGTTCCCAATTGGACAAAATCGTTAAAAGCTTCTTTATGGAGAGAGTTGGAAAATTTCAAACAATCAAAGTTGGTCGATGTACTATTTTTATTGTTACTTTTTGAGTATAAGCTCTGTATATTGTTTTGTTGACAAAAGACCAACTTTTGTTCCAAATGGGCAAAATCGTTAAAAACTCATACATGGACAGAGTTGAGCAATACCAAACCATCAAGTTTGGTCGGTGTACACTTTTTATTATTATTTTATGTCAAATTTTATGAGTATAGGCTCTGTAGATTGTTTTGTTGCCAAAAGATGAACTTTCGTTCCCAAATGGACAAAACCGTTAAAAGCTCCTCCATGGACAGTGTTGAGCAATTCTTAACCATTAAAGTTGATAGGTGTACCCTTTTTATTGTTAGATTTTGTCCAAATTTACTAGTATACACTTCGTAGATTATTTCGTTGCCAAAAGACCAACTTTCGTTCTCAATTGTACAAAATCGTTAAAAGCTCATCTATCGAGAGAGTCGGGCAATTCCAAACCTTCAAGGTTGGTCGGTGTACATTTTTTATTGTTATTTTATTTCAAATTTTATAAGTATAGGCTTTGTAGATTGTTTCGTTGCCAAGAGACTAACTTTCGATCCCAAATGAACAATGCCGTTAAAAGATCATCTTTTGGAGGGAGTTGAGCAATTTTGAACTATAAAATTTTATTTGTGTGCACTTTTTATTGTTATTTTATGTCAAATTTTATGAGTCTAGGCTCCGTATATTGTTTCGTTCCCGAAAGAGCAACTTTCCTTTCCAAAAGGGCATTATCGTTGAAGGCTCATACATGGGCAAAATCGTTGAAAGCTCATACATGGAAAGAGTTGAACGATTCTGAATTATTAAGGTTGGTTAGTGTACATATTTTATTGTTATTTAATGTCAAATTTTAGGAGCATAGGCTTCGTAGATTGTTTCGTTGCCAAAAGACCAATTTTTGTTCCCAATTGGACAAAATCGTTAAAAGCTTCTTTATGGAGAGACTTTGTGACAATTTTGAACCATCAAAGTTGGTGGGTGTACTATTTTTATTGTTATTTTATGAGTATAAGATTCGTATATTATTTCATTGATAAAAGACCAATTTTCGTTCCTAATTGGGCAAAATCATCAAAAGCTCATACATGTAAAGAGTTAGCAATTCTCAACCATTAAGGTTGGTCGGTGTACACTTTTTATTGTTATTTTATGCAAATTTTATGAGTATAGGCTCCGTAAATTATTTCATTGCCAAAAGACTAACTTTCCTTCCCAAATGGACAAAATCGTTAAAAGCTCCTCCATGGACAATGTTGAACAAATCTAAACCAACAAAGTTGATAGGTATACCCTTTTTATTTTTACATTTTGTCCAAATTTACTAGTACGCACTTCGTAGATTATTTTGTTGACAAAAGGCTAACTTTCATTCACAATTGGACAAAACCGTTAAAAGTTTCTTTATGGAAAGAGTTGGGAAATTTCGAACCCTAAAAGTTGGTCGGTGTACTATTTTTATTGATATTTTATTTTAAATTTTATGAGTATAAGCTCCATATATTGTTTCGTTGACAAAAGACCAACTTTTGTTCCAAATGAGCAAAATAGTTAAAAGCTCATACATGGAAAGAGTTGAGAATTATCGAACCATCAAGTTTGGTCAGTCTACATTTTTTATTGTTATTTTATGTAAAATTTTGGTAGTATAGGCCCCGTAGATTGTTTCATTGCGAAAAGACCAACTTTCATTCCCAAATTGGACAAAACCGTTAAATTCTCCTCCGTGAAAAGAATTGAGTAATTTTGAGCAATCAAATTTGATAAGTGTGCAATTTTTATTATTTCTTTATGTCCAAATTTACCAGAATACGCTTCGTAGATTGTTTCCCTGTCAAAAGACCAACTTTCGATTTCAATTGGACAAAAACGTTAAAAGCAACTCTATATTGAGAGTTGAGCAATTTTGAATTAGCAAAGTTAGTTGGTGTACACTTTTTTTATTATTTTATATCAAATTTTACGAGTACAGGCTCTATAAATTGTTTTTTTCTGAAAAAGACCGACTTTCGTTCCCAATTAGACAAAACCGTTAAAAGCTCATCCATGAGGAGAACTGAGTAATTTTTGACCATCAAAGTTAATAAGTGTGCACTTTTTAATGTTTCTTTATGTTCAATTTTTCCAGTATAGCTTCGTAGATTGTTTCGTTGTCAAAAGACAAACTTTCAATCTGAATTCAACAAAAACGTTAACACCTCCTCTATCGAGAGAGTTGAGCAATTCAAAACCATCAACGTTTCTCGGGGTACACTTTTTATTGTTGCTTTATGTCCAAATTTACTAATATGCATTTCATAGATTGTTTCGTTGCCAAAACAACAACTTTCGTTCTCTATTGGAAAAATTCGTAAAAGGCTTCTTTGTGGAGAGAGTTGGGCTATTTCGAATTTTCAAAGTTGGTTGGTGTACTATTTTTATTGTTATTTTATGAGTATAGGCTTCATATATTGTTTCATTGATAAAAGACCAAATTTCGTTCCCAAATATGTAAAATCGTTAAAAGCTCCTACATGGACAGAGTTGAGCAATACCAAACCATCAAGGTTGTTCCATGTACACTTTTCATTATTATTTTATGTCAAATTTTAGGATTATAGGCTTCGTAGATTGTTTCGTTGCCAAAAGACCAACTTTCGTTCTCAAATGGACAAAGTTGTTAAAAGCTCCTCCATTGAAAGAATTGAGTACTTCTGACACATCAAATTTGATAGGTGTGCAATTTTTTTTATTTCTTTATGTCCAAATTTACGAGTATACACTTCGTAGAGTATTTCGTTGTCAAAAGATCAACTTTCGATCTCAATTGGACAAAACCGTTAAAAGCTCCTCTATCTTGAGAGTTCAGCGATTTTGAACCATCAAAGTTGATGGGTGTGCACTTTTTATTGTTTCTTTATATCCAATTTTACTAGTATACACTTCCCAAATTTTTTCTTTGCCAAAAGACTAACTTTCGTTCTCAATTGGATAAAACCGTTAAAAGCTTCTTGATGGATAGGGTTGGGCAATTTCGAACCATCAAAATTGGTATGTGTACTATTTTTATTGTTATTTTATGTCAAATTTTATGTGTATAGAATCCGTATATTACCTTATTGATAAAATACCAACTTTCATTCCAAATTGGGCAAAATCGTTAAAAACTCCTACATGGAAAGAGTTATGCAGTTATGAACATCAAGGTTGGTCCGTGTACAAGTTTTATTGTTATCTTATGTCAAATTTTACGAGTATAGGCTCCGTAGATTGTTTCGTTGCTAAAAGACCAACTTTTGTTTCCAAATGGACAAAACCGTCAAAAGCTCATCCATAAAAAAAATTGAGTAATTCTGAACCATCAATGTTTATAGGTGCGCAACTCTTATTATTTCTTTATGTCCAAATTTACCAGTATTTGTTTTGTACATTATTTTCAAGAATATGAAAGACCTTTGTCAATATGTTAGACAACGTAACAAGGAAAAACAAAATCAAATGAAAACAACAATTTATTGAGGAAACCTCAACAGGAAAAAAACCTCGAGTCTATAAGTGATCAACCTTTTAAGCAATCCACTATATGATGATTTGAAGTGATCAACACACCAATGATGATTTGAAGGCTCTTGACTCCTTCAAGAAGACTTTGTTGTGGATCTAAGATCCAAGTAACCTTCAGGTAACCAGAGGAGCAAGTTACACCAGATGTGCAAAACAATGTTCTTCTTCCTCCTTAGTTGGATCGACTTGAGAAGGATGAACGAATAGCACTCAATCACTAATAACTCATTCTCTCTTGATTAATAAAGAACTGACATGCTCACAAATCACTCAAAGATAATGAAACAATGAAAATTCAAAGCTTACAAAAACAAGATCTCTCTCAAACATAAACCTCTCAAAACCTTCGACAATTTTTCTTTATGGGATGTCTCTTTATATAGACGACTAGCTCCCCTTGAAATCAAGATAAAATATCGATCATTATTATCTCCATCAGATAATAAACAACCTGTATCAAAATAAATAAAAGAGACGTTTATCTCAATAAAAACAATCTAGATAAAATCAGCCAAAATAGTAGGAGATAAACATTTATCCACTGGCTATCCCATAGAATCCATTCTAATCTCAACTACTCAAGTGATATCTAGATGAGGAATTTCGTTGCACACAATCACTTGAGAGGTATCTCTTAATTAGGATAGAAAACTTGACAAAGAAACATCTAAGAATCGTATACCAAAGTCCTTGTATACTTAAAGTTCTATTCACACTCAAAGACTGACAGATCGAGTAACCTAGAGCCTACGTGATAAGCTTACATTTAGTTACATCCAACGTTATCACTGGCTTACAAGTAGTTACATCTAGTCCTATTACACAAGTATCATTAAGCTTAGGATATGTATCATAATATTTTCCCCCTTGATACTTGTGTGATAAAAAACACTCATACTTACTAGTCCAATCCATAACCTAGAGTTTGAAAAACTCTCCCCCTCACTCACAGAGCCAACTCCCCCTTAATCAAGTTCTCCCCCTCAATCAATAACTCCCCTTATTGAACGAAACATTTAATCACTCAGAAATAGAAATAGCCTACATTGTAGGACTCAATGATTCATCTTGTGAGCAAACAACAATCCCTGCATAAAACCAGCTGTGCACAAGCACCCAACTAAATATTTGTTCAAACATTAATTCATCCAAAACCAAACAAAATAACCAGACCTAAAAAACACAGCTAACTCTCATTCTTCTCTCCCTTATTTTTAAAGTAGACAAGTATCAACGATGATGAGCACGAACCCTTTTTGCAGTGTCTCTATCCGGCTGCGAAGATCTTCACGATGTATACCATTACGCTCAATGCTGTGATCAATACGTTCCATAAGATAGTCCAAGTTGGTGGGAGGGAGATGTTTGGCTTGGATACTTGAACTGACAAGGTGGTCACCTGGGCTGTCAAACTGGTGAGCTATAGAGTCACATCAGAAGTTATAGGAGCTGAAGGGATAGTAACTTAGACAGTAGGTGAGGAACTGGAAACCTTGACAGAGTGAGAACCCTTGATGTTGGAAGGGGCAGACTTAATTTTAAGAGTATACAAAAAGAAATCATCCTCATTAGAATCATCAAGAGACTTAGCCATTTGAGACTGGCTAGGGATCCCTGTTTGGGCAGAAATTGGAGGTCTAAGAGTCTGACAATCAGAAGGAATGATGACACCTTTTGAGACAAATATTTTGGTTAGAATCACACCATAGGTGTGAAACCCCGACCCAAATTTTTTTGTAATTTTTGAGTTTTTCACAAAGGGAAAAAATTGGACTAGGCGCACCATGGGGCGCCTAGGCGCTGCGCCTAGTCCAGTGGGAGGCTGAAATGAAGAGCATCCGAAGAAGCTGGAGCGCCTAGGCGCCCGAGCAGCACGCCTAGGCGGTGTGCCCCTAGGCGTGTGTAATGGTGCGCCCAGGGGCGCCTAATCCAGCAGTAGTGCATTCAAGAAGAGAGTCCAGGAAATGAGGTACTGGACTGGCCGCACCCCAGGGCGCCTAGGTGCTGCGCCCAGTCCAGTGGGCAACCAAAAATTGGAGTAGGCGCAGAGGCGCACCACGCCTAGGCGTGAAAGCCCTGCACGCCCAGGGCAGCGCCTGAAGGACCTTAAGTAGAGGCCAGGGCGCCTAGGTTTCCGCGAGCCAGTTATGAGGTTTGGTTATGAGGTTTCTGAGTTTTGGTTATGAGGTTTCTTCAAAAGGCTTCCGCGAGCCAGTTATGAGGTTTCTGAGTTTTGGTTCATCCTAGAGAGATATAGGGTGACGATTCTAGAGAGAAAAGAGTATTGGAGGTGATTATTGGAGATTAGAGCTTAGTTTTGGAGATTTGGAAAGGATTCAAGGAAGATTCAAGCCTTGGAGGTAAGTTTCTTCATTTTTCCCTTTCTAGGGTTTTGAGTAGATCTTGTTAGTTTCTTTTAGAGTTGATTCCTATGGTTTAGATATGTTAATCCTAGGTTGATTTTGGATGTGTATGTAGATTGGTTTGTAATTTGGAGTAGAGTTGAGCTTGGGTTGAGTTTGAAGGATTTTGGAGAAATTTCTAGAGAGAGAAGGTGAGTAAATTCGAATTCATTGATCAAATTAATGTTTATATGAGTTGTGGTTGATATATTGATGCGTGTAAGGGTTCGGTTTCGCCACATTGTAGGTTTAGGCAAACTGAAACCCTAGGAACGGAATTTGGGGATATTTTTTTGGTAAATTGCTCGACACGAGATAGGGGATTCCAACCATTCTTTCTATCGTTCGTTTTCGATATTTTAAGAGCGTTTCGATTCCTCATTGGTCGTTCCATTTGTGTTTCCGCCTTAATTGCTCCTAAGGGGAAACGAGCCCTAATTGTGATTCTTGTTGATTCTTGATGTTGCATGACCCGAGTGTGTGTGTTCCATCTCCTATGGACACGATGTGGTTTCCGTTCATGCATCATGGTAGTTATGTATATATATGTAGGTTGTTCATATATATATCTATTCAGCATGTCATGACATAATGCATTAGAGTTGCATGGGGAACCGGGTATGGACTCGGGGCTCCTTAGGTTTCTTGAAAGCTACTTGGAGGGATGACGAGGTGATGAGAGTTACCATTGAGTCATATGAACTCCAAGTAGGATAACGCACTAGAGGTATGGTTCATGAGGGACTTGCCTGAAGTGGTGCGGGCGTGGTAAAGTCACGCAACCGGGTAATCCAAGAGCGTTTGACGTTGGGGAGCTTGCTCCTGTTCAATAGTCATGGTTAGCGACCATGATATTGATGAGTTGATTTGGTGAGCTTGCTCACGTTCGATATTACATGGAACAAGCCATGGTATCGATGAGGTTGCTCATTGAGGGGATTGCCCGGGTTGATGTTCTATGTGATTGTTGAGTTTATGTTCATGTGGTAGGTTCATATTGTTGCATAGCCTATTGTTTCCGATTCGGCCTTATGCTCATGTTACTCATAACCCTACTGAGCTTCTTGCTCACCCTCTACTTTCATTCCTTCCCACAGGTGATACTGGTACAGGTACAGGTACTAGTGGAGCGGATCAGTGAGAGCGGGATGTGACATGGATGGCCCTAGGTAGGATGTGGGTGCTAGAGAGATACTCTAAGCATGTATTTATATATGATGTATTGATGTTTATTCATGATAATCTTATAACCATTTGGCACCAGAGGGTGTATGCATGATGTATGCTGAGTTGATTTTTGGTTATATGATATTATGAATTTGATGATGTGTTTATACTATCAGTTTGTGCATGCTGGTAGTGGATGGCCTGAGGCCCTTAGGATCAGGATTACATGTGATTGAGGCCTGAGGCCTAGCTAGGTTGCTAGTGTGATGGAGGATTTTATGCTGCGTGTTTCTGATGCAGGCGGGGACTCTCCGACATACGGGGAGACGCCGCCGAATTTCCGGTCTACCGGATGATCGCACTAGCGGCCTAGGACGGTGCCGGAGGGCACCAGTGGCGTGCCCGGATCGGGGCGTCACAATAGGGAAGCTTAAAAAGATGATTATTGTAGGTCTTGACAGATATGATTTGATTAAAAATCAAAGAAGACAAACACATTGATTTTCCAGTAGGGATTGCATGAAGCAATTGACAATATCATTCAGTCAATTCCCTATGGTGTTTTGTTGGTAAACGAGCAGAACAGATGAACATATTCAAGAGCATAACTAGACCAGAGATACATGTGAGGCAATTTTTCATTCACAAGTTCAAAATCAACTATACTAAGATAGTGATGAATATTAGATAGCGATGGTTTAGTGAGAAATGCGAAAAGATCAAAATCAGGCTCTGAAACTAATCGAACATTAAGAATTTGATAAATCCAAGATTTTGAGAAACAAAATTCTATGCCATGGACAAACCCAGTGATAACCCCCAATTCTTCATATTTAATATCTTTAACAGATAAATTAGCGTAAAATTCCCTAACAAGTGTATAACACGCAGTACTTGTAAGAGCAGCATTAGGAGACCAAGAACGAGAAAAAAAGACATGAGATAGGTCAAGATCCTTCAACTTTGAAAATAGAAACTTCCTTTCTGTGGTAAGAGCCCTAGACACAAAATTCCTTAGATAAACCGTCTTAGCATCAGTACTGGACAAATGAATCACTGGTTCATCATCTTCTCCTTTCGTTTTCTTTGCTTTCTTGGTGCCAGAGGCTAAGGAAGAACCTTTGGATAATCGTTTTCTTGACCCCATTGTAGACAAAGAGAGATGAGAGAATCGAAAGATAATGAGTGACTCCTCATGAATATGAACCAGCGGATAGTGAGATAAGCCAAGAAGTCTTAGAAACATGAGAGTCCTAAATGTTCATACTTTCAAATTCTCATGAACGTACTCTCTCAAAAAGTTACTCCACATTAAATTCCGACACAAAGTGTCAATTCGAGAACTACCCTCGAATCTGCATTATGTAGGTATGAGAAGCTACATAACAGTGAATAAATGAGGCTACACGACAGCTTACTTCTCTCTTGGCTTATTTTATCAAATAAATATTCTTCTCTAAATCAATACTAGATCATCCTAGAGATATAAGACACATAACGGATCTTACAAATAGTCTAGACAATCAAGAGAACTCTATACCAGAGATGAAATTTTCAAATTTAAAAATCTTATAGAAATGAGTTTACACACATAGAAAGAGAGAGATATCATAAGATGTGATCAAGAAAATTGACTTACTACCGACTTGTCATAATCTTGAAATCTGATACAAGTTATTTGTCATGTGAGCTGAGAGTGAATCTCCAAAACTTATTAGATCGAGACATAATATAATACAAAAGATTATCTTTTCATAGGTTGTCAAAACTATAGTCTTTGCTACTTTTATGTACATGCAAGCAAGATAAGAGATTACCTCCTTTATTTGAAGAAGAGAAATCATGAACTCACGGTGGCTTTCACAGTCAAGATAAGATAGCTCTCTTTATTTCAAGAGATACTTATCATTTATGAGTTGGTAGCTCTCTTTATTTCAGAAGATACACGCCCTTTTTTTTAAATCCCTTTGATGTAGCCCTTTTCATTTGGATAACTTGCATAAAGTTTCCCAAAGAATTTTTTCAATAGACCTATCAAGACAACTCTCAAGCATCATGTTAATCATACTTTACAAGTAAGGATTGTAACAATAATATATGACTAATAACAAGATCTTTTCAATTTCATGGACGAATTAGCCATTTAACAATACACACATCCAGAGGTAACATCAAACAATCTATGCTTTAATCATTACTCAATAATTAAATCACACATCCCACATACATGTTACCTCAAACTACTTGAAAATCTATTCCATTGTAATCACCCCCAGTGCTTGTCTTAGGAATAAAAACTTTTGTTTGTCCATGGTTTTGTGAAAATGTCAGCCAATTGATTTTTAGTAGCTATGTGTTCAAGTTTCACAGTATTTCTTTCAACAAGATCATGGATGAAATAATGACAAATGTCAATAAGCTTTGTTCTAGAATGTTGGATAGGATTCTTAGAAATGTTAATAGCACTCATATTATCACAAAATATGGTCATACTTTCCTGTACCAATCTATAGTCACTCAGTATTTGTTTCATCCAAAGCAAATGTGTACAACAACTTCCAGCAGCTATGTATTATGCTTCAACGGTAGAGAGAGAAATAGTATTCTACTTCTTGCTATGCCAGGAACCAAGATTAGTTCCTATATAGAAACATCCACCAGAAGTGTGCTTTCAATCATCACAACAACCTGCCCAATCAGTATTAGAGTAACCTACCAAGGATGAGTTAGTGTTATTGGAATAAAATATCCATAGTCTAAAGTACCACTTATATATCTCAAAATCCTTTTCGCAGTTGTCAAGTGTGATTCCTTAGGATTGGCTTGGTACCTAGCACAAACACAAATTTAAAAGCAATGTAAGGTATACTCGTAGTCAAGTAAAGTAAGCTTCCTATGATATTCCTATATAATGTCTGGTCCACAGACTTCCCACTATTATCCTTGCTTAGCTTTGTGCTCGGGCTCATAGGAGTTGAACTGCCTTACTTGAAGCTACACCAAACTTCTTCACCATGTTACTTGCATATTTGGTTTGTGAAATGAATATATCTTTTTGAGATTGCTTCACCTGAAATCCTAGGAAAAAGGTTAATTCTCCCATCATACTCATTTAAAATTCAGATTTCATTAACTCACTAAATTCCTGTGACAAAGAAACAGAAGTTGATCCAAAAATGATGTCATCAATATATATTTGTGCAACCAGAATATGTTTCTAATCATTCTTAACAAAAAGTGTCTTCTCCACTATTCCTCTTGAAAAACCTCATTTTGGAGTTGCTTTCTTGTCTTCATAGGAGCAGTTATTTCACCAAGCACTTGATCTTGTGGATGATTCTTCTTCACATGTTTAGAAGGCTCAAGTATTTCTGAACTGGACTGCTTCATCTGACCTACACTTTCTTGAACCGATGTAGGCTTCTGCAATGATACATCACTTATTTCTTTAACTTTTGATGTAACTGGCTGTGTGGTTACACTTGAGCTTTTAGAATCCTTTTCAATGCTTGTATTCATCTTCTCGTTTATTGTTTGCGGTATCTCAACCTATTCAACAACACTAGCAGACAGATCATCATGAATCAAAAAATTAGTTGATTCTATCATACTCTTAGTTTTATTATTGAAAACACGATATGCTCGACTATTAAGAGAATAGCCTATGAAGATACCTTCATCACTTCTAGCATCAAACTTATTAATGCTTTCCCTATCTCGAAGAATAAAACACTTACTTTCAAACACTTTGACGTGTTTTACCGTAGGCTTCTTTTCTTCCCAAAGTTCATAACTTGTGAGTTTTGTTCCTGGACTTAGATGAACTCAATTTTAGATATAACAAGAAGTGTTTATTGCTTCTGCCCAAAACCTTTGAGCTATATCATTTGCATGGATCATAGTTCTTGTCATTTCCTGTAAAACCCAATTCTTTCTTTCCACCACTTCATTTTGTTATGGTATCTTTGGAGCTAAGAACTCATGTTTAATTCAAAATTCTTGCAAAAATATTAAATTTGTCATTTTGAAATTCAGCCCCATGACCTGTTCTAATCTTCTTTAAATGAAAACCATCATCTATCTTTTCATTTTCTAAATGCAAATACAGATCATAGAATACATCCAATGTTTATGACTTATCACGTAAAAACTTTACCCATGAATACCTTGAAAAATTATCTACAAAAACAACAATGTATTTCTTACCTTCAAGACTTTCAACTTGTGTTGGTCCCATAAGATCCATATGAAGCATTTCAAACGGTCTTGAGGTGTTATCATGACTTACCTTTTTATGTGGTATCTTGGTATGCTTACCCTGTTGGCATATACCACACACACCCTTCTTTGAGCCAATCTTAGGTTTTCCTCGAACTATCTCCTTGTTAGATTAAACCTTCAAATCTTGATAGTTGAGGTGGCCTAGTCTTTGATGCCATAGTTTATCTAAAGTAGACAAACTAGACGAATTACACAAGAAATTAGATTCTGTTGGGAAGGTATAAGAATTGTCTGATGGTCTTTTCCCTTTCATAATGCATGTATGATTGTCATTGTAGATCCTGCACAAATGTTTAGTAAATAAAGCTGAGAATTTTAAATCACATAAACGACCTATGCTTATAAAATTTTCTTTGAGACCTTCCACAGACAGAACATTTTTCAAGATATATTCATTAGAAGCTTTAATCATTCCTTTACCTTTTACATCAGCTTTACTACCATCACCAAAAGTTACCTTACCACCATCATACTTTTCAAATGAAATAAATAGTGATTTGTTACCACTCATGTGGCAAGAGCAGCCATTGTCCAGATACCATGGATTTGTACTGAAAGCTGAAAGTACTGTCTGTACAAGCATACACTTATGTTTAGAACCTTTAATCCATTGTTTTGTAGCCTGATGACCTGATGTAGGTTGTACTTGAAACATCTGTGTAGGCTATTTTGCTTCATGTAACTTACCATGTAATCTGGACAGAGTGGTTTTCTTTAAAAGAGGTTGAAACTTGTTTTGCACCAATATACACTTCTGCATATAACCAACTTTAGTCCTTCTAAACAATATGTAAGATGTAGGCATTCAAAATAACTTATGATAGTAAGGACGAATGTGACCCTTAATTCCACAATAATGACAAATAGGAACAAACTTACCTTGATCATACCTTTGTGTACTTTGCTTCCTGTAGAAGGCTTGAGTGTAAAAAGGTTGCGCCGTACGACCAATACAATAGGTATTCTCAACTTTTGACTGAGAAGATCTAACATTTTTCGTATATACTCTTTTAGGAAACTTGGATTTTTGTACTTCCTTTTCCAAAGTTCGCGAAGTTGAAGGTATAAACTTCATGATCTTACAATTCTCACATTGTGTTCCCATTTTTGAACTCTCACCCTTTTCATATCCAAGTCCAAATGTCTCACTTCTTGATCTCTGCATGTCAAGAATATTTTGGAAATGAATACAACCAAATTAAAACTTGTTAAAATTAGAACAAACCTTTTTCAACAAGTTCTCTCTTTTTGCTTCAGCTTTAGTGAAGTAAGCAAGATCAGAGGCTACATCAAGTTTCTTCATGGCTTTTAATTTAGCTATCTCATCCTTGAGCTCATTGATTTATTTTCTGGATTCTGATAACTCTTGAACTAAGAGTTCTTTCTCCTTCATAGTTGTGTGCCTTTCCTTTTTAGCTTTGATGCATTCCTCTACCATGTCCTCATAGGCAATACGTAGTTTATTCATATCAACAACTGAATCATCATCGTCAGTGCTTGAATATTTTTTTGGGTCAAAAGCCACTAGAAAGGCTACTGGAGTATCCTTTTTGACATCTTTAGATTCAAGATCTGAATCATCTTCAGTAATGAAAAGGAAGACATCGAGACATACATGGATACTGGGGTTCCTCCCTTCCCACTGGAGACAAATAGCTCCCTCGACCCTGTCAACGCCGATGGACCCAAGCAGCAGCCAACAACCGAGGAGCATGTAGATATCGAGAATTAACTTGCTTTTATTTTGAACTATTTCTTTGGCCTTTGTGACTTATTTCTTAAATTTAATGAAGTTTCTTCTCATATTCTTCTTGTCATTCTTAATTGTTTTATCTGATTTTATGCTCAGTGGTTGTGTTCTGGTGCTGCGTAGGTCGTAAGCAACCTCACTAGTGCTTAAACTTTATGCTCGAATATTGTAATTTAAAATATCTTAAACTATAATAGATCTGAGTGTAGCTATTTAGTTGCTATAGAATAGACTCGTTTAGGTCGTAGCAAACTTGTTTACCACTTGGTTGTTGTAGCTCTATGGAATTGAGTTGTAACACGCCAAGTCTTTCCTCAGCCTTTGTAATTTAAGAGGCCTAGGGAGTAATGCTTGACCATTGTAACTTAGGTGAAATAAGTTGTAATGTGCCCGATCAGTACACTGTGACGAGAATCTTGGTAAGGGAATGAGCTACATTCATTGAAATCGATAAATCCTAGGCCTCGTGTAAGGAACGAGTAGGAAAAAGATGTTCTTAAATACATGCCAGCAAAAGAAAGTTAAATGTAATATCTTCGAAGGTTTTCAGCATTCCAGGGTCACATCTCCTGGCTTTTCGGGATTCTCCAGCTTGTAGGTTCCATCCAGCACGACTTTGATAACTCGGAAAGGTCCTTCCCAAGTCTCCCCGAGCTTGCCAGGGTGTTTTCAGGCTTTAGTGGATTTCCTCAGCACCTAATCTCCCTCTGAGAACTTCCTTGTTCGGACTCTTTTATTGTGATAACGGGCCGTTCTTTGCTTGTAGGCAGTAGTTCTGATTCTTGCAATATCTCAAGCTTTTTCCAGGAAATCAAGATTGTTAAGCAGCAAGTCATTGTTTCCTGATTCATCAAAGTCAACAATTTGAGGAGTGGGGACCCCGATCTCTACTGGAATGGCAGCTTCTTATCCGCACATTAGGGAGAAAGGCCTCTCCCCTGTTGATGTTCTAGGCATAGTCCTATATGACTAGAGGACAATGTGGAGCTGCTCAGTCCAAAGTCCTTTGTGTTGGTCAAGACAAGCCTTGAGTCCCTGTAGTATAATACGGTTGGTGACTTCAACCTGACCATTAGCTTGAGCATCGCTACAGCAGTGATCCTAAGATTGATGCCCAACTCCTCAAAGAATTCTCGGATGTTTGTACTCACAAATTGTTGGCCATTATCTGCATATGATTGTTTTTCATATGAAGTCTTTTACCTTGTGGTCGATGATAGGGGCCAGAGGCTCGGCCTCGACTCACTTTGTAAAGTAGTCCATTGCCATAATGGGAAACTTCCTTTGAGTTGTTGCCTAGGGAAAGGGTCCCAATAGTTCTAGCCCCCATTGTGCAAACGAACAAGGGTTCACAATGACAGTCATCTCGGATGAGGGAAGGTGAGGTATGTTGGCATGCCTCTGGCACTCACACTTTCGCACTAGTTCCTCAACATCCTTCCTCATACTCAGCCAATAATATCCACAGCGCAAGATCTTGTTAGCTAAGGTCCTTGCTCTTACATGACTGCCACAAATTCCTTAATGCACTTCTCGGAGAACATAATTGGATTCTCGTGGAGCAAGGCATTTAAGGTAAGAGAGTGTGTAAGACCTTCTATGTAATGCCCCGTCCCGCGAAACCTAACTCTATGGGACCACAAGCCAAAACGCTACCCCAATAAACTTTAACGCTTATCACATTACTTATAGTATATAGTTTATACAATCCTAAGTTAATTAATATGCCACTTGAACATCAATAAATCAACCACATAATAATAACACAATGTCATGCTTTAATCAAGTCTCTCTAAAACCTAAAATCCAATAACTTGAATTAACCTAAAACTCGCAATAAAGTAAATTCAGTATGACTCTGCCTCTGTCACATGAGCATCATTCTCACGGATCCGCACGCTCGCCATCAACCGCTAAATCAGCATAATCATCACAGAAATCAGCACCTGCATAACGGAACATAGTAAGCCGAGACCCAGCAAGTAATACTTGTGCATGAATGCAGGTGATCCTCATCTTTAGAAAACAATCAGCCATTTAAATCATTTTCTAGTACTCGACCCTTAACCTAGGTAAACTGCTACAAGGCAACCGGTCGAGATTTTCTTTATATTAAGTATTCTACCAAAGAACACATTTCGATTAGAATGCATTTCCATTTTCATTTCCAATACCAATTTCATTTTCAATATACCTCAAAGTTAACTTTTCCATATACCCTCCCTGTAGCAGTAGTACCCGGTTCGTAAAAACATTTTCGTTTTTTTTCCTTGAATGCATGTGTCATGTATGCCATGATATGTTATGCCTCATGCAATACAACCATTAACTGTTATATCTAAATAATCATTACATAACAGTTCACCATTCACAAATAACTCATCATCGTCAGTTTAGCCTCATATCAATATATATATATACATTTCATCACATGACAGTTCACAATCAACCAATACCTAATTCACTGCAATCAAGTTGATGTCTATAATCAACAGAGTCCATACAACTACTATTATAACAATATCAATCTCATTATAACAAATTAATCATACTAACATATACATATATACCTTATACATATACATACACATACAAATACAGAAATTGTAAAATTAACAATCATTCAGCATGTAATTTCGTGACACGGGTGAGTATTACTTACCTAGCGTGTTTCTCCTAAATCTTGGTAATTTCGGTAAGCATAATTTATTCCTGAAACCCAGAATAATGTACCAAATTGTTATAATTTATTTATAAAATCATCTCCATTAAATTTGGGTCAAATTGGTTGTCACTTGGATCTAATTACCCTATATTTACAGTCAATATTTATTAATTAATTATTATTAATAATAAAATAGAGTAAACATTAATTGGGTGATGCGCTGGGTTGGGTCGACCCGGCCATCACCTTCTCCCTCCTCACGCGGGTCAGTAGACCCGCAAGAGATTGTAACCGGGGCACCACCGGAACAACCACGGTGGCTACCACGGTGAACACTCCCATGATCGTCTCACCTCATCGAGTTCAACAGTGGTATCTTTTACCTGAGTGGCAGTCGGAAAACCACGAATCGTCGTCTTAAATATCCGGTACCCGTATTGTTCTGCTCCTCCGTTGACCGGCCTCCCAGCCTCCATTAGATCTGAAAATTGTACCGATGAACTCCCATTGAAGACGCGAGCGTTCTGGCACTGGTCTTGCAACCTGTCATTGCCGGAATCGAAATCCAGTCGTCCGTCGCCGCCTTGGTCACACCCGGGCAAGTCCTTCTTTCCCTTAGGGTTGCCTCGAGTTCCGTTATTCTTATATTTTAATATTTTCTTACATGTTTTGACTCATTTGCCCCTAGTTCTCATAGTTATTCCGAGATAGTCCTTATCGTATTTGCTAAACTACCAATACTTCTATTTATTCAATTTTACTTCTAAAATTTCATAGTAATTTCAATTTAATTTCAAGTCTTACAATCTTTATGCTAGTAATTATTATTATTATCATTATTTATTTATTTTTATATGATATTACAAAAATACCCCCACCAATGGTGCTCCGCCACGTCATATGTGGACCAAACGCTTTTTATGCTTACCAGGCAGTCACCTCGGTAAGAGTGCCACCTGCCGGACCTACCAAGGTGGAAAACGGCTGGGTATGGTTCACAGTCATAATTTGAAGACCCACTTCAACAGTGGTTCTCGGCCCTATATAAGGCTCAGCAAGTCAGGTATTATCCAACTGAACCACAATTTGAGTACTGACTAATTGAGAGCTCTAGTCTGAGAAGCTCACCTGATTGGATACCGACTGACTTGAGCGTCGGAGCGCCAACGCCAGAGGACACCCTCTGGTGCGGCCTTTAGCTCATCTTTGTTTGTTGTGCTCAGTTCTCAGATTGCTTAGCCGATCAACCTGGACTCCCCTACCTGCATGGTCGGTAAGTTACCTGCTAGGTAACTTAACTGGTCAACCAAGACTGCCTTGCTCGGCTGATTGGCTTCCTGGAAGGATCTTCGTCTGTGCATTACTGCAGGTCTGACCCACTGAACGTCTTCTCGGTAGTGACACCTTTTTGACGTTATCAGTTTGGCGCCGTCTGTGGGAAACGACTAAGTTCCCTTACAATGGTTAGACCTCGAAGAACCAACGATCCTGAGACATCTCATGCCCATCATCTGGTAGATGATGCCGGGCAGCAACACCAAGATTATGAGAATCTCGCAAGGCATGAGGTGCCCTTGGATGCACCTCAAGTCCGAGAAGGCGGAAACGTCCAAGCACCACCACATGAAGCAGCTGGTCCTCCCATCAGTGCTGCACGGTTTAATCAACTCTGCCAACAAGTGCAGCTCCTCACTGAGATGATGATGGCAAACCAGCAAGGCCCACCTTGGACCACTGAAAGGAACGAGGGTGATGGAAACTCAGGTTCTCTAGATTCCAGGAGCAAGAGGAGGGATGAGAACCGAGAGGGAAATTCCAATACCAATAGGAACACCCATTACTCCCACATCAATGATGATGTCAATAGGCACCTTCAAGAGGTAGACCGCAAACTAGCAGCCCTCCAGGGACGCGGTATCGTTGATGAAATGTGGGACAGTTCCATGACTCCCCTGTCTAGGGATATCCTTGAGACAGACATACCTCGTGACTTCAGGCTCCCCAACCTAGAGCAATATGATGGAAAAAGAGATCCTTATGACCATGTCATGGGATATAAGTCTATGATGGAGTGTCGAGGGGCCTCAAATGCAGTGTTGTGCAAGGCCTTCCCCTCTACACTTATTGGACCTGCTCGGACTTGGTTCATCAACCTTCCTAGGCACAACATTTATAGCTTCCAGGACCTATCCAGGAAGTTTAGTCTCCGATTTGCTAGTGCTAGGAAGCCCAAGACCACCAATCAGGACTTGATGGTGATTGAACACGAGAAGGGAGAACCGTTTCGTGATTTCATAGGAAGATTTAACCAGATGTGCCTGGAGATCCCCGACGTGCAAATTGCTGTAGCCAATGCTGCTCTGATCAGGACAGTGCGTCATGAGCAGTTCTGCAACTCATTATGCACTGATGCCCCTCAGTCCATGGACGAACTCCTGGCAAGGACTGAGAAATACATCAAAGCAACAGACTCACGAAAGTCTTCTCGTTTTGCGATCCGAACCTCTCCTGATAGGACGAGAGGCACTGGAGAGAAGGGCCGCTCAGGAGGGGTGGGAGGTAGCCGACCAAGCAGTGACAAGAGGTCGGGAAGAGAAGACAACAGGCGAAGAGACCAGTCGTCCAGGAAATTTCCAACTGGTCCGCCACCTAGTCGTTTTAATAACTACACTCCACTGAATGCTCCCCCGAGAACAGTGTTGAATGAAATAGCGGCCCAAAACTTGGTCAAATGGCCAAAAGAGATGAATGCCGCCACTGCAGAGAAGAGGAAGTTTTCAGACAAATACTGTAGGTTTCATAAGGGCCGTGGTCATGATACCGATGATTGCATTCAATTGAAAGATGAAATTGAGGAGTTGATAAGAAGTGGACACCTCAAGAGATACACTGCAAATCGAGAAGGAAAACGAAGGGGAGATGACAGAAAAGATGATGACCATAGAAGGCCACGGAGGAGGGAAGATTCTCCTCCACATGAGAGAGGCACGGCAGGAACAATTGATTTCTGCGGTGTCATTATTGGAGGGTTGGCAGCAGGTGGAGAAAGTACATCAGCTGGGAGAGCATATGCTCGCCTCACTGAACAGCCAACCAAGGGAAAAAGAGTCAAGAGGGATGAGGATGTTATCACATTCTCAGAGAAAGATGAGGAAGGTGTTCGAGTCCCTCACGATGACGCCTTGGTAATTGATGCAGTGATCGCCAACTTCAAACTCCTGAAAATCTTGGTAGACAATGGGAGTGCAGCAGACATCCTGTTCTACCACACTTTCAAGGCTATGAAGCTTTCGGAGGATAGGCTAAAGCCGACCTCAGTACCCTTGTATGGGTTCACAGGAGATTCAATCATACCAAAAGGAATGATAACCCTCCCAGTCACATTGGGAACACATCCCAGGACGGTGATGCACATGGTGGACATATTGGCAGTTGATGTGAAGGCTTTACACAAACCATCATAGGAAGACCACTACTTCACAAGGTGAGAGCAGTTGTCTCAACCTATTGTTTGAAGATGAAATTCCCCACCTCGAAGGGAGTGGGTGAAGTGAAGGGAAATCAGAAGGCTTCCCGGAGCACCTACTTCACTGAACTCAAAGAGAGGAAGAAAGAGAAGATCTCAGTAGGCAGCCTAGATATGAAGGCAGAGGAGCAGGTGTTCAAACCCACTCCAGTAGAGCAACTCAAGAAAGTTGAGGTCATGGCTGGCTCAGGAAGAAACTTCCATATTGGATCTCAACTTGGCGAAACAATGGCCAAGGAGATCACCGAACTACTCTTAGCAAGTGTAGGTACTTTTGCCTGGAGTGCTGATGAGATGCCCGGCATAAGTGCAGAGGTGATAACACATCGATTGAGCATCATACCTGGTACCCGACCAGTTAAGCAAAAGAGAAGAAACTTTGCTCCCGATCGCCAAGAAGCGATCAAGGAAGAGGTAAGGAAGCTGATGGATGCAGATTTCATCAGAGAAGTCCAATACCCTGAATGGCTAGCCAATGTTGTCATGGTGAGGAAAGCCAATGGAAAATGGAGGATGTGTGTTGATTTTACCGACTTGAATAAATCGTGTCCTAAGGATAGCTATCCACTACCAAAGATTGATCAGCTGGTAGATGCCACCTCAGGACATCAGCTCCTCAGCTTCTTGGATGCTTATTCGGGATACCATCAGATAAGAATGCGTCCCGAAGACCAAGAAGGCACCTCATTCATCACTCCTGAGGGGACATATTGCTATAAGGTGATGCCATTCGAATTGAAGAATGCTGGAGCCACCTACCAGAGGTTGGTGAACCATATCTTCAGAGATCAGATAGGAAAGTCCTTGGAGGCCTATGTGGATGATATGGTGGTAAAGAGCAAGAAAGCTGAGGACCACCCTGCTGACCTGCGCAAGGTCTTTCATACACTTGATCGGTTCGGAATGAAGCTAAACCCGGACAAGTGTGCCTTCGGAGTGGCATCCGGGAAGTTTCTTGGCTTCTTGGTAACCAGCAGGGGTATCGAGATGAATCCTGAAAATGTGGAAGCAATCCTGCAGATGGAGCCATCCACAAATGCCAAGGAAGTTCAAAGGCTGACCGGCCGAGCAGCGTCACTAGGAAGGTTCCTTGCTCGGTCTGGCGACAAATGTAGACCATTTTTCCAGGCATTAAAAAAGGCCAAGGAATTTGTATGGACACCTGAGTGTCAAATTGCCTTTGAAAATCTTAAAGATTATCTAGGCCAGCCTCCTCTACTGACTTGTCCAAGAGAAGGTGAAGTCTTGTACCTATACCTAGCAGTATCACAACACGCGGTAAGCGCAGTGCTAATAAGTGAGCAAGACAGGGTGCAAAGGCCAGTGTATTACATCAGCAGGATGATGGTTAGTGCAGAGACCAGGTACTCCCATGCTGAGAAGCTTGCTCTGTCACTGATAGTGGCAGTAAGGAAGCTGAGACCTTATTTCCAAGCACACTCGATAATTGTCCTGACTGACCAGCCACTAAAACAAGTCTTCGAAAAGCCAGACACTTCAGGAAGATTAGTGAAGTGGGATATTGAATTGGGAGAGTTTGACATTCAATACCAGCCAAGGAAGGCTATGAAAGCCCAGGCCTTAGCCGATTTTATCATTGAATGCTATAGAGAGCCCAACCAGGACATCGCCTCCACTGCACCTCAACAATGGCAATTGTTTGTGGATGGATCCTCCAACCAAGAAGGCAGTGGTGCCGGCATTCTCCTGCTCGGCCCGGGGGTCATGACCATAGCACATTCCTTGCGATTCAATTTTAAAGCCTCGAACAATGAGGCGGAATATGAGGCTGTGCTGGCTGGACTACGCCTTGCTGAGCAGTTGGAAGTTAAAAATTTGATTGTTCATAGTGACTCACAACTGGTCACGGAGCAAATCAAAGGAGAATACGAAGCAAGAGGACCAAGTATGATTAAGTACTTGGCAAAAGTACATGAACTGATGGAAAGGATACCAAAGGTAGAGGTAAGGCAAATACCTAGAGGGGAGAACTCAAGGGCCGACGTGTTAGCACGATTGGCGTCTGCCTCCTCAGTACAGGTACCCACCTCAGTTCAAGTGGAGATACTCCCGCAGAAGAGCATCGAAGTACAAACTTTGATGGCGGATATTCATGTCGGTCATGAGCCGAGTTGGAAGGATCCGATCAAGAAATACTTGGAGGACGAAAGTTTTCCTAAAGATCGCAACCAAGCAAAAAGCCTCCGAAAAAGAGCAGCTAGGTATACCCTGATCCAGGGAGAGTTGTATCGAAGATCCTTCACTCTTCCATATCTGAAATGCCTAGCACCCAGAGATGCGGACTATGCACTCCGAGAAGTGCATGAGGGGATATGTGGAAGCCACATAGGATCCAGGACCTTAAGTCACAAGGTGCTGAGATGCGGATACTATTGGCCAACCATGATGAAGGATGCTAAGAAGCTCGTACAGAAGTGCGATAAATGTCAAAGGCACTCAAACGTGCCAAGAGTACCTTCCTCAGATATCATCCCCATGCAAAATCCCTGTCCATTTGCACAATGGGGCATGGATCTCCTCAGACCACTCATCCAGACATTGGGGCAGAGGAGAAACCTTATTGTCGCCGTTGATTACTTCACTAAATGGATAGAGGTAGAGCCATTGGCTGCCATCTCAGAACAGAAGGTGATGGACTTCATATGGAAAACCATTGTCTGCAGGTATGGCTTGCCACAAGCCCTAGTGGTGGACAATGGAAGACAATTTGTGAGCAGAAAGATGCACAAGTTCTGCGAAGACCTTAGCATCGACCTAAGGATTACCTCTGTGGCACATCCTCAGGCTAATGGGCAGGCAAAGGTGACAAACCGGACTATCCTTGAAGGACTGAAAACAAGGCTAAGTGGAGCAAAGGGGAGATGGGTTGAAGAACTACCTAGTGTGCTGTGGTCATACCGTACTACTCCCCGGACATCAACAGGTGAAACTCCATTCTCCCTCTCCTTCGGGACCGAGGCAGTCATCCCTGTCGAAATTGGAGTCCCGTCATTGAGGGTCACCAACTTCGAAGAATCAACGAATGATGAGCTCTTGCTGAACAACCTGGATCTCCTAGAAGAGACCAGGGAGAATGCAAGGATCCGGACTGCCGCCTATAAACAGAGAACAGCTCAGTACCACAACAGGCGAGTAAAGAAGAGAAGTTTCTCTGTTGGAGACCTTGTGCTGATAAAGGTAGCTGCTACAGGGAAACATCCAGGTAAGCTAGGTGAAACTTGGGAGGGACCCTACCTAGTTGTGAAAATCTTGAAAGAAGGCACATACAAAATTGAATATCCAAGGAAGCTCGGGGATATGAGACCCTGGAATGTGGATAATCTTCGAAGATACTATGTGTAATGCTTATTGTAACACATGATGTTCCTATTTCTATGTATCTGCTTTTCAATTTTGAACATGCAGGAATGAATAAAAGTTCGGGTCTCTTTCCAAAAATAAAGCATCGCAATGCAGGAGAAGGCTTTGACCTGGACAACATGCAAACTTAGCCAAAAAATTGGCTAAGTATCAATGCCACACCGACCAACGTCACAAGATGACAAGGCAAAATCAAATTTCCCAGAAGAGGAAACGAAGATATAACAAACCTGGTCGGCTTACCGACCAGGATAACCCCCGAAGAGGAAATGAAGACACTATCAACCTGGTCAGTCTACACAACAATGAAGACTCCACCCTAATAAACAGGGTACAAACGCGACAGTCGGTCTACCGACCAAGATAGCATCAAAGACATTCCTAAAAGGAAAAAAGATCTTCAAAGATCAATGCCACAGTCGGCCTACCGACGAAGATGGCATTCCAGAATTCCTAAAAGGAATAAAAAGCTTCCATGAAAGCAAAGACACAAAGACCCTGGGAGGCCTACCGACCAGGGAAGTACACTCACCCTTTGAAATACTTAGGAAAATTTGAGACTTAAAAGTCCAAAAAATGCAAGAAGGCTGGTCGGCTTACCGACCACAAAAGCATAATGACAATCAAATATGAACAAAAATATACACAAGTATATAATATGCATTACCGAGCAGTTATGAATTCTGATTTCATTAAAATTCAAACAGGTTCATTACAAGTTAAGTTAAGAGCAAAAGAGGGCTAAGCCCATACAAAAGAAAACCTAAACATCTAAGGCAGGAATGCCAGAGTCAGACTCCTCGACAGTAGGCACATTTGCTGGAAGAGCTGGAGGTGTCTCCTCGGTTGTCTCTGCAACTGGTTGAGGAACTTGGTTTAGTGCTTCCTGGTCAGCTCTCAAGTTCTCCTCTTCCACTACTTCAACCTCCTCAGAGAAATCCATCTCGCCAAGCCCCCTCTTCCTCCTCTGCACAGCCTTCCTGAAGGCTTCTAGGATCTCCTCCTTGGACTCCTCGAGATGATCCCTTCCCATTAGAGAAGGGCACAATGGCATAAGAATGGAAGAGTCCAGACCAGCCTTGACGAGCAACTTCCTGGACTCCTTGACACCACCTCGGAAGCCATAGAAGCCTTCCTCCCTCAGGGCAGCCTTGAAGTCCTTAGAATCCTTGAACTTCTGGATTGTCTGCTGCTCGGCGTCATCGAGGAGTCGCTGGTAGGTCTCCTCAGCATTCTTCAGTTTTCATTCCAAGGAGACCACCCTCTCCTTCATCTCCTTGCGTTGCCGAGCAGCTTTCTACATCTGAACTGAGAAGGACTGCTGCATCTCCTCCATTTCTGCCTTTTTCAGGTTGAGCTCATTCTTAGCTTTGGCAGCCCGCTCCACGGCAGCATCAGCCCTATCCCTTTGAACGGTTTCCTCATAGGCAAACTGAGCAATGCTGGAGGGAAGGGCAGAGAGGTGCACAGCAGTCTGTAACAAATAAGAGGAGAGCGTTAGTCGGTAAAAGTAAAGGAAAAGAATAAATCGAGCTCCTGAGATAAGAAAGTACCTGCATGAAGAGCGAATTCATCTCGGTCAGATGTTCCATGGCAGTCAGAGAAGAAACTCTGTCATAATCTGCGGGTGTAGGTAGGTGCTTCAGCATCTCGGTAGCCACTCTTGGGTTGACTACCCTGTCAGTCTTGCTGACGTCCCATTCTGAAGCATGCCGAGCAAAATCCTCCTCAGCAATGGGTCCCAGAGGAGGATCATTTACCTGCCGAGGGATCTGATAAGGGCCTGACCGAGGAGTCCCTTGCCGAGGGGAAGGAGCAATTCGTGTCACCGTAGTGACCGAGGTGGTAGCCCCAGTTAGGGCTATCTCAGACGCCATAGTCTCCCCTGTGGCCCCCACACGAGGTCCCTTGGGGTCCTTACCCTTGCTGGCCTTCTTCCTCTTCTGTTGCCGAGGAGCAGGGGCAGCGTTCATCGCCATATACTTTGACAAGTCGGCCATGTCTGCAAGGCATCACAACAAGTCAAAATATCTACCGATCAGTGATGGTAACCTAAAATATCGAAGAAATAAAAGCAAGCAAACCTTGCCGAGATCCGTAACAGAAATTAGAAATTGAGAAGTCCTATGGATTGAACTTCATGTCGGTCTCGGCCCCAACAACGAGGAGTTCCTTCCAGGCTTCATATAACTTTAACTCCTCACCCTTTAACTGGGGAGGACGGTTAAAGTGATCGGTAAGAGGTACCGACCAGGTGGTACGGAAAGGGAGTTCCTCCCCTTCAGGAAGAGGAACTCGGACAAAAATGTAAGAATTTTTCCATCTCTTGATGGACTGGTTGTACAAAGGAATCTTATGTCCTGGCTTGAGTTTTAAGTAGAAGAGGCCAGGAGAGTTAGGTAGATGACACAGAAGAGAAAGGTGTTGAATGACCGAGGAAGAGATACCGAGATGGTATCTGTGAGAGAGACAAACAATGTTGGCTAGAAAGTGCCAAGAGTTCGGTGCCAGAATGGCGGGAGAGAGGTTGAACCGACGAAGAAGGCTGGTTATGGCTGGTGGGAAAGGAATCCTAGCACCTGCTTGGAGTGACCGAAGTTAGATAGCAAACTCACCTCTCCTAGGACAAAATGGAGACTCACCATCACCCACACGTCGGTATTGGAAGGGCAGACCACACTTGGCCACCACCTCGTCAATGTAACTGTTGGATAGGTCACAGGAAAGGTAGGTCGGTTCATTGATGCTGTCGTCGGTACCTCCGCCCCTCTCATTAGGAGGAGGTAGGTCATGGGGGGCAAATTCTACAGCATACTCTACCGAGGAAAACTCTACAAAATTGCGTTTTGTTAAGGGAGGATTGGTTTGGGTGATAACTACCTCATCGGTAGAGGTAGTTGCTCGGTCACTACCAGAGGTGGATGTTGAGAGGCCAGAAATAGAAGAAGTGCTAGAACTAGAAGAAGAAATGGCTTACCTAGAAGATTGCTCGGTATGTCAAAATTGGAGGGTTGACTCTTTATCCTGCTCGGTATGTACTACTGCTCGGTAAAACCTCTCAAATTTCAGAAGAAGTATGGAATGACTCGTTCCCAGGTCCTTTTATAGCAAAAGGCTAATCTCAGATCAACGGCCAGCAACAGAAGGCCAATGAACCGCGCAGACATGGACCATTGATCTAAGGGTCTGAGCTGTCATCTCCTCATTAATGGAATGGCATAATAACTCCTCTCATCGATCTGCGCAGAACGACGCCTCGATAAGGGAGTTGGGGGCAACTGATATTACAAAAATACCCCCACCAATGGTGCTCCGCCACGTCATATGTGGACCAAAAGCTTTTTATGCTTACCAGGCAGTCACCTCGGTAAGAGTGCCACCTGCCGGACCTACCAAGGTGGAAAACTGCTGGGTATGGTCCACAGTCATAATTTGAAGACCCACTTCAACAGTGGTTCTCGGCCCTATATAAGGCTCAGCAAGTCAGGTATTATCCAACTGAACCACAATTTGAGTACTGACTAATTGAGAGCTCTAGTCTGAGAAGCTCACCTGATTGGATACCTACTGACTTGAGCGTCGGAGCGCCAACGCCAGAGGACACCCTCTGGTGCGGCCTTTAGCTCATCTTTGTTTGTTGTGCTCAGTTCTCAGATTGCTTAGCCGATCAACCTGGACTGCCCTACTTGCCTGGTCGGTAAGTTACCTGCTAGGTAACTTAACTGGTCAACCAAGACTGCCTTGCTCGGCTGATTGGCTTCCTGGAAGGATCTTCGTCTGTGCATTACTGCAGGTCTGACCCACTGAACGTCTTCTCGGTAGTGACACCTTTTTGACGTCATCATTATATAATCCATCAAACATATCTCAGTCCAATTTAAGCCAAATGTGACATCACCTATCTCACCACATCTACCCTAACAGGTTATCCAAAGATTCAGGTGTTACATTCAATAAAGCGTTCCGTAAATGATTGAATACCTTGTTGCCCTTGCTCGGAGATTCCTAGCCTCGTTTTTATCCTCAGGTATTGTTCCCTCTGCGAGGAAGGTTCATAATGGATCCATCTATGACTGCTTAGTGTTGATCTCGGCGACAGCCCTAACAAGGATGCTTGGCTTGGGTAATATCTCTGTCCGCACTGAGGAGGCCTCATCTTTTTTAGAGGTCAATGCTAACCGAGCTAACACATTGGCTTGTTGATTCTCTTCTCAGGGCACTCTTCGTATTTCAACCTTCGGAATTTCACCCAATAGTTCCTTAGGTATCTCCGGATACTTGATCATCTTGGAGCCTCTCGCTTCATATTCGCCACAGACCTGCTCGATTATGGGCTGAAAGTCACTGTTCACTACCAAATTGTGCACTTCTAGCTCAATTGCTAACTTCAACCCTGCTAGGAGCGCTTCATATTCAGCCTCATTGTTAGAAGCTTTGAATTGGAAATGGAGAGCGTATTCCTTAGTCATGCCCCTAGCCCGAGAAGCAAAATCTGCGCTCCGCTTCCATCCTTCCTTGAGGAGCCATCGAAGAAGAGTTCCTATAGGTCATACGGTGCCTCTTCCCCTAGGGGATGTTAGCACTCAGTGATAAAGTCTTGGGAACCGCTATTTGTACACAATTTTTGACTCATTACAAACTTACTCTATACACTCCGAATTTTTCTCAACACAATTATTGACATTCCTAAATTATCCTTTGATACATATTAATTATATAACATTTGTTTTACTTAAATACCCTTAATTCACTTTCAACTTTAATACAATGGAATCACTTCCAATTTAAATGTAGTGCTTGTGTGGTTGATAACTGCTGCATGCATCACAATTGGAAGGCCACAAATTGCAATTAAAGGTACGTTGAATCTGAAAAGTACTATGTCGGGGTAACTATGTTAAGTTATTTGCGTTTCATAAAAAAAATGGCCAGGAAAAAAATTGATATTCTATTCGATAGATCAGGAACAATTGAAAAAAGCCAGATGGGGATTCTTGCTTTTCAGCCCCTACTCCTAAAAAGCAAGTCAAAGTTGCTCGTTCAATTCCAGTTATTGTTATCCAATGGCACTCTTTCCATCTATCGTCTTGCTCTCCTCTATTGAGGACCCCGATTGATGAGCAGGACTCTATAAAGTATCTGAATACAATAAAAAAGATCTATTATCAAAGTTGAATATAATAAAAAAAATACAATAAAAGTGTAATTTCAAGGTTTGCTATATAAAAGACCTATCATCAAAAGAATTCCTCAATTCACACTTAACCATAAAGGAGTGGTCATAGATGCCTCAGCATCGACACCCTTCGAAGTCCCTATGCCATGTCCAGAATTCAAAGAGCAAGTAGGAGTTATGACATAAAATATATCAAATATTTACAAAACTCAGTTTATCATGTCTATAAATCAATTAATTATTATCGCTATCAATGTCAATTGATTCTCTTATCGCAACAGCAGGACCTTTGAGTATCATAAAATGATTGATACGTGTAGTATATGCTTTTTCCCATCCACGTGCACATGAATGTCAAAATTTATGCCATTTATTTGCAATTGGTGGAACTGGATGAACTTGTTCCAATATCACCTGTAAAGATAGTATGAGTTAGAATTTTGATAAACGCACATTAAAAACTAAAATTAAGAGTCATTAGCTATTTAAATGTGAACAAACCTGTACAAAGTGATTATTGTTTATGAAACCAATTGCTATTTCTCTACGATTTGATTTTGGCACTGGGGCTGATCTAAGAGGTAAAAAGGTGAGACATTGGTGGAAGGAAAAATTAAACAACACGACGTTATAACATGAAGCTATGATGTGTGCCATTTCAGGCATCATCATCCAACGGTCATACGGGGGACAATCATCAAAGTAGTTCAAAGCATAGTTTAACTCGAGCACGCGACTATGTGCACCATATAGCTCACTGTAATGGTTACTATGTCATAATAGCTCATCTAATAATTCTCTTCTTATTCTACTCCAATCATCCTCAGAAAAACCAAGAGCCATTGCAATCACCCTGTACTCGCCCTGTACCCAAAATTACCATCTGCAGCTACATCTCTAACTCTTATGAATTGATGCATTTCTGGACGAAATGAGGCCATGAAAGAAGCTGGTTGTAGTTTGCGAGTAACGTGCACCTTAAAAATAAAAATCATAACTTTACTATTTATACGACGTAATAACATACAAATGAAAATAATTTCGTACCTTTTTGGGCAGCAACTCATTTTTAGGTTCCTTTCTTTTTGATGGTTTTTCACCTCATGCTTTGTACTTTCAATGAATTTTGAACCCAAAATTGATTTAGAAATTTTCTGTTGCGATTCAACATACTCAAAAGCAGAAGGGTCTCGTTTGGTACTCCATTTGACATGCATTTTTGGTCGACCTCGAGTATTCATTTTCACATTTGGCTGTTGAAGTGAGGTTGTATTAGGAATTACAATCTCCTTCAACTTCTTTAGGAAACACAACCTAGATACATCGTCATCAAACTCTTTGAACCGTTGATTAATTAACTCCACCATAGGTTGTGTCGTCAGTTTAGGCCTCTTTCTCTTAGGAAGCATATGCAATTTCTTCAAATGTGAATCGATGCAATTGAGTGGCATAGGTCGACCATACCTTTTATACTCTGCTAGTTCATGAGCACATGGTAGTCCATGCGTGTGTCGAACATGACAACCACATATGGAAGCATCAACGCCAATATGTTCAACTCGTTTTGACTCAACCTTGATCCTCTCGAGCGCTACAAAAGATATAAACCCTGTTAATTCCTTGTACTCTGCTGAGTTAAAGTTATGTTGCACCACAGTCAAACTTTTTTCGAAAGACATCTTCACCTCTTTCCATTGTAGCTCTAATAGCGCATGAATTTTTGCCTAACTTCCTTCGAAATTGCACCTATTAGATCCAAGATGACGCTTCAACATTATCTTCAACATTGTTTTCCCTTGCACCACTTATATAATGCCCACTGCTCTCGCAACCAAACAAAATTCTACCTTTTTTCATCACACCATCCCCATCAGATGATATTATCACAATCACAATCCCAAATTTTTTTCCAGTACTGCGAGTCCATTTAATCAACTCTTCTCTCGTCTTGAAAATCTATAAAATAAATAGAACATAATCGATATGATATCTAATTAACTCATATATGTAAAATAAGTTTATACATGCACACACACATATGTGTATAACTGACCGATACAATAATTTTTTTTATCTCACCTCATAATTAGTGAATTCACTTATCTAGTCCAAAATACATTCTCCATCAAATTTACTAATATCCTGGGCACAATGATAATAAAAAATGCATTTAAAAAACTACATCAATTCACACGACATAATCTTCTTAGTAATCACAATATGATAACAAACATGAAATCATGCCTTCATGGTTTCTAAACTTTTCTGGAATATGATAACAAACATCAATTATTGCAATATCAATGTCATTATTTTGTTATTATAATTTTATTTTTATGATGAGATGTGAAAAAGCAGGTCCCATTTTCCATAAAAGGGAACCTTATATACTCAGAGAAATATCCACCTAAAAAACTCAGTTTCAAGGAAGAATCTAAAAACTCAGCAGAGACGATGAGTTATTCCAATAAAGTAAGACCCATTATGAAAATTTCAAGATGAACAAAAAAAAGAGTTTTCCTTCAAAATCAAGAATATCCCAAAACAATCTCCAGATAAGGAATTCAAATGTTCAAAAGCGTGAAAATTAAGTAGTGGCATAAGCATAAATTCCAGATGTAGAAAAAATAATAATAAGAGTTAGATAAGATCTTTTAACAGTATTGTCCATTTGGGAACGAAAGTTGGTCTCTTGGCAACGAAACAATCTATAGAGCTTATACTTCTAAAATTTGACATAAAATATCAATATAAAGTGTACATTGACTAACCTTGATGGTTCAGAAGTTCCCAAATCCCTCTATAGAGGAGCTTTTAACGGTTTTGTCCAAATGAGATCGAAAGTTGGTCCATTCACAGCTAAACAATCTACGAAACATATACTGGTAAATTTTGACATAAAGAAACAATAAAAATTGCACACCTATCAACCTTGATGGCTCAAAATGACTTAATTCTTTTCATGGAGGAGTTTTTAACCGTTTTGTCCATTTGGGAATGAAAGATGGTCTTTTGTAAAACGCAACAATCTACCAAGCCTATACTTCTATAATTTGACATAAAATAATAATAAAAAGTGCACATTGGCCAACCTTCTTGGTACGATATTGCTCAACTATGTCCGTGTAGGAGTCTTTAACGATTTTACTCATTTGCAAACGAAAGTTGGTCTTTTGTCAACGAAACAACATATGCAGCATGTACTCATAACGTTTAACAGAAAATAACAATAAAAATAGTACACCAAACAACTTTTATGGTTTGAAATTTCCCAAATCTCTCCACAAATAAACTTTTAATGGTTTTATCCAATTGAGAACGAAAGTTTATCTTTCGGCAATGAAACAATCTACGAAGCATATACTAGTAAATTTGAACATATATCAACAATAAAAGCTGTACACCTATGAACTTTGATGGTTTGTGTAGACATTAAAAAATAATTAAATTGTTAGATCCTTTTAAATTGAATTGATTAATTTAACTAATTTAATTTTGGAAGAGTCCAAACCAAATTGAATTGGTTGAAGGGATAAAGTCTAATATAATATCAAATTAAAATAAAATAAAAGTAAAATCAAAGAGATAATCACTAAACAAGTGATTTCTCTACAATGCTCTTGATGTCAAAGGTTGAGGCCAAGGGTAGGTTACGTAAATTCCACATCTCCATTTTCTTATGAATACCAAGCTCATTTGGTGGAAATGGGGAAGAAAAGAAAGTTTACGAACTTTGGGAAAACTCTCTCAAATTCTCCACAAGTCCAAGTCTTCAAATCCGAAATTCTTTGAATTCCCTCAAGTTCTTCAAGTCTCAAGCCAAGTTCTTCAAGTTCAAGTCTCCAAATTGGAATTCTTTGAATTCCTTCAAGTTCTTTAAGTCTCAAATCCAAGTTCTTCATGATCAAGTGCAAGTCTCAAATTCGGAATTCTTAGAATTCCTCAAAGTCTCAAGTTCAAGTCAAGTCCTAGAATGGATTGTTTAATTCGATTAAGAACTTTACGTTCTTCTTCCATTCAATCAATAATCAGAGGATTTACGCACGTGACGATCATGTTGAAAGAGAAGAGATCGACTCCACTTTTATTTACAAATTTTCAATTTGTACCAAGTTTTAAGTGTATTAAATTTACACGGGAAATTTGTTGCGTACAAATTTCTGGCACACCTGGTGGGACACTCTTCTCCTCTCATCTCTTGATTGAATTTTCAAATCAAAACAATGGAATCTACGAATGAATCCTTGATTCTCATAATGGAGACTGATGTCATTGACGAAGTCTCCCATGCAACTCGTTCGCGAGTTAAAGCTGGAGAATCACAATTGACTTCTCCTTTGAAGAAGTTCTCAAAAAAGGGTCAGAAAAGGTCCCTTGAGACTAAGACTAAGTCTAAGTCCAAGTCCAAATCTACGAAAAATGTACATTTTGAATCCTCAGATGATGAATCTGAATCTCATTCAATGAAGTTGGCATCACGAAAGTGGGGTGATTACACCTCTTCTTCAGAAGATGAGTCCAAATCTCCCAAATCGAAAGAAACGGAATATGTATATTCCAGTGACTCGGATGATGATCCCAAGTCCAAGTCTCATTTTGAGCAGTGGACATTATGGAAGTGTGCTGCTTACGACATCACTACATCAGAATCTGATGTTCCCGTGCCAGTCATGATGACTGAGGCGACAACCAGTTCGGAAGATCAGCTGAAACAAATGACTTCCGCCATGGAGCAAGTGACAAAGTCCTTGGAAGAGAAGGACAAACAAATTGCTACACTCATAAAGTGATTGGATTCCCTAAGTCCAATCACGAAAAAAAGCCATGAAACTTTTGTTTCAAGAGAAGGTAAAGCACCGGAAAGTTTGAATTCTCTTAAAGCTCAACAAAGGCAAGAAGAGCAGGATCGTCTGACAACACAAAATGCTCTCCGCGATTCTACCCACTTATTTGTTGCTTCTCTCTCTGTTAATCAGCTCCAAAACATGATTGCTGATACAATCCGGGCTCAGTATGGTGGAGCCCCGCAATCATCTTTGGTTTATGCAAAACCTTATAGTCATTGAATCGATGAGATTCCCATGCCATGGGGTTATCAGCCCCCTAAGTTCCAACAATTTGATGGAAAGGGTAATCCAAAACAACATGTTGCTCATTTCATCGAAACTTCCAATAATGCGAGCACGTTTGGTGATTCAGTGTAAAAACAATTCATGCGTTCCTTAAAAGGAGCCGCATTTGAATGGTATACTAACCTTCCAGCTGGCTCTATTGAAGGTTGGGATCAACTTGAGCATGAGTTTCTAACTCGCTTCTATAGTACTCGACAGACTATTAGTCTTCCAGAACTTGCAAGGATGAGGCAAAATAAGGAAGAAGCTGCGGTTGAGTATATTGAGCGCTGGAGGAACCATGTCCTAAATTGCAAGGAACGTATAAGAGAAAGCTCTTCCATTGATATGTGTGTTCAAGGAATGCATTGGGGGTAACCTTCAAGCTAATATGCCTCATTCCTTCGAGGAACTTTCAACTCGAGCCCATAACTTGGAAATTCAAATAGCAAGACATGGAAGCTATTTGCCAAGTGATCCTCGTGAAATGAAAGAAACAAAGAAATAAGTAAAAAAGGATTCAAAGCCCTCTCGGACTAAAGAATCCATGGCTGTCACAACTAATCCAATCAAGATTTCCACACAGAAATCTAAATCCGAGCCCAAGACTCGTAAAGATCAAACTCAATTCAAGGAACGACCAACCTTGAAACAAATGCAAGAAAAGGAATACCCATTTTTGGATTCCAAAGTTTTTGGAATTCTAGACCAACTGCTGGAGAAAAAGCTCATAGAGCTTCCCACTTCAAAGAGGCCGAAAGAAGCTGGTCTAGTTGATAATCCCAAGTATTGTAAATATCACCAAATCATCAGCCATCCCATTGAGAAATATTTTTTCCTAAAGGACATAATCATGCGATTGACAAGAGAAAACAAGATCGATCTTGATCTTACTAGTAATGCAGAAGTTAATTGTGTGATGGTGACATTTGGGTCATTTGATCCCATTCCACTACAAGTAGAAGATCAATCCATCTCCTTGTTCTCTAAAGAAGAAACAACAAATATGGAGCTAATTGCTAAGCTACCTGAAGGAGCTCTAAGGGTTCGGTCGCCACCACAAGCTCCTAATAGGCCAACTTTATATGAAATCATGACTGATGATTTGGATGTGTGGGAATCATCATCTGAGTCCAAAGAGGAAGTAGGTGATGGGTGGTCCACTTTCACTACAAAAAAGAGAAGTATAGACCACAAAAGTTTTGGGATTTGGCAACACCTTCCTTGGATCTCGAGGATTTCCTTTGAAGTGAATAGTGCTCAAAAAACCAACCAATTGGTTGGTATTATATAGAAGAATTGTTGGCCCAACATGAAGGTTGGGTGGAAGTAAGAAGTCGGAGAGGATGTGTATCCCATCCGAATCAAATTTTGGCTCTTCCAAGTCCGATTCCTACTATTCCAAATGAAGAGTCCGGTCTTAGGAAAGAAAATAAGGACTCTTGAGCTAAGAATCGACCAAGAAGAAATCGAAGAAAGACCCGCGTTGATGTTAAACTCAATGGCACTCATTTAACATCCTGAAAAGAAGCAACTCTTAAGGAATACTTTCCAAGAGATTACTTTCTAGAAGAACATATGAAAATATATGTGATAAGTGCAGTGGACTCCAAAGTGTCAAAAGAAGAAAAAGACGATTCTAAGAGGGAAACCTCCAGTGTTGAGGAAAAAGGAGTTGTTACTTCACTCCGGGAAATCCCTTCCAATATGAACATCTCAGAAGCTCTCGACCTCCCTAAGGATACTCGTTTGGCTTTAGTTCAAACGTTGCTCGTCAAAGGGCGTAGTGGGCCATGGCCCTATAACACTTAGGCTGTCGTGCTGGGCGGGACGGGGTGTTACACTTCTGACTCCTTCTATTGAGAAAGTGATTCCTACACCAAAAGATATTAGGGAATCTGAGCTTCCCAAAACTTCAAAAGAACATTCAAATGCATGGTTCGATCCACACGTGAAAAAACATTTTAAGAAAGCTGGATATGGAAAAGGGGAACCTCGCAAACTTGGTGACCTTGATACTATTCTTTCTAGTGGAAGAGCTCCAGTGATAAATAAACAAGGAATATGTATTCCACAACCAAAGCACATATTGGGACATGAGTCTCACAATTCACACTCTATCCAAATTAGAGCAAAGAAAGCATCAGCGAACCCGATCATGGTGCAAATCTTTGAGTATGAGGATGAAAGACCTGTGGAGTCTCCTGCTTCGACTCAAATACAAGACCAAAATACTCGAATTTCAGTATTTGAACGGCTAGGCGATAGTCCATCAACATCAAGCCAAATGAAGTCCATCCAAAAAGTCTCTGTATTTTCTAAGCTCTGACCAAAAGTCCAAAATGAGAAGCCAAAGAAACAGATAAGACAAAGACGTCGCAGACGTAACATTCCAGCTAGAAACAAAGGTAAAGAAAATATTGTTGTTTCCATCAACCATGTCACTATTGAAGAAATCGGTGAAAATGAACATGGTTCTGAGTCATCTTCTGATGAAGAGACTACATTGGCACCTCCTACCTTTGAAGAATAGGGGCAAGCTACGGTTGACGATCTCAAACAGATCAATCTTGGAACTGAAGTTGATCCAAGACCAACCTTTGTTAGCACACTTTTAAGTCCAGAAGAAGAAACAAATTACGTCCAGCTTTTGGAAGAATACATATACGTGTTTGCATGAACTTACAAATAAATGCCCGGGCTGGATCCCATGATTGCTGTCCATAACTTGTCTATCAAACATGGAGTGCGTCCTATCAAACAAACTCAGAGGCGATTCCGACCAGAATTGATCCCAAAGATTGCGAATGAACTCAATAAGCTAATTGAAGCTGGATTCATTCGAGAAGTCAAGTATCCTACATGGATCACCAATATTGTTCCAGTCATGAAGAAGAATGGACAACTCCGGGTCTGTGTTGATTTTAGAGACCTAAATAAAGCATGTCCAAAGGACGATTTTCCATTACCTATTACAAAGCTAATGGTGGATGCAACTACTGGACATGCAGTGTTATCCTTCATGGATGGCTCGTCTGGATACAATCAAATTCGGATGAACCCAAAGGACGAAGAGTTCATTGCATTCCGTACTCCAAAAGGGATATATTGTTACAAAGTTATGCCCTTTGGATTGAAGAATGCCGAAGCCACGTATAAACGTGCCATGCAAAAAATCTTTGATGACATGTTGCATAAAAGGGTGGAATGTTATGTAGATGACTTAGTCATAAAAACCAAAGATAAAAAAAATCACTTAGAGGATCTACGAGTTATCTTTGAAAGACTTCGTCGATTCCAATTAAAAATGAATCCTCTAAAGTGTGCTTTTGGCGTCACTTCTGGAAAGTTTCTTGGGTTCATTGTAAGGCACAAAGATCTCCTAAAATCTGCTGTACTGATGGCGCAAATTCCCGAAAAGCCGTTAATCCTATATATTGCTACCTAAGAGCGATCCTTAGGAGCACTTCTTGGACAAGTGAATGATGAAGGGAAAGAAAGTGCATCGTACTACGTGAGTCGTACGTTGGTAGGCGCAGAGTTAAATGATACGCCAATTGAAAAGGTGTGTCTAGCATTCTTCTTTGTAACAAAAAAGCTAAGACATTATATGCTTGCACATGAGATTCACTTAATGTCAACGGCGGATCCACTTAAATTCCTTATGTCAAGGCCGATTTTATCTAGAAGACTGGCAAAGTGGGCACTTCTTTTATCAGAGTTTGATATTTTCTTTGTGCCTCAAAAGTCTGTAAAAGGACAAATCTTGGCCGATTTTCTAGCAGACCATCCGATTCCAGCGGAGATTGTTCTTTGATGGTACTGCTCGAAAATATGGTGCGGGAGCTGGGGTAGTTTTCGTTACTCCTCAAAATGAAGTCATGTCTTTCTCATTCACGTTGATGGAAACATGTTCCAATAATGTGGTGGAATACCAAGCCTTGATAATTGGCTTGGAAATGGCTTTTGAAATGCAACTCGGACAACTTGAAGTTTTTGGAGATTCTAAGTTGGTAGTCAACCAACTCTTATCAAAATATGAAGTTCGGAAGCTTGATTTGATTTCTTACCAAAAGCATGCAGCTAAGCTTTTGGAACAATTTGACTTGGTTAGCATTATCTATGTCCCAAGGAATGAAAATCGACAAGCATATGCATTGGCCAATTTAGCTATTGTATTAGCTAGTTCTGATAAAGACATCACAGTTAAGTCCCTTTCTCAAAAATGGATCATTCCATCATGGACACTTGAAGATGAAGTGGAAGTCAATAATAATATCTCAGTAGTCAAAACTGAAAAATGAAGATTGGAGGCAACCAATTATTGACTTTCTTCAGTATGGAAAGTTACCAAGTGATCATCGTCACAAGTCTGAAGTGAGACGACGTGCCCCCAAATTCATTTATTACAAAGATGCGCTTTATCGACGTTCTTTTGACGGTGTTTTTCTTCGATGCCTAAGCAAAGAAGAAGCAAATCAAGTGCTGGAAGAAGCTCATTTTGGGATATGTGGAGCTCATCAATCCGAACCAAAACTTCACTTCCAAATAAACAGAATTGGGTATTATTGGCCAACCATGGCGAAAGATTCTATGGACCATGCCAAAAGATGTGAAGCTTGCCAAGTCCATGCAAACTTTATACATCAACCACCAGAGCCCTTACATCTGACTGTTGCTTCATTGCCTGGGGTTTGGATGTTGTAGGACCTATAAATTTGAAATCTTCCGCTGGCCACTTGTATATCTTGGCAGCTACGAATTATTTCTCAAGATAGGCGGAAGCACTTTCATTAAAAGAAGTTAAAAAGAGACCGTTGTAGATTTTATCAAAGGTCAAATCATCTCTAGGTATGGAGTTCCCCGATATATCAGTACCGATAATGGGAAGCCATTCTATAATGGTCTAATGGACAGCCTTTGTCAAAAGTTTCATTTTGTCCAACATAATTCCTCCACGTACAACGTAACAACAAATGGACTTGCAGAAGCCTTTAACAAAAATCTCTGCAATTTGCTAAAGAAAGTTGTCTCCAAGTAAAAGAGGGATTGGCATGAAAGAGTAGGAGAAGCTTTGTGGGCCTATCGAATAACTTATCGAACACGAACACAAGCCACACCATATTCTTTGGTTTATGGCGTTGAAGTAGTGATACCATTGGAATGTCAAATTCCGTCTCTTAGGATTGCTATACAGGAAGCACTACAAGAATTATGTGAATCAGTGACAAGTTTTCAGTTAGAATAGTAATTCTTGTCAGTAAAACGGAGTAATTTGTTACAACTTACGTTTGTTGTCACAGATCGATAGTTGTCATCGTATTATGTGTGACAAGTTACGGAAGTTGTCACAAATTACTTAAATATTAGTGAGAAATTTTATATGTTGTCACTGACCCGCGTCACTAACTCGAAAAATTTCTCCCCGCGAAAATATAAAGTAAATGGCGCCAATTGAATTTTTTTACTTGTGACAAGAATTTTAATTATTGTTACAATATGATCTTGAGTGACAATAACTTCTTGTCACTATGTGGATCTAATATATTAAAATATTATAATAAAAAAGAAACTTAAATTGACTTTAATATTTTCTTGTTTGACAAACGTGTACAGACACGTTTCGCCCCTGAAACAGTAGTGACTACTTATTGTATCTCTTTCTCTTCCAATCTTTCTTTAGCGCCTTATGTGGAAGAACAGAGTGATGAAATGGGAGTAGGAACCAGCCCTTTTATTACCAGATGGGACAACTTTCTCTCCATGGTATGTTTGTCTCTCAAAATTCTTTATTCCTTGTTTTATTTTTCAAATTTGTTAGGCTTTAATGGATGCAATTTCACAACTTAGCATATGTCTATTTATGGATGCAATTTCACCATTTATATAATTTTTTTTAGATGCTCGATGTCACACCATATTTCAAATTACGACCAGGGTTTAATTTCTTTTGAGAAGGGAAATAGTGAGACAGGAAGCTTGAAAATTGCCCTTATTGTGATTTTATATTTGCTTGATTTTCATTCTTGAGCTCCGTTGAAATTGCATATACCAGTATTTGAGGGTCATCGTAGGTGAAGGAAAATGATTAGTAAAGGAGAGGATGTATCCTAGAAGGGTGTAGAAAGAGTAGATGGGATGATTATGGCTTACAAAGTAGATTTTAATGTAACCTGAGAGTGAGAGTAACAAATGAAATACAATTGTAGTTAGTAGGAGGCAAATGGATTAAGAGTGTAGGCTGATTCTTTTTATCTTCTTCTAGTTATAATTATTTTATGAACCAATAGGGATTTTAGGGAAAAGAACCAATGCAATACTGAAGAATAATTTCCTTAAATTGTAGCAATATGAGGATCTTCACTATTGTGACAAATAGCTGGATGGCATGTATATTGTTTGATTTTTTTTTCAAAGGTTTTTTCATTTTATTTTTGGTTTCTAACATTTTCAACATGTCTGTTGTTGGATTATAATGCTTGGGAAATTTCTATTTTGCGGCTTATTGAACAATTTTTTCGCTTGAAGAATCCTTTCGTCTCCCTCTAGCTCGCACGCAAAGTATATCAAATCTTTTAAGTCTCTCTCGTACACGAAGCGTCTCTTAATCTCGAATGGTAAGTCTAAAAATCCTGTGATTTTTTGTTTGATTATGGTTTATTTGTTTGCTTACATTTGACTGTTTTCCATTATTCAGATTAATTTCTTAGTGAGTTGCACAATTAATTGGAAAAGGGAGTCAAGATTGATTAATCAACTATTAACGTTAGCTCCATCATTATTTTGAGGTTGGTAGCTCTAATCCAGTTATTTAGTTTAGTTTGGTAATGCTTTATGTGAACTTTTCAATTTTCCCTTTTAATTTTTTCCTTATGTCTTTTAATATATGAACTGAATGGTTATTATGCTTCATTGTGGTTGTTTAATAAAAATTATGGTACTTTTAGGACTTAACAGAGAGTTTTATAAACCTATTAATTATGATTGTCATGAGTGCTTCTTTATTTTGACATTTTTTGATTGTCATGAGTTTTATGCATTAATTTTGATCGTGTATGTAACAATATGCTACTGAGTTGAGATCTTTACTTGTTAATTGTGATAATGTATGTAAAAGATGCTTATAGTTTACTTAAATGCCTAAAATTATGTTTACAGGTTACTTTATTGTTTTCAAAACTTTTAGGAAAAATGTTGGATAAGAGGTGGATGAAAATCAAAGATAGGGCAAGTTCTGAATGCATAAGTGGCGTCGATTCTTTTCTTGACTTCGCATGTGGACCACCTAGGAACAATGATACAATACGTTGTCCTTGTAATAGATGTAAAAATGTGGTTTTTAATAATCGCTTTGTTGTGAGAGCTAACTTGTTCAAATATGGAATGTTTGAGAATTACAATACCTGGGATCTTCATGGAGAGACATTGGCTGATGCATATGAACCTTCTAGCTCTAATCCTTAAGCACACATGTGGAACTAAATCCTATGCAGAAGTTGAGGAAACCACAGTAAGAATATAATATTATAATTTAAATAACTATATTTACATTTTAGAAGCTATTTATATTGATATATTTACTTATTTGGATTGTGTGTCAATAAAATAGAGAGATCCAATTACTGGGGAGAAAGCTAGACCTAATGAAGTGTGGTTAAAGCAGCATACCAAGAAGAGCAAAGAAGGAGAAATGATTTGGTCTGATCCAAAATCACAAGAAATTCATGTAAATGTGAGATCATAAACCCTTACATCGACATGTTTTGCATCATTTTTTTGATTATTTTACTTTGTGAATTCAGGAGAAACTCAAAGATCTTATTAATGAACAATCAGAACAAGAGGCTGACAAACAAATGACAGATGATGAGATTCTCTTACAAGTTCTTGGAGAGAAATCAGGATATTTTCGAGGTAAAGGAGCAGGCAAAAGGGCACCAAGCAAAAGAGGTAGAACTCAAGATGCTATGCATGAAAAAGTGCAAGAAGTAAGAGCAATGCTTGGAAGTTTAAGAGAAGAAGTGCGTGCTGAAGTTTGTAATGAAGTAATAGATGAGGTACGAGCAGAGTTTGAATCCCGAATGGCAGCTCAACTTGAAGCTCGAATGAAAGCTCAGTTTGATGCAATGTTTCAGGCACGTATGTCTTCCTTTTTCAATGCTGCTAGTTCCCAGCCTAGTGATCAGGTAAAGTTTAGCTAACTCATGTTGTTTAAGATGTATATATATATATATAGCTTGCAAGGATATTGTCTTCTAAAGTTAAATGGTTGGTGTGAAACCCCGACCCAAAAATTTAGTTTTGAGTCGAATTACGGATGATCCGTGAGGTACAGAATCATGAAAAAATAGTTTTTGAGCTAGGTTCGGTAAATGGGCCATAACTTTTTGTATATATGTCCGTTTCGAGCCCATAATATATCAAATCGAAGCTAAGACCGAGCCGGAGAATAAAATTGAAGGAAAACGTAGTTTTCTGAACAGTAATCTGTCCGGACGGATAAATTAGCCGTCCGGACAGATATGCCTAGAGTGGGGGCAATGGGTTACGGGAAAAGTAATCCGTCCGGACGGACGCTTAGGGCGTCCGGACGGCTATCGGAAAATCAGATATTAACCCAATTTTAGACATTTCATGTACCATCACTTGGAGAAGCCCGACTAGAGAGAGAAAGAGAGAGAGAAGGAGCTTTTGGTTAGATTTTGGCTTGGAGATTGTAGATTGGTGATCATTGAAGCTAAGCAAGGAAGATTCAAGCTTGATTTGTGTGATTTGGTAAGTTTTTCTTAGTTTTTGGAAATTCTAGGTTTTTCTAGATTTGCTAGATTCTTGAAGAGTTGAGTTCTATGCTTTAGATATGTTGTTTATAGGTTGATTTGGAACATATATGTAGGTTGATTTCGTGGTTTGATGTTGAGTTGAGCTAAGTGGAATTTTTGGAGGATTTTAGAAGAAATTCTAGAGAGAGAAAGTAAGTTTCTCTTGAATGTTTGTTTAATTCATTATTGATATGATATATTGAGATGTTTGGATGATTAAATGAGTACGACATTGTGTAAATTGTTAGGTTTGGTGAAACGGGGTTTAAAACCCTAACTGTGGGATTTTGGTAAATTGCTCAACAAGAGGTAGGGGATTTCCAACCATTCTTTCTATCGTTTATTATCAATATTTTAAAGAGCGTTTCGATTCCTCATTGGTCATTTTATTTGTGCTTTCGCCTTAATTGCTTCTAAGGGGAAAAGAACCTTGCTTGTGGAATATTGTTAATTCTTGATGTTGCATGACCCGATTGTGTGTGTTCCATCACCTATGGGCAAGATGTGATTTTCGTTCATCCATCATGGTAGTTATGTATATATATATATATGTAGGATGTTCATATATATATCTTTTCGGCATGTCATGGCATAAATGCATTAGAGTTGCATTGGAGTCCGAGTATAGACTCAGAGATCCTTAGGATTCTTAAAAGCTACTTGGAGGGATGACGAGGTGATGAGAGTTACCACCGAGTCATGTGATCTCCAAGTAGGATAACGCACTAGAGGTATGATTAATGAGGGACCTTGCCTGGAATGGTGCGGGCGTGATAGGTTCACGCAACCGGGTAATCCAAGAGCTTTTGATGTTGGGGAGCTAGCTCCTATTCAATATTACATGGATAGCGACCATGATATTGATGATTTGATGTGGTGAGCTTGCTCACGTTCGATATTACATGGAATGAGCCATGGTATCGATGAGGTTTGCTCATTGAGGGGATTGCCCGCATTGATGTTTTATATGATTGTTGTGTATATGTGCATGTGGTAGATTTCATATTGTTGCATAACCTATTGTTCGGATTCGGCCTTTATACACTCATTACTCTTAACCCTACTGAGCTTCTTGCTCACTCTCTACTTTCTGTTCCTTCCCACAGGAGATACAGGTACAGGTACCGGTGGAGCGGATCAGTGAGGGCGGGATGTGACATGGATGGCCCTGGGTAGGATGTGAGTGTTAGAGATGTACTCTAGCACGTATTTTGTTTACGATGTATTGATGTTTCTTCATCATATTGTTATAACCGATTGGCACCAGAGGGTGTATGCATGATGTATGCTGAATATTGATTTTTAGTTATATGATATTATGAACTTTGATGTTGTGATTATTACTATCAGTTTGTGCATGCTGGTAGTTGATGGCCTGAGGCCCCTACGATTAGGATTGCATGTGTTTGAGGCCTAGATAAGTTGCTAGTGTGATGGATTGAAATTATGCTGCGTGTTTCTGATGCAGGCGGAGACTCTCCGATATACGGGGAGATGCCGCCGGATTTCCGGTCTGCCGGATTTCCGGTCTGCCGGATGATCGCACTAGTGGCCTATGACGGTGCCGGAGGGCACCCGTGGCGTGCCCGGATTCGGGCGTCATAGTTGGCCACACAATTTTGTAGCAACATGTGCGTGTGTGTGTATGATAGTTTAGTCATGCTATGAAATTGAATGTTTAATGTTTAGTTTGCTGGAAATTTGGTAGAGCTATTGACAATGAATGAACTATATCGAATTTGTTTAGCTGCTGAAATATGTGTTGGTTGTGAATACTATGTTTAGTTTGCTAGAAATCTAGATCCAGTGGAGCTACTAAAATATGTGTTGGTTGTGAATACTATGTTTAGTTTGCTAGAAATCTAGATCCAGTGGAGCTACTGAAATGAATGAACTATGTTACTTGGTATAATTTGGTGGCATGATTTGCTGATAATTTTAATTTTGTTAAATGTGTGGAATATATGTATGTGTCTGTCATGCTGCAAAATTGAAAATTTATAGTTTAATTTGCTGGAAATCTAGTGGAGCTATTGAATTAAATGAACTATGTTACTTGGTGGGATTTGATGGAGTGACTCTCTATAGTATTTTGGTTTCCTACAAACAAAGTTTAATAGACTTTGCTCTTCTTGCAGGTTGGGTAAAGCAATATTATAGGCGAGACTATCTCAATTTCTTTTGCCACCAAATTTAAATGTCCTGTTGTTGCAAGGAGGTTAAACTTGTATTGGGATTTGGTGGAGTGACTCTCTGTAGTATTTTGGTTTCCTACATACAAAGTTTAATAGACTTTGCCCTTTTTGCAGGTTGGGTAAAGCAATATTATGGGGGAGATTTTCTCAATTTTTTTTTTGCAACCAAATTTACATGTCCTTTAATTTGTTGCAAGGAGGTTAAACTTGTATTGGGATTTGGTTAGTGAACACATATGTACGTACTAAATATGTTTTTATGAAAATTATATTAATTACTTGCTACTTTGATTTGTTAATAACATTAGCCTTCATTTAGAGTATTTGATCTCCTTAATTTTTTGAATTGATAGGATCCATATATAATTTGATCCATACAACCACCATTAATACTCGTTACTAATTTTATATCAGTGACACCAATTCTCATCATTGTAACATCCTATTATTAATTATGTAAAAAAAAATTGGTGACAATAATTAATGTCACATAATCCATTATTGTGACTATAGAACTTTGTCACTAACCATGTAATACTAACAACAATTGTTGTCACTGTTTTTGTTGTGTGACAATAGTATTTCTTGTTACTAAGACGTTCTAGTGACGAGATAACTAAGTTTGTCACTAAATTTATTAATTAGTGACAATAATCTTATCACTAATAAATTGGATGTTATCACAAAAAAAAACAAAATCGCAATGTTCCAACAAAATTAGTGACAACATTTAATTAATAAGTGACGATCTATATTGTCACAAATGATTTAAATTTTAGTGACAACTTTATTTTTTCGTCGCTAAGTATTAGCGACAGCTATACCAGCGACGACAATAATCGTCACCAATGTCGTCAGTAATATTTGTTCTGCGACAACATTTGGAGGTTTAGTGATAATGAAAGTTGTCACTGAGCTACAAATTTATTGTTGTGAGGGCCTTACAACGGAGCAAAATGCCCAATTAAGGTTGGAAGAACTTGAGTCCTTAGATGAAAGAAGGATAGAAGCTCAAAAGTGACTAGAATGTTATCAAGCTCGTATGTCCAGAGCTTTTAATAAAAAAGTAAGTCCTCGATCATTCCAAGTAGGAAACTTGGTCTTGGCTATAAGAAGACCGATCGTGATCACTCGTCGAGCTATGGGAAAGTTCGTACTCAAATGGGATGGACCTTATGTAGTCACGGAGGTTTAATCAAATGGTGCTTATAAGATTGTCGATAAGGATGGTCTACGGATTGGACTTATCAATGCAAAAATTTTGAACCGTTTTTACGCTTAGAAACAAATTGTGATACTCCTTTCCCATATGAGTATAAACTATGAATGGCATTTAAAAAAAAACTCGCTAGATTGAAAACCCGAAAGGGCGGTCTAGGCAAAAATAAAAAAATAAAAAAACCTTGCATGGAACTACGTTTGACTTGATCCCTCAAAAGGGGTACGTAGGCAGCTTGGGAATTCTCAAGTTCAGTCAAATTCAAAAAAAAAAGGGCTCTCCTTTGTTTGAAATAATATGTATTCATATTGAAATGAGTTCTAAGGTTTCTTCTTTGAGAGAATATTTAAATGTACTTGATTGTGCAACAAAATATTCTAAAAAAGTTAGAGCAAGAAAATTCATTGATATGAATGTTTGTTACATGAAAGAAAAGAACTAGCTAAAAAAAATGCAAGAATAAATAAAGAAATAATAAGCCTAAGGCTTATTGATCCAATTTGCTAGTTCACGAAATCCTTCTTCTAAAGTTGCCTTTCGTCTAGCAATCAATTCAGTTGTAGTAGCATCCTTAACTTGGAGTTTCTCTAACTTTGAACGAGATTCCTTCAATTAATCAAGGTCCTCACTTTCTTTCTTCATTTTCTCATCAATGGAGCTAAGTTTGGAGGACAAAACATTGTCCTGCTTCTCTAGACGAGAAATCTCAAGGCTAACTTCCTTTTGTTCTGCCTCTACCTTGTGGCGTTCCTTGGTCAAATCTGGAACAATATGCATGCGAGCAGAAATAAGATCTTCCAAAGAAGCCAACTCCTTTTGCTTTTCTTCTAGAGATGGAAGACACATAGTGTCATTCTCTTCATGAAGTAAATCATCAATGTCATTCAAGTATTCAGCAACCTTTGCCATTAAGGGAGACATATCAATATGAAAAATTTGATGAGAAAAGTCTTTAAGACAGGATGACTTCTTAGTCCACCATCCTCTCAAGTCAGATAGGTCTCCATGCAATGCCTTGCTAAATTCCTTTTCGAGATATGCCATCATTGCTTCACGAAGCATCTCTTCATGGTCATTTAAAGGACATTGTGACTCATATTTATGATTTGTTGATGCGGATAAAACAACAGTCACTTGTGGTGATTTGGGAGAGGAAACTTTCTGTTCCAATGTCCTTGAAGTGGCCCTTCCATCTCTCAAGTTTAGACTCCCATTCTCTGAAGAATTTAGGGATGGAATAACACCACCTCCAATACTATCAGGAAGATCACCTGATGGACAATTGATTGGGAAACCGTCACCAGAAAAACCCACAAGGGCTGCAATCATCTCGCCTACAGGAATGTTATCAAAAGCTACAAAAAAAGGAACATATTTTATTTTCCAATGATGAATTGGCAAATAATAAAAAACAAGATAAAGAAAAGAAGGAAATACCTTTATTCCAAGAATGTGGAGAAAGATTCTTATCACTCTTTTCTTCCATAGGATTATCTTTGGTACTAGTTTTGAGATTAATTTGTTCTTCAGAGCGAAGGCGAGTAGATCTCCTGACTAGTGGTACCTCATCTGAGTCACAAGTAGACTCAATTTCGATAAGTGCTCCTTCGGGTGGAACTGCAACAATTGCATACTTTACCTTTGGCAATATTTTGTCAACTGAAGTTTTCTCCCTTGAAGTTCCGGCTATAGATTTCTTCAAAGCACGTTCTTCTGGAATGTCTAAATCCATATTAGGAGACTTTTCTTTTGGTGACAATGGAATGGAGTCGTTCTCTCCAACACTTCTTTTCTTCTGAGAAAATGTAGATGCAATATTCTCAACAAGTTTAAAATCAATGCGTTCACTACTCTCCAAAATAGTATTGGAAACGTTAAGAAATATGGGAGCCACTGTAGTGTTCCACCAATTTTCATATTTCTGATCAACTGATCACACATATTAGGACAAGGCCTTGGAAAATGAAATTCCGCCTTACTCCCCACTCTCGTCAGAGTTAACCAACAACTGTAAAGGGTACTCGGATTCAACTCAAAAGAAAGTGGATTTGGAAATCCAAGATTGATTTGCTTGAATCCATGCTGTCTCGAAAATCGATGTAGACTATACACTTCCAAGGTGTGTAATGACCCCCGACGACATGGTAAATAGGCTGGTCGTATACTGATCATAAATTCCTGAATCTCTTCTGAGAGACCTTCAATGTCTGTGTGGTTACCAACTTGTTTTGGTGGATGACTCGCAATCCACTTAAAGTTTTTGGAGTCCATGTCTCCAAGAAGAAGTTTCCTGCAGTCTATCATGTTAGGTTCCCAAAATTGATAGACATTTAAAATTCCAGAATATCTCCTAAGGGTGGGACGCCCAAAAGATGTGTCAATGATGTCAAATATGCCACAAGGAAAATGCAATGCTACCCAACCATAAAGAAAGTGCCCTGGGAATGATTGAACAACTCTTCCAAGGTCCTTTTTATCAGAAGTAAAAGTTTGGGTAAGACCCTTATAAATGCTCGCCAGAACAGGTGGAACCAAGCTGTATCTTACACCTAAAGCCATCCTGGAAGCAACTTTAAAAGTTGTAGGTCTCAAGTTATCATCACCAGATGGACGAACAAATCGAAAAAGCCAGATTAAGAGATATGCAGCTATCTCCAGTTTATCAATTTTATCAGCGGATAATTCAATGTCCAATTCCGTTAAAAAATCTAAATCCCTACTATCTTTAGAGGGAAAACTCTGGTTCGGAATCACTATGGGCCGCCGCACACGTGTTGTTGTTCCACTCTTTAGAAATTCAAACTTTCCTAGCTTTGTTAATTTCTTATACCTTGAATCTGCTCGTGGATTGGATTTTTGAGAAACTCCACTAAGCCAAAAGTTGATCCAGTGTGCATGTTTGATTCTGTCCACTTTCTTCTTTCTGGCTATATGTTGGAAAGCTTTAAACAAATGAAGACAAGATTTCGGAAGGAACTTTCTGTCAGTGAGTCCCCTAAAACTCAGAATAACTTCTTCATAGTAGTAGCCAAGTATGGACAATCTAGAAATATCTCGTATTTCCCAAAGAGAAATTCCTATTTCTCCACGCCTCGTCACAAAGGTATTGGTTTCAGGGCACCATACCTCACATAGAGCCCGATATGCTGAAGAAGGACGATGATGGATTGCTAGCGACAAGACCTCCAAGCCTCTATGTTTGAGGAGTCTAGCAACTCGTTTGGACCAGTCCGAAAAGCCATTGAGATATAAAATTTCTCCTCTAGAGTTCAAAGATGACCCCCATCTAACATGTCTGTTTCCAATACTCTCGTCAATCAGAGGTCGTCGGATAAAGATATCCTCATTATGATGTGAAGGAATACACAAGTAAGGTAGGCCTGAGCAATGGGCATCCTTGGATGCCAATTCTTTGAATCTGCTAATCAAAGACATGTCCAAAGCTTGAAATCGGTTGACACCTGCCATAGCAAAGCGACCAGTCATTGGATTGTTGACATGAAGCTTGAGATAACCTTGCATACCCGTAGAAGAGTGAAGTCCAACAAAAGCCATCGGAAAACGAATTGTTTGCCCTTCAAGTTTGGGATTACTAGATTCTGTAATCCATTGAGGATTAGAGTTTGTGCTACTCTCAGAATCCGTTTTTGGAGCTGAATTCGGTTTGAAAGGAGCCATGTCTCTACAAAAATAAAATCCAATGTAAGTAAGTCTAAAAAAATACTTAAAAAAAATGGTAGAAATTTAAAAAACTGTCAAATAAAGAAACTGACAGAAATAATAAAAAAATATTGGCAGAAATAAAAAAAAAAGCTAAAAAACTGTCTGAAAAAAAAAATATGATAGAAAAAAAAAATTGATAGAAGAAAAAAACTACAAAAAAAGAAGAAGAGAAAGAAGTAGAAAATCAACTTGCAAGTGGTAACATGGATTATCATGTAGCAAACTTAAGCATGAATTGTCAAAAGAAAAAGAGCTCTCACGTTGGAACATGGTGTAAAGCCACTAATAAGAAGAAAAAAAAAAGAACAAACATGGTACACTTATCATAAAGGAAGAAATTGGTTTACCTTAAATATGGTAACACACAAATCTCAAGGCTTCAAATACCTAAAAGACGTGGAAACAATCAATGCTTAACAAAAAAAATTGAAGAAAATAAAGGAAGAAGAAGGCTTACGGGAAAGAAGTTTTTGTAGGCAAAATAGGTATGAAAAAGTTTTGGGGTTTAGTGCATCTTTTATAGGGTAAACAATTCTAGTTAAAGTCAAATTTTCAAACCCAAGTAGGATTCCAAGTAGAATTCTATTTGAATTAAATATTGGTCTCCTACTCCAAATAGTTGAAATAATTCAAGACTTAAATTATCTAATTTTTGATAAATTAAGTCTTAAGGGGGCATTTGTAGACATTAAAAAATAATTTAAAAATAATTAAATTGTTAGCTCCCTTTAAATTGAATTGATTAATTTAATGAATTTAATTTTGGAAGAGTCCAAACCAAATTGAATTGATTGAAGGGATAAAGTCTAAGATAATATCAAATCAAATCAAATCAAATTAAAATAAAATAAAAATAAAATCGAAGAGATAATCACTAAACAAGTGATTTCTCTACAATGCCCTTGATGTCAAAGGTTGAGGCCAAAGGTAGGTTACGTAAATTCCACATCTCCATTTTCCTATAAATACCAAGCTCATTTGGTGGAAATGGGGGAGAAAAGAAAGTTTACGAACTTTTTGGGAAAACTCTCTCAAATTCTCCACAAGTCCAAGTCTTCAAATTCGGAATTCTTCGAATTCCCTCAAGTTCTTCAAGTCTCAAGCCAAGTTCTTCAAGTTCAAGTCTCCAAATCGGAATTCTTTGAATTCCTTCAAGTTCTTCAAGTCTCAAATCCAAGTTCTTCAAGATCAAGTGCAAGTCTCAAATCCGGAATTCTTTGAATTCCTTCAAGTATTTCAAGATCAAGTCCAAGTTCTCCAAATTCGGAATTCTTAGAATTCCTCGAAGTCTCAAGTTCAAGTCAAGTCCTAGAACAGATTGTTTAATTCGATTAAGAACTTTACGTTCTTCTTTCGTTCAATCAATAATCAGAGGATTTACGCACGTGACGATCACGTTCAAAGAGAAGAGATCGACTCCGCTTTTATTTACAAATTTTCAATTTGTACCAAGTTTTTAAGTGTATTAAATTTACACGCAAAATTTGTTGCGTGCAGTTTGGATTTGCTGAACACTGTCCATGGAGGTGCTTTTAAAGATTTTGTCCATTTGGGAACGAAAGCTGATCTTTTGGAAAATGAAACAATCAATGAAGCCAACACTCTTATAATTCCACATAAAATAACAATAAAAGTGTACACCGGCCAACCTTCATGGTTCGGTATTGCTCAACTATGTCAATGTAGGAGCTTTTGTCGATGTTTTCTATTTGGAAACGAAAGTTAATCTTTTGTCATCGAAAAAATATATGGAGCCTATACTCATAATATTTGAAATAAAATAACAACAAAACTAGTACACCGATCAATTTTTATGATTCGAAATTGTCCAACTCTCTCCATAAAGAAGCTTTTAATTGTTTTATCCAATTGAGAACGAAATTTGATCTTTTGGCAACGAAACAATCTACGAAGCGTATACGAGTAAATTTGGACATAAAGCAACAATAAAATGCGAACACCTATCAACTTTGATGGTTCGAATTTGCTCAAAACTGTCGATGAAGGAACTTTTAACTATTTTGCCCATTTGGGAACAAAAGTTTGCCCTTTGACAACGAAACAATCTATAGAGCCTATACTCATAAAATTTGACATAATTAACAATAAAAAGTGTACACTAACCAACCTTAATGGTGCAGAATTGCTCAACTCTTTCAATGTAGGTGCTTTTAACGATTTTACCCAATTGGAAACGAAAGTAGTCTTTTATCAATGAAACTATACACAGAGCCTATACTCATAAAATTTGTCATAAAATAACAATAAAAATAGTACACCGACCAAGTTTGATGGTTTGAAATTGTCCAACTCTCTCCATAAAGAAGATTTTAACGGTTGTCCAATTGAGAACGAAACTTGCTCTTTTGGCAATGTAACAATCTACGAAGCGTATACTATTAAATTTGGACATAAAGCAACAATAAAAAAGTGTACACCTATTAATTTTGGTGGTTCGGATTCCCTCAACTCTGTGCATGAAGAAGCTTTTAACGACTTTGTCCATTTGGGAATAAAATTTGGTCTTTTGGCAACGAACCAATCTAGAAAGCGTATACTAGTAAATTTGGACGTAAAGCAACAACAAAAAGTGTACACCTATCAAGTTCTGATGACATCAAAAGGGTTTCACTACTGAGAAGACGATCAGTTGGTCAGACCTGCAGTCAGGCACAGATACCAAGGATGTAGATCCTTCCAAGAAACCGAACAGTCGGGGAATCAAGTAGCTGTCCAGCCAGGCAACCAAGCAGCCAGGCAGCTTACCTACCAGGAAGTCTTCTATGGAGGCAGGTCCTTCCAATGAGTTGATCAGCCAGGCAGCCCTGCAGCTGAGCACAATGAACAAAGGTGAGCTAAAGGCTGCACCAAAGGTAGTCCTCTGGCTTTGGAGCTCCGACGCTCAAGTCAGTTCTTATCACAAAATCAGGCGAGCTCCTTGGACTAGAGCTCTCAGTTAGCCAGAATTCAAATGGTGATTAGTCAGTCTCCATAATACCTGACTTGTTGAGCTTTATAGGATTAAGGATCACTATTGCAGTGGGTCATTTAATTATGATGGTGGACCGCACTTAACTGCTTTTCATCTTAGTGGATCCAGCTGGTCAGCTTCTTCCCTGTCCTACTGTAACACCCTGAGTCATAGAATAACTTACGCGATAAAGGCAAAGTGACATAAGTGGTATTCATGATGATTTCTAGTGTGTGCAATGGTATATGTTAAACAGGATCAGAATATGGGGATAGGAATTATAAAAATTGGAGTTAAAATGAATTACCATGAATTTTGGGAACAAAAGTTAGAATAGGAAAATAATTCATACGTAATGACAAATCGGTAAATAAAGGTGGGTGGCACGAGTAATTAGATAGAAGGTTAGAGGGCAAAAAGGTAAAAGATTTAAAATAAAGTTAAATAAATATATATAGTTATTCTAGCACCTGAACTAAAGAAAAACTTAAGTTTAAAACTAATGAAGGTCACGTGGAAGCCAACGACGACGATATAATGATGAATTAGTACATTAATACCGAGCCTACAAATAACTTTACATGGAGTGTAAAATGTTAGTATTATTATTTAATATTTATCAAGGGTGCAATGTGGACTCGATGATTTTCTTTGAGATACATGAAATTGTAAAACAGTAGATTCAAAGGGATGTTAAGGGAATTTAGGAAGAAGAAGAGGGGCAGAAAGGTCAAGTAAAAGAAAAGAAATACAAATAAAATGAAATACAAGGGAGGAAGAAAACCCTAGAGACGCCGAAGGTGACGGAGGCGGAAGGGTGACCGGAGGGAAACGGTGGTGGAAATCGACGAAGCCGGTGTGAGAAGGACGACGTGGACGAGAGGAACTCAACGCCGCCAATTTCGGATTGAACGGAGGTAGTCTTGGCTGTCAACGGAGCAGTTGAGGACGCGCGGCACCGTGAGCTTTGGACCGTCAATCTGCCATTTTTCGGACGCCGTTCAGGTATTGGAAACCACCGATAGACTCGTCTGGAGGAGCGCTTCTCGGTTATGGCAACGGTGACTGTCACCGCGCCTCTTACTGGCGTGACCCGCCAACTCTGGAGTTCGGGCATGTTACCCGCGTTCAGGGAAACCGGGTCGACCTGACCCGGTTAGATATTATTTTAAATAATGAATAAATTAAGATTAGTTAAGGGTAAGATAATTGTTTAAGTTATTTATATTAAATTAATGGTATAAGTAAAATAAATTGATTAAAAGATATTGACTAAATTATGAATTAAAGATAATGTAATAACAAATGATGATGTATATTGTAGGGGTTTCAGAAATTAACCTATGTAACTGAATGATCGGTATTCGTCGGAGTATATCAAGGTAAGTGATACTCACCTGTGTCACGGAATTGCGTGTTGACTGATTGCTAATTTTACAATTTCTGTATGTGTATATATATATATGTATGTATAAATGTTGTATGATTGATTTGTTGTAATGAGATTGATATTGTTATAATAATAGTTGTATGGACTCTGTAGATTATAGACATCAACTTGATTGCGGTGATTTAAGTACTGGTTGATTGTGAACTGCCATGTGATGAAATGTATATATATATATATATGTAAATATATATATATATATATATATATATATATTAATGTAAGGTTGTACTGATGATGATGAGTTATCCGTGAATGGTGAACTGTTAAGTGATGATTATTCAGATATATCAGTTAATAGTTGTATTGCATGAGACATAAGATATCATGGCATACATGACACAAGTATTTAAGGAAAAAGAAAGGAAAATGTTTTTATGAACCGGGTACTACTGCTACAGGGAGGGTATATGAAAAGGTTAACATTGAGGTTTAAATGAAAGGGAATTGGAACCGGAAATGAAAATGAAAATGTACTCTGACTGAAAGGTGTTCTTTGGTAGAATACTTAATATAAGGAAAATCCCGACCGGTTGCCTTGTAGCAGTTTACCTAGGTTAAGGGCCCGAGTACTGGAAAAATGATTTAAATGGCTAACTGATTTTCTAAGGATGAGATTCATGTGCATTCATGCATAAGTATTACTTGCTGGGCCTCGGCTCACTATGTTCCGTGATGCAGGTATTGATGTATTAGATGATTATGCCGACTTAGGAGTTGATGGCGTCGCCGTAGATCCATGAAGAAGATGCTCATGTGACGGAAGCTAATTTTCACAGAAGATTGATAAATTAAGTACCAAATCTATTTATGCTCTTACAGTTAATAACTGTGATGTATGGTGATAAGTGTAGATTCATAAACGAGGATGAAAGGTATAAGTATCACAGTAGTATACTTATAGGATATTGAATGGATGTTACTGTATATTTGGAATATATAAAAAAAACACTTTTAATTCAGATTAGATTATACTAACTATTGATTGTGATTTTTAAATAAAGTGAATTTTTTATTGATTATAGGTTCTTAAGTTTAGGGTTGCTAAGCTGTTTGTGCATGTTTATAATGAAATGCGAGTAGCGTTCCGACCTATGGACCCATTGGTTAGGGTTTCGTGGGATGGGGCGTTACACCTACTCACCAAGATGACTGTTCGGTAGGGCTAAGAAGCCATTTTTTGGAGCGCCACCTGCCATGTTGCGAAACATTATTGGTAGGGGTATTTTTGTAATATCAGTTGCCCCCCAACTGTGAAATCCCGACCCAAAAATTTAGTTTTGAGTCGAGTTACGGATGATTTGTGAAGTACGGCATTATGGAAAAATCGTTTTGAACTTGGTTCGGTAAATGGGTCATAACTTTTAGTGTACATGTCCGTTTTGGGCCCGTAATATATCAAATCGAAGCTTAGACCGAGCCGGAATCAAGGCAGTGAGTTCTGTGAACAGTAATCCGTCCGGACGGATAATTGGGCGTCCGGACGGATTTGCCTAGAGTGAGGGCAGTGGGTTACGGGAACAGTAATCCATCCGGACGGCTATCGGGAAATCAGTTTTTAGGCTCAGTTTTAGACATTTCAGCTTATTCCAACTTTTGAAACACCCGACTAGAGAGAGAAAGAGAGAGAGAAGAAGAGAGAGAAGGAGCTTTTGGTTGAAGTTTGGCTTGGGGATTGAAGATTTGTGACTCTTGAAGCTTATCAAGGAAGATTCAAGGTGGATTTTGAGATTTGGTAAGTTTTTCATAGTTTTTGGAATTTCTAGGTTTTTCTAGATTCGTTTGATTCTTTAAGAATTAGATTCTATGGTTTAGATATGTTGTTCTAGACTTGATTTTAGACCTATGTGTAGGTTGATTGTGATTTTGGTGTGAAGAATCGTTTGGGCTAAGAACAAAGGTGTTTTAGAGGAATTTCTAGAGAGAGAAAGTAAGTGTTTATGATTTTGTTGATTAAATTGTGATTGATATGATAATATGGAATTTTTGGATTAATTATATGAGTTCGATTTGATGTGAATCGATAGGTTGGGAGAACCAAGGGTTAAAACCCTAAATTTGAGAATTTGTGTAGTTGGCTCGGAACGAGGTAGGGGATTTCCAACCTTTGTTTCTATAATTCGTTATTGTTGCCTAAATAGCGTTTCGATTCTTCATTGGTCGCCATTATTTGAGTTTCCGCCTTAATTGCTTCTAAGGGGAAACGAGCCTTGTGTGGATTATTGTTTGATGTTGAATGTTGCATGACCCGATTTTGTGTTCCGTCATTTACGGTCACGTTGTGATTTTCCGTTCATGCATCATGGTAGTTATGTAAAATATATAGGATGTTCATATATACTTATCTATTCGGCATGACATGTCATAATGCATTAGAGATGCATGGGGGACTCGGGTATGGACTCGGGAACCCTTAAGTTACTTGAAAGCCACATGGGAGGATGGCAAGGTGAAGGTTGTTATCACCAAGTCACGTGAACTCCATGTGGGGTAACGCACTAAGGGTAGGGTCGAGAGTGACTTGCCTTGTCGGGTGCGGGCGTGATAGGTTCACGCAACCGGATGGTCCTAGGAGTGGTTGGTTGTGGTGAGCTTGCTCCCGGGCAATATTACATTGAGTTGCAATGGTATTGTGGTTGTTATGCTCCGAAAGGGTCGATCCGGGTAAATGTTGATGTGAAATTGTTGAGTATACGTTCATGTGGTAGGTACATGTTGATGCATTACTTCTTTTGGTTCTGCCTATATCAATGTTTACTTCTTTACCCTACTGAGCTTCTAGCTCACTCCTTTACTTTCTTCCTTTCACAGGAGATACTGGTACAGATACCGGTGATGCGGATCGGTGAGCGGGACGTGACATGGATGGCCCTGGATAGGATAGAGTGCTAGAGATATACTCTATGCATGTGGGTTTATGTAGTATATCTATGTTGAGAGAATATAACCATTTAGCACGGTTGTGCTTTTATGTGGATGTGGATGTTGAATTCTGGTTATATTTGATGCTATAAAAATCTGTGTGTGGATTTATATGTGATGCCATCAGTTTGTGCATGCTGGTAGTGGATGGCCTGAGGCCTAGGGTCAGGATTGCATGTGGTTGAGGCCTGAGGCCTATGTTTGCTAGGTTGCTAGTGTGATGTTGTTGTTGCTGCGTTTCTGATGAAGGTGGGCACTCTCCGATATACGGGGAGGTGCCGCCGGATTTTCGGTTGATCCCGGATGTTCACACTAGTGACCTAGGAAGGGTGCGGAGAGAGCACCCAGTCGCGTCTCCGGAAACGGGGTGTGATCCCTTATCGAGGCGCCGTTCTGCGCAGATCGATGAGACGAGTAATTATGCCATGCCATTAATGTGGAGATGACAGCCCAGACCCTCATATCAACGGTCCATGTTTGAGTGGCTCATTGGCCATCTGTTTCTAGCCGTTGATCTAGGGGTGGTCTTCTGCTATAAAAAGGCTTAAGGGCCTGGTCATTCCATACATTTCACAAAATTTGAGAGCAATTACCGAGCAACCGTACATACCAACGAAGATAACATTCTCAAAACTCCAACTTACCGAGCACTCTTCTAGGTAAGACATGTCTTCCTCTAGTTCGAGCACTTCTTCTATATCCGGACTTTCAACTTCTTCTTCGGGTAGTGACCGAGCAACTACCTCTACCGATGAGGTAGTTATCACCCAAACCAATCCTCCTTTAATAAAACGCAATTTTGTAGAGTCTTCCTCGGTAGAGTACCCTGTAGAGTATGCCCCCCATGACCTACCCCCTCCTAATGAGAGGGGTTTAGAGCGTAATAGGAGGGTGTTTGAGGGGAGGGTAAGGTCTAGTCAAGCGATTGAGAGTAGTTGGTTTAGGACTCTTTATTTGTGGGCTATGGGTACTGCAGAGAGTGACTGTAATGCCAAAACTTTTGTTTTGGAGCGATGTAACCTGTTGTAACACTGTCTTGGTGTTGGTTAATAAATTTTTCTCATTTCAAAAAAAAATGAAAGGGGTGGAGGTACCAATGCCAACATCCCTGAACCGACCTACCTCACTTGTGACCAGTCTAATAGTTACATTGACGAGTTAGTGGCCAAGTGTGGTCTGCCCTACCCTTACCGACGTGTGTGTAAGGGTGAGTCTCCATTTCATCCTAGGAGAGGTGAGTTTGCTATATCACTTCGTTTACTCCAAGCCGGTGCTAGTGTGGCGCCTCGATCCGGGCACGCCACGGGTGGCCTCCGGCACCGTCCTAGGCCGCTAGTGCGATCATCCGACGGACCAAAAATTCGGCGACATCTCCCCGTATATCGGAGAGTCCCCGCCTGCATCAGAAAAACGCGCAGCAATATATATATATTCACAATCCATCACACTAGCAACCTAGCCAGGCCTCAGGCCATCCACTACTAGCATGCACAAACTGATAGCATAATAAACACATCATCAAATTCATAATATCATATAACCAAAAATCAACTCAACATACATCATGCATACACCCTCTGGTGCCAAATGGTTATAAGATTATCATGGATAAACATCAATACACCATATACAATAGATGCTTAGAGTATCTCTCTAGCACCCACATCCTACCCAGGGCCATCCATGTCACATCCTGCTCTTACTGACCCGCTCCACTAGTACCTGTACCTGTACCAGTATCACCTGTGGGAAGGAATGAAAGTAGAGGGTGAGCAAGAAGCTCAGTAGGGTTATGAGTAACATGAGTATAAGGCCGAATCGGAAACAATAGGCTATGCATCAATATGAAACCTACCACATGCACCTATACTCAACATTCACATAGAACATATACCCGGGCAATCCCCTCAATGAGCGAACCTCATCGATACCATAGCTCGTCCCATGTAGTATCGAACGTGAGCAAGCTCACCAAATCAACTCATCAATATCATGGTCGCTAACCATGACTATTGAACAGGAGCACGCTCCGCAACATCAAACGCTCTTGGATTACCCGGTTGCGTGATCCCATCACGCCCGCACCACTCCAGGCAAAGTCCCACATCAACCATACCTCTAGTGCGTTATCGTACTTGGAATTCACTTGACTCGGTGGTAACTCTCATCACCTCATCATCCCTCCAAATAGCTTTCAAGAATCCTAAAGGAGTCCCGAGTCCATACCCGGTCTCCAATGCAACTCTAATGTATTAATGCCATGACATGCCGAAAAGATTTATATATGAACAACCTAAATATATATATACATATAACTATCATTATGCATGAACGAAAATCACATTGTGCCCATAGATGATGGAACATACACAATCGGGTCATGCAACATCCAGAATCAGCAAGAATCCACAATTAGGGTTCGTTTCCCCTTAGGAGCAATTAAGGCGGAAACACAAATGAAACGACCAATGAGGAATCGAAACGCTCTTAAAAAATCAAAAACGAACGATAGAAAGAATGGTTGGAAATCCTCTACCTCGTGTCGACCAATTTACCACAAATCCCGAATTTCGTTCCTAGGATTTCGATTTGCCCAAACCTACAATATGGCGAAACCGAACCCTCACACATATCAATATATCAACCACAACTCATATGAACATCAATAAAGTTGAAATCACTTACTTCTCTCTCTAGAAATTCCTTCCAATATCCTCCAAACTCACTCCAAGTTCAACTCAACTCAAACACACAAACCAATCTACATAAAAATCCAAAATCACCCTAGGATTAACATATCTAAACCATAGGAATAAACTCTAAATGAAACTAACAAGATCTACTCAAAACCCTAGAAATAAAAAGTGAAGAATCTTACCTCCAAGGCTTGAATCTTCCTTGAATCCTTCCCAAATCTCCAAAACCAAGCTCCAATCTCCAATAATCACCTCAAATGATCTTCTCTCTCTAGAATCGTCTTTCTCTCTCTCTCTAGAACTGAAACGAAACCAGACAACTCTAAAATGGCTCGCTGAAACCTATTTGACAAACTCGGGTTGCGCCTAGGCGCTACCCTGGGTGCCTAGGCGCGCTGGCCTCTACTTAAAGTCCTTCAGACACTGCCCCGGGCGTGTAGGGCTTTCACGCCTACGCGAGGTGCGCCTACTCTACTTCCGTCACCTGCTGGACTGGGCGCTGCGCCTAGGCACCCTGTGCTGCGCCCAGTCCAGTACCTCCTCTTCTGGACCTCTATCCTCAGCTACGCTCACTGGATTAGGCGCCATTGGGCGCACCTTTGCACACGCCTAGGAGCACACCGCCTAGGCGTGCTGCTCAGGGCGCCTAGGCGCTCCAGCTTCTGGTTATCCTCCTCGCCAGCCCCTTCACTGGACTAGGCGCAGCGCCTAGGCGCCCCCTGGTGCGCCTAGTCCAGTTTTTCTCCTTTGTATAATCAACCAAATTCTCCAAACTTTTTTTTTTGTTTTTTTTGTTATTTTTGGGTCGGGGTTTCACAGCTAGGATTCCCTTCCCACCAGCCATAACCAGTCTCCTTCGTCGGTTCAACCTCTCTCGAGCCATTCTGGCACCCAAAATTTGGCACTTTCTGGCCAACATTTTGTGTCTTTCTCATAGGTACCACCTCGGTATATCTTCCTTGGTCATTCAACACCTTTCTCTTATGTGTCATCTACCGAACTCTCCCGGCCTTTTTTACCTAAAACTCAAGCCAGGACTTAAGATTCCTCTGTACAATCAGTCCATCAAAAGATGGAAAAATTCATACATTTTTGTAAGAGTTCCTCTTCCTGATGGAGAGGAACTTCCTTTTTGTACAACCCGGTCGGTACCACTTACCGATCATTTCAACCGTCCTCCGCAGTTGAAGGGCGATGAATTAAAATTATATGATGCCTGGAAGGAGCTCCTTGTCGTTGATATCGACATGAAGTTCAGTCTACAAGACTTCTTGGTGTCTAATTTTTGTTATGGATCTCGACAAGGTTTGCATATTTTTGATTTTTCAACTTTTTTATCCATCATCACTGATCGGTATTCACTTGAATTGTGGTGATGCTTTGCAGATATGGCTGACTTGTCTGAGTACATGGCGATGAACGCAGCAAAGGCAAGGACGCCAAGAGGCCATGTGTGGGGGCCACGGGGAAGACCAGGGCGTCGGTGATAGTCCTTACTGGTGCCACCACATCGATCACCACTGTTAGTCGGAGTGCTCCGTCTCCTCGGCTTGGAACTCCTCGGCTTGGGTTTCTCAAATCCCTCGCCAGGTTAACGATCCCCCTCTGGGACCAATTACCGAGGAGGACTTTGCTCGGCATACTCCCCAGTAGGATGTCAGTCAGACTGACAGGGTGGTCAACCCAAGGGTAGCTACCGAGATGCTGAAGCACTTGCCTACCTCTGCAGACTATGACAGGGTTTCTGGTTTGACAGCTATGGAGCATCTGACTAAGATGAACTCCCTCTTCATGCAGGTACTGGTCGGTTTTAATAGCTCATTTTTTTTCCTTTTTTGGTTTAAATTTTTACTAACTCTTCTTCTTTTTTTCATACTGCTGTCCACCTCTCTGCCCTTCCTTCTAGCATTGCTCGGTTTGCCTATGAGGAAACTGTTCAAACAGAGAGAGCTGATGCTGCCGAGGAGCGGGCAACCAAAGCCAAGGATGAGCTCAATCTAATGAAGGCAGAGATGCAGCAGTCTCACTCTGCTCAAATGGAGAAGGCTGCTCGGCAAAGAAAAGAGCTGAAGGAGAGGGCTATCTTCTTGGAGCACAAACTCAAGAATGCTGAGGAGACTTACCAGAGACTCCTCGGTGATGCCGAGCAGCAGACTATCCAGAGATTCAGGGACTCTGAGGAGTTCAAGGCTGCCCTGAGGGAGGAAGGCTTCTATGGCTTCCGTGGAGGGGTCAAGGAGTCCAGGAAGCTACTTGTTAAGGCTGGCCTGGACTCTTCAATCCTGACACCCTTGTGCCCTTCTCTCATGGGAAGGGACTAGCTTGAGGAGTCTAAGGAGGAGATCCTGGAAGCCTTTAGGAAGGCTGAGCAGAGGAGGAAAAGAGGCTTTGCAGAGACGTACTTTTCTGTGGAGGAGATCTCTAATGAGGAGGTTGAGGTAGTGGAAGAGGAGAACCTGAACGCTGACCAGGAAGTACCAAACCAGGCTCCTCTACCAATTGCTGATACAACCGAGGAGGTACCTCCAGCTCTTCCAGCCAATGTACCTACTGCTGAGGAGTCCGGCTCTGGAGTTCCTGCCTTAGATTCTTAGGTCTCTTCTGTATGGGCTTAGCCCCTTTTTGTTCTACTCTTTCCTTGTAATGTACTGGTTCAGTTTTTAATAAAATAAGCTTTTTTGACTGCTCGGTAATGCTCATTTATATACTTGTGTATTTGTCTTTTTATCTTTGAAGGTCATCATGCCTTTCTGGTCGGTAGGCCCACCAGGGTTTCAGTATCTCCTTTCTTTCAGGATCAAAATCTCTATGTTTTGATTGCCTGGTTGGTATGCCGACCATGATCTTCGAAGATTTTTCTTCCTTTGAGGAATATCTTAAAATATGGGATGCCATCCTGGTCGGTAGGCCGAATGTGGCTCTTGGACCCTCTTTATTGGGGGCTCAAGTCTTCAGCGTTATGTAGATACTATCCTGGTCGGTAGGCCGACCAGGCTTGTAGTATCTTCATTTCCTCTTTTTTTTTTTTTGGAAATTTGTGTAAGTCTTGTCATCTTGTGACGCTGGTCGGTATAGCATTGATTCTTAGCCAATTTTTTGGCTAAGTTTGCATGTTGTCCAGGTCAGGCCTTCTCCTGCATTGTGATGCTTTATGTTGGGAAAGAGACCTGAGTTTTTATTCATTTTTGCATGTTCCAAACTGATCAGCTTGGTGGTAGTGCTCTCACACCCTTCGCCTCTCTTAACACAAGGGCAGGGGTTCGAGGCATGGAGGCGGCTTCGCGCTGGAATAAAGTCGTGCTGGCCTCCGGGCCCAGAGCGGACAATACCTCCATGGTGTGTACCAGGCCCAGGTCTGTCCATCATCACATAGTATCTTCGAAGATTATCCACATTTCAGGGTCTCATATCCCCGGGTCTCTTTGAATCTTTGATTTTGTACGTGCCTTTTTTCAAGATCTTCACAACTAGGTAGGGTCCTTCCCAAGTTTCACCTAGCTTACCTGGATGCTTTTCTGTGGCAACTACCTTTCTTAAAACAAGGTCTCCAACAGAGAACTTTCTCCTCTTTACTCGCCTGTTGTGGTATTGAGCTGTTTCTTCTAGGAGATCAAGTTTGTTTAGTAGTAGCTCATCATTCATTATTTCTTCGAAGTTGGTGGTCCTCAGTGAAGGGACTCCAATCTCAACCGGGATAACTGCCTCGGTCCCAAATGAGAGGGAGAATGGAGTTTCACCTGTTGATGTCCGGGGTGTAGTGCGGTATGACCACAGCACACTCGATAGTTCTTCAACCCATCTCCCCTTTGCTCCATCCAGCCTTGTCTTCAGTCCTTCCAGGATAGTTCGGTTTGTCACCTCTGCCTGTCCATTAGCTTGGGGATGTGCCACAGAGGTAATCCTTAGGTTAATAATAAGGTCTTCACAAAACTTATGCATCTTCCTGCTAACAAATTGTCTTCCACTGTCTACCACCAGGGCTTGTGGCAAGCCATACCTGCAAACAATAGTTCTCCATATGAAGTCCATCACATTCTGTTCTGAGATAGTCTCCAATGGCTCTACCTCTATCCATTTAGTGAAATAATCAACAGCCACAATAAGGTTTCTCCTCTGCCCTACTATCTGGACGAATGGTCCAAGGAGATTCATGCCCCATTGTGCAAATGGGCAGGGGTTTTGTATGGGAATAATGTCAGAGGAAGGTACCCTTGGTACGTTTGAGTGCCTTTGACACTTATCACACTTCTGCACGAGCTTTTTGGCATCCTTCATCATGGTAGGCCAATAGTACCCGCATCTCAGCACCTTGTGACTTAAAGTCCTGGATCCTATGTGGCTTCCACATATTCCCTCATGCACTTCTTGAAGTGCATAGTCAGCATCTCTAGGTGCTAGGTATTTTAGATATGGAAGAGTGAATGATCTTTGATACAACTCCCCCTAGATCAGGGTATATCGAGCTGCTCCTTTTCGGAGGCTTTTTGCTTGGTTGTGATCTTCGGGCAAACTTTCATCCTCCAAGTATTTCCTGATTGGATCCTTCCAACTCAGCTCATGATCAACATCAATATCCGCCATCAAAGTTTGCACTTCAATGCTCTTTTGTGGGAGTATCTCCACTTGAACTGAAGTGGGTACTGTACTGAGGAGGCAGACGCCAACCGTGCTAGCACCTCCACCTTTGGTATCCTCTCCATCAGTTCCTGTACTTTTGCCAAGTACTTAGCCATACTTGGTCCTTTTGCTTCATATTCTCCTTTGATCTGCTCGGTGACCAACTGTGAGTCACTATGAATGATCAAATTTTTAACTTCCAGCTGCACAGCAAGGCGTAGTCCTGCCAATACAGCCTCATATTCTGCTTCATTATTTGCGCTTTGAAATTGAATCGCAAGGAATGTGCTATGGTCATGCCCCCTGGGCCGAGCAGAAGAATGTCAGCACCACTGCCTTCCCGGTTGGACGATCCATCCACGAACAATTGCCATTGTTCAGGTGCAGTGTCGACATTGTCCTGGTTGGTCACTCTGTAGCATTCAGTTATAAAATCAACCAAGGCTTGTGCCTTAATAGCCTTCCTTGGCTGATACCTGATGTCAAATTCTCTCAATTCAATAGCCCACTTCACTAATCTTCCTGAAGTGTCTGGCCTTTGGAGAACTTGTTTTAGTTGCTGGTCAGTCAAGACAATTATTGTGTGTGCTTGGAAGTAAGGTCTTAGCTTCCTTGCTGCCACTATCAGCGACAAGGCCAGCTTCTCAGCATGGGAGTACATTGTCTCCGCACTGACCATCACCCTACTTATGTAATATACCGGTCTTTGCATTTTGTCTACCTCACTTACTAGCACTGCGCTTACCGCATGTTGTGATACTGCTAGGTAGAGGTATAAGACTTCATCCTCCTTTGGACAAGTCAGGAGGGGAGGCTGACCTAGATAATTTTTAAGATTTTCAAAGACAACCTGACACTCAGGTGTCCATGCGAATTCCTTGGCCTTTTTTAACGCCTGGAAAAATGGTCTGCACTTGTCTCCGAACCGGGCAAGGAACCTCCCTAGTGATGCTGCTCGGCCGGTCAGCTTTTGAACTTCCTTGGCATTTGTGGGTGGCTCCATCTGTAGGATTGCTTCCACCTTTTCGGGATTCATCTCAATACCCCTGCTGGTTACCAAGAAGCCAAGAAACTTCCCGGATGCCACTCCAAAGGTACACTTTTCCGGGTTAAGTTTCATTCCAAACTGATCAAGTGTATGAAAGACCCTGCGTAGGTCTGCAGGGTGATCCTCGACTTTCTTGCTCTTTACCACCATATCATCCACATAGGCTTCCAAGGACTTTCCCATCTGATCTTTGAAAATATGGTTCACCAACCTCTGATAGGTGGCTCTAGCATTCTTTAATCCGAATGGCATCACCTTATAGCAATATGTCCCCTCAGGGGTGATGAATGAGGTTCCTTCTTGATCTTCGGGATGCATTTTTATCTGATGGTACCCTGAATAGGCGTCCAAGAAGCTGAGGAGCTGGTGTCCTGAGGTGGCTTCTACCAGTTGATCAATCTTTGGTAGTGGATAGCTATCCTTAGAACAAGATTTATTCAGATCGGTGAAATCAACACACATCCTCCATTTCCCATTGACTTTCCTCACCATGACAACATTGGCTAGCCATTCAGGGTATTGGACTTCTCTGATGAAATTCGCATCCATCAGCTTCCTCACCTTTTCCTTTATGGCTTCTTGGCAATAAGAAGCAAAGTTTCTTCTCTTCTGCTTAACTGGTCTGGCACCAGGTATAATGCTCAGTCGATGTGTTATCACATCAGCACTTATGTCGGGCATCTCATCAGCACTCCATGCAAAAGTACCTACACTTGCTAGGAGTAGTTTAGTGATCTCCTTGGCCATTCTTTCTCGAAGTTGAGATCCAAGAAGGAAGTTCCTTCTTGAGCCAGCCATGACCTCAACTTTCTTGAGTTCCTCTACTGGAGTGGGTTTGAACAGCTGCTCTTTCGCTCTCATATCTAGGCTACCTACTGAGACCTTTTCTTTCTTCCTCTCTTTGAGTTCAGTGAAGTAGGTACTCTGGGAGGCCTTCTGATTTCCCTTTACTTCACTAACTCCCTTCGAAGTGGGGAATTTCATCTTCAAACAATAGGTTGAGACAACAGCTCTCACCTTGTGAAGTAGTGGTCTTTCTATGATGGCATTGTGTGAAGCCTTCAGATCAACTACCAACATGTCCACCATGTGCATCACTGTCCTGGGATGTGTTCCCAATGTGACTGGGAGCTTTATCATTCCTTTTGGTATGACTGACTCTCCTGTGAACCCATACAAGGGTACTGAGGTTGGCTTTAGCCTATCCTCCGAAAGCTTTACAGCCTTGAAGGTGTGGTAGAACAGGATGTCTGCTACACTCCCGTTATCTACCAAGATTTTTAAGACGTTGAAGTTGGCGATCACTGCATCAACTACCAAGGCGTCATCGTGAGGGACTTGTACACCTTCCTCATCTTTCTCTGAGAATGTGATAACCTCCTCATCTCTTTTGATCTTTTTTTCCTTGGTTGGGTGCTCAGCAAGGCGAGCATATGCTCTCCTAGCTGATGTGCTTTCTCCACTTGCTGCCAACCCTCCAATAATGACACCACAGAAGTCAATTGTTCCTGCCGTGCCTCTCTCATGTGGAGGAGAGTCTTCCCTTCTTCGTGGTCTTCTACGGTCATCATCTTCTTTATTATCTCTCATTCGCTTCTCTTCTCTATTTGCAGTGTACTTCTTGAGGTGTCCTCTTCTTATCAAGTCCTCAATTTCATCTTTCAACTGTCTGCAATCATCAGTATCATGTCCATGGTCCTTATGGAACCTACAATACTTGTCTGAAAACCTCCTCCTCTCTAGAGGAGTCTTAATCTCCTTTGGCCATTTGACCAAGTTCTGGGCCACTATTTCATTCAGCACTTTTCTTGGGGAAGCATTTAGCAGAGTATAATTATTAAAACGACTAGGTGGCGGACCAGTTTGAGACTTCCAGGATGACTGGTCTCTTCGCCTGTTGTCTTCTCTTCCCAATCTCTTGTCACTGTCTGGTCGGCTACCTCCCATCCCTCCTGGGCTGTCCCTCTCACCAGAGCCTCTCGCCCTATCAGGAGAGGTTCGTACTGCAAACCGAGAAGATTTTAGTGAATCAGTTGCCTTGATATATTTCTCTGTCCTTGCTAGGAGTTCGTCCATGGACTGGGGTGCATCGGTGCACAAGGAATTGCAGAACTGCTTATGACAAACTGTCCTAATCAGAGCAGCATTTTCTACAGCAATTTGTACATCTGGGATCTCCAGGCACATTTGGTTGAATCTTCCAATAAAGTCACGAAATGATTCTTCTTTCTCGTGCTCGATCACCATCAAATCTTGATTGGTGGTTTTGGGCTTCCTAGCACTTGCAAATCGAAGGCTGAACTTTCGGGAGAGATCCTGGAAGCTGGAAATGCTATGTTTGGGAAGGTTGATAAACCAAGTCCGAGATGGCCCAATAAGTGTAGAGGGAAAGGCCTTGCACAGTACCGCATCTTAGGCTCCTCTGCACTCCATCATAGACTTGTATCCCATGACATGGTCATAGGGATCTTTCTTCCCATCATACTGCTCAAGGCTGGGGAGCCTGAAGTCACGAGGTATATCTGTCTCGAGAATGTCCCTAGATAGGGGGGGGTCATAGAACTATCCCACATCTCATCAATGATATTGAGTCCTTGCAGAGCTGCTAGCTTGCGATCTACCTCTTGAAGGTGCTTATTAACATCATCATTAATATGGGAGTAATAAGTGTTCTTGTTGGTGCTCGAGTTTCCTTCTCGGTTTTATCCCTTCTCCTGCTCCTGGGCTCTAGGGAGCCAGAGTTCCTTTCATTCCCATTCCTTTCAATAGACCAAGGCGGGACTTGCTGGTTAGCCTTCATCATCTCAGTAAGGAGCTGCACTTGTTGACAAAGCTGATTAAACCATGCAGCACTGATGGGTAGACCAGCTGCTTCCTGTGGAGGTGCCTGGACATTTCCTCCTTCTTGGACCTGGGGTGCGTCCAAGGGTACCTCGTGCCTTGCGACATTCTCATGATCTTGACGTTGTTGTCCTACCTCATCTGCCAGATGATGGGCATGAGATGTCTCAGGATCGTTCACATTGGCTCTTCGAGGTCTAACCATTGTAAGTAACGAAACTTAGCTTTTCCCACAGACGGCGCCAAACTGATGATGTCAAAAAGGTGTCACTACCGAGAAGACGATCAGTTGGTCAGACCTGCAGTCAGGCACAGATACCAAGGATGTAGATCCTTCCAAGAAACCGAACAGTCGGGCAATCAAGTAGCTCTCCAACCAGCTTACCTACTAGACAGTCTTCTATGGAGGCAGGTCCTTCCAAGGAGTTGATCAGCCAAGCAGCCCTGCAGCTGAGCACAATGAACAAAGGTGAGCTAAAGGCCGCACCAGAGGTAGTCCTCTGGTGTTGGCACTCCGACGCTCAAGTCAGTTCTTATCACAAAATCAGGCGAGCTCCTTGGACTAGGGCTCTCAGTAAGCCAGAATTCAAATGGTGATTAGTCAGTCTCCATAATACCTAACTTGTTGAGCTTTATCTAGGATTAAGGATCACTATTGCAGTGGGTCATTTAATTATGATGGTGGACCGCACTTAACTGCTTTTCATCTTAGTGGATCCAGCTGGTCAGCTTCTTCCCTGGCCTACTCACCAAGATGACTGTTCGGTAGGGCTAAGAGGCCATTTTTGGAGCGCCACCTGCCATGTGGCGAAACACTATTGGTAGGGGTATTTTTGTAATATCAAGTTCGATTATTCGGAATCGCTCAACTCTCGCCATGGAGGAGCTTTTAACTGCTTTGTTCATTTAGGAATGAAAGTTGGTGTTTTGGCAATGAAACAATCTACAGAGCTTATACTCATAAAAGTTGACATAAAATAACAATAAAAAGTGCACACCGGTGAAATATTTTAGTTCGAAATTGCTCAACTCTTTCCATGTAAGAGCTTTTAAAGATTTTGCCCAATTGGAAATGAAAGTTGGTCTTTTATCAACGAAATAACATACGGAGCCTATACTCATAAAATTTGATATAAAATAACAATAAAAATAGTACAACGACCAAATTTGATGGTTCCAAATTGCCCAACTCTCCTCATAAAGAAGCTTTTAACGGTTTTGTCCAATTGAGATCCAAAGTTCGTATTTTGACAACGAAACAATATATGAAGCATATACTGGTAAAATTGGACATAAAGAAAAAGTAAAAGGTGCACACTTATGAACTTTGACGGTTCGGAATTACTCAAATCTATTCATGGGAGAGCTTTCAACGGTTTTTTTCAATTTGGGAATGAAAGTAGGTAATGTGACAACAAACAATCTACATAACCTCTACACGTAAAAATTGACACAAAATAACAATAAAAATTGTTCATCAACAAACTTTGATGGTTAAAAAATGCTCAACTTTCTAGCTAGAAGAGCTTTTAACGGTTTTGTCCAATTGAGATCGAAAGGTAGTCCTTTGACAACGAAACAATCTATGAAGCAAAAAACTGGTAAATTTTGACATAAAGAAATATTAAAAATTGCACACTTATCAACTTTGATAGTACACAATTACTCAATTCTTTTCGTGGAGGAGCTTTTAAAGGTTTTGCCCATTTGGGAACAAAAGTTGGTTTTTTGGCAATGAAACAATCTACGAAGACTATACTCCTAAAGTTTGACATAAAATAACAATAAAAAGTGCGCACTGACCGACTTTGACGATTCGGTATTGCTCAACTCTCTCTATGTAGCAGCTTTTAACAATTTTGCCCATTTGGTAACGACGGTTGGTCTTTTGGCAATGAAACAATTTATAGAGTCTATACTGATAAAATTTGACATAAAATAACAATAAAAAGTCTACACTGACCAACATTGATGGTTTGGAATTCCCCAACTCTCTCGATAGAAGAGCTTTTAACGGTTTTACCCAATTGTGATCCAAACCTGGTATATTGACAACAAAATAATCTATGAAGCATATACTAGTAAAATTGGACATAAACAAACAATAAAAAGTGCACATCTATTATCTTTGATGGTTCCGAATTACCAAATTGTCTTCATGTAGGAGCCTTTAACGGTTTGTACATTTGGGAAAGAAAGTTGGACTTTTGGCATTGAAAAAAATCTACAGAGCCTGTACTCATAAAATTTGACTTAAAATAACAATAAAAAAATGTACGTCAAAAACATTTGATGGTTCGAAATTGCTCAACTCTCTATATAGATGAGCTTTTAACGGTTTTGTCCAATTGAGATCGAAAGTTGCTCTTTTGACATTGAAACAATCTACAAAGCGTACAATGGTAAATTTGGACATAAAGAAATAATAAAAATTGCATACCTATCAACTTTGAGGTTCGAAATTATTCCTTTTTTTTTATGGTGGAGCTTTTAACGGTTTTGTCTATTTGGGAACAAAAGTTAGTCTTTTCGCAACGAAACAATCTACGAAGCCTATAGTCCTAAAATTTGACATAAAATAACAATAGAAAGTATACACCGACCAACCTTGATGGTTCGGTATTGCTCCACTCTGTCCATGTAGGAGCTTTTAACAATTTTGCCCCTTTGGAGATGAAAGTTGGTTGTTTGTCAACGAAACAATATATGAAGCCCATACTCATAAAACTTGACATAAAATAATAGCAAAAATAGTACACCAACCAAATTTTATGGTTTGAAATTGCCCAACTCTCTCCATAAAAAGCTTTTACTGGTTATGTCCAATTGAGAATGAAGTTGGTCTTTTAGCAACGAAACAATCTATGAAGCATATACTAGTAAATTTGGACATAAAACAACAATAAAAATTGAACACCTATCAACTTTGATGGTTCGGAATTACTCAATTCTTTTCATTAAGGAGCATTTAACAGTTTTGCACATTTTGGAACAAAATTTTGTCTTTTGGCAATGAAACAATCTACGAAGCCTATACTACTAAAATTTGACATAAAATAAGAATGAAAAGTGTACATTGACCAACCTTGATGGTTCGATATTGCTCAACTTTGTCTATGTAGGAGCATTTAACGATGTTGTCTATTTGGAAACAAAAGTTGGTCCTTTTCAACGAAACAATATATGGAGCCTATACTCATAAAATTTTATATAAAATTACAATAAAAATAGTACACCAATTAACTTTTATGGTTCGAAATTTCCCAATTCTCTTCACAAGGAAGCTTTTAACGGATTTGTCCAATTGAGAACGAAAGTTGGTCTTTTGGCAACGAGACAATCTACGAAGCCTATACTAGTAAATTTGGACATAAAACAACAATAAAAATTGAACACCTATCAACTTTGATGGTTCGGAATTACTCAATTCTTTTCATTAAGGAGCATTTAACAGTTTTACATATTTGGGAACAAAATTTTGTCTTTTGGCAATGAAACAATCTACGAAGCCTATTGTAACAACCCAACCCGTAAAGGTCAATTTATTACCCCCTACGAGTGGTGCTACTCCTTATACCATAAATTCATCACCCAAATCAACTATTGACCTAACTAATTTCTCTGTCAATTACTGTAAATAAAATGGTCCACGAATCATTAAGTACGAAATATCCATTAACAAAACGTCATCACATATTTAATCACCAACAATAACTCCGTTATACTTACTCAATATCAAACTTGTGGTACACCACTTATTATAAAAACCAAACATAAACCCTACTCCAAAATACGATACTTAAGAAATTTATTCGACTAACTACTTCTCGGAAAGCCACCTCTACATGAGCATCTTACTGGGGGTCCGCACCATCACCATCTACAGCAAATTCCACATACTCATCTTCACCTGCGTCACGGAACACAATGAGCCAAAGCCCAGCAAGTAATATTTTTATGCATGGATGCACATGAGCTTCTGTATTACAAACCATAGTCCTTTTAAATATATATAATCTATAGTAGGGACCCTAACTCTAGTAATCTGCTACAGAGCAACCGGTCGGGATTTCCTTTCATTATTATTCCTTAGAACAATTCAGGTGCATAGACCTTTATTCCTCTTCTTTTCTTTTCTTTTCTTTCCGTCACAACTCCGTAAGTCTTATCATTAATCTCAACAGTACACCCTCCCTGTAGCAGATTTACTAGGTTTATAAAAATATTTTCTCCATTACATTACCTTTCAGTATGATATGCCATGTCATGCATGAATTTCGTAATTAAATAAACAATAGTAATACTTCAACGTATAAACTTTTCCATACATATACATAAATTCGTAAATCACCAATCATAAACATCCAATACACACATAACGTCAAAACAACACAACCAATAATCGGGTTCCGCGACTCGGTTGAAATATTAATTACTTGACACTCTGCTGTATCTCCCACTATTTTTCTTTTGTTATATTAGCTCCTGAAATTCATAATAACAAAACATATATCATCAATTTATTAATTTATTTAATTATATATATATATATATTTCAGTCAACCCTCCCTGGTCAACCGGGTTGCCACCCGAACGGGTCGGGTTGACCCGGTGGACCCTCCCTCTTTCCCTCACGTGGCAGACCCGTTTGACTAAGAATCGGGTTGTCGCCGTTCTGGAGGCGGTGACGTACACGCCGGACCTCCCCTTGAAGTCCATGCTCCGACGAGTGTAATGGTGGTGACGGTTACCTGAACGGTGACCGGGTTTGCTCGAATCGAGAGAAAACTAGTGCGGTGGCCGTGTTCTTCCTCCCGCCGTATCTTGGTGGTTCCTCCTCCGTTGCGTACGAAATCACCACCGTTGAACTCGTCTGGCCGTCCTCTTCACACCGACACCAGTCTCGCCGGGAACCGTCGCCTCTCCTCCAAACTCAGTTTCCGTCGCCGTCACTCTCTCTCTCCCTCTCTCGCCCGTTGATTTTAGGGTTGTGTCGAGATTCGTGCCCTTTTGTATTATTTTATTTGAACCTAGTTTTGACTCTTTTACCCTCAGCATTCTACACCCTTTCCTTTTACGAACCCTATATTGGTACAACGTTTTCGTTTCAATTTCTAATTTCCTAATAATTTACTTTAATTCCAACATCGTCGACCCCCGTAAATATATAATATTAACACCCCTTTATTACACAATTTCATATTAAATTTCCATTCCGTATTATTCTACTGTATCACACAGTTATCTAAGTACCCGGGTATTACAGTCTCCCCTCGTTATAAAAATTTTGTCCTCAAAATTTATTACCTGAATAATTCTGGATATTTGGTCCTCATATCCTCCTCTCTTTCCCATGTAGCCTCTTCCATCTTCTGATTTCTCCGAAGCACCTTCACAAGTGCAATCTCCTTATTCCGTAATTGTTTCACCTCTCTTGCCAAAATCTCCACTGGTTTTTCCTCGTACGTCAACTCCGGAGTAAGTTCCAATGGTTCATAACTCAAAACATGATTTGGGTCTTCAATATATTTTCGCAACATCGAGACATGAAATACATTATGCACACTTGACAATGATGGAGGTAAGGCTAGTCGATATGCCCTAACTCCCACCTTATCAAGAATTTCAAAGGGCCCTATGTACCTCGGACTTAACTTCCCTTTCTTACCGAACCTCATCACTCCCTTCATAGGTGCTATTTTTAAAAATACATGATCTCCAACCTCAAACTCCAATTCCTTCCTTCTTCTATCTGCGTAGCTTTTCTGCCGGCATTGTGCTGTTTTGATCCTCGCCCGAACCATCTCTACAACATCTTTAGTCTCTTGTATCACTTCTGGTCCAATTTGCTGCCCCTCTAGGAATCTCCTCTCTCCTACCTCATCCCAATGTACTGGTGATCTGCATTTCCGCCCATATAAGGCTTCATACGGAGCCATGCCGATACTCGCCTGATAACTGTTATTGTAAGAAAAATCTACTAGAGGTAGATATCGCTCCCACTTGGCCGACCAATCTATCACACAAGCTCTTAGCATATCTTCCAATATCTGAATCACTCTCTCTGATTGCCCGTCGCTCTCCGGATGAAAAGCTGTTCCAAATTCTAGCTTGGTGCCCATCGCCCCATGAAAACTACTCCAGAATTTTGACGTAAACCTGGGGTCACGATCTGACACAATAGACACCGGAATCCCGTGTAGCTTCACTATCTCTCTCACGTACAAATCTGCATACTGATTCATGCTAAATGTGGTCTTCACTCCTAAGAAGTGAGCCGTTTTGGTAAGCCGATCTACAATCACCCAAATTGCGTTGTTTCCTTTTTCAGACCTTGGTAATCCCGACACAAAATCCATTGTAATGTGCTCCCATTTCCATCTAGGAATTTCCAGAGGTAATAACATACCTGACGGCCTTTGATGCTCCGCCTTGACCTGTTGACACGTCAAACACTTAGCTACAAACTCTGCTACCTGTCTTTTCATTCCCGGCCACCAATAATGCAACTTCAAATCCCGATACATTTTTTACTCCCGGGGTGGATAGAATACGGGGTACTGTGAGCCTCAGTTAGAATATCCTCCCTTATCTTCGAGTCATCGGGAACACACAACCTTCCTCGGTACCTTATCACACTCATGTCATCCATCGTAAATTCTGTTGTCTTGCCCATTTCTATCTTCTCCTTCTGCTTAACCATCCCATCATCACTTAGTTGTTTCTCCTTAATTCTATCCATCAATGTTGGTTGCATCCTCATTACCGCCAACCCACTTACCTGCCCCTTTGGAATTATCTCTACATCCAACTTTTGTAAATCTCGTAGTATCATTGGTTGTACCCTCTGCGAGGCCAGGGTCACTTTCCTACTAAGCGCGTCCGCTACTACATTTGCCTTTCCAGGATGATAATTGATTACACAATCATAATCCTTTACCAATTCTAACCATCGCCGTTGTCTCATATTCAATTCCTTCTGTGTAAATAAATATTTGAGACTTTTATGATCGGTGTATATCTCACATTTCACCCCATATAAGTAATGTCTCCATATTTTCAACGCAAATACTACTGCAGCTAACTCCAAATCGTGTGTGGGGTAATTCTTCTCATAATCCTTCAGTTGTCTCGATGCATAAGCAATTACTCTCCCGTTCTGCATCAGCACACAACCCAGCCCATTCTTGGAGGCGTCGCTGTAAACCACAAATGCACTTTTTCCATCTGGCACTGTCAACACAGGAGCAGTTACTAACCTCTCCTTTAACTCTCGGAAACTCTCTGCACATCTCTCGTCCCATATGAACCTAGTGTTTTTCTTCGTTAAAGTCGTTAGGGGTGTTGCTAATTTAGCAAAATTCTTCACGAACCTTCTATAGTAACCTGCTATCCCCAAGAAACTTCGAACTTCAGTGACATTCCTTGGTGTCGGCCAATCTACCACTGCTTCTATTTTACCGGGATCTACCAGTATTCCTTCTTCTGACACTACATGCCCCAAAAACCCTACCTGTCTCATCCAAAAATCACACTTCTTGAGCTTTGCGTAGAGTAGATTGTCTTTTAGTACTTGTAAGGTAATCCGCAAGTGCTCTCCATGCTCTTCTAAGTTTCGCGAGTAAATGAGAATGTCATCAATAAAGACAATAATAAAGCGATATATGTGTTCTTTGAATACCCTATTCATTAGGTCCATAAATGCTGCTGGGGCATTTGTTAATCCGAATGGCATCACTAAAAACTCATAGTGACCATAACGCGTTCTGAAAGCGGTTTTCTTTACATCATCTGTACTGACCCTCAATTGGTGATACCCCGACTGTAAATCAATTTTGGAAAAGACCGTAGCTCCTCGTAACTGGTCAAACAAATCATCAATTCGTGGCAGTGGATATTTGTTCTTGATTGTCACCTTATTCAATTCCCTATAATCAATACAAAGTCTAAGGGACCCATCCTTCTTTTTCACAAATAACACCGGTGCTCCCCATGGTGAATAACTGGGTCGTATAAACCCTTTCTCCAATAATTCCTCCAATTGCACTTTCAACTCTTTAAGTTCTGCTGGCGCCATTCGATAAGGTGCCCTAGATATAGGAGTCGTACCCGGCTCTTTTTCAATCTCAAAACTAATCTCCCTATCTGGTGGCAAGGTTGTTAAATTATCTGGAAATACTTCCGGAAATTCCCTCACTATGGCAATATCTTCCACTCTTGTTACCAGTTCCTTCTTAGTTACCACCACACTAGCCAAGTAACCAATGCACCCCCCTTTCATAAGTTTTCTAGCTTCCATAGTTGAAATTATTGGGATATGCTTCGTCTTTTCATCAGCCTTAAATTCTAGCAATTCTCCTGTTGTAGACTTTACAGTTACCTTTTTGTTCTTGTAGTCAATGGTGGCACCATATTTTGCAAGCCAGTCCATCCCCAATATCACCTCAAACTCCTTCAAACTTAATACAACTAATTCCGCCATTAGAGTTTTATTCTCTATTTGAATAGGGCATTCCCGAACCATTTGATCGGACTCCATTACATCACCAGAGGGTAAGGTGACTAAATACCCTACATCTATGCTTTCTGGTATAACACCTAGCTTCTTAACTAATGTACGTGCTATGAATGAATGTGTAGCGCCAGAATCAATTAACGTATATGCGACAAGTCCATGGATAGAGGTATTACCACTTATTGCTGTTGCATCCTCTTGAGCTGCCTGCTCCTGTGTCATTGCAAAAACTCTAGCTGGCACCTTCTTCTGATCCGATGTTCGTTTTGGACACTCCCGAGCATAATGGCCCTTTTCCTTGCACCAGTAGCACGTGCTAGACCCCTCCAGGCATTCTCCAGTGTGCGCCTTATTGCATTTGGGACACAATGGCTTGCCTTCCATTTTGGACCCCGCTGCATTGTTAGCTGTTGTTCCAGTCACTGTTTTTGGCTTCTTGTTGCTCCCTTGGGTAGTGTTTCGCTCCAGGGGATTCCATGGCCTAGTTGTCTTGTTGGAGGTTCCCATCCTGACATTTTGTCTCTGTCTCTGTATATCCTTTACTATGTCCTTCTGGTCCTCCTCAGCCATCATTGCCTTGTCCACCATATCCTCGTATGTTATTGCTGTAGACATCCTCACCATACTCCTAATTCTGGGGTTCAATGTCCTCAGAAAATGATCCTTCTTCAGCTCAGAGCTCTCAGCGAGAAATGGAACGAACCTGCACCCCTGTTCAAATTTTCGGACTAGCTCCACCACGGTCATACCTCCCTGCTTGAGTTCCAGGAACTCCTTGACCTTCCTGTCTTTCACATCTTTGGGGAAATACTTCGTATCGAACATCTCCTTAAATTTTCCCCATGTCATATTGGCTACATCCACGGCAAGTTTTGCCCCATCCCACCAGTCTCGCGCATTCAGAGTCATCATGAAAGTGGCACACTGCACCTTCTCCGTATCCTCTAATCGCAAGTGCTCAAATATGGTCTCAAGTGCTCTGATCCATTCCTCTGCCACTAAGGGGTCTGCCCCCCCCCCCCCGAGAATTCCTTTGGACTGAGCTTCCGGAACCTTTCAATGACATCCATTCTTGGAGGAGGACGTTGCTGCACCTCAGTTAGCCTCCGCATCTGCTCAGCATGTTGCTGCTGCTGTTGCTGCATCATATCTAGCATACGAGCTATCATTTCCGAATTTCCAAACCCATTGCCTCTCGGTGCTGCAACCCCTCCTTGTTCTTCATTCACCACTCCACGTTCGTCACCAGTCCTTTCTTGTTCATCGCCGTTTCTCCGAACAAACCCGCTGCGATTCATGTTGCTGTCCACATGCATTCCATGTAACATTCATTCAATTCATAGGTGTTTGCTACTGCTACCTCTTACATATCCACATTATATCATACTTTTAGCATTGTACATCATATAACACAACTATTTACTCAATTCGTTTATATTCGTACTAATTGCCAATCAACAAAAAAAAAGAGCATAGTTTCCAAAATTAGATAGATACATAAAATAGTAGTGAATCCAGGAGAGATTTTATTCAAAGGTCAAATCTCCAGTAAAATTCATCCATAAATATATAAAAAAACAAAAAAAACAAAATCCAACTGCCCAATAATCAATCGCTACCCACTCTCCACTTTATTCCCTCCACAATAAAACTAATAGTACTCCCTACTAAATTCCCTTACTAATTTCATATGCCTGACACCACTACTTGCTGAGACTTCTGCTGATAATAGGCCTTATACATGCACACTAGTGCATCAACCAAATCAATATTTCCTTGTGATTGCTTCTTAAGGCTTTTCCACATGAGCTTCAAAATAACACCCTCTACTATGGTTAGTTTGCTTAATAGCAGTCTCACTTTAGTCTCCAAAGGTAATATGTAGTCACCTTCAAGAGACGACAACATTTCTGCTAGGTGTCCCACATAACGCTCAGTTGACCATAGTGGTTCTCTCTTCAACTGGTAATACTTCTTTGGTCCCTGCTGCATGCACCTACCTCTCATTACTTTCCGTGTTTTCCTTATTTTCTCCATCTCTACCTGAACCATACGCAATCGATACTACCATCAATTATCCCATCAAACCCGTTTCTATATCTTAATATGAACCATACATAAATCAGAAACCAAAGACATACAGATATATCTCATTAAACAGTAATATTCCTAGCAAAAAAAACAATTTATATCTTAGTATACTTACTTGTTGATGGCCGCGTCGATCCCCAGTGCTCATGTACCCCTACTTCCACTTAATCCCCCTACACTTTTCCTTAATGCTTTTACCTTATTGTGAAGGAGTCGTCCCTCTGATACCAACTGTAACAACCCAACCCGTAAAGGTCAATTTATTACCCCCTACGAGTGGTGCTACTCCTTATACCATAAATTCATCACCCAAATCAACTATTGACCTAACTAATTTCTCTGTCAATTACTGTAAATAAAATGGTCCACGAATCATTAAGTACGAAATATCCATTAACAAAACGTCATCACATATTTAATCACCAACAATAACTCCGTTATACTTACTCAATATCAAACTTGTGGTACACCACTTATTATAAAAACCAAACATAAACCCTACTCCAAAATACGATACTTAAGAAATTTATTCGACTAACTACTTCTCGGAAAGCCACCTCTACATGAGCATCTTACTGGGGGTCCGCACCATCACCATCTACAGCAAATTCCACATACTCATCTTCACCTGCGTCACGGAACACAATGAGCCAAAGCCCAGCAAGTAATATTTTTATGCATGGATGCACATGAGCTTCTGTATTACAAACCATAGTCCTTTTAAATATATATAATCTATAGTAGGGCCCCTAACTCTAGTAATCTGCTACAGAGCAACCGGTCGGGATTTCCTTTCATTATTCTTCCTTAGAACAATTCAGGTGCATAGACTTTATTCCTCTTCTTTTCTTTTCTTTTCTTTCCGTCACAACTCCGTAAGTCTTATCATTAATCTCAACAGTACACCCTCCCTGTAGCAGATTTACTAGGTTTATAAAAATATTTTCTCCATTACATTACCTTTCAGTATGATATGCCATGTCATGCATGAATTTCGTAATTAAATAAACAATAGTAATACTTCAACGTATAAACTTTTCCATACATATACATAAATTCGTAAATCACCAATCATAAACATCCAATACACACATAACGTCAAAACAACACAACCAATAATCGGGTTCTGCGACTCAGTTGAAATATTACTTACTTGACACTCTGCTGTATCTCCCACTATTTTTCTTTTGTTATATTAGCTCCTGAAATTCATAATAACAAAACATATATCATCAATTTATTAATTTATTTAATTATATATATATATATATATTTCAGTCAACCCTCCCTGGTCAACCGGGTTGCCACCCGAACGGGTCGGGTTGACCCGGTGGACCCTCCCTCTTTCCCTCACGTGGCAGACCCGTTTGACTAAGAATCGGGTTGTCGCCGTTCCGGAGGTGGTGACGTACACGCCGGACCTCCCCTTGAAGTCCATGCTCCGACGAGTGTAATGGTGGTGACGGTTACCTGAACGGTGACCGGGTTTGCTCGAATCGAGAGAAAACCAGTGCGGTGGCCGTGTTCTTCCTCCCGCCGTATCTCGGTGGTTCCTCCTCCGTTGCGTACGAAACCACCACCGTTGAACTCGTCTTGCCGTCCTCTTCACACCGACACCAGTCTCGCCGGGAACCGTCGCCTCTCCTCCAAACTCAGTTTCCGTCGCCGTCACTCTCTCTCTCCCTCTCTCGCCCGTTGATTTTAGGGTTGTGTCGAGATTCGTGCCCTTTTGTATTATTTTATTTGAACCTAGTTTTGACTCTTTTACCCTCAGCATTCTACACCCTTTCCTTTTACGAACCCTATATTGGTACAACGTTTTCGTTTCAATTTCTAATTTCCTAATAATTTACTTTAATTCCAACATCGTCGACCCCCGTAAATATATAATATTAACACCCCTTTATTACACAATTTCATATTAAATTTCCATTCCGTATTATTCTACTGTATCACACAGTTATCTAAGGACCCGGTTATTACACCTATACTACTAAAATTTGACATAAAATAAGAATGAAAAGTGTACATTGACCAACCTTGATGGTTCGATATTGCTCAACTTTGTCTATGTAGGAGCTTTTAACGATGTTGTCTATTTGGAAACAAAAGTTGGTCTTTTTCAACGAAACAATATATGGAGCCTATACTCATAAAATTTTATATAAAATTACAATAAAAATAGTACACCAATTAACTTTTATGGTTCAAAATTTCCCAATTCTCTTCACAAGGAAGCTTTTAACGGATTTGTCCAATTGAGAACGAAAGTTGGTCTTTTGGCAACGACACAATCTACGAAGCCTATACTAGTAAATTTAAACATAAATCAACAATAAAAGTCTACACCTATCAACTTTGATGGTTCGGATTTTCTGAACATTGTCTATGGAGGAGTTTTTAACACTTTTGTCCATTTTGGAACGAAAGGTTGTTTTTTGGCAACGAAGCCTATACTCATAAATTTGACATAAAATAACAATAAAAAATGTATACCGACCAACCTTGATGGTTCAGAATTGGTAAACTCTTTCCATGTAGAAGTTTTAAACGATTTCCCCAACTGGGAATTAAAGTTGCTTTTTTATCAATGAAACAATATATGGTGCCTATACTCATAAAATTTGACATAAAATAAAAATGAAAATAAAAATGAAAATAAAAATACTACACTAACCAACTTTGATGTTTTGAAATTTCCCAACTCTCTCCACAAAGAAGTTTTTAACGGTTATGTCCAATTGAGAACGAAAGTTGGTATTTTGGCAACAACACAATCTACGAAGTGTATACTAGTAAATTTGGACATAAGTAAAAATAAAAAGTGTACACCTATCAATTTTGATGGTTCGAATTAGCTCAACTTTATTTATAGAGGTTCTTTTAACGGTTTTCCTCATTTGGGAACGAAAGTTAGTCTTTTAGCAACAAAAGAATCTATAGAGCCTATACTCTTAAAATATTACATAAAGTAACAATAAAAAGTGCCCATTGATCAAAATGGCTCAACACTATCTAAAGAGGATATTTTAACGGTATCGTCCATTTGGGAACAAAAGTTGGTCTATTGGCATTGAAATAATCTATAGAGCCTACTCATAAAAGTTGACATAAAATAACAATAAAAAGTGTACACTGACAAACCTTGATGGTTCAGAATTGTCCAACTCTCTCGATAGATGAGCTTTTAATCATTTTGTCCAATTGATATCCAAAGTCGGTCCTTTGACTATGAAACAATCTACGAAACGTATACTGGTAACATTGGACATAAAGAAACAATAAAAAATGCACACATATCCACTTTGATGTTTCAAAATTACTCAATTTTCTTCATGGAGGAGCTTTTAGCGGTTTTATCCATTTGGGAACGAAAGTAGTTGATCTTTTGGCAACGAAACAATCTATAGAGCCTGTACTCATTAAAGTTGATATAAAATAACAGTAAAAAATGTACACCAACCATATTTGATGGTTCAAAATTGCTCAACTCCCAAAAAAGAGGAGCTTTTTAACGGTTTTGTCCATTGGAGATTGAAAGTTGGCCTTTTGACAATGAAACAATCTACGAAGTGTATACTGGTAAGTTTTGACATAAAGAAATAATAAAAATTGCACACCTATCAAATTTGATGGTTTGAAATTACTCAATTCTTTTCATGGAGGAGCTTTTAATGGTTTGTCCATTTGGGAACGAAGTTGGTCTTTTCGCAACGAAACAATCTACGAAGCCTATACTCGTAAAATTTGACATAAAATAACAATGAAAAGTCTACACCGACCAACCTTGATGGTTCTGTTTTGCTCAACCTTGTCAATGTAGTAGTTTTTAACAATTTTGCCCATTTGGGAACGAAAGTTGGTCTTTTGTCAATGAAACAATATAGGGAGCCTATACTCACAAAATTTGACATAAAATAATAATAAAAATAGTAGACAGACCAACTTTGATGGTTCAAAATTTCCCAACTCTCTATATAAAAAAGTTTTTGACAATTTTGTCCAATTAAGAATGAAAGTTGTTGTTATGGCAACGAAACAATTCACCAAGCGTATGCTAGTAAAGTTGGACATAAAGCAAAAATAAAATTTTTACACCTATCAACTTTGATGGTTTGGATTCGTTTAACTCTGTTCATGGAGGAGCTTTTAACGATTTTGGTCATTTGGGAACGAAAGTTGGTCTTTTGGCAACGAAATAATCTACGAAGCCTATACTCGTAAAATTTGAGATAAAATAACAGTAAAAAGTGCACACCAATCAAATTTTGTAGTTCGAAATTTCTCAACTCTCTCCAAGGTGGATCTTTTAACGGTATTGTCCATTTGGGATTGAAAGTTGGTCTATTTGCAACGAAACAATCTACAAAGCCAATACTCATAAAATTGACGTAAAATAAAAATAAAAAGTGTACACCGATCAACCTTGATGCTTAGGAATTGCACAACTCTCTCGGCAGATGAGATGTTGACAGTTTTGTCCTATTGAGATACAAAAATGGTCTTTTGAAACCGAAACAATCTACGAAGCCTATACTGGTAAAATTGGACATAAAGAAATAATAAAAAGTGCACACCTATCAGTTTTGATGGTTTGGAATTACTTAATTATCTTCATGGAGGAGCTTTTAACGGTTTTGTCCAATTGATGACGAAAGTTTGTATTTTGACAATGAAACAATCTATAAAGTGGATACTACTAAATTTGGACATAAAGCAACAATAAAAAATGTACACCTATCAACTTTCGTGGTTCGGATTCGCTAAACTCTGTCCATGCAGGAGCTTTTAACGGTTTTGTAAATTTGGGAGTGAAAGTTGGTCTTTTGGCAACGAAACAATCTAAGGAGCTTATACTTTTAAAATTCGATATAAAATAACAAAAAAAAGTTCAAACCGATCAAATTTTATAGTTCAAAATTGCACAACTCTCTACAAGGAGGATCTTTTAATTGCATCATCTATTTGGGAACGAAAGTTGGTCTCTTGGAAATGAAACAGTCCACAGAGCCTACTCATAAAAGTTGACACAAAATAATAATAAAAAGGTACACTAACCAACCTTGATGTTTCGGAATTTCCCAACTCTCTCGCTAGTGGAGGTTTTAACTGTTTTGTCCAATTGAGATCCAAAGTGGTTCTTTTGACAACGAAACAGTCTACGAAGCATACATTGGTAAAATTGGACATAAAGAAACAATAAAATGTGCACACTTATCAACTTTGATGGTTAGGAATTACTCAATTCTCTTCATGGAGGAGATTTTTTGTCCATTTCGGAACGAAAGTTGGTCTTTTATCAACGAAACTGATAACGTCTCAAACTAGTTAAGTACAAAAACGTATCAGTATAGGTCCGAACAAAGGCTTCCTCGGTTCCTTGGTCTTCCTCTTCGTCTAGACAATCTTCTCTGTAGATGTTGTCCTGTAGAAATGAACAAATGTAAGCTAGAGGCCCGCCAGAGAGTGTTCTCTGGTGTAGGCGCTCCGATGCTTAAGTCAGATGCTAGCAGAGATTGGTTCTCCGTAGAACACAGCTCGGTGTTCCAGGGAAATGTGTAAAAAGTGTTTTTTAGTGAAAAAGTCCTCCCTTTTACCTGTGGGGTAACCCCTTTATATAGTGAAGGCGGTTTCCATTAATAGAATTCGGGTGGTGGTGAATAATACCTTGCCAAATGAAGGAATTACTGTTTTACTGGGAGCTTGTTACTGTCCCGAGGGTACGGAGCCGAGAAGAGCATCTCTATTGCTCGGTACCGAGGATCTCCAAGCGAGAAAGGCGGTGTCCTCTGTTGACAGCTGTTGCCACGTGTCTTGTTCTGATTGGAGAGGATAAATATCCTCATCAAAAACGCACGTACTCATAAAATTTGACATAAAATAACAATAAAAAGTGTACACCGACCAACTTTAATGGTTCAAAATTTGTCAACTCTCAAGATAGAAGAGCTTTTAACGGTTTTGTTCAATTGAGATCAAAAGTTAGTCTTTTGACAACGAAACAATGTACGAAGCGTATACTCTTAAATTTGGACATGAATAATAAGGATTGACAACTATCGAATTTGATGGCTTGAAATTACTCCTTTCTTTTCATAGAGGAGTTTTTAACAATTTTGTCCATTTGAGAATGAAAGTTGGTCTTTTGGCAACGAAATAATCTACGAAGCATATACTCCTAAAATTTGACATAAAATAACAATAAAAATTGTACACTGACCAACCTTGATGGTTCAGTATTGCTCAACTCCGTCCATGTAGGAGCTTTTAACGATTTTTCCCAATTGGGAACGAAAGTTGGTATTTTATCAACAAAACAATATACGGAGCCTATACTCATAAAATAACCATAAAAATAGCACACCGAACAACCTTGATTGTTCGAAATTGCCCAACTCTCTCGATAGAGGAGCTTTTAATGGTTTTGTCCAATTTAGATCCCAAGTTGGTATTTTGACAATGAGACAATCTACGAAGCATATACTAGTGAATTTGGACATAAAGAAACAATAAAAAGTGTACACCTATCAACTTTGATGGTTCGGATTTACCTAGCTCTGTCCATGGAGGAGCTTTTAACGATTTTTTTCATTTGGGAACGAAAGTTGGTCTTTTATGAACGAAATAGCCTACAGATCTTATACTCATAAAATTTGACATAAAATAACAATAAAAAGTTCACACTAATCAAATTTTATAGTTCAAAATTGCTCAACTCTCTCCAAGGAGGATCTGTTAACGGTATTGTCTATTTGGGAACGAAAGTTGGTCCCTTGGCAATGAAACAATCTACATAGCTTACACTTCTAAAATTTGACATAAAATACGAATAAAAAGTGTACACCGACCAACCTTGATCGTTTGGAAGTTCCCAACTCTCTCGATAGAGCAGCTTTTAACGGTTTTGTCCAATTGAGATCCAAAGTTGGTCCATTGACAACTTAACAATCTACGAAACGTATACTAGTAAAATTGGACATAAAGAATTGATAAAAAGTGCACAATTATCAACTTTGATGGTTCGGAATTACTCAATTCTCTTCATGGAGAAGCTTTAAATGGTTTTGTCTATTTGGGAATGAAAGTTCGTCTTTAATCAACGAAACAATCTACAACGCCTGTACTCATAAAATTTGACATAAAATAACAATAAAAGGTGTACACCGACCAACTTTGATGGTTCAAAATTGCTCAACTCTCAAGATAGAAGAGCTTTTAATGGTTTTGTCCAATTGAGATCAAAAGTTGGTCTTTTGATAACCAAACAATCTACGAAGTGTATACTCATAAATTTGGACATAAAGAATAATAAAAATTGACACCTATCAAATTTGGTGGGTCAAAATTACTCAATACTTTTCATAGAAGAGTTTTTAACAGTTTTATCCATTTGAGAATGAAAGTTGGTCTTTTGGCAACGAAATAATCTACGAACCCTATAATCCAAAAATTTGACATAAAATAACAATAAAAAGTGTACACTGACCAACCTTGATGGTTCGGTATTGCTCAACTCTATCCTGTAGCAGCTTTTAACGATTATGCCCATTTTGAATGAAAGTTGGTCTTTTGTCAACGAAACAATCTACGAAGTCTATACTAGTAAATTTGGATGTAAAGAACAATAAAAAGTGTATGCCAATCAACTTTGATATTTTGGATTTGCTCAACACTATCCGTAGAGTAGCTTTTATTGGTTTTGCCCATTTGGTAACAAAAGGTTGTCTTTTGGCAATGAAACCATCTATAGAGCCTATACTCATTTGACATAAAATAACAATAAAAAGTGTACACCGACAACCCTTGATGGTTTAGAATTGCCCAACTCTTTCCATGTATGACCTTTTAACGATTTTGCCCAATTGGGAATGAAAAATGGTCTTTTATCAACGAAATAATATACAGAGCTATACTCATAAAAAACTAATAAAAATAGTACACCGAACAACGTTGATGATTCGGAATTGCCCAATTCTCTCAATAAAGGGGCTTTTAATGATTTTGTCCGATTTCGATCCCAAGTTGGTATTTTGACAAAGGGAAAATCTACAAAGCGTGTATTGGTAAAATTGGACATAAAGAAAAAATAAAAAGTGCACATTTATCAACTTTGATGGCTCAGAATTACTCAATTCACTTCATGGAGGGGCTTTTAACAGTATTGTCCATTTGGGAACCAAAGTTGGTCTCTTGGCAACGAAACAATCTATAGAGCTTATACTTCTAAAATTTGTCAGAAAATATCAATAAAAAGTGTACACCGACCAACCTTGATGGTTTAGAATTTCCCAAATCTCTTGATAGAGGAGCCTTTTTAATGATTTTGTCCAATTGAGATCCAAAGTTGGTCCATTGACAGCTAAACAATCTATGAAACATATACTAGTAAAATTGGACATAAAGAAACAACAAAAAGTGAACACCTATCAATTTTGATGGTTCAGAATTATTCAATTTTCTTCATAGAGGAGCTTTTAACATTTTTGTCTATTTGGGAACGAAAGCTGCTCTTCTTGCAACGAAACAATCTACGGAGCCTGTACTAATAAAATTTGACCTAAAATAACAATAAAAAGTGTACACCAAAAAACTTTGATGGTTAGAAATTTCTCAACTCTCTAGATAGAGGAGCTTTTAACGGTTTTGTCTTATTGGGATCAAACGTTGGTCTTTTGACAATGAAATTGTAATATTCTCAAACTTTATGCAGGCTTAAATAAACAAATATAATTAATAAATGGAATTAATATATCGGTATGGGGCAGTTAGGGTAATGTATGGAGAAAGTGAGGGGTAGGAAAGTAAATTGGAGGATACCACTTAATTGGGAAATAAAAAAATATAAAAAGGAAAAGAATAGGGGAAAGGGGAACACACAACCCAAGAAACCCTATTTGCCAAGAAAAGAGGGGGGCGACGACGGGAAGGCGGATTTCGGCAATGGCGACCATTCACAAAGGCGAGAGCGTGTGAAGGACGAGTGCGGTGTCAGTGCTGGGTTTCAATATCTCAGACACAGCGGAAGTTTAAAATTTTATTGAAACCCTCCAGAGAATCCATGTGAAAGGGCATAAATCAGTGATTAGAAGTTACCTCTTGAAGTGCAGAAAATGACCGATTGCTTGGCTTGAATGATCCGAATCAATCCGCGCTATCCAACCGAACAGCACGCCTCTAGGTATCTACACGAACAAGCCAAAGATCACCTCTTTCACGTTCTGCTAGTAACTAGGAGAAGAAGCTCCCAATCGGTTTTTCTCTCAACTCACCAAGAAGTGCGGCAGACCAAAAGGTTGTGTATTTTCCTAGGGTTACTCTAACCCTAGATATTCCGTGAGTCAAGTAAAACCGAAAAGGCCAAATCTCCTTGAAGAAAGAAAGCCCACGTTTTTGGGCTCTTGACCATGTTCAATTAATCTTATTAATTAAACCGGTAATGGACCTTACATAAAGCCCTAAGCCCAAACGTAATATGTTATTCTTAAATAACATAATCTTTGACTTATTCTATGTGTGTGACCCTATAGGTTCTCGTTATGTTAGCAGTGAAACTAAAATCATATTCTAGCATCACAAACAATGAGAGGTATCTAGCAACACATCATTGTTACCCAAATAACGAGAATGTCAATGATTCGACATAACCTTAATTTGTGACCAATTTATATATAATCCCTTTGTCCTTAATATCTTGATTAACATCGAGGCATGGAATGTGTCATCCTCGTATATGTTAATCTATGTATTTCTTGATTCCGAGTAGACTATTAAAAAACAAACGAAATCAATATCACATATTGATTCATTTGAGCACGGCCATGCATTTCTAAGTCTCACTCAATCAAGGGGCCCACGGATATTACTCCTGTTATATAGAAGGGACAAAAACCATCTAGGTCACTCACATCCCTCCACATGATTCGTGATATACCCAATCACTGACTTTATAGTCAACCCTTTTACAAGTGACGTTAGACAGTATCAAAGTATATAACTCCTCATGTTGGGAACCGTAGTGATTTCAGGTTAAATGAAAACATATATCATTGTCACTATGAGAATAGCTTATGACATTCATATAACAATCCATGCAGTATTCTCATGTTGGGTCTGTCCAGTACTTCCCATTCTCTAACAAGTACCTATGTATTGATTTGATATCTCATATCCATGACTCGCAAGATTTAGTCATCAATCAACCTACATACTAGTCTCAACGTATTAATGTTATCCCATTTAACAATAATACTCGACTAGGGACGTTTAGCAATAGTGTTCTATATACATCTATGATGATCTCATGTTCAAGTCACACACTTGAAGTCTCATAGCATCGAACCAACTATTCTATGGATATTTATCATAATCATTTATATAGTGCAAATAAATAATTCATAACAAATAAAGTACCTCAATATAACATAATAAATGTATGCTAATACAATCATCCCATGATTGGCTCCTAGAGCATACACCAACAATCTCCCACTTGCTCTAGAGCCAATCACTCATCTATCTAATACCAATAGATCGAGTGTGACCATCACGCTTCCGCTGCACCAGAGGCTTGGTCAGTGGGTCAGCGATATTATCGTCTGTCGGTACTCTGCATATCTTCACATCTCCTCTGTCAACAATTTCACGTATGAGATGGAAGCGCCGGAGTATATGTTTGGACTTTTGGTGAGATCTGGGCTCCTTAGCCTGTGCAATGGCCCCATTGTTATCACAATAGATATCCAATGGGTTTGCAATGCTAGGAACCACGCCAAGTCCAGTAATGAACTTTCTGATCCAAACAGCCTCCTTTGAAGCATCAGAGGCGGCGATATACTCAGCCTCTGTAGTAGAATCGGCTACTGTCTCTTGCTTCGAACTTTTCCAGCTCACAGCACCTCCATTTAGGCAAAACACAAAACCTGATTGAGATTTGGAGTCGTCCTTATCGGACTGAAAACTGGCATCAGTGTAACCATTTACGACCAGTTCATCATCACCTCCATAAACCAAGAATGAATCCTTAGTTCTTCTCAAGTACTTAAGGATGTTCTTGACAGCTATCCAGTGACCTTCACCGGGATCTGACTAATATCTGCTTGTCATGCTTAAAGCATATGACACATCAGGGCGCGTACATATCATGGCATACATGATAGATCCAATTGCAGAAGCATATGGAATCTTACTCATGCGATCCCTTTCATCCTGAGATTTAGGGCATTGATCTTTAGAGAGACTCATCCCATGTGACATGGGTAGAAATCCCCTCTTAGATTCTTGCATGCTGAACCTTTGTAGCACTTTATCAATGTATGTACTTTGACTTAGACCAAGCAATTTTCTTGATCTATCTCTATAGATCTTGATGTCTAATATATAGGCAGCTTCGCCTAAGTCTTTCATGGAAAAGCACTTCCCTAACCAAGTCTTGACAGACTGTAAGGTAGGAATGTCATTCCCGATAAGTAGTATGTCATCCACATACAATACCAGGAAGACTTTTGTGCTCCCACTAACCCTTTGATAGACACAAGGTTCATCCTCATTTTGAATGAAACCAAACTCTTTGATTGTTTCATCAAAAACGTAGATTCCAGCTTCGAGAAGCTTGCTTTAATCCATAAATGGATCGTTGCAACTTACAAACTTTACCAGCATTCTCTGGAATGACAAAACCCCCAGGCTGTGTCATGTACACATCGTCAAGGAGATTCCCATTAAGGAATGCAGTCTTGACATCCATTTGCCAGATCTCATAATCATAGAATGCTGCAATAGCAAGCAAGATCCTGATGGATTTAATCATGGCAACTGGAGAAAAAGTCTCATCATAGTCTATACCATGAATTTGCTTGAAACCCTTTGCAACCAATCGCCCCTTAAAGGTATTTACCTCCCCATCCATGTTAGTTTTCTTCTTGAAAACCCACTTGCACCCAATGGGTTTTACCCCTTCAGGTGGGTCAACCAAGGTCCATACCTTGTTGACATACATGGATTCCATCTCAGATCTCATGGCCTCTAGCCATTTCTCAGACTCTGGACCCGTAATAGCCTCTTGGTAGGTTGTTGGCTCATTTTGATCTATGAGCAATACATCACCATGTTGAGACACCAGAAATCCATATCTCTTAGGCTCATGATGTTGCCTACCAGACTTACGTGGGCCTTGTGTTACTTGAGCAGATTCTTGTTCCACAACAACTTGTGGTGCCTGCTCATGTTCCGTCATAGGTTCAGTGTTCTCTTGTGTGTCTCGAACTTCTTCGAGTTCTGTTTTACTCCCACTGGTTCCTCTAGAGATGAATTCTCTTTCTAGAAAAATACCAGTCCGTGCAACAAACACTTTGCTCTCGGTAGGATTATAGAAATAGTACCCCTTGGTTTCCTTAGGATACCCCACAAAATAACACTTATCCGATTTGGGTCCAAGTTTTTCAGTGGCTTGACGTCTTACGTAGGCTTCACAACCCCAAATTTTCAAGAAAGACATACTAGGACGTTTCCCAGTCCATAATTCATATGGTGTCTTTTGAACCGATTTTGAAGGAACGCGATTGAGAGTAAAAGAGGCTGTCTCTAAAGCATGTCCCCAAAAGGAAATTGGATGATCTGCATGACTCATCATAGATCGTACCATGTCTAACAGGGTGCGATTTCTCCTCTCGGAAACACCATTCCATTGTGGTGTTCCAGGAGGAGTGAGTTGTGATACTATACCCACTCTTTCAGATGATCATTAAACTCATGGCTTAGGTATTCTCCACCTCGATCCGATCGAAGTGCTTTGATACTTTTGCCAAGTTGGTTTTGTACTTCATTCTTAAAATCCTTGAACTTTTGAAAAGATTCTGACTTGTGTTTCATAAGGTACACATAGCCATATCTACTGAAATCATCAGTAAATGTAATGAAGTAACAAAACCCACCTCTGGCTAATGAGTTAATAGGCCCACATACATCACTATGTATAAGACCCAACAAATCATTAGCCCTCTCACTATGCCCAGTGAAAGGGGCTTTAGTCATCTTGCCTAATAAACAGGATTCGCATACCTCATATGATTCAAAATCAAATGAGTCCAAGAAACCATCTTTATGAAGTTTGGATATACGTTTCTCATTTATATGGCCCAAGCGACAATTCCAGAGATAAGTGGGATTCGAATCATTCGATTTGAACCTCTTAGTATTAATGTTATAGACAGATGTTTCGCGATCTAGAATATAGAGTCCATTAAACAATTGTGCACTACCATAAAAAATTTCATTCAAATAAAATGAACAACATTTGTCCTTTATTAAAAATGAAAAACCCTTCTTGTCCAAACAAGAAATAGAAATAAGATTCCTACTAATAGCAGGCACAAAGTAACAGTCCTCTAATTCCAATACTAGCCCTGAAGGCAAAGTTAAATAATAATTTCCTACAGATAGTGCAGCAACTCTTGCTCCATTGCCTACTCGTAGGTCCACCTCGCTTTTAGTCAAAGTTCTACTCCTTTTGAGTTCCTGCACATCATTACATATGTGAGAACCACAACCGGTATCTAATACCCAAGTAGAAGAAGCAGATAAATTGACTTCTATAACAAAAATACCTGAAGTGGAAGTCATACTCCCTTTCTTCTTTTTGAGCTCTTCCAGGTAAACTTGGCAATTCCTCTTCCAGTGTCCAGCGACACCACAGTGGAAACATGTCCCTTCCTTAGCAACTCCACCTTTAGGTTTCAGTGCTTTAGACTTGGGTTTGGGCTGATTGTTGGATCCATTATCCATTTTCTTCTTATAGTTGCCCTTACCCTTGCCCTTGCCCTTGCCCTTGCCCTTGCCTTTGCCCTTTTGAACCATCATTATGGAACTAGAGCCTTTTGGCATGTTCTGTTCAGCAGTTCTTAACATAGCTAACAGTTCTGGCGGTGATTTGTCAATTTCGTTCATGTTGTAGTTCATGACAAATTGACCATAGCTCGGAGGCAACGATTGTAGAACTAAGTCAATGGCCAACTCTTGGCCCATAGGAAAACCCAACCTCTCAAGACTTTCAACATACCCAATCATTTTGAGTACGTGAGGTTCAACAGGACTTCCTTCCGCTAATTTGCACTGAAATAATGTTTTAGAAACATCATACCTTTCTTGCCGAGCCTGACCTTGATAAAGTTTCTTAAGGTGCACGATCATATCGTAGGCATCCATGTTCTCATGTTGCTTCTGAAGCTCAGAGTTCATGGTGGCTAGCATGATGCTCTAGGACATAGTGCTTTCGCTCATGTTTGAGGACAATCCTCAAATTTTGATACCAGTCTAGGAAATTTGTCCCAGTCAGCTTGTCCTTCTCAAGGACAGATCGTAGTGTAAGATTGTTTGAAGTGTTTGATGCCATGGAAATCTACAATAGAAATATGCAAAGTAAATTTCATGCTATTCACATTTAATAAGGTTTTTAAATAAATGTAACTCCCACTATTTTTCTTCAATTAATAGCCCTCACTATTAATTTGGAAAGTCACAACTTTCTAGTGAGCCAAGATCCACAATTCACTTTGTCTTAAGTTGGCTTTGGCCAATCACCCAAGATGTAGGTTTTTTAGGTAGGTAACATTTTACCAATTGCATCACATACAACTCTTGGATAGTTGGGTGAACAACACTTGTTCTAATTCATCTAATGAATTAATGCCCAACTCTATGCCTCTAGGCCTCAATCCTATTGAGATATCCTAGTTAAGTCAGACCCAATGTTATTGACAGTACGGATATCACTATTATCCTTTCGCGTCTCACCAAGATAGACGAGGCACTTTGCTTTGGCAAACATACCTTATGTCGATCAAGGCCTTGACGAGTGTCATTCATTGGAAAGCATCATGTATTTGACTTAATATTTTTCTTGAGGGTTTTCAGTCATTAATGAATGATCTCACCATTTTAAACATGTTTTATACATCTAATCTAATGCATCTCATACATAGAAATTAAAGTGCATAAATTAAACGTGACATAGCTATGGCCTCTACTACATCGATCCTCCCAAGCCAATGAAAGGATCGATAGGTCATCCTAGGTAAAGCATCTTCTCCAAGCGCCTTCCTTGATGATATTTGTGTAGTCTCCATCTCCTCTTTCTTCCATTGAAATCTCTTCATACATTTCAAATCTATATTTACTAATTACAAATTCTCGGCTATGTAACCGTTACATAAGGATAGAGAAACCTCGAGTTACATTCGAGGGGAGTAAGATGAGAAGAGAATGTACAATCAGAGATTTAAGAGAAAGGCACGACACGCAGGCCGTATTTAAAATTTACAAACATAACAAATACCTGTCCAATCACATTGGTCTTTAAGGCCATAGCTATGCACCATGCATCATATATCACATAACATATGCACATTTATTAAAATCAAATTTATATAGTGATTTAAAATTAAGTCTTGATATCGAGCTTCGATTTATCACCCTTTACGCTGAGTTTGTACGGCGGTCTCGCTAATTCAATTAGGAAACCCTAATTCAATTAGGAAACCCTAATCCATGCTCACCAGCCGACGGTTTACATCTTGTAATACATCAACACTTGACATACACACCTCTTTCACGTTCTGCTAGTAACTAGGAGAAGAAGCTCCCAATCGGTTTTTCTCTCAACTCACCAAGAAGAGCGGCACACCAAAAGGTTGTGTATTCTCCTAGGGTTACTCTAACCCTAGATATTCCGTGAGTCAAGTAAAACCGAAAAGGCCCAAATCTCCTTGAAGAAAGAAAGCCCACGTTTTTGGGCTCTTGACCATGTTCAATTAATCTTATTAATTAAACCGGTAATGGACCTTACATAAAGCCCTAAGCCCAAACGTAATATGTAATTCTTAAATAACATAATCTTTGACTTATTCTATGTGTGTGACCCTATAGGTTCTCGTTATGTTAGCAGTGAAACTAAAATCATATTCTAGCATCACAAACAATGAGAGGTATCTAGCAACACATCATTGTTACCCAAATAACGAGAATGTCAATGATTCGACATAACCTTAATTTGTGACCAATTTATATATAGTCCCTTTGTCCTTAATATCTTGATTAACATCGAGGCATGGAATGTGTCATCCTCGTATATGTTAATCTACGTATTTCTTGATTCCGAGTAGACTATTAAAAACAAATGAAATCAATATCACATATTGATTCATTTGAGCACGGCCATGCATTTCTAAGTCTCACTCAATCAAGGGGCCCACGGATATTACTCCTGTTATATAGAAGGGACAAAACCATCTAGGTCACTCACATCACTCCACATGATTCGTGATATATCCAATCACTTACTTTATAGCCAACCCTTTTACAAGTGACGTTAGACAGTATCAAAGTATATAACTCCTCATGTTGGGAACCGTAGTGATTTCAGGTTAAAGGAAAACATATATCATTGTCACTATGAGAATAGCTTATGACATTCATATAACAATCCATGCAGTATTCTCATGTTGGGTCTGTCCAGTACTTCCCGTTCTCTAACAAGTACCTATGTATTGATTTGATATCTCATATCCATGACTCGCAAGATTTAGTCATCAATCAACCTACATACTAGTCTCAACGTATTAATGTTATCCTATTTAACAATAATACTCGACTAGGGACGTTTAGGAATAGTGTTCTATATACATCTATGATGATCTCACATTCAAGTCACACACTTGAAGTCTCATAGCATCAAACCAACTATTCTAGGGATATTTATCATAATCATTTATATAGTGCAAATAAATAATTCATAACAAATAAAGTACCTCAATATAACATAATAAATGTATGCTAATACAATCATCCCATGATTGGCTCCTAGAGCATACACCAACAGTCAGAAGGCTGGAGGTGCTAGTTACATATGGAACCGGTCGCGTTCGGGCTACGAACGGAGGATGAGAGCACTCGGCCACCGGGAGTTTCGAAATCAGAATTCGGGTATCTTCGACCACGAAATAGGTCACGAACACCGGCTTTAGACTCACTTGGTTGCTGTCCTCCACTCTCTGTCGGTGGTGTCCCTCACCGCGTAAGTTTTAGCGCTGACCCTAAAGTAAGACCCATTCGGGTTTGTCGTCACGGGGGGGGGGAGAGACAGAACTGGGTTAGGCAGACCCAGTCGGGTTTTGGCATACCGGGTGCCAGTAAATTAAATTAAGTAATTTTAATTAATTATAAATATTAATTAAATAGAGTATATTGGAATTTCATGAAGGAACCAGTTCGCCAGTAATTTAAAGGGAGTTTTTGGGAAAGCGAGCTAGAATAAGTAATAATTCAGTGCGTTATGGAATTAATGTGATATGTTGTAGTGTGGTATGGTATTACTGGTTATGGTGATATCGTTGTGCACCTCATGCTATATGTTTTATGTATACTATGATGGCTAAACAGTTATGTTCTATAACTCTATATGAAATATGTACTAGCATGTCATGCATTTCATTATACATTAAACTGTTCTATGGATGAAATAATGTTTTAAGGACCCGATATTATCACTACAGGGGGTGTATTGGCATGTGACTGTTGAGGTATTTGAAAAGGTAAAGGAAGGATATTGTAAATGAAAGCTCTTCTCTGGCAAGACAAAAATGTAAAATCCCAATCGGTTGCTCTATAGTGGTCTACCAAGGCTAGGGCCCAAATACTGAAAAGAGGTTTTAAATGACAATCATTCTTAATTGAGGATCATGTGCATAATTATTGCTTGTTGAGACCTGGCTCACTAAATTCCATAATGCAAGTAATGATTTCACGGAGGAGTATACCGACGTAGATATTGATGATGGTGTTGCGGATTTGCGATGAAGATGCTCATGTGTCGGGAGACGGTGTTTCTCTTTAATTAAAAAATAAAAGATAAAGGAGAGAAATTTATTATTATGATTAAATTGTGCAAAGCTTATTAGTGGGTTGTTTGGAATTAAGCAATTTTGCACTGATTCATGGATATAGAATTTTATTGGTTTATTATCATTTATGTGGAAGTTTTGAAATATTGTGATATTAATTTTAATCGGTAGCGCTCCGCATAATAGACCAGAGTTGGAATCTCATAGAACGGGGTGTTACAGTTGGTATCAGATGACAACAATCCTATAATAAATTGGTAAATGAAATCAATAAAATATTAGGACAATAGAGTCACATGAGCATCTAGGACCCGCACGACCACCATCAAGTAAGTTTTCTCTCTATTTTCTTTTTCTACTTTGTATGTTGCTGAATCTATTAATTGTGCATGCTGGGATATATTGATATAAGCTAACTATACATGTATATGTGTGATATGCTTTACGACATACCTAAGAATAGGTATTGATATTATCGTGTGTTCTGTAGTGGTAATGGATTGTGAATGGTTCAAGTTAGATATGATGAAAACGAGGAAAGTGTTGAGGGGTAGGATCCTCAATAGGGGACCGAAGGAGTACTATAGCCTTAAGAGGGAACCCACCTGGTCGACCGAGTGTTATGTGGAGTTTTTGACAAGAGTGCTGAAGTCTCTTGAGACTGAATACGTGCTACCGCCAACATCTAAAGTAAAGCTACCACTAAGAAAAATTACTGTAGGTGAGGTCACACTTCTGAAAATGGTGTGGAGGAGTTTGAAGAGGCAACCAAGTGTGGAAAGCAAATAAAGTTGGAATGCGTAGGAATGATTGAATTATCCAACATTGATTGTTATTGGGAATAAAGTTATTACTTAAATTAAATTAAATTAAATTTTATTTTATTATTATTTTTTATTTTAGTTATCCACTTACTTGTGCCTCTTTTGGTTATGGCTTAAGTTATGTATTTATTTTTGATAACATTTGTGGTTGGCGTACATGTGAGAATGATTAATGACTATGTTGTGAAGTGGTACATGCATAGTATGATATAAATGGATGGATAAAATGAACTACGTATATATACAATAAATGTGTTGTGTGCACGAAATGCATGTAAACAGCAAAATGAATCGCAGCGGGTTTGTTAGGAGGAATGACAATGATTGAGAGGGGGTTGTGGATGAGCAAGGCATGACTAGTGAGGGACAAGGTGTTGTGGCCTCAAGAAGCAATAAAGTGGGGAATCAAGACATGATGGCCCGCATGCTGGATATGATGCAACAACAGCAACAACGACATGCGGAATAGATGCGAAGGCTCATGGAAGTGCAACAGCGGCCTCATCAAAGGATGGATGCTATTGAGAGGTTCCGAAAGCTTAACCCAAAGGAGTTTGCGGGTGGTATCAATCCATCAATGGCTGAAGAATGGATACGATCACTGGAGATTATTTTCGAACATCTGGGGCTAACAGATGTCAAAAAGATAAAATGTACCACTTTCATGCTAACCACACATAGTTGTGACTGGTGGGATGGGGCCAAGATAACGATGAACGGGGTCAACCTCACATGGGGGAAGTTTGAAGAGATGTTTGATAGCATGTATTTTTCCAAGGATGTAAAAGACAGAAAGGTTTAGGAGTTTTCGAAACTCAAACAAGGAAGCATGACGGTAGTGGAACTGGTTCAAAAATTTGAACATGGGTGTAGGTTTAAGAAAGGACCACTTTTTGAGGGCATTGAATCCTATAGTTAAGAGTATGGTGAGAATGATTGTTGCAGCAACGTATGAAGACATGGTGAACAAAGCAATAATGGCTGAGGAGGATCAGAAAGACATTGTGAATGATATCCAGCGAGCGAGACAGACGAGCAAGGTGGTCATTGCCAATAAACCAACGAGACAATAGAATTCTATAGAGTGAAGTGCTAGTCAAGGTGGCAGCAAGAAATCAAGAACGATGACAAAAACAGTAACAAGCAATGTGGTGAGGGCTAGGGTAGGTAATCGACCAATGTGTATTAAATGCAACAAGGCACATATTGAAGAATACTTGAAGGGATCCAACACTTGTTACTGGTGTAAAGAGAAAGTGTGAAACCCCGACCCAAAATTTTTGGAAAATTTTTGAGTGTTAGAAAAGGGGAGGAACTGGACTAGGCGCACTTCAAGGCGCCTAGTCCAGTGTGCGCCTAGTCCAGTGTGTGCATGATCTGGAGTTGGCGGCAGTGGTATTTGCTCTTAAGCAGTGGAGGTACTATCTCTACGGAGAGACGTTTGAAGTGTTCTCGGATCACAAAAGCCTCAAGTACTTATTCACCCAAAAAGAGTTGAACTTACGGCAAAGGCGGTGGATGGAATACTTGGAGGATTTTGATTTTAATTTGCAATACCATCATGGTAAAGCGAATATAGTTGCGGATGCATTGAGTAGGAAGCAGAGGGTTGCTAACTTATTCATTCATGAGTGGGAGATTGTAGAGACAATCAACCAGTTCAGATTAGAGTTGCGAGAGCAAGAAGAAAATGTGTATTTGAGTTGTTTGACTTCGAGACCGAAGATGGTGCAAAAGATCATAGATGCGCAGAACGGAGATCCGACTTTCAATGTGATTGAGGATAGTTCGGGATGGGTTCGAGGGAATGATGGGGGAGTACGGTATATGGGAAGACTAGTAGTTTCCGATGATGATGAGTTGAGGCAAGAGATTCTGAAGAGGCGCACCATTCGTGGTTTGCCATGCATCCCGGGGGTACGAAGATGTACCGAGACTTGAAGCGAAATTTCTGGTGGAGAGGTATGAAAGCCGATGTGGCTAAGTTTGTGGTAAAATGTCTAACTTTTCAGCAAGGGAAGGCAGAACATCAAAGACCAGTAGGGTTGTTGCAACCATTACCAGTAGCGGAATGGAAGTGGGAGAAGATCACTATGGACTTTGTGACGGCGTTGCAAATGAATCAGAGGAGGCATGACACGGTTTGGGTGATAGTGGACAGATTGACCAAGTCTGCAAACTTCTTACCCATGAACAAGATGGATTCATTGGAGACCTTGAGTACTATGTATGTCAAGGAGATTGTGAGACTTCACGGAATTCCGTTATCTATCATGTCGGACCGAGACCCGCGGTTCATAGGTAGATTCTGGAGTAGTTTATAAGAGGCATTGGGAACGAAGTTGGATTTCTCTACAGCTTATCATCCTCAAAGTGATGGGCAGAGTGAGAGAACCATACAAGTTTTGGAAGATATGCTACGGGCATGTGTAGTTGACTTTGGAGGAAGCTAGGATCGGTACTTACATTTGGCGGAGTTTGTGTATAACAACTCTTTCCAAAGTAGTATCGGGATGGAACCTTACGAGGCGCTCTACGGGAGGCCTTGTAGGTCGCCTTTGTGTTGGGCGGAGGTTGGTGAGAAAGTTGTTTCAGGACCGGAGATGGTCAAGGAAGCTCGAGAGAGAGTGGATGAGATCCGAAGGCGGTTGGTCACCAAACAGAGCCGACATAAGTCTTATGTTGATCGGAGGAGGAGACCTTTCGAGTTCGCTGTAGGCGATAAGGTTTTCTTGAAGGTTAGTCTGAGACGGGGGATTCAGAGATATAGTAAGCATGGGAAGTTGGCCTGCGGTTTGTGGGGCGATTTGAGATTTTGGAGACAGTTGGACCGGTGGCGTACCGTTTGGCACTTCCACCGAAGCTTGAGAAGGTTCACAATGTATTCCATGTATCAATGCTTCGGAAATATGAGCCGGATCCGTCGCATGTGATAGATTGGACTACGTTGGAAGAGGAGGAAGATGGGAGTTACACTCTTCAACCAGTGAGGATTTTAGACCGACAGAACAAGGTCACGAGGTCGAGTCTGACTCCATTAGTAAAAGTGATGTGGATGTACCACGGAGTTGAAGAAGCAACATGGGAGTTGGAGTCTCGAATGAAAGAGAAGTACCCAGAGTTGTTCAGAGATTCAGATACGTATGTAATTAAATTTCGGGACGAAATTTTATTAAGGGGGGAGGATGTGAAACCCCGACCCAAAATTTTTGGGAAATTTTTGAGCGTTAGACAAAGGGAAGGAACTGGACTAGGCGCACTTCCAGGCGCCTAGGCGCTGCGCCTTGTCCAGTGTGTGCAGGAAAGGAAGACGACCAGATGAAACTGGAGCGCCTAGGCGGTGTGCGCCTAGGCATGTGCAAAGGTGCGCCCAATGACGCCTAATCCAGTGGAAGTGCTTGCAAGGTTGAGGTCCAGAAGTGGAGGCACTGGACTGGGCGCAGCCCAGGGCGCCTAGGTGCAGTGCCCAGTCCAGTGGGTGGGCAGATGCGGAGTAGGCATAGGGGCGCCTAGGCGCCCGCTTAGGCGCACCCCGCTTGGGCGTGAAAATCCTGCACGCCCAGGATGCCGCCCAGTGCAGCGCCTGAAGGATTTTTAGTTAAGGCTAGGGCGCATAGGCGCAACCCGAGTTCACCAAATAGCTTCCAGCGAGAGTTTTAGACAGATTTTTGGTTTTGTTTCAATTCTAGAGAGAGAGAGAGCGACGATTCTAGAGAGAAGAGTATATTGAGGTGATTATTGGAGATTGGAGCTTGGTTTTGGAGATTGGGAAAGGATTCAAGGAAGATTCAAGCCTTGGAGGTAAGTTTCTTCATTTTTCCATTTCTAGGGTTTTGAGTAGATCTTGATAGTTTTGTTTAGAGTTGATTCCTATGGTTTTGATATGTTAATCCTAGGTTGATTTTGAATGTATATGTAGATTGGTTTGTGATTTGGAGTAGAGTTGAGCTTGGGTTGAGTTTGGAGGATTTTGGAGAAATTTCTAGAGAGAGAAGGTGAGTAATTTTGAATTTATGGATTTAATGGATGTTTATATGAGTTGTTGGTTGTTTATTGATGTGTGTGAGGGTTCGGGTTCGCCACATTGTAGGGTTGGGCAAACCGAAATCCTAGGAACGGAATTTGGGGATTGGTGGTAAATTGCTCGACACGAGGTAGGGGATTTCCAACCTTTCTATCTAACATTCGTTATTGTTGCCTAAATAGCGTTTCTATTCTTCATTGGTCGCCGTTCTTTGTGTTTTCGCCTTAATTGCTTCTAAGGGGTAATGAGGCTTGTGTGGATTACTGTTTGATGTTGAATGTTGCATGACCCGATTTTGTGTTCCGCCATTTACGAACACGTTGTGATTTTCCGTTCATGCATCATTGTAGTTATGTAAGATATATAGGATATTCATATATACTTATCTATTCGGCATGACATGTCATAATGCATTAGAGATGCATGGGGGACTTGGCTATGGACTCGGGAACCTTTAGGTTACTTGAAAGCCACATGGGAGGATGGCAAGGTGAAGGTTGTTATCACCAAGTCACGTGAAACCCATGTGGGGTAACGCACTAGGGGTAGGGTCGAGAGTGACTTGCCTTGTGGGGTGCGGGTTTGATAGGTTTACGCAACCGGATGATCCTAGGAGTGGTTGGTTGTGGTGAGCTTGCTCCCGTGCAATATTACATTGAGTTGCAATGATATTGTGGTTGTTGTGCTCCGAAAGGGTTTATCCGGATAAATGTTGATGTGAATTTGTTGAGTATACGTTCATGTGGTAGGTACATATTGATGCATTACTTCCTTTTGGTTCTGCCTATATCAATGTTTACTTCTTTACCCTACTGAGCTTCTAGCTCACTCCTTTGCTTTCTTCCTTCCACAGGAGATACTGGTACGGGTACCGGTGGTGTGGATCGGTGAGCGGGACGTGACATGGATGGCCCTGGATAGGATGGGGTGCTAGAGATATACTCTATGCATGTGGGTGTATGTAGTATATCTATGTTGAGAGAATATAACCATTCGGCACGGTTGTGCTTGCATGTGGATGTGGATGCTGAATTATGGTTATAATTGATGATATAAAAATCTGTGTGGATTTATATGTGATGCCATCAGTTTGTGCATGCTGGTAGTGGATGGCCTGAGGCCTAGGGTCAGGATTGCATGTGGTTGAGGCCCAAAGCCTATGTTTGCAAGGTTGCTAGTGTGATGTTGTTGTTGCTGCGTTTCTGATGCAGGTGGGCACTCTCCGATATACGGGGAGGTGCTGCCGGATTTTCGGTTGACCCCGGATGTTCACACTAGTGACCTAGAAAGGGTGCGGAGAGAGCACCCACTCGCGTCTCCGGAAACGGGGCATGACAGAAAGGACATTTTGCAAGGTAGTGTCACAAACGCTCTACCGACCATAAAAAGGTGTCAACTAGAGTGTTCATAATGACACAGAAACAGGTAGATCAGGAGGAAGCTGCAGTAATAAGCGGTAACGGATCTATATCTGGACTTATTTCATACACTCTGATTCATTCTAGTGCTACATATTCTTTTATTGCAAGTTCAATAGTAAAGAGATTAGGAGTGTTGCCCGAAAACATAGCCATGGGATATGTTCATGTGGTAGTACATATTGATGCATTACTTCCTTTTCGTTCTGCCTATATCAATGTTTATTTCTTTACCCTACTGAGCTTCTAGCTCACTTCTTTACTTTCTTCCTTTCACAGGAGAGACCGGCACGGGTATTAGTGGTGCGGATCGGTGAGCGGGACGTGACATGGATGGCCCTGGATAGGATGAGTTGCTAGAGATATACTCTATGCATGTGGGTGTATGTAGTATATCTATGTTGAGTGAATATAACCATTTGGCACGGTTGTGCTTGCATGTGGATGTGGATGTTGAATTATGGTTATATTTGATGATATAAAAATCTGTGTGTAGATTTATATGTGATGCCATCGGTTTGTGCATGCTGGTAGTGGATGACCTGAGGCCTAGGGTCAGGATTGCATGTGGCTGAGGCTCGAAGCCTATGTTTGCTAGGTTGCTAGTGTGATGTTGTTGTTGCTGAGTCCTGATGCAGGTGGGCACTCTCCGATATACGGGGAGGTGCCGCCGGATTTCCGGTTGATCCCGGATGGTCACACTAGTGACCTAGGAAGGGTGCGGAGAGAGCACCCAGTTGCGCCTCCAGAAACGGGGCGTGACAGCTGGAATTGGTGAAGGATTATGATTGCATCATCAATCACCACCCCAATAAAGCCAATGTGGTAGCTGACGCGTTGAGTAGGAAGGCGACTTTAGTTTCACTAAGGATTCAACCAAGAATAATGAGCGACTTACAGAGTCTGGAATTGGAGATGGTTCCGAGGGGGAAGAATAGCATATTGTTGGCAATAAGTATACAACCAACATTGGTGGATCAGATAAAGGAGAAGCAAATCGAGGATGAGGAGTTGATTAAGCAGAAAGTACAGGTAAAGGCAAACAAAACCACTGACTTACAGTGGATAATGAGGGTGTTATCAGGTTTCGAGGAAGATTGTGTGTTTCGAATGATGCAGAGATAAAGAAAGAAATTCTGAGGGAAGCTTACTGCACCCCATATTCTGTACATCTTGGAAGCTACACTATTGGTGGCCAGACAAGAAAAGCAGTGTGGCAGAATTTGTAGCGAAATGTTTAACATGTCAACGGATCAAGGCAGAACAACAGCGGCCCTCGGGAACAATACAACAACTGGAAATTCCACGGTGGAAATGGGAGCATAATATGATGGATTTTGTGGTAGGATTGCCAAAGTCAGAGAAGGGAAATCATTCAATTTGGGTAATAGTTTATCGGCTCACCAAAAGCACACACTTCTTAGGACTGAAAACTACTTTTAGCATGGATCAATATGCTAACTTGTATGTGAAGGAGATAGTAAGGTTGCATTGGGTCCCAGTTTCCATAGTGTGAAATCGTGATCCTAGATTCACTTCTAAGTTCTGGAATAGTTTCAACGGGGTGATGGGTACCAAATTGGAATTTGGAACAGCCTTTCATCAAGAAAGCAATGAGCAATCAGAAATGTTTATTCAAATACTGGAAGATATGCTAATAGGCACTTAGGTATGACTATCAGGCAAGTATTGATATGACATCGTATGAGGCACTATATGGCAGAAAATGCAGGTCACCGATTTATTGGGATGAAGTAGGTGAAAGAAGATTGTTGGAAGGACAGCTTGTGGGACGAAAAATTTTTGCAGGAGACCAAAGATGTGGTGGAGAGGGTTCGAGATAAGATTAAAGTGGCACAAAGTAGACAGAAAAGCTATACATACAGACAACGAAAGGAATTGGAGTTTCAAGTCGGAGATCATGTGTTTTTGAAAGTGGCACCCATGAAGGGTGTTATGAAGTTCGGGAAAAAGGGAAAGCTAAGTCCACTCTACATAGGACCTTTTGAAATACTTGACAAACTAGGAACTCGTGCGTATCGATTAGCATTACCGTCATTTTTGTGAAGTGTACACAATGTATTCCATGTGTCGATGATACAAAAATATATTGAAGACCCAGATCATATTCTGAATCAAGAACCATTGGAATTGACCTCGAAATTGATGTACGAGGAGAGACCCATAAAGATCTTAGTAAGAGAGGTGAAGCAGCTCCGAAATAAGATACTAGCGCTGGTACAAGTTTTGTGTATTAAGCAATTCTGTGCGGATTCATGGATATAGAATATTATTGGTTTATTATCATTTATGTGGAAGTTTTGAAATATTGCGGTATTAATTATAATTGGTGGTGGTGCAATTTTATATTTTATATACATACATATATATGTATATATATATATATATCCTTGTTGTTTTCATGATATAAGTTTATTGTGGGTAGCCTTCCGTATAATAGACCAGAGTTGGAATCTTATAGAATGGGGCGTTACAGAAATATTCTACGAACTGTATACCGGTAAATTTAGACATAAAGAAATAATAAGAATTTCATACCTATCAATTTTGATGGTTCGGAATGACTCAATTCTTTTCATTGAGAATATTTTAACGGTTTTGCCCATTTGGGAACGAAAGTCGGTTTTTTGGCAACAAAACAATCTACGAAGCATATACTGCTAAAATTTGACATAAAATAACAATAAAAAGTGTACACCGACCAACCTTCATGGTTTATTATTGCTCGACTCTGTCCATGTAGGAGCTTTTAACGATTTTCCCATTTAGGAACGAAAGTTTGCCTTTTGTCGATGAAACAATATATAGAGCCTATACTCATAAAATTTGATATAAAATAATAATAAAAATAGTACATTGACCAGCTTTTATGGATCGAAATCACCCAACTCTCTCCATAAAAAAGCTTTTAACGGCTTTGTCCAATTGAGAATGAAAGTTGGTATTTTGGCAACAAAACAATCTACAAAACGTATCCTCGTAAATTTGGACAAAAAGCAACAATAAAAAGTGTACACTTATCAACTTTTAAGGTTGGGATTCCCTCAACTCTGTCCATGGCCTCTTTCTTTGATCGGAGACTTGATGATCAGCTCTAGCATATGCTTTCCGCCCTGATGATGTTTCACCTCCAGACGCAAGTCTACCAATGATCATACCGATGGTTCCAGCGGTTCCTCGGTTTCTACCCCGAGGAAAATCGTCACTCCGCCTTCTTTGTCGTCTATTATCGCCTCTATGGTCACGCCCGTCATCTCTTCGATCTTCCCTGTCATCGCGCCTTCTTTTATCTCCGGCCGTATTAGTAAAATTCTTGAGATAACCCCTTTGGATGAGATTCTCTATCTCGTCCTTCAGCTGGCGACATTCATCAGTGTCATGACCTGGCCCTCGAAGAAATTTACAGTACTTGTCACTCTCCCTTCTTCCGGGTGTGGGCCTCATCCTTGACGGCCATCTGACAATATCCCGGTCCTGTATCTCATTTAGGACCTTTTTCAGGGATGTATTAAGAGGAGTATAAGTTTCATATCGGGCTGTTTTTGTTCGGTCATCCTTCCGAGAAGAAGGTTTTCCTCCTTTTTGTTCGGTCATCATTCTTCTTCCTCGAAGGAGACCTGTCTGGGGATTTATATGTGGTGTGTGCCATCATCCCGTCAGCGGTTATGTACTTCTCTACCCTGGAGAGCAACTCAGGAATGCTCTTAGGGTGCTTCTTAGATAGGGAGTGTTTCAGCGTTGCATGCCGAACTCCAGCAGTAAAGGCCGTAATAGCAATGATTGGTTGGAGGTCGGGGATATCCAAACAATCGCTGTTAAATCTGGTAACAAATTCTCGGAGACTCTCATTGGGCTTCTGGCGAATAGTGACTAACGTAGCGTTAGTCTTCTTTACGGGCCGAGAACTTGCGAAGTGGGCCACGAACCTGTTAGTTAGGTCATCAAAACTGTGTATGCTCCCGTACGGGAGAGCTCTGAACCATCTCCTTGCTACTCCTACTAGAGATACAGGGAAGATTTTACAACACGCCTCGGGGGAGGCTTGCTGAAACTCCATCATGGTCTGGAAGCCTATGACGTGATCTAAAGGGTCCCTTTTGCCATTTTATTTTTCGATGTTGGCCACCTTGAAGTTCTTCGGTACTTGGGCACCCTGTATCTCGGGTGCAAAAGGCGTGAGAGTTCTGTCCCAATCCATGGTGTCAAGGAAGGGGCGCTCTTGCATAGCCGCGATTTTTCGATCAACCACGTCCTCGATGAACTTACTATCCCCCTCATGAGTATGAGTGGGACGAGTTCGTCTGTTGGTGCCAACAGAAGATTTTGCTCGTTCGTGGTTGTCTGATTCTCCCGTTCGAGAATTTCGTTCCCTTGATTCTGCAGGAATACGTCCCTGAGGTGGTGCTGCATTATTTTGCCCCTGAATCTTATCCATCCTCTGAGCAAGATTGGTCATTTGCTGCATGAGCTGAGTTAGTTGATTCTGGAGTTGTTGCTGACCGAGCTGGTCAGCATGAACATTCCCTCCAGCGACAGTAGGCTCAGCATACTGTTCGTCCCTATTCCTCCTAGTTCGAACCATAATTTTTTTGTTTAGAGGAAAACAACGTTTCTCACAGACGGCGCCAATCTGATGACGTGCAAAACCGGTCTTCCACGTATCAGTACGTTCGGAACTAGGTCTTCTCGGTATTCCACTTCCTCGGCTCGCGATGTAGCCTGCTGAGATAAGCACACGTAAGCTAGGGGTCAAGCCAGAGATTGTTGTTCTCTGGCGTTGGCGCTCCGACGCTCAAGTCAGATGAGAAACAATCGAGCTTTAAGAACACGTAGGTCGGTGCTCTAAAGCTGTGAGTCAAGTCACTAATCAAAAGTTAAGTTTTTACCTGGTGAGGGGGCCTTTTTATAAGGATGAGGAGAGTCCTTCTCCTATTGGGAATCCACTTCCTTTGCATAGTCCTTGTAGTAATAGGAGACATAATCCCTGTCAGATAAGGAGATCGTCTCCTTCTCAAAGTCGACTAGCGACACTGCTCGGAGTATACCGAGCAGCGTATATATGTCGGAGTATACCGAGCAACGTATATAGGAGACATAATCTGCAACGTGTCATAACTTAAATGGTGGACCTTTTATGATGTTATCAAAATGTATGAAAAATTAATTATCAACTATAAAAAATTTCAAATTTGGAAATTATGTTTTCTTTTGTACTTGTAAAAAATATTTTAAAAATGAAGTCAGTAAATTATAATGTAGTAAAATACCATAAAATGTAGATAATGTACAATTGTGCTATCACCATGTCTCACCACACGTGCCAAAAGAGTGTCGATAACTCATGCACTGAGTATAAATTCAACCTTTCCTGGCATCGTAGGAAGAAGTGATGGTTGTGATGAATTCGAATTTATGAGGCGCTAAGATGTGCTGTCAGTCCAATCTGGATATGATTTTCTACACTAATTTGAGCTTTTACCTGACGAATTGTGTTCAATTTTGACAACACAAACTATTGATTCGGGTTTTATCTTTTGAAAAGACTTCAATATTTATATAATGCCAAGAGAACTAGTAGTAGAAATTCACTACAAGAAAAACCAATTATTGGGACGGATTTTTCCATCCCAAAAATTGCTGTTGAAAAATTTTGTGATGGAATTTTCGACGAAAATATTAGGGATGGAATATTTCGTCCTTAATGCAATTAATTATTTTAAAAAATATACTTGACAATGGATTTGTTCCGTTGCTAATTTCCAACGGATATTAATGATGAGTTTTTCCGTCCCTAATAATATATTTAATTATATAATTAATTAATTTTTTTTGAAAATATTTGTATAATTACTTTTATACTTATGAATTTTGGACGGACTCATCCATCCCAATTTTATAAATATTAAATTAAAATTTATTAGAATATTTTTTTTATTTTTTGAAAAATTTGTTAAATATTTAATATAATTTATTAATAATCATTTAAGCAATTTTTATTTTCTATTTTGAATATAATTGGGAATAAAATAATTAAATAATTATCATGAGATTAAAATACAAAAAAAAATTTGTCACATAAAATTTAATAATATATTAAATTCATAAATAGTTTTCTCATAAAATATAATAACATATTAAAAATAGTTCTCTGATGCATCTAATTCTCCCCACGAGAGATGTCAGCATCCTCACCCTCATCGGCATCCTGTTCCTCAGATCGGAACTGTCGATCATGTCATAAATCTTGGAGCTCATTCTCTAATCTAGCTATAGTCTCCTTCTGCGAATTGACATGAAGCATTACCGCAACAATTGCCCTCTGGATAGACTACTCTACATCCTGATCAGTCTAAGGAACAAGTGGTTTGCTAGTGGTAGAAGTGCCACGCAAACAATGTGCCTCTTATCTAATACCGTGGATGTAACCTTTGACGCTCATCCAGCCAACCGCCTCAAGGTATAAGGCATTATCATTGTGAGATCCCGACCCAAAAGTTTTAAGTTCGGTTAAATTTTATTTGGTGTGTAAAATTATAGAAAATAAAATAAAATAATAATAATAATAAATAAATTTATTTTTTGGAGAGGTTACGGGATCACAAATCAAAGACAGAACTATGGGGGATTGATCACCAATATGGGGGCATCGATCAACCTGAAGTGATGTTGAAGAGAAAAGGGGATGCATTTTTGGGGATCGATCAACCTGAACAAATGGTGAAAAAAAATGGGGCAGAAATTTTGGGGATCGATCGCCTATATTTGGGGGATCGATCCACCTGAACAGTAGTCAGGATTTTTTACTTTTAAAACACAAATTCTGGTCACAAATGACCCATGTTACGGAGTTGGCCGATAGGAGAGAGAAAGAGAGAGAAACTTCAATAGAGACAGTGATTTTGGAGATCAAAGAAACTTCAAGAGAGACAGTGATTTTGGAAGATCAAAGCTTGGATTGTGACGGTTTGGGTGTTGCTACCATGATTCCAAGAAGATTCAAAGAATATTTGGAGATTTAAGGTAAGTTTTCTAGATTTTTGGAAAACTTGGTTTTGGTTAGATTTGTCCAAATATTTGTTTAGTTGGTTTAGATGCTTTAGGAATTTGATTACAAACTTGATTTTGGTTACATATCTAGGTTTAGTTGTTTATTTAAAGTAAAGTTACGATTTAGGGATGTTGGGAAGATTTGGGAAGAATCTCTAGAGAGAGAAGGTGAGTTCTCTTGTTTGGTGATTAATTTTGTGTTATTAATATTAATTAGTATTGTTAATATGATTATATGGGTTTGAAATGTTAAATATTTATAGGTTGGTGAAAGGGGGTTGAAACCCTAATTTGTGGAATTTGGATATTTGATTTGTGCTTAATTGAGGTAGGGATTCTTATCCACTTTTATCTATTGTATCATCTCAATTCTCTAAAGAGCGGTTTGAACTTCCTCATTGGTCATCATTTTTTTTGTTCTTGCATAAATTGCTCCTTAGGAAGAACAAACCCTTCTTTGGTTATTGATTGAATTGCATACCTTATGCATGCTCAGTCATCAATTAGGCATGTTAACCCTTATTCATGCATCATGTAGTTATATATGTATATATGATCGACATATGCTTATTCTTGCATAACACGATTGGACATGCATTGTAGACACATTGGGGCAATGTATATGGATTCGTAGTCCCTTATGACTTATTTGTGAGATGATGGATACTGAGCGGGCACATTATTGCCAAAATTGGAATTTCCATGTTGTTTCATTTTCTTCTATCCTTCAAGTGAGATTGGTACTGAGAACTAGGCTGCGGATCAGTAGGAGCTAGCGTGACATGGATGGCCACTCAGGGAGCACTAGGATTTATATTATAATGTGTTGGATCTTTGTTAGCTATGTTAGTACAGTTAGCACTATTTTTCTGTTGAACATTATGTTGCTTATATACCTATTCAGTATGTTTGATGGATGGTTGAGGGTATATGCCATGTGATTAGGACTCCCGTACCAGGATGATGGACCATGGGTCCGGATTTGTTGACTTTGGTAGTCTTTTACGATGATGATTATGTGATAATGTTCTGGATATTATTTGCATGTGATTAGGAGGCCTAAGCCCTACTTAGAGTATGAATGTAGTTAGATGGCCAAAGGCCCTCCTAGGCTGCGGAATTATGTTGAACTGTTATTGATTGAATTTCTTATATAGATGTGATATGTGACTTTAAGTTGGCACCCTTGATATACAGGGGGATGCTGCCAGATTTTTGTTAGAATCTGGGGTTAGGATGATCTATGGTTAGATCTATAGCGACAGTGTACACGTCAATAGTGGCGCACTCGACTCGGTGCGTGAATTCTGGGTCGGGGTGTCATAATCATCTAGGGACTCTCCGGCATCCAATGTAGAAGTGGATCCATGGGAGGATGTCATTTCCTTCAATCGAGTGATGATATCCTGTATCAAAAAATTTAAAATAATATATAGCATTAAATATTATCACATTAATATTATTTTATTATTAAAAAATCAAAAAAACATGACACTTACATTTACACTCGCTGAGCGTGCATCGACATAGTGTGTCGTACTCCTTTTTAGATGGGTACGATCAAACAGTTCCTGAAACGTGGAATCAAGGCCCAATTGCCTCTTCTGCAATTTAAATTTGAAGAAAATTTAAGTAATAGTGTAAAATACGTAAAAAATTTAAAATGCAATTTTTTAAAAGAATTTACCATTCGCAAATGATGTCGCGTGACAGAAATGGATCCATCGGTGTGGATGGATCCGCTTGTCTGAGATGCTCGATTACGCTTCCCCTCCTCCCTTCTTATCACGTAACTCGGTTTCATCCACTTGCTTTGAAGTTTCGCTCTCACATTCTTGGGGACCTATATTCCTTTGTCTTTGACATTTTGAATCTCATGCATTGCATGCTGGAAATAAATTTTATTCTTGACTTCCCGAAGTTTCTTCACTTTTACGTCATATGATAGGTCCCATTTATACTTCTTCTGCAAATTAAAAAAAAATCAAATAAAGATAGTTAGCATGAATGTTTGACCATCTACTAAAGATTGAAAAAATTAAACAATATTTTATAATTGCCTTGAACTGTCCAAAATAATAATCTTTATGCTCCTGAGTAGTCTCGCTTCATACTATGGCAAGAGTTTCAAACTTACCCTTTCTGATTTGGGTAATCCTCCTACCAACTTCCTCTGGCTCAAACCTAGATATTTATAAATTAAAAAAATCATATAATTGGCATAAATATTCACGTCATAAGTAAATTAAATAGAAAGAAGGATAAAATGTACTTACAAGGAACTATAAGGTCGTATCCACATACGACCGTCTGTGTCACAAACCCAATCCTCTGAGACGTGGACTATCCAACATCATGTGTATGATTTGGTACTAGTGGAGTCTCAGTGTCAAGTATATCATCGGATACCTGTGTCTCAAGTCCATATGTCTCGGGTGCATATGTCTCAAGTGCATATCCATATGACATGTGGGTGGGTGGATATGATGTATAGGTGGGTGGATGTGAGATGTGGAAGGGTGGGGTGGGAGGGGTGGCAGGGAATGATATCCCAGATAGAAGGGAGATGGATGTCCTGTCCATCTATCATCGGCCAATATCTGCGAACATGGTGGACGAAAAGAATTTATGGATGATGAGGATGGGGTATGAGGTGACGAACCACCTCTACCATGTCCATGTCGACCTCGACCATGACCAGATGGAGTATTACCACGGCCACTGGACTGCTTAGTGCTATCCATCTACAAGAAAACATAAAGGTAGCTATGCACATTGCACATAACAAAAGTATGTATCCATATGCACATTGTTCATACAAAAGTATGTATCCATAGAGACGGGGTCTTGTGGTTCTATGCTATGAGTAATTTTGGTTGATTTAGTATGTGAGAAAGAGTTTAAAGCAATAATAGAGGTTGGAGCTTAATTTCCAAGTTGTTGGAAACATTGACAGCAAGAAAAGTGTGGGAATTAAAGGGGAATGTATACAAATGTATATAACGTGGTCTCCTATTCACCAAAGTTTACAAACATGTAGTTTAAGCATCATTGTTAAGACTCAAAACTTGCAATCAATTTGGTTGATTCAAAGAAAGAGACCAAAGTTAAGACTCAAAACTTGCACGCTTCATTTGAGTAAACCACAAAATGAACTCCTTTACTAAAGTTTCACTAAAGCTTACATGCATATATACTAGTCATTGATTAAAATACATCACCAATAATTACAACATAACTAATAGCAAAAAAAACTTCCTTCTGTTAGAATTCGTGCCGCTAGAGAGAGAAAAGCTAGAAAGAGATCCTCTCGTTTCTTCTTGAAATCGCGTTCGCTCATGGCTAGATCGGCACTTCACTGACTCAATTCTTTCAACTTTCATATGGCCAAGAATCGGCGCTCCAAAACAAAATCCATTAGACAGTTACAAGATGAAGCTCATGAAGCTAGAGCTCGTATCATTGAGCTGGAAGCTCCCAATGCGCCATTGGGGACATCATCAACTGCCGTTTCTCCATCTGTTTCAAAGGATGAAAACGTCTCGAACAGGAACAACTACCTTGTTCACTCCCAGGGTGTTTCGGGTGACCTAGATTCCATTTCGGGCGGGCAGAGAGTTTCAACGATTGATGGGGATTTCTCAGACACTGATGGGGATTTTGAAGTTCAGCAAGTAGATTACAATTCCTCCGATGCTTCGGGTGGTGATAGTTCTGCTAAATCTCAATCGCTTTATGGAGGTCAAATTACCCCTCCTATCCTGGATATAGATCGGTTGCTGGAAATGGAAACACTTCACTCTTCACCTGGGCTTGTTAATCCGGTGATTGCTGAGCCTAATATGCGGAAGACTGTTGTGAATGAGTTGGGCGTCTCTCCTCCAGTGATTTCTCCCATTGATGTGATTACTCATAGGCCTGGAAAAGAACCAATCTCATCTTCAATGGACCCTGTTCCTTCAAAGACTGTTGCTGTAGGTGTTGTTTTGAACAAGGAAATTGCTGACTCTTCGGTTAAGGGTAAATGGAGTGATTTATTTGTTGCTAATAGAAAAACTGACTCCTCCCTTAAACTTGAACGATTTCCCAATTTCACTTCTTCTCATAATTGTGTTTTTGATGAAGAAGACTTAGATGAAAACTGTGATATCTGGAAGTACTGCCTTGTAGGCTATGTAGCCGGTAAATTCCCTGGTTTTCGTGCCCTAAAAAGCATCATTGAAACTAACTGGAAATGTGAAGCAGTGCTTACTATACATGAATCAGGTTGTCTAGTTTATCATTTCGCTCATGAGAAGGATAAACTGGCAGTCCTAGATAAGGGGCCTTATTTGGTGTATGGCCGCCCTTTGATGCTTAGGGCAATGACAGAATATTTTAATTTTAATTCGGAGGAGATGTCTAGAGTTCCTGTCTGGATTAAATTTCCTAATTTACCTTTGAAATGTTGGTCTTCTAGATGTTTGTCAAAGCTGGCTAGTTGTCTCGGTACTCTTTTGCAATGTGACAAGTTCACCTCCACAATGTCACGGCTGTCTTATGCCAGAGTCTTAGTTGAAATTGATTTACTCAAAACCTTGCCTTTGACTGTTGATGTGCTTCTCCCTAATGGTGACCCTATTGAGCAAACTGTGCAGTATGAAAACCTTCCCAAGTTTTGTAAACACTGCCATGTTTTGGGTCATTGTTTTGTTTCATGTACCCAGGCCCCAATTTCTCAGTCAACTGTGCCATTAGCTAATCAGGTTGAGGCTCAGGTTAATGTTGTTCCAAGTATACCAAAGAAGCTGAGTATTCATGACAGGCTTGGTGCCACTTCTCAGGCAGTAGGTTTCCTGGCTGATACTATATCTACAGATGTGGTTCGGATTGATACCATACACAAAAAGTCAAAAGATGATTGGCAACAGGTGAAAAAAAAGAAAAAACACAAACATCAATCCAGGGATGATGGGTCTGATAGGGTTCTTGAAAATAATGGAGGGCCTTCAACTAGCATAGTTCATACTAAAGCTGCAAATGCTTGTTTAATGGTTGAGAGGATGGCAAAGAAGCCTGATGCTCCCTCCACTGGTGCTGTTATTCCACTAGTTGAGAGAAGTAAAACTCGAAGTGGAATCATGTATGGTGCTTCCAAAAATGTCTCTGGTGGAGGTAAGGGGTTACAACCTCCTACTCTAAGTCAATGATTATATTTACATGGAATATCAGGGGACTCAATAATCCCCTGAAGCAACATGAGGTGGTTAACCTCATTAAGAAGCATAAGGTTGATATGTTCAGTCTTCTTGAAACTAAACTCAGTGGTCCCAAGCTTTCTTTTATGCATAAATTTCGTTTAAAACATTGGAAATTTCTGGCTAATTTTGGTGATGCAAGTACTGCCCGTATTATTCTATTTTGGAATCCTTTGTCTGTTTCAGTTCAGCTGCTGGACTCTTCGGCCCAGGGCCTCCATGTGCTGATTCATGATCTGGTTGACCAAAAAAAAATTATGGCGACTTTTGTTTATGGTTTCAACACTGTTATGGGCAGGAAATCTCTTTGGGATGACTTGAGGAGGTGGTGTGCTATTGCTCCTTCTATTATTCTTGGTGATTTTAACTCTATTATGTCCCAGGAAGATAAACATAATGGTTGTGCTGTTACTTCATATGAGGTCAGTGATTTCAGAAAATGTTGTACTGACCTAGGTCTACAAGATCTTAATTTCACTGGTTGCCAATTCACTTGGACTAATGGTTTTATTTGGTGCAAATTGGATCGGGCTTTAATAAATCACTACAAGAAAACCGCTAATTACCGACGGAATATTCCGTCGGTAAATAATAATATTTCATCGGTAAAAATATGAATTACCGACGGAATAATTTCTGTCGGTAAAAATCATTATTTTCAAACATTTAAAAAATTCAAAAATCAAAATTGAAACTTTTACCGACGAGAAATATTCCGTTGGTAATTACCGACAGATAAATCGTCGGTAATCCGTCGGTAAATTTCGCGCCAACAATGGCGCCAAAATATTCCGACGAAAATATTCCGTCGGTAATATATTCATCGGAAATCGGTCGGTAAACCGTTCGTAAAATTCCAAAGTACATTTTCATCGGTAATTTGTTGGAAATCCGTCGACAATTACCGACCGAATTTTGTCGTCGGTAAATTTCGTCGGTAATCAGCGCTTTCCTTGTAGTGAATTCTTCTTGGTCTGGTATACATTTGCAATGTCATGCTCATTTCTATCCCTCTGGTGCTTACTCAGACCACTCGATTATCAAGGTTCAAACTGGTAGTCTTCAGAGTAAAGGAAAGCGTGCTTTTAAATTCTTTAACATGTGGTCTTCCCATGAGCTTTTCCTGAACCTGGTCGCTACACATTGGCAAGTGGAGATTTATGGCTCTCCCATGTTTCGGTTGTGCAAGAAATTGAAGAGTTTGAAAACTCCCCTGAAGCAGTTAAATCAAAGGCACTTTAGCCATATTTCTGAAAGGGTAGCTACAGCATCCTTGGCTTTGGAAACTCATCAATCTATGTTGCAGCAACATCTGGATAATTGTGACATGCTTTCGCAAGAAGCTTTATTAAAAGCATCCCTTCTTAACTTGCAATCTTGTGAGAGGAAATTCTTCAGTCAAAAGTTAAAAAAACAGTTCCTCAAGCATAGTGATCGGTGCTCCAAGTTTTTCACTCTTTGATGAGCTATAATCACAGGAAAAATTATATTGCTGCCGTTCAAACTGAGGGTGGTGATCACACTACTTCTATAGAGGAGGTTGGAAGGGAGTTTGTAACATATTATCAGAAGCTTCCTGGTACAGCAAAAGATGTTATTCAGCCCAGCTATGAGGTTGTTTCTAGTGGTCCTCGGTTGGATATTACATCCTATGATTTACTTCTTGCTCCAATTTCGAGTGTGGATGTTAAATCTGCGCTGTTTAGCATTGGGGATGACAAAGCACCAGGACCTGATGGTTATACCTCAGATTTTTTCAAGAAAGCATGGGATGTGGTTGGAGGTGATCTATGTGATGCAGTTAAAGATTTCTTCACTTCGGGTGCAATGCTCAAGCAGATAAATCACTGTGTTATTGCTCTTATTCCTAAGAGTGCTAATACTTCTTCTGTGGCTAATTTTAGGCCTATTTCATGTTGCAATGTTATCTATAAAATCATCTCTAAAATCCTTGCTGCCCGATTAGCTTCAGCTCTTAATTTAATTGTGAGTCCTGCTCAAAATGCTTTCTTAGGAGGTAGAAACATGGCAGATAATATTCATCTTGTCCAAGAGTTCCTGAGACACTATGCAAGGAAGAGAACCTCCCCTAGATGTTTGATCAAAATTGATTTTCGAAAGGCTTTCGACTCGGTGCAATGGAGTTTCATTGGTGAAATTTTTCTTATGTTTGGCTTCCCTCCCCAATTTGTGAATTGGGTGATGACATGTGCTGAAACCACTACTTTTTCTATTGCTATTAATGGAGATCTATTTGGTTTCTTTAGAGGTAAATGTGGGATTCGCCAAGGAGATCCCCTTTCCCCTTATCTCTTCATTATGTGTATGAAATATTTCTCTCGTCAGCTCAATCTTGCTACTGCCAAGCCGGGTTCAACTATCACCCGCGATGTCAATCTCTTAAAATCTCCCACTTAGCTTTTGCGGATGATATTGTTCTTTTGTCGCGAGAAAACATCTCCTCGGTGCAAGTCCTTTATGATGAGCTTATGGAGTTCAGCAGAGTCTCTGGCTTATGTGTAAATGCTATGAAATCTAATATTTTCTTTGGAGGAGTAAGTCAGAATATCAAAGCAAATATTCTGCAAGCCACGGGGTTCTCTTTGGGATCTTTTCCCTTCACTTACCTTGGTGTGCCTCTAAGTCCTCACCGTCTTCTTGCTAGTCAATTCAGTCCTCTTATTCAAAAGGTAGAATCAAAGCTTCAACTTTGGATGGGAAAATCTTTATCCTATGCTGGAAGGTTAGAACTAGTTCGTACAGTCCTTCAGGGGGTTGAACAATTTTGGCTGAGTATCTTCCCAATCCCAGAACAAGTAAATAACCGGCTTACTAGTTTATGCAGAAATTTTATTTGGACTGGGGATATGCACAGATGTCATAAAGCACTGGTTTCTTGGAAAGATCTATGCCTCCCTAAGGGAGAAGGAGGTTTAGGTTTGTTTGATCTTCAAGTTAGGAACAAGAGTTTGTTTACGAAATTGCTATGGAATATTCATGCCAAAACGGACTCTTTATGGATCCAGTGGGTTCATCAGCAATTCTTATCTCATCAATCAATATGGGAAGCTGCAGCAAATAAATCCTCCTCTCCCCTTTGGAAGTTTATTATCCGTCTTAAAGACAATATGGTCCAACTGACTGGAGATGTTGTTTCAGCTATACTTCACATTAAAAAATGGCATGATATTTCTATATCTCGTCATGCCTATGATTTCTTCAGAATTGAAAAGGAGAAAGTTTCGTGGGAGAAAGTGGTATGGGAAACATGGTGTTTACCTAAATTTTCTTTTGTTCTGTGGCTGGCAGTCCGGGGTCGATTAAGGACTAAGGACCGACTGAGGTTCATCCCAACTAACACCTTCTGTAGTTTTTGCAAGGAGGAGGAGGAGTCTCATGAGCATTTGTTTTTTAAGTGCTCTTGGGTCCAATCCTTTTGGAGTGCAGTAGGAGTTTGGATCAAAATCAGAACTTTTAAATCTCTGCCTACTGCTTTGAGGAGGCTGCATGGTAAGGGGAAAAATGTGGCTACCAAAATGAAAAGGGTTTCTCTGAGTATTATGGTCTATCTCATTTGGCAAGAGAGAAATAAAAGGGTTTTTGAGAGAGGCTCCCAATCTATTGAGGCTATGGTTCATAAATTCAAGATCATTTTTTGTTCTATCATCTACTTTAATATCAAAGACTCTAAGGTGGCTGCAGAATGGATATTTAGACTCACGGGTTAGGTGTTCTTGTGAGGAAGAGAGTCAAACACGAGTGAGAGAGTGTGTGCAATTTGATCTTGCTGGATGGGATACATGGGAAACACGAGTTTTGGTGAGGTTTATGTGCGAACAAAACCAAATACTAGGGCAGGGGGTGAGGATTTTTGAAATCTAACCTTTTGCTTGTTTTACAGGTTTTTAATGAAGGCAAATACTGAGACTTGGAATTTTTATTTTCATGAGAGATTTTATGAGGTTTTTTTGCTGGATTTCTACTGCTTATTGACTCAGATGGATTGTCGTATTTTATTCTATGATTCAGAGCCGAGTTTAGGGCTGTTTATGTTCTATCTGCTGGCTGCTGGTGGTTTCAAGGAATGCGGTGAAGTCTTTTCTCCTGGAGTTTGCTGGATGTATTAGCCACTGTTGATACATTTCGATTATTGGCTGCTCTTTGCTTGTACAAAAGTCTGGAGGAAGCTTGAGGAATTTTCTGCTTTCTGAATGAATATGTGGCAGGGTTACATGAAATAGTGGGGCTCAAATGGTTCTAATATTTTGTGCTTAGCAGGGTTACATCTGTCAAGGGCAGTGCTCTTCTCTTTGTAACATGTTATGGCTGGTTTTTATTACCAGGTTTCGATTCCACATATGGAATTTTCTGTATTAAATGCTTTATGGCTATTATCTGGTCATTTTTCATTTAGTATTAGGCTTACTAGTTAGGTTATGCTTTGCTAGTTTTGTAGCCCTGGCATGTCAGGGTCTTATGGCTTGTACATATACCTCTGGCTTCTGCCAGTTTTGTTTCTTTTTTGCTCAGTCTATAATACTTACATTTCTGATAAAAAAAAACATAACTAATAGCAAAACCCAATAATTTAGATTAAAAATTAACATAGAAAATCCTATAAAGTAAATCTAAATATAGGAACCTCAGACCGACCTAATACAGTCAACAAGATTAGAAGATTATCCTCCTGCATGTGCATAGTACTACAGGAACATTCATTACATGACACTCAAACTCAAAAATCCACATAATTTATGGCAACAAACATGACATCTAATTTATGTATGTTTTGAGTAAAAATTGTAATGCCCAAAAATCCACATAATTTATGGCAACAAACATGACATCTAAAACTCTTCTGTCTAAACGATTTCAGTTATTCAACAACTTTTGAACATAAATAGCTCTAAAAATGAAAACATGCTTATGCAAATAGAGTCTATGAATCAATACAAAACCCAACCTCATTCATATCCTTTTAATGATTCCTTTCTTCGATCCATTTCATGAATAAAAAGGTTAACCGAATAGACCCATAAACACCAAATTCAAAAGAACCATGGGATGAGGTATGTTCCTTTTCACACACAATTGGAGTTGAATAACAATTTCAAGTCAAGAAACCCAAATTATTGGAAGAATGAGACAGAAGGTTCTAGGGTTTTGAGAGACAATTTAGAGAGAATAAGCGGAGGTATGTGAAATGAGATAAAAATGGGGTTTATTTCATTTTGAGTGAAAAATAGGAGGGATGGGGGTTGGGGGGGCGGGAGAAATGTTATAAAAATGGTTAATAAGAAATTAAAGACTGGTTGATTTTAATCAACCTATACAAGAGATATAATTTTATATATAATGTTATGCAATTTAGAATAACAAAAATATTTAGATATTCAATATAAATTAAGATATATTTTCATTCATCTTCCTTGGCCTTAGTATTAGCAGACTCAAATTCTTCTTCTTCTTCTTCATCGTTAATAGCCTTCTCATTCATGTGCCATGTAGTAACTCTATCTACTTTCACAGGTTCTGCCTCATTGTCAACTAAGGACTCAATGTGGATAGTATCTACTTCAACTAGCTCAACTAAAAAATATCATCTTGAAATGCATCATCCACTTGCTTGGATTGTTCAGTGATTGTGCTCTTGACTTTTGTCTTAATCACAGTCGACCAATCATGCCGATCACGTATCCCTTGAGGATAAGGAGCAAAGTAGACATGCTCGGCTTGTTGTGCAATTATAAATGGATCAAACTTCTTCTACTTTCCTCTACATTTAATATCAACAAGTCCATAATGTTTATGAATTCTCATACCTCGATTAGGAGTTGTGTCGAACAACTCACATTTGAAATGAACAATTCTCTTCATTGGTAGACCAGGAAATTCCAATTGAATAATCTCTTTTAGTAGTCCATAGTAATCATTCTCCAATTGTCCATAATCGGTTCCTCGTATGCATACTCCGCTATTGATTGAAGTAAATCAATTAACACATTATATTTATTAATAATTACGAAAAATGCCTTTCAAAAGGATACATCCATCTGTATTGCACAGGCCCACCCATCATTGCTTCAAATAGTAGATGTACTAGAAGATGTTCCATAGAGTCAAAAAAATATGGGAGAAATATATGCTCCAATTTGCGAAGGATCGGAGGAATGTTGACCTCCATGATGTTCAATTGATCCTCCCGTAGAGTAGCTGAACATGTATCTTTACAAAACTGACTTAACTCAGTCTTTACTATCCAAATTGGCTCCGGCAATGCTCGGAATGCAATTGGAAGTAGTTGCTCCATAAAAACATGATAGTCATGACTTTTCATCCCAAATAGTTTTCCTTCTCTCATATCTACACACCCGCATAGGTTTGAAGCATATCTGTCTAGCAACTTCAACTTGGAGACCCAATCACAAACTGCCCTCTTTTTGGTCCATGGCAAGACGAAACTTTGCATTAGGTTTGAAGGATTTACCTCTGCCATTTTCTACCAACTCTAATGTTGTGTGTTTACAATAATGTGGAAGATCCGATCTAGCCTTCTCATTATCCTTTTTTTCCCCTTAATGTCCATACAAGTGTTGAAAACATTATCAAACACGTTCTTCTCAATATGCATGACATTGAGGTTGTGTCGGACCATATTGTCTTGCCAATAAGAAAATTACCAAAAGATGCTCTTATTGATCTTGTCTATAACCTAAAAATACGAACTGTCTACCAACCTCAGTAATTTTTAGAAAATTCGAAAGTTTAGCAAAAAACTTCTTCACTGGGCAAGCATGGTAGAGGTTCTGATCTCTCACTTCAATTTTTAAGAAATGCATCTTTGTTCCGTTTAAACGGATGTGTCTTAGGCAAAAACTGTATGTGACAATCAAACCATAAAATTTTCCCACCATTCTTCAAGGTGAATGCCTTTGAACTATTCATGCAATAAGGACATGCGAACTTCCGAGCAATCCCAGACAGGATACCATAGGCAGGAAAGTCGTTGATAGTCCACATCAACACAGCTCCCATGACAAAATATTCTTTTAAGGACACATCGTAGGCTGTCACACCTTCACACCATAACTGAGTAAGCACATCTATCAGTGGTTGTAAATAAACATCAATTGCGCTCTTCAAATTTTGGGGACTCGAGGCAATTATTGTCAGGAACATAAACTCTCTCTTTATGCACATCCCAGGCGGTAAATTGTAAGGTGTCAAAATGACACGCCAACCAACATGAATAATTTTTTCTGATTGCCCAAAAAGAGTAAAATCATTTACGCACAAACCTAACCTAACATTTCTCAAGTTTAGAACAAAGTCTTGATATTTTTGGTGAAATTCCTTCCATGTCACTCCATCAGATGAATGACAAAGAACTCTGGACTCTTGCTGATGCTTATATTGGCATCTCATTTCTTTTGTAGTAACAGTAGAACTGAACAACCTTTGCAGTCTAGCTAGGAATAAGTGGTAGGTACCACATCCATTTAATCGGAACCTCTTTAAAATTTCCATGGCCGGTTATTCAAGCTTTATAATGGCCAGCCTGAAAAAATTTACAATGCTTCTCATATGCATAATCTTTATAGTATTACCTACAACCATTCACAGAACAATTAATTCGTTGATATTCAAGCTCGAGTTTGGATGCCAACTTCTTAGTCTTATAGAAATCTGTAGGCATTCATTTTCAGTAGGCATCGTCTCTCTCATAAGGTGGTCAACTTCATCAAAACATCCTTGGGGCATGTTATAATCGGTTTAATGCTTAATAGTCTCATCAAAGCTAACAACCATGAATGCGATTCATAACCTGGCCACAATAGTTCTTGGGCAGCAGGCAACATGTCAAAGAAATTTTGTGCATTTGGATTAGGAGGTTCTGGCATATATTGTTGATCCTAATTTCTAGCATGTACCAACTCATCACCAACTGACGGACCAATAGCATCCATAACCATTTACACAAATGGATTGAAATTAGCATGATTATTTTCTTGCCAGTAATAATTACCAACATCTAGTTGCACTTCCACAGCCGATACAGTATGAATTTCAAGCATGACTTCTCGATGAGCTGTCCAGTAATAATATCCTTCTTTAAAACCTTTTTCATAAGTGTTGCTTAATCTCATCAAACACCAAATATTTTCTACATTTTCACCTAATGTAAGGACATTGTATTTTTCCCGTACTTTGATATTAAAAATCATTTCCAGAATCAAACGCAAGGAACTCCTCAACCCCATTAATGAACTCTTGCGTAATTCTCACTCGATTAAGTCCTAATCAGTTGTTCATCCAAGAACGATACTCAGGCACAACCATTTTATTTATCACTTACACACACATTTATTTATATATTGAAATGAAAAATTTAGATAACACATTATTATAAGAAAAAAGTTTTATTTATAATTTTAAGTAGTAATTGATTATTAATTTGTGAAAGTTTAGAAATTAAAATTAGATAGAAACTAAACAATAGTTAAATAACTCAATTTAATTTCATTGGAAAAAATCATACACATTTAAGTTAAAAAAATTTGACAATTATAGAGGAAAAACCATAAATTTGTATATTTATGTAATATACACATGCATATTTTTTTTCATATAGGATAATACAAGTTAAAATCTTAATTAGATAACAAGCTATTTAAAAACTAATTTTTCATACAATCAATATTTTAAATATCTAAAAAGATTATCATCATAACCAACATTACATGGTACCCATAAATTTCGAATATATAATCTTCAAAATATTATTCATTAGACATCTTCTAACTAACAAAATTTTTAGTGCTCCTTTACTCTTTCAAATCTAAATTTAAAAATTTAAGAACTTGAAAGATAATAAAAAGAAACAAGATAAAAAAAATCAACAGAATAACCTGAAATAATCAATTTTCTGTTGTAGAAGTCAAGCATCTGGATAGTAAGGCACACTATTTGTCCCAAAAATCTGCTGTAGTTGTGAGAGTGAGAGTCAAACCAATGAGATAGTGAACAGTTATAGGAGAGAGATTTTGTTTTCAAAGTTTCTGCCGACAATTAGGGACAAAATTATATTTCCGTTCCTAATTAGCCAAAAGGTCAAAAAGTCATTTTATTGGGGATGGAATTAGGGATGGGGGAAAAATTTGGTACGGAAAAAAAATTTGTGCCTAAAAAGTAAAAAAAAAAAGACTGACATAATTTATTAGCGATGGAAAAGTCCGTCTCTAATTCCATCCCTAAGAGTAAAAAAATTAAAAAATTTTTGCAATGGAAATATTTTAAAATTCCGTCACTAAAAAACTAATTTCTGATGGAAATATATTTTGTCCCTAAAATCCGTCTCTAAAATCGACTTTTCTTGTAGTGGTTGTTAGCAAAATTGGTGAAAAACAAAGTAATGGATGGGCCTCTCTTGGAAAGTCTATGGTCGTCTTAGATATGATTTATTTTTATCCCTAAAGGATGAGTTATTTCTGGAGAAGACAATTGTTGGAAAGTGTTTATATGGTTGAAAGGGTTGTCTTGATAGTTGGTTTCAATTCTCCCACTTTTGTATTCATATTATTTCTTTAATTCATTTTTCATTAACCTGGAGATTGTTCGAAAATAAAGTGATGGATGGGCGACTCTTGGAATCTCTGTGAAATGGGCTTTATTTATAGTTGTAAGGCTTTAGTCAGCTGAAATGTTTTGTATTATGATTGTACCTAAAAATTGGAGATGTCCATGTACTAACATATATCAACAAAGTGTCTAGCTTTGTTAATATGGTTGTGACTAATGATTTAGACTATAACAATGAATATTGTATCCATCTATACTCACGCTTATAAAAGATTTACATATCTAACATATTTAGACCTTGATAGAACATTTACATATAAATGAAATATTTTCAATAAAAAATTTAAAATACAAATGCAATCATAAAATGTTTATTTTTGAATTTCATAATTATCATAACCTATTATATTTCAGGACATCATCCCAACAAACTCCCACCTAGACTAAAGAACATACTACTATAGTATCCTAACACTCATTCCCTCAACATGAGATGTAAAGCTCTTTCCTATAAGGGCATTTGTGAACGGATCCGCCAAACAATGCAAATAGGCTATCTTTAGTATCTTTGCTTCCTTTTGCTGCACAAAATTGCTTATCAAATGGAACTTTTGTTCAATGTACTTCCCCTTATTGTGATAATGAGGTTACTTACTTTGAACTCTGATCAATACTAGGAACTACCTCTAATTCTGGAAGGAATTTCTTTAACCATACAACCTCCTTCATGGCATCTAAAACTACTACATATTCAGCTTCCATGGTGGAGTCTGCGATGAAAGTTTGCTTCACACTCCTCAAACATATGGCTCCACCACCAAGGATAAAACATAACTCGACGTGCATCTCCTGGATTCCATATCTGCCTGAATGTTTGAATCAGTATAGCCCATTGGAATGATCTCAGCACTATGATTAAAAAAAGCTTTTAATATTTTAATAGCTGAAGATATTTGAATACATGTTTTACTGTCATTCGGTGATACATTCCAAGATTTAATTAATATCTGATATCTATTGACCAATCCTACTATATAGCAAATATCTGGTGTAGTGCATAGCATGACGTACATAAGACTATCAATTGCTAAAGCATTTGGTACCATACTTATTTGTTACCTTTCCTCTCCTACTTAGGATAGTCGTCATTAGCAAAAAGAGCTCCATCTCTAAAATGAACCTTTCTTGGAGTCATGCATTGCATACTTGACCAATATTTTTTTCACGCCCCGTTTCCGGAGACGCGACTGGGTGCCCTCCCTGCACCTTTCCTAGGTCACTAGTGTGAACATTCGGGATCAACCGAAAATCCGGCGGCATCTCCCCGTATATCAGAGAGTGCCTACCTGCATCAGAAATGCAGCAATCATAACATCACACTAGCAACCTAGCAACCATAGGCCTCAAGCCTCAACCACATGCAATCCTAACCCTAGGCCTCAGGCCATCCACTACCAGCATGCACAAACTGATGGCATCACATATAAATCTACACACAAATTCATATATCATCAAGTATAACCATACATCAGCATCCACCTCAACATGCAAGCACAACCGTGCCAAATGGTTATATTCTCACAACATAGATATACTACATACACCCACATGCATAGTGTATATCTCTAGCACCCAATCCTACCCAGGGCCATCCATGTCACGTCCCGCTCACCGATCCACACCACCGGTACCTGTACCAGTATCTCCTGTGAAAGGAAGAAAGTAAAGGAGTGAGCTAGATGCTCAGTAGGGTAAAGAAGTAAACATTGATATAGGCAGAACCGAAAGAAAGTAATGCATCAATATGTACCTACCACATGAACGTATACTCAACAATTTCACATCAACATTTATCCGGATTAACCCTTTCGGAGCATAACAACCACAATACCATTGCAACTCAATGTAATATTGCACGGGAGCAAGCTCACCATCACCAACCACTCATAGGATCATCCGGTTGCATGAACCCATCACGCCCGCACCTCACAAGGCAAAGTCACTCTCGACCCTACCCTAGTGCGTTACCCCACATGGGTTTCACATGACTCGGTGGTAACAACCTTCACCTTGCCATCCTCCCATGTGGCTTTCAAGTAACCTAAAGGTTCCCGAGTCCATACCCGAGTCCTCCATGCATCTCTAATGCATTATGACATGTCATGCCGAATAGATAAGTATTTAGAATATCCTATATATTTTACATAATTACCATGATGCATGAACGGAAAATCACAACGTGTCCGTAAATGACGGAACACAAAAATCAGGTCATGCAACATTCAAGAACAAGCAACATTTCACACAAAGCTCGTTTCCCCTCAGAAGCAATTATGGCGGAAACACAAACAACGGCGACCAATGAAGAATAGAAACGCTATTTAGGCAACAATAACGAAGGTTAAATAGAAAGGTTGGAAAATCCCCTACCTCGTGTCGAGCAATTTACCACAAATCCCCAAATTCCATTCCTAGGGTTCCGGTTTATCCAAACCTACAATGTGGCAAAACCGAACCCTCACACGCATCAATATATCAACCACAACTCATATAAACATCAATTAAATCAATAAATTCGAAATCACTTACTTCTCTCTCTAGAAATTCCTTCCAAAATCCTCCAAACTCACTCCAAGCTCAACTCAACTCCAAAACACAAACCAATCTACATAAACATCCAAAATCAACCTGTAATCAACATATCTAAAGCATAGAGCTCATCTTCCTAAAAATCAAACGAATCTAACAAAAACCTAGAATTTCAAAAACTATGGAAAACTTACCAAAACTCCAAAATCCACCTTGACTCTTCCTTGATAAGCTTCAAGAGTCTCCAATCCACAATCTCCAAGCCAATCTATTGCCAAACTCACCTTATCTCTCTCCTTACCTCTCTCTTTCTCTCTCTACAAGGAAGAAACCAGAGCAAACTAAGAAGAAAAAGGAAATTTCGTGTTTTTAAGCTTGCTGGTCGGGTGGCGCTCTTCCAGCGCTCCCGCACTGGAAGTGCGCTCGGCTCTGCCCAAAATGCGCTCTTCCAGCGCTCCAGCTCTGGAAGGGCGCTCGACTCTGTCCCCTATTTTTTGTATGTTTTCTACTTTCACATTTAACTCTGTCTCGGTCTAAGCTTCGATTTGATATATTATGGGCCCAAAACGGACATGTATATCAAAAGTTATGGCCCATTTACCGAACCTAGCTCAAAACTATATTTTTTTCTTCCATGATTCCGTACTCCACGGATCATCCGTAATTTGACTCAAAACTAAATTTTTGGGTCGGGATTTCACAATTTTTTTCTACATATGTGGGATTGACATAGAGAAAAAGTTCTAGACCCGCAAGCTTAGGTTAGATTGATGACTATCACAAACCTTCTTTCTCCTAGGTCTTTCATACTAAATTGATTACATAATCAAATTTTAACTAAGGATAATGTTGCTATATCATTTTCAATAAGCAATATGTCATCTACGTAGATAATCCTGTTGGGTTCCGATGATCCATACACACAGCATAAATTAAAATTTTCATTGAAACCCTCATGAGGATCCATGCGAGAGGGCATAAATCGGTGTTAAAAGATTACCCGTTGTAGCGTAGAAATCGAACGGTTGCTAGACTTGAGAGATCCGAATCAAACAGCACTATCCGAACGAACAGCGCCTCTATGGTATCCACACGAACAAAGCAAAGATCTCATTGTCACCATTATGCTAGTAACCGGGGAGAAAGGCTCAAAAACATTTTCTCTCAACTCTCTATATTGCGGCTCACTATTGTTCGAAAAATACACACCCTAGGGTTATACACTCAAAACCTATATATAGTGAGCCAAGTAAAACGAAAAGCCCACATCCCCTAAAGACAAGGAGCCCACGTTTTGGACACTTGACCACGTTCAATCAATCCCATTAATTAAACCAGTCATTGACCCTACATCAAGCCCTAAGCCCAAACGTAATTGTTATTCTCTAATAACGTAATCTTTGACTTATTCTATGTGTGCAACCCTATAGGTTCTCGTTACGTTGGCAGCAAAACTAAAATCGTATTCTAGCATCACAAACAATAAGAGATATCTAGCAACACATCATTGTTACCCAAGTAACATGAATGTCAATGATTCGACAAAACCTTTAATCATGACCAATTTTACATACAGTCCCTTTGTCCTTAATATCTTGATTAACATCGAGGCATGGAATGTGTCATCCTCGTATAGGTTAATCTATGTGTTTCTCGATTCCGAGTAGACTATAATAAATAAACACGATCAATATCACATATTGACTCATTTGAGCACGGCCATGCATTTCTCAGTCCACTCAATCAAGGGGCCCACAGATTTTACTCCTGTTATATAGAAGGGACAAATTCCATCTAGGTCAATCACATCCCTCCACAGAATTCGTGATACACCCAATCACTGACTTTATAGCCAACCCTTTTACATGTGTCGTGAGACAGTATCAAAGTATATAACTCCTCATGTCGGGAACCATAGTGATTTCAGGCTAAAGGACAACATTTATCACCGTCACTATGAGAATATCTTATGACATTCATATAACAATCCATGCGGTATTCTCATGTTGGGTCTGTCCAGTACTTCTATTCTCTAACAAGTACCCATGTATTAATTTGATATCTCATATCCATGACCCGTAAGATTTGGTCATCAATCAACCTACATACTAGTCTCAATGTATTAATGTTATCCCAATTAACAATAATACTCGACTAGGGACACTTAAGAATAGTGTTCTATATGCATCCATGAGGATCTCACGTTCAAGTCACACACTTGAAGTCCCATGGCATCGAACCAACTATTCTAGGGATATTTATCACAATCATTTATATAGCGCAGATAATAAATGAAATACCTCAATATAACATAATAAGTGTATGCTAGTACAATTATTCTACGATTGGCTCCTAGGGCATACACCAACAATCTCCCACTTGCACTAGAGCCAATCACTGATGTATCTAATACCAATAGATCTAGTGTGACTAATATGCTTCCGCTGCACTAGAGGATTAGTCAGTGGGTCTGCGATATTATCGTTTGTCGGTACTCTGCATATCTTCACATCTCCTCTGTCAACAATTTCACGTATGAGATGGAAGCGCTGGAGTATATGTTTGGACTTCTGGTGAGATCTGGGTTCCTTAGTTTGTGCAATGGCCCTATTGTTCTCACAATAGATGTCTAGTGGGTTTGCAATGCTAGGAACCACGCCAAGTCCAGTAATGAACTTTTTGATCCAAACAGCCTCTTTTGAAGCATCAGAGGCGGCAATATACTCAGCCTCTGTAGTAGAATCAGCTACTGTCTCTTGCTTCGAACTCTTCCAACTCACAGCACCTCCATTTAGGCAAAACACATAACCTGACTGAGATTTGGAGTGGTCCTTATCGGACTGGAAATTGGCATCAGTGTAACCATTTACTACCAGTTCATCCTCACCTCCATAAACCAAGAATGAATCCCTAGTTCTTCTCAAGTACTTAAGGATATTCTTGACAGCTATCCAGTGACCTTCACCGAGATCTGATTGATATCTACTTGTCATGCTTAAAGCATATGACACATCAGGGCGAGTACATATTATGGCATACATGATAGATCCAATTGCAGAAGCATATGGAATCTTACTCATGCGATCCCTTTCATCCTGAGATTGAGGGCATTGATCTTTAGAGAGACTTATACCATGTGACATAGGTAAAAATCCCCTCTTAGATTCTTGCATGTTGAACCGTTGCAGCACTTTGTCAATATATGTACTTTGACTTAGACCAAGCATTTTTCTTGATCTATCCCTATAGATCTTGATGCCTAATATATAGGCAGCTTCGCCTAAGTCTTTCATAGAAAAGCATTTCCCTAACCAAGTCTTGACAGACTGTAAGGTAGGAATGTCATTCCCGATAAGTAGTATGTCATCTACATACAATACCAGGAAGACTTTTGTGCTCCTACTAACCCTTTGATAAACACAAGGTTCATCATCATTTTCAATGAAACTAAACTCTTTGATTGTTTCATCAAAACGTAGATTCCAACTTTGAGAAGCTTGCTTTAATCCATAAATGGATCGTTGCAACTTACATACTTTACTAGCATTCTCTGAAGTGACAAAACCCTCAGGCTGTGTCATGTACACATCCTTGAGAAGATTCCCATTAAGGAATGGAGTCTTGACATCCATTTGCCAGATTTCATAATCATAGAATGTTGCAATAGCAAGTAAGATCCTGATGGATTAATCATGGCAACTGGAGAAAAAGTCTCATCATAGTCTATACCACGAATTTGTTTGAAACCCTTTGCAACCAATCTCCCCTTAAAGGTATGTACCTCCCCATCCATGTTAGTTTTCTTTTTGAAAACCCACTTGCACCCAATGGGTTTTACCCCTTCAGGTTGGTCAACTAAGGTCCATACCGTGTTGGCATACATGGATTCTGTCTCGGATCTCATGGCCTCCAGCCATTTCTTAGACTCTGGACCCGTAATAGCCTCTTCGTAGGTTGTTGGCTCATTTTGATCTATGAGCAATACATTGCCATGTCGAGACACTAGAAATCCATATCTCTTAGGCTCATGACGTTGCCTACTAGACTTATGTGGGCCTTGTGTTACTTGAACAGATTCTTGTTCCACAACAACTTGTGGTACCTGCTCAGGTTCCATCATAGGTTCAGTGTTCTCTTGTGTCTCTCGAACTTCTTCGAGTTCTATTTTACTCCCACTAGTTCCTCTAGAAATGAATTCTCTTTCTAGAAAAATACCAGTCCGTGCAACAAACACTTTGCCCTCAGTAGGATTGTAGAAATAGTACCCTTTGGTTTCTTTAGGATACCCACAAAATAACACTTATCCGATTTGGGTCCAATTTTGTCAGTGGCTTGACGTCTTACATAGGCCTCACAACCCCAAATTTTCATAAAAGACATACTAGGACGTTTCCCAGTCCACATTTCATATGGTGTCTTTTGAACCGATTTTGAAGGAACGCGACTGAGTGTAAAAACAGCTGTCTCTAGGGCATGACCCCAAAAGGAAATTGGAAGATCTGCATGACTCATCATAGATCGTACCATGTCTAACAAGGTGTGATTCCTCCTCTCTGAAACACCATTCCATTGTGGTGTTACAGGAGGAGTGAGTTGTGATATTATACCATACTCTCTTAGATGATCATTAAACTCATGGCTTAGGTATTCTCCACCTCGATCCGATCGAAGTGCTTTGATACTTTTGCCAAGTTGGTTTTGTACTTCATTCTTGAAATCCTTGAACTTTTGAAACGATTCTAGCTTGGGTTTCATAAGGTACACATAGCCATATCTACTGAAATCATCAGTAAATGTAATGACGTAATAAAACTCACCTCTAGCTAATGAGCTAATAGGCCCACATACATCACTATGTATGAGACCCAATAAATCATTAGCTCTCTCACTATGTCCAGCGAAAGGGGCTTTAGTCATCTTGCCTAATAAACAGGATTGGCATACCTCATATGATTCAAAATCAAATGAGTCCAAGAATCCATCTTTATGAAGCTTGGATATACGTTTCTCATTTATATGGCCCAAGCGACAATGCCAGAGATAAGTGGGGTTTGAATCATTCGATTTGAACCTCTCAGTATTGATGTTATAGAAAGGTGTTTCGCGATCTAGAATATGGAGTCCATTAAACAATTGTGCTCTACCATAAAAAAATTTCATTCATATAAAATGAACAACATTTGTCCTTTATTAAAAATGAAAAACCCTTCTTGTCTAAACAAGAAATAGAAATTAGATTTCTACTCATAGCAGACACAAAGTAACAATTCTCTAATTCCAATACTAGCCCAGAAGGCAAAGATAAATAATAAGTTCCTATAGATAGGGCAGCAACTCTTGCTCCGTTGCCTACTCATACGTCCACCTCGCTTTTAGTCAAAGCTCTACTCCTTTTGAGTTCCTACACATTATTACATATGTGAGAACCACAACCGGTATCTAATACCCAAGTAGGAGAAGCAGATAAATTGACTTCTATAACAAAAATACCTTAACTGGAAGTCACACTCCCTTTCTTCTTCTTAAGCTCTTCCAGGTAAACTTGGTAATTCCTCTTCTAGTGTCCAGCGACACCACAGTGGAAACATGTCCCTTCCTTAGCAACTCCACCTTTAGGTTTCAGTGCATTAGACTTGGGCTTGGGCTTATTGTTGGATCCAGTATCCTTTTTCTTCTTGCCCTTACCCTTGTCCTTGCCTTTGCCCTTTTGAACCATCATTATAGAACTAAAGCCTTTTGGCATGTTCTGTTCAGCAGTTCTAAACATAGCTAACAGTTCTGGCAGTGATTTGTCAATTTCGTTCATGTTATAATAGTTCACGACAAATTGACCATAGCTCGGAGGCAACGACTGCAGAACTAAATCAATGGCCAACTCTTGGCCCATAGGAAATCCCAACCTCTCAAGAATTTTAACATACCCAATCATTTTGAGTACGTGAGGTTCAACAGGGCTTCCTTACACTAATTTGCACTGAAATAATGTTTTGGAAATATCATACCTTTCTTGCCGAGCCTGTCCTTGATAAAGTTTCTTAAGGTGCCCGATCATATCGTAGGCATCCATGTTCTCATGTTGCTTCTGAAGCTCAGAGTTCATAGTGGATAGCATGATGCACCCAACATCCAAGGCGTCATCTTGATGCTTCTTGTAAGCATTCTTTTCAGCCCTTGGAGCATTAGCAGCTGGTTGCTCAGGAATGGCTTGCTATAGGACATACTGCTTTCGCTCATGTTTGAGGACAATCCTCAAATTTCGATACCAGTCTAAGAAATTTGTCCCAGTCAGCTTGTCCTTCTCAAGGACAGATCGTAGTGTAAGGCTGTTTGAAGTGTTTGATGCCATGGAAATCTACAATAGAAATATGCAAAGTAAATATCATGCTATTCACATTTAATAAGGTCTTTTAAATAAATGTAACTCCCACTATTCTCTTCAATTAATAACCCTTCCTGTTAATTTGGAAAGTCACAGCTTTCTAGTGAGCCAAGATCCATATTTCACTTTCTCTTGAGCTGGCTTTGGCCAAGCACTCAAGATGTAGCTTATTTAGGTAGGTAACATTTTACCAATTGCATCACATACAACTCTTGGATAGTTGGGTGAACAACACTTGTTCTTATGAATTAATGCCCAACTCTATGCCTCTAGGACTCAATCGTATTGAGATGTCCTAGTTAAGTCAGACCCAATGTTATTGACATTATGGATATCACTATTATCTTTCGCGTCTCACCAAGATAGATAGGATACTTTGCTTTGGCAAACGTACCTTACGTCGATCGAGGCCTTGACGAGTGTCATTCATTGGAAAGCATCATGTATTTGACTTAATATTTCCTTGAGGGTTTTTCGGTCATTAATGAGAGATCTCACCATATTAAACATGTTTCTATACACATAATCTAATGCATCTCATACATATAAATTAAAGTGCATAAATTAACGTGACATAGTATGACCTCTACTACGTCGATCCTCCCAAGCCACTGAAAGGATCGACAGGTCAACCTAGGTAAAGCATCTTCTCCAAGCGCCTTCCTTGATGATATTTGTGTAGTCTCCATCTCCTCTTTCTTCTCTTGTCATACATTTCAAATCTATACTAACTAATTACAAATTATAAGCTATGTAACAATTACATAAGGATAGAGAAACCTCGAGTTACATTCGAGGGGAGTAAGATGAGAAAAGAATATACAATCAGAGATTTAGGAGAAAGGCACGACACGCAGGCCGTATTTAAAATTTACAAAAATAACAAATACCTATCCAATCGCATTGGTCTTTAAGGCCATAGCTATGCACCATGCATCATATATCACATAACACATGCATATTAATTAAAATAAACTTTATCTCGAGATTAAAGATTAAAGTCATGATATCAAGCTTCGATTTATCAAGCCTACGCTGAGTCTGTACGGCGGTCTCGCTAGCTGGTTAGCGAGCAGGGGTCAAGAGGGCAGCGCCCCCGAAAGGTATACATAATTTAACCTCCCTAGCCTTGAAATCCCTTACAACAATTGAAATAGATTCAATTATTAAACCCAAATACATGCTCACCAACCTCGGTTTACATCTGCTAATACATCAACACTTGACATATCATAAGCGAAGTAAACCCTAATGAGAAACCGATAAACATAACCAGCATCAATCATGTTTCTGTTTTGTGCCGTTTAATCACATTAAATTGACTCATCATAGACAAGTAACAAATAAGGTATCCCAATCGTCATTTTGATCACATCAAAACCGAATGTATCAAACATACATGCACGAAACCTGAATCTATTTTTGATCTTATCAAACATATCATTCCATTTTTAATCACATTAAAACAGATCTCTTAACATAGGCAAGCATAATCGATTTATGGTTTCGCAAGCAGCTTTGATACCACTATTGGGTTCCGATGATCCATACACATTGCGGAAATTAAAATTTTCATCGAAACCCTCCTGAGGATCCATGCGAGAGGGCATAAATCGGTGTTAAAAGATTACCCGTTGTAGCGCAGAAATTGAACGGTTGCTAGACTTGAGAGATCTGAATCAAACAGCACTATCCGAACGAACAACGCCTCTATGGTATCCACACGAACAAAGCAAAGATCTCCTTGTCACCGTTATGCTAGTAACCGGGGAGAAAGGCTCAAAAACGTTTTCTCTCAACTCTCTATATTGCGGCTCACTATTGTTTGAAAAATACACACCCTAGGGTTATACACTCTAACCCTGTATATAGTGAGCCAAGTAAAACGAAAAGCCCACATCCCCTAAAGACAAGGAGCACACGTTTTGGACACTTGACCACGTTCAATCAATCCCATTAATTAAACCGGTCATGGACCCCAGATCAAGCCCTAGGCCCAAACGTAATTGTTATTCTCTAATAACGTAATCTTTAACTTATTCTATGTGTGTAACCCTATAGGTTCTCGTTACGTTGGCAGCAAAACTAAAATCGTATTCTAGCATCACAAACAATGAGAGATATCTAGCAACACATCATTGTTACCCAAGTAACGGGAATGTCAATGATTCGACATATCCTTTAATCATGACCGATTTTACATGCAGTCCCTTTGTCCTTAATATCTTGATTAACATCGAGGCATGGAATGTGTCATCCTCGTATAGGTTAATCTATGTGTTTCTCGATTCCGAGTAGACTATAATAAATAAACGCGATCAATATCACATATTGACTCATTTGACCACGGCCATGCATTTCTCAGTCTCACTCAATCAAGCGGCCCATATATATTACTCCTGTTATATAGAAGGGACAAATTCCATCAAGGTCAATCACAGCCCTCCACACAATTCGTGATACACCCAATCACTGACTTTATAGCCAACCCTTTTACAGGTGACATGAGACAGTATCAAAGTATATAACTTCTCATGTCGGGAACCGTAGTGATTTTAGGTTAAAGGACAACATTTGTCATCGTCACTATGAGAATAGCTTATGACATTCATATAACAATCCATGCGGTATCCTCATGTTGGGTCTGTCCAGTACTTCTATTCTGTAACAAGTACCCATGTATTGATTTGATATCTCATATTCATGACCCGTAAGATTTGGTCATCAATCAACCTACATACTAGTCTCAATGTATTAATGTTATCCCAATTAACAATAATACTCGAGTAGGGACACTTAAGAATAGTGTTCTATATGCATCCATGAGGATCTCACGTTCAAGTCACGCTCTTGAAGTCCCATGGCATCGAACCAACTATTCTAGGGATATTTATCACAATCATTTATATAGCGTAGATAATAAATGAAATACCTCAATATAACATAATAAATGTATGCTAGTACAATCATTCTACTATTGGCTCCTAGGGCATACACCAACAAATCCACAATACAATGTTCTTACCATCCAATCTCTTTTTTACACACATAGAGAATCAAGAACATGAAGTTGTTAATGTTAAGCCTAGGGAAGTGTAGGTTGTCAGTCTATTTGTGAAGAAAGAAAGTGATTCCAAGAAAGATTATGGAAAATCTAGAAAAAGGTGTTAAGTGATTCTATGTTCATCAGTTTAGGCATATGAAATTGGAGTGTTCAAAGCTCAAAGCTTGAAAGTAAGCTAAAGATGCCAAAGTGAATATTGATGACAAAGATTTGTGTAACATTCTTTCTATTTTAGGTCCACAAGTTAGCTCCAAATAGGAGCATGTTTTGGATTCCATAAGTTTTGTTCATGCGTCCATTTATAAGGATTTGTTCATTACCTTTGAGTTAGTCAAAGGGAGTATAGTTTTTAGGCAACAAAAGGCCTTTCAATATTGTTTGAAAAGGCTTAGCTTGAATGAGGTTACATGGTGAGGCTCTAATAACTTTGGAGGGTAACTTTCATGCTCCAGCTTTAGAGAAAAACCTCGTATCTTTGAGTTGTCTTGATTCCATTGATTATAGATTCTCCATTGAAGGTAGAGTTTGGGATGTTAGTAGAGGATTGATGCATATGATGACTGGGAAGAAGATTAACAGTCATTATATTCTTTAGGGCGCTATAGATGCTACAAAAAGTGTTTTAGGTGGTGCCACAGGGTCTCGTAAGCTTGCAAAGCTTTAGAGAAGATGTTCGGATTTTTATGTGAGGCAACCCAAAGAGATGTCGATGAGCTGGTTCTAGACCGTACCTTTGTCTTGTGCGGGAGTGGTGACGACCATGGAAGCAAGTAATCCTCTTTGGTGGGACGTGTATTGTGATTAGGCTACAATATACTATGAATTTGAGACCAGAAGAGGATCGAATTTTTGTGTGATTGACGTGATATGTTTATATTGTGAATGACATATTGTTGCATTGGCTATTTCTTCCGATTTTGCCTATTGTTTTTATTGCTCCATTTACCCTACTGAGCATCTAGCTCACCCTTTCCTTTTCTCACCCTTTCCTTTTCTCACCCTATAGGTGATCTGGTGCATGTACCAGTGATATGGATTAGTAGAAGCAATGTGGCATGGCTAGCACTTGGAGGGTTAGGTCATGTAGTGAGTTGGGATTATATGTTTGGCATACTTCTTGTATTTGATTTACACATGTTATACTGACTGTTTAGCACCAGCTGATGTGGAACTTGGATTGTTAGAAGGAAATCCATGAGATTGGATCTTCTGAACTGGGGGTCGAAATATTGTGTTGGATATGGGGTTCATATGATGTTTTACTTGTTATATCAATTTGTGCATGTTGCTAGATGGCCTAAGGCCCTTCTAGGATGTGGATTGCATGTTTATAGTTGGCCTGAGGCCCTGCTAGATAATTGATGTGAATTGTGTGTGTTCTTGCTACGTTTGACTTAGATGGGCATTCCCCGATATACGGGAAGATGCTGTCAGATTTTGAATAGAATCCATGGTTGGATGACTTGTTAGAGCGTCCTTAGGGATGAGTTCATACGTCACCAGTGGCACACCCGGCTCGATGAAATCCATGTTTTTGGCATAATGGTAAGAAGTTGTGGAAATGCTATCTCTTAAGCATTTGGATTTTAGTGTGCTGAATTTGGTCCTATCAACCTAAAAGTGGTTTCACACTTGTTTAAGTATGTTTCAGTTATTTATGATTTGTTTGAATGGTTTTTGTAGGCTCCGGATTGATCATGATCGAATATGGAAGAAAAGACATAAAGGAGCTGCAAAATTGGACTTTACTATCAACCGTTCAGACTCGTATCAGAAGGCGTCCGAACACTTCCAGAAGAAAGGCGGACAAAGCTATTTTCAAGCATCTCCATCCGGACAGTACTGTTAACTGTCCAGACGGTACCGTCTGGATGGACAGAGAGGAAGGTGAAAACTGTCACTGAAAAATCTGCGCATAATTTTCGGGGTCAACTTTTGAAGGTGAAAATTATTGAATGTGAAGAACCTTTCTTCCACAAAGTTGAAGTAGACATCCAGATCCTTCCAACGAGTACTCATATGCATAATTCCATTGAGAATTGAAGTCTGTGGAGTAAAAACAAGTTGCTGTCCTGAAGAGTTCTAGTAATTTCGGGTTTTTTATTTTTACTCAATCCTTGAAGGGAAAACTTGTATAATTGATTTTTTTTGACCAATGAGACTTATTTGTGATGGGTTAGGATGGTATTTTAACACATGTTTTAGGGTTTTAAGGGTCTTGAGATGTCATTCTTGTAACAACCCTCATTTTGGACGAATTTTATACATTATTTCCAGGTTTTCATTCTCTTACTTTGTTCTTCACTTTGGTTACTGCTCGGAGTTTGATAATCACTGTCTTGAAGATTGCTAGGAGCTTTGGAGACCCAACCAACTAGAAGAAGAAGTTCTTCCTCCTTGTAGAGCTTGAGAAGAGCCCAAGTTGGATTAGCCTCAACTTCTATTTGTAGATTGGAAAGACGATTCGGCTCAACATTCCACATTGGATTTGATATCTAAACTCCTTTTACTTAATGTTATTCCATTGTGTTATCGCATTTGGATTCATAGTTCTAATTTAATCTACTTGAATATTTTTCATTCCGATTTAGTTTGTGCTTGAATGATTTATGTTATGCTTTGCATATTATTATGTTGTGTTTAATTCCATGTCAATTTTCTTTATTAGTTAATTATTTATTCTCATTTCGCATATTAGGGTTAAGTTCAATCAATCACCCCAAGAGAAAAAATCGAATTTAACCAATGGTTAGAAATTGTTTTGCAACCACTTGCATTGTAAATACCATATTTAATTAAGTAAGTAGGTTAATAATCTATAGACCCAAGCCCAAACCAAAAGTCTTTGTGAGAAGATTTGGGATTCACCCCTATTATTACTTTGACAAACCTACACTTGAGAAAGCATAAATCCACTTATGAATTTTTGGCAGGTCAAGTTTTTGGCGCCGCTGCCGGGGACTTCTCTCCTTTGGTTCGGGTTTTTCTTTATTTTATTTATTTTTATTTTGTTCTTAAATTTATAGTCTACTTTATGATTGCTTGAGGTTATGTAGAACATCTAGCAATACAAGTAGCATTGTTAGTCTTGAAACTGATTTTGCATATGTGACTTCTAAAAGTGATTCTGAGCTTGGTTTGCCAATTTTATTTGACGAAGAAGTTTGTGAAAACATGACTGATCTTGCACCACGTACTCTTAAGAATTTTATTCAGCCTACTCGAACTACTACTCCTTAATGCATCATATTACCTGAAAATGCATTTTTGTTTTCTATTAAGCATGGCATGATGTCAGTGATACCTCAGTTTTATGGCATGGATTCTGATGGCCCTTACCAGCATCTTACTGATTTTGAGTTGGCTTGTACTACTTTCATTAATAGGACTAACACTAATGAGTATGTTAGATTGCACTTGTTTCCTTTCTCTTTGAAGGATAAGGCTAAATGTGGTTTAACCAATTGAGAGCTAACTCTATTAGTAGTTGGGTTGATATGCAATGTGAGTTCCTACAAAAATTCTTTCCATTTCAGAGAACTCAAATGATTCAAGAGAAGATAGCTCAATTTACTCAGAAGCATGATGAGACTTGCCAACCTAGTTGGGACCGCTTCAAGGAGTTGTTGAATATTTTTTCCCATCATGGCTATGAGTCTTGGAGAGTTGTGAACTACTTTTATATGGGTCTAACTCCGGAGTATAAACAATTTGTGCAAACTATGTGCAATGGAGAATTCTTTGATAAAGTGCCAGATGTTGCATTGGATTTCTTTAATTATGTTCGAGAGAGTAATAGCTAGTGGAATGCTAGAACTGACAGAATTGCTATAGCTGCTCAATCTTTGAGAACCATTCCGAGTGGTGGTAAATATGAGTTGAAGGAAGATATAGATATTCAAGCTAAATTAGCTACTTTGGCTAGGAGACTAGAGATTATGGAATTTGAAAAAGTCAAGGCAGTGAAAGCGGTGGAGCCATGTAACTACGTGCTGATTCTAGCCATAAGACTCAAGATTTCCCTATCATGCCTATGATGGAGAATAGAATGGACAAATTGCAAGATGCAAATTGGGTCAACAAGATGAACAATCCTTATTCTAACACATATAATATGGGGTGGAGGAACCATCATAACTTTTCATGGAGGAACGATCAGCCTGGACAGTCTTCATAGAGTTATCCACAGATGATGGCTCATCCACAGAAGTTTCACCATACTCAGAGTTATCCTCCAATAGCACCTCCTAGTTTTCCTCTTCAACAACTAGTTGCTCCACCCAAAAAAATTTCTAGATGATACCATAGCATATATGGCTACTACTTTTCAGCAGTTCATGCAGGTTCAGGCTACTACAAACAATCAGAATACACAAGCCATCAATGACTTGCAATGAACAATTCAAAAAATGAATACCACTTTGGGCACTCTTGAGAAGGGAAAGTTTCTAGCTCAACCTCAACAAAATCCTATGGTCTATAACAACAATCTCAACAACATGTTCATAATGTTTATGGAGATGGTTTTGAGACAACCAAAGCAGTTACCACTTTGAGGAGTGGGAAGCAGGTTTCTAGACTTGAGGCTCCTGTTGATTCTCAACATTCTAGTCCTACTCTTGTGGGTGCACCTGAGGTGGTTGAGGTAGAAAAGGAAGTAGAGGGAGAGAAAGATAAAGAAAATTCAAAATTGAAGACTCCATCTGTGGTAGAAAAAGAAAATGAGAGGGTTTATCGACCTACTGTTCGTTATCCACATAGATTGAGAGTCGGGCAGATGAACAGGAATCATATAGAGATTCAGGAGATTTTCAAGCGAGTGAAGCTCGACATTCCACTATTAGATGTTATTCAACAAATCCCTTCATATGCTAAGTTCTTGAAGGACTTATGTACTACAAAGAGGAAGGTGAATGTGACCAAGAAGTCTTTTCTAGTTGAAGAAGTTGGAGCTTTATTCATGAGTGATACTCCTCAGAAGTTGCATGATCTTGGATCACCTAATATCTCTATTATGATTGGTGAAAAAAAGGTTTGAAAATGCCTTACTTGATTTGGGGAGTAGTGGGAATTTATTGCCATTATGGGTTTATGAGCAACTAGATATTGGAGAATTGAAGCAAACACCCATGCTTTTGCATATGGCAGACACAGCAGTCAAGAAACCCAAGGGAGTTGTGGAGGATGTCTTAGTGAAAGTGAACAAATTTTACTATCCTGTGGACTTTGTAGTCCTAGAGATGTCACATCCTACTTCACTTCTTGCTAGGTCTCTTATCATTCTTGGGTGTCCTTTATTTGTTACTACTAATGCTTTGATCAATTGCAATAGTGGAATGCTCAAGATTACTTTTGGTAATATGACATTTGATATGAATGTCTTCAGTGCCTGCAAGATGCCTAGTGAATGTGATGATTCAGAGCTGCAAGCAATAGATTGGGTTCAAAGTTGTAGCCCATCAGATTTATATTCTGTTCTTGATTTTGAGAGCGTATATGAGGATGCATATCCTAAGAAATCTAGCCAAATTGATGATTTGGAAGATGATTTATATGATCTTGATCCTATCATATCGGATGAGCCTTATGATATTGATGATTCAGCTAAGTTGGAGGATGTAAGCCACATTGGAAATGAAGCCATCAATTGAGGAGACTCCCACTCTTGAACTGAAAAACCTTCCTGAAGATTTGAAGTATATTTTTCATGGTCAAGAAGAGGGTATATTCCTTGTTGTCATTCCATCTCAAGTCACTCATGAGCAAGAAACCAGCTTGGTAGCGATTTTACAAAAGCACAAAGGAGCTATTTGCTGGACCATTGCAGACATCAAGGGTACTGACCCTAATATTTGTACTCACAACATTTTTCTGGAGGGAGATCCTACACCAATGAGAGATGCACAGAAGAGACTCAACCCTGCCATGAAGGAAGTTGTGAAGAATGAGGTTTTGAAGTTGTTAACAGTTGGAATCATTTATCCTATCTCCGACAGTAAGTGGGTGAGTCCCACACAGGTAGTCCCTAAGAAATCTGGTTTAACTATCATTGAAAATTCTTTAGGTGATTTAATTCCTAGTAGGAAAGTGACTGGATGGCGCATGTGCATAGACTACCAAAAACTGAATTCAGTTTGTTGCAAAGAGCATTTCCCATTGCCCTTTCTTGACCAAATTTTGGAAAAAGTTGTTGAAATGGGTTTTATTGCTTTCTAGATAATTTTTTTATTATCAAATTGCCATATCTCTAGAGGACCAAGAAAAAACCACCTTCACTTGTCCTTTTGGCACATTTGCCTTTAGGAGGATACCATTTGGCTTATGCAATGCCTCTGCCACATTCTAACGTTGCATGATGAGCATTTTTTCTGACATGCTTGAGGAGATGTGTGAAGTTTTTATCAATGATTTTTTTGTGTTTGGATGCTCGTTTGTTGTACGCTTAAAAAAATTTAAATGTTGTGTTGACTAAATGTGAAGAACATAACTTGTTGCTTAATTGGGGAAAATGTAAGTTTATAGCGACTAGTGGGTTCGTGCTTGGACATTTTGTGTGAAAACGTGATACAGAGGTCGATAGGGCTAAGAGAGTATTGGTTTCTTAATTGCCTATTCCTAGGACTGTGAAGGATATTCACTTTTTTCTTGGTCATGCCGGCTTCTACCGATGTTTTATTCAAGGATGTAGTGCTATCACCAAACCATTGTGTTCTTTACTGCAAAATGATACTGAATTTGTTTGGTCTAATGAATGCCAGTCTACTTTTGAGACTCTAAAGAAACACTTGACAGTTGCTCCTATCATGCAATCTCCTAGGTGGGATTTATCATTTGAGTTTATGACTGATGCTAGTGATTTTGCTCTAGGTGTTGTTTTAAGTCAAATAATTGATGGTAAATCTTCTGTGATTTATTATTCAAGTAAGGCATTGAATGATGCACATAAGAATTACACCACAACTGAAAAGGAATTGTTTGCTGTTGTGTTTTCTTTAGATAAATTCCGTTCTTATATCTTTGGTTCTCCTGTGACCATCTTTACTGACCACCCTGCTTTGAAGTATTTGTTGCAAAAGAAAGATGTTAAACCCAAGTTGATACACTGAATTTTATTGCTTCAAGAGTTTGACATCACTATTAAGGATAAAAAAGTTGTCGAGAATGTGGTAGCTGACCACTTGTCTAGATTGCAACTGCCCAAGTTTCATATTTATCCACCTTTGCATGATGATTTTCCAGATGAGCATCGCTTTGCTATGTCACGTGCACCTTGGTTTGCGAATGTTGTGAACTACCTTGTCTATGAGCAGTTACCTTCTCATTAGAATATTCAAGACAGCGTAGATTCCTTTATAAGGTTTGATTCTATTATCTTTTTAAATATTGTGCTGATCAGTTTGTGAGACTTTATATTCCTAATGATGAGTTTGCTTCTGTGTTTGGGTTTTGTCATTCTGGGGCTGGTGGTGGTCACTTTTCAGCCTAGAAAACTGTTGCAAAAATTTTACACAGTGGAGTTTATTGGCCTACCATGTTTAAAGATGTTGCATCGTAGTGTAAAGCATGTGAATCTTGTCAAAAACTTGGACAAAATCACAGCTAGGAACATGATTCCCCTTTCTCCCATATTGACCCTTGAGATATTTTATTGTTGGGGAATTGAATTTATGGGGCCTTTTCCTATTTTTAACGGCTATATATATATCTTGCTTGTTTTTTATTATGTTTCCAAGTGAGTAGAACCTATACCATGTAGAACCAATGATCATAAGGTTGTGCTTAAATTTTTAAAAGACTTGTTTGCACATTTTGGCATGCCCAAGGCCATAATTAGTGATTGGGGTTCGTATTTTTGTAACAAACCTTTTCAAAATCTCATGAAGAAATATGGAGTGACTCACAAGGTCTCTACTCCATATCACCCCCAGACTAATGGCCAAGCTGAGTTGGCTAATAAAGAGATCATGTGAAGCCCTGATACGGGAACGCCACTGGTGCCCTATGGCACCGTCTTAGGCTACTAATGTGATCATCCGGCAAACTGGAAATTTGGCAGCATCTCCATGTATATCGGAGAGTGCCTACCTGTATCAGAACACGCAGCATAAATCAAAGCATCACATCAGTAACCTGGCCAGGCCTGAGGCCTCAATCACATGCAATCCTGATCCTAGCATGCACAAACTGATAGTAATTATACACATCATCATAATTCACAACATTATATAACCATATAATCAATCCCCAACAAACATCATGCATACACCCTCTGGTACCAAATGGTTATAAGAATATCATGAATAATCATTAACAACAACATAAACACAATACATGCTAGAGTATATCCCTAGCATCCTCATCCTACCCAGGGCCATCCATGTCACATTCCGCTCTCACTGATCCGCTCCACCGGTACTTGTACCAGTATCATCTGTAGGGAGGAAAAGAAAGTAGAGAGTGACCAAGACGCTCAATTGGGTAAAAGAGGTACAAAGAATATCAAGCCCGAATCCAAAATAAGGTTATGCATCAATATGAATCTATTACATGAACGTATAATCAACAATCGCATAAAAACATCAACCCGGGCAATTCCCTCTTTGAGCAAACCTCATCAATACCATGGCTCTCTCTCCATGTAATATCGAATGGGAGCAAGCTCCCTAATATCAAACCGCTCTTGGATCACCCAGTTGCGTGAACCTATCACGCCCGCACCACTCCAGGCAAGGTCCCTCAATAACCCCACCTCTAGTACGTTACCCCACATGGAGTTCACATGACTTGGTGGTAACTCTCTTCACCTCGCCATCCTTCCATGTAGCTTTCAAGAATCCTAAGGATTTTTGAGTCCGTACCCGGTGTCCAATGCAACTCTAATGCATTATGTCATGGCATGCTGAATATATATATATATATATATATATATATATGAACCTACTAAATATATATAAATAACTACCATGATGCATGAACGGAATCACATCATGCCCGTAAGAGACGGAAAACATAATCAGGTCATGCAACAATGAAGAATCATCAATAACTCACACACAAGGCTCGTTTCCCCTTAGAAGCAATTAAGGCGAAAACACAAACATAGGCGACCAATGAAGAATCTTAAAGCTCCTTCAACAATGAGAACGAACGATAGAAATAATGGTTGTAACTCCCCTACCTCGTGTCGAGCAATTTATCAAAAATCTAACAAATCCGTTCCTAGGGTTTCGATTTCCCAAATGAAACAATATGGCAAAATCGAACCCATTCACATATCAATATATGATCAACAACTCATTTAAACATCAATTGAATCAGGAATTTCGAAATTACTCACCTTTTCTCTCTCTAAAAATTCCTCCAACTCCTTCAAAATCAACCCAATCAATCCTTCACTCCAAAATCACAAACAAACCTATACATATGTCCAAAATCAACCTATAATCAACATATCAAAAGCATAGAATCAATCTCTAAAGGAATCTAACCAACTCCACCAAAAACCATAGAAATTACAACACTAGGAAAACTTACCAAAAACTTCAAACCAAGCTTGAATCTTCAATGTAGTACTCTAATGATCATGAATCCTCAAGAACTAGGTCGAATCCTTGCTTGAACTCTTCCTCTCTCCATAATCATCGCTCTCTCTCTCACTCTAGAACTGAAACAACAAGAGAATACCTCGCCTGGCTCGCGTCTCATGTTTTAAAGTCTCCATTTTCTCATAGGCGCTATTCCGAGCACCTAGGAGCGCTGGCCTATATCCAGTTCTTCAAACACACTATTTTGTGCGGCATCCTGGGCGAGTACAACAATTCAAGCCTAGGCGGGGTGCGTTTTTGCGCCCATGCGCATTCTCAACTTCCAATCGCCCACTGGACTGGGCACAGCGCCTGGGTGCCTATGAGGTGCGCCCATTCCAGTTTCAACTCAGATTGTTAATGCCCATTTGCAAGCCGCCGGACTGGGCACTACGCCTAGGCGCCCAATCCAGTTTCAAATTCTCTCGTTTCCCCTCCTACATATAACCTACTGGACTGGGCACAGCTTCTAGATGCCTATAAGGTGCGCTCAATCCACAAGGATTGGTCTGATAAATTACTTGATGTTCTTTGGGCTTATAGAACTTCGTTCAAGATCACTATTGGCATGTTACCTTATCGTTTGGTTTATGGTCGTGCTTGTCATTTACCTGTTAAGATTCAACATCATGTTTTATGGGCTATTAACAAGATTAACTCTTCACTTAATGATGCCTAAGGCTTGAGAAAGATGCAGATTTCAAAGCTGGAAGAAGCAAGAAGGGAGGCCTATTACAATGCCAAACTGTCCAAGGAGAGGATGAAAGCCTTGCATGACAAGAAGATCTTGGACAAGAAATTCTTTCCTTGAGCAAGAGTTGCTTCTATACAATTCCGGGCTCCATATTTTTCCACGAAAGTTGAAGAGTCGTTGGAGTGGCCCCTACATTGTCAAGAAGGCTCATTCCCATAGTACTGTGGATATTGTCAATCCGAAGAATGGGACCACCTTCACTATGAATGGACAAAAGCTCAGGCCATTCCTTGCTCCCTATGCACTAGAGGATGAGATACTCCTTCTACAGGATGTCCAAGGAGTACTCTCAACTTATCCTGCTGTTATTTGATTATCCATATACCTAGTCATAGGGGTGCTGGTGCCGTGACATTACTCGGTTTGTTTGTCATACTTTGGAACTATTGTAGTCTTAGAACCACTTATTGTTTTGCACTTACATTGAATAATTACTTACTGTGCACCATTTTGTTCGTTCCATCCATGAAGACCATGTCTTACTCTAGTTGGGGGTGAGAGGTGCCCAGTTTGTGTGTGTTTGGTTTAGTTTTTCAAAAAATTCAAAAATAAAAGTTTTTTTTAAAGGAAGAAAATTTGTTGGAACTTTGTGTTGTGAAAATCTTTGTGTTGTTGTGATTCCTTCATTGCCTATGATTAAAATTATGAATTTTGACTTGTAGTGAGATGCATATAAGATCCCTTGGATTGTGCTTGACTTTTTAGTTTCCTTGTTTTGAAGTTTGGACTATTTCTGTTTTCCCTTGAGAACATGACCATGAGGTTCTGAAGTGTTGGATATTTAGAGAATTTTTGCTTAGTGTTAGTCTTTTGAATTTGACAAGCACTAGAACTTACTTGATAAACTCTTAAGGTGAAATACTAGTCCACACTTTGATTGATGAGATGACAAAAGGCCTTCTTTGGTCATTTGAGCTTAATTTCTAGACTACCATACTTGAAATTTATCCCTAGTTGTCCCCTCCTAGCCAAATGTTAACCTTTTTCTTTAAGCACCTACATATATACCTGGCTAGAACAAAATTTTCCTCATGCATCACCTGCGCAATTGGATATACATGTTTTTGTGGGATGCTTGTGCATATCATCATGCATATGAGTTGAGTGATGAGTTTTTGTGATGGTGCATTTCGTAAGGTGTTGCTTGCTTTAAAAAAAAGTGAAAACAGAAAAAATAGCAAAATAGGGCAACAACTTAGTTCATTGAATGGAAATATCCAAGTTTGGGATATATGTATAGAGTAAGAAGGTTTCATGCCATCAATATATTTGATGTGACACATATATACAAGAAAAAAAGGAAAAAAAAAAGAAAAAAGAAAAAGAAAAAGCAAAGTGAGTGTGAAAAAGGTGAGTTGTGACTACTTTGGGGCATGTGTGCACGCATGCATAGGTATGACCATTGTTACATTGACATGTATATTTGAGTTTTGGTTTAAGCCTAAAATTTTCATTTTGACATACCATGGCCTCAACCTACGTTACATGCTTGTAAAGTCCTATTGGATCACTACATTAGTGGAGAGAAGTTCTGAAAAGTGAGCATATGTCGGCTTGAACTTCATGCTTGAGATTCATTTGATGAACCACTTTTGCATTTCCTAATCTAAAGTGTTGGCATGGATGTTCCAAGTGGTCACACACACACATACATGAGAATGGTTCAATTTTGTTAATGAAACAACCTTTTTATTTAAAATCAAGACTTAGTTGAGATTTATGTTTCCTTGTATCTTTGCCATGTGTTCATTTTAAGGGTTAAACATTTAGGGAAGAACTAGTCAATGCATGCTTACACTCACACACGTTCCAGAAAAATTGGTTTAAAAGAAAATTTTCTCTTGAAATTCATCCCAATTTATTTTAACTATTTTGCTCGAGGACTAGCAAAAATCTAGTTCGGGGTTGTGATTGGGATGGTATTTTGCATATTTTTGTATAGTTCTGAAAGTAAAAAAGTTGAGTTTCAATGCTTAAAAACCATATTTTAGGTTTGAGTTACCCAAATCCGTGTTAATGAGCCAATACACAATTTAACACTTTGACATAGTGATTTTAAGTGTTTTGTAGAAGTTCAAGTTGGTTTGGTAGCTTAGAGATATGAAATCCAAGTTTTGGGCATAATGGTTAGAAGTTGTGGAAATACTATCTCTTAAGCATTTGGGTTTTAATATGCCAAATTTGGTTCTATCAACCTAAAAATGGTTTTGACACTTCTTTAAGTATGTTTCAGTCATTTATGACTTGTTTGAATGGTTTTTGTAGCCTCCGGATTGATCGGGATCAAATATGGAAGAAAAGACATAAAGGAGCTGCAAAATTGAACTTTACTATTATCCTCCGAACACATATCAAAAGGCGTCTGGACACTTCAAGAAGAAAGGTGGACAGAGCTGTTTTCAAGCATCTCCGTCCGAATGGCACTGTTCACCGTCCGGACAGACAAAGAGGAAAGTCAAAACTATCACTGAACAATCTGCGCAATAATTTTCGGGTCAACATTTGAAGGTGAAAATGATACAATTTGAAGAAACTTTCTTCTACAAAGTTGAAGTAGACATCCATATATTTCAAACGAGTACTCATACTCATAAATACATTGAGAATTGAAGTCTGTGCAGCTAAAACAAGTTGCTGTCTTGAATAGTTCCAGTAATTTTGGGTTTTATGATTTTTACTCAATTCTTGAAGGGAAAACTTGTCTAATTACTTTTGTTTTACCAATGGGACTTATTTGTAATGGGTTAGGATGGTCTTTACACCCCATTCTTGTAACAACCCTCATTTTGGACAAATTTTATACATTCTTTCTGTGTTTTCATTCTCTTACTTTGTTCTTCACTTTGGTTCTTGCTTGGAGTTCGAAAATCACTCTCTTGAAGATTTCTAGGAGTTTTGGAGACCCAACCAACTAGAAGAAGAAGTTCTTCCTCCTAGTAGAGCTTGAGAAGAGCCCAAGTTGGATTAGTCTCAACTTCTATTTGTAGATTGGAATGTCGATTCGCCTCAACATTCCATATTGGATTTGATTTCTAAACTTCTTTTACTTATTGTTATTTCATTTTTTTATCGCATTTAGATTCATAGTTCTAGTTTAATCTACTTAAATATTTTTCATTCCTATTTAGTTTGCACTTGAATGTTGTATGTTTATGCTTTGCATTTTATTATGTTGTGTTTAATTCCATGTCAATTTTCTGCAGCAGTTAAGTATTTATTCTCATTTCGCATATTAGGGTTTAGTTCAATCAATCACCCCAAGAGGGAAAATCGAATCTAACCAATGGTTAGTACAAATTTTGTCACCACTTGCATTGTAAATACGATATTTAATTAAGTAATTAGCTTAATAATCTATAGACCCAAGCCGAAACCAAAAGTCTTTCTGAGACGATTTGAGATTCTCCCCTATTATTACTTTGACAAACCTGCACTTATGAAAGCGTAAATTCACTTACTGATTTTTGGCGAGTCAATAAGCTCATGATACTTAATTTATTTCACCTACAAAGAATAGGTGACAAGCCACCTCATTGTTGCTTGTAAGCTCAAAGAGCTTTAATGCTTGCACATAGGTCAATCAATATGATAAACTCAATAAAATTCAAGTAAGCCCATGAAAAATCATTTAATATATATTTTAATTGTTCAAACAGAATTTAACAGCCATTGGAGTTCAATTGATCACTCAATTTTATCAAGTAATCATAAACTGTGTTATATCATGTCTACACGGTTATACTAACTTCGACAGAGAAATTAAATGTATTTCACTCAAAATTGATTCATAATCTCTAAAAAAGAAAGGTTCTAATGTGTATTAATAATTTTTTAGAATAAGAATCAATTCATTTGGAGATTGTATGAATATGTTATGACTATTCAACCAACACATACACAATGTGATGTTTGAGCCGTTTTTGTAATTCGAAAATGAACAAGTCCAAATTCATCAAATTCATATTAAATATGATAAAACATGTTTCCAAATGATTTATAATGATGCTTAAATCAATCATCATGATCATTTCATGCTTTTTCCAAATTCATTCAAATATGAGTATAATCAAATAGCACATTAGGTATTTTTGTATCAAAACATAAATGTAGTTACTATGGTCCAACAATCCTAACCTCATATTCTAACAAAAATCTGACAGTACCTCCCCATAAATCAGGGAGTGCCAATCTGTAATCAATAAATAGATCATGCCATCAATTAAATTACAGTTCCACAACCTAATATGACCTCTAGCTATCTATTCACATTCACACTCTAAGAAGGATCTCAGTCCTCCTATCCACATGTAATTAATATGCAAAGCATCAACAATGAAAGACCATTCACAATAGACTTATATAGTCTAACAACTGGACCCATGGTCCATCAACCCGGTACGATATTCTTGACCACACGGTGCATGCTCTCGACCGTCCATTCTCGTATCATATAGATACACACAAATTTAGATATTGTATAAGTTTAGTACTATATGTACTAGCATATCGTCCAACAATATAACCCAAACAACCTAATATAGCTCTACTGCTCCAAGATGGCGCCTCTATTGATCTGTAGCTCAGTTCTTAACAGTAGTCTTACTGAAAGCATAGAAGAGAAGAAATAGGGTTAGTGGAAGGATTAGTAGCGAAAATAGAAGAGTAACAATATCATAAAAGCCGAATATTGAAATAAAGTCACTGCAGAAATATGACATCTAAATGGTCACAACAAAATTGAATTCAACAGTCACACCTTATGGCATCTTAGCACTAGTCAACAAATATCCAGAAAACCATCGAAAAACTTGAACCTTGCCCCAAACCTCTATATAGTGCACCAACACAATGTGGAATTCTCGACCATGGCTATAGGATATTCCCCATCATATAAAATTCTTTTCGTGCTCTTCGATATCCAATATTTTACAAGTAAATCCCAAGTGACAACAAGTCCAAACCCGTAGCCCACAATGCATGTTTGACATGTTTGTACAAGAATAAGTTTATATATTAATCAACCTAAATACATACATAACTATGTGATGCATGTTCACGATTAAACTATATGCAATAAGTGATCAGACATATAACATGGCATGCAATTCAATCACAAATCATTAAAGAGGCTCATCCTTCCTAAGGAACAATTTAGGCAAGGACTTTAAGGAAAGGCCAATGAAGAATAAAAATTTATCTTTAAAATGATATGGAACTCAAACAAAATAGAAATGGATAAGAATCCCTACCGTTTTCCAAGCAAAACTATATAATTCAATCTTTTCCAAAATCTGGGGTTTCGATTTTTCCCATATCTAACCATGAGCAAAAATCAAACCCACATCTTATCAATACCTTATTAACATCACATTATCAATAACAATAACAATTACTCCATACAAATTCAAGAACTCATCTTATCTCTCTAGGCATACTAAACATATCTTCCACCTTGTTTCCTTTGCTCTAGGCGCCTTCTAGGTGGCAAGGATGGCACGCCTAGGCTCCATGCTACTAGGTGTGTGGTGATGTGCGCCTAGTCACACATCACCTCTCTTTCTCTTCATTTATGGTTGAAACTACTCTGGGCGTACTCCTTGTGCACCAAGGCACCATTTAGGGTAGCTAGAGTAGTTTGACCATAGTTCCCCAGGCTCTTCCATGCATCTAGGCACAAACTCCATACACTTAGGCACATTTACATCTTTCCAACATCACATCTTCCAACTTCTAATCATTATATGCTCAAATGTTTTGGGTTGATCATCACATCATTCCGACCTTAACAAATTTCTTCCCAAAAATTTCAAACAAATGTACCTAAAGTCTCAAACAACTTCAGATACCTCTCTCTCATCTTGGATTCAAGCTCCTAACTTGCTTATTTCTTGTTGTGGTACATCCATATCACCTTGAATAGTGGAATTACACTCGATCTTATGACTTTATCTTGTTGATCAAGATTCTTCACTGATTGAAGAGTGTAACTCCCATTTGCCCTCACTTCCAAAGTAGCCCAATCCAAAACATATGTAGAGACTGGTTCATACTTCCATAGCATAGAGACATGAAACACATCATGTAACTTTGACAAATTTTGCAGAAGTGCCAAACGATACGCCACCGGCTTAACAAACTCGAGAATTTCAAAGGGCCCCATAAACTATTGAATCTTGTGTCTTGGACTAACCTTCATAAATACCTTGTCACCAACTACGAACTCTAATAACCTTATTCTCTTATCGACATATGACTTCTGTCGACTCTAGGCAGTGAGTAACCACTTCTTGATATCATCAGCACGTTCCCTTGTTTCCTCGACCATATCCGATCCCGAAACAACCTTTTCTCCAACTTCTGCTCAACATTGGGTTGTGAAACCCCGACCCAAAAAAAAAAAGTTTGGAGAATTTGGTTGATTATACAAAGGAGAAAAACTGGACTAGGCGCACCAGGGAGCGCCTAGTCCAGTGAAGGGGCTGGCGAGGAGGATGACCAGAAGCTGGAGCGCCTAGGCGGGGTGCGCCTAGGCGTGTGCAAAGGTGCGCCCAATGGCGCCTAATCCAGTGAGCGTAGCTGAGGATAGAGGTCCAGAAGAGGAGGTACTGGACTAGGCGCAGCTCGGGGCGCCTAGGCACAGCGCCCAGTCCAGCAGGTGACAGAAGTGGAATAGGCGCAGGGGGCGCCTAGGCGGCCGCCTAGGTGCATCTCGCCTAGGCGTGAAAGCCCTGCACGCCCAGGGCAGTGCCTGAAGGAATTTAAGTAGAGGCCAGCGCGCCTAGGCGCCCAGGGTAGCGCCTAGGCACAACCCGAGTTTGTCAAATAGGTTACAGCTAGCCATTTTAGAGTTGTCTGGTTTTGTTTCAGTTCTAGAGAGAGAGACGATTCTAGAGAGAGAAGATCATTTGAGGTGATTATTGGAGATTGGAGCTTGGTTTTGGAGATTTTGGAAGGATTCAAGGAAGATTCAAGCCTTGGAGGTAAGATTCTTCACTTTTCTATTTCTAGGGTTTTGAGTAGATCTTGTTAGTTTCGTTTAGAGTTTATTCCTATGGTTTAGATATGTTAATCCTAGGGTGATTTTGGATATTTATGTAGATTGGTTTGTGTGTTGGAGTTGAGTTGAACTTGGAGTGAGTTTGGAGGATATTGGAAGGAATTTCTAGAGAGAGAAGTAAGTAATTTCGACTTTATTGATGTTCATATGAGTTGTGGTTGATATATTGATGTGTGTGAGGGTTCGGTTTCGCCACATTGTAGGTTTGGGCAAATCGAAACCCTAGGAATGAAATTGGGAATTTTGTGGCAAATTGCTCGACACGAGGTAGGGGATTTCCAACTATTCTTTCTATCGTTCATTTTCGATATTTTAAGAGCGTTTCGATTCCTCATTGGTCGTTTCATTTGTGTTTCTGCCTTAATTGCTCCTAAGGGGAAACGAACCCTAATTATGGATTCTTGCTGATTCTGGATGTTGCATGACCCGATTGTGTGTGTTCCATCATCTATGGGCACAATGTGATTTCCGTTCATGCATCATGATAGTTATGTGTATATATATATTTAGGTTGTTCATATATAAATCTTTTCGGCATGTCATGGCATTAATACATTCGAGTTGCATTGGAGACCGGGTATGGACTCGGGACTCCTTTAGGATTCTTGAAAGCTATTTGGAGGGATGATGAGGTGATGAGAGTTACCACCGAGTCAAGTGAATTCCAAGTAGGATAACAGACTAGAGGTATGGTTGATGTGGGACCTTGCCTGGAGTGGTGCGGGCGTGATGGGATCACGCAACCGGGTAATCCAAGAGCGATTGATGTTGGGGAGCGTGCTCCTGTTCAATAGTCATGGTTAGCGACCATGATATTGATGAGTTGATTTGGTGAGCTTCCTCACGTTCGATACTACATGGGACGAGCTATGGTATCGATGAGGTTCGCTCATTGAGGGGATTGCCCGGGTATATGTTCTATGTGAATGTTGAGTATACGTGCATGTGGTAGGTTTCATATTGATGCATAGCCTATTGTTTTCGATTCGGCCTTATACTCATGTTACTCATAACCCTACTGATCTTCTTTCCCAGCCTCTACTTTCATTCCTTCCCACAGGTGATACTGGTACAGGTACAGGTACTAGTGGAGCGGGTCAGTGAGAGCGGGATGTGACATGGATGGCCCTGGGTAGGATGTGGGTGCTAGAGAGATACTCTAAGCATGTATTGTATATGGTGTATTGATGTTTATCCATGATAATCTTATAACCATTTGGCACCAGAGGGTGTATGCATGATGTATGCTGAGTTGATTTTTGGTTATATGATATTATGAATTTGATGATGTGTTTATTATGCTATCAGTTTGTGCATGCTGGTAGTGGATGGCCTGAGGCCCCTAGGATCAGGATTTCATGTGATTGAGGCCTGAGGCCTGGCTAGGTTGCTAGTGTATATATATATATATATATAAATTGCTGCGCGTTTTTCTGATGCAGGCAGGGACTCTCCGATATACGGGGAGATGCCGCCGGATTTCCGGTCCGCCGGATGATCGCACTAGCGGCCTAGGACGGTGCCGGAGGGCACCCGTGGCGTGCCCGGATCGGGGCGACACAATGGTGGCCTGCATGGCTTTCCACAAAGCACCTCGAAAGGTGTCATACCGATACTACTTTGAAATGAGTTATTGTATGCAAACTTTGCCAAATATATGTACTAGTCCAAACCATTTTCAAAGAAGAAACCAACACTGGGGTGCCTAGGCGCACTTTTTTGTGCAAACCCAAAAGGGCACCGAGGATAAAAGTTCCTCCATGAAGAGAATTGAGTGATTCCCAACCATCAAAGTTGATAAGTGCATTTTTTATAGTTTGTTTATGTCTAATTTTATCAGTATACGCTTCGTAGATTGTTTGGTTGTCAATGGACCAACTTTGGATCTCAATTGGACAAAACCATTAAAAACTCCTCTATCGAGAGAGTCAGGAAATTTTGAGCCATCAAGGTTGGTCGGTGTACACCTTTTATTGGTATTTTATGTCAAATTTTAGAAGTATAAGCTTTGTTGATTTTTTCGTTCCCAAATAGACATAGCAGTTAAAGCTCCTCCATGGAGAGAGTTGAGCGATTCTGAACCATCAAAGTTGATTGGTGTACACTTTTTATTGTTGCTTTATCTAGAAATTTACTAGTATACGATTTGTAGATTGTTTCATTATCAAAAGACCAACTTTCGTTCTGAATTGGAAAAAATAGTTAAAACCTTCTATTTGGAAAGAGTTGGCCAATTTCAAACCGTCAAAGTTGATTGGTGTACTATTTTCATTGTTATTTTATTTCAAATTTTATGAGTATAGGCTCTGTATATTGTTTCGATGACAAAAGACCAACTTTCGTTCTCAAATGGGCAAAATCATTAAAAGCTCCTACATGAAGAGAGTTCAGCGATTCTGAGCCATCAAAGTTGGTCAGTGTACATTTTTTTATTATTTAATGTTAAATTTTACGAGTATAGGCTCCGTAGATTGTTTCATTTCCAAAAGAGCAACTTTGGTTCCTAAATGGAAAAAAACCATTAAAGCTCCTCTGTGGGGGAGAATTGGATGATTTCGAACTATCAAATTTGATAGGTGAACATTTTTTATTGTTGCTTTATGTCAAAATTTATTAGTATACCCTTCTAGATTGTTTTGCTGCCAAAAGATTAACTTTCACTCTCAATTGGACAAAACCGTGAAAAGCTTCTCTATGGAGAGAGGTGAGCAATTTCAAATGATCAAAGTTTGTCGGTGTACTATTTTTATTGTTATTTTATGTCAAATTTTATGAGTATAAGCTTCGTATAATGTTTCGTTGACGAAAGACCAACTTTCGTTTCCAAATCGACAAAACCTTTAAAAGCTCCTTCGTGGATAGAGTTGAGCAATTCCGAACCATCAAAGTTGGTGGGTGTACACATTTTTATGTTGGTTTAAGTTTAAATTTACTAGTATACGCTTCATATATTGTTACATTGTGAAAAGACCAACTTTCTTTCCCAAATGGGAGAAACCGTTAAAAGCTCCTCTAATGAGAGAGTTTAGCAATTTTGAACAATCAAAATTGATGTGTACACCTTTTTATTGTTGTTTTATGTCCAAATTTACTAGTATTCCCTTTGTAGATTGTTTCATTGTGAAAAGACCAACTTTCATTCTCAATTGGACAAAACTGTTCACAGCTCCTTTATTGAGAGTGTGGAGCAATTTCTAACCATCAAAGTTGGTTGAAATGCACTTTTTATTGTTATTTTATTTTTAATTTTATGAGTATATGCTCCGTAGATTGTTTCATTGCCAAAAAACCAACTTTTATTCCCAAATGGACAAAATCGTTAAATGCTTCTCCATGAATAGAGTTGAGCAATTCCGAACAATCAAAGTTTATAGGTGTACCATTTTTTTTTTGCTTTATGTCAAAACTTACTAGTATACGCTTAGTAGATTCCTTCGTTACCAAAAGTCCAACTTTCGTTCTCAATTGGACAAAACCGTTAAAAGCTCCTCTATGGAGAGAGTTGGGCAATTTCAAACCATCAAGGTTGGTTGGTTGGTGTACACTTTTTATTGGTGTTTTATGTCCAAATTTACTAGTATTCACTTTGTAGATTATTTCGTTGTCAAAAGACCAAATTTGGCTCGCAATTGGACAAAATTCTTAGAAGCTCCTCTATGGATAGAGTTGGGCAATTCCGAACTATCAAGGTTAGTCAGTAAACACTTTTTCTTGTTATTTTATGTCAAATTGACAATACCGTTAAAAGATCCTCCTTGGAGAGAGTTGAGCAACTTTGAACTATAAAACTTGATCGGTGTGCACTTTCTAGTGTTATTTTATGTCAAATTTTACGAGTATAGGCTCCGTAGATTGTTTTGTTACAGAAAGATCAACTTTTGTTCCCAAAAAGACAAAACCGTTAAAAGCTCCCCCATGGGCAGAGTTGAGCAAATCCAAACAATCAAAGTTGATAGGTGTGCACTTTTTATTATTGCTTTATGTACAAAATTTAGTAGTATATGATTTGTAAAATTTTTTTATCTCCAAAAGACCAACTTTCGTTCTCAATTGGACAAAATCATTAAAAGCTTCTTTATGGAGAGAACTGGGCAATTTCGAACCATCAAAGTTTGTTGGTGTACAATTTTTATTGTTTCTTTATGTCCAAATGTACTAGTATTTGCTTTGTAAATTTGTTCGTTGTCAAAAGTCAAACTTTCGATCTCAATTGAACAAAACATTAAAAGCTCGTCAATCAAAAGATTTGAGCAATTTCGATCCATCAAAGTTAATTTCCGTACAGTTTCTATTTTTATTTTATGTTAAATTTTATGAGTACACACGTGTAGATTATTTCGTTGCAAAAAGACCAACTTTCATTCTCAAATGCACAAAACTATTAAAAGCTCGTCCATGAAGAGAATTGAGTAACTCCAAACCATCAAAGTTGTTAGGTGTGCACTTTTCATTGTTTCTAAATGTCAAAATTTACCAGTATATGCTTCGTAGATTGTTTCATTGTCAAAAGATTACTTTTCAATCTCAATTGGACAAAACTCGTAAAAGCTCCTCCATTAAGAGATTTGAGCAATATTGAACCCTCAATGTTGATTGATGTACACATTTTTTTGTTGGTTTATGTCCAAATTTACTAGTATACGATTCATAGATTGTTTCGTTGCCAAAAGACAAACTTTATTTCCCAAATGGGCAAAATCGTTAAAAGCTTCTCCATGAAGAGAATTGACTAAGTTTGAACCATCAAAGTTGATAAGTGTGTTCCTTTTATTGTTTCTAAATGTCCATATTTACCAGTATACACTTCGTAGATTGTTTCATTGTCAAAAGACCAACCTTCGATCTTAGTTTGACAAAATTGTTAAAAGCTCCTCTATCGAGAGAGTTGAGCAATTTTGATCCATCAAAGTTGGTCATTGTACACTTTTTACTGTTATTTTATATCAAATTTTATGTGTACACCCGTTGTAGATTGTTTCGCTGTCAAAAAACCAACTTTCATTCCCAAATGGACGAAACCGTTAAAAGCTCCTCCATGAAGAAAATTGAATAAGTCTGAACCATCAAAATTGATAGGTGCCCACTTATTATTGTTTCTAAATGTCTGAATGTACCAGTATACGCTATGTAGATTGTTTCGTTGTGAAAAGACTCCTTCATTGAGAGAGTTAAGTAATTTTGAACCATCAAAATTGATCGATTTAGACTTTCAATTGTTATTTTATGTCAAATTTTACAACTATAGGCTTTGTATATTGTTTCGTTGCCAAAAGACCAACTTTCATTCCTAAATGGACATAACCGTTAAAAACTCCTCCATGGAGAGAGTTGAGCGATTCTGAACCATCAAAGTTGATTGGTGTACACATTTTTTTTGTTGGTTTATGTGCAAATTTACTAATATACGCTTCGTAGATTGTTTCATTGCCAAAAGATCAACTTTCTTTCACAAATGGGCAAAATCGTTAAAAACACATCTATGGAGAGAGTTGGGCATTTTCGAATCATCAAAGTTTGCCGGTGTACACTTTTTATTGTTATTTTATGTCAAATTATATATGTATAGGCTCCATCGATTGTTTGGTTGCCAAAAAAGACTATCTTTCATTCCAAAATGGACAAAATCGTTACAATCAAAGTTGATAGGTGTACACTTTTTATTTTTGTTTTATTTCTGTAGCAATGCTAGGATCAAAGAAAAACTTACTGGAGTTCCTGATCGGTATGAATGTATAAATTCCACAGTACTTCTATCACTGATTCGATTACTAGAACCGTATCATTTATCACAGTACGAACACTCTAGATTACTGATGCAAGTTTCCTTTCAGATTCTTGTTATGCAGGAACCGGAACAGAAAAAAGAAAAAGAAGTTGCACATATACGGTTAACGTATATGCGCAGTTGGAGCAGTTGTCTCCAAGAAAACTGCCTCAACTACTTCTTCTTAATTGGGCTGGGCTGGGCTGAGTCTAGCCCACTTGGGCGATCCAGCCCATAGCCTAAGTCCAACATCTCCCACTCGCCCATGATGGGTTGGACTCATCTCTATCTCTTATAGAATTTGATACTTGCATAAGAAATCATTCATACAGGTGAACGGACCGTGCGACCTGAAGCACACATATAATGGGAGCTCTAAAATAGTAACCTAACACAGGCCATATTAGAGACATCAACCTCAATTACAATTACTCCCGAAAGTGTACTTTCCCCAAACATTTCGATTTACACATAATTGAGTATTATTCAATCCCTCAAGAATTCTATACTCAATCCATCAGAACAATTTCAAGTATTCTAAATCATATCAAACTCATTTGAGTGAGATGATCCCGGCCGGTGAATACAAGTAACAGGTGTAAAACCAAAATGCTCTTTCTTTCGCCCTCATATCAATTAGATCTGAATTAACTCGCTTTCCTAGGAGTGCATCTTTAAGTCGAATCATTCCATGACTATTAGATACACCCTTAAGGTAGCAACCATTAATACATCACATCATGATATAGTCAAAAGTCACAAAGGGTAAAGTATTTGAAATCTCGATTAAGATCTCTGTAGGACTCACACAGTGAAGAAACAGGGATTCATTCTTCCACTTCCTGATAGGTCGACTAGCACATGCAGTATGAAATGCATGCTATGGCAGAGCTTTTTCTTTTCTTATCCTAAGATAAAGAATGTATGTCATTGCTCTTCTCAATAGAGATAATATGCCATACGAGTCTTAGTCTTGTCACCAAATCACAGGCGCCAAACTTGAAATTCTCATCTACTCACTATTAACAGTGCCAGATGACTAACTTCACACTTGGCTTTCATCATATAGACACATGAATGGCGGGGATACATTCATGTAAGCTCTTTTAATTTAAGAACCTCATCTTGGTCCTTACCAAGGCAACTTAAACTTAATGATTTGAATTATATTCGCTCCCACTGCGCTCAAGTCGCTAAATAAGCGTTGTAACTCAAATAGTCTCATCTTTACTCGCCATACAAGCGCTAAAGGCGATTGCTCGTGTGAGTGAGCCAATCTTAGTCTATCGACATACTTCATTGAATTGTACAACTCTACTCTTACAGTATATACCATAAAATGAACGTTGAATAAAATGCAAAAACATTTAAATTATTCAACAAACTGCCAGTATCCTAATCACATTTTACATTCTACTTAAGCCTAGGGATTTTACATGTCTCAGGAATACATCCCTAGCTATTGGCTTGGTGAGTGGGTCTGCCACCATGTTATTTGTAGAAATGTATTTTAGGACCACGTCCTTGTCAGTAATTGCATCTCTTATATAGTGATATCTTTTCTTGATGTGTTTGGTCTTTCCATGGTATTTGGGATCTTTGGCAACAGCCAATGCAGCAGTGTTATCACAGAAAATTGTCACTAGTTCTGATGCAGATTTGATAATTTCTAAATGCTGCAGGAAACTCCTTAACCAAACTGCATCTTGCGTTGCTGCAGAACAAGCTACGTATTCAGCCTCCATTGTGGACAAGGCTACACATGACTGCTTTTTGCTACTCCATAGTATAGCACTATCATTTAGCAAGAAAGCATATCCTGAAGTTGATTTGCACTGATCAACATCTCCTTCCCAATCAGCATCGGAGTAACCTATCAAGCGCAAATCCTTCTTCCCTTGATAACATAGCATATAGTCTGAAGTTCCTTTCAGATACCGCAAAATCCTTTTGACCGCCATCCAGTGCTTTTGACCTGGGTTCGATTGAAATTGGCTAACCAAACCAACAGCATAACATATGTCGGGACGTGTGCACATCATTGCATACATTAAACTCCCGACAGCACTGGCATAAGGTACTCTGGACATTTTCCCTTTTTCTTCTGGAGTATTGGGACACATATTGACACTTAGGCTCAAACGTTTTTCGACAGGGGTATCCATCGGCTTGCTATCTTGCATGTGATAGCGCTCCAACATCTTTTTGATGTAAGTCTCTTGAGATAAACCTAAAATCATTTTAGCGCGATCTCTTATGATCTTCACACCAAGTACATAGCTAGCCTCACCCATATCTTTCATTTCAAAGTTTGATGATAACCACTTTTTAGTGGTGTTAATCATCTCTTTGTTATTTCCAGCTATTAGAATGTAATCGACATATAAGGACAAAATTACAAAACCATTATTCGAACGTTTTAAATACACGCAATGATCCTCTTCCGTCATCGTAAAGCCATCCCTTTGGATTGCTTGATGAAACTTGATGTTCCATTGCCTCGATGCTTGCTTGAGACCATATATAGATCTTTTAAGCTTGCAGACTTTGCGCTCTTGTCCTTTAGATTTGAAACCCAAAGGTTGATCCATATAGATTTCTTCATCTAGTTCTCCATTGAGAAAAGCAGTTTTTACGTCCATTTGGTATAATTCTAAGTCCATATGTGCGACTATAGCTAGGACAAGGCGAACTGAAGTAATTCTCACAACTGGTGAAAATGTATCTTCATAATCAATACCCTCTTCCTGTGTGTAGCCTTTTGCTACTAGTCGAGCCTTATATCTTTCTATGGTCCCATCCGCCTTACGTTTAACTTTGAGAATCCATTTATTTCCAATAGATCTTCGTCCCGGCAGTAGATCAACCAAGTCGCAGACTTGATTAGTGTTCATTGACTCCATTTCTTCTTCCATAGTTTTACTCCATTCCTTAGCTTGAGAACCAGATAGAGCCTCTGTAATTGTTTTAGGCTCTTCATCATTGTGTGGAGCGATCATGAATGCTTCCCCCTCAATCGCAAATCGACGACGTGGGATACGTTCATGAACGCTTCGCGAGGTTGAGATTCCTCATGATCTTGCTCCATTGGAGTTGGATCAGTCGCAATGTCGCTACCACTTTCCCCAGGAGGATTATGAGTTTCTTCTAATCCCTCTACCATGGTAGGGTCGTCATTTTCTAGATTTTCATAAAATTGGAAATCTTTAGTAACCTCACCCCTTAAAGGAAAGTCCTCTTCTAAGAAAACGACGTCACGGGACTCAATTTCTGTCACGCTCCCATCAGCTTTTTCACCAATGAAAACAAATCCTTTGGAGGTTTCAAAGTATCTTATGAAAATACACTTCTTCCCCCTAGGACCAAGTTTCCCATATTGATGAGAATTAGTATGAATATAAGCTGCACACCCCCAAGGATGCAAATTTCCTAAATCAGGTTTATTGCCATTCCATAGTTCATATATGGTGGATGAGACAGACTTAGAGGGCACACGATTAAGTATGTAGGCTGCAGTTAATAACGCATCTCCCCAAAAGGAAATAGGTAAATTTGCTTGCGCCATCATCGACCTAACCATATCTAAAAGAGTCCTATTCCTCCTTTCTGCAACACCATTTTGTTGCGGAGTATAAGGAATAGTTAGCTAACGAGCTATACCTTTTTCATCACAAAAACTTTTGAATTGATCAGATAGATATTCACGACCTCGATCGGTTCTTAAAGCTTTGATCTTTGTGTTTAATAGATTCTCTACCAAATTGGTGTATTGTCTAAAGCAGTCCAATGCGTCAGACTTATGAGAAATCAAATAAACATGACCAAAACGTGTGAAATCATCTATAAAGGTGATGAAATAGTCAGCACCATGCCTAGCCCTCACATTCAGTGGTCCACAAATATCTGAATGAATAAGCTGTAATGGACTATTCGCTCTCTTGGCTTTGCCAAATGGTAATCTAGTTGCTTTTCCAGCTAGGCAATGCTCACATGTGGGCAAATCTACTTTGGCGAGAGATCCTAGGAGACCTTTTCGAGCCAATCTATTTATTCGGTCTTGCCCAATGTGTCCTAATCTAGCATGCCATAAAACACTCTCAGTATTAGGAATAGAATCGGAATTACCAACAACATAGATAGACGGATTGTCATTCACAACAATATTAGTGGTGTCCAACACCATAAAACCATCCAACATATAGCCAGAACCATAATAAACGTTTTCCAGAAATACTTTTAGACAAATTTTATCAAATATTAGTTTGAAACTTAATTCCAGTAAAACAAGCACAGAAACAAGATTTCGTCGAACTTCTGGAGCATAGAGCACGTCATGAAGATAAAGCGTGCGACCACCCCGCAACTCTAGTTTGCAGGTACCAATCCCTAGCACATCAGCGGAAGCATTATTCCCCATGTATATACTCCTACTACCTTTAGGAATTCGACGAAAGTTCCACATATGTTGTTCGGTCCCTTGCTATGTGGTCGGTTGCTGCTGAGTCTACAGTCAAAAAATGAACAGTCTCAGCAAGCATTAAGCAACTGCTAACATATAAGTTAGAGGGACGAATATGTGCAAACAATACCTTTGGCTCAGTGCAATCACGAGCAAAATGACCAGGTTTGCCACAATTAAAACAATTCTTGTTCTTGCTCTTCATGCCACCGCGTTTCCCACGCTTGCGCTTTTGTCCACTAGAACTTGCTTCATTTCCTCTTTTGCCTTTTTGGAAACCCTTAGCCTTCCAATTCTTGTGTCCAGAGCCTTTTGCTCCTCGCGATTTGGACTCAGCCATAAAAGCTTCATTGGCCAGCTTCTCAGACAGAAGACGGTCTTCCTCAAGCTCAACATGATGAGCAACATCTTCAAAAGTTTTGGATGTTCTCGTTATGAGTAAGGTTAACCCGCATATGTTCCCAATTGTTCGGCAAAGAGCGAATGACAAATTGGACTTGCTGTTCATCAGTCATGTCATGCCCTGCAGACCTCAATTCACTAATCATGTTAGACATGACCGTAAGATGCTGCCTCATAGTGTCATTATGGCGCTTCTTATATCCATCGAATTTGAGGGTCAACTGACAAAGTCTAGTTGTTGAGGTTCCACCATACTGAACCTTCACAGCATCCCAAACTGCTTGGGCTGAACGGTGCCTTTCAAATCGCAGCATCAAGTCATTTTCATGCTGCTCAATGTCAAAATACGAGCAACACGATCCTTGCGCTTATAGGCTTGATAGGCTTCCAAGTCTCGCCTATGTTGAGCAGTATTACCTTGTTCAGGTTCAGCCATTGGTTGTGTAATAGTTTCCAGCATGTCTTGCTCCTCCAGGAGATACTGAATCTTACGATGCCAGACATCGTAATTTTTTTCATTTAGTTTGTCTCCGTGATTCAAATCAGCGATAATGCTCTTTGTTGCAGCCATTTCAACTATACAGAGACAATTACTTAAATTAGGATCTTGTACAATTCAAATTATTTAAATAATGTTTCACCAAAAATTTCTAAATTAATTAATAATAATCTAACACATGCAATAGAAACGAAAGTAATGTTACACATTCAATCAATTTCTGTTAGCATAGTCCAATTATTATTATTTAATTTAAACATGCGCAACATTTTGATTATTAGGTAAGATTTATTTCATAAATCTACCAACCTAAAACCTCCCACTATCTTAAATATTTCCATACATGCTCATTTAATGTAACTAAATTAATAAATTACATAAAAAAAACATGCTTTTAATTAAATAAAACATCAAATATGTACATCAATATCATAAATATGTACATACATAAGCAAATTAGCAAATGTACTTGAAATATGTACAATGTGATACTGTAATAGAAAGACTACATATCACATCCTAGGCATATAATCAGGATCAGTTATCACATCATCCGTGTCATCATCACTCTGTCCACCAAGCTCATACACCTCATACCATGGAACAAAACGAGCAGCAGGCTCCAAAGACCTTGCGCTTCGTCCTGTTCGACGTATACCCATAATGGTATATTGGCGCTCCCTCTCAAGCAGTATCTCATCAGCGAGAGTGTTGAAGTTAATAAAACTCAACCGTGGTTTCAACGCCTGACGAACAAACTCCCATTCATCCGTTAGAGCATTGAGCACAATCTCAAGTTGTTGCTCAAGAAAGAACTCATGAACATCACGATGCCACAAATTGTGAATCCAACAAAATATATAATCTATATGCTCAGCAATCGTATGCGATGCACTCTTCTTATATGCCAATAACCCGTATAATTTGTTCCCTTGTAGCCACTACAATCACAAATAATAAATTATTTGCACAATTAACCATTTAATTAGTTAATTAGAACATACGTTTAATTTTCAAAAAAAATTTAAAAATTCTAGAAAAATAATCAAAATTAATATAATTAATTATTATTTAATCTGGCAAAAAAATATATATATTTTTTCAAATGCGTGGTCAACGTGATTCATAATATTTTTTTTAAATAAGTGGAGCGCGGGTCAACCTGCAGGTCAAACCCGACCCACGCTCCTGGACAGGTCAAACCTGGGTCAAAAGACCCAGTTGACCAACGGGAAGGCGCGTGAGCGCTCCGCCTGGCGCGTGCGCCTCACGCGCCGCCTTCCAAGGCTGTTTTGAAATCCGTTTTTGCGAGATCAGACTTTTCAGAGTAGTTTATGGTATTTTGGATGTTTAAATCACACCAAATGACAATCGGTTTTGTGTGTGTATCTCAAACTCTCATCGGCGAGAGTGAGATTTACAGTCTCCGATCATCTTCTCAGGCAAGATGAAGCAATTTTTCCAGATTGGTGAACAAACTTCAAAAAATCATAATAAATCAACCAATGCTCGGAAAAATATGCAAAAATAGTCGTTGGAAAGCTTATGATCTGTACTATCCAAAAACACCAACAAACAGAACAAAATATCAACAGATTGGCCTCGAAATCCTTCGCCATTTCGTGTGTTCTAAGGAAACTTTCTTAGACAGATAAATTTTTTTATTCTATATATGTTAATCCGAGAACTTAAACGTAATCAATAATCTCAAACTAGGAACCACACATTCATTTACTCGCCTCTGATACCAATGTAGCAATGCTAGGATCAAAGAAAAACTTACTAGAGTTCTTGATCGGTATGAATGTATAAATTCCACAGTACTTCTATCACTGATTCGACTACTAGAACCGTATTGTTTATCATAGTACGAACACTCTAGATTACTGATGCAAGTTTCCTTTCGGATTCTTGTTATGCAGGAACCAGAACAGAAAAAAGAAGAAGAAGTTGCACGTATACGGTTAACGTATATGTGCAGTTTGAGCAGTTGTCTCCAAGACAACTGCCTCAACTACTTCTTCTTAATTGGGCTGGGCTGGGCTGAGTCTAGCCCACTTGGGCGATCTAGCCCATAGCCTAAGTCCAAGAATTTCCAAGTTTACTAGTATATACTTCGTAGATTGTTTCATTGACAAAAGACCAACTTTCGTTCTCAATTGGACAATAGGGTTAAAAGCTCCTCTATCGAGAAAGTTGAGCAATTTCAAACCATCAAAGATGGTCGGTGTACATTTTTATTGTTATTTCATGTCAAATTTTACAACTATAGGCTCCGCAAATTGTTTCATTTCCAAAAGACCAACTTCGGTTCCCAAATGGACAAAACCGTTAAAAGCTTCTCGATGGAGAGAGTTGAGCAATTCCGAACTATCAAAAATGATAGGTGTACACTTTTTATTGTTGCTTTATGTCTAAATTTATTGGAATTTGCTTACAAAGATTGTTTCGTTGTGAAAAGACCAACTTTCATTCTCAATTGGACAAAACTATTCACAGCTCCTCTATCAAGAGAGTTGAGCAATTTTTAACTGTCAAAATTGGTCAGTGAACACTATTATTGTGATTTTATGCCAAATTGGATGAGTATAGGCTCCGTAGATTTTTTTCGTTGCTAAAAGACCAACTTCCGTACCCAAATTGATAAACCCATTAAGAGCTTCTCCATGGAGAGAGTTGAGCAATTCCGAACAATCAAAGTTGATAGGTATAGCCTTTTTATTGTTTCTTTATGTCAAGTATATGCTTTGTAGATTCCTTCGTTACCAAAAGACCGACTTTCGTTCTCAATTGGACAAAACCGTTAAAAGCTCCTCTATAAAGAGAGTTGGGCAATTCCGAACCATCAAGGTTAGTTGGTGTACACTTTTATTGTTGCTTTATGTCCAAATTTACTCGCATTCACTTTATAGATTATTTTGTTGTCAAAAGACCAACTATGATTCTCAATTGGACAAAACGTTTAAAAGCTCCTCTATGGAGAGAGTTGGGCAATTCCGAACCCTCGAGGTTTGTCGATAAACACTTTTTAATTTTATTTTATGTCAATTTTTATGTTTATAGGCACCACAGATTGTTTCGTTGCCCAAAGACCAACTTTCGTTCCCAAATGGACTTTACCATTAAAAGATCCTCCTTGGAGAAAGTAGAGCAACTTCGAACAATAAAATTTGATCGGTGTGCACTTTCTATTGTTATTTTATGTAAAATTTTATGAGTATAGGCTCTATGGATTGTTTCGTTGCCAAAAGACCAACTTTCGTTCCCAAATGGACAAAACCATTAAAAGCTTCTTTATGGACAGAGTTGGGTAATTTTGAATCATCAAAGTTGGTTGGTGTACTTTTTTATTGCTATTTTATGTCAAGTTTTAAGAATATAGGCTCTGTATATTATTTCGTTGATAAGAAGACCAACTTTCATCTCAAATTGGCAAACTCGTTAAAAGCTTCTGCATGGAGAGAATTGAGCAATTCCGAACGTCAAGGTTGGTTGGTGTACATTTTTTTGTCAAATTTTATGAGTATAGGTTCTGTAGATTGTTTCGTTGCCAAAAGACTAACTTTCGTTCCCAAATTAACAAAACCGTTGAAAGCTCCTCCATGGAGAGATTTGACTAATTTCAAACAATCAGACTTGATAGGTGTAATCTTTTTATTGTTGTTTTATTTCCATGTTTATCAGTACAAGCTTTGCAGATTGTTTCGTTGTTAAAAGATCAACTTTCGATCTCAGTTGGACAAAACCGTTAAAAGCTCATCTATCGAGAGAGTTGTCAATTTCAAACCACCATATTTTTTCAGTGTACATGTTTTATTCTTATTTTTATGTCAAATTTTAGGAGTATAGGCTTAGTAGATTGTTTCGTTGCCAAAAAATTAACTTTCGTTCCCAAATAGACAAAACTGTTAGAAGCTCCTCCATGAGGAGAGTTGAGAAATTTCGAACCATCAAATTTGGCCGGTGTACACTTTTTATTGTTATTTTATGTCAAATTTTACAAGTATAGGCTCCGTAAATTGTTTCATTGACAAAAGACTAACTTTCGTTCCCAAATGGACAATACCGTTAAAAGATCCTCCTTGGAGAGAGTTGAGCAATTTCGAACTATAAAATTTGATCGGTGTGCAATTTTTATTGTTATTTATGTCAAAATTTTCAAGTATACGCTCCGTAGATTGTTTCATTTCCAAAAGACCAATTTTTATTCCCAAATAGACAACACCGTTAGAAGTTCCTCCATGGGGAGAGATGAGCAATTTTGAACCATCAAACTTAGTAAGTGGACACTTTTAGTTGCTTTTTTATGTCAAATTTTACGAGTATAGACTTTATCGTTTGTTTTGTTTCAAAAGATCAACTTTTGTTCCGCAACAGACAAACCTTTAAATGCTACTTCATGGAGAGATTTTACCAATTTCGAACAATCAAACTTGATAGTTGTACACCGATATAAGCTTCACAGATTGTTTCATTGTCAGAAGACCAACTTTCGATCTCAATTGGACAAAACCGTTAAAAGCTTCTCTATCAAGAGAGTTAAGCATTTTCGAACCATCAAAGTTTGTCGGTGTACACTTGTTATTGTTATTTTATGTCAAATTTTATGAGCATAGACTCTGTAGATTGTTTTATCGCCAAAAGACCAACTTCCATTTCCAAATAGACAAAACCGTTAGAAGCTCCTCCATGGGGAGAGTTGAACAATTTTGAAACATCAAATTTGGTCGGTGTACACTTTTTATTGTTATTGCATGTCAAGTTTTTCGAGTATAGGCTTCATAGACTGTTTCGTTGCCAAAAGACCAACTTTCATTCCAAAATGGACAAAAACGTTAAAAGCTCCTCCATGGAGAGATTTTGAGAGATTTCAAACCATCAAACTTGATAGGTGTACACTCTTTATTGTTGCTTTGTTTCAAAGTTTACTTGTACACTCTTCGTAGAATGTTTCGTTGGTAAAAGACCAACTTTTGTTCTCAATTAGACAATAGAGTTAAAAGCTCCTTTATCGAGAGAGTTGAGCAATTTCGATCCGTCAAAGTTGGTCGGTGTACATTTTTATTGTTATTTTATGCCAAATTTTAAGAGTATAGGCTTCGTTGCCAAACGGACAAAACCATTAAAAGTATCTCCACGGAGAGAGTCGAGCAATTTCAAACCATCAAATTTGATAAGTGTACATTTTTTATTGCTTCTTTATGTTAAAATTTATCAGTATATGCCTTGTACATTGTTTCGTTGCCAAAAAACCAAATTTGCGTCTCAATTAGATAAAACCGTTAAACGCCCTTGTATAGAGAGAGTTGGCCAATTTTGAACCATCAAAGTTGGTCAGTGTACACTTTTTATTGTTATTTTATATCAAATTTTATGAGTCCATAATCTGTAGATTGTTTCATTGCCAAAAGATCAACTTTCGTTTCCAAATGGACAAAATCATTAATAGCTCCTCCATGAAGAGAATTGAGTTATTATGAACCGTCAAAGTTGATAGGTGTGCACTTTTTATTGTTATTTTATGTCAAATTTTATGAGTATACACTCCGAGATTGTTTTATTGCCAAAAGGCCAATATTCGTTCGAAAATGGACAAAATCGTTAAAAACTCTTCCATGGAGAGAGTTGACCAATCCCGAACCATCAAACTTGATAGGTGTTCACTTTTTATTGTTTTATTTCCAAATTTACAAGTATACGCTTCATTGATTGTTTTGTTGGCAAAAGACTAACTTTCGTTCTCAATTGGATAATAGGGTTAAACGCTCATGTATCGAGAGAGTTTAGCAATTTTGGAGCATCAAAATTGATCGGTATGCACTTTTTATTGTTATTTTATGTCAAATTTTATGAGTATAGGCTCTGTAGATTGTTTCGTTGCCAAAAGACCAACTTTCATTCCTGAATGAACAAAAGTGTTAAAAGCTCCTCCATGGACAGAGTTGAGAAAATCCCAACCATCAAAGTTGATAGGTGTACACTTTTTATTATTTCTTTATGTCAAAATTTACTATTATACACTTTGTACATTGTTTCGTTGCCAAAATCCCAATTTTCTTTCCTCAATGGACTAAACAGTTAAAAGATCCTATATGGAGAGTGTTGGACAATTCCAAACCATAAAGGTTGGTCGGTGAACACTCTTTATTATTATTTTATGTCAAATTCCACAAGTATAAGTTCCATAGATTGTTTCGTTTCGATAAGACCTCTTTCGTTTCCAAATATACAAAACCGTTAAATTCCCCTCCATGGATAGAGTAAAGCAATTTTGAACCATCAAAGTTTATAGGAGTAGACATTTTTTGTTGGTTTATGTTCAAATTTAATAGTATATGCTTCGTAGAATATTTCGTTGTCAAAATACCAATTTTCTTTCCCAGATAGGCAAAACAATTAAAAACTCTTCTATGGATAGAGTTGAGCAATTCCGAACCATCAAAATTGATAGGTGTACACGTTTTATTGTTACTTTATGTTCAAATTGACTAGTATTCGCTTCGTAGATTGTTTCATTTTGAAAAGACCAACTTTCGTTCTCAATTGGACAAAACTGTTAACGACTCCTCTATCGATAGAGTTGGCCAACTCTGAACCATCAAGGTTGGTTGGTGTACACTTTTTACTATTGCTTTATGTCCAAATTTACTAGCATTCTCTTTGTAGATTATTTCGTTGTCAAAATACCAACTTTTGTTTTCAGTTGGACAAAACTGTTAAAAGGTCCTCTATGTATAGAGCTGGGTAACTCCAAACCATCAAGGTTGATCGTTGTACATATTTTATTATTATTTTATGACAACTTTTATAAGTATAGGTTGGGTAGATTATTTCGTTGCCAGAAGACTAACTTTCATTCTCAAATGGACAATACTGTTAAAACATCCTCCTTGGAGAGAGTTGAGGAGTTTCGAACTATAAAATTAGAACGGTGTGCACTTTCTATTGTTCTTTTATGTCAAATTTTACGAGTATACGCTCTGTAGATTGTTTTGTTGCCAAAAGACCAACCTTCGTTCCCCAATGGACAAAACCATTAAAAGCTCCCACATGGACAAAGTTGATAGGTGTACACATTTTATTGTTGCTTTATGTCCAAATTTGCCAGTATACGATTCGTAGATTATTTCATTACCAAAAGACCAACATTCGATCTCAATTAGATAAAACCACTAAGAGCACTTGTATCGAGAGAGTTGAGCAATTTCGAACCATCAAAGTTGGTCGGTGTACACTTTTTATTATTATTTTATGTCAAATTTTTTGAGTACAGAATCTGTAGATTGTTTCGTTGCCAAAAGATGAACTTTTATTTCCAAATGGACAAAATTGTTAAAAGCTACTCCATGAGGAAAATTGAGTACTTTCGAACCAGCAAAGTTCATAAGTGTGCACTTTTATTGTTATTTTATGTCAAATTTTATGAGTATAGGCTCCGTAGATTGTTTCATTGCCAAAAGGCCAACATTCGTTGCAAAATGGACAAAACCGTTAGAAGCTCTTCCATGAAGAGAGTTGACCAATTTCGAACCATCAAACTTGATTGGTGTACACTTTTTATTGTTGATTTATTTCAAAATTTACAAGTATACACTTCATAGATTTTTTCATTGGTAAAAGACCAACTTTCATTCTCAATTGGACAATAGGGTTAAAAGCTCATGTATCGAGAGAGTTGAGCAATTTCGAAACATAAAAAATGATCGGTATGCCCCTTTTATTGGTATTCTATGTCAAATTTTACGAGTATAGGCTCCATAGATTGTTTTGTTGCCAAAAGACTAACTTTCGTTCCCAAATGAACAAAACTGTTTAAAACTCCTCCATGAACAGAGTTCAGCAAATCTGAACCATCAAAGTTGATAGTTGTACACTTTTTATTGTTGCTGTATGTCAAAATTTACTAGTATACGCTTTGTACATTGTCTCGTTGCCAAAAGACCAATTCTCTTTCTTAAATGAACTAAAAAGTTAAAAGCTCCTCTATTGAGTGTGTTGGGAAATTCCAAACCATAAAGGTACGTCCCTGAACACTTTTTATTATTATTTTATGTCAAATTTTACAAATATAGATTTCGTAGATTGTTTCGTTTCCATAAGACCACATTTGTTTCCAAATATACAAAACCGTTGAATGCTTTCTCCATGGATAGAGTAGAACAATTTTGAACCATCAAAGTTTATATGAGTACACATTTTTTGTTGGTTTATGTTCAAATTTACTAGTATATGCTTCGTAGATTGTTTCGTTACCAATAGGCCAACTTTCTTTCCCAGATAGGCAAAACCGTTAAAAACTCCTCTATGGAGAGAGTTGAGCAATTCCGAATCAGCAAAATTGATAGGTGTACACTATTTATTGTTGCTTTATGTCCAAATTGACTAGTATTCGCTTCGTAAATTGTTTCATTATGAAAAGACCATCTTTCGTTCTCAATTGGACAAAACTGTTAAAGACTCCTCTATTGAGAGAGTTGAGCAATTTTTAAGCATCAAAGTTGGTTGGTGGACACTTTTATTGTTATTTTTTGTCAAATTTTACGAGTATGGTCTCTGTACGTTGTTTGTTTTCGAAAGACCAACTTCCATTCCCAAATAGACAAAATCGTTAAAATCTTCTCCATGGAGAGAGTCGAGCAATTATGAACAATCAAAGTTGATAGTTGTACCCTTTTTATTCTTGCTTTATGTCCAAACTTACAAGTATACGCTTGGTTAATTCCTTCATCACCAAAAGATCGACTTTCGTTCTCAATTGGACAAAACCGTTAAAAGCTCCTCTATGGAGAGAGTTGGGCAATTCCAAACCGTCAAGGTTCGTAAGTGTACATTTTTTATTGTCGCTTTATGTCCAAATTTACTAGTATTCGCTTTGTAGATTAATTCGTTGTCAAAAGACCAACTTTGGTTATCAATTGCACAAAACTGTTATAAGCTCCTCTATGGAGAAAGTTGGGAAATTCCAAACCATCAAGGTTGGTCGGTGTACACTTTTAATTGTTATATAGGTTAAATTTTATGAGTATAGGCTTTGTAGATTGTTTTGTTGCCAAGAGAGCAACTTTCATTGCCAAATGAACAATACCGTTAAAAGATCCTCCCTGGAGAGAGTTGAGCAATTTCGAACTATAAAATTTGATCGATATGCATTTTTTATTGTTATTTTATGTCAAATTTTACGAGTATAGGCTCCGTAGATTGTTTTGTTGTCAAAACACCAACTTTCGTTCATAAATGAACAAAACCGTTAAAAGCTCCTCCATGGACAGAGTCGAGCAAATCCCAATCATCAAAGTTGATTGGTGTACATTTTTTTTGTTGCTTTATGTCAAAATTTACAAGTATATGCTTTGTACATTGTTTTGTTGCTCAAAGACCAATTTTCTTTCCCAAATGGATTAAACAGTTAAAAGCTCCTATATGAAGAGTGTTGGGCAATTCCAAACCATAAAGGTTGGTCTGTGAACACTTTTTATTGTTATTTTTTGTCAAATTCTACAAGTATAGGTTCTGTAGATGGTTCCATTGCGATAAGACCACTTTCGTTCCCAAATATACAAAATAATTAAAAGCTCCTCCATGGAGAGAGTGGAGCAATTCTAAACTATCAAAGTTTATAGGTTTACACATTTTTTGTTGGTTTATGTTCAAATTTACTAGTATAAGCTTCGTAGATTGTTTCGTTGCAAAAAGAGCAACTTTCTTTCTGAGATAGGCAAAATCGTTAAAAGCTACTCTATGGAGAGAATTGATCAATTCCGAATAATCAAAGTTGATAGGTGTACACTTTTTATTGTTGTTTTATCTCCAAATTGACTAGTATTCGCTTCTTAGATTGTTTCATTGTGAAAAGATCAACTTTTGTTCTCAATTGGACAAAACTGTTAACGACTCCTCTATTGAGAGAGTTCAACAATTTTTAACCATCAAAGCTGTTCGGTATACACTTTTTATTGTTATTTTTTGTCAAATTTTACGAGTATAGGCTCCGTACGTTGTTTGTTTTCGAAAGACCAACTTCCATTCCCAAATAGACAAAACCGTTAAAAGCTCCTCTATGGAGAGAGTTGGGCAATTCCAAACCATCAAGGTCCGTTGGTGTACACTTTTTACTATTGCTTTGTGTCCAAATGTACTAGTATTTTATTTGTTATAATTTTTTGTCAAAAGACCAACTTTGGTTCTCAATTAGACAAAACTCTTATAAGCTTCTATATGGAGTGAGTTAGGAAATTCTGAACCATCAAGGTTGGTCTGTGTACACTTTTTATTGTTATATATGTCAAAAAAATTTAGTATAGCATATGTAGATTGTTTCGTTGCCAAGAGACCAACTTTATTTCCCAAATGGACAATACCTTCAAAAGATCCTCCCCAGAGAGAGTTGAGCAATTTCAAACTATAAAATTTCATCGGTATGCACTTTTTATTGTTATTTTATTTCAAATTTTACGAGTATAGGCTCAGTAGATTATTTCGTTCCCAAATGAACAAAACCATGAAAAGCTCCTCCATGGACAAAGTTGACCAAATCTGAACCATCAAGTTGATAGATGTACACATTTTATTGTTGCTTTATGTCCAAATTTACTAGTATATGATTCGTAAATTGTTTCGTTGCCGAAAGACCAACTTCTGTTTTCAATTGGACAAAATCATTAAAAACTTCTTTATGGACACATTTGGTCAATTTTGAGTCATCAAAGTTGATCGGTGTACTATTTCTATTGTTATTTTATGAAAAAGATTATGAGTATAGGCTCTGTATATTGTTTCGTTGATAAAAGACCATCTTTCCATCCCCATCAGGCAAAATCGCTAAAAGCTCCTACGTGGAAAGAGTGAGCAACTATGAACCGTCAAGGTTGTTTGGAGTACACATTTTATTGTTATTTTTGTGAAATTTTATGAGTATAAGCTCCGTAGATAGTTTTGTTGCCGAAAGACCAACTTTCGTTCCCAAATGGACAAAACTGTTAAAAGCTCCTCCATGAAGCAAATTCAGTAATTTCAAACCGTGAAAGCTGATAGGTGTACAATTTTTATTGTTTCTTTATGTCCAAAGTTACCAGTAAACACTTCGTAGATTGTTTCGTTGTCAAAAGACAAACTTTCGATCTCAATAGGACAAAACCGTGAAAAGCACCTCTATCGAGAGAGTTGATAAATTTCAAACCATCCTGTTGGCCGGTGTACACTTTTTATTGTTATTTTATGTCAAATTTTATGAGTATAGGCTTTGTAGATTGTTTCGTTGCCAAAAGACCAACTTTCGTTCCCAAATGGACAAAACCGTTAAAACTCCTCCATAAAGAGAATTGGGTAATTCCGAACCATCAAAGTTGATAAGTGTGCACTTTTTATTATTATTTTTTTCCAAATTTAGCAGTATATGCTTCATAAATTGTTTCGTTGTCAATAAACGAACTTTCGATCTCAATTGGACAAAACCATTAGAAGCTACTCCATGGTGAGAGTTGAGCAACTTCGAACCATCCCTGTTGGCCGGTGTACACTTTTTATTGTTACTTTATGTCAAATTTTATGAATCTATGCTCAGTATATTGTCTCATTGATAAAAAACCAACTTTCATTTGCAATTGGGTAAAATCATTAAAAGCTCATACATGGAAAGAGTTGAGCAATTCTGAACCATGAAGGTTGGTCGGTGTACACTTTTTATTGTTATTTTATATCAAATTTTAGGAGAATATGCTTTGTAAATTTTTTCGTTATGAGGAGACCAACTTTCGTTTCCAAATCGAAAATACCATTAAAAGCTTCTCTATGGAGAGTGTTGGGAAATTCTGAACCAACAAGTTTTGTCGTTGAACACTTTTTACTGTTATTTTATGTCAAATTTTACAAGTATAGGTTCCCTAGATTGTTTCATTGCCATGAGACCAACTTCATTCCCAAATATACAAAACTGTTAAAAGTTCCTCCCTCGAGAGAGTTGAGCAATTTCGAACTGTCAAATTTAACTTGTGTGCTCTTTCTATTGTTATTATATGCCAATTTTTATGAGTATAAGCTCCAAAGATTGTTTCTTTGCCAACATAATAATTTTCATTCTCAAATGGGAAAAACCGTTAAAGCTCCTCCATGGAGAGTGTAGAGGAATTCTGAACCATCAAAATTGGTAGGTGTACACATTTTTTGTTGGTTTATGTCCAAATTCACTAGTATACACTTCATAGATTATTTTGTTGTCAAAAGATCAACTTTTTTTACCAAATAGGCAAAAACCGTTAAAAGCTCCTCTATGGAGAGAGTTGAGCAATTTCCAAACAATTAAAGTTGATAGATGTACATTTTTTATTTTTGCTTTATGTCCAAACTTACTAGTAGACGCTTGCTGAATTCCTTCGTTACCAAAATATCGACTTTTGTTCTCAATTGGACAAAACCGTTAAAAGCTCCTTTATGGAGAGATTTGGGCAATTCCAAACCATCAAGGTTCGTTGGTGTACACTTTTTATTGTTGTTTTATGTCCAAATTTACTAGTATTCGCTTCATAGATTATTTTATTGTCAAAAGACCAACTTTGGTTCCCAATTGAACAAAATTGTTATAACCTCCTCTATGGAGAGAGTTGAGCAATTCCGAATTATCAAGGTTGGTCGGTGTACACTTTTTAGGATTACTTTATGTCAAATTTTATGACTATAGGCTCTATGAATTGTTTCATTGGCAAGAGACAAACTTTCGTTCCTAAATGGACAATATCGTTAAAAGATCCACCTTGGAGAGAGGTTAACAATTTTAATCTATAAAATTTGATCGGTGTGCACATTTTATTCCTATTTTATGTCAAATTTTATGACTATAGGCTTCGTACATTGTTTCATTGATAAAATAGCAACTTTCGTTCTCAATTGGGCAAAATCATTCAAAGCTCCAACACGGGAAGAGTTGAGCAATTCTGAACAATCAAGATTGGTCGGTGTACACTTTTTATTGTTATTTTATGTCTAATTTTAAGAGTATAGTCTCCATAGATTGTTTCGTTGCCGAAATACCAACTTTTGTTCCCAAATGGACAAAACCATTAACAGCTCCTCCATGAAGAGAAATAAGTAATTCTGAACCATCAAAGTTGATAGGTGTGTAATTTTTATTGTTTTTTTAAGTCCAAATTTACCAGTACACGCTCCATAGATTGTTTTGTTGCCAAAAAACCAACTTTCGATCTCAATTAAACAAAACCATTAAAAGCTCCTCTATCGAGAGAGTTGAGCAATTTCGATCCATCAAATTTGATCGGTGTACACTTTTAATTGTTATTTTATGTCAAATTTTTGAAGTGTAGGCTCTGTAGATTATTTCGTTGCCAAAAGACCAACTTTCTTTCTCAATTGGAAAAAACCCTTAAAAGCTTCTTTATTGGGAGAGTAGGGCAATTTCGAATCATCAAAGTTGGTCGGTATACTATTTTTATTGTTATTTTATGAAAATTTTATGAGTATAAGATCCGTAGATTATTTCTTCATCAAAAGACCAACTTTTGATCCAAAATGGATAAAACTGTTAAAAGCTCCTCCATGAAGATATTTGACCAATTCTGAACCATCAAACTTGATAGATGTACACTTTTTATTGTTGATTTATTTCTAAGTTTACTAGTATACGCTTCATAGATTGTTTGGTTCGCAAATGACCAACTTTCGTTCTCAATTGGAAATAGGGTTAAAAGCTCATGTATCGAGATAGTTGAGCAATTTGGAATCATCGTAGTTGGTCGGTGTACATTTTTTATTGTCATTTTATGTCGAATTTTAAAAGTATAGGCTCTGTAGATTGTTTTGTTCCCAAAGGACCAACTTTCATTCCCAATTAGACAAAACCGTTAAAAGCTCCTTTATGGAGAGAGTTGGGCGATTCCGAATCATCAAGGTTATTCGGTGTACACTTTTTATTGTTGCTTTATGTCCAAATTTACTAGTATTCACTTCATCGAATGTTTTATTGTTTGTATTGTTTGTTTATGTTATTTGTGTGTCTTGCTTCTGCTACATCTCTGCGCCCTTAAGACATACCTTTTGGTATTAGAGCCAAACCCGCAAAGGGACTTGAGTGAGGTAAACAGGTTTGCTAGAGCATTTTAGACTATTAAGTAAGGTGTGCGTTAGGCCGTTGTGAACTCGCTATAATCAGTTTGTAAGAAAATCTACATAGAAAGTCATACGGTAGACTACAGATCTCTCTCTCATGGCCACTTTTAGTAGAAGCATGTCTAAACGGAATAGTGATGAGTCTGGTAGCTCAGTTGTGTCTCGTCCTAGGAAAAACACAGAAAAATTAGTTTTTGTTGATGTTGAAAATATTCTTAAGAAATGGACAATTCCTAAAATTGAACAATCTCAAGTTTATACAAAAGGATATTTTATGCTAATAGCATCTTATATCGTTAAAACGGTAGAGCAACCTAAGCATATCTTAGAATCCAAAGAGGTTATACCTTTGTTTCAACGCCATGAATACCATAGCTCCTAATGTCATAGGTATTTCAAAAAAAGGGATAGACTACTTTATTTCAAGTAGACTCTACCAATCCTAATCTAGCATTTCTAAAATCTATTCAATGGTCATACATATCTTTACCATCAAATTGCTTTTAGAAGAAGCATCAACATCTACATCTAAACTCATATAGCCCAGGAAAATGGAACAAATAATTGAGCACTCTAGTGGTGACGTAGAAGTATTCTTTTCCTCAAATAGGAAAGTCTCTTTGTTTTTATCCAATTTGAGCAAAAGAAAAACCACATATGAACCAACCAGGTTTAGTACATTTTCTATCCCAGATAGTGTCAAAGGGGTAGCTATGTCATCATATAATATTCCACATCTCATTTACAAAACCCCTTCAACACCAATAGAAGTAGGATCTGATGAATCTATTCAACCTGAGCCAACACCATTTGAGTTAGAATTCAACCCAGATCTTCCCAAATTGAATGTTGTACATGAACCTTTTACCCCTGGTTGTAAATTCCTTAGTAAAGAGCTTATAAGTCAGAAAACAAGCCCTTTTGAAAATGGTATGTTAAAACATATAACTCTGACAAATTAGATTTCTTTAGGAAGAAATTTTATGAAGAACATCAATTGATTGGTTACAATATGTCATCCAAGCAGTGATTTATGTTGTACCAAGAATGAGAAACCATTTCAATTATTACAAGCAAACAATTCGTAAAATGGAAAACCGTCTCAAGCGAAATTGTGGAATCTATTCACCCTCCTGGTAAGCACCTTCTTCATGAGGGAATTGAAGTTTTGCGCTTTGTCCTACCATCCAAAACTAAGAAAAATCTTGCCGAAGTTCAAAAACAAGGAAATTTTACAAATTTATTTCTAGAAACAATGTCTGAATAGTTAGGACGAATAGAAGAAAATTTTGAGACAACTGAAATAAAGCGTTCTACGGTGTAACCAATTGTCTCCTTCACTTCCTCTTCTAAACCTAAAGAAGAATCTGAGGTTAAACCTATTCTCATTAAGCCACCTCATCCTTTAAAAGGATAATATAAGTTAGGTGAAGACCCTTCTGAAGAATTTTTAATAAAGCTGATGAATAAAATGAAGGGACATAAGGTAGACAAATCATCCTTGTGACACCCCGACCTGAATTTTCGTGGGAATTTTAGAGAATTTTAGATTGACATATTCTAAGTGGAAATTAGGATAAAACTAGAATTGATGTATTGGAAAACGTAGATAGGGTAAAAGTGATTTTAACAAATTATAAAGGGAAAATAGAATATAAGAGCGCAAGCATCGTTCGAATCGCATTTAAAATGAATTTATTATTAATTTTGGAGTTCAAAAACAAGAATATAAGAATAAATATGATAGTGGCCACATTGTAAATATATACAGATATTTAGTGTAATTAAGATGAAAGAACAAGGGCATAAAAGTACAAGACTAATTAAAAAGGTTTAAAATATAAATATTTTTGAATGGGCACAGAACCCGAGAAATGCTAAAATGTAAAACAGAGAAACGGGAAAGGGGAACAGCGGACGGAGGAGGTTATTGGCGACTCCGGTGACGGTTGGCGATCGGGCTTCTATGCAAAGGACGAGAATGAAGAGGCGAACTCAGCCATGCTATTTTCAGATGGATTGGTTAATCAGAAGGACGTAAACGGAGGGAGGGAAGGGCGCGACCACCGTGAGCTTTAGGCTGTCGATCTGTCATTTTTTGGATGTTGTTCAGGTAATGAGAAACACCAATGAACTCGCCGTGATGATCACTTCTCGTTTGTGGCAGCGGTGACCGTCACCGCACCCCTTACCGACGTGACCCGTATCTGCTAGCTAACCGGGTCTGTTCAACCACGAACAAGGACAACCGGGTCGAGCTGACCCGGTTGGAGTTTAATTTGATTTATTAATAATTAATTAAGGATAAATAATTGTATTAAGTTAATTCTATTAGGTTAAATGTATTGTGTTAATTTTATTAAGTTAATAGTATTTGGTTAATGGTATCATGATAATAGTATGAAGTTAATAGTATTAATAACAAAAATTGATTAAAAGATAAAGATAATAATGAATAGGTTAAAGATAAGAAGATTAATAAATAATTGTGGATGTTCTATAGGTTTCAAGAATCAACCGATGTAATTGAATTATTAGTAATTAAGGAAGTACACCGCTATAAGTGATACTCACCTGTGTCACGGAATTGCATGTTGACTGATTGCTAATTTTACAATTTCTGTATGTGTATGCATATCTATAAGGTATGTGTGTGTATATATATATATGTGTGTGTATATGTTGTATGATTATTGTTATAATGAGATTGATATTGTTATAATAATAGTTCTATGGACTCTGTAGATTATAGACATCAACTTGATTGCGGTGATTTAAGCACGGGTTGATTGTGAACTGTCATGTGATGAAATGTGTATATATATATATATATATATATATTAATATAAGGTCGTACTGATTGTACTGATGATGATGAGTTATCCGTGAATGGTGAACTGTTAAGTGATGATTATTTAGATATATCAGTGAATGGTTGTATTGCATGAGACATAACATATCATGGCATACATGACACATGCATTTAAGGAAAAAGAAAGGAAAATGTTTTATGAACCGGGTACTACTGCTATAGGGAGGGTATATGGAAAGGTTAACGTTGAGGTTTATATGAAAGGGAAATGGTACCGAAAATGAAAATGGAAATATACTCTGACTGAAAGGTGTTCTTTGGTAGAATACTTAATATAAGGAAAATCCCGACCGGTTGCCTTGTAGCAGTTTACCTAGGTTAAGGGCCCGAGTACTGGAAAATGATTTAAATGGCTGATTGTTTTCTAAAGATGAGGATCACATGCATTCATGCATAAGTATTACTTGCTGAGCCTCGGCTCACTATGTTCCGTGCTGTAGGATTTGATTTATGTGATGATTATGCTGATTTAGCGATTGATGGCGATTGTGTGGATCCGTGAGAATGATGCTCATGTGACAAAGGCAGAGTCATACTGAATTTACTTTATTGCAACTTTTAGTTTAATTCAAGTTATTGGATTTTAGGTTTCGGATAGACTTGAGTAAAGTATGAAAATGTGTTATCATTATGTGGTTGATTTATTGATGTTTAAGTAGCATATTAATTAACTTAGGGTTGTATAAACTATATATTATAGGTAATGTGATAACCGTTAAGGTTTATTGGGGTAGCGTTCTGGCTTGTGGACCCAAAGAATTGGGTGCTTTGGATCGGGGCGTTACAGTTGGTATCAGAAGACAATGGTCCTTTAAATTAAATTAGTCCATAAAAATAAATAAATATAAATGTATGAATTTTTAAAAGAGTTACATCAGCATCCGAGATCGGCACGACCATCAACAAGTAAGTGTTTCATTATATATTATATTTGTTATTTGTATTCTTATGTTATTGATCAAAATGTACACAAATGCGTGTAAATATGTACAGATCGATGTCTTATGAATAAATTGTCGATAGTACCTTATAGTGATATACATGATGTCATTTTAGACTCGATACTTAATTTGGAGTATAAGGCGATATAAATCGTTAAAGTTATAGTTTTGCTAGTGTTGATGGAAATATTTCAGACAGTTTGAAGTGGACAAGTTTAGTAATTCTATATACGCTTGATATTGGGATATGTTTGTGTTTAAGAGAAACAGAGTTAGGGCCTGAATATAGCTAGTGGGATCACATAAACTACTTGAACTATTGATAAGATGGATAATATAACGTAGCTAGGATAAACTACTTGATATGCATAGCTCCACTAACAGTACAAACTCTGCTGTTTGGATTGTAGACGGTTTGGATAATTTGAAGTTAAGATAGAATGTAAGTGTATCATACAGATAGGTTGTTCAATAAAATTTGGAAGATATAGTAAGTATATATATGTATATCTATTGTGATAAGTTTTAACTAAGTTGATGGTTGTAGTTAGTATCATTATAACCACTAGTGAATAGTAAAAGACAAATTAGAAATCCAATGTTATAAGTAGGACATATGGAAAAAAAATTTACTTCGAGAGGTGATATATTAGTGTAGTTGACATGACTCCAAGGTTGATACGAAGAGTTAATTTAAATGTCTCATGATAGCATTGATTATATAAGTTGTTGGATAAGGAGTGTTCTTAATTGGCGGTGAGGATACCTGAAGACTGAAATTAAACAAAGACATGTTATTTAAAGGTTAAGGAAGGTAACAAGAGAAAAGATAATGAAACCATGAAAGTAAACCTATGAAAACTCATGGTAATTGAACAGTCAAAAGAAATTATTAAGGCTAGAACATGGAGGTTAATATCTACTTAGAGTATTAAAAGTGGAGGAATTTATCGCAAACGTGCAATAAAGAAAGTATATCTATAGTTCATACAAAGTAGTCATCGGTAGGTTGGACGGGCGACCAAAATCAAATGAGTTATGATAAAGGAAAATTCACGCCGATCCATAATATTGAATATTAAATTTCTCTAAACATAGATAAATTAAATGACGCTATAAAGGAATTTAAGGTAAAAAGAGACATTAGTAAAAGTACTTAATATCACTAGAATATATTGATGTTGTTATAGCAAGTAGAAAATGCCTAAATGGAGAATTTTAACTATTTTGGGTACAATACATGAGTCAAGGTTGTGGGTGATGATATTTTAACATAAATGACAAGTTAGTGCTTCAGGATATGAATTAATTAATTATTATACGAATCGTTGAAAATATATTTGTACTTGAATGCTTATATATATATATATATATATATATATATATATATATATATAAAGAGAGAGATAACGTTGATAATATATATTTTTATTGTGTATGTAAGTATACATGGGTGAACAATATTAAGATGATGGAGCACTGTAGTTCATCAGCAATGTATAGGGGACAACGTTTCAATAGATAATATGTTAGCATAGATGAAACGCAAGCGCCACATTATAGGTATTAATTAAATAATCATTAGGAGTTCATTGTGTTTATATACACATTGTAAAACTTAATTAGATAAACACGTAAAATTACTCAGGTGTCATATATGGGTGCCTATAATATATTAGTATATTCATGAATTGTGACGCCCTAATCCGGGCACGCCACGGGTGCCCTCCGGCACCGTCCTACGCCACTAGTGCGATCATCCGGCAGACCGGAAATCCAGCGGCATCTCCCCATATATCGGAGAGTCCTTGCCTGCATCACAAACACGCAGCATAAATTCAATCCATCACACTAGAAACCTAGCTAGGCCTCAGGCCTCAATCACATACAAACCTGATCCTAGGGGCCTCAGGCCATCCACTACCAGCATGCATAAACTGATAGTAATAAACACATCAACAAATTCATAATATCATATAACCATAAAATCAAACTCAGCATACTTCATGCATACACCCTCTGGTGCAAAATGGTTATAAGTATATCATGAATAACATCAATACATCGTAAACAAAATACATGCTAGAATACATCTTTAACACCCACATCCTACCCAGGGCCATCCATGTCACATCACGGTCTCATTGATCCGCTCCGCCGATACCAGTACCAGTATCTCCTGTGGGAAGGAACAAAAAGTAGAGAGTGAGCAAGAAGCTCAGTAGGGTTAAGAGTATAAAGAGTATAAAGGCCGAATCTGAACAATAGGTTATGCAACAATATGAAATCTACCACATGCACGTATACTCAACAATCACATAGAACATCAATCTGGGCAATCCCCTCAATGAGCAAACCTCATCGATACCATGGCTCGTTCCATGTAATATCAAACGTCAGCAAGCTCACAACATCAACTCATCAATATCATGGTCGCTATCCATGTAATATTGAATAGGAGCAAGCTCCCCAACATCAAACACTCTTGGATTACCCGGTTGCGTGAACCTATCACGCCCGCACCATTCCAGGAAAGGTCCCTCATTAACCATACCTCTAGTGCGTTATCCTACTTGGAGATCACATGACTCGGTGGTAACTCTCATCACCTCGTCATCCCTCCAAGTAGGTTTCAAGAATCCTAAGGATCTCCGAGTCCATACTCGGTCTCCAATGCAACTCTAATGCATTTATGCCATGACATGCCAAAAAGATATATATATATATATATGAACAACCTACATATTTATATACATAACTACCATGATGCATGAACGGAAATCACATCGTGCCCATAGATGATGGAACACACACAATCGGGTCATGCAACATCAAGAATTAACAATATTCCACAAGCAAGGTTTGTTTCCCCTTAGAAGCAATGAAGGCGGAAACACAAATAAAATGACCAATGAGGAATCGAAACGCTCTTTAAAATATTGAGAACAAACGATAGAAAGAATCGTTGGAAATCCACTACCTCGTTTTGAGCAATTCACCAAAAATCTCACAATTAGTGTTTTAAACCCCGTTTCACCAAACCTAACAATTTACACAATGTTGTACTCATTTAATCATCCAAACATCTCAATATATCATATCAATAATGAATTAAACAATCAATCAAGAGAAACTTACTTTCTCTCTCTAGAATTTCTTCTAAAATCCTCCAAAAATTCCACTTAGCTCAACTCAACATCAAACCACGAAATCAACCTACATATATGTTCCAAATCAACTTATAAACAACATATCTAAAGCATATAACTCAACTCTACAAGAATCTAGCAAATCTAGAAAAACCTAGAATTTCCAAAAACTAAGAAAAACTTACCAAATCACCCAAATCAAGCTTGAATCTTCCTTGCTTAGCTTCAATGATCACCAATCTACAATCTCCAAGCCAAAATCTAACCAAAAGCTCCTTCTATCTCTTCTTCTCTCTCACTTTCTCTCTCTAGTCGGGTTCCTCCAAGTGTGTTGTGGCTGGAATGTCTAACTCTGTTTCTTAAAAATTGATTTCCCGATAGCCGTCCGGACGCCCTAAGCATCCGTCTGGACGGATTGCTGTTCCCGTAACCCACTGCCCTCACCCTAGGCATATCCGTCCGGACGCCCAATTATCCGTCCGGACGGATTACTGTTCCCGTAACCCACTGCCCTCACTCTAGGCATATCCGTCCGGATGGATTACTCTTCACAGAACCCAGTTTTTCCTCAAAATTTATTTTCCGGCTCAGTCTAGGCTTTCATCTGATATATTATGGGCCTGAAACGAACATGTACACTAAAAGTTATGACCCATTTACCGAACCAAGCTCAAAACTATTTTTCCATGATTCCGTACTTCACGGATCATCCGTAATTCGACTCAAAACTAAATTTTTGGGTCGGGATTTCACATCCTCCCCACCTTAATAAAATTTAACTACACTCATACCTGAATCTTTGAACAACTCCGGGTACTTCTCCTTCATTCTGGATTCCAACTCCCAAGTTGCTTCTTCAACTCCATGATACATCCACATCACTTTTACTAATGGAATCACACTCGACCTCGTGACCTTGTTCTGTCGTTCTAGGATTTTTACCGGTTGAAGAGTGTAACTCCCATCTTCTTCAACTTCCAACGTAGTCCAATCTATCGCATGCGACGGATCCGGCTCATATTTCCGAAGCATTGATACATGGAATACATTGTGAACCTTCTCAGGCTTCGGTGGAAGTGCCAAACTGTACGCCACCGGTCCAACCGCCTCAAGAATCTCAAATGGCCCCACAAATATCGGTGCCAACTTCCCATGCTTACTATACCTTTGAATTCCACGTCTCGGACTAACCTTCAAGAAAACCTTATCGCCTACAGCGAACTTCAAAGGTCTCCTCCTCCGGTCAGCATAAGACTTCTGTCGGCTCTGCTTGGTGATCAACCGCCTTCGGATCTTATCAACTCTCTCTCGAGCTTCTTTGACCATCTCAATTCCTGAAACAACTTTCTCACCAACCTCTGCCCAACACAAAGGCGACCTACAAGGCCTCCCGTAGAGCGCCTCGTTAGGTGCCATTCCGATACTACTCTGGAAAGAGTTGTTATACACAAACTCTGTCAAATGTAAGTACCGATCCCAAGTTCCTCCAAAGTCAACTACACATGCCCGTAGCATATGTTCCAAAATCTGTATGGTTCTCTCACTCTGCCCATCACTCTGAGGATGATAAGCTTTAGAGAAATCCAACTTCGTTCCCAATGCCTCCTATAAACTACTCCAGAATCTACCTGTGAACCGCGGGTCTCGGTCCGACACAATAGATAATGGAATTCTGTGAAGTCTCACAATCTCCTTGACATACATAGTACTCAAGGTCTCCAACGAATCTGTCTTGTTCATGGGTAAGAAGTGTGCAGACTTGGTCAATATGTCCACTATCACCCAAACCGTATCATGACGTCTCTGAGTCATTGGCAACGCCGTCACAAAGTCCATCATGATCTTCTCCCATTTCCATTGTGCTACCAGTAAGGGTTGCAACAATCCAGCTGGTCTCTGATGCTCTGCCTTCACTTGTTGACAAGTAAGACACTTCATCACAAATCTAGCAACATCGGCATTGATGCCCCTCTACCGGAAACTCTGCTTCAAGTCTCGGTACATCTTCGTACCCCCCGAGATGCATGGCAAACCAAGAATGATGTGCTTGCTTTAGAATCTCTTGTCTCAACTCATCATCTTCGGGAACCACTAACATTCCCACATATCGTACTCCACCATCATTCCCTCTAACCCATCCAAGACTCTCATCAAACACATCGAATGTATGATCTCCATTTTGTGCATCTATAACCTTCTGAACCATCTTAGGTCTCGAAGTGATAGAACACAAATAGGTCTTTTCCTCTTAACTCTTCAACTCTAATCCAAACTCATTGATTGTCTCCACAATTTCCCACTCATGCATGAATAGGCTAGAAATCTTCTTCTTCCTACTCAACGCATCCGCGACTACATTTGGTTTACCGGGATGGTATTGCAAATCGAAGTCGAAGTCCTCCAAGTATTCCATCCACCTCCTTTGATGCAAATTCAATTCCCTTTGGGTGAATAGATACTTGATGCTCTTGTGATCCGAAAACACTTCAAATCTCTCTCCGTCAAGATAATACCTCCATTGCTTAAGTGCAAACACCACTGCCCCTAACTCCAAATCATGCACCGGATAATTCCTCTCATGTGTCTTGAGCAACCTTGAAACATACTCTATCACTCGGCCCCGTTGCATCAACACACAACCTAAACCGACTCCAGAAGCATCGCAATACACCTGGTAGCCTACATTTCTTTCCGGAACCACTAACACTGGAGGTGTTGTCAACCTCTTCTTCAACTCCTCAAATACGGCCTCACACTCGTCTGTCCACACAAACGGTGCGCCCTTCTTTGTAAGCTGCGTCATCGGCGAAGCAACTCTCGAAAAATCCTCAATAAATCTCCTGTAGTAACCCGCCAATCCTAGGAAACACAAGATTTCAGTCACATTCTTCGGTCTCTCCCAATTCAAAACTGACTCAACCTTGGAGTAGTCAACCGCTATGTCTTCTTGAGTGATCACATGGCCTAGGAACTTCACTTCCGTGGCCCAAAATTCACACTTACTCAATTTAGCATACAATTGATTCTCCCTCAACGTCTGTAACACTACCCTCAAGTGTTCCTCATGCTCTTCCTCCGTAGAAGAATAAAGCAATATGTCATCTATAAACACCACCACAAACTTATCCAAAAACGGTCTAAGAACCCTTTGCATTAGGTCCATGAATACCGCTGGGGCATTTGTCAACCCAAACGGCATCACAAGAAACTCATAATGCCCATAACTAGTTCTAAACGCTGTTTTCTGGATATCCTCATCCTTAATCCTCAACTGATGATAACCCGACCTCAAGTCAATTTTAGAGAAATGCCTAGCACCTCCCAATTGGTCAAACAAATCATTGATCCTAGGCAACAGATACTTATTCCTCACTGTAACCTTATTCAACTGCCTATAATCAATACACATCCTCAAACTTCCATTGTGACGCCCCGATCCGGGCACGCCACTGGTGCCCTCCGGTACCGTCCTAGGCTGCTAGTGCGATCATCTGGCAGACCGGAAATCCGGCGGCATCTCCCCGTATGTCGGAGAGTCCCCGCCTGCATCAGAAAATCCTTCATCACACTAGCAACCTAGCTAGGCCTCAGGCCTCAATCACATGCAATCCTGATCCTAAGGACCTCAGGCCATCCACTAACAGCATGCACAAACTGATAGTATAAACACATCATCGAATTCATAATATCATATAACCAAAAATCAACTCAGCATACATCATGCATACACCCTCTGGTGCCAAATGGTTATAAGATTATCATGAATAAACATCAATACATCATATATAAATACATGCTTAGAGTATCTCTCTAGCACCCACATCCTACCCAGGGCCATCCATGTCACATCCCGCTCTCACTGATCCGCTCCACTAGTACATGTACCTGTACCAGTATCACATGTGGGAAAGAATGAAAGTAGAGGGTGAGCAAGAAGCTCAGTAGGGTTATGAGTAACATGAGCATAAGGCTGAATCGGAAACAATAGGCTATGCAACAATATGAACCTACCACATGAACATAAACTCAACAATCACATAGAACATCAACCCGGGCAATCCCCTCAATGAGCAACCTCATCGATACCATGGCTCGTTCCATGTAATATCGAACGTGAGCAAGCTCACCAAATCAACTCATCAATATCATGGTCGCTAACCATGACTATTGAACAGGAGCAAGCTCCCCAACATCAAACGCTCTTGGATTACCCGGTTGCGTGACTTTACCACGCCAGCACCACTTCAGGCAAGTCCCTCATGAACCATACCTCTAGTGCATTATCCTACTTGGAGTTCATATGACTCAGTGGTAACTCTCATCACCTCGTCATCCCTCCAAGTAGCTTTCAAGAAACCTAAGGAGCCCCGAGTCGATACCCGGTTCCCCATGCAACTCTAATGCATTATCTCATGACATGCTGAATAGATATATATATGAACAATCTGCATATATATACATAACTACCATGATGCATGAACGGAAACCACATCGTGTCCATAGGAGATGGAACACACACATTCGGGTCATGCAACATCAAGAATCGACAAGAATAACAATTAGGGTTCGTTTCCCCTTAGGAGCAATTAAAGCGGAAACACAAATGGAACGACCAATGAGGAATCGAAACGCTCTTAAAATATCGAAAACGAACGATAGAAAGAATGGTTGGGATCCCCTACCTCGTGTCGAGCAATTTACCAAAAAAATATCCCCAAATTCCGTTCCTAGGGTTTCGGTTTGCCTAAACCTACAATGTGGCGAAACCGAACCCTTACATGCATCAATATATCAACCAAAACTCATATAAACATTAATTTGATCAATGAATTCGAATTTACTCACCTTCTCTCTCTAGAAATTTCTCCAAAATCTTTCAAACTCAACCCAAGCTCAACTCTACTCCAAATCACAAACCAATCTACATATACGTCCAAAATCAACCTAGGATTAACATATCTAAACCATAGGAATCAACTCTAAAAGAAACTAACAAGATCTACTCAAAACCCTAGAAATGGAAAAATGAAGAAACTTACCTCCAAGGCTTGAATCTTCCTTGACCTTTCCAAATCTCCAAAACTAAGCCCTAATCTCTAATAATCACCTCCAATACTCTTTTCTCTCTAGAATCGTCACCCTCTCTCTCTCTAGGATGAACCAAAACTCAGAAACCTCATAACTGGCTCGCGGAAGCCTTTTGAAGAAATCGGGCTGCGCCTAGGCGCCCTGGCCTCTACTTAAGGTCCTTCAGGCGCTGCCCTGGGCGCCATCCTGGGCGTGCAGGGCTTTCACGCCTAGGCGCCTCTGCGCCTACTCCAATTTTTGATCGCCCACTGGACTGGGCGCAGCGCCTAGGAGCCCTGGGGTGCGCCCAGTCCAGTACCTCATTTCCTGGACTCTCTTCTTGAATGCACTACTGCTGGATTAGGCGCCCCTGGGCGCACCATTGCACACGCCTAGGCGTGCTGCTCGGGCGCCTAGGCGCTCCAGCTTCTTCTGATGCTCTTCATTTCAGCCTCTCACTGGACTAGGCGCAGCGCTTAGGCGCCCCATGGTGCGCCTAGTCCAGTTTTCCCCTTTGTGAAAAACTTAAAATTACAAAAAAATTTGGGCCGGGGTTTCACATCCGTCTTTCTTCTTGACGAACAACACCGGTGTTCCCCACGGGGACACACTCGGTCTAATGAACCCCAAGTCTAGCAACTCCTCTAATTGAGAACTCAACTCCTTCAACTCTGCTGGAGCCATCCGATACGGCGGAATCGAAATTGGCTTGATGTTTGGATGCAACTCTATAGCAAAGTCAATCTTCTTCTTCGGAGGTAATCCCGACAACTCTTCTGGAAATACATCCATAAATTCTTCCACTACCCGAATCATAGTAGCCACATCTCTCTTAAGAGCCGAAGTCACCAAACTTGCTACCCTACAATCCTGATACGAAGGGTTATCCATGAAATGAGGGCATGGCATCCCCTTCGATCCTTGTAAATGAATCATCCCACCCTCTGGTACTCTAAGAGTGATCCTCCTTTGCCAAAAGTCAAGCACTCCTTGGTGCTTTATCAACCAATCAACCCCGAGTATCACATCGAAGTCTTTGAAATCTAACACACACATATCGGCTTGTAGAGATATTTCTCCAAACCGACACTCACATCTGAACACAACCCCCTCTAATATGGTAAAGTGTCCAAGTAAACTCATTCCGTCTCTGACCCATGGACATCCACCATTCATAGGCCAATCCACTCAAATAATAGAACACAAACTTCACCCGCTGCTCATGGGGTATCTCTAACGTGTCCATCCTCATGCTCAACTGATTGAACCACTCCTCCGCCCCCACACCCGTTCCATCTACAGAAAAGGTTGGAGGAGAAGTCCTTCTCAGTTGATCTACCTCATACATTCCCCTTCCAGTTCTCGGTACTGTAGCCACCTCAGTAGTAGCCTCGGGTACCCCTCCCTCAGTTCGAGTGTCGGTTGCACCTATTTCCTGTGCCATTGCTTGTGCTATAGTCTATGCTTTTGTCTGCACCATACTCATCATGAAGCTAGCAAGCCCCTTCATCGTCACCAGTTGCCCCCCTGTGGTAACAAGAGCAACAGGTCCTGCAGGTGGTGCCTGCTGATCATCACTCTCAGTCGGAAGTCCCTCATGAACTATCTCTTCCTCCCTCAACTCCGGATCCACATTCGGAACTGAATCCTCAGTGCCCTCTAGTGACACGCCCCACCCCAACACTACGGCCTCTACCTCGGCTCCTACCAACTCCCCGTCGGCCTCTGCCATGAGGTACCTCAGTCCCACTCTCAGACCTAATAGTTCTACGGGTATTCATCTACATGGCAAACAGACAATACCATTTAACGCACAACTCAACAGAGGATTTACTAGGGATAAGAAAACATACCGGATCAGCAGCCGTTGTGACATGGCCTGGATTACACTACCATATATTTAGGACCCAAACCCGATCCTATATATAAACCAAACCTTGCTCTGATACCAAATTGTGACGTCCCAATCCGACCACGCCACGGGTGCCCTCCGGCACCGTCCTAGGCCACTAGTGCGATCATCCGGCAGACCGGAAATTCGGCGGCATCTCCCCATATATCGGAGAGTCCCCAAATGCATTAGAAACACGCAGCATAAATTCAATCTATCACACTAGCAACCTAGCTAGGCCTCAGGCCTCAATCACATGCAAACCTGATCCTATGGACCTCAGGCCATCCACTACCAGCATGCACAAACTGATAGTAATAAACACATCAACAAATTCATAATATCATATAACCATAAAATCAAACTCAGCATACTTCATGCATACACCCTCTGGTGCCAAATGATTATAAGTATATCATGAATAACATCAATACATCGTAAACAAAATACGTGCTAGAATACATCTCTAACACCCACATCCTACCCAGGGCCATCCATGTCACATCACACCCTCACTGATCCGCTCCACTGATATCTGTACCAGTATCTCCTGTGGAAAGGAATAGAAAGTAGAGAGTGAGCAAGAAGCTCAGTAGGGTTAAAAGTATAAAGAGTATAAAGGCCGAATCCAAATAATAGGTTATGCAACAATATGAAATCTACCACATGCACGTATACTCAACAATCACATAGAACATCAATCCGGGCAATCCCCTCAATGAGCAAACCTCATCGATACCATGGCTCGTTCCATGTAATATCGAACGTGAGCATGCTCACAACATCAACTCATCAATATCATGGTCGCTATCCATGTAATATTGAATAGGAGCAAGCTCTCCAACATCAAACGCTCTTGGATTACCCGGTTGTGTGAACCTATCACGCCCGCACCATTCCAGGAAAGGTCCCTCATTAACCATACCTCTAGTGCGTTATCCTACTTGGAGATCACATGACTCGGTGGTAACTCTCATCACCTCGTCATCCCTCCAAGTAGGTTTCAAGAATCCTAAGGATCTCCGAGTCCATACTCGGACTCCAATGCAACTCTAATGCATTTATGCCATGACATGCCAAAAAGATATATATATGAACAAGCTACATATTTGTATACATAACTACCATGATGCATGAACGGAAATCACATCGTGCCCATAGATGATGGAACACACACAATCGGGTCATGCAACATCAAGAATTAACAATATTCCACAAGCAAGGTTCGTTTCCCCTTAGAGGCAATTAAGGCGGAAACACAAATAAAATGACCAATGAGGAATCGAAACGCTCTTTAAAATATTGAGAACAAACGATAGAAAGAATCGTTGGAAATCCCCTACCTCGTTTTGAGCAATTCACCAAAAATCTCAAAATTATTGTTTTAAACCCCGTTTCACCAAACCTAACAATTTACACAATGTTGTACTCATTTAATCATCCAAACATCTCAATATATCATATCAATAATGAATTAAACAATCAATCAAGAGAAACTTACTTTCTATCTCTAGAGTTTCTTCTAAAATCCTCCAAAAATTCCCCTTAGCTCAACTCAACATCAAACTACGAAATCAACCTACATATATGTTCCAAATCAACCTATAAACAACATATCTAAAGCATATAACTCAACTCGACAAGAATCTAGCAAATCTAGAAAAACCTTGAATTTCCAAAAACTAAGAAAAACTTACCAAATCACCCAAATCAAGCTTGAATCATCCTTGCTTAGCTTCAATGATCACCAATCTACAATCTCCAAGCCAAAATCTAACCAAAAGCTCCTTTTATCTCTTATTCTCTCTCACTTTCTCTCTCTAGTCGGGTTCCTCCAAGTGTGGTATGGCTGAAATGTCTAACTCTGTTTCTTAAAAACTGATTTCCCGATAGCCGTCCGGACGCCCTAGGCGTCCGTCCAGACGGATTGCTGTTCCCATAACCCACTGCCCTCACCCTAGGCATATCCATCCGGACGCCCAATTATCCGTCCGGACGGATTACTGTTCCCGTAACCCACTGCCCTCACTCTAGGCATATCCGTCCGGACAGATTACTCTTCGCAGAACCCAATTTTTCCTCAAATTTATTTTCCAGCTCGGTCTAAGCTTCCATTTGATATATTATGGGCCCGAAACGGACATGTACACTAAAAGTTATGACCCATTTACCAAACCAAGCTCAAAACTATTTTTCCATGATTCCGTACTTCACAGATCATCCGTAATTAGACTCAAAATTAAATTTTTGGGTCGGGATTTCACATGAATATTGGAAATAATCACATAAGTAGCAGCTAGTATATACTATATAGTAGTAATATTGAAATAATCAAACTATACGTAGAATATTTAATCGACAGTACGATAGGGATACCAGACGAATAGGGCACGACATGATTAGTTGAGGACGCAGTACAAATAAATATTGTAGACTTGATGAAGGTGATAGTAAGTGCGGATTTATACAAGCAATTGTATATGTGAAGGAATTAGGACTAATAAAATTGAATAACATTTTATTAATGTGACTAGGAATAAGTTTTTGCGGTGTTAGTAAAGAAATTCAGTATTTAATATGTTTATCTGGGTGTGGACATTAGCTTCACATTTCAAATAAAAGTAAAGTCATGATTGAGACTATATTAACTGATGTTTAACTATGATATTTATTGTAAACATTGATCCGTTGTTTTAGTTAATTAATTTTACTCAGGGATTTATAATTAGGTTGAAGTTATGGAAGTAGCTTTGTATTAGATGAATATTCTTCTATCTATGGTGGCTCAGCGGTAGGATGAGTATATAATGTAATGTGAGTCGAGCTTTGGTCTATAGGCCTAGGGGTTACAATAATTGTTTTACCGTACGTTATTCCTTGATATTGTCATACTGTGGTTCTAATTTTGTATATGTGAATGTAAATATGTGTAACTCGACGTTTTGTGAATAAATTGCTTGTACTATATGATAGGGATCTACACACACACACATAATATATATATATATATATATATATATATATAAAGTCATTGTAGATTCATGATACTTAATTCTGAATATAAAGTGATATTAAAGGGTTTAGGACTGATCTAAGGTATGTGGGAAAATAGTAAGAAATAAAGTAGGAAGAATCTAAGTGTTGGAGTATATAAGTTAATATTCAAGGTTTTATTATAATTGATAGAGTTGAGAAATCTTTTATCTATGAGTTGGAGGATATCTTTATGTATGGGTTGACGGTTTACTAAAATAATGATCAAGGTTGTGATAATAGTTAGAAGTTGGAATTTTGATGATTATCGGTGCAGGTAGAGTGACATGGTATTTAAGGATAAATCAAATGATTTATCTTAGCAATGTAAGGGAGATATGTGATGGTTTTATCATTGAAGCCATGGTAATGATGTATGTAGTATATAATAACACTCATATTATGTGCATGAAAGGTGGCACTCTCTTATGCTTGAAGGAATGTGGCCTTACGGTATAATAAATTTAATTTCAATGGAGTAATTGAGGTCTTATATAAGATCGATATGTTGATGGGATTTTTGTTGTGAAGTTGAAGATGGAGCTAGAAAGTAATTATTGAGGAACAAATTAAAGACTCAAGATACATGGCGCATTATGTTATATCAATATTGACACGATAAGTAGGGGATGCTTAGAAATAATAATAATAAATTATTAATTAAAATAGATAAATGAGCTAAAGTTCGATGAATAAGAAAATGTGATTGGATTTATTGAATGTTAGAATTTGGACGATCCAATTCACATAAGACAATAAGGTGGCAATAGAAGGAATATTTGATTGATACATAATAAATGGTTTTGGATTACTATGAAATGGAACAAGGATAGACTGTAAGGATATATAACAAAATGTTGGTAGAGATAATTATGGCATTTACAGTATTTCATACCCTGGTCTAGATAAAGTAAAACTGCAGTTGTATTAAATATATTTAGTTTAATGGAAGAAATGAGAGTTAGTAGTTCAACGATTACTTTTAGATAAATTTCGAGGACGAAATTTTCATAAGGAGGGGAGACTGTGACACCCTGACCTGAATTGTCGTGAGAATTTTAGAGAATTTTAGATTGACATATTCTAAGTGGAAATTAGGATAAAACTAGAATTGATGTAGTGGAAAACGTAGATAGGGTCAAAGTGATTTTAACAAATTATACAGGGAAAATAGAATTTAAGAGCGCAAGCATCATTCGAATCGGATTTAAAATGAATTTATTATTAATTTTGGAATTTAAATACAAAAATATAAGAATAAATATGATAGTGGCCAGATTGTAAATATATACAGATATTTAGTGTAATTAAGATGAAAGAACATGGGCATAACAGTACAAGATGACTCGCCCAAAATAGGTAAGTGGATTAACGCTTTCCCAAGTGTAGGTTTGTCAAAGTAATAATAGGAGTGAATCTCAAATCGTCTCACAAAGACTTTTGGTTTCGGCTTGGGTCTATGGATTATTAACCTAATTATTTAATTAAATATGGTATTCACAATGCTAAGTGTGGCAAAATGGCACTAACCCTTGGTTAGATTCGATTTTCCCTCTTGGGGTGATTGATTGAACTAAACCCTAATATACGAAATGAGAATTAAATACTAAACTACTGCAGAAAATCAAAATGAAAATAAGCACAACATAATAAAATGTAAAACATAACATAAAACGTTCAAGCACAAACTAAATCGGAATGGAAATATTCAAGTAGATTAAACTAGAACTATGAATCCAAATGCGATAATAAAATGAGGAAGAGGAGTTTAGAAATCAAATCCAATGTCGAATGTTGAGGTGAATCGGCCTTCCAATCTACAAATAGAAGTTGAGGGTAATCCAACTTAGGCTCTTCTCAAGCTCTACAAGGAGGAAGAACTTCTTCTTCTAGTTGGTTGGGTCTCCAAAACTCCTAGCAATCTTCAATAGACTTATTTTCGAACCCCAAGCAAGAATCAAAGATGAAGAACAAGGTAAGAGAACAAAAACCTTAGAGAATATGTATTTTCGGCCAAAATGAGTGTTGTGTCAAGAATGGGGTCTCCAGACCCATAAAACCCTCATACCTGTCTTAAAAGACCATCCTAACATATTACAAATAAGTACCATTGGTCAAATAAAGTAATTAGACAAGTTTGCCCTTCAAGAATTGAGTAAAAATCATAAAACCCGAAATTACTGGAAATGTTCAAGGCAGCATCTTGTTTTAATTCCACAGACTTCAATTCTCAATTTATTTATGCTTATGATCACTCGTTGGAAATATCTGGATGTCTACTTCAACTTTTTAGAAGAAAGTTTCTTCAAATTCGATCATTTGCAACTTCAAAAATTGACCCGAAAATTATTGCGCAGTGTCATCCGGACAGATATGCTTGAAAACAGCACTGTCCGTCTTTCTTCTTCAACCGTCCGAATGGTGAACAGTACCGTCCGGACATATATGCTTGAAAATCAATCTGTCCATCTTTCTTCTTGAACCGTCCGGACGGTTTCTGATAAGTGTCCGGACGGTTGACAGCAAAATCCAATTTTTCAGCTCCTTTGTGTGTTTTCTTCCATATTCAACCCCGATCAATCCGGAGCCTACAAAACCCATTCAAACAAGTCATAAATGACTGAAACGTACTTAAACAAGTGTCAAAACAATTTTTAGGTTGATAGAACAAAATTCGGCATATTAAAACTCAAATGCTTAAGAGATAGCATTTCCATAACTTCTAACCATTATGCCCAAAACTTGGATTTCATATCTCTAAGCTACCAAATCAACTTGAACCACTGGAAAACACTTAATATGACTATGTCAAAGTGTTGAATTATGCATTGGCTCATTAACATGGATTTCGACAACTCAAACATAAAATGTGGTTTTTAAGCATTGAAACACAACCTTTTGCTTTCAAAACTCCACAAAAATATGTAAAATACCATCCCAATCACAAGACTAATTAAAAAGGTTTATGGGCACAGAACCCGAGAAACCCTAAAATCTAAAACAGAGAAACGGGAACAGCGAACGGCGGACGAAGGAGGTTATTGGCGACTCCGGTGACGGTTGGCGATCGGGCTGCTATGCAAAGGACGAGAATGAACAGGCAAACTCAGCCATGCTATTTTCGGATGGATTGGTTGATCGGAAGGACGTAAACCGAGGGAGGGAAGGGCGCAACCACCGTGAGCTTTAGGCTGTCGATCTGTCATTTTTTCGATGTCGTTCAGGTAATGAGAACCACTGATGAAATCGCCATGATGATCTCTTCTCGTTTATGGCAACGGTGACCGTCACCGCGCCCCTTACCGGCGTGACCCGTATCTGCTAGGTAACCAGGCCTATTGACCCGCGACCAAGGACAACCAGGTCGATCTGACCCGGTTGGAGTTTAATTTGATTTATTAATAATTAATTAAGGATAAATAATTGTATTAAGTTAATTTTATTAGGTTAAATGTATTGTGTTAATTTTATTAAGTTAATAGTATGAGGTTAATGGTATCATGATAATAGTATGAAGTTAATAGTATTAATAACATAAATTGATTAAAAGATAAAGATAATAATGAATAGGTTAAAGATAAGAAGATTAATAAATAATTGTGGATGTTCTATGGGTTTCAGGAATCAACCGGTGTAATTGAGTTATTGGTAATTTCGGAAGTACACCACTGTAAGTGATACTCACCTGTGTCACGGAATTGCATGTTGACTGATTGCTAATTTTACAATTTTTGTATGTGTATGTATATGTATAAGGTATGTGTGTGTGTATATATATGTGTATATGCTGTATAATTAATTTGTTATAATGAGATTGATATTGTTATAATAATAGTTGTATGGACTCTGTAGATTATAGAAATCAACTCGATTGCGGTGATTTAAGTACGGGTTGATTGTGAACTGTCATGTAATGAAATGTGTATATATATATATATATATATTAATATAAGGTTGTGCTGATTGTACTGATGACGATGAGTTATCCGTGAATGGTGAACTGTTAAGTGATGACTATTTAGATATATCAGTTAATGGTTGTATTGCATGAGACATAACATATCATGGCATACATGACACATGCATTTAAGGAGAAAGAAAGGAAAATGTTTTATGAACCGGGTACTACTACTACAGGGAGGGTATATGGAAAGGTTAACGTTGAGGTTTATATGAAAGGGAAATGGTACCGAAAATGAAAATGGAAATATACTCTGACCGAAAGGTATTCTTTGGTAGAATACTTAATATAAGGAAAATCCTGACTGGTTGCCTTGTAGCAGTTTACCTAGGTTAAGGGCCCGAGTAATGGAAAATGATTTAAATGGCTGATTGTTTTCTAAAGATGAGGATCACATGCATTCATGCATAAGTATTACTTGCTGAGCCTCGGCTCACTGTGTTCCGTGATGCAGGATTTGATTTATGTGATGATTATGTTGATTTAGCGGTTGATGGCAATCGTGTGGATCCGTGAGAATGATGCTCATGTGATAGAGGCAGAGTCATACTGAATTTACTTTATTGCGACTTTTAGTTTAATTCAAGTTATTGGATTTTAGGTTTCGGATAGACTTGAGTAAAGTATGACAATGTGTTATCATTATGTGGTTGATTTATTGATGTTTAAGTAGCATATTAATTAACTTAGGGTTGTATAAACTATATACTATAGGTAATGTGACAACCGTTAAGGTTTATTGGGGTAGCGTTATGGCTTGTGGACCCAAAGAATTGGGTGCTTTGGGTCGAGGCGTTACAATCCTCCTCTAGGCCTTCTATAGCTGTTATTAAACAGGTTTCCTATCCTACAGATAATGATGATTCTGAATTGGATTATGATCCTGATGATTCAGAAAAGTTCCAAGAACAATTCGCAAATACTGAAGTTAAGGTTATGTTTACACCTAGCAATACAGGAAAAGCACCCACTAGGAATTATTATCCTAGATCAACTAAAGCTGACCTCTTATATGGGGAAAGCTATATTAATGTTGCTAATCAGTATAGTAGTAGAACTATTTATGAATGGAATATTCATGGTCAGTCTGATTATCAGATGTATTAGACTTTACAAAACATAATGATGTTTTCCACAGTCAGTAAAGCAAGCGGTAATACCGATTCTCAAATAGCCCATTTATTACTGTCGAATTTTCAGGACAACTCAAACGTTGGTGGGATAATTATCTCTATGAAAATCAAAGAACTAAAATTTTAGGTGCTATTAAAAGAGAAACTGGAGAACCAGATGCAATTTATACACCCGTTTGTACCATCATCAAATTTGGTCGGTGTACACTTTTTATTGCTGTTTTATGTCAAATTTTACGAGTACAGGCTCTTTAGATTATTTGGTTGCCAATAGACCAACTTTCGTCCTCAATTGGACAAAACCGTTAAGAGCTTCTTTATGGAGAGAGTTGGGCAATTTCGAACCATCAAGGTTGGTCGGTGTACAATTTTTATTTTTATTTTATGTCAAATTTTAGGAGTATATAGGTGTACACTTTCTATTGTTGCTTTATGTTCAAATTTACTAGTATACGTTTTGTAGATTGTTTCGTTGGCAAAAGATCAACTTTCATTCTCAATTGGACAAAATTGTTTAAAGCTCCTCTATGGAGAGAGCTGTATGGAGAGAGTTGGTCAATTTTGAATCATCAAAGTTGGTTAGTGTACTATTTCTATTGTTATTTTATGTCAAATTTTATGAGTAGAGTATTTGTAGATTGTTTCGTTGTCAAAAGACCAAGTTTTGATCTCAATTGGACAAACCCGTTAAAAGCTCCACTATCGAGAGAGTTGGGAAATTTCGAACCATTAATGCTGGTCGGTGTACACTTTTTATTGATATTTTATGTGAAATTTTATGAGTATAGACTTTGTAGATTGTTTCGTTGCCAAGAGTCCAACTTTCATTCTGAAATGGACAATACCTTTAAAATATCATCCTTGGAGAGATTTGAGAAATTTTAAACCATAAAATTTGATCGGTATGCACTTTTTATTGTTATTTTATTTCAATTTTTGCAAGAATAGGTTTCGTAGATTGGTTTGTTGCCAAAAGACCAACTTTCGTTCCTAAATGACTAAAACCGTTAAAAGCTCCTCCATGGACAGAGTTCAGCGAATCCGAAATATGAAAGTTGATAGGTGTACACTCTTTATTGTTGCATTATGTCCAAATTTATTAGTATACGCTTCGCAGATTATTTTGTTGCCAAAAGACAAGCTTTCGTTCTCAATTGGACAAAACCGTTAAAAGCTCGTCTATAGAGAGAATTGGGCAATTTTGAACCATCAAAGTTGGTCAGTGTACTATTTTTATTGTTATTTTATGAGTATAGGCACTGTATGTTGTTTCGTTGATAAAATACCAACTTTCGTTCCCAATTGGGCAAAATCGTTTAAAGATCCTGCATGGAAAGAGTTGAGCAATTATGAACCATCAAGGTTGGTTTGTATACACTTTTTATGTTAGAGTGAATGGAGTCAGAGATGTAATTTGGGGTGTCTGGCATGACATGTGCACGTATTGACTACTCAACTGGGTTGGATCGAATTTGGTTATTCTAGTTGTTATTTTCCTTTCAGGTATTATCATAACAATAAGTGTTGTGAGAGGTGATCATCATATCATGGCGTTAGTTATTTAGGCTTAGCGCAATTCCTTCTTATCATTTCATTATTGTAATTGAAAATTACTATATATGGCTTGCCTAGTTTCTATTTGGATTATCAAGAAAATATTATTCCTCAAACTTTGTTTAAAAGGTTGGCTTCCTCTGAAAGCTAAAGCTGTCAACATAGGTAAGTCATGCAACCCTGCAGTCTCGCCCTTATTTGTGGCACGGCCAGTTATGAGATCCCAAACTATTGCTTTGTAGATTGTTTCGTCGTCAAAAGATGAACATTAGATCTCAATTAGACAAAACCATTAAAAACTCCTCTATCAAAAGAGTTGTCAATTCCAAACCATCAAGATTGATCTTTGTACACTTTTTATTGTTATTTTACGTGAAATTTTATGAGTATAGGCTCTGTACATTATTTCGTTGCCAAGAGACCAACTTTCCTTCCCAAATGCACAATACCGTAAAAAGATCTGCCTTGGAAAGAGTTGAGCAATTTCAAACTATAAAATTTGATCGGTGTGCACTTTTAAATGTTATTTTATGTCAAATTTAAAGAGTATAGGCTCTGTAGATTATTTCGTTGCCAAATGACCAACTTTCGTTCCCAAATGACTAAAACTGTTAAAAGCTCCTCTATGGATAGAGTTGAACAAATTTGAACCATCAAAGTTGATAGGTGTACAATTTTTATTGTTGCATTATGTCCAAATTTACTAGTCTACACTTTGTAGATTGTTTTCTTGCCAAAAGACCAACTTTCGTTCACAATTGGACAAAACCGTTAAATGCTCCTCTATGAAGAGAGTTGCAATTTCGAACCATCAAAGTTGGTCGATGACTATTTTTATCGTTATTTTATGTCAAATTTTATGATTATAGGCTCCGTATATTGTTTCGTTTATAAAAGACCAACTTTCATTCCCAATTCGGCAAAATCGTTTAAAGCACCTACATCGAAAGAGTTGAGCAATTCTGAACCATCGAGGTTGGTCTATGCTATTTCTATTGTTATTTTCTATGAAATTTTATGAGTATAGGCTCTGTATATTGTTTCGTTGATAAAAGACCAACTTTCATTCCGAAATGGGCAAAATCATTAAAAGCTCCAGTATGGACAGAGTTGAGCAATACCAAACCAAAGATGTTGGTTGGTGTACATCTTTATTGTTATAAAACTTGATCGGTGTACACTTGTTATTGTTATTTTATGTCAAATTTTTCTAGTATAGGCTCCTTAGATTGTTTCATTGACAAAAGACCAACTTTCGTTCCCAAATGAACAAAATCATTAAAATCTTCTCTGACAGAGATGGTGATGGGCTTCATCAACCCCATGATGACGCTCTCGTCATTGAGGCAATTATAGCAAATTACACGGTAAAGAAAATACTCGTCGATAATGGGAGTGCTGCCGACGTCCTCTTCTACCATGCATACGAACAGATGAACCTCCCCAAGGAGAGTTTGAAGAAGTTCACGTCTCCATTGTATGGCTTTACGGGAGAGCAAGTCATTCCAACGGGAATGGTCACTTTGCCCATAACCTTGGGAACGCATCCGAGAACAAAGGTGTTCATGGTTGAATTCTTGGTGGTAAATGTTAAAACCCCGTACAATGCCCTCATTGGTCGACCGTTGCATCATCAAGCACGGGCTGTGGTTTCAACATACCATCTCAAGATGAAATTTCCTACTCGTGAAGGGATTGGCGAGGTTAAAGGCGACCAAAAGCTTGCTCGTCAAATGTACCACAATGATCTGAAAGATAAGAAGAAGCCAGTTTCCACCCTGGAGTTGTTGGATGTCAAGGACACTATCACGCCAAAACCTACAGCTGCCGAGAAGTTTATTCCTATCATGGTTGAAGAGGGTTCAGAAAGGAAAATCTATCATGGATCCGAGCTTACTACAGACTTAAGGGAAAGCATAATACGCCTACTTTTTCAAAATATCGAAATGTTTGCATGGAACGCAGATGAGATGCCCGGCATATCTGGAGATGTCATTACCCACCGTCTCAGTATAAAGCCAGGTAGCCGACCAGTGAAGCAGAAGAAAAGAAATTTTGCCTTAGACAGGCAAGAAGCCATTAGATCCGAGGTGGGAAAACTTCTTGATGCTGGGTTCATACGTGAAGTACAATACCCTGAGTGGCTTGCCAATGTGGTGATGGTAGCAAAATCTAATGGCAAGTGGCGCATGTGCGTAGACTTTACTGATCTAAACAAAGCCTGTCCTAAGGATAGCTACCCCTTGCCCAAAATTGATCAGTTGGTGGATGCAACCTCGGGAAAAGGGCTTCTCAGCTTTCTCGACGCTTACTCAGGATATCATCAAATTCAAATGGATAAAGATGACGAGGAGCATACTTCATTTGTCACTCCCGAAGGTACCTACTGCTACCAGGTGATGCCTTTTGGGTTGAAAAACGTTGGAGCCACATACCAATGACTGGTTAATAAAATATTTGCACCACTGCTCGGGAACACGGTGGAAGATTACGTAGACAACATTGTGGTAAAAAGTAAAGACGAGAAGGATCATCCTGCTGACTTAAAAAATGTCTTCGACATTCTAAACAAGTACGGCATGAAGTTAAATCCGGAAAAGTGCGCTTTCGGAGTCTCCTCGGGTAAATTCCTCGGCTTCCTCATATCAAGACGAGGAATCGAGGTTAATCCGAAAAAGGTGGATGCTATAATTAACATGCAGGCTCCGAAAAGCAAAAAGGAAGTGCAACAGCTAATTGGACGAACAGCAACTCTATGTCACTTCCTTGCTCGATCAGGAGATAGATGTAAACACTTTTTTAACGCTCTCGAAAAGACCAACGATTTCCAATGGACCGAGGAATGCCAGAGATCATTCGAGGAATTGAAATCTTACCTCAGTCAACCACCATTGCTCTCCTCGCCCATCAATGGGGAGCCACTGTTTCTATATCTAGCCGTCACCGACCATGCTGTCAGTGCCGTACTTATACGAGAAGAAGAGAGGGTACAGAAGCCGTTATATTACACCAGCAAGGTTTTGGCAGGTGCGGAAACTAGATACAGCTGAGCTGAGAAATTGGCTTTCGCGCTGGTAACCGCCGCGAGAAAGTTAAGACCGTATTTTCAGGCCCGTACGGTCATAATCTTGACCGACTAACCGTTAAAAGACATATTGCAGAAGCCAGATACCTCTGGCAGATTGATAAAATGGTCCGTCAAGCTTAGTGAGTTCGACATTCACTTCGAACCTCGTAAAGCCATTAAGGGGCAAGCACTAGCAGACTTTGTCACTGAATGTCAACCCTCACTCGAAGATGAAGATATAAGACCATGGGAGCTATTTGTTGATGGGTCTTCGAATCAGGAAGGAAGTGGAGCTGGAATCCTACTTCTCGGACCGGGGGGTATTCGTACCGAACATGCTCTTCGGTTCTTGTTCAAAGCCTCAAACAACGAGGCAGAATATGAAGCCCTCATTGCAGGTCTCAAGTTGGCAATAGAGCTGGAAATAAAGTACTTGATAGTCAACAGTGATTCACAACTCGTAACCGAGCAGGTGAAAGGAGAATATGTGGCGAAAGGTTCTAACATGATTCGATATCTCGCCAAGGCTAAAGAACTGATGGGCAAAATATTAAAAGTTGAGATAAGAAGAGTACCTCGAGAGGAAAATCAACAGGCAGATGTGCTGGCTCGTTTAGCCTCGGTTACAGATCAGGAGGAAGCGACCTCGGTAAGAATTGAGATCCTAGCAAAACCCAGCATAGCGGTCAAAGCCATTACGGAGGTTAATTCAGGGCAGTCTTGGATGGACCCTATAAAGGCTTTCCTTGATGAGGGAAAGTTTCCAGAGGACAAAAATGAGGCAAGGAGTCTCCGAGCAAGAAGCGTGAAATACTCTATTATACAAGGTAATCTATACAGAAGATCTTACACTCTTCTGTATCTTAAATGTCTTACTCCACGAGAATCCGATTACGCTCTCCGAGAAGTCAATGAAGGGATATGTGGCAGTCATGCGGGTGCGAGGACTCTTGCCAATAAAGTCTTGCGGTGCGGATATTATTGACCGACCATTAAAAAGGACGCCGAAGAATATGTTAGAAAATGTGACAAGTGCCAACGTCACGCTAACACGCCACACTTACCTCCTGCTGAACTCAAAAGTATCCAAAATCCCTGCCCATTTGCACAATAAGGGCTCGACTTATTGGGACCTTTTCCTCAGGAAACAGGGCAGAGGAAATTCCTCATTGTGGCAGTGGATTACTTCACTAAATGGTTAGAGGCTGAACCGCTAGCAACCATTACCGACCATAAAGTCAAAGATTTCATCTGGAAGATGATTATATGTCGATATGGTATACCTCGGGTGATCATTACCGATAACGGAAGACAGTTCGTCAGCAATTCAATTCGAGAGTTTTTTAAAGATCTTGGAATTACTCTTAGGATTACTGTTGTTGCTCACCCACAGGCTAATGGACAAGTAGAGGTCACAAACCGAATAATCTTGCAGGGTTTAAAAGCTCGGCTAGATCAAGCAAAGGGACAGTGGACCGAACAGCTGCACAGCGTCTTGTGGGCCTATAGAACAACGCCAAGGACCTCAACTAGGGAAACTCCTTTCTCACTTACATATGGAACGGAAGCAGTTATTCCCATCAAAATTGGCGTTTCTAATCCTCGGGTTGAGGGGTATGTTGAGGACGAGAACAATGACTTACTCCTTAACAACCTTGATTTACTTGAGGAAATGCGGGAAGAAGCTCGGATACGAACAGCGGCCTACAAGCAGAGAACTGCCAGGTACTTCAACAAACGAGTTCGGACAAGGAAATTCTTGGAAGGAGACTGGGTTCTGAGGAAGGCTTCAGCAGCAGGAAAACATCCTGGCAAGCTCGGTGAAACATGGGAAGGACCATACCGAGTTATTAAAGCCATGCTTGATGGAACTTATAGGATCGAGAATCCCGAGAAACCAAAGGAAATGAGGCCTTGGAATGTAGAAAATCTCTGCAGATATTATGTTTAAGTTTGTTTTTCCTTTCCAGTAGTAGTTCAGTTTTAATTATTTGTATCTAGCAATACAATACCTAGGACTGCTCTTACCTAAATAAAGTTGGCATGTTTACGCCAAAAACATTCTTGCTTCTAGCTTATCTCGGCGTTAGACTCGAGAAATCACTCTGCATTACAGCTAAGGTTCCTAGGCTACAATGCCCGGATGGCCCTTTATGCTCTAAATCACAGCCAGACCTTCGTCGGCTACGATGACCGAGCAAACTAATACATTACAACTTTAAAACAATAAAGTTACAATGAGTTTCTCGGATAACTGTTACAACCCCTTGTGGGGGTTCCAATAGTTAAGTTAACAACTTCTATGGTCCTAAGTCGCAATACTACTGTCGACTATCCGAAAAGAAAGATTGTGATTGTTACAGTAAGGGGTTTTTACTACAACAATCTTAACATAGAATGATTAAAAGTCATTAAATAAAGTTCCCCAAACCTTACAAAAGGTCCCGAACCTTACAAAAAGAGAGACAAAAATATAAACATAAAAAAGAGAAAATGATGATTAAGCAGACTTCTGGGGAGATTGGCGAGGAGAGGGCTGATTTTCAGCTTCATTAGTCTTCTCGGCGACATGTTCAGCAGGTGCAGGATCAGTTGCACGGACGTTGGTAGACATATCACCTTCAATATCGACATAGGCATCAATGTCTTCGTCTTCAATATCATCTTCTATGTCCTGCAAATCTTCAAATTGCCGATATGCATCCTGTTGATCCACATCTACATCGTCCTTCCTAGCCAGAGCGGGGCAAATCTCGTCCAACACGCCCGAGCTCTGGCCACTCTATACGAGGCATCGCCGAGCAGACTTAAGGGCCGCTTGATAATAGAAGAAGCCCTCTCTCTGAAGAAGGAATTCAAAATCCTTGGACTCCTTGAACTCTCTGAAGCCCACCTTGCGGCCCTCCTCGAATGACCGGGCACTGTCAGACTCAGCAGCGACCTTCAACCGTTGGATCTCCTCCTGTGCCCCAGAAAGCTGATCAGTAACCGTCTTCTCGGCCTTCTTGGTGTCCTCCAGATCCTGACGGCAAAGCAGCAAAGCTTTCTCGGTGCGATCTAGAGCTCCCTTGATAAGGAACATGTCCCTATCATGGCTTGAAAGCCGGGAAGTCATATCCTTAACATCGAGGGATAGTCCCCCGAAGAGAGAAGTCAGCTGCAACAAAAAAGGGCTTGTTGGATCACTTTAAACTAAACCTCAAACCAAGATAAAGAAGCATGCGAATCCAACAGCAAAATTACAAACCTCGGCGAGCTTCGTCGCCCCCCCGTAGATCTTTTCCTCGGTCGACAGCTCCAAGATTCGTTTCCTGTCAGACGGAAGGGCAAACTTCTCCATCATTTCCAACGCTACCCGAGAGTTGGTGACACTCTCGGATACCTGAACATCCCATTGAGGGACATGGGTATCAGTCACTATCATGGGAGAATGAGCTCGGGGAGGAGAAGCTACCCGACGATAGCCCGGTGTCGGCACCGAAGGGGGAGGACCAAGAGGCACACCCCCTTTACCCTTCCCATGTGGGAGGGCAGGCTTCTTCGGCCTTCTGGATATTTCATCAGCAGCCTCTTTGCCTTTCCTCTTCTTGAGGAGGCCGGTTTTCTTTTGCAGATTGGCGTATGCCTGAAGAGCCGACATATCTGCAAACGTAACAAGGAAAAGAAGTTATAATTTGACAAGGTAGGGAGGAAAAGTAGAGACTACAAGTATAACACCACCTCGCTGAGCTTGCTCGGACTGAGCTGCTCTGGTGAAGTCTTCCGCAGAACAAACAAAAACATTGCTTGTTGGGGAAAAAATCTCCCTAAGAGAGATGTACCAGCTTAGTTCCTCCGTTGATAGCTCGGGAAGATTACGAAATTTATTATATTTAGGGGGCATCCAGGTGGTCGGAAAGGGAAAGAGTTCGTCCTCGGCTAGAGGACTGCTAACAAATATATACATTTGCTTCCATTCATGGTTGGAGGATGAATATTTTGGGGCACACAGTCCCTTCTTAAATTTAAAATAGCAAAGACCGGGATTGGCTGGCAATTTGCACAGGGAGACAAGCTGCTGAAAAACATTGGAAGAGAAGGGAATTTTTCTCTCGGCACAATAGAACATGATAGTACCGAGGAACGTCACGGCATTCGGAGCAAGGCAGGCCGTACAAATACTAAAACGAGAGAACAAAGAACCAATTGCAGGAGGGATAGGAATCCTCGCCCCATAGCTTAGAGCAGTAACAGAAATGGCGAATTCCCCATGTCTGGGATTAAAAACAGAGGAGCCAGAAGGAACAGGCCAACAGGGATAGCGAATTTTGTACAAAATCCTAATATTCTCTACCTCGGGAGAGGAATACCGACAAAACAAGTTAGTCGGTGCCCGAGAACCATCTCCAACGGCCCGGGCATAATCCCTTTGTGCCTCGAAGCCTGGCGGAGCCCCCTTGGGTAGCTCTGACCGGGGAATTTTACATACCCTCCTAGGAGGTGTGCTATGTCTAGAGGACTCGTCTGAACGATGCTCCTCGGACTCATCTAAAGCTCGAAGGGAATCATTGGAAATTGTATTAGAAGAAGACATTGCTCGTACCTTAAGAGACGAAGAAAGCGGAAAGATCGAAGACGAGGACAGTGGTAAAGATTGCACCTCGAGTCTATATCTCGGGGCTCTCAAAAATTTTCAAAGGCGTGAAAGTGACAGGAATGTTCTTACTATTTATAGTGGACGACCTTCTTGGTCAACGACCCTGATCAAGAGACCTTTCACCTCCTTATATCTCAGCCATTATGCTATCTTTAAATCTGGACCTTTATCTTCGTCAGATCGCATCTCAACCATTAAAAGACACACCAAAAGCGTAATTCAGAAAACAGTTATGCGTCATTATTACATTGCTCTGCTCGAGGTGACGGCTGTGTCAGACCTATCATTGGTCATCATGGTCGACCAATTACAGGTCTGGGGGGCATATGATAACATCATAAAAGGTCCACCATTTAAGTTACGACACGTGGCAGATTATGTCTCCTATATACGTTGCTCGGTATACTCCGACCTATATACGCTGCTCGATATTCTCCGAGCAGTGTCGCTAGTCGACTTTGAGAAGGAGACGATCTCCTTATCTGACAGGGATTATGTCTCCTATTACTACAAGGACTATGCAAAGGAAGTGGATTCCCAATAGAAGAAGGACTCTCCTCATCCTTATAAAAAGGCCCCCTCACCAGGTAAAAACTTAACTTTTGATTAGTGACTTGACTCACAGCTTTAGAGCACCGACCTACGTGTTCTTAATGCTCGATTGTTTCTCATCTGACTTAAGCGTCGGAGCGCCAACGCCAGAGAACAACAATCTCTGGCTTGGCCCCTAGCTTACGTGTGCTTATCTCAGCAGGCTACATCGCGAGCCGAGGAAGTGGAATACCGAGAAGACCTAGTTCCGAACGTACTGATACGTGGCAGACCGGTTTTGTACGTCATCACATTTTTTTTTTAATTTACTTGATATGACACCATCAATACCTCATAACTAACACGAAAGCATCAAATGAAAAAGCTCAAAATCTAGGCCTACCACATCAGGTTAGTTTTCTTGCCTAAGGCTACACATGACTACTTTAATTTAATTTCACTACAAGAAAAATAGGAATAGATGATAGAGCATTTATGATAGAAATCAGTTGTATCATAAAACAATGATAGATTTGTGATAGAAAAATGATCTATCAGACAATTAATGATAGATGTGTGATGGAATTTTTGTCTATCGTGAATAGATGATAGTTTTGTGATAGAACTTTTGTCTATCATAAATAGTTGATAGTCTTGTGATATATTTGTGACAGAACTTTTATCTATCAACAAACTATGATATATTTGTGATAGAAATAATATCAATCACATATTTTCTGATATAATTTTATTATTAAACAAAATGAATAAAAACGGTACGTTTTACATTTTTTTTAAAAAAATGAAGACTGATCTACAAAACGGTGGCTCTGGTACATCTTCTTTGTTGGTGTATGCTCTAGGAGCCAATCATGGGATGATTGTATTAGCATACATTTATTATGTTATATTGAGGTACTTTATTTGTTATGAATTATTTATCTGCACTATATAAATGATTATGATAAATATCCCTAGAATAGTTGGTTCGATGCTATGAGACTTCAAGTGTGTGACTTGAACGTGAGATCATCATAGATGTATATAGAACACTATTCCTAAACGTCCCTAGTCGAGTATTATTGTTAAATGGGATAACATTAATACGTTGAGACTAGTATGTAGGTTGATTGATGACTAAATCTTGCGAGTCATGGATATGAGATATCAAATCAATACATAGGTACTTGTTAGAGAACGGGAAGTACTGGACAGACCCAACATGAGAATACTGCATGGATTGTTATATGAATGTCATAAGCTATTCTCATAGTGTCAATGATATATGTTTTCCTTTAACCTGAAATCACTACGGTTCCCAACATGAGGAGTTATATACTTTGATACTGTCTAACGTTACTTGTAAAAAGGTTGGCTATAAAGTCAGTGATTGGGTATATCACGAATCATGTGGAGGGATGTGAGTGACCTAGATAGTTTTTGTCCCTTCTATATAACAGGAGTAATATCCGTGGGCCCCTTGATTGAGTGAGACTTAGAAATGCATGGCCGTGCTCAAATGAATCAATATGTGATATTGATTTCGTTTGTTTTTTTATAGTCTACTCGAAATCAAGAAATATATAGATTAACATATACGAGGATGACACATTCCATGCCTCGATGTTAATCAAGATATTAAGGACAAAGGGACTATATATAAATTGGTCACAAATTAAGGTTATGTCGAATCATTGACATTCTCGTTATTTGGGTAACAATGATGTGTTGTTAGATACCTCTCATTGTTTGTGATGCTAGAATATGATTTTAGTTTCACTGCTAACATAACGAGAACCTATAGGGTCACACACATAGAATAAGTCAAAGATTATGTTATTTAAGAATAACATATTACGTTTGGGCTTAGGGCTTTATGTAAGGTCCATTACCGGTTTAATTAATAAGATTAATTGAACATGGTCAAGAGCCCGAAAACGTGGGCTTTCTTTCTTCAAGGAGATTTGGGCCTTTTCGGTTTTACTTGACTCACGAAATATCTAGGGTTAGAGAAACCCTAGGAAATAATACAACCTTTTGTGTGTGCCGCACTTCTTGGTGAGTTGAGAGAAAAACCGATTGGGAGCTTCTTCTCCTAGTTACTAGCAGAACGTGAAAGAGGTGATCTTTGGCTTGTTCGTGTGGATACCTAGAGGCGTGCTGTTCGGTTGGATAGCGCGGATTGATTCGTATCATTCAAGCCAAGCAATCGGTCGTTTTCTGCACTTCAAGAGGTAACTTCTAATCACCGATTTATGCCCTTTCACATGGATTCTCTGGAGGGTTTCAATAAAATTTTAAACTTCCGCTGTGTATGAGATATTGAAACCCAGCATTCTTGCCTTCTTTCGTGAACTGGTACGTCTTCTTCTCTTGTCTATTCATTTCAAATAGGCACATGATACCAAATTCCTTTGCCTCGTCCAAACAGGCTCGCTAGGGCCGGGTTTGTACAACTGAAATCGGGTTGCTCTAACAATGTAAGGTATGTCGTGTATGTTCATAGGCATTAGGGTTTTGTATTGGTGAAGACGTGTTTGTTGAGAGCATATACATGTTAATTTATGTTTGTTTTGGTGTTTTTTATAGCTTGCTAAGCCATTGCAATTAGACATCTGAAGCTGAAAATTGATTTCATTTCTCAGTCACTTACACACTTCTTCAGCTATTCGTTGTTTTTTGTGATTTGTTGAATAATTATGTTGCTCTGTGATTTGTAAAACTTCTGTGTTTCTTTGAGAAAGGCTGGCTATGAAGCTTATAAGTACTACATTTTTTCCTTCTATACCCTGAATTAACAGCACACTTGATTTTTCCTGTCATGGTTAGTCGCCTTTAGAGATGGCAAATGTGTCCGTATCCGTGGATTTCCGATCCGATCTGATCCGGTCAAACAGTAGAAAAATCCGTTGACTGGATAATGGATTTGGATATGGATAAAATCCGAATTTTTGGAAGGATATGGATTGGATATGGATTTAGGCATATCCAATCCGAAATCCATATCCGATCCGACCCGAACGTGCGGATATCCGATCCGATCCGATTCTACCCGACACACACAAATATATATATGTATATAGTTTATATGCAATTATGTAATTGACAATTAATATCATTAATATATTTATGTACATTATAATTGTCAACATATGTTTTTTTTAATATGAATTAATTGTAATTTTTAATAACACTATGTAATGTGATATGTTCTCATACTACTAATTCAATTATTCAATTTAATAATATTTGTAAAACTCTAATTAGTAAAGTTAGTAATTAATATTAAAAAGTAAAAACACAATAATTTAAACCTCAACATTGTAATTTGTAAACTCTAAACCTAACAATAACATTAAAAACTACAAATCTAGTCGTAATTGTAATTTGTAAACCCTAACGTAACATGCTAACACTGCAAACCCTAACCCCTCAACACCGTAAACTCTAACCTATAACACCACAAATCGTAAGTCCCTAACTCTAACCTAACACCACAAACTATAATCCATAATATTGTAAACTTTAATTCTAACACTGAAAATCCTAATCAGACATCACAAACCCCAACCCTAGCACTGTAAAGTGTAAATCTTGATCTAACACCACAAATTATAATCTGTAATACTGGAAATTTTAACTAAAACACTCACAACACTAATCAAACACCATAAATCGTAACCCTGTTGTTTTTTATAATTGTAGGATCCGAGATTACATGTGACAAATGATTGAAGATGATATTCATTTTGAATTTCTCAGCTGATGCAAACATTTTGATTTGTAATATTTTATATAATTAAGAGTTTAGACTTTGATTAGATTCATGAATCATGAAATTTTAATTATTGTCAGAGATTAGCAAAATATGGTCGAATGGATAAATTCGAAATCTGTGGAGAAAATCCGAAATCCGATGGATAGGATATGGATTTAGATTTTTTTTTATCCGTAGTATATGGATATGGATATGGCTACATAATTTTTATTTAGGATCGGATATGGATTTTGAGAAATCTAATCCAAATCCGATTCGATGCCATCCCTAGTCGCCTTTTAAGAAAAGGAAAGATAATGGTTTAATTTCCTGCAAACTCATCCTCAGTTCTTTGTTTATGATTGGGTTTTGCGTGGAATGTAAGGGTTCGTATTAGGAATGTGCCCTGTTGGGAACAAAAGAAGTGTGAGAGAAATTTTGATCCTTTCTTTTGTTGAGCTATTCTGGCTTTCTCATTGCCTAACGCAAATTTAAGTTTGATTCTAAGTAGCTTATGGCTCTAACATTCTTGTAATCTTTTGTCTAATTTCCATTTGGCAAAGATATTTTGTTTACTATTTTTTTTCTTTCTATAAGTAATTACATTACAATTTCCATAATGCTCTTTAAGCTTCATGTCCTTCTAGACAGGACTCAAATCTTTCCCTCTGTAATAAGTGTGGTGTGTTTATTGCTTGTTAGGTTACTGCCTCACTATGGAGAGTGCAGTGTTTGGGTGTACCTAACTGAATGAAGATTTGTCTAGCTCTAACTAACTAAATAGCTTATGCTTTTCCACATTTTATCCATTATTTTTTTGTGATAATACATTACATCGAACATCTGAATTTTATATTTTGCGTCACAAAGTAGGAATGATTGATTGATTGTCCATTTCATAGATAATGTCTGTCTTTTATTTTAATTCTTTTGGTCTCTCAAAGAAAAATGAAAGATTGGACTAGCAAAGATCAAAGAAAAACTCTGCTTCTAATATGTACATCAGTAACTTAGAGTCTTTGTTACAAGAAAATGTCACTACTGTAATGGTATTTACTGAGATTGCATTAGGTAAAATCTTGAGGCGTGATTAAGTTCGATTTTCTGTTTCTATCAAAAAATTTACTTATGTTTCTTTTGTACTTTATCTAAGTATGCACATTCTGGAACAATGCAGTAGTTTTATGCGTTTAACCTAGGGTATATTTGTATCTCCAAGCGTCGAAACATACTACATTTCATTTGTTTATGGAATCTCTTGATAAATTTATTCTTGTTATGAAGTTCATTATTGTGAATTGTTTCTCTATTTCAGCATTCAATATATGACTGCATTATATCATATTTCTGACCACTATCTAGGACAACAAAGTCAAGCTCCTAGCACTCACGAGTTTTCGACCTTCATTTCGTCGCTGCCACAACCCTCAATCAGATAATCAGGTACCAATTCTTTCTTCCTCCTAGTTTGGTCATGGTTTGATTGCTACCATATCCATCGTACTATACATTGAAAGTTTTAAGAATTTTTTTATTAGTGTTGTACTTGATTTTTAGTATAATGAAATGAATTAATTAAGAGTGCTTGTGTAGTGTGGTTTAGTGTTGAGATTGCACTTCTAGCTTGCAAACTGTAAACCTTTTTTCAGGGGAATCCCTGTAGCTTGAACTTTGCTAGGGAAAAATAGTATCCATCCTGCTAATGGACTATTTCGATATCATTCATTCTGTTTGGTGCTAAGAAAACTGATAGATTTTCATTTTCATGCATATGTTGGTTTTACAATTCTGTCAAGGTCATGAGGGTTTCTAATCTTTAATTTCTTTCACTGGAAGCTAATTGTTCATTTTGCTTCTTGATTGTGAATTTTGATCATTATACTTACTAATTGATTTCCGCAATTGAGGCCTAGGCTATGTCACTCAAACTTGAATATCTTTTTAAAAAATTAATTCTTGATTCATTTTTTCCCTCCTTTATGTGTCAAGATAAAAGATTTGTTGATTTCATACTCTAATGGATAAGGCATGGATTGAATGTAGTAGAACGTTACCTGAGTATGATAAAGGGTTAAAGATTGCATGAAATTTGCTATTGAAAATGCGGAGGATGCTAGCGTCATTAGATGTCCATGTTATGAATGCAAAAATCTAGCCTTTCTCCCTACTAAAAAAGTAACTGAACATCTATTTTGGAAAGGTTTTGATGTGGCTTACAAAACTTGGAGATGATATGGGGAAGATATTCATGCCACACCATCTTGTAATGTGGATTTTTTTTGAGTCTATGGACTACAGCGATGGCAACACAGTGGATATGGTGAATGATGCTTACAAAAATTGTGATGGAGATCTTAAGGCATTTAGGGAACTATTAGAACAGGCTCAAGGTATGGAGTTTTATGATTTCTATGGAATGGAAGCGAAGGTAGATGAATACGAGGAGCTGCCAAAAGAAGAAGGAAGGAGAAAGAAATCATTTATGGGTACCTAGTACCAAGAAGTGGAGGTAGATGATATTGAGTCACAACATAAAAGAATATTTGGGTTTGCCAAGCATTATTCAAACCTAAATCATTTGAGGCAGTAAAGAAACAACCCATTGGTAGCAATGTCAATTACACTTTTGATATCTCAAAAACGGAAGAAATGTTTGACCTTTTATGGCAAGAAAAGTTTGTGACCTTTCAAACAGGGCATAAGCCACCATCTTCTGAGTAAATCAAAGGAAAAGACTATTACACGTATCATGATGTATGGTCCTATACCACCAACAACTACTAGATGTTGAAGAATATGATCCAGGAGAAGATAAACAAAGGAATCTTGTGTTTCCCTGACAAAGACTCTATATTGGTTGATTAAGACCCATTTCCTCCGATAGTAACTGCCATACACGCCATTTATGTGTATTTACGTGACTATCTAGAACTCAAACGGAAATTTGACAAAAGGGGTCAAATGTGGAAGCCAAAGGCGTATTTTCCTCAACGTAACAAAAAGAGGGAAAACCAGTCAAGAATTTTTTTTATAAAACCACCAGCCACTACCCCAGGGAAATGGCAGGTGGTGAGGCATAAGAGGTTCCCAGTGCCTCTAACCAGAACTCAACTAAGGAGGAAACAAAGACAATATGCTGCCTACATGTGGCGTTAACTTGGGACATAACGACCATTAGTCAAATGCAGGAGTTGGACTAGGGTTCGAAAAGAGCAAGTAGATGGTCAAACACTGGTGAAGGAACACAACCACCTGTAAAAGACTTCACCGTCGGAACAATCCAGGTACCATATGATTGTGCTACTACTACTATGGTTTTACCATCAATGTGGCAGGCCAATAATCGAACTAACGAATCTAGCATCAAGGGGTCCTCAAAATTAGGGAAGATGGTAGATCAACCTTTTAGCTTTGTGACAGTTTAGGCCGTAAATGAAGAAGTTCCAAAAAGGGTAGTCTTGGAGAAACCTTCAATCCAAACGTCACAACATATCAAACCCTTGTATGTCAAGGCGCAGATGAATGGACGCCCTATTGATAGGGTACTAGTGGACAATTGCTCAGTAGTGAACACTATTCCACGATCAGTACTCAAACTGTTAGGTAAAACTGAACATGATTTGATTCCAACTAACGTGACAATGGTAGGTTTTACTGGAGAAATTACCAAAGCTATCGGGATACTACTAGTAAACTTGGCAATGGCACAAAAATCTTCTATGACAACCTTCTCTATTATTAATGGTCAGGCAAACTACCAAACCTTGCTAGGTCGAGACTGGGTTCATTCAAATTGGTGTATTCCATCATCCATGCATCAACTCTTGGTGTGTTGGAGAGGAAATGATGTGGAGATCATCTCGGTAGATAATCATCCGTTCATGACTACCTCAAACTAGGTGGAAGGTCGTTACTATCATGTTGAATGGGGACCAATCAAATTTACAACAAAAGAGATAAGGATGCAAAAAGCAGTAGAACGCTTGTTACAACTATCGACCATCATTCCATTTAGGCCAAGGAGGCTGGAGGCAATCAGTAAAGAAATCTCATGACGATACGATCTAAAGAGGAAAAAGAGGTAGTGGCAGCCACGATCAATAAACTAACTGTGCAGGTTGCCATAAACAAAATTATGACAGAAGAGATCGATGAAAATCATATGATAGTAGAAGAGGAAGATGGTTGCATTGTGAAGCTGCAAGATTAAAAATTATGTTGGAGTGACTTGAAGGCAGCACCAGGCAGTTTGGATGATTTACAGTCCAAAACTCAGGACGCTCTTGAAGAAGTAAACTTGGGGGGGCAAAAGGAGCCTAGGGTGACATTCATCAATACTACGTTGGACCCTGTTATCGAGGTACAACTTGTACATTTACTCCATGAATTTTGTGACTGCTTTGCTTGGGATTATCATGAAATGCCAGGATTGGACAGAAACATCGTAGAGCATTGGCTATCTATCAAGCCAGGGTACAAGCCATATCAACAAGCACCATGAAAAGTGTCTTCAGAGGTGGAATTGTGAGTAAAGGAAGAAATAAAAAAATTGGTCAATGCCGTGTTCATTTGTCCAAGTAGGCATGCTGAATGGCTAGCTAACATTGTACTGGTAGTCAAGAAAAATGGCAAAATATGAGTTTGTGTTGATTTTTGAGATTTAAATACTGTCACGCAAAAAAAATGTATATGTCATGCCCATTGCCGATATGCTTATAGATGGCATGTCTTAACATGAATTGCTATTTATGATGGATAGCTTTTTTGGATATAACCAAATCCTTATTGTAGAAGAGGACATTTCTACGACAGCGTTCAAGTGTCTAAGTGCATTAGGTACTTATGAATGGATAGTGATGTCGTTTGGACTGAAGAATGCTAGCGCTACCTACTAGTGACAAAAACTAGAGGTATACATTGATGACATCATGATGAAATCTGTGAAAGCTCATGACCATCTAGCTGATCTCAAGATGGCGTTTGAGAGAATAAGTCAATATCATTTGAAACTCAACCTTCTACAATGTGCATTCGGTGTTAAAGCTGCAACTTTCTAGGATTTTTAGTCCATCGAAAAGGTATAGAGGTTGACCAAAACAAGACCAAGGCAATTTGTCAAGCTGAACCACCAAAGAACAAGCAACAACTTCAAAGTTTCCTTGGCCAGGTAAATTACCTTAGGGGATTTGTATCTTATCTCGCAGATAAAACCAAAGTTTTTTTGGAGCTTTCGAGGTTAAAAAAATAAGATTTCTTTCGACGGGAGCCCAAACATGAGTAAACCTTTCAAGCCATCAAAATTTATCTTAGCAAATCGCCAGTTCTCACACCACGCAACAGGAATAAATATATGAAGTTGTATCTCTCAGCAACTAATGAGTCAATTGGGTGTCTGCTCACTCAAGATGACGAAGCTATTAGAGAAATGACATTTTACTACCTCAGTAGATTGTTGATAGATGTAGAGAAGCATTATTCGGTGGTAGAGAAAATGTGTCTGACCTTGTACTATGCCTACACCAAATTGAGGCATTACCTGCTCCAATAGAAAGTGTTCATGATCTCAAAGCTTGATCTAATCAAGCATATGTTAACTAAGCCTTTGTTAAGAAGAAGAATTGGTCGATGGTCTTTGGCCTTAACGGAGTTCAATCTCAAATGGAAGCCATAGCAGACCGTAAAAGGACAAGCTTTAGCCAATTTCCTTACAGAGCATCCATGCCTCGAAGTTCCTTAAGCTTTGCAAAACATGGTAATCATGGTAAAAGTTCCAGAGGAAGAAGAATGGTTGCTTAGGTTTGATGGATATAGTATTGAACAATCTGTTGGGGCTGGGATAGTTATTCAATCTCCAAGAGGTATAAAAACTACCTTCACTTTTAATTTGGATTTTGACTATACTAACAATTAGGCAGAATATGAGGTTTTGATCATTGGGTTAGAGATTTTACATGAAATGAGAGCCAGAAAAATTATGGTAGTTGGCGATTCTCGGCTAGTATTGAAACAGCGATATGAAGAATACAAGTGTGCCAGTCATGGCTTGGCTCCATATTACAGCACAACCTTCTGGCTCCTTGATGATTTCCAGGAAGTAGAATTGAGATACATTCCAAGGGATCAAAATGATAAAGCCAATGATTTGGCCCACCAAGAAAATCGAATGCAAGTTGAGCCAACTCATTGGCTTCATAATTTTGATCCCTTCGAACATATTTCAATTCTACCTCTTGAAAGTCATCAAGTAGTTGTAAGGTTATGCTATAGTATAAAGCCAAGGTGAGACTGGCACACTTGTATTCTCTAAATAGTTGTTTCAATACCAGTTGAGAATCACCAACTATAATAATGTTCCTGAGTTTGATATCCAACCCTCGCTGTGCCATTTTGACAAACTCTGATTCAGGCAGATAAATTCGGCACCTATTTCGCAACTTCTTGAAATGGACAATGCGGGCATTAGTGTTTTCGTTAGGTTTTTGCACTAGCCTTGACAGTTCAGCCACAAATACCTCTAGCACGACTCTGAAGAACTGAGTATGAAATGATCTTTCCATCTCCCACCATGTGTTAATGGAATTTTTTTGCAGTGTTGAGTATCAAGTAAAAGCAGCTCTTGTTAGTGAATTTGGAAACAACCTGAGCCTTAGCTTTTTACAGTTTTCATAATTGGCGAGTTCTTAGCATTCCACAGTAGATAATCCTTCTTCTACAGCAAACAGAGTAAAATCCGGCACTTTAAATCCTCGTGGATAAGGATTTTTCTCGGTCTACTACAGCTGGATAAGGCTTATGATATTCTGGTTGGCCCATTTGCCTCATCCACTGACCATATGATTCTTTTACAATCTTTCTAACAACATCTAGATCATTTGGTGGCAACTGAGGTGGAACAATAGGTTGGACCCATCACGTGCCTCCATTTCCAGCAGGAACTCGTCTCATGGTGCCATTGCATGCACTATGCTCTGCGACCTCAGGTGGTAGACAGATGTCTGGATGATTTTTTGGGTAAGTATTGCCATTGATTTTTGGCCATTGGCTGTTGACCTCAGCGGTGGTGGCGTGTAGCGAGGATGAGTTAATTCATCAGAATTACTTTTCTGCCTCATGGGATGCACCCTATAGTTAACTATTCCAATTTATGCTCGAATTCATGCTTCACCTGTTTCACCACGCTCTCAAAAGTTTTATTAGAACGTTGTATCAACCGTCATGAAAAATAGAGTCACCACCAATTGAATTAAAGTTCAATTAGACACTAAAAATACTTGCGAACTAGAAATGGGGGTACGAGAGTCGATTGAGTGTGGGGAAGATATTAGGCACCCCACAACTCCTGTTTAAAATAGCTTGCGAATTAATTGGCTGGTCATCTTAATAAAAACTTGTTCTTTGCAAGATATGACTATTTTGAAATAAATGGATCAATTTAGAAAATGCTATCAACTAATGATATTTTTTTAATAAAAGGTTTGAATAAAAATTTAAGGTAAGCTTAAATACTATAACAATTTGATGGTAAATTTAATTTTACAAACATACCAACTAATGGTATGGAAAAATAAATTTTATTTTGGAATTTGAAATATATTTGAAAATAAGTTGTATTCAAATTCGACATACCAACCTATGGTATGAAAAAATGAATTTTTTATTTAGTTTTAATAATACTAATTTATGTTTTTTTATTGAACTAAACTTGAGAGACTTGAGTCGTACAAACCTATGATCATAAATTACCCTCAACTTATAACAATCCCCAAGAATATTAACTTACGATAATCTTTTGATTTTTAAATTGCTATCTTATGGCATGTGGTCATACTGGACACATGAGATCGGACTGTCCTAGGGCGGATGACCCATTATGTTTCTATTGTGGACTACAAGGACATATTTAGAGAGATGGCCCGAGGAGACGTGCAGCACCATCAGGCAGAGGGCAGGGAGCCCCAGTACCAGCACCTAGAGCTCCAATAGGCAGAGGGGCCAAACCTCCAGCACCACCAGTGAGACAGCAGTAGAGGTAGGACCAGAGAGCTGGAGTTTATGCAGTCACACCCGAGCCAGCACCAGATCATGATTTCATTGGAGGTAGAGTTTTACTTTTCCGTTCTTGGGCTCGTGTTTTATTTGATATTGGTGCCACATATTCCTTTATTTCTACATATTTTGCTGAGGTATTGGGGTTAGAGATTTCGGGTTTGGATAGGAGATTAGTAGTGCATTCTCCTTTGGGATCAGGTATCGTGGTGAGGGGCATTTGTAGAGGTTGTATCTTTTGATTTGCTGATCATGAGTTCCGAGTAGACTTATATGTCATGGAGTTCACTGACTATGATGTGATACTTGGATTGGACTGGTTGACCGACCACGATGTTGTGATAGATTGTACAGAGCGTAGGGTCACGCTGACATCACCATCTAGGCGAGTTAGTTTGTGTAGGTCACGGGTTATTACGTGTTCACACTTTATCAACAACCCATGATATTCTTAATGCCTAGTGGCAAGCTTGACTTCTACATTAGAGATTGAGGTTAGCACGGCTATACTAGCAGTAGAGGATTACTTGGACGTGTTTCCTGAGGAGTTACCAGGGTTAGCACCGCAGCGAGAGATTGATTTTGTGATTGAGTTATATCCGGATAAAAACACGATTTCTATTCCACCGTATAGGATGGCTCCAGCAGAGTTGAGGGAGTTTGATAGGCAGTTGCGGGAGTTGTAAGGTTTAGGATTTATTAGACCCAGTACTTCACCATGGGGTGCTCCAGTCCTATTCCTGAAGAAGAAGGACGAATCGATGAGGATGTGTATAGACTACAGGCAACTGAGTAGGGTGACTGTGAAGAACAAGTACCTGTTGTCGAGGATAAATGATCTGTTTGATCAATTGAGGGGTAGTCGCTATTACTCCAAGATTGATCTCAGGTCAGGTTATCACCAAGTGTGGATTCGAGACGAAAACATATTGAAGACAGCATTCCTTACTCGGTATGGTCATTATGAGTTCTTGGTCATGACGTTTGGGTTGACCAATGCCCTGCATCTTTTATGGATTTAATGCATAGGATGTTTAGACAGTATCTTGATCAGTTCGTGATAGTCTTCATCGATGACATATTGGTGTATTCGGCCACAAATGAGGAGCATAGGGGGCATTTAGAGATTGTTTTGCAGACACTCAGAGAGCATCAGCTGTATGCCAAGCTAAGTAAGTGCAAGTTTTGGGAGACTCAGGTGAGATTCTTGGGGCATATGATATCTAAAGATGGAATGGCGGTGGATCTTGCCAAGGTGGAGGCCGTGTTGGATTGGAGGACTCCGAGGACAGTGGGAGAGGTTTGTAGTTTTTTAGGATTAGCAGGTTACTACAAGAGGTTTATAGAGGGATTATCATGGATTGCTGCACTGATGAGTGAGTTGACACGGAAGGGTGTTCCTTCCGTGTGGACTGATAGATGTGAGTAGGCTTTTCCGTGTGGGCTTCAGTTCTTACCATTTCGGATAGTGGTATAGGTTACCATGTATATTGTGATGCTTCAGGGATCGGATTAGGTTGTGTGCTCATGCAGCAGGAGAGGGTGGTTGAGTATGTTTCACGACTGTTGAAGCTGCATGAGAAGAATTATCCCGTACATGATTTGGAATTGGCTGCTATTGTGTTCGTACTTAAGTAGTGGAGGCATTACCTTTATGGGGAGCAGTTTGAGGTGTTTTCAGATCACAGGAGTTTATGACACTTATTCACACAAAAGGATCTGAATCAGAGGCAGCGGAGATGGATGGAGTATCTTGGAGATTATGATTTCTCATTGCAGTATCATCCAGCCATGGCCAATGTGGTGGCTGACGCCTTGAGTAGAAAGTTGACCGTGGCACGATTGTTACTGCAGGAGTTTGATTTGGTGGACACCATTGGGCAATACCGACTAGATGTTGAAGGCAGAAGTGATAGATGCTATTTGAGGAGTTTGGTGAGCCGTCCAGCACTAGTACAAAAAGTGTTGGATGCACAGGTCGATGCTGCGACTTTTGATGATATCGAGGATATGGATGGCTGGATTCGAGGTGCTGATGGAGGAGTTCATTTTAGAGGGCGACTGGTGGTTCTAGAAGATGCTGAGTTGAGAGATGAGATACTTAGAGAGGCACACTATTCTCAGTTCGCGATACATCCTGGTGCTACTAAGATGTATCGAGATTTATAGAGACGGTATTGGTGGAGTGAAATAAAGAGAGATGTCGCCCAAACTGTTATGAGATGCCTTACCTGTCAGCAAGTGAAAGCAGATCATAGGAGACCACTTGGATTGTTATAGTCGCTTCCATTGCCCGAGTGGAAGTGGGAGCATGTGTGTATGGATTTTGTGATGGGTTTACCGAGGACTGTGAGGAGACATGATGTCGTGTGGGTCGTTGTTGATAGATTGAACAACTGTTCATTTTTTACCGATTCAGCACGCTGACTCGGTGGAGGCACTTACGAGACTCTACATTAGAGAGGTCGTACGACTATATGGGGTACCCGTGTCCATTATATCTGATAGGGATCCTCGTTTCACTTCTACCTTTTGGAGTAGCTTTTAGAACACTCTGGGGACGATGCTGAGTTTCAGCACAGGGTTTCACCCACAGACTAACGGTCTGAGTGAGAGGACTATAGAGATTTTGGAGGACATGTTTCGGTCATGTGTTATAGATTTCAATGGTGACTAGGAGACGTATAGTCCACTGGTAGAGTTTGTGTATAACAACTCTTACCAAAGTAGTATTCAGATGGCGCCATTTGAGACACTCTATGGTATACCATGAAGGTTACCACTTTGTTGGTCAGAGGTTGGGGACAGTCCCTTGTTGGGACTACACATTCCTCACGGTTAGTCCTAGGCGAGGAATACATGGTTTTGGTAGATTAGGGAAGTTATCCCCCAGGTTTATTGGACCATTTGAGATCTTGGAGAGAATGGGGAGTTTGGCTTATAGGTTGGCATTGCCTCCACAGCTGTCCAGGGTTCATAATGTGTTCCAAGTTTCTATGTTACGGAGGTATCATCATGATCCCTCCCATATTATTGATTGGTCGACTCTGGGGTACATCCTAGGGGACGCTCCTCGATGTAGGCGATGCTATCGAGTACTTTATATAGGCTCGATCCTTATCCAATCTGGGGAGTACCAGGACTGGGAGACAACTTGCGGGGATCAGACTGGGTCCAAGGAAGGATTTACTGATGTTATATGGATTTGAGTTTGATTATGATTGAGTACTGATTTGAGAGTTGTACTTGAGGATGATAGAGATGGAGCCTACTCGGTGTCTACCCTACAGATTGACTATTCTGATGATATTTATGATGGGTTCAGAGATTCTATGTCCTATCAAGGTATCACTTCATGGTTTCCTTTATATTTTTTTATATCTTACAGGTTTTCTTACTTTCTCTCTGATTTATTGGAGTTCGGTGGTTTTGGAGAGTATCACCGTTTGAGTTTCTGTCTATTCCACTTATACATCTTGAGTTATACATTCTGTTTATTCTGATTATTGATATTTCTCCATATCCCTACCGAGCTTTGTGGTTCATCCCTTTCATTTGCATGTTTTTCAAGTGAGATAGCCGGAGTGGATGATCAATGCAGGGATGTGTGAGACGTGATGGGTAGCTGCTATGAGGATGTTTGTGTCTGCTTAGTATCTATTTTCCATTTCTATGATGTTTTGGATTTTTCGCTGTTGACTTTGGTTTGCATGTTATAGTATGTCGGGATTTCTATTGGCATTTATCTATATGTGTGTGGGTACTTATGTAGACAGATTGATGATTCATAGTAGCTTGGGTAGATATTTGGTTTAAATCTGATTCGGGGAACGGAGGGGTTCCCTGCTGGTCACGCCTCTATGATTCATGGGTGATCATCTGCACCTATGTAGGAAAGGGGCATGATAGATCATGTCGTCAATAGCTAGGTCAGCTTAATCATCAAGAAGTTAGTACCTGTATCACGGAACATAGTGAGCTAAAGCTCAGCAAGTAATACCTATGCATGAATGCAAGTGAACATCCTTTTGATAAAATAGTCAGCCATTTAAATTCTTTTTTCCAATACTTGGACCCTTAACCTAGGTAAACTCCTATAGAACAACTAGTCATGATTTTTCTTTATTTAAGTGTCCTACCAAATAATACTTTCTAGTCAAAATACATTTTTCGTTTCCAATAAACTTCAACATTAACTTTTCAGTGCACCCTCCCTGTAGCAGTAATACCTGGTTTGTAAAAAATATTTTTCCCTAATGTGTATGTCATGTATGACATGGTATGCTATACTTCACACAATGTAACTATTAAATGTTACCTCTCCATATCAACATGTGCCAATTCAAAATTCACGGTTAACTCATCATCACCAATTCAGTCACATATAGCAACACAATCAACACATATATATTATTATATAGATAACACATCCGTACAAATGTATATAATACAATCATTGTATAATTTATTATAAAGATAACACGTCCCCATGAATTTAGTATCATATAAATAACACATTCATTACAGATAACACCTTCTTGGTTTCTCTGGTTCCCTTCTAGGGTTCCTCAATTTTTGTGCCAAATTACTCTTATTTTTATATTATTTGATTTTGAGCCCCCTTTTACCTTTATACCCTTCCATTATCTACTTAATTACACATGAACCTAGTGTTATTTACTAGTTTGCCATTATGTATATATCTCAATATCATATACTAATTATTTCCTCTGAAATTCATGATATTTCAATTTTAACCCTGCTTATAATGATTCTTGCACCCATAATTTTTATTTCCGTTATAGAATTTATGAAAAATGTTCCAATTTAAGGCACACATGACGTCGCCTACCTGATACATGACATCATCGATATTACCACATTTACCATAACAAGTTATCCAAAGGTTCGGGGTGTTACAAATGTACATTTAAACTACCTCCACATATAAACCCTTATAATAAAATTCAGATAATAAAATGTCCAAATTATACATGTTATTCAAACGAGTCAATTATCCTATTTGAAAGGCCAAATATACATATAAGAATAATATTAAAAGATATAACAATAAAAACATCATCAAAAATAAATCTCACATTATCCAATTAAAAGGCAACTTTCAGTTGATTGACACAGTACAATGACCAAAAATTTACCACAATGTTACTATTAACTTCAATATCAAATATAATAGTTAACGCAAATAATTCAACATGTTATATACTAATTGTAGATAAAGATTTAATTATAAAAACATTAATTTATATTATACATATAAAACTATCCCTAAACATACCAACTTATGGTATGAAAAATTATTTTCAAGAATATCAACTTATGATAGCTTTTAAATTTAATTTACTAAGAGTTCACTATCTATTTATGCAACTAACCACCACATCACCGATATATATGTAATTATATTTTATAAATATATATTTGTCACATCACAGCATAGTATTATATCAATACATACACATAGCATCTCATATTCATAGGTAATGTAACCTACCGACATAATAGCACACAAATACAAAATATATATACATACACACACACTTCAACACAACATCACCCACACATAGAATATATATATATATATATATATATATATATATTTAAATATAGCTACTAGTGACACACACACATAATATATATATATAACATCATACACATCTAATAATATAATCTATATGTACATATATATAGCATATATATATATATTTATATATGCGCGCACACATATATCTCTAACGACACATCACCCACACATATAATATAAATAAATATAATTATAGTAACACAACGTCACACACACACGTACATATAATATATACATATCTTTATGTAACATCCAACATACATATATGATATATATGCACATATCATCACACGTGTATATATATATATATATGTATATAATATCACACATACACAGATTCACACACATAGATATATATATATATATATATATATATATATATACAGTATAATATACATGCAACATTCATATATATGTATATATGATATTCTGCCGACACAACAACACACATATACATATAGACACACACACACAGACACATATATATACAATCAACAATCAGTGGCATGCGATTGAATTTAATCCTAAAAACACCAACTAATTGTATTTCTTGGAGTTAACTTTGGTCCCCAAATTCCATAATTAAATGAATTGTATCATGTAGTCACACACACATATATATATATATATATATATGTATATCGAGATAAAGATGTCTCTTTTACATAGTACATATATATATATACATATTACTTATGTGCATTTATATATATATATTATATGTATCGAGGCAAATGTATCTCTTTCACATAATATATATAAATATTTATGGTGTAACATTTTATACTATATATATACAAATTATATATATATATATATGTATATATGTATATCGAGATAAAGATGTCTCTTTTACATAATACATATATATATATACATATTACTTATGTGCACATATATATATATATATATATATATTATATGTATCGAGGCAAATGTGTCTCTTTCACATAATATATATATATATATTATGGTGTAACATTTTATACTATATATATATGAATTATAGATTCATATATCAAATAAAAGTATCTCTTTTTTACTCAATCTTTCATATAAATCGAATCACAACATAATTTAGAATCCCTGGTTTGGGATGAGTTTTTTATTTACATTCTAGATAATTCGTGATTCAAACATTTTCAATGTACGACATCATCACCTAAATTATTATTGATACTCCTAATAAAATCGGTTACTACAAACGTACATTCATATTTTTCAATGTTTTTGCAAGATGGTCGAACAGGATGGTGGCCTCTTCAAATGAGCCTGTTGGCCTGTCCATCTGTTCCAAATTTTCTTCATTGTCACCATCAGTGGCGACATTCACATCATCTTCTATTGAAACATTTTCACGTGACAGATCGTCATCGTTTTCATTCACCAGCTCTTTTCCATCAATACGGATTCGTGGCGCCGTTGATTTCTTTCTTTTGGGCCCACCAGGTGTGCCAAAAAGGTTGTTTGAGACAAAATGGTGCCGTTTTGAAGGTGTGCTAGTGATTAAAGTATCTCAAACAGTAGAATATAAAAATTACATCGATTACTATATTATTAAATCAGACGATAGTTGGTATTTGATATTTGACAATACTGGTTTAAATACAAAGATATTATGGCGGGTAACATACTAGCGATATGAGTTGAATTGACACCGAATTCACTAAGTATGAGATTTTGGAGGGAAATTTTGTTTAAGTATTTTGTTTGTCTTGTTTGATTTGATTAGTTGATGCCCTTTCTTCCGTCTACCACCTCTCTTATGGTCTGTCTTCCATCAATATCGGCCATGTTTCACATACTGCCTCCATTAATTGCTACTTCTCAAGGCACAAACTTGAATTTCCAGACAGTGTAACAAATCTTGGTAGTTGATTACTTACACAACTTGTGAAACCCCGACCCAAAAATTTAGTTTTGAGTCGAATTACGGATGATCCGTGAAGTACGGAATCATGGAAAAATAGTTTTGAGCTTGGTTTGGTAAATGGGCCATAACTTTTGGTATACATGTCTGTTTCGGGCCCATAATATATCAAATCGAAGCTTAGACCGAGCCAAAAAATAAATTTGAGAAAAAACTGGGTTTCTGTGAACAGTAATCCATTCGGATGAATAAATGAGCCGTCCGGACGGATATGCCTAAACGGAAGGCAGAAGGGTTCTGTGAATAGTAATCCATCCGGACGGATAATTGGGCGTCCGGACGGATATGCCTAGAGTGAGGGCAGTGGGTTACGGGAACAGTAATCTGTCCGGACGGATGCTTAGGGCATCCGGACGGCTATCGGGAAATCAGTTTTTAAGAAACAGAGTTAGACATTTCTGCATTCCATCACTTGGAGAAACCCGACTAGAGAGAGAAAGAGAGAGAGAAGAAGAGAGAGAATGAGCTTTTGGTTAGATTTTGGCTTGAAGATTGTAGATTGGTGATCATTGAAGCTAAGCAAGGAAGATTCAACCTTGATTTGGGTGATTTGGTAAGTTTTTCTTAGTTTTTGGAAATTCTAGGTTTTCCTAGATTTGCTAGATTCTTGTAGAGTTAAGTTCTATGCTTTAGATATGTTGTTTATAGGTTGATTTGCAACATATATGTAGGTTGATTTCGTGGTTGATGTGGAGTTGAGCTAAGTGGAGTTTTTGGAGGATTTTAGAAGGAATTCTAGAGGGAGAAAGTAAGTTTCTCTTGATTGTTTGATTAATTCATTATTGATATGATATATTGAGATGTTTGGATGATTAAATGAGTACGACATTGTATAAATTGGTTAGGTTTGGTTAAACGGGGTTTAAACCCTAATTGTGGGATTTTTGGGGAATTGCTCAATACGAGGTAGGGGATTTTCAACCATTCTTTCTATCATTTGTTCTCAATATTTTAAAGAGCATTTCGATTCCTCATTGGTCATTTTATTTGTGTTTTCGTCTTAATTACTTCTAAGGGGAAACGAACCTTGCGTGTGGAATATTGTTAATTCTTGATGTTGCATGACCCGATTGTGTGTGTTCCATCACCTATGGGCACGATGTGATTTTCGTTCATGCATCATGGTAGTTATGTATATATATATATGTAAGATGTTCATATATATGTATATATATATCTTTTCGGCATGTCATGGCATAAGTGCATTAGAGTTGCATTGGGGACCGGATATGGACTCGGAGATCCTTAGGATTCTTGAAAGCTACTTGGAGGGACGACGAGGTGATGAGAGTTACCACCAAGTCATGTGATCTCCAAGTAGGATAATGCACTAGAGGTAGGGTTAATGAGGGACCTTGCCTGGAATGGTACGGGCGTGATAGGTTCCCGCAACCAGGTAATCCAAGAGCGTTTGATGTTGGGGAGCTTGCTCCTATTCAATAGGACATGGATATCGACCATGATATTGATGAGTTGATGTTGTGAGCTTGCTCACATTCGATATTACATGGAACGAGCCATGGTATCGATGAGGTTTGCTGTCACGCCCCTCTCCCAGATAAGTGCAAATGAGCACCCATGAATCCCAAAAGACGTGACCGGCAGGGAACCCCTCCGTTCCCCGAACCGGATTTAAACCCAATATCCACCCAAACACTACATAAGTAGTCTCACATATATATGTCTCAACCAAATCCCAAATACTGTCATAATGGAATGTAACATACAAACCAGAGTCTACAGCGGAAAAATCTCATAGATACTGAATACCGAATGTAAATACAAAGACACAAATATCCACCCAGCAACCACACATCACATCTCACGCATCCCTGCGCTGATCATCCACTCCGGCTATCTCACCTGAAAAACATGAGAATAAAAGGGATGAGCCACAAAGCTCAGTAGGGATATAGAGGAATATCAATCGTCAGAATAAACGGAAAGTCAAAGCTCAAGAGGTAAGTGAAATGAACAGGAAACTCAAATAGTGATACACTCCCGTATCACCGAACTCCAGTAAATCGGAGATAAAGTAAGAAAGTCTGTATGATATAGAATACATACAGAGAAACCATAAGTGATACACATCACAACTCATCACAATCAATCAATCCGTAGGGTAGATACCGAGTAGGCTCCACCACTACCATCCTCAAGTACAACTCTCAAATCAGTACTCAATCATAATCCAACTCAAATCCATATCAACTCAAATCCGTATCAACTCATATCCACATAACAACAGAAAATCCTCCCCTGGACCCACCCTGATCCCCGCAAGGTGTCTCCCAGTCCAGGTACTCCCCAGATTGGATGAGGATCGAGCCTACATCAGGTACTCGATAGCATCGCCTACATCGAAGAGCGTCCCCTAGGATGTACCTCACCTCAATCCGGTCTTCAGGTATGTACCCGATCAAAACCATCGATAAATCATCCAGTAAGCTGGGTTGCCCGATGTGGGTCCCACGCTCTACAAATCATCCCTCCATAATCTCACAAATCATAGAAGATCATTATAATGGAATCCTATCCGGACTCTCGAGGATAAAACCAGACATCAGGAGGTGGGCCCCACCAATGGTTGTGGGCCCCACAAAAGGATAAGTGGGCCCCACCAGGATAGTGGGCCCCATGAGAGGATAGGTGGGCCCCACCAGGATAGTCGGCCCGCAAGAGACACAAAAATACTGCCAGTCGTACATATACCTCCAAAACAACCACATATAATCATAACATATTGCAATTGCGGAAATAAATCAGATAAGAGTATAAACAGAGAAATTCCCAACCTCCGGGAATTTCACACCAATAGACAAATAGGAGTCCGTCGAATACGGAACCCCCGGAACCCCAAATAAGAAATAGGGCAGAATCCCTACCTGGAATGTCGACTAAGCTAATCCATAATACGTCTGAAAACTCCAAATCAACCTCCTGCATCAAAATACGGATACGTATACACGATAGTCAAAATACAGAAAAGTCAACCTAAAAGTCAACGATCAAAGTCAACTAGAGTAAAAAGTCAAACCCGGTCAAAGTCAACTCGGGTCAAATAGTCCACGGTCAAACCGGGTCAAATAGTCAAACCGGGTCAACCCAGTCAAAACGGGTCAAACCCGAGTCAACGGGTCAACTCGGTCAAACACGAGTCAACTCGCCAGAGCTGAGTTAACTCGGCCGGCCGGTCGCCGGAATCCATTTTTCGGCGAATTTTCCGGTCACTCCTACATCAAAACGAAGCCCACAACAACAGAAATCTAATGGTACCTGTCTCGTTCCAAAATTCCTACTGAATCGACCGGGATCGAGCTTTGAAATTTCGAAAAACCGAAACTTCTCCGGCCGATTCCGCCTTCTACGGTGGCTCGATGGTGGTGATTCTTCTTTGGTTTTGCTCCTCTCTTCACGAGCTTCGATTTGACACCTTACTTGCTCCGATCGGACCACAAACGAACAACTTCTTCTCTCTCTCTCTCTCCTTCGGCCAAATCTGCCGGAAAAACCAGAAAAATCTGGGTTATCCCAGATTTTTGGTGAAAATTACCGTTTTGTCCCTTGTTTTAATCTTAATTACTTAAACTTCCATAATCCATAACAAATCCAATTCAACTCCGATTTAGCTGATTCTTGCGTCAATATTTTTCTAAAAATATGTAGTATTTATTAAAAATATTAAATTTGAAAAATTATTATATTTTTTAAAATTTTGGGTTCGGGATATTACATCCTCTCCTCCTTACAAAACAATTTCGTCCTCGAAATTACCTAAAGGGTAATTATTAAGTACACAAAGGTAAAATAATTAGTATAAAATACGAAAAATACCTAGGTCGTAAACAAGTCTAGATAGCGCTCCCGCATATCTGACTCTACCTCCCAGGTAGCCTCATGAACTCCATAATGCTGCCATAACACCTTAACTAAGGGTATGGTCTTCGAACGTAATCTTCATATCTGGCTATCCAAAATCTGTACCGGACGTACCTCATAGGTAGCATCCTCTCCAATCTCCAGAGTCGACCAATCAATAATATGGGAGGGATCCCGATGATGCCTCCATAACATAGAAACATGAAATACACCATGATCTCAAATGGCCCAATAAACCTGGGGGTTAACTTCCCTGATCTACCAAAACGTTGTATCCCTCGCTTCGGACTAACCTTGAGGAATACGTGATCACCCACCTGAAACTCTAGAGGTCTCCGCCTACGATCTGCATAACTCTTCTGACGTGACTGAGCCGTCAGAAGTCGCTGTCTGATAACTGCCACAGCCTCAGTGGTCTGCTGAATCAAATCTGGTCCCAACAAGGGTCTATCCCCAACCTCCGACCAACAAAGTGGTGACCTACATGGTCTACCATACAATGCCTCAAATGGTGCCATCTGAATACTACTCTGGTAAGAGTTGTTATACACAAACTCCACCAATGGAATATGCGTCTCCCAATCACCCCTGAAATCCATAACACATGACCGAAGCATGTCCTCCAAAATCTGTATAGTCCTCTCACTCTGTCCGTCAGTCTGTGGGTGAAACGCTGTACTAAAACTCAACATCGTCCCCAGGGTGTCCTGAAAACTGCTCCAAAAGCGAGAAGTGAAACGAGGATCCCTGTCGGATACAATGGACACGGGTACCCCATGTAGCCGTACAACCTCTCGAATGTAAAGTCTAGTAAGTGTCTCCACCGAGTCAGTCTGCTGAATCGGTAAAAACTGAGCAGTCTTCGTCAATCTATCAACAACAACCCACACAGTATCATGTCTCCTCACAGTCCTCAGTAAACCCATCACAAAATCCATACACACATGCTCCCACTTCCACTCAGGCAATGGAAGCGGCTGTAACAATCCAGGAGGTCTCCTATGCTCTGCCTTCACCTGCTGACAGGTAAGACATCTCAACACAGTCTGGGCCACATCTCTCTTCAGTCCGCTCCACCAATAATGTCTCCGTACATCTCGATACATCTTAGTAGCACCAGGATATATCGCGAACTGAGAATAGTGTGCCTCTCTAAGTATCTCATCTCTCAACTCAACATCTACTGGAACCACTAATCGACCTCTAAAACGAACTCCTCCATCAACACCTCGAATCCAAACATCCATATCCTCAATATCATCAAACATCGCATCACCAAGCTGTGCATCCAACACCTTCTGTACTAGTGCTGGACGACTCAACAAACTGCTCAGAAAACACCTATCACTCATGTCACTAATATCTAATCGGTACTGTCCGATGGTGTCCACCAACTCAAACTCCCGCAGTGACAGTCGTGCCACTGCCAACTTCCTACTCAAGGCGTCAGCCACCACATTGGCCTTGCCTGGATGATACTGCAATGAGAAATCATAATCTCCAAGGTACTCCATCCATCTCCGCTGTCTCTGATTCAGATCCTTCTGTGTAAATAAGTATCGTAAACTCCTGTGATCTGAAAACACCTCAAACTGCTCCCCATAAAGGTAATGTCTCCACTGCTTAAGTGCGAACACTATAGCAGCCAACTCCAAATCATGTACAGGATAATTCATCTCATGTGGCTTCAACAGTCGTGAAGCATACTCCACCACCCTCTCCTGCTGCATGAGTACACAACCTAAACCAATCCCTTAAGCATCACAATATACATGGTAACCAATACCACTATCCGGAATGGTCAGAACTGGAGGTGATGTGAGTCGGGTCTTCAGCTCCCGAAAAGCCTGCTCACATCTATCAATCCACACGAAAGGAACACCCTTCCGCGTCAACTCAGTCATCGGTGAAGCAATCCGTGAAAATCCCTCTATAAACCTCCTGTAGTAACCTGCTAATCCCAAGAAACTACGAATCTCTCCCACTGTTTTCGGAGTCCTCCAATCCAACACAGCCTCCACTTTGGCAGAATCCACTGCCACTCCATCTCTGGATATCACATGCCCCAAGAATCTCACCTGAGTCGCCCAAAACTCGCACTTACTCAGTTTGGCATACAACTGATGCTCTCTGAGTGTCTGCAGAACAATCTCCAAATGCCCCCTATGCTCTTCCTCTGTGGCCGAATACACCAATATATCATCGATGAAGACTATCACAAACTGGTCAAGATACTGTCTGAACACTCTATGCATCAAATCCATAAAAGCTGCTGGGGCATTGGTCAGCCCAAACGGCATGACCAGAAACTCATAATGACCATATCGAGTACGAAATGTCGTCTTCGATATGTCCTCCTCCCGAATCCTCAACTGGTGATAACCTGACCTGAGATCAATCTTGGAGTAATAGTGACTACCCCTCAATTGATCAAACAAATCATTTATCCTCGGTAACGGGTACTTATTTTTCACAGTCACCCTATTCAACTTCCTGTAGTCCACACACATCCTCATCGATCCGTCCTTCTTCTTCACGAAAAGGACTGGAGCACCCCATGGTGAAGTACTGGGTCTGATAAATCCTAGACCCTGCAACTCCCGCAACTGCCTATCCAACTCCCTCAACTCTGCTGGAGCCATCCTATACGGTGGAATAGAAATCTGGTCTGTACCCGGATATAACTCAATCACAAAATCAATCTCCCGCTGTGGTGATAATCCTGGTAACTCATCAAGAAATACATCCAAATACTCCTCTACCACTGGCACAGCCGTACTAGCCTCAATCTCCGATGTAGAAATCAAGCTCGCCACTAGACAGTCAGTATATCGTGGGTTGTCAAGAAAGTGTGAACATGTAACAACCCGCGACCCACAAAAACTAACTCGCCCAGATGGTGATGTCAGCGTGACCCTATGCTCTGTACAATCTATCACAGCATCATAGTCAGTCAACCAGTCCAATCCAAGTATCACATCATAGTCAGTGAAATCCATAACATATAAATCTGCTCGAAACTCGTGATCAGCAAATCGAAAAATACAACCCCTACAAATGCTCCTCACCACAATACCTGACCCCAACGGAGAATCCACTACCAATCTCCTATCCAAATCCGAAATCTCTAACCCCAATGCCTCAACGAACGAGGTAGAAATAAACGAATGTGTGGCACCAGTATCAAATAAAACACGAGCCCAAGAACTGAAAAGTAAAACTCTACCTCCAATGAAATCACGATCTGGTGCTGGCTCGGGTGCAACTGCATAAACTCCAGCTCTCTGGCCCTGCCTCTGCTGCTGCTGTCTCACTGGTGGCGCTGGAGGTCTGGCCCCTCTGCCTGCTGGAGCTCTAGGTGCTGGTGCTGCAAGTACTGGGGCTCCCTGTCCTCTGCCTGATGGTGCTGTACGACTCCTCGGGCAATACCTCTGAACATGTCCTGGTAGTCCACAAGAGAAACACAATGGGCTATCCGCCCTGGGACAGTCCGATATCATGTGCCCAGTATGACCACACGCATAACAATACAATCCAGATATGGACCCCTGTCCCTGTCGTGGACCCTGCTATCGCTGCTGCGGACCCTGCTGTCCCTGTCTCTGAGAACTCTGCTGCTGACTCGGACGGTCCTGCCTCCTGTCCTGGAATCTCTGCCCCTGATCCTGTCTGGCTCTCTGTCTCTGACCCTCAGTCCTCTGTCTACTACTGCTCCCTGAGGCAGAAGAAGTATCTTCGTACTTCCTCTTATGAAGCTCCCAATAATCCTGTGAATCAACCATGTTCCTCTCTATATTAAGTGCCCTATCAATGGACTCCCGATAAGTACGAACCATCATCCCTGCTAAACGCTCTGAAATGCAAGGTTTCAGCACGCGCTGAAATCTCAGTATCTTCTTCTCCTCAGTGGCAATGTATTCCTCTCCATATCGACCAAGCTCCTCAAACCGTGCCTGATACTGTGACACCGTCATATCTGCACTCTGAATCAGCTCCAGAAACTCCTTGGCCTTCGCAACGCGAATGGCCTGGGGAACATACTGTGCTAGAAACAGTGTCTCAAACTCTGACCATGGCATCTCCATACTCTCTCAATCAATAGTCATACTCTCCCACCAGACATAAGCATCATCCTCTAAAAATGCTGAAGCCAATAGAGCTCTTCTCTCAACAGGTATTCTGAGTGTCACCATCTACGTGTGTCTACCATATCCGAAACGTAAACGTATAACTACATAACTCAAATACCCCAAACGTAAAAGAAAGAATAACTCACCAGATCAGCCGGGAAGCGCGTGATGTGTAGCTAGGGAAAAACAAAAGAAACCGAATAACCACTCCAAAAACTAACTAACCACCTCTGATACCAAACTGTCACGCCCCTCTCCCAGATAGGTGCAAATGAGCACCCATGAATCCCAAAAGACGTGACCGGCAGGGAACCCCTCCGTTCCCCGAACCGGATTTAAACCCAATATCCACCCAAACACTACATAAGTAGTCTCACATATATATGTCTCAACCAAATCCCAAATACTGTCATAATGGAATGTAACATACAAACCAGAGTCTACAGCGGAAAAATCTCATAGATACTGAATAGCGAATGTAAATACAAAGACACAAATATCCACCCAGCAACCACACATCACATCTCACGCATCCCTGCGCTGATCATCCACTCCGGCTATCTCACCTGAAAAACATGAGAATAAAAGGGATGAGCCACAAAGCTCAGCAGGGATATAGAGGAATATCAATCATCAGAATAAACGGAAAGTCAAAGCTCAAGAGGTAAGTGAAATGAACAGGAAACTCAAATAGTGATACACTCCCGTATCACCGAACTCCAGTAAATCGGAGATAAAGTAAGAAAGTCTGTATGATATAGAATACATACAGAGAAACCATAAGTGATACACATCACAACTCATCACAATCAATCAATCCGTAGGGTAGATACCGAGTAGGCTCCACCACTACCATCCTCAAGTACAACTCTCAAATCAGTACTCAATCATAATCCAACTCAAATCCATATCAACTCAAATCCGTATCAACTCATATCCACATAACAACAGAAAATCCTCCCCTGGACCCACCCTGATCCCCGCAAGGTGTCTCCCAGTCCAGGTACTCCCCAGATTGGATGAGGATCGAGCCTACATCAGGTACTCGATAGCATCGCCTACATCGAAGAGCGTCCCCTAGGATGTACCTCACCTCAATCCGGTCTTCAGGTACGTACCCGATCAAAACCATCGATAAATCATCCAGTAAGCTGGGTTGCCCGATGTGGGTCCCACGCTCTACAAATCGTCCCTCCATAATCTCACAAATCATAGAAGATCATCATAATGGAATCCTATCCGGACTCTCGAGGATAAAACCAGACATCAGGAGGTGGGCCCCACCAATGGCTGTGGGCCCCACAAAAGGATAAGTGGGCCCCACCAGGATAGTGGGCCCCATGAGAGGATAGGTGGGCCCCGCCAGGATAGTGGGCCCGCAAGAGACACAAAAATACTGCCAGTCGTACATATACCTCCAAAACAACCACATATAATCATAACATATTGCAATTGCGGAAATAAATCAGATAAGAGTATAAACAGAGAAATTCCCAACCTCCGGGAATTTCACACCAATAGACAAATAGGAGTCCGTCGAATACGGAACCCCCGGAACCCCAAATAAGAAATAGGGCAGAATCCCTACCTGGAATGTCGACTAAGCTAATCCGTAATACGTCTGAAAACTCCAAATCAACCTCCTGCATCAAAATACGGATACGTATACACGACAGTCAAAATACGGAAAAGTCAACTAAAAGTCAACCTAAAAGTCAACGATCAAAGTCAACTCGGGTCAAATAGTCAACTCGGGTCAAATAGTCAAACCCGGTCAAAGTCAACTCGGGTCAAATAGTCAAACCGGGTCAACCCCAGTCAAAACGGGTCAAACCCGAGTCAACGGGTCAACTCGGTCAAACACGAGTCAACTCGCCAGAGCTGAGTTAACTCGGCCGGCCGGTCGCCGGAATTCATTTTTCGGCGAATTTTCCGGTCACTCCTACATCAAAACGAAGCCCACAACAACAGAAATCTAATGGTACCTGTCTCGTTCCAAAATTCCTACTGAATCGGCCGGGATCGAGCTTTGAAATTTCAAAAAACCGAAACTTCTCCGGCCGATTCCGCCTTCTACGGTGGTCCGATGGTGGTGATTCTTCTTTGGTTTTGCTCCTCTCTTCACGAGCTTCGATTTGACACCTTACTTGCTCCGATCGAACCACAAACGAACAACTTCTTCTCTCTCTCTCTCCCCTTCGGCCAAATCTGCCGGAAAAACCAGAAAAATCTGGGTTATCCCAGATTTTTGGTGAAAATTACCGTTTTGCCCCTTATTTTAATCTTAATTACTTAAACTTCCATAATCCATAACAAATCCAATTCAACTCCGATTTAGCTGATTCTTGCGTCAATATTTTTCTAAAAATATGTAGTATTTATTAAAAATATTAAATTTGAAAAATTATTATATTTTTTAAAATTTTGGGTTCGGGATATTACATTTGCTCATTGAGGGGATTGCCCGGATTGATGTTCTATGTGATTGTTGAGTATACGTGCATGTGGTAGATTTCATATTGTTGCATAACCTATTGTTCGAATTTGGCCTTTATACTCGTTATACTCTCAACCCTACTGAGCTTCTTGCTCACTCTCTACTTTCTGTTCCTTCTCACAGGAGATATTGGTACAGTTACCGGTGGAGCGGATCACTGAGGGCGAGATGTGACATGGATGGCCCTGAGTAGGATATGGGTGTTAGAGATGTATTCTAGCATGTATTTTGTTTACGATGTATTGATGTTATTCACGATATACTTATAACCATTTGGCATCAGAGGGTGTATGCATGAAGTATGCTGAGTTTGATTTTATGGTTATATGATATTATGAATTTGTTGATGTGTTTATTACTATCAGTTTGTGCATGCTTGTAGTGGAAGGCCTGAGGCCCCTAGGATCAGGATTGCATGTGTTTGAGGCCTGAGGCCTAGCTAGGTTGCTAGTGTGATGGATTGAATTTATGCTCCGTGTTTCTGATGCAGGCGGGGACTCTCCGATTTACGGAGAGATGCTATCGGATTTCCGGTCTGCCGGATGATCGCACTAGTGGCCTAGGACGATGCCGGAGGGCACCCGTGGCATGCCCGGATCGGGGCGTCACACAACTCTTGCCACATGGCCCTCATTTTAAGCTCCACATTTTCAGGCCGAACTATTACATACTTCTTACTAGATCTTGTTGGACCATAAGTCCTAGATTTGTGTTTTGATGCAAAAATACTTAAGTGCTATTTGATTATACTCATATTTGAATGAATTTGGATAAAGCATGAAATGATCGTGATAATTGATTTAAGTATTATTATATATCATTTGGAATCTTGGTTGATCATATTTAATATGAATTGGATGAATTTGGGCTTCTTCATTTTTGGATTACAAAAACTGCTCAAATATCACACTGTGCACATGTCGGTTGAAGTCATAACTTATTCATACGATCCCAAATGACTTGATTCTTGTTCTAAATTATTATTAAGACATATGGAAACATTTATTGTTTAAAGATTATGAATCAATTTTGAGTGAAAGATGTTCAATTTCTCTGTTGAAGTTAGTAGAACTGTGCAGACACGATATGTGAGATCCCGACCCAAAAATATTATGTTTGGTTAAATTTTAAGTAATAAGTTATTCAAAAATGGGTTCGAAGAGATAACGGACCATTGGAAGTGTATAAGACCCTAAAGAATAGTTTTTGAACTAGGTTCGGTAAATCGGTCATAACTTTTAGTGTACATGTCCGTTTCGGGTCCATAATATGTCAAATCGAAGCTCAGACTGAGACGGAAAATAAATTTGAGAAAAACTGGGTTTCTGTGAATAGTAATCCGTCTGGATGGATAATTGGGCGTCCGAACGGATATGCCTAAACGGAAGGCAGAAGGGTTCTACAAATAGTAATACGTCCGGACGGATAATTGGACGTCCGGACGGATATGCCTAGAGTGAGGGTAGTGGGTTACGGGAACAGTAATCTGTCCGGATGGATGCTTAGGGCGTCCGGACGGCTATCGGCAAATCTGATATTAAACCCAGAATTTAGGCATTTCTGCCATTACCAACCTTGGGGAAACCCGACTAGAGAGAGAAAGGGAGAGATAAGAAGAGAAAGAAGGAGGTTTTAGCAAGAGTTTGGCTTGGGGATTGTGGATTGGTGACCCTTGAAGTCAAATAAGGAAGATTCAAGCTTGTTCTTGGAGATTTGGTAAGTTTTTCATAGTTTTTGGAATTTCTAGTTTTTTCTAGATTTGTTTGATTCTTAGGGAGATGAGTTCTATGCTTTAGATATGTGGATTATAGGTTGATTTTGGATGTTTATGTAGATTGGTTTATGATTTGAGCTTGGGTTGAGATTGGAGATTTTTGGAGGAAATTCTGGAGAGAGAAGGTTAGTCTCTCTTGGATTTTGTATTCGAATTGTTATTGTTATGATAAATGTGCGTTATTGACATGTATATGTGGATTGGAATGATGAAATATGGTTAGGTTGGTGAAAGGGGGATTTAAACCCGAATTCTTGGAATTTGGAATTGTGTGTTGTGCTCAACTTGAGGTAGGGATTCTTAACCCATTTTCACTTTCTATCGTATTATTTTTCTCTAAAGAGCGGTTGAAATTCCTCATTGGTCTTTAATCTTTGTGTTCTTGCCTAAATTGTTCCTTAGGAAGAACGAACCTTTTTGTTGATTATTATTGAATTGCATACCCTTTGAATGCTTAATCATATATTGGGCATGATAATCCTCCTTCATGCATCATGTAGTTACGTATATATATAGGATTGTTATATATATGAACTCCTCTTTCATGACATTATTTGACATGAATTATAGACGCATCGGGTCTACGAGTATGGACTCGTAGTATCCTTAGGTTATACTTTTGTGATGATGTTGGATACCGAATGGGCACATTGTTGCCGGAATCGGGATTTCCATTGTGTAGGTGCATCTATAGTCGTTCCGAGGCAAAGTGCAAGGGTTCCGATGATTTTCCAGAATATTTGTTGCCTGGTGCCAGGCGCTGTAGGGTGTAGCCCGAGGTTATGCATTGTTGTGACATTTTAGGATGTCATGTTGCTGCATTGAGCTTGTTTCAATATTCAGCCTTTACATTCTTTGTGATTCATTTTATTTCCCTACTGAGCCTCCTACTCACCCTATTCATTTCCTGTATCCTTCAGGTGAGACTGGTGCTGAGAACCAGGCCGCGGATCAGTAGGAGGCAGCGTGACATGGAAGGCCACCCTAGGAGCATAAGGATTTTTATTGAGTGTTTGAGAATCTTGGTTATGAATTAAGTACATATAGTACTTTAATGGGTTGACTATTGTGTTACTTAAATACCTTTTCGGTATGTTGGACGGATGGTACGGGAGGTATGCCGTGTGATCGGGACTCCCGTACCTGGATAGTGGACCTTGGGTCCGGATTGATAGACTTTGATAGTCTTTCATGATATTATTGGTATGAATATGTTTTGCTTATTTACTGCATGTGATTAGGAGGCCTGAGGCCCTGCCTAGTGTGTGAATGTGGATAGATGGCCAGAGGCCCTGTTAGGCTGCGAAACTTCTCTGATTATTATTGATTTTCTTTCACGTATTAAATGAGATGTGACTCCAGGTTGGCACCCTCCGATATATGGGGAGGCGCTGTCGGATTTTTGTTAGAATCCGGGGTTAGGTTGGCATGTGGTGAGGTCCTTATTAACGGGGCACACGCCTAAAGTGGCGCTCCCGGCTCAGTGCGTGAATTCCGGGTCGGGGCGCCACAGTTTGGTATCAGAGCGAGGTTAGCTCTACGTACGATCTGGGGTTGGGTCCTAGATATATTTTAGTAAGTCTCTAGGCCATGTCATGACCTCTGCTGATCCGGTACGTTTTCTTATCCCTTAAATCCTCAATAGAAATTATGTATTTAGTAGTGTTATATGTTATGGCACAGATGGACACTCGTAGGGTGACCAGGTCATCACGTGTTGTAGAGATCCCTATTGTTGAGGGCAGACGAGGAAGGCCTAGAGGCCGTGGTAGAGGTCGTGGTAGAAGTACAATGTGCACTACTAGGCACACTCATACTACACAGGAGCCAGTGCTTGATCCGAGCATAGGACTAGACGAGGAAATGGTTGTTCAAGATGTGATAGCCATTGGTGAAGGAGTTTGATTGGAACAACATGAGAGGGCTTTGGAGATTCCTCCAGTGCAGGTGCAAGGACAACCAGAGGTACAAGTTGCTCCCATCAGTAATATGGGGAAACCAGTGACATTGCAAGACCTGGCCAGATCATAATGAGTTTGGCTCAGGTGGTCCAAGCGCAGATAATTGGAACACAGATGGGTCATATGGCTTCAGCAGCTAGTGGAAGTGGTGTAGGCGACCTGAAGAGACAGAGAATTGCTTCTCAGGCTGAGAAGGGTCAAAGAGGTGATCGTACAACAACTGGCATTGACACAGGAGAGTGATCATGTATTGGAACCTCGGGAGACTTCTGAAAACCTCAAAGTTGTTAGAGGTAATTTCTTGATTTAAAGTTGTTGGATGGGAGTGTCGTTTGAATAGGACGTTTAAATTCCCTTTTATATCCGTAGATGAAAGTTTGGTTTTAGAGTGCTAGGGATATTTACCACTAACACTTAAATTTATTTAGAGGTGACAAGTTACATGTAAACTCATATAATATTTCATTTAGGATAATGTTAGTAGAGCGATAAGTTGTGATCGATGACTTTGACGGCATTATGATGGGTGATACTCTGCATCGGCGTGTTCTATAAAGCCTTTTAGGTGTGACACGTGGTCTAGGAGTTGCAAGTGTGATACGTAGCATCATTGTGAATGTTGAGTTCAGTTGACTTGGGTCAAAGTAAACTGTTGAGCTACTATGTGGTGCACGAGTTACAGACTGCGATGTTTTATATGCGTGTACTGTTAGGCCCTTTGTGGCTATGATGCGTGGTGCAAGGATTACAGAATGTCATACTCTGTATTGGTGTGGATACTGGAGCTTGATTGACAAGGGTAACGCAGGCTGTCGAGCGGTTACATGGTGTATGAGTTGCAAATCAAAATATGGTTTAGCTAAGAAATGATGAGGTGAAGTACTACATTAGTGCGGATGTACCTCGATTAATGGGCAAATATCTTGTCCATGAGCAGACAATTGGGTTGTTGGTTAAGTGTTCAGGCATGGTTGTGGCGGTGAATGTATTGAAATCAAATGAGAGTGAATGTATGTGAGAAAAAAAATAGATCGAATTTATGTTCGAAAATTAAATAGAATGCGAGGTGTGGTTGATAGTCTACTATGAAATGGTATGGTGCAAATTGTGCACATGAGCGGATATTGATAAGTTGGTGGTTTGGGATTGGAAATGGATCGGTGATCTATAGTTGATAGTATACTATGAAATGGTATTGGAAGTCAATGTAATTTAGGTGGTAATTGACTTGTGTCAATGAAAATGATATTTGTGGAAATGAATAAATGTGGAGAAAAACCTAATGGGTATAAGAGGTATAAAGGATAGATGGATATTAGATCACATCGAAGCATCCGAGGTATATCTAGGATGTTATTGAATTGTTATAGTAAATATTTGTTCGAAGCCTAGCAACAACCTCCTAGTCACTTGAAATACTAGTGGGCTGGGGACGGGTTGGGGGTAGTGGCCCAAGGGCTTGTGTAAAATCAGTGACCACCGGTGGTGTCAATAAATCCGGGTTGGGCTATCACAGAAAAATTGCCCTTTTATAAGTTTCTGCCCTTACCACTCATAAGGCACCCAACAGTCCAGTCAGTTCGAGGCGTAACATTACTCGAAGGGAAGATTGTTGGGGTGGTGTGTGTAAGCTAGGAGATGGAGTTTTGGTAACCCTCGTATAAAATGATGAAAAAAAATGATGATGAAAAAAAAAATGAATGTGATGGTGAGTTTAGTGTAGAGTCATGGAAACTTCATGACGAATGGTTGTAGCTAAGAGTTATCTAGTTCCATGATAAACTTATTATTTAGAGTCCATTAAGAGGGACTTGGAAATAGGATTAGCATCCTTGAGGAAGATAATCTTGAAGATTATAAAAGTAAGTAAAATTTGGGGGAAACAAAATTCCTTAAGATCTGGATGTAGAGAGGGAATGAATATTTATTTAGGAACAAATGAATAACATTTGTGTACAGAATGATGGGGCGAAAATAATCCGCTCGAGAATAAGATAAATGGTCTCAAATTGTGAGAGGTACTAAATGTTTGGTAGTTGTTGATGTGTTTTATTACTAACACTAAATAGTAAAGAAATGGAGATCAATGGTGTTGATTAGGACATCGTTGGTGAAGAGTTTAGACATTGGGTGTTTACTTTGAATGTCAATAGGATAAATATTCTCTACTAAATGGAATATGATGGCGAAGCATGAATGCTTTAGAACTAAAGGTGAGTAACCGCCAGCTATTTACAAAAGAGATTGGATATTTAGAGAATTCATTTATTAAATTCGATAATAGTAATGGTGGACAGAGTAGGAGGGACCGAATAATCCCAGAGTAATATGAAGTTTTATCGAGGCTTTGGAGTATACACTAGCATAGACTAGTTGTCCTGTGAACAAATAGTAGCAAGATGGAATTAATACTGACATTGAAGATTCGGGGAAGGCAAATGGATTCACTAGGAATCTTTCAGAGATAATAGAGATTTTGTGGTACAATTAAAGAGGATTTGGGTGAAGCAAAATCTGCACGGATGTTTTGGAGCACCACAAGAAATAGTGACACGATATGGAGTAGCTGAAAAGGCTAGGGTCGTTTATGGGGTTGCACGTTGGTGCAAGGTTACCTAAGGTCGTAGGGGTTGCAAGAAATGTGTTAGACATTTAGACTATATATATGGAAGGGAAACAAGGTGAATGACCATATCATTTAGGAAAATGGCGAGTGTAGAAAACACCCAGGGTTGTTCAGTGAGGGTACTAGAGGGGTTTGCTTCCAGTCATGGAATGCCTCCTCCATGTTATAAAACGGTGAGGGAATGTAACACCCCGAACTTTCGGATAACATGATGCAATAAATGTCATACGATAGGTGATGTCATGTGTGACATAAGCTTATTCGGAATATTTTTCTTAAAAATTCTATAAGGAAAAAAAAATTACGGGCACTAGAATTATCGGAGACGGAGCTAAAACGGAGTAAATATGAATTTTGGAGGATTAAAATGGAATAGGGTTTAGTTAAATAAACAATGGCAAAGCTGTAAATACAGCTAGGGTTATGTGTAATAAGACATGAAGTAGGAGGGCTGAATGGTAAATGACATGAAATCAAATAAATAAATAAATAAAAGAAAAGGAGGCACGTAAATCGAGGTAGACCAGAAAACAAAACCTAGATGCTTCACCGTCCAGGGGCGGCGACGGAAGGCGGGTTTTCCTGAACAACGACGAACCGAGATCGGAAAGACACGAGGAGAACGACCATGACGCGAGGAAGCCAAAGCCACCGGTTTCGGACGGAAAGGTGGAGTGGAAGGCCGTCAATGGAGGAGATGAACCACGCTGTGACCGTGGGTTTTGAACAGCGATTCCTGCTCGTCCGGCCACCGTTCAGGTACCTGTTGCCACCAGTAGACTCACTGTCGCGTTTCCTACCCACAGAGGTCGGTCGTGACCACCACTGCACCACCAACGGTGGCGACCCTGTAAAACAACCCAACGGGTCTATTAGACCCGTTTGTGGGAGGAAGAGGGGCAACCGGGTCTTCCTGACCCGGTTGACAATTATGTTAATTAATTAATCTTAATTATAATGATAAATGTTAATTGTATTGATAAAAGAAATTAACAAAAAAATAAAAAAATATTAATAAAGGATTATGAATATTACATGGGTTTTAGGACCACCACTTAACTTTTAAATTAATTAACAAGAAATAATAAGAATAAATATTAATGGCTTTAGGTGTTATTATGAATTTCAGGCACCGGTTTTGATAGTTTAAAATATCGAGAAATTACGGGGGCACATTAAGGTAAGTAATACTTACCTGTCTCACGGAATTGCATGCTGAATGATTGTTAATTTTACAATTTCTGTATTTGTATGTGTATGTATATGTATAAGGTATGTATATATATATATTTATATATGTTAGTATGATTAATTTGTGTAATGAGATTGATATTGTTATAATAATAATTGTATGGACTCTGTTAATTATAGACATCAACTTGATTGTGGTGATTTTGGTACTGATTGATTATGAACTGTCATGTGATGAAATGTGTGTGTATATATATATATATATATTAATATGAGGCTGAACTGACGATGATGAGTTATTTGTGAATGGTGAACTGTTATGTGATGTTATCTAGATATGACAGCTAATGGCTGTATTGCATGAAACATAACATATCATGGCATACATGACACATGCATTTAAAGAAAATGAAAGGAAAATGTTTTTACGAACCGGGTACTACTGCTACAGGGAGGGTATATGGAAAGGTTAAAGTTGAGGTTTATAGGAAAGGAAATTGGTACCGGAAATGAAAATAGAAATGTATTTTGACTGAAAAGTGTTCTTTGGTAGAATACTTAATATAAGGAAATCCCGACCGGTTGCTCTGTAGCAGTGTATCTAGGTTAAGGGCCCGAGTACTGGAAAAATGATTTAAATGGCTGATTGTCTTCTAATGATGATGTTCATGTGCACTCATGCATAAGTATTACTTGCTGGGCCTCGGCTCACTATGTTCCGTGATACAGATACGAAATCCTTTGATGGTTTTGCTGATATAGGAGTTGATGGTGCCGCGGATCTATGAAAAGGATGCTCATGTGTGGAAGTTAGGTTTTGATGGTCTACGACAAGAATATTAAATTGTATTTAAACTTGAAGGCTGTTGATAGTGTTTCAGATTATCGTGACTAAACAAAAGTTCACAAAACGAGTTCAAGAAATATGCATTGCATGTTATTGATTTAATTACCGTTATGATGTTATGATTATTAAATGCTCATCAGAATTAGGATACTGGATTTGAGCTGTTAAATGAGTTTAGTTAATTAGAGGTAGATGATGAATTGATGATGCTTAGCTAAATTTATTCTACCATTAATTGGGTTCGTTTTATATATAGAATTAGGGTTTCGTAGGACGGGACGTTACAGGGAACCTTCATGTGTTAGAACAACAGTCACTTTGCAAAACCCAGAAGTTGAGTTGGGTGCTTTGGGATGCGTGATTAGAGCATGGACCATGTTTAATGATGGGAAACAAGATGTCAAGGAAGAATGTGCTCGACTTATGCTTCATAAGTTGAGAAATGATCATTATGTGAAAGTAGCGGGTTACAACTACGGGGAAAGCAGCAGTCTAGAGATTCAACAACATGAGACTCGAAGACTCCGACATGAAATTATATGTCTTAGGGATGAGAACAGAGGGTTACGAAATGAGAATGAAGTCCTGGCAAGTCAGGTCAGGGATTCAAAGAGGTTTGAGGAAGATTCTGAAGAAGAATTTGAGGAGGAATTAGTGTTTGAAGACAAGCATTGTATCACATAAGGTAAGTTGTAGGTGGTCTAGGTTATATGTAAGAATAAAGCTTATAGTGCAACTGAAAGTTTGTGTGTATGAACTATGGGTCTTAGCAATAAGAACCCTTGATATTGGATGTATAACCTTATAGTGTGGTAATGTATTCCGAGTTTGTGTGCGAAATACATATATATATATATATATATATGTATGTATGTATATCCATATGATGGGTATATACATAGTGAGTGAAATAACTTAATGATTAGTGGAGTATGTATTTATGTGAACCATGATAGTCAATATATCTCTTGAAGAGCATGAGTTCCATGTGGATTTTAAGATTGAGGATGGGTCAACACACACTTCAAATGTGTTGTGCAAACTTAAAGATTTAGCCAAGTTTGTTAAATTTCGGGACGAAATTTATTTAAGGGGGAAGGGATGTGAGATCCCGACCCAAAAATATTATGTTTGGTTAAATTTTAAGTAATAAGTTATTGAAAAATGGGTTCGAAGAGGTAACGGGCCATTGGAAGTGTATAAGACCCTAAAGAATAGTTTTTGAACTAGGTTCTGTAAATCGGTCATAACTTTTAGTGTACATGTCCGTTTTAGGCCCATAATATATCAAATCGAAGCTTAGACCAAAACGGAAAACAAATTTGAGAAAAAACTGGGTTTCTATGAACAGTAATTTGTCCGGAAGGATAATTGGGCGTCCGGACGGATATGCCTAAACGGAAGGCAGAAGGGTTCTGTGAATAGTAATCCGTCCGGACGGATAATTGGGCGTCCGGATGGATATGCCTAGAGTGAGGGCAGTGGGTTACGGGAACAGTAATCCGTCCGGACGGATGCTTAGGGCGTCCAGACGGCTATCGTGAAATCTGATATTAAGCCTAGAATTTAGGCATTTCTGCCATTACCAACCTTGGGGACCATTACCACTGCTGCCCTCCGGCACCGTCCTAGGCCGCTAGTGCGATCATCCGGCATACCGGAAATCCGGCGGCATCTCCCCGTATGTCGGAGAGTCCCCGCCTGCATCAGAAACACGCAGCATAAAATCCTCCATCACACTAGCAACCTAGCTAGGCCTCAGGCCTCAATCACATGCAATCCTGATCCTAAGGGCCTCAGGCCATCCACTACCAGCATGCACAAACTGATAGTATAAACACATCATCAAATTCATAATATCATATAACCAAAAATCAACTCAGCATACATCATGCATACACCCTCTGGTGCCAAATGGTTATAAGATTATCATGAATAAACATCAATACATCATATATAAATACATGCTTAGAGTATCTCTCTAGCACCCACATCCTACCCAGTGCCATCCATGTCACATCCCGCTCTCACTGATCTGCTCCACTAGTACCTGTGCCTGTACCAGTATCACCTGTGGGAAGGAATGAAAGTAGAGGGTGAGCAAGAAGCTCAGTAGGGTTATGAGTTACATGAGCATAAGGCCGAATCGTAAACAATAGGCTATGCAACAATATGAACCTACCACATGAACATAAACTCAACAATCACATAGAACATCAACCCGGGCAATCCCCTCAATGAGCAACCTCATCGATACCATGGCTCGTTCCATGTAATATCGAACGTGAGCAAGCTCACCAAATCAACTCATCAATATCATGGTCGCTAACCATGACTATTGAACAGGAGCAAGCTCCCCAACATCAAACGCTCTTGGATTACCCGGTTGCGTGACTTTACCACGCCCGCACCATTTCAGGCAAGTCCCTCATGAACCATACCTCCAGTGCGTTATCCTACTTGGAGTTCATATGACTCAGTGGTAACTCTCATCACCTCGTCATCCCTCCAAGTAGCTTTCAAGAAACCTAAGGAGCCCCGAGTCCATACTCGGTTCCCCATGCAACTCTAATGCATTATGTCATGACATGCTGAATAGATATATATATATGAACAACCTACATATATATACATAACTACCATGATGCATGAACGGAAACCACATCGTGTCCATAGGAGATGGAACACACATACTCGGGTCATGCAACATCAAGAATCAACAAGAATCACAATTAGGGTTCGTTTCCCCTTAGGAGCAATTAAGGCGGAAACACAAATGGAACGACCAATGAGGAATCGAAATGCTCTTAAAATATCGAAAACGAACGATAGAAAGAATGGTTGGAATCCCCTACCTCGTGTCGAGCAATTTACCAAAAAAATATCCCCAAATTCCGTTCCTAGGGTTTCGGTTTGCCTAAACCTACAATGTGGCAAAACCGAACCCTTACACGCATCAATATATCAACCACAACTCATATAAACATTAATTTGATCAATGAATTCGAATTTACTCACCTTCTCTCTCTAGAAATTTCTTCAAAATCCTTCAAACTCAACTCTACTCCAAATCACAAACCAATCTACATACACATCCAAAATCAACCTAGGATTAACATATCTAAACCATAGGAATCAACTCTAAAAGAAACTAACAAGATCTACTCAAAACCCTGGAAATGGAAAAATGAAGAAAATTACCTCCAAGGCTTGAATCTTCCTTGAATCCTTTCCAAATCTCCAAAACTAAGCTCTAATCTCCAATAATCACCTCCAATACTCTTTTCTCTCTAGAATCGTCACCCTCTCTCTCTAGGATGAACCAAAACTCAGAAACCTCATAACTGGCTCGCGGAAGCCTTTTGAAGAAATCGGGCTGCGCCTAGGCGCTACCCTGGGCGCCCAGGCCTCTACTTAAGGTCCTTCAGGCGCTGCCCTGGGCGCCATCCTGGGCATGCAGGGCTTTCACGCCTAGGCGTGGTGCGCCTAGGCGCCTCTGCGCCTACTCCAATTTTTGGTCACCCACTGGACTGGGCGCAGCGCCTAGGCGCCCTGGGGTGCGCCCAGTCCAGTACCTCATTTCTTGGACTTTCTTCTTGAATGCACTACTGCTGGATTAGGCGCCCCTGGGTGCACCATTGCACATGCCTAGGCGCACACCGCCTAGGCGTGCTGCTCGGGTGCTTAGGCGTTCCAGCTTCTTCTGATGCTCTTCATTTCAGCCTCCCACTGGACTAGGCGCAGCGCCTAGGCGCCCCATGGTGCGCATAGTCCAGTTTTTTCCCTTTGTGAAAAACTCAAAAATTACAAAAAAATTTGGGTCGGGGTTTCACAGCATAGGTCCAACATTTTTGTTTTGATGCAAAAATACTCAATGTGCTATTTGATTGTACTTATGTTTGAATGAATTTGGATAAAACATGAAATGATTGTGATAATTGATTTAGGTATCATTATATATCATTTGGAAGCTTCTTTGATCATATTTAATATGAATTGGATGAATTTGGACTTGTTCATTTTCGGATTACAAAAACTGCTCAAACATCACACTGTGCACATGTCGGTTGAATAGTCATAACTTATTTATACGATCTTGAAATGACTTGATTCTTGTTCTAAATTATTATAAAGACATATGGAAACATTTCTTGTTCTAATATTATGAATCAATTTTGAGTGAAGGATGTTCAATTTCTCTATTGAAGTTAGAATAACTATGCAGACAGGATATAACACTGTTTGAGATTACTTGCTGAAATTGAGTGACCAATTGAACTCCAATGGCTGTGAAATTTTGTGTGCCTATCTAAATATATGTTAAATAATTTATTATGTGATTACTTGAATTTTATTGATCATATATCATATTGATTGACCTATGTCCAAGCATTGAAGCTCTTTGAGCTTATACAAACAACAATGAGGTGCTTTGTCACCTATTTATTTGTAGGTGAAATCAATTAAGTCTCAGGAGCTTATTTGGAGCAGTATGAAGCTGATTTTATTGAGAAAATTCGTATATTCAATTGTTGAAGCTTAATTGGTCAAGTTTGAGCATGGTCAACTCCATTTGAGAAACATTTTGACTTCTCATGGGCAACCCTTGGTACCAGACGTATGAAATGAATATTATTGCTGGAAAATTCCTTATTTAAGCTTCTAGAAGTCCTCTTATGTGTTTTGTACCAAGAATTCAAAAGAGATTTCAAGTTTAATTTTATTGGTCAACATTGTGGCAACATTTACTTCTTGGGGGACAAAGGAGAGAGAAATTGCTGAAAAGTTGTTCCTTTCTCCAAAATCTAGTTCAGGCTTGTTTGGCTTGGTTTGTGCAAGACTTTCATCATCAAGAAGGAATTATTGGTGCAACCAAAGCCAAATGAGATATTTTTACATAACAATTTTCAACGGCTCTATTTTGAATGGTGGAGATTTATTTGGTTTGAATTAAAGAAGGGTCAAGATTAAAAGAAGAAGGAAGGGCCAAGATCAAGACTTAATTTTCATCCAATGACCAAGATTATTTTGTGTTGGAAAGAAGAGAGGGGTTTGGCTTGTGTTGGAAGGTGGAAGAACATTTGCAAAAATTGGCCAAGTCTTTGAGCTTCAAATCTTGATTCAAGCTTCTACCTAGAGATCTCTTGCTAAAAATTTGATTATCATCAAGCTATCATCTTCCTATTTCAAAGAGAGATTCAAAAATCCATCAAGAACCCATTATTCTTCATTCCACCCGTGGGTATCCTTTTGGTGTTATTGAGTGGTGTTTCAATAAAGCTTCTCCTAATTTCATCTATATCTTCTTGAGAGTTGATAGGTATGAATATACCTAGTATTTTCTGGAGAAATAACTCTTATTATGCTTGTAATGTGATAAATTAAGTTTATTAACCGGTTGTTATTCATTATTATAGGTAAATTGTGGTCCAGAGTGAAATGCTATGAATTAGGGTGGTTTTGGAAGAAATAAAAGCTGGACAGGATGATTACTGTCCTGGGCGGAACAAATCACACGCCTAGGCGCAGAGAGGAGCGCCCAAAGCAGTGAAGACGCTGGAGAAAATAACGCAAAACCGCCTAGGCGGGCACCTAGACGCCAAAGAAGCACCCGCCTAGGCGAGAATCTCCCATGCGCCTAGGCGCCCTGCGGGTTTTCCAGGTTTTTTTTAAAACCGTGGAAACCCTAAAACTCGAGAGGAATAAAATATTTCGAGGAGTCCGTTTCTGTAGACAGTGGGAGGAGAAGAAAATAGGGTTTTTCAAGGCTTGAAAGAGGAATTTTCAGCTGGGTCTTGGATTCTTGAAATCTTCGGTGAAATCAACATGATTCTTTCTCTTCCTTTGCTTTCTTTCATTTACATGTTTAACTAAGCTTCTTATCACCAAGGCTAGGATGAAACCTTGGGTTGAATGATTGTTGTATGAATTGATTTGGTTATATGTGAATCTTTTTGGGTATAAATCTTTGGTTTCCATGATTATTGTGGATTCTTCTTACTCTTTGTGCTTGATCACCACTTAGGGTTTTGAATGGATTTGTTTGATGGATTTTGTAGATGGTGAAATATCTAGTTAATCATGCTTCTTGGGACCTTAGATTGGTATTGTTGTTCCCATTAGGTTTGGAACAAGTTTGTATGAATCCTATTTCCATTGAGCTTTCATGAATTCTTAGGCATGTCTAGATCAATAGGATGGCTAGAATGTTGATAGGAACATCCAACCTAGACCAATAAGATGGCTAGTAATTGATATGAGGGAAATTGGCTTGAGTGCGCTAAAACCGACTTAGGTACGGATTCGTTATGCCCGAATTGATAAATGTGTGAGTGAATTGGTTGTGTTTGCACATCATTGACCCTTGGTGGATTCCGAAGTCTTGGTGCTCCATTCTTTTACTTGAATTCATTACATTAGTATAGCTTGCCTAGTGGTAATTTGCATTAGCATTTGCATTCTTCAATACAAAAATTCCAAAAACACTTTACTTTTTTTGCTTGCATTCCTATTAAATTGCAAACCGAATCAACTTGAGTGGAACTTTAATTTCTTGCATTGTCCATAAATATATGTAAATAAACACTTGGATTAAATCATATCTCCGTCTCTATGGATACGATCTCTACTGACCACTTGTACTATTCTTCTTACTAGTACACTTGCTAGTAAGTTATTTTAGACTCAACAAGTTTATGGCGCCGTTGCCGGGGACGGTAGCTTATATTTAATCAATTTCTTTTGTCTACATAGATAATCATATTTATCATTGATTTCTTGCTGAATTTCTAGTTGGCTTATACGTTTCATTTGTTCTCTGTAGTTCATGCAAGGACGATGTTCACAAGACACATAAATTCTTCCAATTAATCCAAATTTGGGACGTGCACGTTTAAATAAGAAAGACAAGCAAACTCTTGGAGAACACTCTCCCACACATTCCTTATCTTCTACTTCTAGCTCATCTAGTGAGCAATTCATTGGAGACAATCTTGAGCAAGACAAGATGGAAGAACATCATGAGGGAGTTGATGATAATGGCGTCAATGCCAATGCCCCTCGCACTATACAGGATTTTTCTATGCCTCAATTCACTACTCGACAATCTTGTATTGTTTTTCCAACTATTGCTCCTAATTTATCTTATGAAATTAAGGGCTACGTGATTAATTTGCTTCCCTCTTTTTTCAGGAGAGGAGAATCAAGATGCTAGTGATCATATTGATAATTTCTTGGAAATATGTGGTAGACAACAAATTCAAGGAATCTGTGTTGAATTCATTCGCCTCAAGCTATTTCCCTTCTCTCTTAAGGGAGACGCGAAGAACTGGTTCAAGACTCTGCCCGCAAATTCTATCACCTCTTGGGACCAATTGTCTGCGAAATTTATTCAGAAATTCTATACTCAATCGAAGACACAACGGTTGAGAGACCAAATCTTTCATTTCAGACAGAATAAGGGAGAGCCATTATATCAAGCTTGGGGGAGATATAAAACCCTGCTTATCAGCTGTCCACATCACCAATTCTTACCATGGCAGATTATGCTATACTTTTATCAGACCTTATCAGATGAATGCCGCTATCGATTAGATGCAGCTGCTGGAGGAAATATCATGGCAAAGGAGCCCACTGAGGCTACAATGATTATTGAGAATGTGGTAGCCAATTCCTTACAGTGGGACAGCAGAGATGTGACTGGTTCCAGAGCAACTATCTATGAAACTAGTACTTCAAATACTGAAATGGCAGCCATGGCTCGAAAACTTGATGCTGTTGTGAATTTATTGAGCAGAAATATAGAACCATGTGGTATTTGTGCGGGCACACACCATCCTACTCATACATGCCCTAGAGGGGGTTCTTTCCCTGAAGTAGAGGTTAATGCGGTGCAAAATTTTCATTGGCATAAAAAATGACCCGTTTTCTCATACTTACAATCCAGGCTGGAAGAACCATCCGAATCTCTCCTATGGCTCTTCTCAGAATTACAACCACGGTTCTAGACCTTGGCAAGCCCACCCTCAACCACCACCTCCAGAGCAAAAGCGGCCTTCTATGGATGACCTAATTTCTCAACTGGCTTAGTCACAAGTGAAGATGCAGAACTCGCAAGCGGAAATGAGCAATTCTATGACTCAGTTGCAGCAAACAATTGCTAGTAATAAACAGTCAATTTCTAAGCTCGAGATGCAAGTGGGCCAACTTGCGAATGCTCTGAGTGAGAGACAGTTGGGGAAGCTCCCAAGCCAACCAGAGGTGAATCCCACAAAACATGAAGATACAAAGGCTGTCACCGTATTGAGAAGTGGGAAAAAGGTGGACAACAAAATTGAGTTTCAGAAGCACAAAGATGAGAATGAAAATGAACAAAAGGTGGTGGAACCACGTGCATCTCCACTACCTCAAGTTAAGAAAGCCAAGCAGATTGTGGAAGAATATATTCCACCAATTCCTTTCCCTTCTAGACTTGCACCTAAGAAGAAAAACAAGTATAACCGGGATATATTTGAAGTTCTGAAGAAGGTTGAAATCAATATTCCACTTATTGATGCTATCAAATCTATCCTCGCTTATGCCAAATTCTTGAAGGAGTTATGCACTAATAAGAGAAAAATCAGTGAGCATGAAGAAGTTTTTCTTTCTGAGGAGACTAGTGCAGTATTACAAAAGAAACTGCCACCCAAGTTGAAAGATCCGAGCAGTTTTACAATTTCCTGCATTATTGGAGAAAAGCATATTGAGAAAGCATTGATGGATCTTGGAGCCAGTGTTAATATCATGCCTTATTCTGTGTATTGCACTTTGAAAATAGGAGGGTTGAAACCAACTATAGTTACTCTACAGTTAGCCGATCGCTCTCTTGTTCATCCTTTTGGGCTTGTTGAAGATGTCTTAGTGAAAGTTGGAGAGTTTGTTGTTCCAGTGGATTTCTTAATTCTGGACATGGAAGGTGAACCAATTCCTGGGAAAGACCTACCTCTTATTTTAGGCAGAGGTTTTATGGCTACTACCAATACCATCATTGATGTTAAATTAGGTGTTCTCTCAATGACAGTTTTCGATAAAACTGTTGAGTTCCGACTCTCAGAAGCAATGCGACATTCTGATGGCACAAAAACCTGCTTTTGGATAGATGTAGCTGATAGAAGAATTGATATGGAGGTTTCTCGGAGTAATAAAATCACTACATTGGAGGCTTTTCTTGTGGGTGATTCCAAGCATTTATTGACTGAGGAAGTTGAAGAAATATACAATATGTTTGCAGCTTCACCTCCGCATCAACATAAGTGGAGGCCTGTTTTTGAAAATCTGAGAAACCTTCCAACTTCTAAGAAGTTATTGCCATCTATTGAGAACCCACTAGAATTAGAGTTGAAGCCACTTCCTCCTCACCTGCGGTATGCCTTTTTGGGAAACTCTCAGACTCTCCCAGTTATTATTGCTTCTGATTTAACTTCTGTGGGGGAGGAGAAATTGTTGCGTGTGCTTAAAGAGAATAAAACCGCCATTGGGTGGACTATAGCAGACATTAAAGGCATCAGTCCATCAATGTGTATGCACCGCATCCTACTTGAAGATGGAGCAAAGACAAGCCGGGAGGGTTAAAGAAGGTTGAACCCTAACATGAAAGAAGTAGTTCGTGCTGAAATTCTGAAGTTACTTGATGTAGGGATTATCTATCCTATTTCAGATTCCAAGTGGGTAAGCCCTGTTCAGGTGGTGCCGAAGAAGTCGGGCATCACAGTTGTTACTAATGATAACAATGAGCTTATTCCTACCAGAAAGGTCACGGGTTGGAGAGTCTGTATTGATTATAGGAAGTTGAACACCTCCAGACAAAAAGATCATTTTCCTCTACCATTCATTGATCAAATGCTGGAGAGATTGGCAGGGCATAATTATTATTGCTTCTTAGATGGATATTCTAGGTATAATCAAATTGTGATTGCACCGGAGGATCAAGAGAAAACAACGTTTACATGTCCATTTGGAACTTTTGCCTACCATAGAATGCCATTTGGGTTATGCAATGCTCCAGCTACCTTTTAGAGATGTATGATGAGCATTTTTCTGATATGGTAGAGAGGTTCAAAGAAGTATTTATGGATGATTTCTCGGTTTTTGGATCTGATTTGATCACTGTCTCCATAATTTATCTCTCGTTCTGAAACGCTGCACATAGACAAATCTCATACTAAACTGAGAGAAGTGCCACTTCATGGTACAGAGAGGTAATGTCTTGGGCCATATAGTTTCTCAAGATGGCATTGAAGTCGATAAGGCAAAGATTGATCTTATCTCCAAATTACCGCCTCCGACTAATGTGAAGGAAATTTGCTCTTTCCTTGGCCATGCTGGGTTTTATCGGAGGTTTATCATGGACTTCTCCAAGATTTCAAGACCTTTATGTGCATAATTGGCTAAAGATGTCGATTTTCAGTTTGACGCGGAATGTTTAAAGGCTTTTGAGACATTAAAAGAAAAGCTCACTTCTGCTCCTATCATGATGCCACCAGATTTCTCGTTGTCGTTTGAAATTATGTGTGACGCTTCAGATTATGCTATTGGGGCAGTGCTTGGTCAGCGAATAGAGAAGAAGTCACATGTGATCTATTATGCCAGTCAAACTCTGAATGATGCTCAAATTAATTATTCCACAACAGAGAAAGAGCTATTGGCTATCGTATTTGCGTTGGATAAATTTCGGTCCTATCTGACTTGTTCTAAGGTGATTGTGTATTCTGATCATGCAGCTTTGCGTTATCTAATGACGAAGAGGGACTTGAAACCCAGATTGATCCGATGGGTGCTTCTATTACAAGAATTCGATTTGGAGATTCGGGATAAAAAAAGGTGTGAAAATGTTGTGGCCGATCATCTGTCACGGTTAGCTATTAAAGAAGGGGGCTCAAAGGACTTGGATTTTAATGAAAATTTCCCGATGAACAACTTTTCCTTCTTGAGCAAACTCCATGGTTTGCAGATATAGTCAATTATCTAGTTGCGCGTCAACTCCCTTCTGGCATGACTAAGCAAGCCAAAGATAAATTCTTTTCCTCCATCAAATATTATTTTTGGGATGAACCTTATTTGTTCAAATCTTGTCCTGATCAAATCATTCGCCGCTGTGTGCCAGAACCTGAGATGGAGAGTATTTTGAATTTTTATCATGCTCATGTCTGTGGTGGTCATTTTGGTGGGAAGAAAACAGCCGCAAAAGTACTTCGATGTGGATTTTTTGGCCCAATTTATTTAAAGATGCTCATGCATATTGTACTACTTGTGATTGCTGGCAACGCACTGGTAATTTCGAGGAGTCCGTTTCTGCAGACAGGGGGAGGAGAAGAAAACAGGGTTTTTCAAGGCTTGAAAGAAGAATCTTCAGCTGGGTCTTGGATTCTTGAAATCTTCGGTGAAATCAACATGATTCTTTCTCTTCCTTTGCTTTCTTTCATTTACATGTATAACTAAGCTTCTTATCACCAAGGCTAGGATGAAGCCTTGGGTTGAATGATGGTTGTATGAATTGATTTGGTTATATGTGAATCTTTTTGGGTTTAAATCTTTGGTTTCCATGATTATTGTGGATTCTTCTTACTCTTTGTGCTTGATAACCACTTAGGGTTTTGAATGGATTTGTTTGATAGATTTTGTAGATGGTGAAATATCTAGTTAATCATGCTTCTTGGGACCTTAGATTGCAATTGTTGTTCCCATTAGGTTTGGAACAAGTTTGTATGAATCCTATTTCCATTGAGCTTTCATGAATTCTTAGGCATGTCTAGATCAATAGGATGGCTAGAATGTTGATAGGAACATCCAACCTAGACCAATAAGATGGCTAGTAATTGGTATGAGGGAAATTGGCTTGAGTGCGCTAAAACCAACTTAGGTACGGATTCGTTATGCCCGAATTCATAAATGTGTGAGTGAATTGGTTGTGTTTGCACATCATTGACCCTTGGTGGATTCCGAAGTCTTGGTGCTCCATTCTTTTACTTGAATTCATTACATTAGTATAGCTTGCCTAGTGGTAATTTGCATTAGCATTTGCATTGTGAATTTTGTGATTGTTAAATTATAAAAGGGGATTGCCTTTGTAATTTGGGAACACAATTCACCCACCTTTTGTGTTTGCCTAGGTTTTTCAGATCTGACCTCTTCATGTTGGGCCGCTGCTTCTTCTTGGACCGGCTTCTATCATCTACCTGGGCCTGTAGGAATATAATGCCAACAAAATCACATAACACATTAATGTGCGCGAAGTGCATACTCCTAGTTATTAACATATTCCTCTTAAATAATTATTTTATATCAACAACGCCAATTGCTTTTCAAAATGCCTCAACAAAATATTCTAATGATGCACTATAATCAAGTTTCAGTTTTTTTATATTTGCACAATTTATTCCAATACATACATACAATTTTACAAGAGTTATTCTAAATGTCATATTTTTGTTATCAACGTTCAGTTTCTCAAATGTTCCGCAACTTAATTTGTAGAATTGTTTTCTAGCTTCAATCACCGACGAACCCACACATTAATACTTTTGCTCCAAAGGTAAGAAAGCTGGCCATGTAACGCCCCGACACGAGAATCACATCCCGAGTCCGGAACGCTACTAATTCTATAGAAAATCTGGCAGCACCTCCCCGTATTTCCGAGGATGTCAACCTAAAACTCAATCTGCCACATATTATCAGAGATACTAAACTACAATTCCGCAGCCTAAATAGGGCCTCAGGCCATCTAACCACAATCACACTCTAGGCAGGGCCTCAGGCCACCTAATCACATGCAACAATGCATAATCAACATCATAATCATAAATAACCATCACATGGTTCCACACATCCGGACCAAAGTCCCACAACACGGTACGAGAGTTCTGATCTCACGACACACTCTCAAACCTCAAACATCCATCACATTAGGTAACAATACCAAGTCATCAACCAAACTAAGTACTATATGTACCAGTTATGACAAAAGAGTCTACATAATTAAACAACCCTAAGCTCCAAGGTAGTCTCCCATGTCACGCCACCCGCTACTGATCCGTTGGCACAACATCCGCGCCAGTCTCACCTGAAGATCAATGAAAGTAATAGGGTGAGCAGAAGGCTTAGTAGGGAATAATGAGTAATCGAAAGTATAAGCTGGATTGAGAAGAATAAAGACAATGCAGCAACATGTCAACTACCATGACCACATCAATAAACAAATAAACTCATCACCATGCTGTCCCTTTGGCATTTTTCAACGGATATCTGGAAAATTATCAGAAACCTTGACATTGCCCTTAAACCAAGTAGGTTTCCATCCCATGGAACATCTGACACGGTTAAATGACCAAACTCTTATTTAGCTCTCCGGCCATAAGACGTTGGTCTCGTCCCGCCCTCGGACTCCCACATCCACAAGTAACTCTTATAGGAACTACGAGCCCGTTCCCGCAACTCCTAATGCATCTAATGAGCATGTCCAATATGCAAGAATAAGCATATATAAAAATCCTATATACATACGTAACTACGTGATGCATGTTTGAGAGTAAACTATGCTTGATGGATGATCAAACATATAATTGGTTATGCAATAATTCAATAATAAACAATTAGAGCTCGTTCTTCCTAGGAAGCAATCTAGGCAAGAACTCAAATCGAAGACCAATGAAGAATCGAAACGCTCTTTAAAATATTGAGAACGAACGATAGAAAGAATTGTTGGAAATTCCCTACCTCGTGTCGAGCAATTTACCAAAAGTTCAACAATTGCGTTCCTAGGGTTCCGATTTCCCAAACCTATCAATATGGCAAAATCGAACCCATCCACATATCAATATATGATCAACAACTCATTTAAACATCAATTGAATCAAGAATTTTGAAATTACTCACCTTCTCTCTCTAGAAATTCCTCCAAAACCCTTCAAACTCAACCCAATCAATCCTCAATCTAAAACAACGAATCAAACCAACAAAACTACCATAAACAACCCTAGAAACATCATATATAAACCCCAAAACTTAACTCTTAATGAATCATGATAGATCTAAAGAAAACCTAGAATTTCAAAACTTGGAAAAACTTACCAAAATCTTCAAACCTAGCTTGAATCTTCAATATAGCACTCCAATAATCATGAATCCTCAAGAATTAGGTTGAATCCTTGCTAGAAACACTTTCTCTCTCTAGAATCTTCATTCTCTCTCACTCTAGGACTGAAACAAACCAGAAAATACTCTACTGGCTCGCTGGAGCCCTTTTTGAAAGCTTGGGTTGTGCCTACTCTGGGTGCCTAGGCGCTTTGGCCTAACTGGTTTACCACGACACGCTGCCTTGGGCGCTCTTCTCGGCTCACTTTTGTACTCGCCTAGGCGTACACTGCCTAGGCATGTGACCTCAATTTTTCTCACTCCGTCTCGGTCTTAGCTTCGATTTGATATATTATGGGTCCAAAACGGACATCTGTGCTAAACGTTATGACCATTTAACGAACCTAGCTCAAAAACTACTTTTCCATGATTCCGTACCTCACGGATCATCCGTAATTTGACTCAAACCTAAGTTTTTGGTTTGGGGTTTTACATTCTTCCCCCCTTAAAGAAATTTCATCCCAAAATTTAACTACAAACGTACCTGATTCTTTGAACAACTCCGGGTACTTCTCCTTCATTCTAGATTCCAACTCCCAAGTTGCTTCTTCAACTCCGTGATACATCCACATCACTTTTACTAATGGAATCACACTCGACCTCGTGATCTTGTTCTGTCGGTCTAGAATCTTCATCGGCTGAAGATTGTAGCTCCCGTCTTCCTCAACTTCCAACGTAGTCCAATCTAACACATGTGACGAATCCGGCTCATATTTCCGATGCATGGATACATGGAATACATTGTGAACCTTCTCAAGCTTCGGCGGAAGTGCCAAGCGGTATGCCACCGGTCCAACTGTCTCCAAAATCTCAAATGGCCCCACAAATCTCGGTGCCAACTTCCCATGTTTGCTATACCTCTGAATTTCCCGTCTTGGACTAACCTTCAAGAAGACCTTGTCGCCTACCACAAACTCTAACGGTCTCCGCCTCCGGTCAGCATAAGACTTCTGTCTGCTCTGGGTAGTGATCAACCGCTTCCGGATCTCCTCCACTCTTTCCCTCGCTTCCTTGACCATATCCGGTCCTGAAACTACTTTCTCACCAACCTCCGCCCAACACAAAGGCGACCTACAAGGCCTCCCGTAGAGCGCCTCGTAAGGTGCCATTCCGATACCACTCTGGAAAGAGTTGTTACACACAAACTCTGCCAAATGTAAGTACCGATCCCAATTTTCTCCAAAATCCATCACACATGCCCTTAGCATGTCCTCAAGAATCTGTATAGTCCTCTCACTCTGCCCATCACTCTGTGGGTGATAAGCAGTAGAGAAATCCAACTGTGTTCGTAAAGCCTCTTGCAAAGTGCTCCAGAATCTACCTGTGAACCGCGGGTCTCGGTCCGACACAATAGACATTGGAACTCCGTGAAGTCTCACAATCTCCTTCACATACAACGTACTTAGCGACTCCAATGAATCCATCTTATTCATCTGTAGAAAGTGTGCAGACTTAGTCAATCTGTCCACAATCACCCAAATTGTGTCGTGTCGTCTCTGTGTCGTAGGCAACGCCGTCACAAAATCCATTGTGATCCTTTCTCACTTCCATTGTGCTACTGGTAGGGGTTGCAATTCTCCTTCCGGTCTTTGATGTTCCGCCTTTACCTGTTGACACGTCAGACACCTGGCCACATAGCTAGCCACATCGGCCTTCATACCTCTCCACCAGAAACTTCGCTTTAAATCTTGGTACATCTTCGTACCCCCTGGATGCATAGCAAACCTAGAATGATGTGCCTCCTTCAGAATTTCTTGTCTCAGCTCCCCTTCATCGGGAACCACTAGCGTTCCCACATATCTCACACCTCCGTTGTTCCCTCGGACCCAACCGGAAGTTTCCTCAATCACATCAAATGTTTGATCGCCTTTCTGCGCGTCTATGACCTTTCGAATCATTATCGGTCTTGAAGTCACACATCCCAAATACATTTTATCTTCACCCTGCACCTCTAAACCGAACTGGTTAATGGTTTCAACCATTTCCCATTCATGCAAGAGTAGGCTGGCAACACTATGTTTCGTACTCAATGCAACGGCAACCACATTCGCTTTACTAGGATGGTATTGCAAACTAAAATCGAAATCCTCCAAGTACTCCATCCACCTCCTTTGTCGCAAATTGAACTCCTTTTGGGTGAACAAGTACTTGAGGCTCTTATGATCTGAAAAGCCCTCAAACCTTTCTCCATAAAGATAGTACCGCCGCTAACTCTAAATCGTGAACCGGATAATTCCTCTCATGAGTTTTGAGCAACCGCGAGCCATATTCAATAATTCTATCTCGCTGAATCAATACACACCCCAATCCGACTCCAGATGCATCACAATACACCTGGTAACCTACCTTCCTCTCCGGAACTACTAACACTGGAGGTGTTGTCAATCTTTTCTTCAATTCCTCAAATGCTGCCTCACACTCGTTTGTCCAAACAAACGGTGTACCCTTTTGTGTGAGCTGCATCATCAGTGAAGCAACTCTCGAAAAGTCTTGAATAAACCTTCTATAGTAACCTGCCAATCCCTGAAAACTTCGGATCTCTGTCACATTCTTAGGTCTCACCCAACTCAGAACTGATTCCACCTTGGAATCATCCACTACTATGCCCTCCTGAGTAATGACGTGGCCTAGGAATTTCACTTCTGTGGCCCAAAATTCACACTTGCTCAGTTTAGCATAAAGCTGGTTCTCCCTCAAAATCTGCAGGACTAATCTCAAATGCTCTTCATGCTCCTCCTCTGTCGGAGAATAAATCAAAATATCATCAATGAAAACCACCACAAACCGATCCAAATACGGACAGAGGACCCTTTGCATTAAGTCCATGAACACCGCTAGGGCATTTGTCAACCCAAACGACATCACAAGGAACTCATAATGCCCATAATGAGTTCTAAACGCCGTCTTCTGAATATGTCCATCCTTTATTCTTAGTTGATGGTAACCCGACCTCAAGTCAATCTTGGAGAAATGACTGGCACCTCTCAATTGATCAAACAAGTCATTGATCCTAGGCAACAGATACTTGTTCTTCACAGTAACCTTGTTCAGTTGCCTATAATCGATGTACATCCTCAATGACCCATCTTTCTTCTTTACTAATAACACTGGTGCTCCCCACGGTGACACACTCGGTCTTATGAAACCCAAACTCTGCAATTCTTCTAGCTGAACACTCAATTCTTTCAACTCCACCGGAGCCATTCGATACGGCGGAATCGAAATCGGCTTGATGTTCGGATGTAACTCGATAGCAAAGTCGATCTCGCTCTTCGGAGGTAATCCCGGTAACTCATCCGGAAATACATCCATAAACTCTTGTACCACCCGGATTGGTGTAGCTATATCGCCCTTAGGCGCCGAAGTTACCAAACTAGCAACTCTACAATCTTGATACGAAGGATTTTCCATGAAATGAGGGCATGAAATTCCTTTTGATCCGTATAATTGTATCACCCCTCCCCCGGAACTCTAAGAGAAATCTTCCTCTCCCAGAAATCAAGCAACCCGTGGTGCTTCGTCAACCAATCAAGCCCAAGAATCACATCAAAATCCTTGAAGTTCAATATAGACACGTCTCCAAACCGACATTCATATCCAAACACTACACCCTCCAACCTAGTAAAATGCCCAAATGGTGAGGATACTGTAAACATTCTTCTAATGGGAGAAATCTCTACCCCTAGCGCATGCGCTAACGAACTACTAATAAACGACGAGGTAGCTCCAGAATCAAATAAAACCCTTGCCCAACAATTGGAAATTAGAAAAGTACCTCCAATAAAGTTGGGATGCTCCTGAGCCTCGTGATGTCCCAGCGCAAAGGCTCGTCCCTGTGTGAGGGCCTGCGACTGCTGCTGTGGCTGCCTACTCCCACCCCGTCCTCTCCCTCCTGATGGAACAGTGGAAGGAAGAGCAGGTGGCGGTACTCCCGGTATCTGTGATTGTTGTGCCCCTTGGTTGTTTCGTGGGCAATCAATCTTCTTGTGGCCGGTTGCACCACACCCAAAGCATACTACCTCTCTAGATCGACACTGATCCCTCATGTGAACCTCTTTTCCACACTTGAAACAAGTGACCTTGCCACCCCGTGACTTCTGTCCCTGATCTCTATCTCCCCTTTGACCCCTCTGAGATTGAGATTCGGTCTTGTGCCTTTTCTGGCCACTTCCACTACCACCACTCGATGCCGAAGTCTTACAACCCTTTCGAATATCCAAATACTGACGGGAATTACGTTCCCCAACTCCAGCTGGAGCGCCATATCCACTACTTTATCATAAGTAATCTTTCCCGAAGAAATCATCAATTTCATAATAGTCGGAATTAGTCCGTTCAGGCACCTTTCTATCTTGCTCCAATCATCCGGAGCAAACCTCTTTCCAAACTTGTACAACTCTTCATACTTTTTGGTGTACTCCGTCACCGTCATCTCTGGAGTCTGAATCAACTCCAAATACTGCTGGGCCTTGTCAGATTGATAACTATCTGGCACAAACCGCTGCATAAAAATCAACTCAAAGGATGCTCATATCAGATCGTGCTTCCTCTGATCCAGAGAATCCCACCAATCAGACACCGGTCCACTAAGATAGTAGAATATCAACTTCATCCTTTGATCATCAGAAAGAGCTAAAGAATCAAACCTCTTGCTCATTTGTCGAATCCACTTTCCAGCTTCGCATCCCCCTCCCTCACCAGAAAATTGTGGGGGACTCGTCCTACGAAGTTGATCAACCTCATAGATCTCTTGCTTTGTCGCAGTTGGAACCCGACCCTCAGTGATAACCCCAGAAGTCTGTCCCTCTGACCGCACCTCTGGTGCCCTAGCTGTTGGAGCCTGACCCTGATTCTGAGTTTGAACTTGCCCCTGAGCCTGAATCTGAACCGAAGCCTGATTCTGGAATTGTGCCTGAATCTGTGCTACGGCTTGAGTTAAATTTGTCACTAACCCCGCCAAGACCTCCAACGTTATGGGTTGCCCAGAAGTAGCACTAGGAGCAACCTGTACAGTAGACAAAACTCGCTCGGAAGTTCTCTCTAGCCTCTCATCAGTCTGTAGTCCTTCCTGGACAACTCTCTCTTCAACCCTGTCACTAATGCCCGTCCCTGGCAGTGACCCCTGTGTACTGGGAGTACGCCTAGTGAAGCGTGTTGCTCCCCTACCTCTACCACGGCCCCTCGGCCTACCTCGCCTGCCCCCAATATCAGGGGTATCTGTAGCACGAGCAGAACGTGTCTGTCTACGGGTATCCATCTGCGCCACAGCAAATTAAAATACTCAACACCAATCAAATACGAGGATTTAAGGGATAAGAAAAACATATCGGATCAGCAGAGGTCGTGACATGGCTTGGAGACTTAATAAACACATCTAGGACCAAACCCCAGATCCTACGTAGAGACACAAACCTCGCTCCGATACCAAACTGTAACGCCCCGACCCGAGAATCACACCCCGAGTCCGGAACGCTACTAATTCTATAGAAAATTCGACAGCACCTCCCCCTATTTCGGAGGATGCCAACCTAAAACTCAATCTCCCACATATTATCAAAGTTACTAAACTACAATTCCCCAGCCTAAACAGGGCCTCAGGCTATCTAACCACAATCACACTCTAGGCAGGGCCTCAGGCCACCTAATCACATGCAAGAATGCATAATCAACATCATAATCATAAATAATCATCACATGGTTCCACACATCCAGACCAAAGTCCCACAACACGGTACGAGAGTTCCGATCTCACGGCATAATCTCTCGACCTTCAAACATCCATCACATTAGGTAACAATACCAAGTCATCAACCAAACTAAGTACTATATGTACCAGTTATAACAAAAGAGTCTACATAATTAAACAACCCTAAGCTCCAAGGTAGTCTCTCATGTCACACCACCCGCTACTGATCCGTTGGCACAACATCCGCGCCAGTCTCACCTGAAGATCAATGAAAGTAATAGGGTGAGCAGAAGGCTCAGTAGGGAATAATGAGTAATCGAAAGTAGGGAATATGGCGAAATCGAACCCATCCACATATCAATATATGATCAACAACTCATTTAAACATCAATTGAATCAAGAATTTTGAAATTACTCACCTTCTCTCTCTAGAAATTCCTCCAAAACCCTTCAAACTCAACCCCATCAATCCTCAATCTAAAACAACGAATCAAACCAACAAAACTACCACAAACAACCCTAGAAACATCACATATAAACCCCAAAACTTAACTCTTAACAAATCATGATAGATCTAAAGAAAACCTAGAATTTCAAAACTTGGAAAAACTTACCAAAATCTTCAAACCTAGCTTGAATCTTCAATATAGCACTCCAATAATCATGAATCCTCAAGAATTAGGTTGAATCCTTGCTAGAAACCCTTTCTCTCTCTAGAATCTTCGTTCTCTCTCACTCTAGGACTGAAACAAACCAGAAAATACTCTATTGGCTCGCTGGAGCCCTTTTTGAAAGCTCGGTACTAAAAGTTATCACCCATTTAACGAACCTAGCTCAAAAACTACTTTTCCATGATTCCGTACCTCACGGATCATCCGTAATTTGACTCAAACCTAAATTTTTGGGTTGGGGTTTCACAGGCCACAAAAAAAATAAATATAGCATCAATTATTGGTATTTTCTAGGAAATAATTAGTGTTTTAAAAAATTAACTTTGTATTCAATCCATATAAATTTTAAAATATTATTGCATTTATTTTATGATGCTCAACAGTTCCACAGCTTCATGAAGTTGCAATATGCTTCAATATGATATGTCAACCTATAAATTGTTAATATGGATTTACTAATTGCCAAGAAAATCAACTAATAGGATTTCCCATTGCTTAGCTAAGTGGATCATAAAAATGAAATATGAATAAGAAATGTGAATATGAATTTGGATCACCGACTCACAATCTGGGAACTCACCACATGTACGCAATTGAGATGGTTAGCTTCCAAATCTCTGCACCTGCAATGCATAGTAAATATAAAGGGTGATGTGCAATAAAAAAACTTCTATAAGTTTGATTTGATTGCATAGATACCTACCGTGTGGAGTTTTTTTAACTAAGTCAACAATAAGACTCCTTGATATAAGCATAAAACATTTTCTTAGTTTCTTATTCAAAATACGATGAAATAGTTTTTTCTTACAGACTTTTTGCATGTGACAAATGAGATGCCATTATTGAAGGAAAGAAAATGCACAATGATCATATTTCTAAAGGCATCGACACTATTAATTGAACAAGATTATCTCCAAAAAACAAAAGGTTGCACCAGAATATATATTTAGAAAAATCCAAACATATCAAATGCCAAATAAACTATCTTTGTAATTAGAATTAATGATTAAAAATCCCTCAAACTCATATTTTATATCAATAAAGACGTCATTAAAAGCTGTATACTGATAGGTCTGTCATACTAAAGACTTTTATAATTTAAATAAAATTTAAATTTTCAAGTTACCCCTATTTTCAGTCATGACCTTATGATTAATTTCTCACTTTTTGTTATGTATGATTGTATACAAAAGTTAAGATAGATAAGTTAAGAACTCTTGAGGTTTGATCATGTCAAACAGAACTCTTCCTCAAGAGAAGTGTCCATGATCTCTACAACTAAAGCTCGTGTTCTATCTTTTCTATTATATATATCCATCTGGAACTACTGTCATATCTATTGAAGCAAAAAAAATGAAGCTTCAGTTCCAGTTTTGAAAGTTTTCAGAATCATCCATTGTGCATGCATTGTGTGAAGGAGGAGATGTAAAGCCCAAACCCAAGAATGCTATTGATAACATCCTCACTCATCACCAAGATATTCTGACACGTCATCCTACAAGTGTAATTCTACCAAACATTCCACAAGACCTTTCCATATATCGGAGAGTGTCAACCTGGGGAAATGCACAGTCTAAAACCCGACCATAAACTAAAAATTTTGCTGAAACAAAAAATGAAAATTTTACAAAAAAAGAGAGATTTTCGGACACCCCTTGAAGGTGTTTGGACACTTAATGCTAGATAGGGCAACGAGTTGAACACCTTAGCGATTTCGGCACTTTAAAGTGTGAAAAACAGAGGAGGAATGGAGGGTGTTCTAGTTTTAGCACAGAGAGAGAGAGAGAGAGAGAGAGAGAGAGAGAGAGAGAGAGAGAGAGAGAGAGAGAGAGAGAGAGAGAGAGAGAGAGAGAGAGAGAGAGAGAGAGAGAGAGAGAGAGAGAGAGAGAGAGAGAGAGAGAGAGAGAGATTTCTTGAAGATTTGACAAGGATTGAAAGAAGATTTCAAGATCTAAGGTAACTTTTTCATGGATTTCTAAAGTTACATTTTCCTAGGTTTTCTAGGTTTGAGTTTAAATCATGAACTTTGAGGATATTAAAGATTAGATAGGTTGATTTAGACTTATGCGTGAATGTATTTGTTACAGTCATTGTTGATTGAGAGAGAGAGAGATTTCTTGAAGATTTGACAAGGATTGAAAGAAGATTTCAAGATCTAAGGTAAGTTTTTCATGGATTTCTAAAGTTACATTTTCCTAGGTTTTCTAGTTTGAGTTTAAATGACGAATTTTGAGGATATTGAAGATTAGGTAGGTTGATTTAGACTAATGCATGAATGTATTTGTTACATTCATTGTCGATTGAGAGAGGGAGAGAGAGATTTCTTGAAGATTTGACAAGGATTGAAAGAAGATTTCAAGATCTAAGGTAAGTTTTTGATGGATTTCTAAAGTTATGTTTTCCTAGGTTTTCTAGGTTTGAGTTTAAATCAAGAATTTTGAGGATATTAAAGATTAGGTAGGTTGATTTAGACTTATGCGTGAATTTTTTTGTTACATTCATTGTCGATTTGGAAGATTTCAAGATTGAAGGCTTGGATTCAATCTTGGTGGATTCTAGTGAGAGAAAGGTAAGAAATTCTTGATTTATTGAATTAATTTAAATTTATGTATGAAATTAGGATTATGGGTATGCCAATTTATGATTGAGAATGTCGAAATCATAGGTTGGGTGAAATCAACGAGTTCGAGGGTTGGTATTGGGTTTTCTATTTTTGCATGAATAACGAAGAAGGTAATTTTACCCATTTTCTTCATGTTCAAATTTCGTTTATCTAAAGAGCAGTTTAACTCTTCATTGTTCAATTCCTTTATGTTATTTTCCTTAATTGTTTATGGGAAAGGACGAGCCTTGTGTGAAATTCTTTGAATATGGTTTGAATATAGAATTTCATGCCTTTTACATGTTTGAACATCAATCGAAAATGGTATATTCGCAAACTCTAATTTTTCCTTGATCCCCATAGGTGAGACTGACACTAGTAGGAAAGCTCCATATCATGATGGGTATATGATATGGGTAGGCCATCAAAGGGTAGTAGGGTTAATTGAGTTGTTCTTCTTTAATTATGACCATTTTAGTGCATTTAGTACTTAAATTTCTATATGTTGATGCGGGTGTTGGAGTACTTTTCTAGTATAGATGAACGACAATCAAGATGGTTCTCCACGTGATCGGGATTTTCAGACCGAGTATGTGGACCATGGGTCATTGTGATATTATTTGGATGATTACGATATTTTCATATATTGTATGTTGATAGATTCCCTAAGGCCTTATTTAGGTTGTGAAATGCATACTGATAAATGGTCTAAAGCCTTTCTTAGGTCGTGAATATGATAGTTGGCCTAAGCCCTACTAAAGAAATGTGGAATTGTATTTATGATTGTTGCTGAACATTTCTCTAGCTTGGCACTCTCTAATATACAGGGAGGTGTTGTCGAATTTTTGGTAGAATTCCATTTGTAGAATGATATGTGAGAATGTCTTAGTGACGAGTGAGTGTGTCATCAGTAGCGTTTCGGGGTTACGGGGTTATAATTTGGTATAAAATCCAGGTTTGCGCTTTATGTAAGATGTAGGGTTTATGTTAATGAGTCTTCAGGTCATTTCACGACTTCTACTAATTTAGTATGTATTTTCCAATAAATCATCTTTTAGTTGATGTGTATTAAGTAGTTTTATATGTTGTAGAACATATGGACACTTGCAAGACGACTAGATTGACTCGGGCAGCAGAGACCCCTAGTGTTGGAGGCAGACGAGGGAGGCCTAGAGGCCAAGGCCATGGTATGGCAATGGGAGTGGCACACATTACTAGGTGCAGTCGCAATATTCACGAATCGATGCCAGAGTTGGGCACAAAGATTAGTGTGCAAGAGATAGTTCATAAAGAACTACATATTAAGAGAAAAGATTAGCTAGGGGGAAGTGAGAGAACTTCGAGAATTCCACTAGAGTAAATTCAAGCAACACCGAGAGTACAGGTTGCCCCTACCATAGTGCGACAACCAAGCATATTGCAAGACTTAGCCAATATTGTAATGGATCAATGTGAAACCCCAACCCAAAAATTTAGTTTTGATTCGAATTACGGATGATCCGTGGAGTACGGAATCATGGAAAAATAGTTTTGAGCTTGGTTCGGTAAATGGGTCATAACTTTTAGTATACATGTCCGTTTCGGGCCCATAATATATCAAATCGAAGCTTAGACCGAGCCGGAAAATAATTTGAGAAAAAACTGGGTTCTGTGAAAAGTAATCCGTCCGGACAGATAATTGGGCGTCCGGACGGATATGCCTAGATTCAAGGCAGTGGGTTACGGGAACAGTAATCCGTCCGGACGGATACCTTGGGCGTTCGGACGGCTATCAGGAAATCAGTTTTTAAGAAACAGAGATAAACATTTATGGGCATTCCAACACTTGGGAGCCCGACTAGAGAGAGAGAAAGAGAGAGAGAAGAAGAGAGAGAAGAAGAGAGAGAAGGAGGTTTTAGCAAGAGTTTGGCTTGGGGATTGTGGATTGGAGACTCTTGAAGCTTATCAAGGAAGATTCAAGGTGGATTTTGGAGTTTTGGTAAGTTTTCCATAGTTTTTGAAATTCTAGGTTTTTGTTAGATTCGTTTGATTTTTAGGGAGATGAGCTCTATGCAATAGATATGTTGATTATAGGTTGATTTTGGATGTTTATGTAGATTGGTTTGTGTTTTGGAGTTGAGTTGAGCTTGGAGTGAGTTTGGAGGATTTTGGAAGGAATTTCTAGAGAGAGAAGTAAGTGATTTCAAATTTATTGATTTAATTGATGTTTATATGAGTTGTGGTTGATATATTGATGTGTGTGAGGGTTCGGTTTCGCCACATTGTAGGTTTGGGAAAACCGAAACCCTAGGAACGAAATTTGGGAATTTGTGGTAAATTGCTCGAAACGTGGTAGGAGATTTTCCAACCTTTCTATTTAACCTTCGTTATTGTTGCCTAAATAGCATTTCTATTCTTCATTGGTCGCCATTGTTTATGTTTCCGCCTTAATTTCTTCTAAGGGGAAACGAGCTTTGTGTGAATGTTGCTAGTTGTTGAATGTTGCATGACCCGATTTTGTGTTCCGTCATTTACTGAGACGTTGTGATTTTCCTTTCATGCATCATGGTAGTTATGTAAAATATATAGGATATTCATATATACTTATCTATTCGGCATGACATGTCATAATGCATTAGAGATGCATGGGGGACTCAGGTATGGACTCGGGAACCTTTAGGTTACTTGAAAGCCACATAGGAGGATGGCAAGGTGAAGGTTGTTACCACCGAGTCATGTGAACCCCATGTGGGGTAACGCTCAAGGGTAGGGTCTAGAGTGACTTTGCCTTGTGAGGTGCGGGCGTGATAGTTTCACGCAACCGGATGATCCTAGGAGTGGTTGGTTATGGTGAGCTTGCTCCCGTGCAATATTACATTGAGTTGCAATGGTATTGTGGTTGTTGTGCTCCGAAAGGGTTAATCCGGTAAATGTTGATGTGAAAATGTTGAGTATACATTCATGTGGTAGGTACATATTGATGCATTACTTTCTTTTGGTTCTGCCTATATCAATGTTTACTTCTTTACCCTACTGAGCTTCTAGCTCACTCATTCACTTTCTTCCTTCCACAGGAGATACTGGCACAGGTACTGATGGTGCGGATCGGTGAGCGGAACGTGACATGAATGGCCCTAGGTAGGATTGGGTGCTAGAGATATACTGTATGCATGTGGGTGTACGTAGTATATCTATGTTGTGAGAATATAACCATTTGACACGGTTGTGCTTGCATGTAGATGTGGATGCTGATGTTTGGTTATATTTGATGATAAATGAATTGGTGTGTGAATTTATATGTGATGCCATCAGTTTGTGCATGCTGGTAGTGGATGGCCTGAGGCCTAGGGTCAGGATTGCATGTGGTTGAGGCCTGAGGCCTATGGTTGCTAGGTTGCTAGTGTGATGTTGTGTTTGCTGCATTTTTTATGCAGGTGGGCACTCTCCGATATACGGGGAGATGCCGCCGGATTTCCGGTTGATCTCGAATGTTCACACTAGTAACCTAGGAAGGGTGCGCGGAGAGCACCCAGTCGCGTCTCCGGAAATGGGGCGTGACATTTTGGTATCGTAGGGAGGTTTACGGCTCTTTATAGGATCTGGGGTGTTGGGTCCTAGTTGTAGAGTAGTACATTCCAGGCCATGTCACGACTGCTGCTGATCCGGTATGTTTTCCTTTCCCCTTAAATCCTCGTTTGAGTAGTGTATTAAATAGTATTATCTGTTGCCATGCAGATGAATACTCATAGTACTGTGCGATCTGATAATACAGCTGAGGTACCTCGTGGCGGAGGCCAACGAGGGACAGGTAGAGGCCGAGGTAGAGGTGCGGGGCAAGTGGCTAGACGCACACCGAGTACTGAGGGTTCAGTTTCGAGAGTGGACCCTGATGTGAGGGATGAGGAGGTAGTTCAGGAGGGACTAACGGCTGATGATATAGTACAGCAGGCATCACTTGTGGTGCAGGTTGCTTCTGTTACTATAAGGGGGCAACCAGTGACGATGGAGGGTCTTGCTAGCTTCATGATGAGTATGGTGCAGACACAGGCGCAGACCATAGCACAAGTTGTGGCACAGGCGATGGGTGCAACTGGCATCCATACAGAGGGAGTTATACCAGAGGCTACAACTGAGGTAGCCGCATTACCTAGAGCTGGGAGAGAGATGTATGAGGTGGACCAATTGAGGAGGACTGCTCCTCCAACCTTTTCTGGAGATGGAACGGGTGTGGGGGCGGAGGAGTGGTTCAATCATCTGAGTATGAGGATGGACACTCTCGAGATACCCGATGAGAGACGGGTGAAGTTTGTGTTCTACTACTTGAGTGGTGCGGCCTATGAATATTGGACGTCCATGGGTCAGAGACGGAATGAGCTGACTTGGACTTCGTTTGAGCAGCTGTTTATGCAGAAGTTTGTGCAAAGGCCTCTGCAAACGGAGAAGGCCAAGTAGTTCTTAGATTTGTTGCAGACGCCGGAGATGACGGTGTCTCAGTACACCAAACAGTTCGAAGAGTTATACCGATATGGGAAGGAGTTTGCTCCAACTGATGTGAAGAAGGCGGTGAGGTACCGAGATGGGTTGCTTCCCAGTCTTGGTAGGATGGTGATGGCCACTAGGGTGGTGTCATATCAGGACACAGTGGAGATGGCCCTCGATTTTGAGTTAAGTGAGAAAAGTGAAGCTCAGAGGAAGCGTCCAGTGAGTGAGGGTAGTAGTGTGGTGGTAGTAGCCATAAAAAACCAAGGACGGACTTTCGTCAACAGAGAGGGGACCGAGGCAAGGGTCCAAGGCCACAATGGAGCAAGACAGCATGCTTCAAGTGTGAAAAAGAGGGGCACAAGGCAAGTGAGTGCAGGCTTCATGGGTTTAAATGCTTTGGGTGTGGCAAGTTGGGTCACAGAAAGAGTGAGTGTCCGGAGGGAAACCAGAGAGCACAGCAGCAGAGTATGCCGGGAGTACCGCCTCCGGCTCTTCCTTCCAATGTTCCCTCAGGAGGAAGGGGGAGGGGTGGGACTCGTCAGCCACAGCAGCAGCTGAATGCACTGGTAGAGGGACGTGTCTTTGCATTGGGTCGTCAGGAGGCGCAGGAGCATCCAAATTTCATTGGAGGTACCTTCTTGATTTCTAATTGTTGGGCAAGAGTGTTGTTTGATTCTGGGGCTACCTCATCATTCATTACTAGTTCGTTAGCGCACACACTAGAGGTGGAGATTTCGCCAATAAGACGAATGTTCACGGTATCCTCACCATTCGGACATTTCACCACGTTGGAGGGGGTAGTGTTCGGATGTGAGTGTCGGTTTGGAGAAATATCTCTGAAAGTCGACTTGTATGTATTAGATTTCCAGGATTTCGATGTGATTCTTGGAGTTGATTGGTTGACGAAGCACCAAGGGTTGCTTGACTTCTGGGAGAGGAAGATTACTCTTAGAGTACCCGAGGGAGGAGTGATTCAGTTGAGGGGATCGAAGGGGATTCCATGCCCACATTTCATGGATAATCCTTCGTACCAAGATTGTAGAGTCGCGAGTTTAGTGACTTCAGCGCCTAAGGGCGAAGTAGCTACACCGATATTGGTAGTGGAAGAATTTAGGGATGTATTTCCGGAAGAGTTGCCGGGATTACCTCTGAAGAGGGAAATTGACTTTAATATTGAGTTGCATCCGAACGTCAAACCGATTTCGATACCGCCGTATCGGATGGCTCCAGCAGAGTTGAAAGAATTGAGTACTCAGCTAGAAGAGTTGCTAGACTTGGGGTTCATTAGACCAAGTGTGTCCCTGTGGGGAGCACCGGTGTTATTCGTCAAGAAGAAAGACGGAAGTTTGAGGATATGTATTGATTATAGGCAATTGAATAAGGTTACTGTGAGGAATAAGTATCCATTGCCTAGGATCAATGATTTGTTTGACCAATTGAGAGGTGCTAGGCATTTCTCTAAGATTGATTTGAGGTCAGGTTATCATCAACTGAGAATTAAAGATGGTGATATCCAAAAGACGGCGTTTAGGACACGTTATGGTCATTATGAGTTCCTTGTGATGCCGTTTTGGTTGACAAATGCCCCGGCGGTATTCATGGACCTAATGCAAAGGGTTCTTTGACCGTTTTTGGACAAGTTTGTAGTTGTGTTTATTGATGATATTTTGATTTATTCTCCTACAGAGGAAGAGCATGAGGCACACTTGAGAGTGGTATTACAGACGTTGAGGGAGAATCAGCTGTATGCTAAATTGAGTAAGTGTGAATTTTGGGCCACGGAAGTGAAGTTCCTAGGCCATGTCATTACTCAAGAGGGCATATCGGTTGATTACTCCAAAGTTGAGTCGGTTTTGAATAGGGAGAGACCGAAGAATGTGACTGAGATCCGGAGTTTCCTAGGGTTGGCAGGTTACTACCGGAGGTTTATTGAGGACTTCTCAAGAGTTGCTTCGCCGATGATGCAGCTCACGAAGAAGGGTACACCATTTGTGTGGACAGACGACTGTGAGGCCGCATTTGAAGAGTTGAAGAAGAGGTTGACAACACCTCCAGTGTTAGTAGTTCCAGAGAGGAATGTTGGCTACCAGGTGTATTGCGATGCATCTGGAGTCGATTTGGGTTGTATGTTGATTCAGCAGGGCCGAGTGATAAAGTGCTCGGAGGATTTTGATTTTAATTTACAATACCATCCTGGTAAAGCAAATATGGTCGCGGATGCATTGAGTAGGAAGCAGAAGGTTGCTAGCTTATTCGTGCATGAGTGAGAGATTGTGGAGACAATCAACCAGTTCGGATTAGAGTTGCGAGAGGAAGAAGAAAAGGTGTATTTGAGTTGTATGACTTCGAGACCGAAGATGGTGCAAAAAGTCATAGATGCTCAGAACGGAGATCCGACTTTCGATGTGATTGAGGATAGTTCTGGATGGGTTCGAGGGATTGATGGGGGAGTACGGTATATGGGAAGACTGGTAGTTCCCGATGATGATGAGTTGAGGCAAGAGATTCTGAAGGAGGCACACCATTCGTGGTTTGCCATGCATCCCGGGTGTACGAAGATGTACCGAGACTTGAAGCAAAGTTTCTGGTGGAGAGGTATGAAAGCCGAGGTGGCTAAGTTTGTGGTAAAATGTCTAACTTGTCAGCAAGTGAAGGCAGAACATCAAAGACCAGCAGGGTTGTTGCAACCATTATTAGTAGCGGAATGGAAGTGGGAGAGAATCACAATGGATTTTGTGATGGCTTTGCCAATGACTCAGAAATGGCATGATGCGGTTTGGGTGGTAGTGGACAGATTGACTAAGTCTGCCCATTTTCTACCAATGAACAAGACGGATTCATCGGAATCCTTGAGCTCGTTGTATGTGAAGGAGATTGTGAGGATTCACGGTGTTCCATTGTCTATTATGTCAGATCGAGACCCGCGGTTCACAGGTGGATTCTGGAGTAGTTTGCAAGAAGCGTTGGGAACGAAGTTCGATTTCTCTACAACTTATCATCCTCAGAGTGATGGACAAAGTGAGAGGACTATAAAAATTTTGGAGGATATGCTGCGGGCATGTGTTGTGGACATTGGAGGAAGTTGGGATCGATACTTACATCTGGCGGAGTTTGTATATAACAACTCTTTTCAGAGTAATATCAGAATGGCACCTTACGAGGCGCTCTACGGGAGCCCTTGTAGGTCGCCTTTGTGTTGGGCAGAGGTTGGTGAGAAAGTTGTTTCAGGACCGGAGATGGTCAAAAAAGCACGAGAGAGAGTTGATGAGATCCGGAAGCGGTTGATCACCTCGCAGAGCCGACAAAAGTCTTATGCTGACCGGAGTAGGAGACCTTTGGTGTTCGCTGTAGGCGATAAGATTTTCTTGAAGGTTAGTCCGAGACGGGGGATTCAGAGGTATAGCAAACATGGGAAGTTAGCACCGAGATTTGTGGGGCCATTTGAGATTTTGAAGACGTTTGGACCGGTGGAGTACCGTTTGGCACTTCCACCGAAGCTTGAGAAGGTTCACAATGTATTCCATGTATCCATGCTTCGAAAATATGAGTCGGATCCGTCGCATGTGATAGATTGGACTACGTTGGAAGTTGAAGAAGATGGGAGTTACACTCTTCAACCGGTAAAAATTCTAGACCGACAAAACAAGGTCACGAGATCGAGTGTGATTCCATTAGTAAAAGTGATGTGGATGTATCATGGAGTTGAAGAAGCAACTTGGGAGTTGGAATCCAGAATGAAGGAGAAGTACCCGAAGTTGTTCGAAGATTCAGGTACGTGTGTAGTTAAATTTCGGGATGAAATTTTATTAAGGGGGTGAGGATGTGAAACCCCGACCCAAAAATTTAGTTTTGAGTCGAATTACGGATGATCCGTGGAGTACGGAATCATGGAAAAATAGTTTTGAGCTTGTTTCGGTAAATGGGTCATAACTTTTAGTATACATGTCCGTTTCGGGCCCATAATATATCTAATCGAAGCTTAGACCGAGCCGGAAAATAATTTGAGAAAAAACTGGGTTTTGTGAACAATAATCCATAAGGACGGATATGCCTAGATTCAAGGCAGTGGGTTACGAGAACAGTAATCCGTCCGGACGAATACCTTGGGCGTCCGGACGGCTATCGGGAAATCAGTTTTTAAGAAACAGAGATAGACATTTCTGGGCATTCCAACACTTGGGAGCCCGACTAGAGAGAGAAAGAGAGAGACAAGAAGAGAGAGAATGTGGTGTTAGCAAGAGTTTGGCTTGGGGATTGTGGATTGGAGACTCTTGAAGCTTATCAAGGAAGATTCAAGGTGGATTTTGGAGTTTTGGTAAGTTTTCCATAGTTTTTGAAATTCTAGGTTTTTGTTAGATTCATTTGATTCTTAGGGAGATGAGCTATATGCTTTAGATATGTTGATTATAGGTTGATTTTGGATGTTTATGTAGATTGGTTTGTGTTTTGGAGTTGAGTTGAGCTTGGAGTGAGTTTGGAGGATTTTGGAAGGAATTTCTAGAGCGAGAAGTTAGTGATTTCAAATTTATTGATTTAATTGATGTTTATATGAGTTGTGGTTGATATATTGATGCGTGTGAGGGTTCGGTTTCACCACATTGTAGGTTTGGGCAAACCGGAACCCTAGAAATGAAATTTGGGAATTTGTGGTAAATTGCTCGAAACGAGGTAGGGGATTTTCCAACCTTTCTATTTAACCTTCATTATTGTTGACTAAATAGCATTTATATTCTTCATTGGTCGTCGTTGTTTGTGTTTCCGCCTTAATTGCTTCTAAGTGGAAACGAGCTTTGTGTGAATGTTGCTAGTTGTTGAATGTTGCATGACCCGATTTTGTGTTCCGTCATTTACGGACACGTTGTGATTTTCCGTTCATGCATCATGATAGTTATGTAAAATATATAGGATATTCATATATACTTATATATTCGGCATGACATGTCATAATGCATTAGAGATGCATGGGGGACTCGGGTATGGACTCGGGAACCTTTAGGTTACTTAAAAGCCACATGGGAGGATGGCAAGGTGAAGGTTGTTACCACCGAGTCATGTGAACCCCATGTGGGGTAACGCACAAGGGTAGGGTCGAGAGTGACTTTGCCTTGTAAGGTGCGTGCGTGATAGGTTCACGCAACCGGATGATCCTAGGAGTGGTTGGTTGTGGTGAGCTTGCTCCCATGCAATATTACATTGAGTTGCAATGGTATGTGGTTGTTGTGCTCCGAAAGGGTTAATCCGGTAAATGTTGATGTGAAAATGTTGAGTATACGTTCATGTGGTAGGTACATATTGATGCATTACTTTCTTTTGGTTCTGCCTATATCAATGTTTACTTCTTTACCCTACTGAGCTTCTAGCTCACTCCTTCACTTTCTTCCTTACACAGGAGCTACTGGTATAGGTACCGGTGGTGCGGATCGGTGAGCGGGACGTGACATGGATGGCCCTAGGTAGGATTGGGTGCTAGAGATATACTGTATGCATGTGGGTGTATGTAGTATATCTATGTTGTGAGAATATAACCATTTGGCACGGTTGTGCTTGCATGTAGATGTGGATGCTGATGTTTGGTTATATTTGATGATATATGAATCGGTGTGTGAATTTATATGTGATGCCATCAGTTTGTGCATGCTGTTAGTGGATGGCCTGAGGCCTAGGGTCATGATTGCATATGGTTGAGGCCTGAGGCCTATGGTTGTTAGGTTGCTAGTGTGATGTTGTGTTTGTTGCGTTTCTGATGCAGGTGGGCACTCTCCGATATAAGGGGAGAGCACCCAATCGCGTCTCCGGAAACGGGGCGTGACAATCAAGCTTTAGCGATGGAGACACAGGTGGTTGGAGCACTTGAGGGATGCATATAGAGGTTTGGGCTTCCAAGCTCGTACGAAGGTTGGATCTGTGTAGAGACTAGGGAGAGAGATATATGAAATGGAGTAGTTACGTAAGACCAATGACCCAATTTTTTTTTTGAAGATGGTGAGGTGTACAAGGTCAGGGAGTGGTTATGCTAGAAGAGTGGATGAGTATATACCTTGGCCATACTAGATGCTAGGAGGATGTCACTGATCTCCTATCATTTGAGGCGGTCACCTTTGGAGTGGTACAATTCCTTAGACCAAAGGAAGAATGACTTGACATGGGTGTCCTTTGAATTGCTATTTATGCAGCGGTTTATCCCACAGGCCTTATAGGTGAATAAGGCGAAGAAGTATTTGGAGTTAGTGCAGACGCAGACATAGCAATGTCTCACTACACTAAGAAGTATGAAGAGCTCTACAAGTTTGGAAGAAAAAAAATCCTGATGATGCATGCAAGGCTAAGAAATACTGAGACGGTTTAAATTCCAAGCATCAATAAAATTGTGATTGCTTCGAGGGTGAAATCATGCAATGAAAAGGTGAAGATGGCTCTAAAGTTAGAGAGAGTTGATCGAGCACAACTTCTGCCAGTACTAGGATGTGTAGAAGGGCCATATAGCTTTAGTAGTTAGTGATAGTGGAGAAGGTAGTCAGAAGAGACAAAAGACTTAGTCCCAAGCTCAATGAGCCCAAAAAGATTACCAAGATAAGAATTTCAAGCCATGGGATGACAAGATTGTATTTTTAAAGTATGGCCAAGAGGGTCATAAGAAGAGTCAATGCATTATAAAGAGGATGATATGTTATAGGTGTGGTATTGTTGGCCACAAGAAGAACAAGTGTCTTTAGGGTGGTAGAGCTTCAAATTGTCTCTAAAGAAATAGATCGATTTTGCCATTAAGTTTCATACAAATGTCAAGACGATTTTTATTTTCCATACAAATTCCATTGAATGGCTTCGGCAGAATTGAAGAAATTGATAACTCACCTAGAAAAGTTCTAGGACTTGGGTTTTATGAGACCAAGTGTGTCCTCGTGCAGAGCACCAATGTTGTTTGTAAACAACAAAGATGTCTCATTAAGAATGTGTATCGACTATAGGCAACTGAACAAGGTTACTCTGAAGAATAAGAATCCATTTTCCTAGAACTAATGATTTATTAGACTAGTTGAGAGGTGCTATGAATTTCTCTAAGATCAATTTGCATTCAGGATATCATCAATTGAGGAAATTCTAAAAATGGTATTTAGAACTCAGTGTGGGCATTATGAGTTCTTGGCAATGCTGTTTGGGTTGACAAATTCTCTAGCAGTATTCACGGACTTGATGCAAAGGGTTCTTCAACCATTTTTGGATAAGTTTGTGGCAGTGTTTCTTGATGACATTTTAATTTATTATGCAATAGTAGAAGAGCAAGAGAAGCACTTGAGAATAGGGCTACAAACTTTAAGGGAGAATCAATTATATGCTAAGGACATCTCTTATTCCTTTGGAAAATTTGACAGCACCTCCTAATATATTAGAGGGTGCCAACTTAGAGAAAGGTGAGTTATCACACATATCATCACATCAACAACCTAGGATTGCCTTAGGCCATCTTTCTTCATGCAATCCACAACCTAGGTAGGGCTCAGGCCATCTATCAACATATAATTCACATAATCCAATAAATCATCTAACACAACCATATAGCTATTATTGCGTACAATATCAACATAACACATGGTTCTCAACCTGGCCCGAGAGTTGTGATCACACAGCACACCCTCCTAACTATAAAATCATCGACACTGATAAAGTGCCAATCATGTGTGTCACAACTATTTACATACAATGATAAAGTATTGTAAAGAAAGGTGGGTAACCCTCAACAACTCCCACTCACTATACACAGGTGACCTACTCATGTCACAAACGCTCCTACAGATATGCATAGTCAGTACTAGAGCCAAACTCACCTATGGGGAGGAAAAGAAATTAAAGAGTGAGTAGAAGGCCCAGTAGTATAAAATAGAGTAATTGATAATAACAGGCTAAATATTCGAAGAAAAGTTCACTGTAGCAACATGCCACATAAACCATTAACATAAAATACAAACGACCACACAAATCATTTGAATCCTTCCTGGGTAATCACTAGTCTATACTCTAGCACCAATCACAAATCCATACGTGAGCTCGCTGACAATCCATACTCACCCACAAAAGATTGAGTCATTAATGTGATCATCATCAAACCCACACAAGATTAAGACTCGGTCTAAACTGGCCCATGGGAATCTCTGTGTATTGCCTCACATGGAGGTCACTTGGCCTATATGTATATTTATATATAGCTACATGATCCATGTTCAGTAACGACTCATGCTCAACAAGGGATTAAGCATGAAAGGGTATGCAACAACATCCAATAATTGGAACACACATAACTAGATTGTTCTCCCTTAGGAGCAATCAAAGCAACAACAAATAATGGGGACCAATGAAGAATATAATGGATCTTTAGTAAGAAACAATAGACGAGAGCTAAATGGGTGAGAATATCCCTACCTCATTTCCAAGCAAAAGCTAGAAAATTCTACTACTCAACCTACAATTCTCCTAGATGGCCATAGGTACGCAATGTGCCAATGAATCCACACACGACTCTGATATAGGTCTACAAAAATAAATCATTAACTAAACATTCAAGTTTCAATGAACTGAATTCATAATTATTTCCCCAATTTCATACCCCAAAATTGACTCCAACACGAATTTCCACCATTTACCTCAAACTAGACCATGATAGTGAAAACATGTAATCGTCCTCCCATGTACATACACATTAAAAATCAACAATTTCAATCCTCCAAATATACCTTCTTAAACTCTAAAATGAAACGCCAAATTCATATTCTCATTCTAACCCCAAAAACCCCAAATTTCTCTCTTAGGGTTACACTAGAACCCTATTGATTCCTTCACAAAATCTTCTAACATTTGGAGGGTAGGTTACCCACCCTTAAATCACTAACATATCTAAAATTTAGCATCAAACTCAAATCCAATCAATGGGATGAAAAAAAATCACTCAAGCATCCATTTCCCAAATATGGATATAATCCCCTCAACTTCAATTTTTTACCCACAAGTTTATTCTAATCAATACCTTAATCACATTTATAAGAAGAATTATACAAAAATGTGCCACAAACATGAAGATTTGAAGTAAAACCTCACCTCTTCCAAGAACATAAACAAACCCCAAAAGCTTGCTTGATCTTGATTAAGGCTTCTAGGATTCAATCTTGCTAAATCACTAATGGATCTTCAAAAATCAAGTTGAATCCTCATGAAATGCCTTTTATCTCTTTATTTCTCTTTCTTTTTCTCTCTCTAGATGAACACAAGAGATTTTCTTCGTGTTATGTCCAATTTTCATGCTTAAAAGTGCAGATTTTACTATTCATACACCTAGGCATGTTTAATTTTGCGCCTTGGCTCCCTCTGAATCAACTTCCTTTGCCCTTTACTGTCCTAGGCATGCTCAAGCTTGAGTCTAGGTGTGTCTAACTTCTAAAATCCATGAAAAACACTATTTTCCTCACTTTTAGTGTCCCAAATTTCTCTATTTGGGACTAGGTGTTACAGAAACCATCAATTAGAATCCTAGTTATCATGGTTTTGAATCAAGCTCCAAACTCTTCTTCTAATAGGAATCCCAGTCAGATATGGATACTTCTCGAAAAAAAATTATCTACCGCTAAAAACATTACTGCCAGGACTTCTTAAACTACCCAAACTGTCTGAGTTACCCAAATTTTCCAGTTTATTCTTTTTGCTCCAATTTTGCTCCTTCTACGATTTTCAATAAGTTTTTACAAAAAATCGGTGCCTCCTTCAACTCGGAGTTCACATTCTAATTTTGATTTATAAAAATTATTACTTATTAAATTTAAGAGAGAAAAATTATAAAATCAAAATCATAGGACCATGATAGCTATAATTTTTCCCCCAAAAATAAATTAGTAATATCCCAGAAAATACATAGATCATGTTAACAAATCAAAATTGAATTTTTTTTGAGTTTTGTTAAATCATCGATAACAAATCTATGACATCCTCCGATACCAATTGTCGGGAAAAAGAAAAGAACATGCGGAAGCGCAAAGGAGCACACAAACTTAAAAGATAGGAAAACAACTTTCAAATTTTTTTTATCTATTATAGATAACCATAGCATGATCTATTCAATTAAGCTATTATTAATTAGCGTACCTAGAGATCCCCTTCTTAATTGATCTCAAATTAATTTAAGAATAAGGAGTGGGTCAATTGAATTGATTCAAAGCTCAATCCTACGGATCTTCCACCTATCCCATCAGGCTTAAGAGTGTGGTCTCCTTGCACCTATCCCAACAGGCTAAGAAAGATTTCAAGTCTTTTGGTAAAGGAAGAAATCTTGAAGATGAAGAAATGAGTATTCGCTCCAAACAAGTAAATAACGGTAAAACTCCTATTGTTTCATCATCTCAACCTTCGCATGCATATAAGTTTTAGTCTGTGTCATCAAAGTCTCATGTAGCTTACATGCACTCGACATCTACTACTTCATGTAGGCTACCTGATGGTTACATGAGACCAACTTTCACTAGTTCACGTAGGCTATCTAAAGGCTAATGAAACATGCATTCCATAATTGACATGGATTTGTTCCCAGATGTTAAGATAAGTGGTACCCTAATATTGGATGTTCGAGCCTTTTGAGTGTTGATAAGTCACTATTGTCAAAGATTAAATCTTTTAATGGAGGTACAATTACCTTTGGAGATGGAAAAAAGCACAAATCAAATGCAAAAGTATGGTACATGGCGTAAGAATGACAAATTTGGAGAATGTGTTGTATGTTGATGGATTACAAGCTAATCTTGTAAACATAAGTCAATTGTTTGATGTGTACTGTACTGTTAAGTTTTCACAACATAAGTATGAAGTGTTGGATTCTCAGGGTTTGCTCGTAATGACAACAGGGAGGATTGATGAAAATTGCTATGAAATTAAACGCATTGATCATGTTACTTGTCAATCTTCCGTTGTCGATAATTTTTATTTATGGCACCAGCATTTGGGTCATATAAATCAGCATGATTTGCTTCAATTGATCAAAATTAACGGTATTGCATGTATTCCAAAGATCACCTTAGGTTCCAAAAGAATATGTGGTCATTGTCAACATGGTATCAAACTTGATCATCTCACAAAAATGTAAATTCTCTTACTACAAGCAGTCCACTTCAACTAGTTCATATGGATCTTATGGGTCCAACTCAAGTTGAGAACATTTGAGGTAAGAGGTATATTCAGGTTGTAGTTGATGATTCCTCTAGATATTCATGGGTGTGTTTCTTACGTGAGAAATCTGAAGCATTTGAATCTTTTAAGTTGTTGTATCTTGGAATTTTGAATGAGCAAAATATTGATCATGATTCCTTGTAGCGAATCCGGACAGATCATAGGACTGAATTCCAAAACAAGATGTTTAGTGATTTTGTGCTGAAAATAGATTTTTTCATGAATTCTGAGCTCCAAAACCTCCTCAACAAAATGGATTTGTGGAAAGGAAGAATCGAGTATTGTAAGAGATGGCTCTTGTCATATTACATGGAAAGGACATTTCTGCAAAGTTCTAGGCTGAAGCAATCAACATTGTATGCCACATAGTTAATTGAGTGTACATTTGTCCAAGCACAAATGTGACACCGTATAAGCTATGGAAAGATAAGACACCTAACCTCAAATTTTTTTGAGTATTTAGGAGTAAGTGTTATATTTTAAAGGATAGAGAGCAGTTGGGTATGTTTGATTCACGCATTGATGAGGGAATTTTTTTGGGTTATTCAATTAATAGTCGTGCGTATAGAGTGCTCAATAAAAATACCTCTACTATGATGGATTCTGCTAATATGATTAATGATGATCATGAAATAGCAACTGAAGGTGTGCAGGAATTGGAGATGATGAACGGATCTAATACAACCATGATGGAGGCTACGTCAAGTGGAAATAATCTATTTGACACACGTGAATATACTACACCAGAATCCATGCAGCCTGCTTCAAAATCAAGGTAGGCTAAATCAAAATCCATGAAGCTTACATCAAACTCTAGACAACTTGCATCATGACTCATGCAGCCTACATTAGGCTATAGACAAGTAACATCAAGACTCATGCAGCGTACATCAGAGTCTAATGAGATAGCAAGTACTTCAGAACTACATGATAGAAGTACATAAATTCTTTCTTGGTTTCCAAGTGAAGCAATTTGATGATGGGATATTTATTTCACAATAGAAATATACCACGGATCTTGTAAATAAATTTGGTCTTGCAAATTTTACACATGCATTGACTCTCATAAGTACTTCAACCAAACTTAGCAAGGACATATTAGGTAAAGCTGTGAATGAGAGTCTTTATAGAAGCATGATATGCAGCTTACTTTACTTGACTGCTAGTATATGTGAAACCCCGACCCAAATTTTTTAGTTTTGAGTTGAAATACGGATGATCCGAGAAGTACGGAATCATAGAAAAATAGTTTTGGAGCTTGGTTCGGTAAATGGGGCATAACTTTTAGTATACATGTCCGTTTTGGGCCCGTAATATATCAAATCGAAGCTTGAACCAAGCCGGAAAATAAAATTTAGGAAAACTGGGTTTCTGAAAAGCAAAGACTGTTCGGACGGATAAAACAGCCTTCTGGACGGTTTGTGCAGGAACTGAGGCAGAGAAATTTTTAGAGGAAATTTTGGTGCTGTGAACAGTAGACCGTCCGGACACCCTAACGAGGTGTCCGGACGGTTAAGCCTGCGAAGTGGGCAGAGAGTGGAGGAAGAGACAAGCGTCCGGACGGTCACTTGAGGCGTCCGGACGGTTATCGGGAAATCAGTTTTTAAACTCAGTTTTAGTCAATTCCTGTAAATTTTCTTCTTGGGAGCCCGACTAGAGAGAGAAAGTGAGAGAGAAGAAGAGAGAGAAGGAGATTTTGGCAAGAGATTGACATGGAGATTGTGGATTGATGATCCTTGAAGCTAAGTAAGGAAGATTCAAGGTTGATTCAAGTGATTTGGTAAGTTTTTCATAGTTTTTGTAAATTCTAGGTTTTTCTAGATTTGCTAGATTCTTGAAGAGTTGAGTGCTATGCTTTAGATATATTGTTTATAGGTTGATTTTGGATGTTTATGTAGATTGGTTTGTGATTTGGAGTAGAGTTGAGCTTGGGTTGAGTTGGGAGGATTTTGGAGAAATTTCTAGAGAGAGAAGGCGAGTAATTTCGAAATTATGGATATAATTGATGTTTATATGAGTTGTTGGTTGTTTATTGATGCTTGTGAGGGTTCGGTTATGCCACATTGTAGGTTTGGGCAAACCGGAACCCTAGGAACGGAACTTGGGAAATTGTGGTAATTTACTCGACACGAGGTAGGGGATTTCCAACCGTACTTTCTATCGTTCGTTTTCGATATGTAAAGAGCTTTTCGATTCCTCATTGGTCGTTCCATTTGTGTTTCCGCCTTAATTGCTCCTAAGGGGAAACGAACCCTAATTGTGATTCTTGTTGATTCTTGATGTTGCATGACCCGAGTGTGTGTGTTCCATCTCCTGTGGACACGATGTGATTTCCGTTCATGCATCATGGTAGTTATGTATATATATATGTAGGTTGTTCATATATATATATATATATATATCTATTCAGCATGTCATGACATAATGCGTTAGAGTTGCATGGGGGACCGGGTATGGAATCAGGAACCTTTAGGTTTCTTGAAAGCTATTTGGGGGGATGACGAGGTGATGAGAGTTACCACTGAGTCATGTGAACTCCAAGTAGGACAATGCACTAGGGGTAAGGTCAAGAGTGACTTGCCTTGTGGGGTGCGGGCGTGATAGGTTCACGCAACCGGATGATCCTAGGAGTGGTTGGTTGTGGTAAGCTTGCTCCCGTGCAATATTTCATTGAGTTGCAATGATATTGTGGTTGCTATGCTCCGAAAGGGTTGTCCGGGTAAATGTTGATGTGAATTTGTTGAGTATACGTTCATGTGGTAGTTACATATTGATGCATTGCTTCCTTTTGGTTCTACCTATATTGATGTTTACTTCATACCCTATTGAGCTTCTAGCTCACTCCTTTACTTTCTTCCCTCCACAGGAGACACTGGTACAGGTACTGGTGCTGCGGATCGGTGGGCTGGTCGTGTCATGGATGGCCCTGGATAGAATAGGGTGCTAGAGATATACTCTATGCATGTGGGTGTACGTAGTATATCTATGTTGAGAGAATATAACCATTTGGCACGGTGGTGCTTGTATGTGGATGTAGATGTTGATTTATGGTTATATTTGATGTTTTATAAATCTGTGTGTTGATTTATATGTGATGCCATCAGTTTGTGCATGCTGGTAATGGATGGCCTAAGGCCTAGGGTCAGGATTGCATGTGGTTGAGGCCCCAGGCCTATGTTTACTAGGTTGCTAGTGTGATGTTGTTGTTGCTGCGTTTCTGATGCAGGTGGGCGCTCTCCGATATACAGGGAGGTGCCGCCGGATTTTCGGTTGATCTCGGATGTTCACACTAGTGACTTAGGATGGGTGCAGAGAGAGCACCTAGTCGCGTCTCTGGAAATGGGGCGTGACAGTATATAACTTATAGTGTTGGTGTTTGTGCAAGATATGTAACGCCCCATTTCCAGAACGTTACGTGGTGCTTACCGCACTTTCCTAGGTGGTCAATGTGATTAACATCCAAGGTTCCAATCCTAGATTTTTCAACTAGGTAAACTCCTTAATTAAAAATCCAGTAGCATCTCCCCATACATCGAGAAATGCCCACCTGGAAACAAATGTAGCATATAAAACACAATGACATCAGACCTAGCAGGGGCTCTAGCATTTATCAGCATGCAAACACATCCTAGCAAGGCCTTAGGCCATCTAGCAGCATGCACAAACTATTTTCTATAATTTAACCATCAAATGAATTCATACATCATAAAATTTAGGACCCAAGGTCCAATTCTGGTTCAGAAGATTCAGTTTCATGGATTTCTATCTAATCGTCCATAATCCACACCAAAGGTGTCACATAGTCTACATGACATAGGAATATCAAGTAGTTTATATCTACCATTCCAAACCTAACCCCCTCTCTCTCCAAGTGCCATCCAAGTCACATCACCGTCTCTACTGACCCACATCATCGGTACTTGTACCAGTCTCACCTGAAGGGAAAAGAAAGTTAAGGAGTGAGCTAGAAGCTCAGTAGGGGTTATAGAGTAAAATCAACAATAAAATGGATGTCAAGGAAGGATAGTGCAACAATATGTTATCTATCATGCACGTATCACATTTCATAACATATAGTCCAGGTATTCCCTCTAAGGCCAAACACATTCATCAATCCACTAGTTTTCAACTATGGATTGACCAAACCTCAAATGCATACCATGGTTTCCAACCATCAATGAATGAGAGTGCACTCATCATTCACACCGCACCCATGAAGGTTTACCTGGTTGTGTGATTCCTTTCACACCCACACCTTAAGTGTGTTGCCTCACATGGATTCATATGACTCGTGCCGATGCCTAGACACGTAATCATCCTCCCATGTGACTTTCAAGTAATCTATGGTATCTCGAGTCCATACTCGAGAATCCCATGCAAGCTCTATGCAATCATGTTTATGTCATGCCAAATGTGCAAATAAATATATATATCATCTTATATATATATATATAACTACCAATGATGCATGAAAAGATCCACAACATGCTCAATGGTTGATCGAACATGTAAACGGGCAATGCATTCCATATTTAGAGATTAATATCAAAAACCCTAGATTCATTCCTCCTTAGGCAGAATAGGTCAAGAACACAAACATAAAGACAAATGAGAATATGAACCGCAATTTATGAACAAGAGAAGGATTTCGATTTTCCAAACCTATCCCTATGGAAAAATCAAATCCTCTCACACATCAATATATGATCAACCATTCATACAACATGATTAAAAGTCAAGAAATTCAAATTGCTCACCTTCTCTCTCTAGAAATCCTTCTCTAAGACTTGAATCTTAGCCCAACCAAAGCTATTATCAAGTCTAAATCAACATATCTAAGCCATATAACTAAACTCCAAAGGAATCTAACCAAATATATAAAAACCCTAGAATTTACCAAACTATGAAAACTTACCAAAATCTTCAAATCTAGCATGAATCTTCAATGTTCCACTCCAAAGATCATGTATCTTTAAGTGTGAAACCCCGACCCAAATATTTTGTGAAAATTTTGATGTTTGAACAAAGGGGGAACACTAGACTAGGCGCACCGGGGGGCGCCTAGTCTAGTGAATGGGAAGCAAAGAGGGAGACCAGAAGAAGAGAAATTGGAATGGGCGCACCTCGGGGCGCCTAGGCGCAGCGCCCAGTCCATCAAGCACCAGATGGGCGCGCAGGAAGGAGAAATGCAAATTGGACCGGGCGCACTTCAGGGCGCCTAGGCGCTGCGCCCAGTCCAGTGGGAGATGGGAATCGAAGTAGGTGTAGAGGCGCCAAGGCGCACCTCGCCTGGGCGTGAAATTCCTACATGCCCAGAGCAGCGCCTCTGGTTCTTTAAGTAAGGCCAGAGCTCCTAGGCGCCCAGAGTAGCGCCTAGGCGCAACCCGAGTTTCAAAAAAGGACTCCAGCGAGCCAGTATAGAGATTTCTGAGTTGTTTCAGTCTTTTAGAGAGAGAGATGATTCTAGAGAGAGAAAGGCATTTGAGGTGATTCTTGGAGATTGAAGCTTGGTTTTGGAGATTTAGAAAGGATTCAAGGAAGATTCAAGCTTTGGAGGTAAGATTTCCTGATTTTCTATATTCTAGGGTTTCGAGTAGATCTTGTTAGTTTTGTTTAGAGTTGATTACTATGGTTTAGATATGTTGATTCTAGGTCATATGTGGTTGTATATGTAGGTTTGATTCTCGTTTTGGAATTGAGTTCCATAAGGTTGAGGTTTGGGGGTTTGAGAGCAAACCTAGAGAGAGAAAGTAAGTTTTCTCAATTTAGTTGTTTAATTTATATTGGTTATGATATGTTGAGTTATTTTGGATGATTATTAGAGTTCGATTGTGTGGAATTGTTAGGTTGGAGAAACGGGGTTTAAAACCCAAATTTTGGGATTTTGGTGAATTGCTCGATACGAGGTAGGGGATTTCCAACCATTCTTTCTATCGTTTGTTCTCAACATTTAAAGAGCGTTTCGATTCCTCATTGGTCGTTCTATTTGTGTTTCCGCCTTAATTGCTTCTAAGGGGAAAAGAACCTTGCTTGTGGAATATTGTTGATTATTGATGTTGCATGACTTGATTGTGTGTGTTCCATCACCTATGGGCACAAAGTGATTTTCGTTCATGCATCATGGTATTTATGTATATATATATGTAGGATGTTCATATTTATACCTTTTCGGCATGTCATGGCATAAGTGCATTAGAGTTGCATTGGGGATCGGGTATGGACTCGGGGATCCTTAGGATTCTTGAAAGCTACTTGGAGGGATGAAAAGGTGATGAGAGTTACCACTAAGTCAGGTGAACTCCATGTAGGGTAACGGACTAGAGGTACGGTTAATGAAGGACCTTGCCTGGAATGGAGCGGGCGTGATAGGTTCACGCAACCGGGTAATCCAAGAGCGTTTGATGTTGGGGAGCTTGCTCCTATTCAATATGACATGGATAGCAACATGATATTGATGAGTTGATGTGGTGAGCTTGCTCACGTTTGATATTACATGGAACGAGCCATGGTATCGATGAGGTTGCTCATTGAGGGGATTGCCCGGATTGATGTTTATGTGATTGTTGAGTATACGTGCATGTGGTAGTTTTCATATTGTTGCATAACCTATTGTTTCGGATTCGGCCTTTATACTCTTTATACTCTTAACCCTACTGAGCTTCTTGCTCACTCTCTACTTTTTTTTCCTCCCCACAGGTGATACTGGTACAGGTACAGGTATCAGTGGAGCGGATTAGTGAAAGCGGGATGTGACATGGATGGCCCTGGGTGGGATGTGGGTGCTAAAGAGATACTCTAAGCACGTATTTTGTATTGATGTTTGTTCATAATATTGTTATAACCATTGGCATCAGAGGGTGTATGCATGATGTATGCTATGTATTGATATTGGTTATATAATATGATGAACTTTGATGATGTGTTTATACTATCAGTTTGTGCATGCTGGTAGTGGATGGTCTGAGGCCCTAGGATCAGGATTGCATGTGATTGAGGCCTGAGGCCTAGCTAGCTTGCTAGTGTGATGGATTGTATATATTGATGCGCGTTTCTGATGTAGGCGGGGACTCTCAGACATACGGGGAGATGCCGCCGGATTTCCGGTCTGCCAGATTTCCGGTCTGTCGGATGATCGCACTAGTGGTCTAGGACGGTGCCGGAGGGCACCCATGGCGTGTCCGGACCTGGGCGTCACATTAAGAATTAGGGCAAATCCTTGCTAGAAACTCCTTCTCTCTCTAGATTCAATGCTCTCTCTCTCTAGAACTCGAACACCCAAGAAAAATACATGTTCTAGCTCGCGCAAGCCCTTTCGAAAACTCGGGTTGCGCCTAGGCGCTCTAGCCTTAAATCTCCTCTAGATTCTACTGCTCTAGATGCTCTTCTGGGCATGCGCAAAAAATTCTGGGAGCCCGCCTAGGCGCCTTTGAGCCATTTCACTGTCTCGATCCCACTATACTAGGCGCTGCGCCTAGGCGTCTCTGAGGTGCGCGCAGTCTAGTTTCAAACCTTACTGTTTAATCCTCATTCCTGCCTAGGCGTGATTCCCTCCAGCTAGGCACCCCCTATTTACAAATTAACACACAAAATACATATATTTCTAACTACCAATTCTTCATAATTTCATATTTGGGGTAGATCGTCACAAGATATCAGTCTTGTAATGAAGAATTACATCTGTTTGCTTTAAAACGTGCTGTGAAGTATGTTAGTGGTACTAGTGAATATGGGATTCATTTTTCTATTGACATCGACTTTAGTATACTTGGGTATTCTGATGCTAATTGGGCAGGGTGTTCTGATGGTAGAAAAAGTACAACTAGAAGATGTTTTTATATAGGTAGCAACTTGGTTGCATGGTGCAGTAAGAAACAAAATTATGTGCCTTTATCTACTATTGAGGTCGAGTACATCGCTGCAAGAAGCTTTTGTACTCAACTTCTATGGACGAAGAAGATATTGCTAATTATTGGTTTGATAAGGGTAAGCTTACTGTCTATTGTGAAAATATTAGTGTTCAAAACATATTGACATTCATCACCACTTCATTCATGATCTAGTAGAAGACCTAGTTCTCTCTCTTGATTATGTTCCTACTAATCTTCAACTAGCTGATCTTTCTACTTAGACTCTTGACCTGCAGAGATTTGAATTTCTTAGGAAATTCTTAAGTGTTGCTCCTTGATTCTCTCCCATATACATCCAGTAGTGTAGTTAGTAGAATAGGTCATGCATTTGCGTGATAATTATATATTGCATGTGTTGTTTGATTGATGTGTGTATCAACCAGCATGAAAAGCAGAGTCGCCATCAATTGAATTAAAGTGCAATTGGACACTACAAATACTTGGGAACCAGAAATGGGGTTACGGGAGTCGATTGAGTGTGGGGAAGGTATTAAGTACCCCACGACTCCTATTTAAAATAGTTACTGAATTAATTGATTTGTCATCTTAATAAAAACGTGCTCTCTGCAAGATACAATTATTTTGAAATAAATGGATCCATTTAGAAAATGTTATCAACTTATGATAATTTTTTTTAATAAAAGGTTTGAATAAAAATTTAAGGAAAGATTTAATAGTATACCAATTTATGATAAATTTAATTTTGAAACATACCAACCTATGGTATGGAAAAAATGAGTTTTTGTTCTGAAAATTGAAACATATTTGAAAAGAAGTTGAATTTAAATTCAACATACCAACTTATGGTATGGAAAAATGAATTTTAGATTTAATTTTACTAATGCTAATTTATGTTTTTTATTGAATTAAATTTGAGAGACTTGAGTGATACAAACTTATGATCCTGAATTACCCTCAACTTATACCAATCCCAAAGAATATGAACTTATGATAATCTTTTGATTTTTAAATTGCTACCTTATGACAATGAATGGATTTGTAAATACCCACTTATGACATTTGAGTATAATTTGAGAACATCAACTATTGACTTCTCTAAAAGCCAAATTAAACCAGTATAACTCATAATGCAAATAAAAATCAACTCACGATTCTTTAAAATTAAAATAATGTACATTTAAACTACATCCACATATACACCCTTATAATAAAATTAAAATAATAAATATCCATATTATACATGTCATTCAAACGAGTCAATTATCCTATTTGAAGGGTCAAATATACATATAAGAGTAATATTAAAAGATATAACAAAAAACATCATCACAAATAAATCTCACATTATCCAATTAAGAGGTAATTTCCACTTGATCGACACTGTACAATGTCCAAAAATCTACCGCAATGTTACTATTAACCTCAACACGAAAGATAATAATTAAAGCAAATAATTCAACATGCTATGTACTTATCCTAGATAAAGATTTAATTCTAAAAACACTAATTTATATTATATATATATAAAACTATTCCTAAACATACCAACTTATGATATTTAGCTATTTCTAAGCCTACCAATTTATGATAGCCTTTAGATTTAATTTACTAAGAGTTCACTATCCATTTATACAACTCATCACCACATCACTAATATATATGTACTTGTATTTTATATATATATATATGTTTGTCACATCACAACATAGTATTATATATAACTACATATACATAGCATCTCATATACATTTGTAATGTAACATGCCGACACAATAGCACACACATACAATATATACATATACACACACACCCTCTATTGCACAACATCACCCACACATATAATATTAATAAATCTAACTATAGTAACACAACATCACACACACACAAATATAATACACACACACACATATATATATATATATATATATATATATATATATCTTTATGTAACATCACATATATATAGCATCAAAATAATAACAAAAGAATATATATATATAGAGGCATATACAATAAATAATCAGTAAACACTTGATACCATAACGAGAAGGATCAAGCTAGCAGAGAATAAACTAACCAAGAAGAAGTCGTTAAATTGTTGATCCTTGTGATCTTCACTTGATTCTTGAAGTCACTTTGATTATAACTGAGAAATAACTATAAACATAAGATTAAATAATGTAAATAAAGAAACAAAAATAAATTTAATAATGATAAAGCAATAACAATATCAAGCATTAAAACTTTTGGGCTTGATAGCCATATACGGCAGAGCCAACCGTTTGTGGCTCGGTCAAAGATTAAAAGAATAAGAAGTAAAATAAGAACAATAAGAACATGAGAAAACTTAAACAATAAAGGCAATAAAACCAGCCATATAAGTTATTATTGAAAGACTGTAAGTGTATATATATATGTCTACAAAAGATGTATATACTTATAAACCGAATCCCTATCTTTTCTCTCTTTTCTTTTTCTTTTCTCCTTTTTCTCTTCTCTCTCTCCTTTCTCTTACTTTCCTCTACTTTTCTTTCTCCTTTTCTTCACGTCCCCCTTTTTTCTTTCTTCCTCCTCTCCACTTGGCTATCTTTTTTTGTTTTATTCTTTCTTTTCTTTCACTTTTTTCTTCACGTCTCTCTCCTTTTTTTTCTTCTTCTTTTCCACTTGTCTCCCTTCTCCTTTGTTTCATCTCATTCTCTCCTTTTTATAGAAAAATAGAAAGTCACAAGTAGGAGGTGTAGAATCACGAGAACTTTTTTTTTTGTATGACCCGTGATTTCTCAAAAAATCAAGAGTGTCCAATAATGAAAAGTCGGTATTATATGCCTAACATAAATTATTTTTGAAAGAAAATACCAACTTATGGTATGAGCACATAGTCTTAAAAATACCAACCTATGGCATGTGATTGAATTTAATCATAAAACACCAACTAATGGTATTTCTTGGAGTTAACTTTGGTCCCCGAAATCCATAATTAAAGGAATTGTATCATGTAGTCATACACACAGATACATATATATATATATATATATGTGTATATACATATTTCATATGTATCGTGACAAATGTGTCTCTTTCACATAATATATATATATATATATACGAATTATAGATTCATAAATCAAAATAAAAGTATCTATTTTTCACTTAATCTTTCACATATATCGGATCACAACATACTTTAGAATCCCTGGTTTGCGCTGAATTTTTTTATTTAAATTCTAGATAATTCGTGATTCAAACATTTCTAGTGTACAACATCATCACCGAAATTATTATTGGTACTCATAATAAAATCATAAAAATAGTTTTTCCCTCCTCTTATTTTCTCTAAACACAAGGACCCAATTTTTATGTTACTCTCTTTTTCCATTCTTATTTTTTTATTTTTTTTGAAATAAACCCGGATGAAAACCGGTTACTACAGCTGCCCCCCTTTGTGTATCTTTTATGAAATAAAAGGTAGACAAAGGTGTAGTCGACCGAATTTCGTTATGAAAAATTAAAACATGAGATGTTTTATTTTAAAAATACTCAAGATTACTATAACCATTCCCGGCTTGGATGGAATTGAAAATAAAATGCTCGGGATCACTAGAGCCATTTCCAGCTTGGCTAGAATTTTGAACGAGTTTTTACTTAACTGAAATAGTAACTAAAATTTGTAACCATGTGTTAACTTGAATAATTTTGAAAAGCAAACATTCCTCATACTAAATAGTAATACACAAATTAAAATTTTCTTCAAACTAATACAAACTATTGAATATTATTTGTAACTAAATATTGTCCGCGTCACCGAACTGGGAACAAACACACCTTACCAAAAGCTGCTTAAACCAACAAGTTTCCAAATGACTGGTACACCCAACTTAGCTTCCAATAACAAAGTATCTGTAACTGTAGTTTGAGGACTTACAATATTGGACTTTTTGTTCAGTCCATGCCTAGAATTCCATAATGCCCTATTCCTATGTGTTTCCTTACCAAACTAGCCCAACTCAAGGCCTGTGTTATGAGCAACTTCCCTTGTGGGTAAACTTCCAGTTAAGGAACTAATAGTAGCACAGTGAGACCATCCCCTAACAATTACTCGTAAACATCTCAAACAAACGATTGTACCTTCACAAAATAATAAACAACAATATTGCAATGTCCATAATACTCAAAAATAAAAATTAATAAAATGATGGAAAATAAAAACTTTCTAGTTGAAATGCTAGGTTGTCACGATTTTCTGGAGGATAAAAATCTTGTTGTTGAACCATCGAAGCAGGAACCTGCATGGTACGCACTCCAAAGTTATCGATTGACTGACTTAGTGTATGAGAGATAGCTCCTTGTAGCCTGCAATTTATGTCATTAACTAATCCAACTTTTTGGACAACTGGTCTAGACGTGCCTCGATCTGCATCATTCTTTCAATCATAACGGTTGTTCCTGATGAAATGGGTGAATGAATAGTAGAAGATCCAGCCGCGGTATGAGTATAAACAATCTCATCATGCTTGAATCTATTAATCATCTTACGATCAATCATACGCCGTGGATATTGTAATTCTTCATACGCTGCCCAACGAACTCCAGCTCTCTCGCACAATGTAAAAATAAGGAAGGAGACAAAGCCCTATGGTGGATGTAGGACGAGAACTATTGAGAATAGAATTATGTAACACTTTGCCAACATCAATTATTTTTTCGAATAAAATAGCATAATGGAAAATTGCTCTATTTCTGGGAATGTTAGTTGAATGTGTACTCGGCATGAGTTTCAACCAAATAAAATGCATCTAGGCCTTGCTATTCTTCGTTAAAACAGAGGCAGAGAATGAAACTTTCATTCTTTTAAATTTCTTCGAAGCAGTGTCTGGTTTACATGATGGTTGAACCACTTCATCCATATCAATGTCAGACACCAACAAAGTAGAAAATAATCATTGGTAATATTAGGAAGATTATAGACATCATTGATAGTTTATGTGACGACCTACCCGAAATATGGGTTTATGATGGATCGAAAGTTAGAAATATATGTATTATAGGGTTTTTATGTGTCACAGGGGCGCCTAGGTGAAAGTAAACTCACCTAGGCGAGGAATGGATAGAAACAAGACGAGTTAGAACTGTACTTGGCACACTTGGGGCACCTAGGCGCAGCGCCCAGTACAATGGCGATGGAGAGAATTAGGGAGCGCTGGGGCTCCAAGGCGGACCACCTAGGCGCAACCCGCCTGGGCATTTTTTCTGGCCACGCCCAGGATGGCGCCTAAGGCAGAATTTTAGGGATAAGTTACTAATGCTAGAGCACCTAGGCGCTCGGAGTGGCGCCTAGGCGCAACCTGAGCTGGTAAAATGCCTTTGTGCGACTAGAAGTTGTATTTTGGTAGACATTCTGATTTTTAGTGAGAGAGAGAGAGCGACGATTCTACAGAGAAGTGATATTATTTGGAGATTTCAAGGATTCAAGCTTGGATTGAAGGATATAAGAAGAGTCGAGAAGGGTTTCGCACAATTGGAGAGATTTGAGGTAAATTCCTAGTTTTCCATAAAAACCTAGGGTTTTTGTAATTTTGAATGGAACTTCAACTGGGTGGTTTAGAATGACTATAGAGGTTGATTTGAGTCTATATGTGGTGATATATAATAGGTTGTGTGACGATTTGGTGGATTGAAGGCTTGAACTTAACATATTTGGGGTTCTAGAGAGAGAAAGGTAATTTTCTCTTGGGTTGTTGTTTTGATTTATGTTGATTTTGATTATGGGGGATTAATATGTGGGATTGGGTGATAAATTTTCTATAACGTAGGTTCGAAAACTCAAACCCTAGTATTTGGGAAAAACTTGTAGCTTGTGATAGCTTGGAATTGAGGTAAGGGATTCTTGACCTATTCTTTTCGATATCTTTCTTTGATATATAAAATGTGGTTCGTATCCTCATTGGTCTTTACATTTGTGTTCTTGCCTTATTGTTTCTAAGGAAGAACGAGCATAGGATTTTCGTGATATTCCTTAAATGTAGATTGCATTGCCTAAAGAAATGTTCAATCATTTATTGGGCATGTTGTAAATCTTGTTATGCATCATTGGTAGTTATGTATTTATAGGATGATATATGAATATATACATTGGCATGGCACGAGCATAATTACATTAGCGCTTGCAAGTATGGGCTCGGGATACCATAGGTTATATGGAAGTCACATGGGAGGATGACTGTGTGCTATGGCTTTGGCACAAGTCACATGAATCCATGTGAGGAAACACACTTGAGGTGTGGGTGTGACGGAAATCAAACAACCGGGTAAACCCTTCGTGGTTGCGGTATGAATGATGATTGCGCTCTCATTCATGGATGGTGGAAAACCATGGTATACATTTGAGGTTTGGTCAATCCATAGTCACGGACTAGTGGATTGATGAATGTGCTTGGCCTTGAAGGGAATACCCGGATGTTATGTTATGAAATGTGACACGTGCATAATAGACTACATATTGTTGCATTATCCTATCTTGACATCAACTTAATTGTTATTATTACTCTTTATTCCTACTGAGCTTCTAGCTCACTCATTTACTTTCTATCTCCCCACAGGTGAGACTGGTACGAGTGCCGCTAATGCGGGTCAGTAGAGACGACGCTGTGGCATGGATGACACTTGGAGTAAGAATTAGGTTGGGTTGGTAGACTTGAACTGTTTTGTGTACACGCTTGGTGTATTTGAATTCATATGTCATGTAGACTATGTGACACCATTTTGGTGTTGATTATGGACGGTTAGAAGGAAATCCATGAGATTGGATCTTCTGAACTGGATTGGAACCATGGGTTTAATCGTTATTGTATTGAATGCATTTGCTATTTAAATATTGTGAAAAATTTGTACATGTTGCTAGATGGCCTGAGGCCCTTTAGGATGATTTTGCATGCTGATAGAGGCCGGAGGCCTTACTAGTTGTGATGTGATTGTGTGTTATATGTTGCATTTGTTTCTAGGTGGGCATTCCCCGATTTACGGGGAGATGCTGCCGGATTTTTGATCAAGGTATGGACCTAGTTGAGGAATCTAGGGTTGGAAATCTTGGATATTAATCACATTGACAACCTAGGAAGGTGTGGTAAGCACCATGCGACGCTTTTGAAAATGGGGCGTTACAATTTGGTATCAGAGCAAGGTTTGATTAAGGATCTGTGTATGGGTCCGGTATGTTAATGGGGTGAGTTAGTGAATCTCCAAGCTATGCCATGAGTTCTACTGACCCGGTATGTTTTCTTTTCCCTTGTAAATCCTCGATTGAGCTTTTGTTTAATAGTATCATCTGTTTTCCATACAGATGAATACATGTAGGACTGTGAGATTTACACCTGCTGATGAGACCCCTAGGGGTGAGGGTGGACGAGTTACCACTCGGAGAGGTCGGGGTAGGGGCCGTAGCGTTGGAGCGACGTGCGCTCCTAGGCTAGTGATGAGTAGTTAGGAATCTGTGCCTGAGGAAGCTATTGAGAGGACCCTAGAGGTTCCACAGGGACATGTAGGAGGGACCAAAGGACTAACGGTGAACACCGAAACGACAGTGGCAGTACCACAGATGACATTGTAGGAATTGACGGGAATTGTGATGAACCTGGTGCAAATGGTTCAGTCACAAGTTGTTAGAGCTCTAGAGGTTGGCGTAGAGGAACCTACACCTACGCCTCCTCCTATATTAGGGTTGAGCGCTGAGGTGGAGGCATACCCGAGGCAGAGCAAAGGTGTCTTTGTGGTGGATAAGCTGAGGAGAACTACTCCTTCTACATTCTCCGAAAATGGAGAGGGGACAGGAGCTGAAGAATGGTTTAAACGGATGCGTGTCAGACTTGATACGTTGGAAATACCCGATAGCAGGAGGGTAAGACTGGTGTACTTCTATCTTAGTGGGACGACACATGAGTGGTTGAGTGCATTAAAGGAGAGAAAGAATTACCTCACATGGGCATCATTTGAAGACTTATTCATGCAGAAGTTTGTGTCGAGGCCTTATCAGACTAAGAGGGCCAAGAAATTTCTAGAATTGATACAGACACAGGAGATGACGGTGACGCAGTACACCAAGCAATTTGATACGCTATATCGATTTGGGAAGCAATTTGCTCCAACCGATGAGATTAAAGCTGTGAGATATCATTGTGGATTACTTCCAAGCCTGGGGAGAATGGTGTTGGCTACTAGGGTGCAGAAGTATGTTGAGATAGTGGAAATGGCACTAGAGTTTGAACAGAGTGAGAGGAAAGAAGTTTAGAGGAGTTTACTAGTTTTCGGGAGTAACAGTTGTGGTGGACGGCAATAGTAACAAAATGCAGAAGACTGACTCCCACCAACAAAAGGGAGATCAGTGTAAGAATGCAAAGTCACACTGGGGCAAGGTGACTTGCTACAAGTGTGGAAGGGAGGGGCACAAACAGAATCAGTCCAGATCTAATGGGATCAACTTCTTTCGGTGTGGGAAGATTGCCAACAAGAAGAGTGAGTGCACGTAGAGTAGTAGAGGAGCATAGCAGTCTCAGGCCCCGGGATTGTCTGCTCCAACATCGGCTCCAGCTCTCCTATCTACTGTTCCATCTGGGGGAGGGGGCGCGGTGGCTCTAGGCAGCAGCAGACTCCACAGCCACAGTCATCGACTACTCAGATGAGGATGTTTTCTATGGGACACCAGAAGGCTCGAGAACATTCAAACTTCATTGGAGGTACTTTTCTAGTTTTGAATTGTTTGGCACGAGTGTTGTTTGATTCGGGGGCAACCACATCATTCATCACTAGTAATTTTGTGTGATAACTTGGCTTGGAAATTTCGTCGATACGGCGAATGTTTACGGTGGCTTCGTCGATGGGGTACTTTACTCCGTTGGAGGGGATAGCTTATAGTTGTGAGTGTAGATTTGGAGAAGTGGTCCTGAAGGCTGACTTTTATGTGATGGACTTCAAGGAGTTCGATGTGATCCTTGGAGTTGATTGCTTGACAAAATACCATAGATTACTAGGTTTTTGGGAGAGAAAGATCACACTTAGGATACCCGAGGGTGGAGTGATACAGTTGAAGGGATTCCAGGTGATTCCTTGTCCACATTTCTTTGAAAACCGTTCATACCAAGATTGTGGGATGGCGAGTCTAGTGACTTCGGCACCTAAGGGTGATTTCACTATACCGATCCAAGTGGTGGAAGAACATATGGATGTATTTCCGGAAGAATTATCGAGATTACCTCCAAAGAGGGAGATTAATTTTGCAATTGAGTTACATCCGAACGTGAAGCCGATTTCAATTCTTTCGTATCAGATGGCTCCAGCAGAGTTGAAAGAGTTGATGGCATAACTAGAGGAATTGCAAGACTTGGGATTTATAAGGCCGAGTGTGTCCCCGTGGGGAGCGCCGGTGTTATTTGTGAAAAAGAAAGATGGGTCTTTACGAATGTGTATAGACTATCGGCGGTTGAATAAGGTTACAGTGAAGAAAAAGTATCCTTTGCCAAGGATTAATGATTTATTTGATCAATTGAGATGTGCAAAGCATTTCTCAAAGATTCATTTGAGATCGGGATATCATCAGTTGAGGATAAAGGATGAGGATATCCAGAAGACAACTTTCAGGACTCGGTATGGACATTATGAGTTTTTGGTCATGCCGTTTGGGTTAACCAATGCCCCAGCAATGTTTATGGATTTAATGCAACGGGCCTTTAAACTGTTTTTGGATGGGTTCGTGGTGGTGTTCATTGATGACGTTCTTATTTATTCCAAGATGGAGGAGGAGCATGAGGAACACTTGAGAGTGGTTCTGCAGACATTAAGGGAGAATCAATTGTATGTCAAATTGAGCAAATGTGAATTTTGGGCTAAAGAAGTAAAATTTCTAGGCCATGTCATCACTCAAGAAGGCATTGCAGTTGACTACTCCAAGGTTGAGTCAGTTCTGAATTGGGTAAGACAGAAAAATGTGACTGAGATTCGAAGTTTTCTAGGGTTAGCAGGCTACTATCGAAGGTTCATTTTAGACTTTTCGAGAGTGGCTGCACCTATGACACAGTTGACTAAGAAGGGTACATCATTTGTATGGACAAATGAGTGTGAAGAGGCATTCAAGGAGTTGAAGAGGAGGTTAACAACACCTCTAGTATTAATTGTACCAGAGAGCGATGTAGGATACCAGGTGTATTTTGATGCATCTGGAGTGGGATTGGGATGTGTGTTAATGCAAGGTGGAAAAGTTGTGGAATACGACTCTAGACTGTTGAAGCCACATGAGAAAAATTATCCAGTTCATGATCTAGAACTAGCAGCTGTTGTATTTGCTCTGAAGTAATGGAGGTATTATTTATACAGGGAACAATTTGAAGTATATTCAGACCACAAGAGCCTCAAGTATCTATTCACCCAAAAGGAGTTGAATTTGAAACAAAGGCGGTGGATGGAGTACTTTGAGGACTTTGACTTCAATTTGCAATACCATCTCGGTAAAGCAAATGTGGTGGCAGATGCATTGAGTCGGAAGCTCGGAGTGACTAGTTTATGTTTACATGAATGGGGGATTGTTGAGACAATCAACCACTTTGGTTTGAACTTGATGAGTGAGGGAGAAAATGTTTTCTTGAGTAGCATGACCTCAAGACCACAAATGGTCCAAAAGGTTATGGATGCTCAAAACGGTGATCCAACATTTGATGTAGTGGATGAGAATTTCGGATGGATTCGTGGAAGCGATTAGGAAGTGAGATATGTGGGAAGATTGGTGGTTCCTAATGAAGAAGAACTACGACAGGAGATCCTAAAAGAGGCGCACCATTCATGGTTTGCCATGCACCCGGGAGGTACAAAAATGTATCAAGACTTGAAATGAAATTTTTGGTGGAAAGGCATGAAGACCGATGTAGCTAGATATGTGGCGAAGTGCTCGACTTGCCAACAAGTGAAGGGAGAAAATCAGAAACCGGCAGGAATGCTTCAACCCCTACCAGTGGCACAATGGAAGTGGGAGAGGATCACTATGGATTTCGTGATAGGACTTCTGATGACTCAGAAAAGATTTGACACGGTGTGGGTGATTGTGGACCGATTGACCAAGTCGGCACATTTCCTACCAATGAACAAGACGGATTCATTGGAATACTTGAGCAACTACTATATGAGGGAGATTGTGAAATTGCATGGGGTTCTAATATCTATAGTGTCAGACCGGGATCCACGGTTCACTAGTAGATTTTGGAGGACTTTACAAGAAGCTTTGGGGATGAAGTTAGATTTTAGTACAGCTTATCATTCTCAAAGTGATGGACAAAGTGAGAGAACCATACAGATTCTAGAGAATATGATTAGAGCATGTGTAGTAGACTTCAGAAAAAGTGATGTGTTGGGCGGAGGTCGGAGAAAAAGTGATTTCGGGACCGGAGTTGGTCAAAGAGGCTCAAGAACGAGTTAAGGAGATCAAAAGGCGGCTCACTACCGCACAGAGTCGCCAAAAATCTTGTGTTATCAATAACATAAGAAGACCGTTGGAATTTGCGATGGGGCACAAAGTGTTTCTCAAAGTTAATCTAAGACGTGGTGTGCAAAGGTACAGTAAACAGGGGAAGTTGGCACCTAAGTTTATGGGGCCATTTGAGATTCTAGAGACGGTGGGCCGATAGCATATCGGTCAGCTCTACCACCTAAGCTAGAAAAAGTTCATAATGTGTTTCATGTCTCCATGTTTCGAAAATACGAGCCGGATCCATCACATGTGTTGGATTGGACCACATTGGAAGTTGAGGAAGATGGGAGTTACACTCTTCAACCGGTGAAGATTTTAGACCGACAGAACAAATTCACAAGGTCGAGTGTGATGCCATTAGTAAAAGTGATGTGTATGTATCACAGAGTTGAAGAAGGAACTTGGGAGTTGGAATCCAGAATAAAGGAGAAGTACCCGAAGTTGTTCAAAGATTCAGGAACGTATGTAGTTAAATTTCGGGACGAAATTTCTTTAAGGGGGGAAGGATGTGACGACCTACACCAAATATAGGTTTATGATGGATCGAAAGTTACAAATATATGTATTATAGGGTTTTTATGTGTGACAGGGGCGCCTAGGCGGTAGGAAACTCGCCTAGGCGAGGAATGGATAGAAACAAGATGACTTAGAACTATACTGGGCACACTTGGGGCGCCTAGGCGCAGCGCCCAGTATAGTGGAAAAGTGGAGAAGTGAGAACAACTGAGTTTAAACTATCCTGGGCACACCTAGGGCGGCTAGGCACTGCTCACAGTACAGTGGCGAATGAGAGAATTGGGGAGCGCTGGGGCGCCTAGGCGGACCGCCTAGGCGCAACCCGCTTGGACGTTTTTTCTGGGCACGCCAAGGTTGGTGCCTAAGGCAGCGTTTGAGGGATAAGTTACTAAGGCCAGAGCGCCTAGGCACAACCCGAGCTAGTAAAATGCCTTTGTGCGACCAGAAGTTGTATTTTGGTAGACATTCTGATTTTTAGTGAGAGAGGGAGTGAAGATTCTAGAGAGAAGTGATATTATTTGGAAATTTCAAGGATTCAAGCTTGGATTGAAGGATAGAAGAAGAGTCCAGAAGGGTTTCTCAAAGTTGGACAGATTTGAGGTAAGTTCCTAGTTTTCCATAAAAACCTAGGGTTTTCGTAATTTCAAATGGAACTTCGACTGGGTGTTTTATAATGATTATAGAGGTTGATTTGAGTCTATATGTGGTGATATATACTAGGTTGTGTGAAGATTTGGTGGATTGAAGGCTTGACGGCTTGAACTTAACATATTTGAGATTCTAGAGATAGAAAGGTAATTTTCTCTTGGGTTGTTGTTTTGATTTATGTTGATTTTGATTATGGGGGATTAATATGTGGGATTGGGTGATGAATTTGCTATATGGTAGGTTCAGAAACTCACACCCTAGTATTTGGGAAAAACTTCTAGCTTGTGATAGCTTGGAATTGAGGTAGGGGATTCTTGACCCATTCTTTTCGATATCTTTCTTTGATATATAAAATGCGGTTCGTATCCTCATTGGTCTTTACATTTGTGTTATTGCCTTATTGTGCCTAAGGAAGAACAAGCCTAGGATTTTCATGGTATTCCTTAAATGTAGATTGCATTGCCTAAAGAAATGTTCAATTATTTATTGGGCATGTTGTGAATCTTGCAATGCATCATTGGTAGTTATGTATTTATAGGATGATATATGAATATATACATTGGCATGGCATGAGCATAATTACATTAGTGCTTGCATGGGACTTCCGAGTATGGGCTCGGGATACCATAGGTTATATGGAAGTCACATGGGAGGATGATTGTGTGCCATGGCTTTTGAACAAGTCACATGAATCCATGTGAGGCAACACACTTGAGGTGTGGGTGTAACGAAAATCACACAACCGGGTAAACCCTTCGTGGTTGCAGTATGAATGATGATTGCGCTCTCATTCATGGTATACATTTGAGGTTTGGTCAATCCATAGTCACGAACTAGTGGATTGATGAATGTGCTTGGCCTTGAAGGGAATACCCGGATGTTATGTTGTGAAATGTGACACGTGCATAATAGACTACATATTGTTACATTATCCTATCTTGACATCTGCTTAATTGTTATTATTACTCTTTACCCCTACTGAGCTTCTAGCTCACTCCTTTACTTTCTATCTCCCCACAGGTGAGACTGGTATGAGTGCCGGTGATGACGACGATGTGGCATGGATGGCACTTGGAGTAAGAATTAGGTTGGTTTGGTAGACTTGAACCATTTTGTGTACACGCTTGATGTATTTGAATTCATATGTGTTGGTTTTTAATTTAACAACTGATTGACAATTGTGAGATATATTTAATTTTGACAATTGGGTGATTATGTGCAGTGAAGTAACTTACTGAAGTGGTGCAGTAGCCTACTTCAGTAGCCTGCGTGGACTATAACTTCTTATTTAAAATCGTGGATTTTAATGATAGGCTTTATGTAACATGAGTTTGTGTTTTGTTGGATATCTTATTCCAACGTGATAGGTGTCATTTTCTAATGGGTATGTACACATGTGGTTATATAAGTGTTTTAGTGTTCTATTTGGAATTAAAGTGTTTTGAGTTTCTTATTGATTTAAATGCCTAGTGGTGCATGTCTATCATAACTCTCTTTGTAGTGTTTTGTTTTATCTCATGTTGCTTTACAGGAGTTAAGAAGGAATTCTTATCATGGTGTGACTCCTATTCTATATAAAGTGCGAGACGACAATTGAAGAGTTACCGGAAGCAAAGCTTAATTTCCAAAATATATGAGCTTCGGTCGTTGTTTTATTCTCTCTCATATTATTTTTATAGTGGTGAGATTATTCATGTAAATTGAGAGAGTTTAGTTTGAGAAGAGAGTTTCATATTTCACTTGTGTTTTTGGTGAGAAGGAGTGATTCCTTGTTCGTGAAGTCTTTTGGAGGCGCCAAAAGCGAGCTCTACCTAGGTGGGTTGAGTGTAGAGGAGAAACATACACTGAATAAATGGGATGTACGAGCGATGTCTTTAAGTCAAAGATAGGGTTGTAATCTTGATTCATGATTAGTGGATTGTTTCTTCAGGTTGGTCGCTCATAGACTCGAGGTTTTTCCCAGCAAGGTTTCCTCGTTAAAATCGTAGTGTTTTGATTTATTTTTATTTTCCGCATTAAGTTTCTATATTTTGTTGACTAACGATCTTGGTGAGAAACACCAACTCTCAATATGTCATGTAGACTATGTGACACCATTTTGGTGTGGATTATGGACGGTTAGAAGGAAATCCATGAGATTGGATCTTCTGAACCGGATTGGAACCTTGGGTTTAATTATTATTTTATTGAATGCATTTGCTATTTAAGTATTGAGAACAGTTTGTGCATGCTACTAGATGGCTTGAGGTTTGTTAGGATGAGTTTGCATGCTGATAGAGGCCGGAGCCCCTACTAGGTGTGATGTGATTGTGTGTTATATGTTGCGTTTATTTCTTGGTGGGCATTCCCCGATTTATAGGGAGATTCTGTCGGACTTTTGATTGAGCTATTGACCTAGTTGGGGAATCTAGGGTTGGAAATCTTGGATATTAATCACATTGACAACCTAGGAAGGTGCGGTAAGCACCATGTGACGCTTCTGGAAATGGGGCGTTATAGTTTACTATCAAATGGGACCATTATACATCGAACATATACCACTTCTTTATATTCTTCTACCATATTAGTAAAAATTCTCTTACCTCTGAAACAATTGTAGCCTGTGTTGATGCAACAAGATCTTCCCAATTTTTATCAGCAATAATTTTTACAATAGCGGGCTCTGCCACAAGAGAAACATGGAAACCTCTCTTCGGGATAATCTTTCACCCTCTTAGAGATTGCTCGTACCTTTCAAATGCCTCTCAATTCATAAAACAATTTTCATCGTACAATTGAGTAGATAATCTATGTCATTTTTTGGAAACCATAATACTTTCAAAGACAAACTCAGATAAAAGCAAGAAGGAAGTCACGATCAAACCAGAAAATGGGAGAAAGTTTTCCAACTATGAGGGCTTATAGACGAAGTATTCCATTATCATAACGAGAAAGACTTGGCAAAAACGTTGGTAATAAAGTCCAATTGATGGTGATGTGAATTCCTTAGCAATAATGACGCGTGAGCCCTATGTCGAGAAAAGAAACGACAATAGCCAGTAGGAATTTTGAAAAAGAAACTGCTTGGATAAAGACAAATGGAGACATGATCCTAACATTGATGATACAATCACTGATCTTATTGAAAACGTCGACCATGGAAAGGGAACCTTGACCACTAAACCAATGAATCATTACGTCGAGCCAGCAACAAAATAAATCACATGATAACAATTTCTCATGTAATCCTTCTCTTGATAATTCCTGTCTCGACCACGGGTTTATTCTTAGGATCTTGTTCAATATAGGATGCCAAGATCTACCAATTTCCTATCAATAGTAATTTTCTAATGCACTCATCGTATTTCCTATCAAAACTTCGTAAGTGATAAATTTCATTATACGGCTATGCATGCTAACAAATTCAAGCAAATGTTAAACTTTTTTCGAGATGTGAATAATAATCCAACTGTAATACTGGAATGGAAAGAAAAAAACAAGTAGTAAAGCTGGAGAAATGAATAACCTCATAAAGATTTATTGAAAATATGGGGTGATAAACGAGAATTCCTTGAGACAAAAGGTATACAAAAGTGTATAGAGGTCAAAGAAAAGAATAACAAACCAAAATCGGTGATAATTCAAAGATCGTTCCAAAATTTCCTCAGTTTTGGTAAGCACCCAATTAAAAATGATCAAATCTGAAACACATGAGGTTATCTCCGAATCTCTGAATTGGCCAACAAACTTTTCCTTCTATTAATGGTTTTGCACTTTTCCAAAGATATCGCACCAAAAACTGCGCCAGTTTTGGTGCGTATCCAATTTACTGTCATTAAATGTGAGCCCTGTGAGGTCAATTCTACACCCCCATTCATACCTATATGAGACAAATTAGTGACCTGCTCAAACATCCTTTAGTAGTTCAACCAACCAAAATCTTCTTCCAACCATATGGAAACTAAATTTGTGACTGGATCTAAAAACACTCTTAATGATTTTCACTTGAATGAAAGTTATTTATCCCTAATTTTTTCCTAGAGCGCGCTTTCGGGTTTTCACTCTAACGGAATTCTTGTTTTTTTTATGCGTAATATCGCTTGAGAACATCGGCATTCACTAGATGAGGCACATCATCACCGTCCATTTTTGTCAAAATTACTGCTCCCCCATAAAATGCTTTCTTCACAACATATGGTCCCTCATAAGTGGGAGTCCATTTTCCTCAATGATCCTTTTGAGGCGGTTAAATCATCTTCAATACTAAATCTCCTTTTTTAAAACATCGAGGATGCATTTTCTTTTGATTTTCTCATATCATCCGTTTTTGATAAAGTTGTCCTCTGCAAAGGGCTCCCAATCTTCTCTCGTCGATGAAATTCAAATGTTCGTACTGAGTACTGACCCACTCTGTCTCCTCCAAATTGGCCTCGACTACCACTCTTAATGAAGGAATTCCCACTTCAATAGGAAGAACCGCCTCTGTCCCATATACTAGAGCGAAAGCACTTTCACTCGTGGAAGTGCGTATTGAAGTTCGGTACCCATACAAAGCAAAAGAAAGCTTTTCATACCAATCTTTATAATTATTTGTCATCTTCTGAATGATCTCTTTGATATTTTTATTAGCTGCCTCAACAGCTCCATTCATCTTAGGACGGTAAGGAGATGAGTTATGATGTTTAATCTTGAACTGCTCATAAAAATCGTTCACTATCTTACTATTAAAATTTGTGCCATTATCACTAATGATCCTTTCAGGAACCCCATAGTGGCATACAATATCCTTTCTCAAAAATTGCACAATGAAATTACTTGTCACGTTGGCATACGAATTTTCTTCCACCCACTTTGTAAAGTAATCGATCACCACTAGAATAAAACGATGTCCATTAGAAGCCTTGGGCTCGATAGGACCAATAACATCGAAACCCCACATTGAAAATGGCCATGGAGCAGCTAATACACGTAAAGGGTTAACTAGAACAAGATTCTTATCAGCATAAACCTGACATTTATGGCATTTGACTGCATAACTAATACAATCTCTCTCCATAGTGAGCCAATAATAGCCTGCCCGTAGTATTTTTCTCGCCATCGGATGCCCACTTGAGTGAGTGCCATATATTCCTTCATGAATCTCTTCCATAATATGCTTAGCTTCATCCACATCCACATATCGAAGAAACATAAATCTTGGACTTCTTTTATGTAACACACTCCCATCAAAGAAAAGGAACTCGCCAGCCCTCGCATGGTGTGCTTGTCATTTTTTGAAGCTTTTGTGGGGTATTCCCCCTTCTCCAAGTATTGCTTCACATCACAATACCATGGTTTACCATCAGGCTCTTCTGCTATATTCAGAAAATGTGCCTGAACATCACGCTTCTTAATCCTGATAACTTCAACCTCTCCCTAAGGATCTAAATCAAACATGGCTGCCAGACTGACCAAAGAATCCGCCATTTGGTTTTCTTCTCTTGGAATATGATCAAATTCTATACAATCAAAAAACTTGATCAACTCCTTGATATGCTGATAGTATGGCACTAATTTGACATCCCGGGTGTCCCATTCATCACATAATTGTCTGATCACTAGTTGAGAGTCCACATAAACTCGAAACTTTTTAATACCAGAATCAATAGTTGCTTGAATTCCCATGGTACATGTCTCATATTCAGATACATTGTTGGTATATTTGAAATATAACTTAGTAGTAAATGGGACAACTTTGCCTTCTGGAGAAATAAGTATGGCCCACACTCCGCTACCAGTAATATTAGAAGCACCAACAAACAACATGACCCATTGATCTGAATTCTTTCGATTCTCTATTTCTGAAGTCAAAACTTCTCCATCCAAGAATCCCATATTCATTGGCTAAAAATCATCAAATGTTTGTTCTACCAAGTAATCTACTACCACACTTCCCTTGACAGCCTTTTGCGTAACATTCAAAATATCATACTCTGACAATAACATCTGCCATTTTGCAATCTTGCCTGACAGAGATGGCATCTAAAAAATATAGTTGATTGGGTCCATTTTGGAGATCAATTAACTAGTGGGATACAACATATATTGTCTGAGTCTATGTGTTGCCCATGCCAATGAACAACAAGTCTTCTCCAACATAAAGTAGTTAGCCTCACAACTATTAAACTTCTTACTCAAATAATAGATTGCATGCTCTATCTTCCCGAATGAATCATGTTGCCTAAGCATACACCCCATTGAATTATCTAACACAGTTAACTAAATAATTAGTGGTCTCCTCGCGACTAGAGGCATCATGGCAGTGGATTTTGTAAATAATGTTTGATCTTCTCAAAGGCAACTTGGCATTCTTCATTCTATTCAGATGGGTTATTCTTCCAAAGCTACTTAATGATTGGCTCACATGTAGTTGTCAACTGTGAGATGAATCTGGCAATATAATTGAGTCTCCCCAAGAAACCTCTAAGCACTTTCTCGGTGCGAGGAGGCGGCATTTCTTACATTTCCTTCACCTTGTCAGGATCCACTAAAATTCCCTTTCTACTAACAATGAAACCCAATAATTTTCCTAATGTTGCCCCAAATGTGCACTTTGGGGGATTCAATTTCAACTGGTGCTTTCTTAATCTTTTGAACAACTTTTCTAGGTTAAGCATGTGATCTTCATTCTTCTTATACTTGGTGATCATAGAATCTACGTATATTTCAATCTCCTTATTCATCATTTCATGGAATAGAGTGACCATGGCACGCTGATAAGTGGCTCCTGCATTTATTAGACCAAACGGCATGACATTGTAGCAAAAGGTGCCCCATAAAGTGATGAAAATGGTTTTCTCTCGATCCTTTGAGGCCATTTTGATCTGATTGTAACTTGAAAATCCATCCATGAAGGATAATGTAAAATGTTTAGCCGTATTGTCCACCAGTATGTCAATTTGAGGTAAAGGAAAGTCATCTTTCGGACTTGCTCGATTAAGATCCCTATAATCCACACACATTCAAACTTTTCCAATCCTTTTTTGGGACTGGTACAATATTTGCCACCCATTCAGGATATTTTGCTACAGCAAGGAATCCTGCGTCAAATTGTTTCTTCACCTCATCTCTAATTTTCAGAAGCATGTCAGGTTTCAACCTCCTTAACTTTTGTTTTATCGGAGGACAATATGGCTTCAATGGTGATCTGTGGACCAGTATGTCCTTATCAAGCCCTAACATATCCTAATAAGACCATGCAAAAATATCATGGTATTCATGTAATAATTGTATCAATCTTTCTTTGTCTTCCCCTTCAAAGGCTGCACCTATTCTAACCTTCTTTTTTTTATCATTAGTCCCCAAATTAACAACCTCAGTTGTTTCTCCATGTGGTCGAATTATCTTTTCCTCTCTTAAGATTTCAGGCGATATTTCAAATTCATCCTCAATATTAGAATCAGATTCTACATTGTTAATAGGTGCACCAAAATCTAGTTCATTAGGTTCATCTTCTTCATTATCATCAATTTCAATCTTGTTAAATGAAATGGTGGAATGTGTGAGATTTGGAATTTAAAAATGATAGAAGAATGAAAGAGATCGACTATGAGAATTCTAAACAAGTACTTTTATTCATGGTGAACATAGAAGGAAAATATATGAACAAAGAAAAGATGCAACATGCAACAGCCGTACTAAAAATTCATCAAAGAAAAAGTAAACACATGCTCATTACAAAAAGCCCAATCAGTAACCGTGAGCTAGGCCACTATTGGTAGTGCATATAGAGATTAATCTTGAAGGTTGTTGATAGATACTGACAATTTCACACTAGTCCAGTTATTGAGCTCAAAACTTGGTGAACGAGAGATGACGTAATGGGGATTTGCAGCTGAGTTTTGACCTGCTTCTACAACAACAACATGGAATTCCATGAACTGCTCACTCAGCTTCCCAAAAGTAACTCCATATTGCTCCACTTCCACTTGATCAACAGACAAATTCAAAGGCAATTTTCTAAAAATTTCCCCAGTGTTAGGTGGGTTGATCTACTCCAAAAAATCTCCAAATATAAAACTTTCATAAAGCCAAGGGATTGTCTTCCAAAATATTTATCTCTCATCCCTCAAGACGAGCAATTCGCTTTGCTTATTTTTTAACATGTGCTTGTATCTTGTTAGCTCTAGTAGGCTTATCCCAAGCCCCCAACGCTCAGCATGTTTCAGTATCACTATTGGCTTTCTTATCCCATGCTCCTTCTTACCAAGAGCTCCTCCTGGCTGAAATCCCATTTTTAATTTCACTTTAGCAATGAATTTGGCTACTGTGGATAATTAAGGTTGTACTAAAAATCGTTCGTCTTTCACAAAACTAGTTGTGGCAATCTTAAAGAACTGAAATGAGCTTTCAATCCCTTGCAAAGGAGCATCAATATGGAGTGAATTAGAAAGGCTAGCCACCATCCATTCAGTTTGCCTTTTAACAATGTATACCCTTCCTCCATAAGCAAACTTGAGGTTTTGGTGCAAAGATGACGGGACCGAGCTAACGGTATGGATCCATGATCTTCCCAATAAACAACTATAAGCGAGTGAGATGTCCATCACCATAAAAGGAATATTGAAGGTTACATTTGCAATCTCCAACGGAACCTCAATCTCCCCCATTATATATTTCTTGGTTCCATCAAATGCTTTAGCCACTACGGGCACTCATTTCATATAAGATCTATCAATGGGAAGGCGATCAAAAGTTTTCTTTGGCAAAATGTTCAACGAGGACCCATTATCGATCAAGATACTTGCTACCTTGAATCCCATACACATAGCTAAAATGTGTAACGCCTTGTTATGACCCATCCCCTCATCCGGGATCTCCTCTTCTGTAAATGACAATAAGTGAGTAGCAAGCACGTTTCCAACAATCCCATCAAAAGATTTCGTCGGGATCTTATCTGACACATAAGCCTGATTCAGCATTCTTAACAGCACCTTTCGATGTGGTTTTCAACGCATAATCAATTCCAAAATGGAAATTTTAGCAGGAGTCTTCTTTAATTGATCTGCTATAATTTACTCAGTCCGACGAATAATTTTTAGAAACTTCTGAATATCCCCTTCAGTTATTGCCTTTTTCACTTCCTCACCCACAATCAAACCTTCATTTGCTGCCTCCCTAATTTCCATTGTACCTACTACCTCTTTTCCTCTCTTTTTTCAGCTTCTGCTTTCAACCCTAGATTTATGCTTGATTCTCCTTGAGAATAAACACTCCCACTTCGGGTCATTGCACTAATTCCTGAAATATTATGAACAACACCTTCAGATTGTTCATTTTCATATGACCATGGGACTGCTTTATCACTTGTATAAGTAGGCTTTGAAGGAGTAATTGATGATCTTCCAAGAAATATTGTAAAACAATCGATTTTCCACACCCACCAAGCCTTGTTCCTTTATAGAATTCCTCTCCAATGACCTTAATCATTTTAGAATGACTCGATTTCACTTCAAACACTATCTTTTTAGCATCAATCAAATGTTGCACTCTTTCACGAAGTTGAAAACAAAATTCTAGAGAATTCCCTTGCACACCTTACTGGAATTTACAAGTCTTGGATCCATCATAACCATCATAGCTCAGTGCAGAGTCCAAATCCTCCATTCAATAAATCTCTCTTTTTGTAGAATATCCAACACCATACCCAAAGGCATGATTACTTCAACAACTTCCCTTTGAAACTCAACTGACTCTAACTCCTCGATGAAATTAATTCCCCCATTCCCATGATCATGCAAAGGATTATTGGTCACATCAAGCTTTTTGATTCCATCAAAATCGAACCATCCAGAATTGATCATATTCTGCACAATCCTTTTAAAAGGCATACAACTTTCAATTGAATGTCAAGGCAAACCTCCATGATAAACGCATGTCACCTCAGGATTATGCCATAGAGGATATGGTGGATTTTGGGTCCTTTTAGGAATAGGTGCAATTGCTGATTGAGCCAATAGCTTGGCATAACATTAGGCATAAGTGATTAGTATAGGGGTAAATTCTTCAAGTTGCCTTTGAGGCCTGGGATTGGTTTTGAAGGTTTGATAGGTCTGGGGAGACCAAAAATTTTGGTGAGGTTGCTGATAGTTTTATGGCGGTGGCTGGAAATTATGGGGGAGTGGTTGATAATTTTAGGGAGGATACTGATTATATGAGCTGAAAAATATGGGAGCATTATTTTGTGACCCATACTCAAAGACAGGAAGCTATAATTAGGATTAAAGCCATAATTTATGGTATGTACCTCATTTTCCTTCCTTTCACTTTCCCTCCTTTTTGAGGTTCTAGCTTCTCAGGAACTACGACTTCCATGTTGATAGTTCCTCTTTGGACATAACATTCAATGCGTTCTACAGCCCGAATTATTTCTCCCAAACCTGCATGGCCCCCTCGAGCAATCTTGGATGTGTATGGTTCTTGAAGTGCATCAGTAAATGCGTTAACTAGATCTTATTCTCTAAGTGGAAGATGCATATGAGACGCTAGGTCTCGCCACCGATGGGCCCAATCTCTAAATCTTTCCCCTTCCTTCATGGTAGTGCCCTGAAGATCATAAATGGTGGGGACCTTTTGCACATTGTATTCATACTTTTTGAGAAATAAGTTAGCTAGATCCTCCCAGACCATCATGGAGGATGGATCTAAGCTAGTGAACCAACGAGTTGCAACACCTGTTAGGATTTCCTGGAAGAAATAGATCAACATCTTCTCATCATGAACATACGGCTGCATCCTCTAACAGTACATAGTCAAGTGGTCAAGAGGAACCCCAGTACCATCGAAAAGGGTGAATACAAGAAGTTTAAAATCAGGAGGAGTGACCAGATTGTTCACCAGACATAACTTTTGAGGACTTAGAAAACCTACGGGCCGAAATCCTTCTATAGCATGCATCCATTTTTCCATCCTCTTGAATTGTTCCATAGTGACACATTTGTCTTCCTCCTCTGCATTAAATAGGGGTACGTAACTCATCTTTTGTTGGGACTCCAACAATAAAGGACCACTACCCTGAGCCAATTTAACACTTGTTTTTGATACGTTCCCAGAAAAATTCACTGATGCATGATCATAAAAAGGGTACATTGGATCTTCTTTCAAAGATGATCCTTCTACTAGTGCTTTTCCCTTCATAAGTTGGGACATCTAATTGACCAAAAAAGTCATTTGTTCTTTTAAAGCTGCAATATCCTTACTCTGCTTCTCTATTAATGCTTATGCTATTCATTCTCCATGGCTTTAGCAATGCGCGCTTGTAACCTAGTGCGATAAGGATGGCGATGCTGATCTTTTGGAGTTATAATGCCCTGTATAAAAATGTGGCATAATTAATTAAATTGTTTGTCATTATTTTCTCATGTATGTTTGTATTTTATAAGTCTTATGTAGTCACTGTAATTTGAAAAGATAATAAAAAAAAATTATTTCCATAAAACAACTTATACTATTACATAACATTATTTTTTCAATATATGAAACAAATCCCTAATTTGGAAATCCCCCATGTTGGAGTCCTCCAATTATCTCCAAGTCTTTAGGAAGACTATCCAAGAATTGTAGGGCTTTCCCAAATTCTAGCCCCTGGAGTGCTTCATTTTGACTTAATTTTGTAGCATTCTCATCAACAGAAATAGCCCATGCAGATAGCTTGGTCACTTAACACATTGCTACCCTAATTTGATGTGTGAGTGTTGCACATGCTTCGTGATATTCTATGAGGCCATCAAATAATTTCTCATTTTGATTGTCTAACTCATTCACCTTGATTTGGCTTTGTCTAAGAAAAGTCTTATATATTCCTTTTAACCTACTGATTTCTTCGTTGCTTCTTCTTATGGCTGTTTCCATGGTAGCATTTGCTCGCTCCATATTCTGGTATTGCAATTTCCATGATTTAGCATTTCCCAATGCCTGGAAAATTCCATCTTTGGCATTTTAAAGTTCTAATTGCATTCGCCAATTATCCTGCTCTAATAGTCTTCTTTCTTTGCTTACTCTTGTTAATTCTTTCATTTGTTCTTCTTCTTGTAATCTAGATTTAGAGAGGTCTTTTTTTTTCATCTCATATTTTCCCTTATATTTTTCTGCCTCTTAAGCCATCTTCTGTAGTGCCTCTTCTAAATTCTTAATCTTTGTTGCAGCTAAGTCTTTATCTTCTTCAATGTCAGATATTTTCCTCTTTTGATCATCCTCCTCCCTGTTTTGAGGTTTCAATCACTCTTCTCGACCATATTACAAAATGCCCGTATCATCTCCTTATGGGTGTCTTCTAGAATACAAGCTTGTGAAATGGTTTTGCTTCTTTTGCCATGCCATTTAAAGTATATCAAATTTCCATCTGATGTAAGTTTCCCCCTATTTGTAATCTTGAGACTCTTCTAAACTTTAAGTACCTCTCGTACCCTCGATATAATTAACTCAGGATTCTCTTTGTCTCCATAAGAAAGTTCGAGGCTAAGTAACTATGTGTGACTGGAATGCAAGGATTAGATCCCATCTGACGAAAAACCAAAGGTGGCGCATGGCTGACTGCTCCCCACAGGGGAAAAATCTCCACATCGGTATAGAAATACACTGGGTAAGAACCAAAGTGCCCTTCCTTCGATGTTATAAACATCCAATGACTGTAAAACCACTTTCCATTATTCAATACTCGGATACCCTCACTTCCATTGAATTTCTGTGAGTTCTAATATTGGTCTTCTTTTCGATCGGGTATGATCTTCAAAATAAATTTTGGAAAACTCAATCTTTATGTAATATTAGAGGTGACTCATAACTAGATTCCAAGTAGAGCTGAGCATCCATTAAACCTCGTCTTTGTGTTGCGGCAACAAAAGTTAAGTGAACGAATTGTCTCACATATGATTGTAGAAATTGGATTTGTACCCTGCTCTACTTGATTGAAGAGCTTGATTACTCTTCCTTCCATATAGCCTTGAGTGCAAGGAAATAACACTGTTCCATATATCGCAAGAGCCAATGTTGACTGCCCTGACATTGTCTGGGATTTTCTCTCAACATGCTTTATTAATTCATCAATTGGGAAGCACCATTTTCCCCCTTTGTATGATCCCATCTTCTTGAAATCTTCAATTTCAAGTTCTATAATTCTAGCAATAATCTTTTCAGCAGACATTTTTCATGAAAATAATACATTTTTGTATTATGAGGCGACAATTGCAGCATCTGAGCATATTCTTCAATTGTGGGTGAGAAATTTTTCGACTCAAATGTAAAACATTTGTATGTTGCGTCCCAATGAGGAATTTCTGCCTAACGTAATGTCATTGGTGTACCAACCTTTAATAAACTTCCAAGGAGACCTATTGTTGAGAAAATTTCGGGCCCAATTTCTAACTTTCGTGCGTCCAAAAACTTACCAAGCGTAGCCAGGAGGACCCTTAAAATTTTATTTTCATTACACTTGGCAATATGACATCCTTCTTCAAGCTATCTCCATGCTCATATTGCATTTTACTCAGCTCCTCCCTTACATTATGTATGTCAACTTTCTCACAAGTGGGAATCTTTGATGCCATTTAATTTATAGATGTGTTGAAAATATTTTCAAAACCAAATCTCAATGATTGTGCCTATGTGGATGTAAATGGAAAGAAAGTTCAAAGACAAAAACAAGAAATATTAGTAGAGGATAAAAATAGGGAAATAGAACTTAGCATTGAATAATATTTCCCACAAAAATTGAATTTGTACATGGGGATAACCTAAATTTCTCAAGGTTTTGAGTATGGATCTAGGGTTTGCAAGGTGCATGGATAGGCTTTTTTAACTATTTCTCGAGGTCCCGAATCATGTTGCTTTTAAATCCCAACTATTGAGACAAAAGCCCTCCCGTAAGAGAGGTCAATCCGGTGAGGATGTTTTCCACTATCCATGCAGAGATAGAATCTCACGAGAATAGCGGTCAACCCTCTCTAATGTTGAAGGTATGAGCCCGGGTGGGAGGCTATTTGTGCGCATGTGAATGTACGAAGATTGAAATATGAACAAACATGAAATAAAAGCACATAATTTTTACAAAATAAAAAAAAACATCTTTCAAAAACAGAACCATCAAAGAAATAAAGATAGCCAACCAATTATTCATACAGGCTTGACCCTCTTCATTTTTTTTTATAAAAAATAACCTGGTGTCCCCAGCAGAGTCGCTAACTGTATCAACTAGCATGAAAAATATAGTCGTCACCAATTGAATTAAAGTGCAATTGGACACTAAAAATGTACCGCCCTGACCCACGAAACCCTAACTCACGAGTCCGTAGACCAGAACGCTACTCCTTCTATTCCACTTGTCTACACACATTGAGCCCAATTATTACAAAAAATGATAACTTATAACAATTCATACCTAAATATAAATTATCCGAAATGAATAACGATAATGATTTATTAATCTACTATTAATCATATTGAATAATATACAGTCTTACCACTTTCACAACCCTACAGTTACAATCAAACTAAAACCTATACAAAATGTCCCTCGATCTAATTTGTGAATAATTACTTATCTAAATAACTCCAAAGTTTCTACATATTACTCATAACATAAATCACACCACTATTTATTCAGGTAACCAATTTATTGCTTCTGTTACATGAGTATCCTCACCATGGATCCATGACATCACCATCAACAGCTAGGTCAGTTTAATCCTCAAGGATTCAGTACCTGTATCACGGAACATAGTGAGCTAAAGCCCAGCAAGTAATACTTATGCATGAATGCACGTAAACATTATCTTTATAAAACGGTCAGCCATTTCAATTCTTTTTCAATACTTAGGCCCTTAACCTAGGTAAACAGCTACAAAGCAACCGGTTAGGATTTCCATATAATGCTCTACCATAGAGCCCATTCAGTTAACATTCGTATCCTTTATTCATTTTCTTTTTATTTAATAGTAATCCATAAACCTTTCTCTTTCCAATACACCCTCCCTGTAGCAGTAATACCCGCTTCGTAAAAATATTTTTCATTAAACTGAACTTTTCATTTTTCATGTAATGCAATGCATCGTGCTTATGAACAATATTTAATACATCAATAAATCATATGCAACCAGTCACTTATAAGAACATCAAAACCGTCATCATATCAGTCTCATTACCATATTCAGTTCAAGCACATCACATTACACATTTCATTCCACACAGAAATACACTAACAGTTCAGTCGTCCAATCATAATAGACAAACAGCACATTTGATACAATTATAACACAAATGAACCATTCGTAACACAATTCACATATAGATCATCATAAGATTCAATCAAATGCGTTTTAATAGCCAAACAATTAACACAGGTAATAGCGCATACAATCAATATATTACATTATTCCGTAATACAGTTGAATATTACTTACCTCAGCATAATTTCACTAGATCACGATAATTTCGATCTAAGATAGAAAAGCGACATCCTCAAGGTTGCGGCACCGGGGTTTCTCCTCCTTAGATGGCGGCCGTATAATTCTCCGATTGATCCAAAATTGGTACCCTCACGTTCGCCTCAACTTTTCGGTCCTTCCCGTGCCAACAATTTCTTCTACCATCGCCTTTGCCGGAGAACTGTTTTCCATCGCCGCCTATCTCCCCCGCCTTTGCCATATCTCCCCTAGGGTTCTTGATTCCCGTGTAATTTTATATTAGATTATTCTTACGTGTTTTGACATTTATGTCCCTTGTTCATTCCCTTAATCCTTATTTATCCCAATGATGTATATATAACCTGTTTCTCACTTAAAATTCTATAATCTTAACTGACTTTTGAAATCTCTAATTAATTTCTCACATTTTAATACAAGCGATTCCCGCACTTGTAATACCCAGAATCCTATATCATTTCCCCCACCGAGAATCTTATTACTACCTCACATGACACTTTTCTCAATCTCACGGGCTATCTACAGACTCGAGTGCTATAGTCTCCCCTCTTATAAAATTTTCATCCTATCATTAATTTATCTGTTAAATCTTTTACTTCGAGAACTCACATTAATTTCGTTCTAACTGTAATTCCGATAATTTTTGCTCTCATAACTTTTATTTCCATTCAAGATTCATGAAAAATATTCCGATTCTATTAAATTCATATGTATCATTTCGCCGATGCACCTTATTGGAAATTAATCATCACATAGTTTATTTTGCATGTATTGAAAATCTAAACTGACACCATTGACTTTAGCCTACCCTACCATCTAACCATACCTAACGACTCGGGGTATTACAGTCTTCCCCTCTAATAAAAATTTTGTCCTCAAAATTGATTACCGTAACGGTTTCGCCTTTTCATCCTCGAAATTTCCCAAACATCGAAATATCAATCATATATTCTAGACTACCAAATCCGTAAGATTTAAACCCATTATGCTTAAGGTTGTTTTCGTCGTTAACCCACACAATAATTTTAACAATATTGGCTTTTTCAGTCCTCCAATTTTAATAAGTCTAATAAAGCTACGAGTTCGTATCTATACAATCTAACACTCATATTTGCCCTATTTCATTTCATATGTTCTTCTCGTTCAACATGTATATTTCTTATACTATTAAATATTACCAATATACTCTTTCATTGATTCTATATGTCTCACCAAGACTCATCACATATCCTTTCCACAAATCATTCATCTATTACATTAAAAATATTGAAGTTGTAATACCCAATCTAGACAATATGCACATGTCGTAGAGGCATCTATATAATTCCAAATAATTTTAACAAACACCTCAATCCAAAAAAATATATCCATATATATAATATTAAAATTCACCAAACACCTATGGAATAAACCAATACACATTCATGACCAAATCATTACTTTTTTCATCAGAATAGCACTCCAAGTATGTAGAGAACATATCATTCAATTCCATTATTCATAATTTGTCCATGAATATAACTGCATGTATACTATAACACTTATTATTACCTTCATCCAGTTCATAGTTATTCGCACTATCTTATCGACTAATTAGGTAGTCCTTATTTGTTTGGTATCACTATTGCGCTCTTGGTTAAGTATCATACGTATAGTTAATTTCTTGAATATCCTCACCGTATAGTATATGCAAACTGCTCCTTATACAATTATTTACGATTGATTAACTTATTTTCAATGTGCATGTATATACAAATATATTTTAGGCATACATATATGATATCTTAATAATTTTGTGTACCTATTTTATTAAACTTTACGATATGGATATAAACACAGTGAATTCATATAATAATAAATTAATTACTTAATACTCACAATCCAGCGCTCACTTTTAATCCATATTAAATATCACCTATCGAAGTGTTGTCTCATATACCTTACTGAAGAACTAAAGTGCTCCATTACACTAGGCGCACCTCGCCTGGGCGTGAAAAACCTACACGCCCAGGATGGCGCCCAGAGCAGCGCTTCAGGGTAAGTTGAGTTAGGCTAGAGCGCCTAGGCGCCCAGGGTAGTGCCTAGGCGCAGCCCGAGTTTTCAAATAGGTTCCAGCGAGCCTTTTTAGAGAAATTTCTGGTTTTGTTGATTCTAGAGAGAGAGAGCGACGATTGTAGAGAGAGAAAGTAAGTTTTCTCAATTTAGTTGTTTAATTCATGATGGATATGATATATTGAGATGTTTGGATGATTAAATGAGTATGACATTGTGTAATTGGTTAGGTTTGGTGAAAACGGGGTTTAAACCCTAATTGTGAGATTTGAGAATTGCTCGACACGAGGTAGGGGATTTCCAACCATCGTTTCTATCGTTGTTCTAAATATTTTAAAGAGCGTTTCGATTCCTCATTGGTCATCCTATTTGTGTTTCCGCCTTAATTGCTTCTAAGGGGAAGCGAACCATGCTTGTGGAATGTTGTATTTCTTGATGTTGCATGACTCGATTGTGTGTGTTCCATCACCTATGGGCACGATGTGATTTCCGTTCATGCATCATGGTAGTTATGTATATATATATATATGTAGGATGTTCATATATATATCTTTTCGGCATGACATGACATAAATGCATTAGCGTTGCATTTGGGACTGGGTATGGACTCGGGGCTCCTTAGGTTACTTGAAAGCTACTTGGAGAGATGACAAGGTGATGAGAGTTACCACCAAGTCATGTGAATTCCATGTAGGGTAAAGCACTAGAGGTGTGGTTAAGAGGGACCTTGCCTGGAATGGTGCGGGTGTGATAGGTTTACGCAACCGGGTAATCCAAGAGCGTTTGTTGTTGGGGAGCTTGCTCCAATTCAATATAACATGGTTAGCCACCATGATATTGATGAGTTGATGTGTTGAGTTTTGCTCACGTTTGATATTACATGGAACGAGCCATGGTATCGATGAGGTTTGCTCATTGAGGGGATTGCTCGGATCGATGTTTATGTGATTGTTGAGTATACGTGCATGTAGTAGTTTTCATATTGCTGCATAACCTATTGATCGGATTCTGCCTTTGTTCTCTTATACTCTTACCCTACTGAGCTTCTTGCTCACTCTCTACTTTCTTTTCCTCCCCACGGGTGATACTGGTACAGGTACAGGTACCAGTGGAGTGGATCAGTGAGAGCGGGATGTGACATGGATGGCCCTGGGTAGGATAAGGGCGCTAGGGAGATACTCTAAGCACGTATTTTGTATATGATGTATGAATGTTTGTTCATGATATTGTTATAACCATTGGCACCAGAGGGTGTATGCTGAGTATTGATTTTGGTTATATAATATGATGAACTTGTTGATGTGTTTATACTATCAGTTTGTGCATGCTGGTAGTCGATGGCCTGAGGCCCTAGGATCAGGATTGCATGTGATTGAGGCATGAGGCCTAGCTAGGTTGCTAATGTGATGGATTGTATATATATTGTTGCGCGTTTCTGATGCAAGCGGGGACTCTCTGATATACGGGGAGATGCCGCCGGATTTTCAGTCCGCCGGATGATCGCACTAGTGGCCTAGGACGGTGCCGGAGGGCACCCGTGGCTTGCCCGGACCTGGGCGTCACAATACCCACTACTCCATGTACATTTACTTTATGTTAGTGCCACCTATTTCCTATGTACATGTATATACATATATATATATATATATATATATATATTCAAGACAAATATACATGCCTTTATGACAATTTTGCATTCCTAGTTAGATAAAGATTCAGGTACAAATATACTCTCAACGATTCCTATAATAATACTTAATTCATATCACGAAGCACTCACTTTACATTTATGTTAGAATATCATCATACACAATATTGACTCATACATCGTACCCATAATAGTTAAAGTTCTCTATTTAGGCATTTTGTACTTGCTGTAACAACATCGATATATCCTAGTGTTATTATGTAATTTTACGAATATCTCCTTTACCTTAAATTCTTTAATAACGTCATTTAATTTATCTATGTTTGAGGAAAATTAATATTCAATCTTATGGATCAATGTGAATTTATCCTTATCTTGACTCATTTGATTTTGGTCTCTCGTTCGATCTAACAGTTACTACCTTGTCTCGATTATAAATACATTTTTTATTACACGTTTGTGATAAGTTCCTCCACTTTAAATACTTTAAGACTCTACGTAGATATTATCTCCGTACTCTAGCCTTAATAATTTATTTTAATGGGTTGATTATTTATTTATTTATTTATTTATTATTATTATTATTATTATTATATATTTACCCATTTCATAGACTATGCTAAAACTAAGAATATCTCTCTATAAAATTCATCACTTAAATTCACTTTCTTTAAATCTAAATGTCATTCTGCCAACTTGCATAATGTTTGGCTATCAATACCTCTCATATCTATCCTTAATTTGGTGTCCTATATTTTCAATGTTACTTCCTTTAATTCCATCATATAGCACATGCAACTTAGTTACTAACGAAAAATTAAAGTATTTCAGTTCATCTGCTCATTCAAACTAGTATACACATATCGCAAAACTATACATACAATTGAAGATGATTTTAATTATTTCTCCAAAAATCTCAATTAAACATACAATTATTCCACTATAAATAACTCACTAAAAGTAATTTATATAGTTCTCCACTATTCCACTTCACCAGTATACTTCAGTTAAGTGTCATATTTACTCCTAATAACTACATCTTATAACTCACACAATCAATTCATTAAACATCCTTATGTATGTGTATATATATATACATATCCACAAAAAATAATGCATAATCAAAATAAATACTATATTCAAACAAAATATAATAAATAATATTACACCTCATTCCAATACATGATTCCCAAGAAACATTCACACAAACCTCTCATTTAGATTCCATATATTCCACCACACAAGAGCACTCATAGAGGCAAACAATTTCACATTCACAGTTAAATAATTGATGATAAAATTACTTCTGTTAATTTAGTTATTTTTAATATATGTGATCAAGAAGATTTTTTTTTTTTAAACTTTCCCCAAGTCGGTGTATGAAATTTCGTTGATGCTATAAATATCATTATCAGTATTCGGGTACTATGTTCTATAACCTTTCGGCTATCCTTGATCAATACCATTGTGACCCAAACAATTTATCATGTATCAATCCAATATTTCACTTATCGCCCCCTTATTATTTCATGCTACTTTAAATCGTCCTAATACTAACATTTTGTATATCCAATCATATTTTTTGATTCACGGATCTTTAATAATTCATCTCTATTTTAGCATTTACTACCTATTGTGTCAATATCTATATAATATAATGCAATTATGTATATCGGGTCTTTAATTTGTTTCATAATACTAAATTCCTAGCTCTACCTCCAATTTTATAAAAAATTTCATCACCAATCGATCTTATATAAGATATCAGTTACTCCACTGAAATTAAATTCAATACATCGTAAAGTCATATTCCTTCCAACATAATCGAGTCATACCTTTCATGTGCACGATACTGTGCATCACTATATACCATCATATATTATTATCTTTGTTTCTATGATGACGCAATCATCGTCGCACATAGACTGCCAAGCTAAATTATTTGTTTTGTCTCTAAATTCAATATCATGCTTCATACATCAATAACCAGCAAAATCCTAACTTAAAACTATTATCACACCATTGATCACTCTTTTAATTAATCACCGAACCATACATAAAAATACTACATTCTCCAATTCCATTAATCCTAGACTTGGTCATGAATACACCTATCATGTACATTTTGTCATTTAAATTTCTCACAGTATACTAGTTCTCCACATTGACCTATCACAATACCTCTTCCTACGCATGCATGACTCATGTAACTATCTCAATCACCTTATTATATTTCAGTACACATATGTATTCCAAGAGAAGTACATACATAATTAAATATTCGTACAGAGCAATAAAATATCATTTAAATCACTTACGTGTTGATGGCCGTGCTGATCCATGATGCTCATGTAACCTTATTACAAGTTTCCTACAGTTACACATGCCCACATATTATTTTATGTCTAAAATATCATTTTCCTCTGATACCAACTGTAACACCCCGACCCACGAAACCCTAATTCACGAGTCCGTAGACCAGAACGCTACTCCTATTCCACTTGTCTACACACCTTGAGACCAATTATTACACAAAATGATAACTTCTAACAATTCATACCTAAATATAAATTATACGAAATGAACAACGATAATGATTTATTAATCTACTATTAATCATATTGAATAATATACAGTCTTACCACTTTCACAACCCTACAGTTACAATCAAACTAAAACCTATAATAAATCTCCCTCGATCTAATTTGTGAATAATTACTTATCTAAATAACTCCAAAGTTTCTAAATATTACTCATAACATAAATCACACCACTATTTATTCAGGTAACCAATTTACTGCTTCTGTTACATGAGTATCCTCACCATGGATCCATGGCATCACCATCAACAGCTAGGTCAGTTTAATCCTCATGGATTCAATACTTGTATCACAGAACCTTGCGAGGTAAAGCCCAGCAAGTAATACTTATGCATGAATGCACGTCAACATTATCGTTATAAAATAGTCAGCCATTTCAATTCTTTTCCAATACTTAGGCCCTTAACCTAGGTAAACTGCTACAGAGAAACCGGTTGGGATTTCCATATAATGCTCTACCATAGAGCCCATTCAGTTAAACATCCGTATCCTTTATTCATTTTCCTTTTCATTTTCTTTTCATTTAACAATAATCCATAAACCTTTCTCTTTCCAATACACCCTCTCTGTAGCAGTAATACCCGGTTCGTAAAAATACTTTTCATTAAACTAAACTTTTCCTTTTCATGTAATGCAATGCATCGTGCTTATGAACAATAATTAATACATCAATAAATCATATGCAACCAGTCACTCTTAAGAACATCAAAATCGTCATCATATCAGTCTCATCACCATATTCACTTTAAGCACATAACAATACACATTTCATTCCACAGAAATATATTAACAGTTCAGTCGTCCAGTCATAGTATACAAACAGCACATTCAATACAATTATAACACAAATGAACCATTCGTAACACAATTTACATATAGATCATCATAAGATTCAATCAAATGTGTTTTAATAGCCAAACAATTAACACAGGTAATAGCGCATACAATCAATAAATTACATAATTCCGTAATATAGTTGAGTATTACTTACCTCAGCATATTTTCATTAGATCACGGTAATTTCGATCTAATAATTTATCCTGAAACACAAAATAATAGCAACAATTAAAATTTACTTATAAATATTTTTCCTAATTATTTGGAGTCAAACTTGAGTGCACTAGGTTAATTGGGCCATTACAAGTCAATTGGGCCCGAGCAGTCAGCCCAGGATAACTGGTCGACCCGGTTACTCAGCTTCTTCCCCAAAACGTGGGTCAACAGACCCACAAAATTCCGCAACCGGATCTCTGTTGGAATGACACGGTGGAGACCAAGACTGCTCTACCCAGGATCGTCTCTTCCCCGTGAGTCTAGCGGTGGTATCTATTACCTGAAAGGTGGCCGGAAGATGGAAGAGCGACATCCTCAAGGTTGCCGCACCGGGGCTTCTCCTCCTTAGATGGCGGCCGTATAATTCTCCGATTGATCCGAAATTGGTACCCTCACGTTTGCCTCAACCTCTCGGTCCTTCCCGTGCCAATAGTTTCTCCTACCATCGCCTTTGCCGGAGAATAGCTTTCCGTCGCCGCCTATCTCCCCCGCCTTTGCCATCTCTCCCCTAGGGTTCTTGATTCCCGTGTAATTTTATATTAGTTTATTCTTACGTGTTTTGACATTTATGTCCCTTGTTCAGTCCCTTAATCCTTATTTATCCCAATGATATATATATATAAACCGTTTCTCACTTAAAATTCTATAATCTTAATCTAACTTTTAAATCTCTAATTAATTTCTAACATTTTAATACAAGCGATTCCCGCACTTGTAATACCCAGAATCCTATATCATTTCCCCCACCGAGAATCTTATTACTACCTCACATGACATTTTTCTCAATCTCACAAGCTATCTACAGACTCGAATGCTATAGTCTCCCCTCTTATAAAATTTTCTTCATATCATTAATTTATCTGTTAAATCTTTTACTTCTAAAATTCACATTAATTTCGTTATAACTGTAAATTTTATTCTATTAAATTCATATGTATCATTTCGCCGATTCACCTTATCAGAAATTAATCATCACATAGTTTATTTTGTATGTATTGAAAATCGTAACTGACACCATTGACTTCAGCCTACCCTACCATCTAACCATACCTAACGACTCGGGGTATTACAAAAAATAATTGCGAACCAGAAATGGGGGTACAGGGGTTGATTGAGTGTGGGGAAGGTATTAGGCAACCCACGACTCCTGTTTAAAACAGTTACCGAATAAATTGGTTGGTCATCTTAATAAAAACTTGCTCTCTGCAAGATACGGTTATTTTGAAATAAATGGATCCATTTAGAAAATGCTATCAACTTATGATAGTTTTTTTAATAAAAGGTTTGAATACAAATTTAAGGTAAGATTTAATACTATACCAATTTATGATAAATTTAATTTTAAAACATACCAACCTATGGTATGGAAAAAATGAATTTTTATTCTGAAAATTGGAACATATTTGAAAACAAGTTGAATTTAAATTCAACATACCAACTTATGGTATGGAAAAATGAATTTTAGATTTAATTTTAATAATGCTAATTTATGTTTTTTATTGAATTAAATTTGAGAGACTTGAATGGTACAAATTTATGATCCTGAATTACCCTTAAGTTATAACAATCCCCAAAATAACAACTTACGGTAATCTTTTGATTTTTAAATTGCTACCTTATGACAATGAATGGATTTGTAAATACCCACTTACGACATTTGAGTATAATTTGAGAGCATCAACTATTGACTTCTCTAAAAGCTAAATTAAACCACTGTAACTCATAATTCAAATAAAAACCAACTCACGATTCTTTAAAATTAAAATAATGTACATTTAAACTACCTCCACATATACACGCTTATAATAAGACTCAAATAATAAATGTTTATATTATACATGTCATTCAAACGAGTCAATTACCCTATTTGAAGGGTCAAATATACATATAAGAGTAACATTAAAAGATATAACAAAAAAATCATCACAAAAAAATCCCACATTAATCAATTAAGAGGTAATTTCCACTTGCTCGACACTGTACAGTGTGCAAAAATTTACAACAATGTTACTATTAACCTCGACATGAAAGATAATAATTAAAGCAAATAATTAAACATGCTATGTGCTTATTCTAGATAAAGATTTAATTCTAAAAACACTAATTTATATTATATTATATTATATATATATACCATTTTATGGTATGGAATTCCAACAATATCATCTTATGATTTTTATCTATTTCTAAGCCTACCAACTTATGATAATCTTTAGATTTAATTTACTAAGAGTTCACTATCCATTTATACAACTCACCATCACATCACCAATATATATGTACTTGTATTATTTATATATATATATATATATATGTATTATGTTTGTCACATCACAACATGGTATTATATATAAATACATACACATAGCATTCCATATACATTTGTAATGTAACATGCCGACACAATAGCACATACATACAATATATATATATATATATGCATATATATATATACGCACACACCCTCTACCGACACAACATCACCCACACATATAATATAAAGAAATCTAACTATCGTAACACAACATTACACACACACACACACATATATATATATTGAAATCACTAGGCTAACACAAGAGGGGGGTGACTTGTGTCTCCAAAAACTAAGTATAAACCCCAAATACAAAAACCACAATCTAAAAACGTACAAATGATCAAAACAGTGTTTATAGTACAAATCTGCCACCCAACCAAGTAGATATTATTTGACCTAGCAATTCAAGTCCAAATGCAACGAAATTTGGTATGCAATATCACAATACCGTAATGAATACTATATCAAAACTTCAGATCAAAATTCAAAGTCTAGCTATATGAACAGTGCACGGACAGATTGCTATTCCAGAAAATTAACTATCAAAAGTATACCTAGAATCCACTAATCACAAGTTGTTCAAACACAAGCAATATCCCAACAAGCAATGGCAGCAAGCAACACCCTAATATCAATTTCTAAGGCACACAAATCACTAATAGCACCAAACAAGAAAGGAAATCAAAAATAGAGTGCACAAGGATATATAGTGGTTCGGTGCTCACACCTACATCCACCACCTAAGCCCTCAAGCTTAGGATTTCCAAATCCACTAAAGGATATAAATGGTTTTGCAAGTTCACCACAAAGTTAGGGTTTTCAAGCACACCCCAAACTTGTACACCACCAAGGTTTGAAGCTAACCTTAAACTTTCACACACCTCTCAAAGGAAATGCCCTCAAAAGGGACTTTTACAAGTGATTTGGTTTTTGGTTCTCTCAAGATTAGCTCTAAGCTATTTTGATGAGGAACATTTAATCTCTCAATGTATAGCTCACTGGTAGGATATAAATTTGGCTCAAATTCGTGGCTTGCACTCAACCAAAGGTTCACACAAAGTCTCACAAAGATGGAAATAAGTTTAGGAGAAGCTTTTGTGGAAAGTAGCTCAAGAACACTCAAAGAAATACCTTAATGATTTTGGCTTGAAAGTGTGTCTTAGCTTGAGGTTGATGAAGGGAAGATGATGACAATAATCTCAGCAAATGATGATCAAAATATCAAGAGAAGATCACTCAAAAATTGTAGAATCAAGAACAAAAGCTCTCTTGGTAATTTTTGCACATATGTTTTTCCAAGTGTGGAATGAAGCATGATTTTCCTCTTCATTTGTCTCCATTTAATCTTGGCCATTGGATCTTGTTAATCTTCAATCTCAGCCCTCAATCAACTTATAATCTCTGCCCTTCATCTTCAAAAACGAAATCAATCAACACCATTGAAAGGCTAGCCGTTATTGACTTTTGGTCAACCTTTGATTCAAATTTCAAATCTTGGCTCCAAGGTTTGTTTGGATCTTTTGTGCTTCTTGTTAAACTCTTCTTCATGCTTACAAAGGCTTCAACACTCAACCAAACAACCCCTGCAAGTCTCACCCGAAATTCCCCCCAAAATACTTGAAAACAAGAACATAATAGTACATGGTGATGTGGACAATTTTCCTCCAAATGTTTTGGCTCCAATCTTTTTCATTTGATTTCAAATGAATCCAAGGCTTCTCAAACTCCCTCCAAAGGCTCCTAAGGCTTTCTAGAAGGGTTATGACCGAGCCCCTACTCCAAATAAATCATTCAACATTAATTCAACTTAGTCTAACCCATGGAAGGTCAATTTGAGGAATTTAGGCTATTTTGGATAAGAATGGATTGCACCAATTTAAGTCTTCTTCACTCCAAATTTGGTCAAGTTTCTCAATAAATATGTCTTAGACTATTTCCTAAATAAGTCCTTCAATGTAGCTCACATAGTCTCAATTGCTCCCAAATAGGGTTTCCTAGGGGATTTCGGGTTCTAAGTGCCTAAACACTGAAACCTCAATACTCCATGACCATTTAACATCCTCAATTAATGTCCCAAATAAGTGTATGATTTGTACCTACAAAGAAATGAGTGATAGAACACTCCAATTTTGCTTGTAAGCTCAAAGAGCTTCAATGCTTGCACTTGGGTTAACCAATATGATATAAGCTCAATAAAATTCAAGTAAGCACATGATAAATCAATTCATCTATATAAGAATGTGCATAAAAAATTTCAATTATAATTGAGGTCGTTTGGTCATTCAATTTGATCATGCAAATCTCAACTAGGCTAGTTTCACAACTACACTAGTGAATTAATTTCAACTGACAAATTGAACCTGATAAACTTAAAATTGACCTGACACTATTTGACAATGAAAAATTCCAGAGTGTCTTAAATAATTTTCAGAATAAGAATCAAGTCAATCAGAGCTCATATGAATAAGTTATGACTGCTCAACCAACGTGTGCGCAGTGTGATGTTGTGACAGATTTTAGCATCGAAAAATAAGTCAGTCCAGATTCATCCAATTTATATCAAACATGATCAATCATGATTCCAAAGATATATAATGAAGCTTAAATCAGTAGATATAATTCATTTCATGATTTGTCCAAATTCATCCAAAGTTAAGCACAATCAAATAGTCCAATATGTATTTTTGCATCAAAACACAAATGTAGGACCTATGGTCCAACATATATATCTTTATGTAAAATCATACAAATATATAATAATATAATTTATATGTAATCTCACACATATATATAACATATATATGTATATGTATATGTAACATCACATATATATAGCATCAAAACAACAACAAAACAATATATATATAGGCATATACAATAAGCAATCAGTAAACACTTGATACCATAACGAGAAGCATCAAGCTAGCAGAGAAGAAACTAAGCAAGAAGAAGCCGTTAAATTGTTGATCCTTGTGATCCTTATAGAGGATCTATAAACTTAATATATAAATTGAAAACACAAACTACTAATCTTGAAGTCGCTTTCACATATATCATGTCACAACATACTTTAGAATCTCTGGTTTGGGATGAGTTTTTTTATTTACATTCTACATAATCTGCGATTCAAACATTTCTAGTGTAAAAAATCATTACCAAAATTATTATTGGTACTCCAAATAAGATTGCAAAAATTGTTTTTCCCTCCTCTTATTTTCTCTAAACACAAGGACCCACTATTTTATTTTACTCTCTTTTTTCCTTCTTATTTTTATTATTTTGTTTGAAATAAACCCGGATGAAAATCGATTATTACAATGTGTACATGGTTTATGTTTATGTGGTGTGATGTCATCAAGGATAAATTCAAATCTATCTTAATTTGACATATAGATCTGTGTACCTATGCTTACTTTATGAAGTTCACTTATATCAAGCATGAAACACTTTTGATGGTGCTCAGATATGTAAAACACTAAATCTCAAGTATCTTACTTCTCCCATGACATGCATGTGTACCAGATTTGTCTCAATCCACTCTTGTGTTTGTACTTCATGGGCTTCTATTAAAGGCAAAGTCTTTGACTAGTGTGAAAGTCACCAATTGCATTATTTCATACTGAAAAACTCAAATGAGTTCAAAAAATTTGAAAGGGCTACCTAGTCATGCATGAGAAAAAAATGAAAAGAGAGAAAAATTTTAAAAAAAATGTGAGAAAAAAATAAAAATAAAATAGGAGGTATCTCATGACCGTGCCTGACTGATGATTGGTTTAAAACTTTTACTATGATATGTTTTTGGTGCTTACTATGAGTGCTTTCAGTTGCATACACTCACAATCTAAAATATCATTTGACTAAGTGCATAAGGTTTATATAATGAAACTATGAGTTAGTATTTTTACACCTTTAAATTTGGCAATTAAACTGATAAGGATGAGTCCTTGATTTATAACTTCATATTTTGAAAATTTTGTGTGAAATGTTCACTAAATAATTGCGTGTACTTGATTGCATGGAGCATTCATTTAGATTACCAAGAGCTCATGTAAGCTATCATGTAGCCTTCCAGTCAATGATGCAACCTCCATATAGCCTACATCATTCTGCTTACTTTGCATGAGTACCACACGTTAGTGGTATTTAACTTTTTGTGAAGGTGCATTTATATGAGGCGATGCGTTTGGTCTTATATGGGTAGTGGGGTCAAAACCGTAAGTGAGAGTTCCCTCCAAAAGACATTTGTGTGTTAGTTTCTCTGTAAGCTACTCCATTTCTCAATGAACCGTCATTCTTTCTTGTCATGTCAATGGCTCCCAAGACACGATCCCAAAAGACTTCCGCTGCTGTAGCCATGAGTGTTGTTCCTCTAGTCTCTAAGGAGCACAAGGTAGCTACTTATAACGCATCAGAACTAGGGATCTGTCTTCTTCTTCTTCTGAATCAGTGCCTTCTCACACTCTCTCCTCTGCGATCATCCACCTCAAAAAAATTGGTTTGCTACTTCGACTACCAACAAGGAGTTAGAAGATTTATTTTCTGGTAAGGATTTTATACCTGAAAGAAAACTTCAATTTTCTAATTTTGAGACCTCTGAATTATCCTTCATGTTTAGAGCTAGGAAATGGGATACTTATTGTGACATCTTTGGCATTATATCTATTGATCTTGTGAAGGAATTTTATTCCAATATGATCAAACCGGAGTTTAGAGAGGTTTTTGTTTTTCAAACAAAGGTAAGAGGGGTGGATTTGACTATTAAGTTCTCAATTAGTAGCCTAGTGGCTCAATAATCCATTGATTGCAAACCCATTGTTCAACCTTATGATGTGGAAAAATCTCAGAAAGAAGAGGAATTTAAAGATATCATCTCCATGCTTAGGAATGATGGTGTAGCTAAAATATTGATAGGTGAATTGAAGAGTACACATCTGAAACCTGCCTTTAGAGCTCCGATTTTTTTTATGTAGTAACATTTTACCTACCCGACATCGAGGTGGTCTTAATGCTCATAGGATTAGATTGATTCATTCTATTCCTATGGGAAAGTCAATATGCCTTGCCACTACTATTTTTAGACGCATTGTGCAAGACAAATTTGAGAAAGCTACCCCTTATGGTCTGCCTTTTGATGTGTTGATCACCAATTATTTGGTTTCCTGCCAACTTCAGCCTTTTGGTACCCAAGCGCATATCTGGATTTTCTGTCGCGCTAGCGCATAGTTTTGGTTACTGCAATATTTCTGCACGTTTTTGCATCTTTTTCTTCATGCTTCTTCATCCATAACATCACCATAAAATAGTACATAAATTCCTATACCTCCGGGGAGGCTTACAAGTGATTCTAATGAATTTAAAGCAAAGAAAAAAATAAAAACTGCACATTAACAGCTTTACAAAAAAGACATCACATAGGCTCTAAACACGAACCTATGTGGCCATACCCAAAACTAAAATTATTACAATAATATACCAGCTTAGTACAGTATCTTAGGGCTGCAAAAAAATCGTTAGTGGCATCCAAACATTCACAAAATAATCGCACACCCTAGGCACCAATCTCGCGCACAATTATTTTCAAGTGAATCTTTTAATTAAATCTTGATTTAATACATACTAAGTTCGCTCCGATACCATTTGTTGGTCGCTAAAATAATTTTAAAACATGCGGAAGCATCTTACGGATCGTTCTTAGCATAGGTACAAATCAAAAATTTAATCGGAAGCTAAACAACCCTAGATTGTTACACGCCTATCAAGTGTTATCCTAGATCCAATTAATTTTGTAATTAATCCTAGCATGCTTCTAGTATTAATTTCATACAAAATAATTCTTAGATCTAAACATACAATCATGGCATGAAGAAGGTTAGAAGAAGAATACCAACCTCTTTACTATCGAGGTCCAACGTGCTATCCGTCTTGATCACGAACTCAACACTTGATCACGAACACACGATCGGATCTTGAACACACCCTTTGTTTGATCACACCTCTTGATCACGAACCACCAATTTAGAAAACAAGAATCACCAAGAATAGCCTATGTTGTTTCCTAGGTATTCTCTTTAATCTCCTTGCGAAAAAGCAAAGCAAAAAACCCAATTGGTAGTGAACCAAAAGAATCTCACACGGCCACCTCTTTAGGAACACTCGGCTCCTTTTTATTGGAAAAAATAACTTGGTTGTTTTCTCATGAATGAATCACACGGCCAGCCCTTTTTATTTTATAAAACAAAACCTTTTCATTGTGTTAAAAAAAGTCTCCTTTTAGGTTTTGTTTTCCTAATCCAAATGGAACTAGGAAAAAACAAAACGGTGGCCATCCTTATCCATTCATAGAAAAATTGTTGTGTTTATATATATATAACAAATCATTATTTGAGTTGACTTCTAATCCCAATTGGATTCAAAGCCAAAACAAATATGGAATACTTTTAACAAGCATAATCGGAGCCCAAATTATCCACAATGGGCCGGCCATATATTGCTATGCAATAACATGGTTTAAGCCTAGCTTGGCCCAATATTTCAAGAATTCAAGGCTCAAATTTGTTTTGTTCCTTGGTCCATTCTTGACTTTAATTTGTTTTTGATTATGTAAAATATTTATTTTACAATCTAAATCAAAACTCCGAGATTTGTTATTTTTACATAAATACACTTACAAGAATTTTGTATATCTTAACAAAAACAATTTTATCTTAGGGTTATCTTTGGAAAACCAAAACCCAATAAAATTGTATCTATTTGTTATACAAATTCCATTCTTGTAACTTTTCCAACAACCGTTGTGATATGGTAAATTTTGCCGATCTTCCTTAAATAGGACAAGAGAATATATAGAGCTACCAAGGGGACTCCGCAAGACATACATATTGTGGCTCCCGAAATATTATTCTTTACCGTCAAACTCTATGACTAGGAATAATATAACAATCCAATGTTCGTCTGACACTACCTGAACTTTGGATGCACTCCCCAATACGTACGATTCTTACATCGAGGCTTTTCCATAATTAGAAACCTATCCCTGACCTATGGGAAGTGTACATGCATATCCTCCATGCAACACCCGGTAAGATGGAGTGAATTTATTCGTACTATCGAACACTCCAAAATCCATATTTTCTTTGAGCTCCAGATTCCTTTATATCTATCCTCTAAGCGTATTAAATTGACCCGTCGATCAATTTAATTCATAACGCTTGATTCGTTAGAATCACTATGCATAGATTTTTAGATAGATTAATTTGAACCTCTCAGATGGGTGCTTACACTTTCATAACTGAAAGTACATGAATGACTATTTTGTAGGTATGCGCTTATACCCTAGTGGCATACATCCAAATCATCAAGATTTTGACAATAGTGCGTGTCTCACTTATTGATGAATCAAAATGCACACGCTATAAGTATAAACGTATTGACCTACTCAAGCTTGAGATATATCGTACTCCCATAGCTATAGGATGAACAACTCTTTGATAGCACGTTTCTAGTTGTTCATTCCTATGTAAGTCCGTCAATGTATATGTCCACATACACACTAGTGCACCAATCCGAGAATCCTCTCAAACGGTCAAGACAAACCATTCCCCTAATTGGAGATGTCCATGCACTACAACCTATATCAACAAAGTGCCTAACTTTGTTAATCTGGTTGTGACTAATGATTTAGAATGTAATAATGAATCTTGTGTCAATCTATACTCACACTATAAGTGTATCTGAGTATCCAAGATTCACATATCTAACATCCTTAGACCTTGTTAGAACATTCACATATAAATGAAATATTTAAAATAAAATATTTAAAACACAAATGCAATCATAAAATGTTTATTCTTGAATTTCAGAATTGTCTTTACATGGTATGTTTTTTAGGACATCATCCCAACACTGTCATGTCCTCTGTTAATCTTTCCCTTATCTTGGAAGCTATTATTTCCCATGACACAAAGTTGACTGCCACTTTGTTTATGATAACTTACAAAGTTGAGTAGTGTGACGCCCCGACCCGGAATTCATGCACTGAGCTGGGAGCGCCACATTAGACGTGCGCCTTGTCACTATGGACCTCACCACACGTCATCCTAACCCTGGATTCTAACAATCTGACAGCACCTCCCCATATATTGGAGGATGTCAACCTGGAGCCAGATATCACTTAACACATGAAAGATAATCAATAATAATCAGAGAAGTTCCGCAGCCTAACAGGGCCTCTAGCCATCTATCCACATTCACACGCTAGGCGGGGCCTCAGGCCTTCTAATCACATGCAATTAATAAGCAGAGCATAATCATATCAATAACATCATCAAAGACTATCAAAGTCTATCAAACCGGACCCAAGGTCCACTATCCAGGTACGGGAGTCCCGATCACACGGCATACCTCCCGACCATCCATCCAACATATCGAAAAGATATTTTAGCAACATAATATTCAACCAATTAACAGTACTAAACGTACTCAATACATAACCAAAGTTCGCACAAAACAAAATACAAAACCCAATGCTCCCACGGTGGCCTTCCATGTCACGCCGCCTCCTACTGATTCGCAGCCTAGTTCTCACTCCAGTCTCACCTGAAGGATAGAGAAAAGGAATAGGGTGAGCAGGAGGCTCAGTAGGGAAATAAAAAGAGTAATAAAAAATGTAAAGGCTGAATATTGAAACAATCTCAATGCAGCAACATAACATCCTAAAATATCACAACAATGTTTAATCACTGACTACACCCTATAATGCCTGGCACCAATCAACGAATATTTCAGAAAACCATCAGAATCCTTGAACTTTACCCCCGACATCCATAGGTGCACCATTCCCAATGGGAATCTCGATTCCGAAAACATTGTGCCCATTCGGTACCCAACATCACACATAACAAAACCTAAGGGTACTACAAGTCCATACTCGTAGACCCGATGCATCTAAAACTCATGTCCAATAATGCCATGCAAAAGAAGTTCATATATATAACAATCCTATATATAAATAATTACATGATGCATGAACGAGGATTATCATGCCCTATAGATGATAAAGCATTCAAAGGGTATGCAATTCATCAATAATTAACAAGAAGGTTCGTTCTTCCTAAGGAGCAATTTAGGCAAGAACACAATTAATAAAGACCAATGAAGAATTTCAACCGCTCTCTAGAGAAAAACAATACTATAGAAAATGGGGTAAGAATCCCTACCTCAATTCCAAGCTATCCCAAGCTACAAGTTTTTCCAAATACTAGGGTTTGAGTTTCCAAACCTACCATACAGCAAATTCATCAGCCAATCCAACAAATTAATCCCCCATAATCAAAATCAACATAAATATAACCAACAACGCAAGAGAAAATTACCTTTCTCTCTATAGAACCCAAATATGTTAAGTTCAAGCCTTGAAGCCTTCAATCCACAAAATCTTTAAACAACCTAGCATATATCACCATATATAGACTTAAATCAACCTCTATAGTCATTCTAGAACACCCATTCTTACCTCAAATCCCTCCAACTTTTTGAAACCCTCCTTGAATCTTCTTCTATCCTTCAATCCAAGCTTGAATCCTTGAAAAATCTCTCCAAAATCTCTCTTTCTCTCTCTATTTTTCTCTCTCTCTCTAAAAGTCGAAACTTCCACTAAGGATTCAAGTTCTGGTCGCGTAACTGGTTCTTAAAATCTCGGGTTGCGCCTAGGTGGTACTCTAAGCACCTAAGTTCTCTGGCCTTATGTATTTCCCCTAGACCGCTACCTTAGGCGCCATCCTGGGCGAGCCCAGAATGCGCCTAAGGCACCCCAACGCTACCCCAGCTTCCCGGTCGCCACTGTACTGGGTGCAGCGCCTAGGCGCCCTAGGTGTACCCAGTGCAGTTTAAACCCAGCTGTTTCCTCTTCTAAACTTCACCTCTGTACTAGGCGCCCCAGGTGCGCTCAGTACAGTTCTAACTCCTCCAGTTCCCACCCGATTTCTCGCCTAGGCGTGTTTCCTTCTGCCTAGGCCCCTCTGTCACATATAAAAAATACTATAACACATATATTTAAAACTTCCGAACAATCATATATTCATATTTGAGGTAGGTCGTCACAAGTAGCTTTCTGATCATGTGAGTGCTTTAGAAAAGGACAAAATTCTATTTGAGCAATCTTTGGGCTACATTGAGAACTAAGTAGATGAAGCTACTAGATATCATGGTCAGGACATGAACAAACAATGAAGCCAATATACATTTCTCAAGATTGAGCTTCTGAATGTTACCCAAGATTTTAAGTCTGCTGCCACATGTCCTCGTTGTTTTGCCTTTGGTGTAATGACATGGCACAGTGTTGTTTTGCATTCTGCGGACACAATTTGTTCTTAGGGAGAGTCACTATGACGTTGGGATGATTTGAATGTTTGATCCATGATATTTTGTGTTGTTTTGAATGTTTGATGCAAAAGTTTAATTATGATCTGGATTATTTGCATGATGTGAATATGCACATTGATTTTTTTTTTATTTTTTTTATGAATGGATGATATTCTGGGTGATAATGACACTATGGCTAATTTTTTGAGCTGAATTTTTGTCACAAGGGATCATTAATGTTCTAGGATTGAAGCATTGAACTAGCTAGGGTTGTGAGATTATTTTCGGTTTGAGTTTTGTCAAACGAGTGTCAAGGGAAAGTTTGTAAGGTTTTGTTGTGTGTAACACTATGCTTGAACAATGTAATATTCCAATTTTGAATAGCTGGGATCCACAATATGTGCTAACAGTGATTCCAGGTAAGTTGCTGTCATCCAACCTGGATATATCATATGTGACAACCTAACACAAATATAAACCTAGGACTGATTGGAAGTTAAAATATATGTATTTATGTTTTGACGTGTAACGGGGAGGCTTGAAACTGGACTGGGCGCACCTCATGGGCGCCTAAGCGCTGCGCCCAGACCAGTAGGCTGTATGCAGGAAAGGGGGACTAGAATATTTAAAACTGGACTGGGCGCACTTCATGGGCGCCTAGGTGTAGCGCCCGGTCTAGCGGGCTACAGAAGAAAGCTAAAAACCAAAGTTTTTGAAACTGGACTGGGCGGACTTCTTGGGTGACTAGGCTCTGCGTCCAATCCAGTAGGAGATTTGAAATAGAGAAGGCGCATGAGCGCCTAGGCGTACCTCGCTTAGGTGTGAAATTTTCTACACACCCAGGATGGCGCCCAAAGTAGCGTGTTCGCGAGATCTTGGTTAGGCCAGAGCGCAACCTAAGGTTTTAAAACCTGGTACACAGCCAAAACTGGTATATTTCAGAGAAGATCCAATTTTTAGTGAGAGAGTGAGCGACGAATCTAAAGAGAGAAAGAGTTTCTAGCAAGGATTTAGCTTGGTTTCGAGGATACAAGATCATTGGAGTGGAACAATGAAGTTTCAAGTTTGGTTTGAAAGATTTTTGGTAAGTTTTTTTAGTTTTGTAAATTCTAAGGTTTTTTAGATTTGGTTGGATTCCTTTATGGTTTGATTATATGGCTTAGATATATTGATTTAGACTCAATCATGGATGTATATATAGGTTTGTTTGTGATCTTGGGAGTTAAGCCTCGGTCGGACTAAGATTCAAGGCTTAAAGGAGAATTTCTAGGGAGAGAACGTGAGTAATTCAAAATTTGTGATTTGTATGACGTTGTTATGAATGAATGATCATATATTGATGTGTGAAAGGGTTCAATTTTGTGATAAGGTTATGTGTGCAAGAATCAGAACCCTAGAGTTGAGTTTTCATTGATTTTGAGAAATTGCTCCAAACGAGGTAGGGATTCTTAACTCATTTTATTATTGAATCATTTGTTCTCTAAAGAGCGGTTGTACTTCTTCATCGGTCATTAATATTTGTGTTATAGCCTAAATTGTTCCTTAGGAAAAACAAACCTTCTTGTTGATTATTGATTAATTGCATACCCTTTGAATGCTTAATCATCTATTGGGCATGATTATCCTCGTTCATGCATCATGTAGTTACGTATATATATAGGATTGTTTTATATATAAAATTCTTTCGCATGACATAATTGGACATGTGTTATAGATGCATCGGGTCTACGAGTATAGACTCGTAGTACATTAGGTTATATTTTTGTGTGATGTTGGATACCGAATGGGCACATTGTTGCCGAGATCGGGATTCCCATTGAGAAGGTGCACCTATGGTTGTCCAGGGCAAAGTTCAAGGATTCCGATGGTTTTTTGGAATATTCATTGACTGGTGCCAGGCGCTGTAGGTTGTAGCCTATGATTATATTTTGTTGTGACATTTAAGATGTCATTTTGGGAGAGGAAAATCACTCTTAGAATACCCGAGGGAGGGGTGATACAGTTGAAGGGATCGAAGGAGATTCCTTGTCCATATTTCTTAGAAAATCCTTTATACCAGGATTGTGGAATGGCGAGTTTGGTGACATAAGCACCTAAGGGTGATTTCACTACACCGATTCGGGTAGTGGAAGAATCTATGGTTGTATTTCCAAAAGATTTATCGGGATTGCCTCTGGAGAGAGAAATTGATTTTGTCATCGAGTTGCATCTGAACATGAAACCGATTTCGATTTCTCCTTATCGGATGGCTCTGGCAGAGTTGAAAGAGTTGATGACACAGCTAGAAGAGTTGCAGGATTTGGGGTTTATTAGGCATAGTGTATCTCCGTGAGGTGCACCGATATTATTTGTAAAGAAGAAGGATAGATCGTTGAGAATGTGTATCGACTATCGGCAGCTGAACAAAGCTACAGTGAAGAATAAGTATCTGTTACCATGGATCAATGATTTGTTTGACCAGTTGAGAGGTGCCAAGCATTTCTCCAAGATCAATTTAAGGTCAGGATATCACCAGTTGCGAATAAAGGATGAGGACATCCAGAAGACGGCGTTTAGGACTCAGTATGGGCATTATGAATTCTTGCTAATGCTGTTTGGGTTGACTAATGCCCCAGCGGTATTCATGGATTTGATGCAACGGGTTCTTAAACCGTTTTTAGATAAGTTTGTGGTGGTATTCATATATGACATCTTGATTTACTCTACAATGGAGGAAGAGCATAGTGAACACTTAAGAGTGGTTCTGATAACATTGAGGGAGAATCAGTGGTATGCTAAACTGAGTAAATGTGAATTCTAGGCCAGGAAAGTGAAATTTCTAGGCCATGTCATTACTCAAGAGGGCATAGCGGTTGATTACTCCAAGGTCGATTCGGTTTTGAATTGGGTAGGGCCAAAAAATGTGACGGAAATAAGAAGTTTCTTAGGGTTGGCAGGTTACTACCAAAGGTTTATTCAAGACTTTTCTAGAGTGGCTGCACCCATGACGCAATTGACTAAGAAGGGTACATCGTTTGTTTGGACAAACGAGTGTGAGATCGCATTTGAGGAATTGAAGAAGAGGTTGACAACACCGCCAATTTTAGTGGTACCAAAGAGAAATGTAGGCTATTAGGTGTATTGTGATGCATCGGGAGTGGGATTAGGATGTGTGTTCATGCAATGTGGGAGAGTTTTCGAGTATGGCTCTAGATTGTTGAAGACACATGAGATGAATTATCTAGTTCATGATTTGGAACTCGCAGCTTTCGTGTTTTCCTTGAAGTAGTGGCGATACTATCTCTATGGAGAGAGATTTGAGGTCTTTTCAGATCATAAAAGTCTCAAGTATCTATTCACCCAGAAGGAGTTGAATTTGCGACAAAGATGGTGGATGGAGTACTTGGAGGACATTAACTTTAATTTGCAATACTATCTCGGTAAAGCAAATGTAGTGGCAGATACGTTGAGCTGGAAGCTTGGGTTGGCTTGTTTGTATTTGTATGAATGAGAGATTGTGGAGACAATCAACCAATTTGGTTTGGAGTTGAGGTGTGAGGAGGAAAAAGTGTACTTCGGTTCTATGACTTCGAGACCATAGATGGTTTAGAAGGTTATGGATGCGCATAATGATGATTCCACATTTGATGTGATTGATGAGGGTTCAGGATGGGTCCGTGGGATTGACAGTCGAGTAAGATATGTTGGAAGGTTGACAGTTCCAGATGATGAGGATCTATGACTAAAGATCTTGAAGGAGGCACATCATTCATAGTTTGCCATACATCCGGGGGGTACAAAAATGTAACAAGATTTAAAAAGAAACTTTTGGTGGAAGGAGATGAAGGCCGATGTGGCTAGGTATGTGGTGAGGTGACTGACTTGCCAAGAGGTGAAAGGTGAACATCAAAAGCCGGCTGGGTTGTTACAACCACTACCGGTAGCGCAGTGGAAATGGGAGATGATCACTATGGATTTTCTGATAGGGCTTCCAATGACTCAGAAGAGATATGACACGGTGTGGGTGATAGTGGATCGATTGACTAATCTGGCACACTTTTTGCCAAAGAATAAGACAGATTCATTGGAATCTTTGAGTAGCTACTATGTGAGAGAGATTGTGAAGTTGCATGGAGTGCCATTATCTATTGTGTCAGACCGGAATCCATGATTCCTTGGTAGATTCTGGAGCAGTTTGCAAGAGGCTTTGGGAATGAAGCTAGATTTTAGTATAGCTTATCATCCTCAGAGTGATGGGCAGAGCGAGAGAACCATTCAGGTTTTGGAAGACATGCTTAGAGCGTGTGTAGTGGACTTCGAGAAAACTTGGGATCGATACATATATTTGGCGGAGTTTGTGTATAATAATTCTTTCCAAAGTAGTATTGGAATGGCTCCATTTGAGGCACTTTATGGAAGACATTGCAGATCACCATTGTGTTGGGCTAAGGTTGGTGAGAAAGTGATTTCAGGACCAGAATTGATCAAGGAAGCTCAAGAACGAGTTGAGGAAATTAAGAGGCGGCTCATTACCGCACAGAGTCGCCAATAGTCATATGCAGATAATAGGAGGAGAACGTTGGAGTTTACTGTGGGTGACAAAGTATTTCTCAAAGTTAGTCCGATACGCGGTGTTCAATGGTACAATAAATAGAGAAAGTTGGCACCAAGGTTTGTGGGGCCATTTGAGATTCTAGAAATGGTGGGATCGATAGCGTATCAGTTGGCTCTACCACCTAAGCTAGAAAGAGTTCATAATGTGTTCCATGTCTCCATGCTTAGGAGATACGAGCCAGATTCGTCGCATGTGTTGAATTGGATCACATTAAAATTTGAGGAAGATGGGAGTTACACACTCCAACTGGTGAAGATTTTGGATCGTCAAGACAAGATTACAAGATCAAGTGTAATACCTTTGGTGAAGGTGATGTGGATGCACCATGGAGTTGAAGAAGCAACTTGACAGTTAGAATCCCAAATGAGGGAAAAGTATCCAGTTTTGTTTGATAACTCAGGTACATATCTAAATTTTGGGAAAAAATTTCTCTAAGGGGGGAGGATGTGACGACCTACCCTAAATATGAACCTCGAATTGATTTGTAGTTAAAATATATGTATTTGTGTGTTGACGTGTAACAGGGAGGCTTGAAACTGGACTGGACGCATCTGATGGCCGCTTAGGTGCTGCGCCCAGTCCAGTGGGCTATATGCACGAAAGGGGGACTAGAATATTTTAAACTGGACTGGGTGCACTTCATGGGCGCCCAGTCTAGTAGGCAATTTGAAAGAGAAAAGGCACCTAGGCGCACCTCGCCTGGGCGTGATATTTTTTACACGCCCAGGATGGCGCCCAAAGCAGCGTGTTCGCGAGATGTTGGTTAGGCCAAAGCGCCTAGGTGCCCGGAGTAGAGCCTTGGCGCAACCCGAGGTTTTAAAACCCGCTACACGGCTAGAACTGGTATATTTCCTGGAAGATCAAATTTTTAGTGAGAAAGTGAGCGACGAATCTAGAGAGAGAAAGAGTTTCTAGCAAGGATTTAGCTTGGTTTTGAAGATACAAGATCATTGGAGTGGAACATTGAAGATTCAAGTTTGGTTTGAAGGATTTTGGTAAGTTTTCTTAGTTTTGTAAATTCTAGGGTTTTGTAGATTTTGTTGGATTCCTTTAGGGTTTTATTATATGGCTTAGATATGTTGATTTAGACTAGATTATGGATGTATATATAGGTTTGTTTGTGATTTTTATCATGTTGTTATGAATAAATGATCATATATTGATGTGTGAGAGAGTTCGATTTTGACATAAGGTTAGGTGTGGAAAAATCGGAAACCTAGAGTTGAGTTTTCATTGATTTTGGGAAATTACTCCAAACGAGGTAGGGATTCTTAACCCATTTTCTTATTGAATCATTTGTTCTCTAAAGAGCGGTTGTACTTCTTCATTGGTCATTAATATTTGTGTTCTTGCATAAATTGTTCCTTAGGAAGAACGAGCCTTTGATTATTGATTAATTGCATACCCTTTGAATGCTTAATCATCTATTGGGCATGATTATCCTTGTTCATGCATCAAGTCGTTATATGTATATATATAGGATTGTTTTATATATAAAATTCTTTCACATGACATAATTGGACATTTGTTACAGATGCATCGGGTCTACGAATATGGACTAGTAGTACCTTAGGTTCTATTTTTATGTGATGTTGGGTACCGAATGTTGGGATGATGTCCTAAAAAACATACCATGTAAAGACAATTCTGAAATTCAAGAATAAACATTTTATGATTGCATTTTTGTTTTAAATGTTTTATTTTAAATATTTCATTTATATGTGAATGTTCTAACAAGGTCTAAGGATGTTAGATATGTGAATCTTGGATACTTAGATACACTTATAGTGTGAGTATAGATTGACACAAGATTCATTATTACATTCTAAATCATTAGTCACAACCAGATTAACAAAGTACGCACTTTGTTGATATAGGTTGTAGTGCATGGACATCTCCAATTAGGGGAATGGTTTGTCTTGACCGTTTGAGAGGATTCTCGGATTGGTGCACTAGTGTGTATGTGGACATATACATTGACGGACTTACATAGGAATGAACAACTAGAAACGTGCTATCAAAGAGTTGTTCATCCTATAGCTATGGGAGTACGGTATATCTCAAGCTTGAGTAGGTCAATACGTTTATACTTATAGCGTGTGCATTTTGATTCATCAATAAGTGAGACACGCACTATTGTCAAAATCTTGATGATTTGGATGTATGCCACTAGGGTATAAGCGCATACCTACAAAATAGTCATTCATGTACGTTCAGTTATGAAAGTGTAAGCACCCATCTGAGAGGTTCAAATTAATCTATCTAAAAAACTATGCATAGTGATTCTAACGAATCAAGCGTTGTGAATTAAATTGATCGACGGGTCAATTTAATACGCTTAGAGGATAGATATAAAGGAATCTGGAGCTCAGAGAAAATATGGATTTTGGAGTGTTTGATAGTATGAATAAATTCACTCCATCTTACCGGGTGTTGCATGGAGGATATGCAAGTACACTTCCCATAGGTCAGGGATAGGTTTCTAATTATGGAAAAGCCTCGATGTAAGAATCGTACATATTGGGGAGTGCATCCAAAGTTCAGGTAGTGTCAGACGAACATTGGATTGTTATATTATTCCTAGTCATAGAGTTTGACGGTAAAGAATAATATTTCGGGAGCCACAATATGTATGTCCTGCGGAGTCCCCTTGGTAGCTCTATATATTCTCTTGTCCTATTTAAGGAAGATCGGCAAAATTTACCATATCACAACGGTTGTTGGAAAAGTTACAAGAATGGAATTTGTATAACAAATAGATACAATTTTATTGGGTTTTGGTTTTCCAAAGATAACCCTAAGATAAAATTGTTTTTGTTAAGATATACAAAATTCTTGTAAGTGTATTTATGTAAACATAACAAATCTCGGAGTTTTGATTTAGATTGTAAAATAAATATTTTACATAATCAAAAACAAATTAAAGTCAAGAATGGACCAAGGAACAAAACAAATTTGAGCCTTGAATTCTTGAAATATTGGGCCAAGCTAGGCTTAAACCATGTTATTGCATAGCAATATATGGCCGGCCCATTGTGGATAATTTGGGCTCCGATTATGCTTGTTAAAAGTATTCCATATTTGTTTTGGCTTTGAATCCAATTGGGATTAGAAGTCAACTCAAATAATGATTTGTTATATATATATAAACACAACAATTTTTCTATGAATGGATAAGGATGGCCACCGTTTTGTTTTTTCCTAGTTCCATTTGGATTAGGAAAACAAAACCTAAAAGGAGACTTTTTTAACACAATGAAAAGGTTTTGTTTTATAAAATAAAAAGGGCTGGCCGTGTGATTCATTTATAAGAAAACAACCAAGTTATTTTTCCAAAAAAAAAGGAGCCGAGTGTTCCTAGAGAGGTGGCTGTGTGAGATTCTTTTGGTTCACTACCAATTGGGTTTTTTGCTTTGCTTTTTCGCAAGGAGATTAAAGAGAATACCTAGGAAACAACATAGGCTATTCTTGGTGATTCTTGTTTTCTAAATTGGTGGTTCGTGATCAAGAGGTGTGATCAAACAAAGGGTGTGTTCAAGATCCGATCGTGTGTTCGTGATCAAGTGTTGAGTTCGTGATCAAGACGGATAGCACGTTGGACCTCGATAGTAAAGAGGTTGGTATTCTTCTTCTAACCTTCTTCATGCCATGATTGTATGTTTAGATCTAAGAATTATTTTGTATGAAATTAATACTAGAAGCATGCTAGGATTAATTACAAAATTAATTGGATCTAGGATAACACTTGATAGGCGTGTAACAATCTAGGGTTGTTTGGCTTCCGATTAAATTTTTGATTTGTACCTATGCTAAGAACGATCCGTAAGACGCTTCCGCATGTTCTAAAATTATTTTAGCAACCAACACGAATGGGCACATTGTTGCCGGGATCGGGATTCCCATTAGGAAGGTGCACCTATGTTTGTTCAGGGCAAAGTTCAAGGTTTCTGATGTTTTTCCGAAATATTCGATGATTGGTGCCACGCTATAGGGTGTAGCCTATGACTATATTTTGTTGTGATATTTAAGATGTCATTTTGTTGCATTGAGCTTGTTTCAATATTCAGCCTTATAATCTTGATGCTTCTTCATATTTCCCTACTAAGCCTTCTGCTCACCCTATCTTCTTTCTTCTATCCTTCAGGTGAGACTGATACTGAGAATCGGAATTCGGATCAGTAGGAGACGGCATGACATGGAAGGCCACCCTAGGAGCACTAGGATTTGTATTTCGTTATGTGGGAACCTTGGTTATGAATTGAGTACATTTAGTACTTTTATTTGGTTAAATAGTATACTGCTTAAATACCTTTTCGGTACGTTGGATGGATGGTCGAGAGTGTATGCCGTGTGATCGGGACTCTTGTACCTGGATGATGGACCATGGGTTTTGATTTGTAGACTTTGATAGTCTTTGTTGACAATATGGATGTGATTATGTTTTGCATATTATTTGCATGTGATTAGGAGGCCTAAGGCCCTGCCTAGAGTGTGAATGTGGTTAGATGGCCAAAGGCCTTGCTAGGTTGTGGAATTGCTCTGAATTATTATTGGTCACGTTTCTTGTGTAATGTGTATGTGACTCCAAGTTGGCACCCTCCGATATATGAGGAGGTGCTACAGGATTTCTGTTAGAATCCAGGGTTGGGATGACTTGTGGTGAGGTTCGTAGTGCTAGAGTGCACACCTAAAGTGGCGCTCCCGGCTCAGTGCGTGAAATTTTGGGTCGGGATGTCACAGTTTGGTATAAGATAGTGCTTGATTATGCCTGTGTTTTGGTTTTTCGTCTGAGTTCATTTGTTTCCATCATGTCCTCTTGCTGCTATTCCCTCCTACTTCTTCGGGCACAAAGAAACCCGTCAAACATGTATAACCATGACCATAAGTCCTTACACGTCACTCACATAGTGTAGATATGGGTTCTGTTTTCCTAGGAGTGTTAGTTGCTTCTTCTAGTTGAACCTCACTACTACCTGGGCCAGTCTACCTTATGTACTCCCGCCAGCTGGGCAGGGCCTTACTTGTTTATCATGAGCTGATCTTATAGGCTTGTTTCAACTGGGCCTATATGATCCCAACAATTGCACCCTCAATTCAAGTATAACTCTTAAAGTTGGATTCTGAGTTGATTTATCGCGCCTTTCAATTTTTCTCAGGTCAATAACTGACTTAAATTCAAACTCTAAGTTGTCGTTCTCTTAAAACTTGGTATTTTCTTTCCCCTTTTCTCAATCCTCGATAAACCCCATAAACAATCTGCCGCTTCTCTCTCTCTCTCTCCCTCCCATGGTATCTTTTCTTTCCATTGACTCACCCAGCGACTCTCCTCTTCCATCAAAGAAGCTCAACAATCTCAAGCTCCTGGATCATGATTCATGAAGAGCTTCTAGCTAACAATGTGGAAAATTTACCGCATTGGAATAACACTATTCCTAGCCAAAAACCACCACGGCTTGGTCTGGATGGATTGCACGGCTGCATAATGTGTTCAGGACCCAATGGGTAAAAGAAGGTTTCAATCACTTTATTGATATGTCTCTAGAACCCATCCCTTTTGACATTGCCCTAATCTCTACCACATATTATTTGTGGTCCTGTACCACAAATTGTTTCGTATTTCTCGACAACCACATGACTAATCACTCTATGGGACGTGTACACCTTAACTAGCCTTCATATTTATGGTCAAGATGCTCCCAGTTTATTTTCTTTTCACTTTTTTACTTTCTTTCCTGATTCGGTGAAGTATGGGCAATGTAAGCTAAGTATAATATATAATTATATATATAGCCTATATGTAAGTATAATATGTATATATAAAGTGTATATATATATATAGGTTGTATCAGGTTATTACCCGTGCGGGTTGCGGGGCAGGGCGGATCGGGGCAAAATTGCCATCCCTACGCCTAGGCGCTACGCCCAGTCTAGTGGGCAATTTGAAGAAGATAAGGCACATGAGCGCCCGCCTAGGCGCACCTCGTCTGAGTGTGAAATTTTCTACACGTCCAGGATGGCGCCCAAAACAGCGTGTTGTGGAATTTTAGTAAGGCCAGGGCGCCTAGGTGCAACTCGATGTTTCAAAAGGGCTCACCAGAGCCAGAACTGGTATTTTTTGGGTTGTCCAAGTTCTAGACTGAGAGAGCGACGAAACTAGAGAGAGAAAGAATTTCTAGCAAAGATTTGGACTAGTTTTCAAAGATACATCATCATTGGAGGGGAACATTGAAGATTCAAGCTTTATTGGAAGATTTTGGTAAGTTTTCCTAGTTTTGTAAATTCTAGGGTTTTTTTAGATTTGGTTAAATTCCTTTAGGGTTTGATTCTATGGCTTAGATATGTTGATTTAGACTTGATTATGAATGTATATATAGGTTTGTTGTGATTTCGGAGTAAAGTTGAGATTGGGCTAAGGTTCAAGTCTTAGAGAAGGAATTCTAGAGAGAGAAGGTGAGTAATTCGAATTTCTTAACTTTTAACCATATTTTATGAATGGTTGATCTTATATTGATGTGTGAGAGGGTTCAATTTTGTGATAAGGTTAGGCGTGGAAAATCAGAACCCTAGAGTTGAGTTTTCATTGATTTTGGGAAATTGCTCCAATCGAGATAGAGATTCTTACCCCTTTTTCTATCGCATTGTTGTCCTCTAAAGAGCGTTTGTATTTCTTCATTGGTCGATATCTTTGTGTTCTTGCCTACCTTTTTGTTGGTTATTGATTAATTGCATACCTTGGAATGCTTAATCATCTATTGGGCATGATAATTCTCATTCATGCATCATGTAGTTATGTATATATATAGGGTTGCTATATATATCAACTTCTTTTGCATGACATGATTGAACATGCATTATAGTTGCACCAGAACTATGAGTATGGATTCATAGTATCCTTAGGTTCTATTTTGTGTGATATTGGGTACGAAATTGGCACATTGTTACCGGGATCAGGATTCCCGTTGTGAAGGTACACCTATAGTTGTCCGCGGAAAAGTGCAAGGGTTTCGATGGTTTTCTGGAATATTTGTTGACTAGTACCAAGTGCTGTAAGGTGTAGCCTAAGGTTATACTTTGTTGTGACATTTTACGATGCCATGTTGTTGCATTGAGCTTGTTTTATTATTCAGCCTTTGAATCTTTATGAATCTTTCTATTTCTGTACTGAGCCTACTGCTCACCCTATTTCTTTTCTCTATCCTTCAGGTGAGACTAGTGCTTAGAACCAAGTTGCGGATCAGTAGGAGGCAGCGTGACATGGATGGCCACCCTAGGAGCACTAGGATTAGTATTTTGCTATGTTGGAACTAGATAGTTGATGAGTACAGTTAGTACTTTACATTGTTGAATGCTATGTTGTTATATACCTTTTTGGTATGTTTGATGGAGGGTCGAGAGTGTATGTCATATGATGGGGACTCCCGTACTTGGATTGAGGACCATGTTTCCGGATTGTTAGACATGATAGTCTCTGATGACATTATTGATATGATTATGTTCTGCTTATTAATTGCATGTAATTAGGAGGCTTGAGGCCCTGTGTAACGCCCCGACCCGGGAGGCGCTACTGTTTAAACCTAATTTAATATCTATAAGATATTAAATCTCCACATTATCACAAAAGATTAAATCTTAATTTCTCCAACTAAATCCGTAAATTTCTATCGAAATTTCGGCAGCATCTCCCCGTATATCGGAGAATGCCCACCTGAAATACGCAGCACATATTCAGCAATATATAAGGCCTCCGGCCCTCACATCACAACCAATCACAATCCTAGGCAGGGCCTCCAGCCATCTACAGCATGCATCCGCAATACATAATAAATCACAATCATCATACATGTATCAACATGCAATATCACAATAAGATTCCTTCCCAGGTACAGGAGTCCTATCACAAGGCACCCTCCTATCCGTACCATCCACACACCGTCAAGGTGTTCATAACGTAGTCACATACACAATCCTCAATTCGTGAATAAAATATCAAACATAATAAAGAAAATTAATTCTTTATTCTAACCCATCCTAGTGTCTCCAGGTGGCACCATGTCATCCCACCTCCTACAGATTCGCAGTGCCGGTATCCATACCAGTCTCGCCTATGTGGAAAGAAAATACAGAAAAGGGTGAGCAATGGCTCAGTAGGGGTAATGAGGATAACAAAATATAATAGCTGAATAAAAAGATTAAGTCAATGTAGCAACATGCCAAGACTATGAGTCACCATCACAAATACTCATCAAACCGTGGTCTCGTTTCCTACCGTGAGTCCCAATGGGACGACGCCTCGGCATCCATCCCCACACATCGATATCGGTGAACACTGCCACCATACGACTCAATAAGGAAACCATGACCAATTACAAGACACCAGTCTTGTCCATACTGACTCGGGTTCTCTGAACCGATTCCTCGGAATCTCAGTATGTTGCCTCATATAGGAGTCATTCGATTGCAACCAAGCCGAGGTTCCACAACTCTCCTCCCATATGACGTTCACACAACCTACGGAAGTCACGAAACCATATTCGCACTTCCATGTGGCTCTAATGCAACAATGTCATGCCATGAATTTAATATAGCGATAAACAAATCCTAGTTATATATTTAACTAGTCATGATGCATGAATAAGAACCAAACATGCTTGATATAAGACCAAGCAATCAACCGGGAATGCAAACTAATATTTAGGAAAATTCGAGAATAACGCTAGGTCCGTTTTTCCCTAGGGAGCAAATAGGAAAAAACACAAACATGAATAACAATGAAGATTAAAAACGCATTTTTAGATAACAAGAAATAATCGAAAGATTGGGCTAGAATTCCCCTACCTCGAATCCAAGCAAAAGTAGACAAAACAATAACTCAACCTTTTGGTTTCGACTTTTCCTCAACCTATCAATTCCGCAAAACCCAAACTTATTTCATAATTCTCATAACTTAAATTCATGTACCAATAACTAATTTCTCAAGAAAATTTAAAGAAATATTACCTTTTTCCAATACAAGGATTTTCAATCCCTAAGTACGCCCAACCGAGTTCACAACTTCAATCTACCGAAGAACCTAGTAATTGACATCATATTTAAACTTTATTGAACATATCCAATTTAAATTTTAGCACTTAAAAATACTAATAATTCAAACATCAACCAACCCTTACATTTCTCTCTCTAGAATTTCCAAACCTTTAATTTTGGCTTCCATGCTTGAGATTCCCCAAATCAACAATGAAACCCACACATATAAGTGTAATCAAGTCCTAAACAAGCATACTTAATCATAAATTTCATCTCTTCAATATTCCATAAATATTTCCACCAAAACCTAATTTCTCAATCAAACAAAAAACTTACCTCAATTCCAAAATTTCTTGTGAACACTTGCTTAGAAGTGGTTGGCCACCACAAATCCTCTTAAACCCAAGCTTCATCTTCCCAAAATCACCATTTTTCTTCTCTCTTTTTCTTTCTTCCCCATTCTCTCGGTTTCTCTCTTCCTCTCGGGTTTCTCTCTTCCTCTCGGGCTTCTCTGTTTCTTTCTTCTTTTTTTGTTTGTTTTCAATGAAACGCTTTACATTTTTTTTTCTTTCAACAACACATGGCCAAATGGCCTTTTACGTGGCCACTTTTGGTGGCCCAAAACATGGCCACCAAAAGTGGCCCTATATATAAATAATATTATATATGTATATGATTTATTTATTTGTTATTTAAATTATATTTTTCTAATGGGTAATTTATCCCTAATCAAAAAATTTCACTCATTACTTGGTATTTTAAAATCCAAACTTTCAATTTAATTATTATTTTTATTTTTATTATTATTATTTTTTTGGCATTTTCGGGTCAGGGTATTCCATGGCTTATTTGGTGGCAAGTGAGGCTTAGCGCTGCTTGTCAAGGGAGGTGAGGAGTTCGAGCTCTACCTCCAATAACCTACTCGCCTGCGGGGAGTGATGGGTTGGGCTGCCTGGGCCATGGCCCTGAGTGAGTACCCACGGGCCCGTGTCTGGGTGGGGAAGCTTATAAAAAGGTAGTTTTTCTGTGACGACCCGGCCCAGCTCGATAGCCCATCTGGCCCGCCCGGCACCGCGGCCTCACATTCAGGCTCCATAGACCCTACCCCCAACCCATCCCTTGACTCCACACTTAAGTGATTTACCAAGGAGGTTGTTGGTGCTAGGAGTCGAACTCCTCAACACCTTTTCGATGGGCACCCCCATCACCAACTAAGCCATGGCCTAGTTGGTGATGGGGGTGCCCATCGAAAGGGTGTTGAGGAGTTCGACTTCTAGCACCAACAACCTCCTTGGTAAATCACTTAAGTGTGGAGTCAAGGGATGGGTTGGGGGTAGGGCCCATGGAGCCTGAATGTGAGGCCGCGGTGCCGGGCGGGCCAGATAGGCTGTCGAGCTGGGCTGGGTCGTCACACCCTGCCTACTGTGTGAATGTGGATAGATGGCCAGAGGCTCTGTTAGGCTGCGAAATTTCCTTGATTATTAATGATTATCTTTCATGTGTAAAATGATATGTGACTCCAGGTTGGCACCCTCCGATATACGGGGAGGTGCTACCAGATTTTTTGTTAGAATTCGGAGTTAGGATGACGTGTGGTGAGATCCTTAGTGACGGGGTACACGTCTAATGCGGCGCTCCTGGCATAGTGTTTGAATTCCAAGTCGGGGCATCACACAAATGCCTACTTGGTTTTCTTCTTCTTGTCAGGCTGTGCTACACTGTATTAGCAATAACTCCTTTGCTGAGATTTTCAACTTTTTCTAAATTTGTCTCCCTCTAGAGATGTTGTTGAATACTTTTATTTTTTGATGACATTCGTAGTAGTCCCAATCTACCTTTACTATCAACCAAAGTTTCTATCTCAATGGTTATAAATACACTATCTTCGTGATTTTTGGGCCTTCGTGACTACCCCGCGATACCTCCATGAGGTCACCAATATTGAAAATGTCAAGAATCCTACATGTAGTTTCGAGGCGTACAACCCCCAATCTCTATGTTAGACAACTAGGGTACACCCAACATGTTCCTTTTGATCGCCTCCATCACTACAATCCCTGCAGAGAAGACATGACAATAATCCAATCCAAGTAATTGATTGAAAGTCAGGTGACCGTCAACAACAATGCTCTTAGGAAGTTTGTTTTTCAACTATTACCACCGTTCAAACCCAATTGTACTCCTTTCTATCTATCATGGAGGCAAAACCAATAAAATGATCTGCTACCTCTCTTGAACCTACATGTTCCCAATCTAGAGAATGTTGATGCTACTAGTAAGTTGCTTCTTTGTGGCTATATCTATTTATCTATACAAAGCTTAATGCAATGACATTCTATGCATTAATCCATGTCGTTTCTATATCATCAAAGAAACTAAAGGTGGTGAAAACAAAACTTGTCTCTCCAAGGAAGTCAACCAATACCCAAATTGTCTTGCAGAGGTCCCAGCGATATGCCACAAGGTTCAGGAAGATCCCAGTCAGTTTTGCTCCAATCGAATTGTCTGAAGAAAAAAGTGACTATAAAGAGGATAATAGTGACAGTATCTCCACTAGCCGAGTAGCCAACACTTCTGTTGTTAAAGATTCCTCCAAAGTCTTGATTCATCTTGCTGAGTCTACCACACCCCTTTCTTCCCAGGTATGCCTCTCAATCATTACCACTTTATGTTTCCCAATATTCACAGAGACAAGTGTTCATGTAGATAGGTACAACATACAAGCTACTAACCTCCATTATCCCTACCGCCATGGTGAACCGACTCACTGGCTTGGACTTTTCCTTCCTATCTCCATCTCCTATGATCAATAAAGTGCCCACAAAAGAAGAGTTGCAACATGCCACCAACAAAGTGGTGCGCATTTTTCGTACAAACCTTTCTAATATACAAGAAGTTGACAGTAAGAAAGCCATTGGGTATTTGACAACTCTTCAAGCAGACTCGAAGATCAAATAAAACTTGCCATATCTGTTTGGAACGTGAATTGCATCACTTGCCAGTTGTTTTTCATAATAACCTTTCTCATGAACAAACTTTGGCTGCAAGCTTGGACAAATTAAACGAGGATCAAATGTCTTATGAGATCCTATTGAACAACTTTGAAAGTCTAGCTAGTGAAGACCTTAAATTACAGAGAGAGATTCTTGAAGCCTAAGAGGAAATTAAGGAGTTGAAACTCAAGATTCATACTTTGAAAGATCAAATTGGGCACCGATTCGATGTGTGCAATTAGATAAAATAGAAATTTTAGATCTCTCAAATAGAGTTGTATTATCTAGGATCTTCTATCAAACAACAATTATCCAAAGCTCAGACATGGTCCATCGACTTACAACTTGTTCAAGCTTGTCCCAGGCACACAAGAGCACTTGGATTGCTTTTAAACATGCACTTCATTAGCCTGTTTTGTGCACAATTTCTCATAGTTGTTTTTGCTGTTTGTCAGCCATTATCTGGCCTTTCCTTTTGAAACTTGGTTGGTATTGGCCACTGATTGGCCTTTCTTCCTTTTGAATATTCTATACTTGGTTAGTTTGTTTGTGGAGATTTGTTTTGTGGCTTGAGGCCATCTATTATTTTATTCATATTTTTTCCTTGGTGGCAAGATTACCTTCCATATCATTAGGCCTTCATGGAAAACTTTCTTCTTCACTTTATAGAATCCCAAACCTGAAATGAGCTCTTTGATAAAATCTATTACCTTCGTTGCTCTACTTTCTTTAAATGTACTGCCTCCACCCATTTTGTGAAATAGTCGGTGGCAACCAAGATAAAATGATGTCCCTTTGATGAAGTAGGAAAAATCTTCCAAAGAATGTCCAACGCCCATTCTCTGAACAACCACGACTTCAGAATAGGTCGCATCTCAGCTGTTGGAACTCACTGAATACTGCCAAATTTCTAACATTTATGGTCTCATTTAGTGTATTGAATGCGGTATTTTAGTATAGTTGGCCAAAAATATCCATGACATCTTAACAATCATAGTATCGTTGGGCCTGCCTGATGGGCCCCATAGATGCCTTCATGTACTTGTTACATAATTTTAACGCCCTCCAAAAAACTGGGATGAAGTAATAACAATCCGTCTGCCCCTTTTTTGAACATCTCATTTTCAATCAAGACATAACTTTGGGCCATCACTTTGATCTTCCTTAAGACCTGATCAATTGGATATGTTAGATGGTTAATTATCTCTTTCCTCTAGTCTTCCATTTGCTCAATAAGGACTAAGTATTTGACTGCCATGCCTATATCGCTGAAAGATGGATGGGATTGTCTTTTCACCGTAATAACTTATTGCGTTAGATTTTCCGAAAGTGTTAAACTGGATGCAAGTTGTGCCAACCCATTGGCTTCATGATTCTGATCCTATGGAATGTAATTGAAACTGACCTTATGAAATTCATCAAGAAGCTGTATGGCAGCGCCGCAATATGGTGCCATGGCAAGACTTGCACACCTATATTCTCCAGACGGTTGTTTCAGCACTAGCTGAGAATCTCCGACTACCATAATATTCCTAGCTTTCATTTCATACAAAATCTCCAGGTAAATAATCAAAGCCTCATATTTTGCTTGGTTGTTAGTATAATCAAAATCCAAGTTAACAGCTAAGGTAGTTTCCATACCTCTAGGAGATTGATTATTTATCCCGACTCCAGGAAAATTTTATGTGCTTGATCCATCAAATCAAAGTATCCATTCACATTCTTATTGGGTAGTCAACATAAGAATCATACTCTGTAAATCTTTTGAAATTTCTAAACATGGATGCTCTGCCAAAAAATTGACTAAAGCTTGTTCCTTAACAACCTTTTGCGGTTTCCATTTGAGGTTGAGCTCTATTAGTGCTAGAGACCATTGACTTATTCTTCTCGTTAACAAGGGTTTTGTCACCATGTGTTTGATCAAGTCCAACTTCGAAATCACATACACATTTTCGGGAGCATATAATGCCTCAATTTGGTACACGCATAGTATAGTTCTAAATACTGTTTCTCCACCACTAAATAACATTGTTCAACATCTACTAGTAACTTGCTAAGATAGTATATTGTTCTGTCACTACCAGCTTCATCGTCTTGAATGAGCAATCATCCAATTGAGTCATCAGTTGCTGAGATGTGCCATTTCAAGGGCCTTTTCCTGTTATGTGGCATGAGAACTGGAGGTTTGTTAAGGCATGCCTTTATAGCTTGAAATGCCTCTTCATTTTTTACTTCCCATCTAAAAACTTGTTCTTTCTGTGATTTCAGCAAATTCAAAAAAACTTTGGTTTTTCCTGAAACGTTAGACATAAACCTTCTGAGGTAATGTACTTGACCAAGGAAGCTTTGGAGTTGCTGCTTATTTTTCTGTGATTGCACTTGGCAGATTGCGTAAGTTTTATTTCGATCGACTTCCATGCCTCTCTAATGGACTAGAAAGCCTAGGAAATTGGCCGCATTAACAGCAAAAGCACATTTCAAAAGATTGAGCTTCAAATGATATTGTTTCATTCTTTCAAATGCCAATCTCATATCAGCAAGATGGTCATTTGCTTTTCCTAATTTCACAATTATGTCATCAATATATACTTCTAGCTTCCTACCAATCAGATCATGGAAGATTGTATTTATAGCACATTGGTAGGTAGCTCCGTTGTTCTTCAAACCAAACGACATCACTATTCATTCATAGGCGTCTAACGCTTCTAAACACCTAAAGGTTGTCTTAGAACCATCATCTTTTGCGATAAACATTTAGTTATACCCAGAAAAACCATCCATCATAGATAGTAACTCATGGTGGGATACGTCATCTATAAGCATATCAGTAATGGGCATGACATACACATCTTTTGGCATGGCATTATTTAAATTTCTAAAATCAACACAAATAAGTATTTTTTCCATTTTTCTTAACTATCGATACAATATTAGCTAACCATTCAACATACCTGGTTGGACGAATGAACCAGGTCTTAATCAGCTTTTGTATCTTCTCTTTCACTCGAAGCTTCACTTTAGAGGATATCCTTCTTGGTGGCTGTTGATGTTTCTTATATCCTTCCTTGATAAGCAATCTGTTTTCTACCACTTTTCTACTTAGCCCTGACATTTCATGATAGTCCCAAGCAAAGCAATCATGAAATGCACTAAGTATACATACGAGTTGTACCTTGGTGGATAGATCAAGTGTAGAACTGATATATGTAACCCTGGATTCCTCTTCTCCCACCCCCCGCCCCCACACCCACCCACCACCCCCCACCCCACCTCACCCCCCCTCCCCCGCGGCCCAAGTTCACTTCTTTCAGAGGGTCCTGAGTTTCGTATATTGCAGCTTGACAATGCAACAATCTTCCTCTTCTACTATCATATCTTCTTCATTGATCTCCTCTATCATAATCTTGTTTATGGCAGCTTGTTCACTCATTTTGTTGATTTTTCCCGCCACTACTTTTTTCTCCTCCTTCGATCGTGTTATCATGGAATTTCTTCAACGATTGGCTCCAACCTTCTCAGCCTAAAGGGAATAATTATTGTTGGTTGTAATAATTACTCTACAATTTTCTATATTTCTTCTTTCTTTGTAGTCAATTGGATTGGCCAACATTCAGCATGGTAATATGGGTTTCCACTTGATCTGATGTAACCTTGAATGGATGATCGTCTGCCCAAATAATCTCGATATCATTTCTCCTCCAACATACTAAAGGTTGATGCATAGATGATGGGCACACCAATTGGAGTGAATCCAATCTCTTTCAAGTGGAGCCTTATAATTGGGCTGGCTGTTGATCATGAAAAAGCAGTAGTGGAATAGTGTTGACTGTCGAGCCTTATAATTGTCCTTCCATCGTCACATCAGTCTGAATAAAGTCATTTTCACTATTAACAGCCTGAGCACTGATCATGGAATAGTGTTGACTGTCTACCCATTATCTACAAGCACTCTATCAACAGGTCACCCATTCATCCGCGCTTTGATGTACAACAACTTTATATATTGTGACAATTGGATTGAAGGCTTATCTAGGACCACTCATTTTGGAATTTCTTCGGCCAAGGTCTGCATCATTACTGAGCTAAAAGGATAGCCTTCCTTATTTGATGGGCCCGATTTTGACATATGACCTTCCCTCGTCTACTTCTTGGCTTGCTAGACATAAGGCAAAACTAATGTCACAGTAGCACATTCATATGATACCTGAATTGCCTATAGTATGAAAAGCCCTTTGTATGTGGTTCCTCCTGTTTCGTTGGCTGGTCATCTGTTTGCTCGCTCTCGTTACGAACCCATGTCCAACTCCTACATTTGACTAATGGTCACCCTGTTCCATGTCAACTTTGCATATAAGCCACATATTGCCTTTGCTTCCTCCTCAATTGGGTTCTAGTCAAGGGTGCCGAAAACTTCTTGTGTCTTACCATCTGCCATTTTTTCAAGGTAGTGTTGGCTAGTGATTTAACAAAATGGTTTCACATATTCTTGTCTTTGTGAGTTTGATTAGGAGCTTGATACTTTTGATTAGGAGCTTGATACTTCCGTGATTTCGTCTTTATCTTTGTGAGTTTGATCATGGTCGTTGCCACCATAAGAAATGGATCCTCATCAATTAACATGGCATCTTTGTTAGGGAACTATAGGACTCCTTTATTTATCTTTTCTTGTATCATGTTCTTCAATGTCAAACAGTTGTTGGTAGTATGGGACCACACGTCATGATATTTGCAATAGTCTCTTCCCTTCATTTCCTCAGGATATGGTAACTTGTGTCCAACTGGAACTGTCACAATCTTCTCATGCCATAGAAGCACCGATTTCAGTAGCAGCGGCTTCCACTTCCTGGTAGTAAGTCTCCATGGAAGATTTCTTCTTTCTCCTTTCTTCTCCTAACAACTCTTCATACTCAGCTATCTTTTTCGCCATCTCATAGAAGTCATAAAACTCCATCTCTTGAAATTTTTTATGGAGTTTAATTTATGACTCTCTATGAGCCATCTTGACAAACTCCGATTCTGGCAGATAGATTCAACATGTATTTCATAATTTTTTAAAGCAAGCAATGTAGGTATTAGTAGTCTTGCCAAGTTTTTGAACAAGTCTCGATAATTCAGCAATGGACACTTGTAGTTCAGCTCTAAAGAACTAGGTATGGAGTGACTGCTTCATCTCCTACATGAATTGATGGAATTCCTTGGTAATGTTGAGTACCATGTGAAAGCAGCTCTTGTCAACGAATTAAAAAATAGCTTGAGTCTGAGATTGTCGAAGTTTTTGTAATTTGTCATTTCTCCACATTGCACTGTGAAATTGCCAATATGTTCTACGATGGAGAATCCTCCTTCCCCAGTGAACAAGTTGAAATCCGGCACCCTAAATCCTCGTGGGTAAAGATTCTCATGGTCTAGAGCTATTGGGTAGGTTTATGGAATTCTGGCCAGCCCATCTGCCTCAAGCCTTAGCCGTGTAAAGTTCTTATACGACATGCCTAACTGCATTCTGGTCAACTGGTGGTAATGGTGGTAGAATGGTAGGCTAGACCCACCGTGTGTTAGAGCAAGTTCAATGGTGCACTAATTTGGAGTAGAGGAAATTTTGAAGTGTGTAGAGAGAGCGATTTGAAAACATTGTATTGAAAGATATGTAGAAGAATTATAGAAAAAACAGAAAAATTGTAGAATGAGGGATATCATGTTTATGCTTGATATTTAGAGTGTTGGTGAATAGAAAGTGAAAAAAAATTATGTTGAAAGATGTGTTTTGTTGATATGATTGTATTGAGAGACATGTTTTCTTGATATGGATAAATAAATGGGAGCCAATTATGTGTAATAGAGGTGGGACCAAATTGCAGAATTTGGAGTGCTTGAAAATAGGGGAGCATTGGAGATGCTTTTAGTATTTCCGCCCCCATCAGTACTAGTAACATTACATGCGCTATTTCCTACCGCCTCAACTGCAATATAAATGTCTGGATGATTTGTTGGGCTAGTGTTACCATTCATGTTTGTCTAAAAGTTCTGACCATTGGCTATTGATCTCAGTGGCGGTGGTGTGTAACGGGGAGGTGTTACTCTCCACCTATTTCACTACACTTTCAATGTTCTTATTAGAACGTACTTCCATATTTCTTAATGTTTTAGCAAGGTGCTCAAACATAGTAGCGGCCTCTTCAGATAAGCCTTATGGTCTGTCGATCTGCTCTAGATTTTTGTCATCGTCACCACTAGTGGCAATGTTCATAGCATCATTCATTGTTGGCACATTATCATGTGACGACTCATCGTCGTTCTCATTCACTAGGTCTTTCTCTGTTCCGCGAGTTCGTAGTGTCATTGATTTTGTTCTTGATTGGTCCCATCGGGTGTGCCAAAGAAATTGTTGACCCAAAAATGATGAGAATATAGTTGTGCTAGAGATTGAAGTCTCTCAACTACAACTAAGAAAGATACACCAATTACTATCTGACCTAATCAAACGAAAGTAAAAAACCACCTTGGGACGTCAGTAGTCTTAGGTTGGAGTACGCTTTGTTAAGATTGCAAGAAAACAAAAAGTACCAAGTACAATTTACACAACGATGATTGACATTGTAACTTGACATAGAACGAACAAATACAAGGCTGTTTCATTAAGCAACATACTAGAAATCTTAAATATCAATGGAATCGATCTAAGATTGTGCTTGAGTATGCTTGTGTTTTGGTTATTTGTCTAAGTTTTTTTTGTGTCTCTTCCCTTCCTCCAACTTCTTCCTTAAGGTCTTTGTTCTTTCCAACCTCGTTTCCATCACGTCCTCTTGCAACTATTCCTTCCTACTTCTTCAGGCACAATGAAATCCCCCAAACGTAACCATGACAATAACTACTGACACGTCACTCACATATGGGCTCCGTTTTCCTAGCACTGTTAGTTCCTTCGTCCAACTGGACCTCACTACTACCTGGGCCGGTCTCACTTACGTACTCCAGCCAGCTGGGCCAAGCCTTTCTTTTTTATCATGAGCTGATCTTATGGGCTTGTTTCAACTAGGCCTATATGATCCCAACAAAAATAAAAACAATCTCTCTTAATTCATGGTCATTTTTCATCTACAGAGAATAATAAAAACGAATGCGGCACCAATATCATACCAAAAAGAACAATTTGGATTTACACAAGCTTAATAGAGATGACAAACCTCTCCTCATAAAATAATGATGCAGGTCATTATCGTCTATCTATCTACCTTCATCAATTGAAGAAACAGATATAGAATTCCTAGAATAATCATCTATGAAACTACCGCCTCCAGAAATCTTTGAAAGACCATTACTTGTTGTAGTAGCATTCGTGTTTGTGTTTGTGTTTGTATTCGTATTAGTATCAGTGAAAGCAGTAGCAGAAGTAGTAGTTGTCGTCCAACGTCCTCCACGACCTTGAATTCCAGGTCTTCCTGGGTTGGGCAATGTAAAAGAGTCACTTGAGAGCATGAGATGGATGGAGTTCATGTCTGGTCTCTCTGCTACGATTTGCTGACAACATAACAAACCCATCTGAATGCACATAGCTGCCTCATCGCGGTTGAAATTTGCAAGGCTCTGGTCGACTAATTCTAATGTCTTCCCCCTTTGATAAAGCATCCATGCCTGGACAACAGAAGCAGAGAGCTTGAGAAGGATTGAATTACTCGAAAGATCAAAAGAACTGTTATTAAAGATTGCAATTAAAACACAAATATGATGGAAAGTATGCTATCCGTGCATACATTCACAGAACTACTTGATGTCCAAATTTTCCTTATAAAATATAGGATGACATGCAGGAGCTATTTGATCATGTCTTTCAAGACTACTGTGTCTTTCAGGTTTGGTTTGTAAGATGACAACACCACACGTCAGCCACTTGATGAGACTACACTCGGCAATCATCGAAGATAGGGTTCATTTAAATTTACTATCAGGAAGAACAATTTAAAATATCAAAATTCATAATTTATAAGATCAACTTACATAGCTTAACAAGTCTGCCTTTTCTGTACCCAGGCGGCCGTCGTGGTTCTTTCTTCCGCTTACAATTTCTAATACCAATATTCCATAGCTGAAAACGTCTGTCTTCACTGACAAATATCCACGCATTGCATACTCAGGAGCCATGTAACCACTGCAATGAAAAGAACGATTAATCTACCAATGACTTTCCTTGTCTCCTTAAGAAAGTATCAACACCATTAGCCCAACTAATTTGATAAAACATCAGAACAAAAGGGTATCACAAATTTCATCAGCATTTACAAAAAGATGGAAATACAAAGAGAGCTAAAGCCCTTTAAACCAATGATTTTTTCACGGTTTGAAAGGATTAAAGGAATACAGCACTTACTGAGTACCAGAGATCCTGAATGTGTTCATGTGTGTATCATCACCCGGAAAGAGCCTTGCCAGGCCAAAATCCGAGATTTTTGGATTCAACTCCTCATCCAATAATATGTTGCTTGCTTTGATGTCTCTATGAATGATCCTTTCGGGGGCCTCTTCATGCAGGTAGAGAAGACCTCTTGCCACGCCCATGACAATCCGAAATCGTGTCATCCAGTCCAGTGCTGCAGACTTGCTTTTATCTGAAACATCTCAGAAATTCAAATGCTATTTTTAAAATAATCATACCAAAGCTTCAAATAGAAATTTAACGTGATACTTACCAAAGACAAAGTAATCAAGGCTCTTGTTAGGTAAATACTCATAAACAAGCATCTTCTCAGTTCCTTCTGCACAACAGCCCAACAGTGTGACCAAGTTTTTGTGCTGAATTTTCAATAGAAGTTTGACCTCATTAACAAATTCTCTGAGTCCTTGTCTTGAATCTATTGCGAGCTTTTTCACGGCTACTTCTTGACCATCTGGCATCAGTCCCTACAGGAGATAAGCCAATACCAATAAAGGAATTAAGAGAGAACAGCCGCCCCACATCCTGTGTGTTTTTCTTCACAGTATATATGTTGATACTGAACTTAGAGAAGACCTTATTGCTTTGTAATAAGATAGGAAAACTGATTGAAATAGTCAGACAGGTGTACAAGTGAGAGAGTTTCTTGTTTATTTGGTAAGGGAACAAGGAAATGAATCATAAACAAGTAAAATCGTTTGCTTCCTTATCTTCCTTTTACTCTAATTTTAACTTCCCTCCATCAAATCCTTGAAATAACATACAAAAGCAAGTTCTAACCCAATAATTTTTCCATAAAACAAGAGGAGAAAACAATTGAGCAAAGCCACTTTGTTGTTCATAAGGGATCACACAAAAAAAATAGGAATCTCACTCCTAGTAACCTCAATAGCAACATTATTCTTTTCCCACTTGTCAACAACTTTGATTATTGGGGTCTAGAACGTTTCCCGCATTGTACTTGAATGACAATCTCATATCATAGCTATTATGGATCAAACAAACATGAAACATGCAAGCCTGGTTACGGCTTTACATCATGTTTGGATATGGTCTACAAAAATATTATGATTTCATTTTTCATTTTGTGCCCGCAGTCTTATCTCGCATAAGTCATCATTTTCACACACAAAATAAAAAATGAAATTCTGATTAAGACTGCAGAGCATAGCACAGAGACAAGCATTTCATAATTTCCGCTTCCAGTGGAGGCTAATTATGTAAAATCTGTTCATCCAACCAGTACCGTCCCTAAGACCTGAAATTAAGTAATTAACGATGACACACCTTGAAAACAGGGCCGAAGCCACCGTGACCGAGGAGGTTCAAGTCGGAGAAGAAGTTGGTGGCAATTTGAAGCGATCGAAGCTCGAAGAAGAGGTCGAAAGTCTCAGCGCCGGCTTCGCCGCCTCCTTCCGAGCCGTCCCTGGAGCCCTTTCGGCATTTTCTGAGCCTCTCCCGGAGACAGTTGTAGAAGACGGATAACAAGCCCATAGAGGCATCGACCAGTACGCTCAACGCCCTCCCCCTCGGCTTGAGCTTTGAGACAATCAATAACGCGTTATTGATTTGTTGGGAGACGAAAGTGATTGATTTTGTTGGTTCAAGAGTTTGACCCGGCTTTGAAAGGTCGTCTCTTGACTTTTTTGGGGGCATTTTCACTCTGGTGTTCGTTTGTTTCCCTCCATCTTTAATACAAGAAGACAATTTGATTAGTCTTACCTATTACTGACAGAGTATACTTTCTTTGTAATTTGTATATTAAACTCAACTCTTAAGAAAATACACACAACCTGGTCAACACAATTGCCGTTTTAGTAATCTGGTCAACACGTGTATCTGGACTTGACCAAAAAAATTATTATCTCGCTAAATAACGGAATTCTTTTTTGTTTTGGATGTCATTGAAGCTAAACTTGTAAGGTAGGACTTACATATAGAGGAACAAAAATGAACCCCGTACACTAACACAAACTTCCAAGAGAAAACACACGTGTCAAATGTTGGAATTAGTAATGAATGGAGCACTCAACTCTCGTAATTGGAATGATGTGAGTTATCTTGATGGCAACTACTCAAATTCAGTGTTAATAGTGGATTAAATACTAATCTTATATAAATTCTATTATTAAGTTTCTATAAAGGAGGCTAGATAGTCATTTTTACATACCCAGTGCTAATAGTGGATTAAATACTAATCTTATATAAATTCTATTATTAAGTTTCTATAAAGGAGGCTAGATAGTCATTTTTACATACGCTTTTCGTAAGCATATTAGCAAAGAATTTGATACTTCCAATTCTTTAATAAAGGAGATACCAAACACTAGAGAGTATTAAAACTAATCTGTTTCTGTGTCGTTTAGGTATTTGTGCAGTGATTAAGGTGCTCAGTCTAATACTGGCATATCGTGATTTGAAGATCTTCGAATTCACGTTACAAGAGGTATGTATACTTATTATGTTACGTATATGTACTCAATCTATATCGGTATTGGAGCGTTGGGTGTAACACATGCAAAATTTGATTAAAACAAAAATAGTATGCATGTATAGGATTTCTTTGTTTACGGACCTAAAATATGCATATTTTGGTTGATTCATCATATTTGTTGCAATCGAATATGGATTTGCACAAAAATTTGTATGTGGATGTGTTTAGAATAAGGGTCCGTTTGTTTCACAATTGTATTTCATAACTTTAAACTGTCAAAAATGTTGTGCTTAAAGTTATGAAAAATGTTGTGTAAAAAGTTGTGAAGCCCACAACTTTAAGCTGTATAAAATGTTTTGGGGTGTTTGGTTCATTTTTCTGTTAGATAAACTTTATAGATAAAATTACCAAAAAAAAAAGTATTACAATAAAAAATAATTGAAAACTTTTAATATATAGAGCGACAATTATGTAATGTGGTTATAAAATATTATAGATCCCACAACTTTAACCTCTGAAAAGTTATGGATGACAACATTTCATTTTGCACAACTTAAAGCTGTAGGGCCCACAGCTTTAAGCTGTCAACAAAATATGGTGTTTGGTTGGCACAGCATTTTATGCAGACCCCACAACTTTATGCTGTGCAAAATGTGAAACAAACGCACACTAAGTCTCGAAAATTTTATTACGTTATATGCCTTCTAAAGCAATAAAGGGCCAACCCTATCAATAGAGATCTGAAACTTATTTAATGCACAAGTTTTTGTAGAGATTGAATTAGGCTACGAGTTTTGAATGTGATATTACTAAAATGACCCTACCAATCGAGTCTGGCCACGTGTCATATAAAAGAGAAGAGGGCTGGTTTGGCTCACCATCAAGTCAGCTCGGTGGTAAAGCTAGCATTAGTGCTTTGCTGAGACGTCTTTCTCGGTATGGTCTTACACCTGGACCTACCACAGTGTAAAATATTTAATATCAATCCCCAATCATAATTAGAGGACCCCAGTCTAATAATGACTTTGAATCCTATATAATGCTCTCAAAAGTCATGTATTAGGGGGAGGATCACGATTTGAACTTTGGCTAAAGAGAGAGCTCTAGTCCGAGGAGCTCACCTGATTTTATAATACACACTGACTTGAGCGTCGAAGCGCCAACGCCAGAGGACTACCTCTGGTGCGGCCTTTAGCTCATCTTTGTTCATTGTGCAGGACTGCCTGGCTGGTCAGCTCCTTGGAAAGACTTGCATCCCTGGAACTCTTGCTGAACTGCCTGACTAGCTGGTCGACTGCCAGACTGCCCGGCTGGCCATCTCCTTGAAAGGATCTTCACCCTTGGTAGTTGTGCAAGAGTGCAGGTCTGACCAACTGATCGTCTTCTCGGTACTGACACCTTTTTGATGTCATCAGTTTGGCGCCATCTGTGGAAAACTGAAGTTCCCTTACTTACAATGGTTAGACCTCGAAGAACCAATGTGAATGATCCTAAGACATCTCATGCTCATCATCTAACAGATGACGCCGGGCAGCAACCCCAAGATCATGAGAATGTTGCAAGGCACAAGGTACCCTTGGGTGCACCCTAGGTCCAAGAAGGAGGAAACATCCCCGTACCCCCACCAGAGGCAACTGGTCCTCCCATTAGCGCTGCACGGTTTAACCAGCTCTGTCAATAAGTGTAGCTACTCATTGAAATGATGATGGCTAACCAACATGCCCACCTTGGTATATTGAAAGGAACGAGGATGATAAAAACTCTAGCTCTCTGGACTCCAGAAGCAAGAGAAGGGATGAGAATCGAGAAGGAAATTCCAACACCAATAGAAACACTTATTACTCCAACATCAACGATGATGTCAATAAGCACCTTCAAGAGGTAGACCGCAAGCTAGCAGCTCTGCAAGGACGCAATATCATCGACGAGATGTGGGATAGTTCTATGACTCCCCTGTCTAGGGACATTCTTGAAACTGATAGACCTCGTGACTTTAGGCTCCCTAACCTTGAGCAGTATGATGGGAAGAAGGATCCCTATGACCACGTCATGGGATACAAGTCAATGATGGAGTGCCGAGGAGCCTCAGATGTAGTTTTGTGTAAGGCCTTCCCCTCTACACTTATTGGACCAGCTCGGACGTGGTTCATCAACCTTCCCAGGCACAGCATTTACAGCTTCCAGAACCTGTCAAGGAAGTTCAGCCTCCGATTTCCAGGTGCTAGGAAGCCCAAAACCACCAATCAAGACCTGATGGTAATTGAACACGAGAAAGGAGAATTATTTCTTGATTTTATAGGAAGATTCAACCAGATGTGCCTGGAGATCCCAGATGTACAAATTGTTGTGGCAAATACTGCTCTGATCAGGACACTTCGTCATGAGCAGTTCTGCAATTCATTGTGCACTAATGCACCACAGTCTATGGATGAACTCCTGGCAAGAATTGAGAAATATATCAAGGCAACTAACTCATTGAAGTCTTCTCGTTTTGCATTACGAACCTCCCTTGACCGGGCTAGGGGCTCTGGTGATAAAGGTCGCCCAAGAGGAGGCCGACCAGGTAGTGATAAGAAATTAGGAAGGGAGGATAGCAGGTGAGGAGAACAATCCTCTAGGAAGTCTCAAACTGGTCCACCAGTTCGGCTCAATAATTATACCCCATTGAATGCTCCCCTAAGAAAGGTGTTGAACGAGATTGTTGCCCAGAATTTAGTCAGATGGCCAAACAAGATGAGGACTCCCCCAGAGAAGAAAAGGTCCTCAAATAAATATTGTAGGTTCCATAAAGACTACGGTCACGATACTGACGAATGCAAACAGTTGAAGGATGAAATTGAGGAGTTGATAAGGAGAGGACGCCTCAGGAAGTACACTGTTAATCAAGAGGAAAAGCGAAGGAGAGATGATAAAGAAGATGATGACCGTAGAAGGCCATGAGAGAGGCACTGCAGAAACAATTGATTTCTGTGGTATCATTATTGAAGGGTTGGCAGCAGGTGGAGAAAGTACCTCAGCTGGGAGAGCATATGCCCGCCTTATCGAGCAGCCAACCAAAGGAAAAAGGGTCAAAAGGGATGAGGAGATTATCACATTCTCAGAGAAGGATGAAGAAGGTATTCAAGTTCCCCATGATGACGCCTTGGTAGTTGAGGCAGTGATCGCAAATTTCAAAGTCTTAAAAATCTTGGTAGACAATGGGAGTGCAGCAAACATCCTGTTCTACCACACCTTCAAAGCTATTAAGATTTCGGAGGAGAGACTGAAGCCAACCTCGATACCCTTGTATGGGTTCACAGGGGAGTCAGTCATACCAAAAGGAATTATAACCCTTTCAGTCACGCTGGGAACACACCCTAAGACAGTGATGCATATTGTGGATATGTTGGTAGTTGATGTGAAAGCTTCGCACAATGCCATCATAGGAAGACCACTACTTCACAGGGTGAGAGCTGTGGTCTCAACCTATTGTTTAAAGATGAAGTTCTCCACCTGTAAGGGAGTTGGTGAAGTTAAGGGGAATCAGAAGGCTTCCAGGAGTACCTACTTCACTAAACTCAAAGAGAGGAAAAAGGAGAAGGTCTCAGTAGGCAGCCTGGATATGAGGGCAGAAGAGCAAGTGTTCAAACCGACTCCAGTAGAAGAACTGAAAAGGTCAAGATCATAGCTGGCTCAGAAAGGCAATTCTATGTCGGATCTCAACTGGGAGAAGATATGACCAAGAAGATAACCAAACTACTCCTAAATAGTGTGGGTACTTTTGCATGGAGTGCTGATGAAATGCCTGGTATAAATGCTGATGTAATAACTCATCGCCTAAGCATTATACCCGGTGCTAGACCTATTAAGCAAAAGAGAAGAAACTTTGCTCCTGATCGCCAAGAAGCGATTAAGGATGAGGTAGGGAAGCTGATGGATCCTGATTTCATTCGGGAAGTTCAATACCCTGAGTGGCTGGCCAATGTGGTCATTGTAAGAAAAGCAAATGGGAAGTGGATGATGTGTGTTGATTTCACTGATCTAAATAAATAATGTCCTAAGGACAGCTACCCATTACCAAAAATTGATCAGCTGGTAGACGCTACCTCGGGACATCAGCTGCTCAGCTTCTTGGATGCTTATTCGGGGTACCATCATATAAAAATGCATCCTGAAGATCAGGAGGGGACCTTGTGATAGTTTATCAACCCGGAAGGGACGTATTGCTATAAGGTAATGCCTTTTGGATTAAAGAATGCGGGAGCCACCTACCAAAGGTTGCTGAACCACATCTTTAAAGATTAGATAGGGAAGTCCGTGGAGGCTTATGTGGATGACATGGTTGTAAAGAGCAAGAGATTTGAGGATCACCCTACTGACCTGCGTAAGGTCTTTGATACACCTGATTAGTTTGGAATGAAACTTAACCCGGAAAAGTGTGCTTTTGGGGTGGCATCCTGGAAGTTTCTTAGATTCCTGCTAACCAGTAGCGGGATTGAGATGAATCCCGAAAAGGTAGAAGCAATCCTTCAGATGGAGCCACCAAACAATGCCAAAGAAGTTCAAAAGTTGATTGGCCGAACAGCATCACTAGGGAGGTTTCTTGCATGATTCAGAGACAAGTGTAGACCATTCTTCAAGGCATTCAAAAACGCCAAGGAATTTGAGTGGACACCTGAGTGTCAAATTGCCTTTGAAAACCTTAAAGATTATCTAGGTCAACCTCCACTCTTGATGTCTCCAAAGAAAGGTAAAGTTTTGTACCTCTACCTAGCAGTATCGCAACATGCGGTCAGCGTAGTGCTAGTGAGCGAGGTAGATAGAGTGCGAAGACCGGTGTATTACATCAGCAAGGTTATGATCGGTGCAGAGACAAGGTATTCTTATGCTAAGAAGCTAGCTCTTTCACTGATAGTGGTAGCAAAGAAGCTAGGACCTTACTTCGAAGCACATACAATAATTGTCTTAACTGACCAACCATTAAAGAATGTCCTCCAAAAGCCAGACACTTCAGGAAGATTAGTGAAGTGGGCTATTGAATTGGGAGAGTTTGACATCAAGTTTCAGCCAAGGAAGGCTATCAAGGCGCGAGTCTTGGCTGATTTTATTATTGAATGCTACAAAGATACCAACCAGGACAATGCCGACTTTGTACCTGAGTAGTGGCAATTGTTTGTAGATGGCTCGTCCAACCAAGAAGGCAGTGGTGCTGGCATTCTCCTGCTCAGCCTATGGGGCATGACCATGGCGCATTCTTTAAAATTCAACTTCAAGGCCTCAAACAATGAGACAGAATATGAGGCTGTATTGGCAAGACTTCGCCTTACTAAACAGCTGGAAGTTAAAAATTTGATCGTTCATAATGACTCACAGTTGGTCACCGAGCAGATCAAAGGAGAATATGAAGCAAAAAGAGCAAGTATGATCAAGTACTTGGCGAAAGTATAGGAACTGATGAAGAGGATACCAAAGGTAGAGGTCAGGTAGATACCCTGAAGGGAAAACTCAGGGGCTGACGTGTTAGCACGATTGGCATCTACCTCCTCAATACAGGTGCCCACTTCAGTTCAAGTGGAAATACTGCCACAAATGAGCATTGAAGTACAAACATTGATGACGGATATTAATGTTGATCATGAGCCGAGTTGGATGGATCCAATCAGGAGATTCTTGGAGGATGGAAGTTTGCCTGAAGATCGCAACCAGGCAAAAAGCCTCCGAAAAAGAGCAGCTCGATATACCCTGAAAAAGGGAGAGCTGTACAGGAGATTATTCACTCTCCCTTATCTGAAGTGCCTAGCACCCCGAGAGGCAGACTACGCACTTCGAGAGGTGCATGAGGGGATATTTGGAAGCCACATTGGTGCCAGGACCTTAAGTCATATGGTGCTGATATGCGGGTATTATTGGCCTACTATGATGAGGGATGCCCAAGGACTTGTGCAGAAGTGTGATAAGTGTCAAAGACACTCAAACGTACCACGGGTGCCTTCCTCTGACATTATCCCAATGCAAAACCCCTGTCCATTTGCGCAATGGGGCATGGATCTCCTTGGACCATTTGTTCAGACAGCCGGGCAGAGCCGAAACCTTATTGTGGCTGTTGATTACTTCACTAAATGGATAGAGGTAGAGCCATTGGCGGCAATCTCAGAACAGAAAGTAATAGACTTTATATGGAGAACTATTGTCTGCAGGTATGGCTTACCACAGGCCCTGTTGGTGGACAATGGAAGAGAGTTCGTTAGCAGAAAAATGTACAAGTTCTGTGAAGACCTTAGCATTGACCTAAGGATCACTTCTGTGGAACATCCCAGGCTAATGGTCAGGCAGAGGTTACGAACCGGACCATCCTGGAGGGTTTGAAAACAATGTTGAATGGAGCAAAGGGAAGATGGGTTGAAGAACTACGTAGTGTGTTGTGGTCATACCGCACTACACCCCGAATGTCGACAGGCGAAACTCCATTCTCCCTCTCATTTGGAACCGAGGAAGTTATCCCAATCTAGATTGAGGTCCCTTCACCGAGGACTGCCAACTTTGAAGAATCAATGAATGATGAGTTACTGCTCAACAATCTTGATCTCCTAGAAGAGACAAGGGAGAATGCCAGGATCCGGACTGCTGCATACAAACAGAGGACAGTTGAGTACTACAACAGACGAGTACGGAAGAGAAAGGTCTTTGTAGGAGACCTTGTATTGAGGAAGGTAGTTGCCACAGGAAAACATCTAGGTAAGCTTGGTGAAACCTGGGAAGGGCCCTACCAAGTTGTGAAGATTTTGAAGGAAGGCACATACAAGATCGAAGATCCAGAGAAGCCTGGGGATATGGGACTCTGGAATGTGGACAATCTTCGAAGATACTATGTCTGAGATATCAATGGCTGCTACTTTAACATATAATGTTTTCCATTTTATGCATTTGATTTCAGATTGAATCCTTTGAGAACGAATAAAATCTAAGAAATCTTTCCCAAAACAAATCACCCCATTGCTTGGGAAGACTCGACTCGGACAACAACAAACTTAGCCAGAAAATGGGCTAAGCATAAATGCTTAACCGACCAGCTTCACAAGATCAAAAAGGTCACACTGGAGCATTTGTAACCTAGTCGGCTTACCGACCAGGATGATATCCAAAATTTCTTAGACAAACATCGGATACCAAGACTTAAACAAAATTCCTGAAAGGAAATTTTTTTAAGATCTTGGTCGGCAGACCGACCAAGATTACCAAAAAAAACAAAAAGAGACTCAAGTCTTCAAGGAAAAGAGATACTAGGAGCCTGGTCGTCCTACCGACCAGAAAAGTATCTCCATTCTCTCAAAAACTTGTAAAAAATTGAGACTTATGAAAGTCCTGAAAATAAGGAGGTTGGTCGGCGTACCGACCAGGAATGCGCATAAAAACTAATAATAATAATGTGTGAGTCTGGTTGCTAAGCAACAAAAAAGATATATTTAATTAAAGGTAAAAAAAAAGTTTCATTACAGAAATGATATTGAAAAAAAGGCAAAGCCATACAAAAAAAAAGTTTAAACATCTGATGGAGGCGTCTGAGAATCGGACACCTCGACATGATGGATATCTACTGCAATGACTAAGGAGGCCTCCTCGGTAGTGTCAGCAAGTGGAAGAGAAGCTGGCTCTTGTACTGACCCTTGATCGGCCACTTCCGTTACTTCTTCATCCACCACATCGATCTCCTCGTTAGACACCTCATCCTCAGAGAGATCGATCTCTGCAAGCCCCCTCTTTCTCCTCTACTCAACCTTCCGAAAGGCTTCAAGGATCTCCCTTTTAGACTCCTCAAGCTGATCCCTTCCCATGAGAGAGAGGCATAGAGGAGTCAGGATTGAAGACTCCAGGCTAGCCTTGACGAGAAGCTTCCTGGACTCCTTGACACCTCCTTGGAAGCCATAGAAGCCCTCCTCTCGTAGGGCAGCCCTGAACTCCTCAAAGTCCTTAAATTTTTGGATGGTTTGCTACTCGGCATCACCGAGGAGTCGTTGATAGCTCTCCTCAGCATTCTTCAACTTGCGCTTCAAGGAACTCATCTTCTCCCTCAGTTTTTTTTCCTTGGCAGCATCAGCTCTCTCCCTCTGCACGGTCTCCTCATAAGCGAACCTAGCAATACTGGAGTGAAGGGCAGAGAGATGTACAACAGTCTATAAAAAAAAACAAGTAGTTAGAAAAATTCTCTCTAAAAATCAAGCTACCGAGCATGGGAACACCAATTCGTACCTGCATAAAGAGGGAGTTCATTTGAGTAAGATGCTCCATGGCCGTAAGGCTAGACACCCTGTCATAATCAGCAGGGATAGGAAGATGTTTCAGCATCTCGGTAGCCACCCTGGAGTTGACTACTCGATCATTTTGGTTGACATCCCATTAAGGAGCATGCCGAGCAAAATCTTCCTCGATAATAAGACTAACAGATGGATGGTTTACCTGTTGAGGGAAGATTGGAACCCCTGCTCTAGGTGTTGGCAGCCGACAAGAAGATACAGAGCGAGTCACCGTAGTGACCGAGGTAGTTGCTCCAGTAAGGGTTGCCTCAGAAGCCCTGGTCTCTCCGGTGGCCCCTTGCCTTTATCTATTTTCTTCCTCTTTTGTTGCCGAGGAGCAGGAGCCGCGTTCATAGCCATATACTCTGACAAGTCAGCCATGTCTGCAAGGCATCACATCAAGTCAAAATACAGACCGATCAGCAATGCAAACAAAATATAAAAAAAATAGCAGCAAACATTGCTGAGATCCAGAACAAAAATTAGAGACCGAGAAATCCTCCACACTAAACTTCATATCGGTCTTAGCTTTCTAGAGAAGAAGCTCTTTCCAAGCTTCAAACAGCTTGAGTTCATCCCCTTTGAAAGGGGAAGGATTATTGAAATGCTCGGTCAATGGTACCGACCAAGTCGTACAAAAAGGAAGTTCCTCTCCAGGAGGAAGAGGAATTTGCACATGTATGATGTTTTCCATTGTTTTATGGACTGGTTATACAAAGGGGATCTCAGGCCTAGTTTGAGCTTAAGGTAGAAGAGGCCGGGTGAATTATGATTATGACAAAGAGTGCTAAGGTGTTGGATTACCGGTGAGGAAATACCAAGATGATGTCTGTTTGATAAGCAAAAAGTGTTACCGAGGAAGTGCCATGAGTTGGGAGCAAGAATTGCTGGAGAGAGGTTAAATCGACGAAGAAGACTTGTAATAGCTGGTGGAAAACGGATCCTAGCTCCTGCCTGCAAAGACCTAAGTGAGATGCCGAACTCACCTCGGTTAGGTCGAAAAGGAGACTCACCTTTACCGACACGATGGCATGGGAAAGGGACAACAAACCTAGCCACTATCTCCTCCATATATTCCTGTGACCTAGTACATACAACTAAGATAGGTCGGCTCAGAAAGGTTTGGACCATTACCTCCACCCCTTTCATTGGGTGGCGGGAGATCCTTAGGGGCATACTCTAAGGGGTCGTCTACAGAGGAAGAAGGTCGACATACCGAGGACTCCCCAGAAGGATCCAATCTAGATACAGATGGATTTTCATTTAAAATCATAACCTCTTCGATAGATGAAGTTGCTCGGTCACTGTTTGAGGAGTCGGATGAAAAACCAAAAAGGGACGAGGAACTTTGACTAAAGGAAGACATTTCTTACCTCGACAGTTGCTCGATAAGGATGAAGTTTTGACAAAATCTTTGATTGGGAGTGCTCGGTAAGTATGCTTCTCGGCAATGAGTTCTCAAGCTTTCAGAGTGTAAGGAATGAGAAGGCTTTCCAGTCTTTCTTATAGCGAGGGACCACCACCAGATCAACAGAATGGATGGCCACTAAGCCGTGCAAATGTAGATCGTTGATCTGAGGGTCTGGGCTGTCATCTCCTCATTAATGACATGACATGATTACTCCTCTCCTCGATTTGAGCAGACGGCGTCTTGATAAGAGAGTGGGGGCAACTGATATTACTAAAATGACCCTACCAATCGAGTCTGGCCATGTGTCATATAAAAGAGAAGAAGGCTAGTTTGGCTCACCATGAGGTCAGCTCGTTGGTAAAGCTAGCATTAGTGCTTTGCCGAAATGTCTTTCTCGGTATGGTCTTACACCTGCACCTACCACAGTGTAAAATATTTAATATCAATCCCCAACTATAATTACAAGACCCAGTCTAATAATGACTCTGAATCCTATTTAATGCTCTCAAAAGTCATGTATTAGGGGGAGGATCACTAGTGCCTTTGCACGTTCACTTGGGTTAGAGGTTTCGCCAATAAGGCGCATGTTCACGGTGACTTTGCCGATGGGTTATTTCACTCCGTTGGAGGGGATAGCCTTTCGTTGTGATTGTCGGTTTGGAGAAGTGGTCTTAAAGGCCGACTTCTATGTGATGGACTTCAAGGAGTTCGATGTGATCGTTGGAGTTGATTGGTTGACAAAGTACCATGGGTTGTTGGATTTTTGGGAGAGAAAAATCACACTCAGGGTACCCGAGGGTGCAGTGATACAGTTAAAAGGATCAATGGGTATTCCTTGTTCACATTTCTTGGAAAATCCTTCATACCAAGAGAGTGGAATGGCGAGTTTGGTGACTTCGACACCTAAGGGTGATTTTTCTACACCGATAAGGGTAGTGAATGCCGGGATTACCTCCAAGAAGAGAAATTGACTTTGCCATAGAGTTGCATCCGAACGTGAAGCCGATTTCGATTCCTCTGTATCGGATGGCTCCGAGTGTGTCCCCATGGGGAGCACCGGTGCTATTCGTGAAAAAGAAAGATGGGTCGTTACGGATGTGTATCGACTATCGACAGCTGAATAAGGTTACGGTAAAGAACAAGTATCCTTTGCCAAGAATTAATGATTTGTTTGACCAATTGAGAGGTGCTAGGCATTTCTCTAAGATTGATTTGAGGTCGGGTTATCATCAGCAGAGGATATCCAGAAGACGGCGTTTAGAACTCGTTATGGGCATTATGAGTTCCTTGTGATGCCGTTTGGGTTGACAAATGCCCCGGCGGTGTTCATAGATCTAATGCAAAGGGTTCTTAGACCGTTTTTGGATAAGTTTTTTGTAGTATTTATCGATGATATATTGATTTATTCTCCTACGGAGGAAGAGCATGAGGAACACTTAAGAGTGGTTCTGCAGACACTAATGGAAAATCAGTTGTATGCCAAATTGAGCAAATGTGAGTTTTGGGCTACGGAGGTGAAATTCTTAGGCCATGTAATTACTCACGAGGGTATTGCAGTTGATTACTCCAAAGTTGAGTCAGTTCTAAATTGCGTGAGGCCAAAGAATGTAACAGAAATTCAAAGTTTTCTAGGGTTGGCAGGCTACTATCGAAGGTTCATTCTAGACTTTTCGAGAGTGGCTGCACCCATGATGCAGTTAACCAAGAAAGGTACACCATTTGTGTGGACAGACGAGTGTGAGATGGCATTCGAAGAGTTGAAGAAGTGGTTAACAACACCTCCAGTGTTAGTAGTGACGGAGAGAGATGTAGGCTACCAGGTGTATTGTGATGCATCTGGAGTGGGATTGGGATGTGTGCTGATGCAGCGTAGGAGAGTTGTGGAGTATGGCTCTAGACTGTTGAAGCCACACGAGAGGAATTATCCAGTTCATGATCTGGAACTTGCAGCGGTTTTGTTTTCTTTGAAGTAATGGTGATATTATCTCTACGGAGAACGGTTTGAGGTATTCTCAGATCACAAGAGCCTCAAGTATCTATTCACCCAGAAGGAATTGAACTTGCGGCAAAGGAGGTGGATGGAGTACTTGGAGGACTTTGACTTCAATTTGCAATACCATCCCGGTAAAGCAAATGTGGTGGCGGATGCGTTGAGTCGGAAACTTAGGGTGGCTAATTTGTGCTTAAATGAATGTGGGATTGTGGAGACAATCAACCAGTTCGGTTTGGATTTGAGGGGTGAAGAAGAAAGAGTATTCTTGAGTAGCATGACCTCGAGACCGCAGATGGTCCAGAAAGTTATGGATGCTCAAAATGGTGATTCGACATTTGATGTATCGGATGAGGGTTCCGGATGGGTCCATGGAAACGATGAAGGAGTGAGATATGTGGGGAGATTGCTAGTTTCCAATGACGAAGAGTTACAACAAGAGATATTGAAGGAGGCACACCATTCAGGATTTGCCATGCATCCGGGGGGACAAAAATGTACCAAGACTTGAAACGAAGTTTCGGGTGGAAGGGGATGAAGGCCGATGTGGCTAGGTATATGGCGAAGTGTCTTACTTGCCAACAAGTGAAGAGTGAACATAAAAAACCAGGGGGGTTGCTCCAACCACTACCGGTAGTGCAATGGAAGTGGGAGAGGATCACTATGGATTTTGTGACGGGACTTCCAATGACTCAGAAAAGATACGACACGGTGTGGGTGATTGTGGATCGATTAACTAAGTCGGCACATTTTCTACCAATGAACAAGACTGATTCGTTGGAATCCTTGAGCAATTACTACGTGAGAGAAATTGTGAAATTGCATGGAGTTCCATTATCTATCGTGTCAGACCGGGATCCACGGTTCACAAGTAGATTCTGGAACAGTTTGCAAGAGGCTTTGGGGACGAAGCTAGATTTTAGTACGGCTTACCATCCTCAGAGTGATGGCCAGAGCGAGAGAACTATACAGATTTTGGAGGATATGCTTAGAGCATGTGTGGTGGACTTCGGAAAGAGTTGGGATCGGTACATATACTTGGCTGAGTTTGTGTACAACAACTCATTCCAAAGTAGTATCAGTATGGCTCCTTTCGAGGCATTATACGGAAGACCTTGCAGGTCACCATTGTGTTGGGCTAAAGTCGATGAGAAAGTAGTTTCGGGACCGGAGATGGTCAAAGAAGCTCAAGAACGAGTTGAAGAGATAAAAAGACGGCTCATTACAGCTCAGAGTTGCCAGAAGTCATATGCTGATAAGAGGAGAAGACCGTTAGAGTTTGTGGTGGGTGACAAGGTGTTTTTGAAAGTCAGCCCGAGACGCGACATTCAACGATATAGTAAACAAGGGAAGTTGGCACCAAGGTTTGTAGGGCCATTCCAAATTCTGGAAATAGTGGGATCAGTTACATACCGTTTGGCTCTACCACCAAAGTTAGCAAGAGTTCACAATGTATTCCATGTATCAATGCTTCGGAAGTATGAGTCGGATCCGTCGCATGTGATATATTGGACTACGTTGGAAGTTGAGGAAGATGGGAGCTACACTCTTCAACCGGAGAAGATTCTAGACCGACAGAACAAGGTCACGAGGTCGAGTGTGATTCCATTAGTAAAGGTGATGTGGATGTATCACGGAGTTGAAGAAGCAACTTGGGAGTTAGAATCCAGAATGAAGGAGAAGTACCCGGAGTTGTTCGGAGATTCAGGTATGTGTGTAGTTAAATTTCGAGACGAAATTTCATTAAGGGGGGAAGGATGTGAAAGCCTGCCCCAAAACTTTAGGTTTAAGTCAAATTACAGATGATCCATGAGGTACAGAATCAGGAAAAATTGTTTTTGAGCTTGGTTCGTTAAATGGGTCATAACGTTTAGCACAGATGTCTGTTTTGGGCCTATAATATATCAAATCGAAGCTAAGACCTAGACGAAGCTAAAAATGTAAGGCCACACGCCTAGGCGTGTACAAAAGTTCTCCCAAGAAAGCGTGTTCAAATCCAAACTTAAGGCCAATGCGCCTAGGGGCAATTCCGAGCGCCTAGGTGCTCCCCGAGCTGTTAAGAACCCTTATGCGACCAGAAATGGTATTTTTCTTGGTGAGGCATGATTCTAGTGGGATAGAGAGAGAGAGAATTAGAGAGAGAAAGTGAGGTCTTGAGAGATTATTGAAGATTTGGAGCTTGGGTTGAAGATTCAAGCAACATTCCAAGGGATTTTAAGATCAAAGGTGAGTTTTTTTCCAAGTTTTGAAATTCTAGGTTTTCTTTAGATCTATCATGATTATTTTAGAGTTTGATTGTAGGGTTTACATATGTTGTTCTTAGGGTAATTTAAGGTTGTTTCATAGGTTTCAATCCTTGGTTTAGGTTGAGTTTGATTATTGGACAAATTTGGAGGAATTTCGGAATTCTAGAGAGAGAAGGTTAGTCTCTCTTGGATTTTGTATTGGAATTGTTATTTTTATGATAAATGTGTGTTATTAACATGTATATATGGATTGGAATGATGAAATATGGTTAGGTTGGTGAAAGGGGGATTTAAACCCTAATTCTTGGAATTTGGAATTGTGTGTTGTGCTCAACTTGAGGTAGGGGATCTCTTGACCCTTTCTTTTCTTCAATATCATTCGTTCATTCTAAAATTTCGGTTCGAATTCTCATTGGTCTCTTTGTTTGTGTTCTTGCCTTATCGTGCCTAAGGAAGAACGAACCTAGGGTTTATTTATATATTCTTCTAAATGTAGATTGCATTGCCCAATTACATGTTCAATCATCCATTGAGCATGTTTTGAATCTTTTCATGCATCATTAGTAGTTGTATATATATATATATAGGTTGATATATATGTGTATTTGGCATGGCACGAGCATGAATGCATTAGAGCTTGCACATGATGCTTGAGTATGGACTCGAAATACCATAGGTTACTTGAAAGTGACATGGGAGGATGGTTGCGTGTCAAGGCATGGGCACAAATCATATGACTCCATGTGAGGCAACACACTTAAGGTGTGGGTGTGACGGGGTTCACACAACCGAGTAGAACCTTCGCGGGTGTAATGTGAATGATGATTGCGCTCTCATTCATGATGGTTGGGAACCATGTAGTGCATTTGAGGTTTGGTCAATCTATAGTTGAAGACTAGTGGATTGATGAATGTGTTTTACCCCGAAGGGAATACCCGAACTATTGGTTGTGTTATGTGGCATGTGCATAGAAGAGAACATATTGATGCATTATCTTTTCTTTAATAATCGCAATGTTGCTCGTTTTAGTCTTTACCCCTACTGAGCTTCTAGCTCATCCTTTATTTTTCTTCCTCCCTACAGGTGAGAATGGTACTAGTGCCAGAGATGCGGATCAGTAGAGACGACGTTGTGGCATGGATGGCTCTTGGAGAGGGTGTAGGTTTGGGATTAGAGTCTTAAACTTTTTTGTTGAAATATTTGTATGAAATGATTCCATGTGTGATATCTTGACTGCGTGACACCGTAAGGTGTGGATTATGGACAGTTAGAAGGTTATTCCATTGATGTGGGACTTCTGAACCGGGTGTGGACATTTACTCCTGTTTATTGGTTGTGTGGAATCATTGTGATGTATGAATCATGAATTTAGTTTGTGCATGCTACTGGATGGCCTGAGGCCATAGGTTGTGAATTTGCATGCGGTTAGAAGGCTTGAGGCCATAGGTTGTGAATTTGCCTGCTGTTAGATGGCTGGAGGCCTTGCTAGGTTGGGATGTGATTATATGATGTTATGCTGCGTTTAATCAGGTGGGCATTACCCGAATTACGGGGAGATGCTGCCGGATTTTTGTTGCAAGATTTAACTTAGTTAGACGAACTAGAGTTAAATCCTCGTGTTGTGAATCACATTGATAACATAGGACGGTGCGGTGAGCACCACGTAACGTTCCCGAAATTGGGGCGTTACACAAGGTATACAATTCCACATTAAAAAAATAACCAAAGTGTCAAATGCAACACCCTGACCCGAAAATCACATACTGAGCCAGGTGCGCTATCGATGACGTATACGCGGTCTTTATGGACAGTCTCCCTTCTTATCCTAACCTCGAATTCTAATGAAAATCTGACAGCATCTCCCCGTATATCGAAGGATGTCAACCTGGAATCACAAACACATCAAATAATCAATTTTAAGTACAATTCCACAACCTAGCAGGCCTCTAGCCATCTTTCCACAATCACACTCTAGGTAAGGCCTCAGCCCTCCTATCCACATATAGTTCATATGAAAAATAACATCAAATAAGCATCATCATCAATAGACTTATACAGTCTAACATCCAAACCCATGGTCTATCATCCCGGTTTGGGAAACTCGATCACACGGCACACGCTCCCAACCATCCATCCTACATACCATAAAGGTGTATAAACAACATAATGTTCCAAAAATATAAGTACTAAATGTACTAGTAAAAAAGCAACAACATTCAACCAAATAACTAAAAAAGCAACAACATTCAACCAAATAACTAAATAGTTCTAGTACTCCCAGGGTGGCCATCCATGTCACACCACCTCCTACTGATCTGCGATCTGGCTATCAGTAAGATTTTCACCTAAAAATAGAGAAAAGAAAATAGGGTGAGCAGAAGGCTCAGTATGAATAAAGTAGAGTAAGCAATATCATAAAGGCTGGATAGTGAAGTAAAAGTAATACAACAACATGGCAGCTAACAAGTGCACATCAAGTAATCAAGTACATAACTACAATATATAGGCCCAAGCCTATTTCAATGGAACATCCAGAATATCGTCGTAAAATCTTGAACCCTACCACGATGACACAGTAAGATGTATCCACCACATATGGAGGTTCGAGCAAGTTTAAGGCATCCCTTCCAAATTTGTGAAACCTATAGGGCTCTTGGAACTCCATATTTTCACATATAACCTATGAGTATTATGAGTCCATACCCAAAATTCCCTAATGCACCTTCAATGCATGTCTAACATGTTCATGTAAGAATAAGTATATATAAATAAACCTATATATATACATAACTACATGATGCATGATTCGAGTAAATTATATCCGATAGATGATCGAATATTCATCAAGGCATGCATTCCAATCAATAATAAACAAATGAGTTCATTTTTCCTAAGAATCAATTTAGGCAAGAATTCAAAGGAGATGACCAATGAGAAATATAAACCTCTTTATAGAAGATCAATGAATATGACAGAAAAGAAAAGGCAGTAAGAATCCCTACCTCGTTTCCAAGAAAAACATAAAAACTCAAATTCTCAAATCTAGGGTTTCGACCCCTTTTTTGTCAAACCTACTAATTTAACAAAACCAAACATATTCCATCATCAATATATCTTGAAAAACACATTTCAACATCAATTAAATCATGAATCTAAGTGAACTCACCTTTCTCTCTCTAGAATTTCCCAAAATCCTCAACCCAAGCTCAAAACCTTAAAACCATTTTCAATCAAACCCAAATCTACAAAATACATACATATGTAACTATAAATCATCCTATATAAGCACCATTATTAACCAGAAATCAAGATTGAACCTTAACCCACAAAACTCATAAAAACCCTAACTATAGAAACCATGAAAATGTTACCACAAATCCAGAAATACTTGAAGAATCTTGTAAACCTAGCTTAGATGAGCATGAGTCCTCCAAAACTAATTTGAAATCCTCCGTGAATAGTCCCTTCTCTCACTATTATCTCTCCCTCTCTAGAACCAATTTTTGGCTAAAACCTAATTTTCCTCCTATGTTCGCAAATTTAAAGAGTTAATAGTCTGTGTTTTGCGCCCATGTGCATTATGGGCATGCCTAGGTGCCCTAGTCATAAGTGGATCCCCAAAATGTCTTCTAGCATTGGCACACTGAGAGGCATGCCTAGGACTGCGCATAGGCTTCCCTCTCCTTTATTTAATTTTTTCAAAAATTTGAAGTTTTGGTTTGGGCAGATTTTGTACACGCCTAGGCGCTATCCTAGGCTTGTTGCTTTATTTTATGTCCAACACGTTCTAAGCTTCGATTTTATATATTATCGACCAAAAACAGACATCTGTGTTAAAAGTTATGGCCCATTTAGCAAACTCAGCTCAAAAACAATCTTTTGTGATCCTATGAAATACACGTGATTCGTAGTTTAAGTAAAACTTAAATTTTTTGTTCAAGATTTCACATCCCTTCTTTGGTACACCCACATAACCTTTACCAATGGAATCACGCTCAATCTTCTAACTTTATCTCGGTAGTCCATAATCTTCATCGGTTGAAGAGTGTAGTTCCTATCCTCCTCGACTCTCAAGGTAGTCCAATCCAACATTGGAATAGATCCGGTTCGTATTTTCGAAGCATTGATACATGGAATATGTTTTGAACCCTCCTCAACTTTGGTGAAATTGTCAAACGGTATGTCACCAGTCCCACAAGATTAAGAATCACGAACGGACCCACAAATCGTGGTGTCAACTTCCCTTGCTTGCCGTCCTGCTGAATACTGCATCTTGGACTAACTTTCAAGAAGACCTTATCACCAGCTACAAACTCCAACGGTCTTCTTCTCCTCAACTCACTCTTTGGCTTCTTTGACCATGCCTTGTCTTGATACCACTTTCTCACCAATCTTGTCCCAACACAAGGGTGACCTACAAGGCCACCCGTAAAGTGGCTCAAAAGGTGCCATACCGATACAATTTTGGAATGAGTTGTTGTAGTCAAACTCGACCAAATATAAGTATTGATCCCAACTGCCTCCAAAATCTTTGACACATGCTCGAAACATAGCTTCTAGAACTTGAATAGTCCTCTCACTCTGTTCGTCACTCTGTGGATGATATGCCATCGTAAGATCCAGCTATGTACCCAATGCTTCTTGCAAACTACTCCAGAATCTACCTGTGACTCGTGGATCTCAATCCAACACAATAGACAGTGGAACCTCATGAAACCTCACGATCTCTTTCACCTACAACGTACTCAAGGATTACAAGGAATCCATCTTGTTCATCGGTAGGAAATGCACCGACATGGTCAATCTGTCAACAATTATCGAAATCGTGTCATGAAATTTCGAAGTCATAGGCAAGGTTGTCACAAAAGCCATCGTGATCCTCTCCCACTTCCACTATGCTATCGGTGGTGGAAGTAGTAACCCCGCCGACCTTTGATGCTTCACCTTCATTTGTTGACAAGTCAAGTACTTTCCCAAAAACCATGCCACATTGGCCTTCATACTGTTCTATCAAAAATTTCGCTTCAAGTCATAGTACATGTTTGTACTCCTTGGATGCATTGGAAACCATGAATGGTGCGCTTCCTTCAAAATCCCTTGTATTAATTGTTCTTCATCAGGAACCAATAATCTTCCCACATACCTCACACCTATATCATCCCTGCGGACCCAATCAAAACTTTCGTCGATCCCGTCGAATGTTAAATCACTGCTTTGCGCATCCATGACCTTTTGTACCATCATCGACCTCAAACTCATACTTCCCATATACACACGATTCTCATCACTATCCAACTCCAAGCCAAATTGGTTAATTTTCTCAACAATCCTCCATTCATGTAGAAACAAACTAGCAACACCATGCTTCAGAATCAACGCATCTGTAACAACTTTTGCTTTACCAAGATGGTATTGTAAATTGAAGTCAAAATTGTGCAAGTAGTCCATCCACCTCCTTTGTCACAAGTTCAACTCCGTTTGGGTCAATAGGTACTTGAGACTTTTGCGGTTCAAAAAGACTTCGAATATCTCCCCTTAGAGATAATACCACCACTACTTCAATGCAAATACCACTACTGCCAACTCTAAATCGTGAACTAGGTAGTTCCTCTCGTGTACCTTCAATAACCTTGAGCCATATTCTATAACCCTATCTCGTTGCATAAGCACATACCTCAAATCAATTCTAGATGCCTCACAATACACCTGGTAGCCCTCATCTCATTCTAGAACCATTAGCACTGGTGGGGATGTCAATCTGCTCATTAATTCTTCGAATGCTGCCTCACACTTGTCTTTCCACAAAAATAGTGTATTCTTCTTCATGAGCTTCATTATTGGTGGGACAACTCTTGAGAATTCATGAATGAACCTCCTGTAGTACCCTGCCAATCCTAAGAAATTTTGGATCTCCATAATGTTCTTAGGCCTCACCCAATTCAACACTAATTCTACCTTAGAACTGTCAACTGCAATGCCCTCTAGAGTGATCACATGGCCTCAGAATTTAACCTCTGTGGCCTAGAATTTGGACTCACTCAACTTGACATACAATTGATTCTCCCTTAAAGTCTGCAACACTAGCCTCAAGTCTTCTTCATGCTCTTCCACTATTGGAGGGGTTTTACTAGCGTTTAGTCTGGCCAAAAGACTAGACGCTATACAGTTCATTCTATTGGATGACACATGCATGTTGACTTGGTCAATATTTATAATTGATTTTTTTTAATTTTATTATGAGAAGAATATGACAAAAATGGGTATGAAGTTTTAACTTATTACTAATGAAAAACTTGCGATGACTTTTTTTTTATTTTTTCCATTTTTTGTCGATGGATTATTTATAGAATTTTTATTTTGCTGACGGATTACAGATGAAATTTATTTTTTTGCCAAAGGATTATAGGCGGAATTTATTTTTTATTTTTCGTCGACGGATACGAAAATTTTCAATGGTGGAGATTATACCATTTAATCTAATGGTAAGAAGGTAGACTGTTTTTGGAGAATAGATCAATATATCATCAATAAATACCACCATAAACCTATCCAAAAACGAACAAAGGACCCTTTGCATCAAGTCCATGAATACTGCTAGAGCAACCCAAATGGCATAACCAAGAACTCATAACGCCCATACCGAGTCCCAAATGTTGTCTTTTTGTATGTCTTCTTCCTTAATCCTTAGCGATGATAACCCGATCGCAAGTCTATCATAGAGAAATTCCCAGCACCTCTCAGCTAGGTAATGGATACTTGTTCTTGATAGTAACCATGTTTAGTTGCCTACAAATAGTTCACATCCTCAACCAACCATCTTTCTTTTTAACAAATAACACTGGTGCTCCCCAGGGGGACATACTTGGCCCAATAAAGCAAAAACTTTGCAGTTATTCTAACTGAGTTATCAACTCCTTCAACTTTGCTGGAGCCATCCAATATGGCAGAATCGAAATCGACCTAATGTTCGGATGCAACTCAATAGCAAAGTCCATCTCTCTATTTAGAGGTAATCTGGGCCACTCCTCAGGAAATACATCTATGTAGTCCTCTACCACAACTATAGGAGTAGCTAAATCGCCTCTAGGTGTTGAAGTCTTTAGACTAGCAACTCCATAATCCTGATATGAATGGTTGTCCAGAAAGTGAGGACATGACACCCACTTCGATCCCCACAACTAGATCAACCCTCTCTCGGGTATCCTAAGAGTAATCATCCTCTCTCATGAATCTAACAACCCATGGTATTTCATCAACGAATCCACCCTAATGATCACATCAAAATCCTTGAAGTCCATAACATAGAAGTCAGCCTTTAAAGAAACCTCTCCAATCCGACACTCACAATTGAATGCTATCCCCTCTAAAGGAGTGAAATGCCTAAATGGCACGGATACGGTGAACATACGCCTTATAGGCGAGATTTTTAATTCTAGTGTACGTGCCAATGAACTAGTCATAAACGAGGAGGTGGCTCCTGAATCAAACAATACTCTAGACCAACCGTTTGAAATAAAGAATGTACCTCCAATAAATTTGGAATGCTCAGGAGCCTCATGATGTCCCAATTCAAATGCTCACCCATATCCCTTATCTATTTTTCTTCATCCACCATTGTTCTGGGTGCAACTTTGATACACCTAGGCACCCCTAGGTGCGCCTAGGACATCTGAAGATACGAGACATTTATTTTTTTATTTGTTGTGTGCTCGATTTGTACAATTTTGATATTAGCTAGATCCTCATGCAAACCATTTTTCATAAGTGCCTCCGCTGCCACTTCTGCCGGCTCGGTTAGGGATGGAAGTTGGGTACCCTTTTTTACCTGAGGACTCATTATTGTGTCGAATGGCTCTTTTCTCGACTTAAGACAAAAGACAATATCTGGATTAGGTTTTGTGGGAATGTTAGATCCCGGGTCATCAAGCAAAGCTAGATCGAGGGATTCAACTTCAATGGTTGGTTAGTCTCCAAAAGATTCTTCAACCAAAGCTGGGTTCCCCTCTATGCCTGAGGCGATTTGTGAGTCCTGTCTATGGGGGATGTTCCTCTTTTTTCTTTTAGTGCTTAACAATCCACTCTTTTATGCTTCTTTCTCTTGCTTTACTTCGCCACAAACCCCACCTATAACTCTAGTAAGGTGGGGTTTGTCAGCAAATCGTCTTCTCCTTCCTTATCCCTCTTTTGTGTTTGAAGGGATTTGAAGATGGTTCCCGTCGATGAATCATCTTCTTTTTGTTGGCGAATCATCTTCTCCCTTTTTTGCTTCAATTACTTAATTTCGTTTGCTCCTCATTCTTTACTTCAGCGATAGGGGAGCCATACTAGAGCGTAGAGGTGAAGGGGTGAAGACAGGGGAAGTGGCTGGCTAGGGCCCCGGAGCTTCCGTAATGCATTCCCAAGAATATCAATTCACTAAAAAATTCAATCCTTTTGATATTTAACCTTTCTAAGTTCAAATTTTTTAAGGTCAGTCATCACATTCTTCCCTCCCCCTCCCCCCCAATAAATTTTGGCCAAAATTTTAAACATACATACCTTGGGTTTTGAACAACTCTAGATACTTCTCCATTTTTTATTCAAGTTCCAAAGTAGCTTCTTCAGCCCCATGATACATCCACATCACCTTCACAAGTGGAATAACACTCGACCTTGTGACTTTATTCTGTCGATCTAAAATTTTTACCGGTTGAAGCGTGTAACTCCCATCCTTCTCCATCTTTAAGGTAGTCCAATCCAATACATGTGTAGAGTCCGGCTCATACTTATGAAGCATGGAGACGTGAAACACATCATGTACTTTGGACAACTTTGGTGGCAGTGCTAAATGATATGCCACTGGCCGAACAAGCTCAAGAATTTCAAACGGTCCCAGAAATCTCGGTGCCAACTTCCCTTGCTTGCTGTACCGCTAAATGCCTCGCCTTGGACTGACTTTCAGGAATACCTTATCACCAACTATAAACTCCAATGGCCTTCTTCTCTTGTTAGCATATGAACTTTATCGACTCTGGGTGGTGAGTAACAGCTTTTTGATAACTTCCACTCATTCTTTTACTTCTTTGACAATGTCCGGTCCAACAAAATCTTTGCCCAACACAAAGGTGACCTGCAGGGTCCCCATAAAGCACCTCTAAAGGTGTCATTCCAATGCTACTCTGAAACAAGTTGTTGTATACAAACTCCGTCAAGTATATGTATCGATCCCAACCACCTCCAAAGTCCACTACACATGCTCGAATCATATCCTCCAAAATCTAAATAGTTCTCTCACTTTGCCCATTGTTCTGAGGATGATAAGCCGTACTAAAATCCAACTTCGTACCTAAGGTTTCCTGTAAACTGCTCTAGAATCTACCTATGAATCCTGGATCCACGTCTGACACGATAGATAATGGAACTCCATGAAACTTCACAATTTCTCTTACATATAAGTTTCTCAAGGACTCTAAGGAGCCTGTCTTGTTCATTGGTAGAAAGTGTACCGACTTGTTTAATCTACCAATGATCACCCATACCATATCATGTTTCCTCTGCATCAATGGCAACGCAATTATGAAGTGTATTATAATCCTTTCCCATTTCCATTGTGCCACTGGTAGTGGTTGTAGTAACCCCGCTGGCTTTTGGTGCTCTCTCTTTACCTGTTCGCAAGTCAAACACTTCATCATATACCTTGCCACATCGGCCCGCATCCCCTTCCACTAGAAGTTTCTCTTCAAATCTTGGTACATCTTTGTACTTCCTGGATGCATAGCAAACCCTGAATGGTGTGCCTCTTTCAAGATCTTCTGCCTCAACTCTCAATCATCGGGATTTACCAACCTTCCCGCATATCTCACTCCACCATTATTCCCTCGGAGCCAACCAAAGTCTTCCTCAATCACATCAAATGATGGATCACCGTTCTCTACATTTATCACTTTTTGTACAATCATCGGTCTTGAAGTCAAACTACTCAAATATACTTTTTAATCACCCTGTAACTCTAACTCGAAATGGTTAATTATCTCTACCATGCCCCATTCATACATGAATAGAAAAAGCCACATTGTGCTTCCTACTCAATTCATCCGCGATAATATTTGCTTTACTAGGATGGTATTGCAAATAGAAATTGAAATCCTCCAAGTATTTCATCCATCGCCTCTACCATAAGTTCAACTCCTTCTGGGTGAATAGATAGTTGAGGCTCTTGTGGTCTGAAAAATACTTCAAACTTCTCTCTGCAAAAGATAGTACCGCCATTGCTTAAAAACAAAGACCACAACTGAAAGTTCCAAATCATAAACCAGATACTTCTTCTCATGTGTCTTTAATAGCCTTTAGCCAGACTCCACAACTCTTTCTCGTTCCATCAACACACAAACTAACCCCACTCCAGATGTATCGCAATATATCTGGTAGCCAATAACTCTCTCCAAAATCACTAACACTGGAGGTGTTGTGAACCTCTTCTTCAACTCTTCAAAAGCTGCCTCACACTCGTCTGTCCATGCAAATGGTGTACCTTCTTTATCAATTGGGTCATAGGTGCGGCCACTCTCGAAAAATCTTGAATGAACCTTCGATGGTAACCCGACGAAACTTCTTATCTCTGTCACGTTCTTTGGTCTCACCCAACTCAAAACTGATTCGACCTTGGAGTTGTCAACTGCTATGCCCTCTTGAGTGATGATATGGCTTAGGAATTTCACTCTTGTGGCCAAAAACTCACACTTGCTTAGTTTTCCATATAATTGATTCTCCGTTAATGTCCGCAGAACCACCCATAAGTGTTATTCATGCTCCTCTTCCATCGTAGAGTAAATAAGTATGTCTTCTATGAACACCACCATAAACTTACGAAGAAATGGTCTAAGAACCCGTTGCATCAAATCCATGAATACCGCTGGGGCATTAGTCAACCCAAATGGAATTACCAAGAACATGTAAAGCACATAACGAGTCCTAAATGCCATTTTTTGGATATCCCCATCCTTAATCCGCAACTAATGATACCCCGACCTCAATTTAATCTTGGAGAAATGTCTAGCACCTCTCAACTGATCAAACAAATCATTAATTCTAGGCAACATATACTTGTTCCTCACTGTTACCTTGTTTAGTTGCCTATAATCAATACACAATCTCAATTATCCATCTTTCTTCTTTATGAATAACATCGATGCTCCCCACGGGGACACACTTGGTCTAATGAATCCCAAATCTTGCAACTCCTCCAGCTGCGTCATCAACTCTTTTGACTCTGTTGGAGCCATTCAATAAGGCAGAATCAAGATCGATTTCACATTCAAATGTAGCTCAATAGCAAAGTCAATCTCCCTCATTGGAGGTAATCCAGGAAATTCCATCGAAAACACATCCATAAATTCCTCCACAACTCGTCAAACTAGCGATTCCAAAATGTTGGTACGAAGGGTTATCTAAGAAATTTGGACAAGAAATCCCTTTCAACTGTACCACCCCTGCCTCGGGTATTCTAAGTGTAATCTTGCTCTCCCAAAAGTCCAATAAGCCATGGTGCTTTGTCAACCAATCCACTCTAAGGATCACATTGAAATCCTTGAAGACCATCACATAAAAGTCAGCCTTTAGGACCACCTTGCCAAACTTACACTCATATCCCCAATCTACCCCCTCTAAAGCAGTGAAATACCCAAACGGCGATGACACTGTGAACATAAGCTTTATTGGCGAAATTTTCAACCAAAGTGAATACGCCAAAGTGCTAGTAATGAATGAAGATGTAGCCCCCGAGTCAAAAAATACCCTTGCCCAACAATTGGAAATAAAAAATGTACCTTCGATAAAATTAGGATGCTCTAGAGCCTCTTGGTGTCCTAGCGCGAACACCCGTGTCAGAGTCAATGTTGGTTCCTGCTGCTACTGTTGTTGTCTACCACCTCACCCTCTCCCCTTACTGAAGCCATAGGAGGAAAAGCTGGAACAGATGTCGAAGATGGTAACCCGGGTGGCTAAAAGTGCTTCTATTGTGTACTAGTACCACCTATGCACACTCATTCTTCTTGTGGCCTATCATACCGCAGCCATAACATTTCGGCCCTGTAGTCTTACACAGACTCTTCTCGTGCCCCTCTTTACCGCATAGAAAACATTAATCTTGCCACTCTGTGGCATCTGGCCCTTGACTCGATCCTCCTTCTAAAGGTGGGAGTTCATCCTCTGCTTCTTCTATCCACCTCTATCTGTGGATGAAAAGGTGCGACCCTTCTGTACATCCCAATACTGTTAAGAGTTTCGCTTCTTTTGCTCAAATTTCAATGCCATATCCACTGTCTCATCATAAGTATGTGCTCTAGTAGCAAGCACCATCTCACAAAGATTCAGAATCAATCCATCAATGTACCCTTCCGCTTTGCTCTCATCAGTAGGGGTAAACCTTTTGCCAAACTTGTACAATTCTTTATACCTCTTTGTGTACTGAGCCACAGTCATCTTTGGTGTCTATACGAGCTCCAAATGTTGCTTTGCTTGATCCGTCTAAAAATTTTGCGAAACAAAATATTGCATGAACAAGAACTCAAATGAAGTCCATGTCAGCTCATTCTTCCCCTGACCCAATGAGTTCTACAAGTCATATGTTGCTCCTCTAAAGTAGTAAAAGATCAGCTTCACCCTCTTGTCATCGAGTATGCCCAAAGAATCAAATCTCATCCCAAGTTGATGTAACCACTCTCTAGCTTCATTACCATCCCCCTCTCTAGAAATGGTAGGGGGATTAGTTTTCCTCAAATGATCCACCTCGTGTATCTCCCTGCCCGATCTCTGCATAAACCCAACCTCTGTACTAGCTCCTAAAGCCTGCCTTTCAATTTGAACTTCAGGTATTCCTGGGTGCTTGGAATACTACTAGTAGTGCGTGCTACTCCCATCCTGTGGCCTCGACCTCGACCTCTAGGTCTACCATGTCTACCCCCATCAGTAAGGACGTTAGTCGCAGCTCTCATAGCTAGCGTTTTCCTACGAATGTCTATCTGTGCCACAACAAATAACACCATTTAATACATAATGGATAACAAGGATTTAAGAGGAAAGAATATATACCAAATCTGTAGAGGTCATGACATGGTCTAGAGACTACTATTACACTATACACATCACCTGGAGGCATGCATAGATCCTACGTAGAGCGCTAACCTAGCTTCGATACCAAATTGTAACACCCTGACCCAGGAGGTGCTACTATATAAGCTAAACTGATATCCATATGGTATTTCACCTCCACATTTTTCATAGTGACATTCAATCCTAGTTCCACCATCTAGGATCCACAATTTCTACCAAAATTTTGGCGGCGCCTTCTCGTATATTGGAGGATGCCCACCTAAAATGCGTAGCACAAATATCAACAAATCACATACAGGCCTTCGACCATCATATAACATGCAAGCACAACCTAGGCAGGGCCTCAGGCCATCTACAACATGCATCCACAATACATAAATAGTATCATATCCAAATCATGTAACAACATGCATCCAAGAACATAAAGTTCACAATTCGGTTCAGGAGTCCCATCATAAGGCACACCCTCATAACCGTAACAACAACTACACCGAATAGGTGTTTCACATGTCTATTAAGTATACACACATAAATCCATACATAAATATCCATAAATATCAAAAGAAAATAACCCTTATAACCAACCCATCATAATTTCTCCAGGTGACACCATGTCATCCGACCTCCTACACATCCGCAATACCGGTATCAGTACCAAGCTCACCTGTGTGGAAAGAAAGGAAAACAAAGGGTAAGCAATGGCTCGGTAGGGGGAAAAGGATCATGAAATAAATATTAAGTTGAAATTTAAGATTAGGATCAATGCAACGATATGCTATTGACCACAAATCCAATCAAACTTAAAATCGTATCTTTACCCAATGAGCCTTGCAGGATGAAACTTTGGTAACCATCCAAACCATCGGTGAACACTGCCACCCTTAAATACTCATGAGGGAAAAAGACCAATCACAAGACCCTTGTCTTACCCACACTGATTAAGGTTCCTAGAACCGACCCCTCACGATCTCAGTGCGTTGCCTCATATGAGACTCATTTGGTAGGAACCCCAGCCCTGGTTTCATAACCCTCCTCCCACATGACTTCCAAATAATCTACGGGAATTACAAGTCCATAACCATTCTTACCATGCGGCTCTAATGCATAACATATGGCATGCCCTGGAAAATATATATACGAGTCTTAGTTATATATATATAATAATTATTCATGATGCATGAACAAGAACCATACATGCTTGATATAAGACCAAGCAATCAATCAGGAATGCTTCTGATAATTTAGAGATTTTGAGAATACCCTAGGTTCGTTCTTCCTCAAGGAATAATTAAGGAAAGTACACAAATATGGAAGCCCAATGAAGAAAATAATTGTATTTTAGATATCAAAATTGAAAACGAAATAGATTGGGCTAGAAATCCCCTACCTCAAATCCAAGGTAACACGAGCTACAATTTCTGAATATTAGGTTTTGAGTTTGCGAACCTACCATATAGCAAATTCATCACCCATTTCCACAAATTAATTCCCAATAATTAAAACCAACATAAACCAAACCAACAAATCAAGAGAAATCACCTTTCTCTCTCTAGAAACCCAAATACACCCAAATCAAACCTTCAATAACCAACCTAGTATATAACATTATAAATAGAATCAAATCAACCTATATAGTCATTCTAAAACACCGATACAAATTTCCAATCAAAATTACAAAAAAACCCTAGTTTTTATGGAAACCAAGAAACTTACCTCAAATCTTCCAAAACTTGTGGAAATCTTGATGAATCCTTGTTTTAATCTCCAATCCAAGCCTAAACCACCCTAAATCTCTCCTTCTGTCTCTAGATTCTCTCTCTATGTGCCTCTATTTCTAAAATATCCGACGTTTGAACAAAAATTAGGTCCAGAAAGCCATAAAAAGGCTCGGGCTACGCCTAGGCGCCCTGACCCTCATTCTCATATGTTACAATCTATCCTGGGCAGTCCTCGGTGCAATTCCTGGGCACGTCTAGGAGCAAAGAAAAGTGCGCCTAGGCGACCTCTGAATCTCCCTTCTCTATTTTCTTCATCCACCACTATCCTCGGCATACCAATGGTGCCTAGGAACCCCTGCATTCCAGAGAACATCAATTCACTAAAACAATTCGCATCCTTTCAATTTCTAACCTTTCTAAGTTCAAATTTTTGTGGTCAGTCATCACAAACTTGCCCCTTAGCTCTGACCCTGGTCTCTATCAAAGCCTTTTCCGACCACCACCACTACCTCCACCTAATGTCAGACCCTTACGGCTCTTCTGAATGTCCCAATACTAATGGCAGTTGCATTTCCCTTGATCTTGCTTAAGCTCTATATCCACAACCTTGTCAAGAGAAATCTTTCCTGAAGGAATCATCAATTTCTTAATACCCAAGATTAACTCGTCTTAATATCTTTTCATCTTGCTCCACTCAAACTTGTTCTTGAACTTATAGAGTTCTTCATACCACTTGGTGTATTGTGTCACCGTCATATCGGGAGTCTGTACCAACTCCAAGTACTACTTGGCCTTGTCGAATTGAAAGCTCTCTAGTAAGAAATCCCACCAGTCATGCGCTACTCCTCTAAGATTGTAGAAGATCAACTTCAACCTTTGATCTTCTAGTAAAGCTAGATATTCAAGCCTCTTGCTTATTTATCATAGCCATTCTCTAGATTCATACCTATCTCCTTCCCCATTGAACTATAGAGGATTAGTCTTCCTAAGTTGGTCTACCTCATAGATCTATCGTCTAGGTCTAACATTATCCCTTGTACTAGCTCTAGAAGCTTGCCTCTCACTTTGAATCTCCAGTGCTCTTTCCTTTTGCGCCAGAGTCTGTGCTTGTATCGCCTAAACCAGATTCATCACAATACCAATCATGGCCTCCAATGTCATAGGTTTCCCCATAGTAGCGGTAGGAGCAACATGTACTGTTAGTATAATAGGATCCAGGGTCCTCTCCTGACCCATATCAACCCTCTCATTAGTGCTCGTCTCTAGAATTGAGTTTTGAATATTGGGAGTGTGCTTAGTAGTGCATTCCACTCCTCTACCTTGGCCTCTACCACGGCCCCTAGGTCTCCCTCGCCTGCCCCCATCTCTTAGTGTCGCCACAATGCATCATATAATTTTTGTGCGATTTGGTTTGATTATATTACAATTTTCGTACGGTTTGGTTAGAGTGAATCAAATTTTTTAGTTATTGGTTTTTTTCTATTTCGATTAAAAATCGAACCAATGCATCGAACTTACACCCCTATCTTTCTATGAGTATCCATTTGTGCCACCATAGATAACAATACTCAATATAATTCAAATAACAATGATTTAAGGGCTAAGGAAGCATACCAGATAAGTGGAGGTCATGACATGGCCTAGAGACTTACTAACATATATCTGCGACCCCACCTTAGATCATACATGAAGATAACGTCCTTCTGATACGAAACTATAACTTCTTGACCCAAAAATTACACACTGTGCCAAGTGCACTACCGATGACGTATACATGGTCTCTAAGGACATTCTCCCATGTCATCCTAACCTCGGATTCTAACAAAAATTGGGCAGCATCTCCCTATATATCGGAAGATGCCAACTTGGAGTCACAAACAACTCAAACAAACAATTGTTGGTAGAATTCCGCAGCCTAACAGGATCTCTAGCCATCTATCCACAATCAAACTCTAGGAAGGGCCTCAGGCCTCCTATCCACATGCAGTTCATATGCAAAATACCATCCAACAAGCATCATCATCAATAGACTTATATAGTCTAACATCCAGACCCATGGTCCATCATCCCTGCTTGGGAGTCTCGATCACACTGCACAGCTCCCAACCATCCATCTTGCATACCATAAACATACATAAACAACATAATGTTTCACAAATCCAAGTACTAAATGTACTAGTAATAAAGAAACAACATTCAACCAAATAACTAAATAGTTATTGTGTTCTCAGGGTGGCCATCCATGTCACGTCATCTCCTACTAATCCACGACCTAACTATCAATCCAAATCTCACATGAATAATATAAAAAGGAAATAGAGTGAGCAGAAGGCTCAATAGGGATAAAGTAGAGTAAGAAATATCATAAAGATTGGATAAAGAAGTAAAAAAATGTAGAACATGGCAACTAACAAGTGCACATCAAGTAATCAACTACATAACACACCATATGGGTTGGGGCCTAGTTCAACGAAACTTTCGAAATATCATCGAAAAACCTTGAACCCTACCATAGTGACATCGTAAGATATATCCAACACATATGAAGGTCCAACCTAGTCTAAGGCATCCCTTCAAATTTTGGGAAGCCTATAGGGCCCTATGGAACTGCATATTTCCACACATAATCTATGAGTATTATGAGCCCATACCCGCAATTCCCCAATGCATATCTAACATGTTCATGAATAATACGTATATATAAATCAACCTAGATACATACATAACTGCATGATGCATGATTCGAGTAAATTATATCCAATAGATGATCGAATATTTATCAAGGCATGCATTCCAATCAATAATCAACAAATGGGTTGATTCTTCCTAAGAATCAATTTATGCAAGAACTCAAAAGAGATTACCAATGAGAAATACAAACCTCTCTTTACAAGATCAAAAAATATGATAGAAAAGAAAAGCGGGTAAAAATCCTTACCTCGTTTCCAAGAAAAGCTTAAAAAATCAAATTCTCAAATCTAGGGTTTCGACTGCTTATTCTTTAAACCTATTGATTCAACAATATATCTTCAACAAAACATTTCAACATGAATTAAATCATGAATCTAGGAGAACTCAACTTTCACTCTCAAGATTTCCCAAAATCCTTAACCCAAGCTCTCTAGCTTGAAACCTTTTCAATCAAATCCAAATCTAGGAAATACATACATATATAATTATAAATCATCCTATATAAGCTCCATTATTAACTATAAATAAAGATTGAACCTTAACCCATAAAACCCATAAAAGCCCCAACTATAGAAACCATGAAAATCTTACCTCAAATCCTGAAATACTTGAAGAATCTTGCAAACTTGGCTTAGATGAGCATGAATCCTCGAAGAATCATCCCCTCTCTATCTAGAACCAATTTTCAGCCAAAACCTAATTTTTCTCCTCTATTCACGACTTTAAAGAGTTAACAACTCGCGTATTGCACCTAGGCGCATTTTTGGCACGCCTAGGCTCACTAATCATAAGTGGGTCCTCAAAATTTCTTCTAGTCTAGGTGCATAAAGAGGCATGCCTAGGCGCCCCTATCTTTTGTTCAATTGTTTTTTCAGAAATTTGAAGTTTAGGTTCTAGCCAGATTTTGTACACCTAGGCGTGTTGCTCAATTTTAACATTTATCTCGATCTAAGCTTCAGTTTGATATATTATGTGCCCAAAATGCACATCTGTGTTAAAAGTTATTGCCCATTTAGTGAGCCTAGTTCAAAAACAATCTTTCGTGATCCCATGCAATACACGTGATCCGTAGCTGAGGTAAAACTTAAATTTTTGAGTCAAGATTTCATATCACAAAGGGTTTGTTCTTCCTTAGTAGAAATTAAGGCAAGAACTATAAATCAAGACTAATGACGAATATAAACATTATTAATTGAAGGAAATTGAAAATAGAATTGAAAATGATTAAGTTTTCTCCCACCTCGTTATCCATGCATAACAAGAATTCAATAACCCAACCTAATGTTTTTGGCTTTTCCCCAAACCTATCAATTTGGTAGAACCCAAGCTCATTTCATCATGCCCATAACCCTAATTTCACAAATCAACATAAAACACATTAAGAAATCAAGAAATCCTTATCTTCCACAACTCAAAGCTTTCTAAATCTTCGAACAACACCAATCCATGCTTTCAACTCCAATTAACAACGAAATCCAGACATATTACCATAAATAAAGCTAAATCAATCTACCTGATCACTAATTCCATCATAATCAAAACTTTATCCACAAACTCATAACAACCATAAAACCCCAAGAATTTGGAATTTAAAATTGCCTTAAATCTTGGGAAAAACCCTTCTTGATCTTAATTTACACCCTTGATTCTTCAAACCTAACCAAAATCCCTCTCTCCCTATTTTATATTTCTCTCTTTCTTCCTCTCTCGACCCTCACTCGACGCTTCTTTATCTATATTAAGTGCAGCAACTTCTAATTAATTTTTTTATTAAATGAAAAAATTTCACTTTCGATGTAGTCAATTGAGAAAGTAGTGTACAATATATATATATATATATATATATATAAAATTTTGTTTTACATTATTTTATATAGTTAATGACTTAACCTCTCCATAGTCAAAATTTCCCAATTCTTGTTATTTTTTTAAGCCGAATTCACAATTTAATTTTTTTTTGATATTTTTTAGTCGGGGTATTGTATTATCTAATCGTCATGCTAGCATAAAACAAGCAATGCGTGATAGATGGTCGAAACCTCATGCTTACCATAAGTGTGTTGTTCGTGCCACTTGCCCATCAATGTCATGGATAAATTCAAAGATATTGATTTGAAGAATACTATGAAGCTCATGGATAAAGAGCCATTAAAAGAGACGTTTTATTTCTAGATATCATGGATGAAAGAGTTGAATAAAGAGATATGACTGAATGAGGTTGACAAGGAAAAATGCACTATCATACGATGGTGGCCGTCGTTACGGTGTGATGACCTTGAATATGTCTAAAATTTTCAATTGTGTGTGGAAGGGTGGTTGTTTACTTTCAATAACTACACTTTTCCAATTGGTTTTTTACTAAACCAATAAATACTTTGTAACTTAGAGGATTGAGACACAACAGTACAAGACAGAAGGTCAAGACCGGCTTTCAGGGGTTTTAGCTGAAATCACTCGAAAAATTGAGAGGTCTAAAATGCAACAAATTTGTATGTTTCACCATGACCCACCAAACATTTTAAGTGACTATCTGAACAAGAAGAACAGAGCTTAGAAATTACGTTGTTATTATTTGGAGAAACCCTTACCAACGAAGTTGTACATGCAACATGTGGCTTACCCTTCATCTTCCATGCACATAATTCTTTTCTTGTTGTTCTGTCACCAAAGTCGATTATAGTAACTCAATGAAGGAGAATTTCACCTTATGGGCTTATGAGAACATGTATGCACGACTTTCAACCACATTCTAGATGAGGTGGAGTGGTCCTCATACCATGGCGCAATATTTTTTATTCCATATCCAATCCAAAAAGGGTCGTCCAAAATCACCTAGGTTGACAAATGAAATGTCTATGAGGGAATGATGATCAAGGTATAAATGTAGAGTATGTGATCAACGAGGACACAACAAGAAACAACACCAATCAACATGACAAAGTAAGAATTTTGATTCTCATTTGGCCTTTTTTATATCTATAGATGTTAATGCATCAATATCTTTCTTGTAGGTTATCGAGAGTGACATTTTGATACATTCAAGAAGACATATGTTATTAATGATGTGCAGTATATTGTCGTTTGTATTAAGAACTTCCATTAGATAATGGTGAATTCTGTATTAAAGCTACGTTTGATGTTGAACTATTTATTAAAGCTATAATGTTGGATTTTGATGGGCTGATCTGAGTGTTTTTTCCTAATATTGAATGGTTTGATAATGGTGTTTCTAGTCTTAGAATGAGTTTTAATTTTGTTCATGTTAATGACGATAATGTGAAAATTGATGACACTCTTAGAGCATCCACAACAATGAATGTTTAATGGGGTATGAATGTGTTTTTCGTCCCAACTAATGGAGCATGGATTGAAAAACCGGTGAAATGGTTGATTTTTTGGATAACAAATTTGATGAGACAAATAAAAGGCCATGAACATTGTTGTCCCATTACATACACACATTTCACACATTTTTCTCAGGTTGGGTCCCACCTCTATTACATAAAAAGTAGGTAACACTCCGAAACTTTGGATAACCTATTGTGGTAGATGTGGTAAGATAGACGATGTCACGTGTTACTTATATCAAATTGAGATATTTTTGATGGATTATATAAAATAATAATAATACAAAGTTGCTAGACTCATAATTAAAATGGAATTATTGGGAAATCTTAGAGGTTAAAATAGAATAGAATTTTTTGAAATAAATAATGGCAAAGTAGTTAATACTGTTGGTTCTCACATTTAATTAGTCTGAAAATGAAAAGGCTATAACGATAACTGGGGGCTGAAAAATTAAAGAATATAAAATTAAGTAACAAACGCAACCCTAGGGAGGGGGGAACGAAACAATCTAGACGGACAGAATAGTGAACGGCGGCGACAGAACTCAATCGCGCCACTTTCGTATGGAACGAAAGCGATTTTGGCCATCAACGACGGAGGAGAAGCTGTCGTACCGCGAGATTTGATGGCAAAAATCTCCATTTTCCGATCACCTTTCAGGTAACGAATGCCACCGTTATACTCACCGGACTTTCTTCTACCCATCTGTACCACTCATGGCTGTCACCGCACCTATACTGGTGGTGACCCACCTTCTACCCGGTGGTGCATCAATTCGGGCCTGGTATACCGTGGCTGAGAGAGAGGATGATAACTGAGTCAATCCGAACCGGTTGAATATTATATTAGTAAGTGATTAATTCAAATAATATATTAATTGATGATTTAATTATGATAAGAAAAGAATTGATTAAAGATAGTGGTATTAATAAAGGTTAACAATGGTGGATATTGTTATGGGTTACAAGAACCAAATTATATAATTGAAATATTGGGATTTACGTGAGCACACCACGGTAAGTAATGCTCACATGTGTCACGGAATTAAATACCCAATGAATTGTTAATTTTATAATTCTATGTATTTTTGAGTGTGTGTATATATATATAGACATGTTAGTATGATTGAGATATTTTGTTGAGATTATTATTATTGTTATAATTTATATGTAATGGATATGTTGGTCATTGAGGTTGGATTGATGGTGATGTGTTGGGTATTATGTTTGTAAGATATAGTTATTTTGATGAGATTGCGATTGTTGTGATATAATATGTATTGAATACGATAGTTCTTTGAGATTGAATTGATTGTGATGTTTTGGGTATCGGTGAATTGTGAATCGACATGTGACGATATGTATGTAGGTAATATGTATTGGTTGAGTAGTCATGAGATTGAATTTGATTTGGGGATGTGTTATCGGTATAATATTTTCTATAATAAATGTGTTATTTATATGATACTGAGTTTATGAGGACATATTATCTTTATAGTAAATTATGTAATGCTTCCGTTGTATAAATATGAGGCTGAAGTTATGAGAATGCCTTATATATATAATAATATATAGGTGTGAAATGTGTTGTTATTAGTGACTGAGCTGGTAAAGATGAGTTAATTGTGAATGTTGAACTGTCATGTGTTGACATGAAAATGTAACGTTTAATGGTTGCACTGCATGAGGCATAACATATCATGGCATAAATGACATACGCATTAAGGAAAATGTTTTTACAAACCAGGTACTACTGCTACAGGGAGGGTATACTGGAAAGAGAAAGGCTTTTGAGGTACTGTTAATTGGAGAGAAAAGGGAAAAGAAAAATGACTAAAGGATATAAATGTTGACTGAATGTGATCTAAGGTAGGGCATTAGGAAGAAATCCCGACCGGTTGCTCTGTAGCAGTTTACCTAGGTTAGGGCCCGAGTACTGGAAAAATGATTTAAATGGCTGACTATTTTTTTAAAGATAAGGTTCATGTGCATTCATGCATAGTATTACTTGCTGGGCCTCGGCTCACTGTGTTCCGTGATGCAGATATTGATTTCTTAGATGATTACGTCGACTTAGGAGTTGATGGTGTTGCCGTAGATCCATGAAGATGATGCTCATGTGACGGAAGTTAAGTTTTCATGGAAGAGTGATAAATTAAGTTTTAAATTTATTTATGCACTTATAGTTAATAGATTTGATATATGGTAATAAGTGTAGATTCGGGAACAAGTATGAAGAGTATAAGATTCGTAGTGGTATACTTAAAGGATATTAATTGTATGTACTGCTTACTCAAAATATATAAGATGACTCTTTATTTCAGCTTAGGTTTAATAATTAATTTGGTGTAATTGTTTCTTCAAGTGGTTCTGTATTTAAATGTAACTGAGTTTATACGATAATATAAGTAGCGTTTCGGACTACAAACCCGGGTATTAGGGTTTCGTGGGACGGGGCGTTACAAGGTAAGTCAATAAATTTATACTATACTAATACAAAAGTCATCTCATTTTCATTAGCAGTCACATCTGCAAAACATATCTCCCAAAAATATTTGTTATTCGAATAGCAAACATGTTGGGTTTCAATGACTCATACACAGCGAAAATTAAAATTTTTCATTGAAACCCTCCAGAGAATCCATGTGAAAGGGCATAAATCGATGTTAAAGAGTTTACCTGTTGAAGTGGAGAAATCAACCGATTGCTTTGTTTGAAGGATCCGAATCAACTCGCACTATCTGAACGAACAGCGTGCCTCTATGGTATCCATATGAACAAGCCAAAGATCTCCTGTCTCCGTTATGCTAGTAACCGGGGAGAAGGGTTCCAAAAGCCGTTTTCTCTCAACTCACTATATTGCGGAACACTTACTGTTGTAACGCAACTAGGGTTATACACAACCCTATATATCATGAGCCAAGTAAAACAAAGAGCCCATATCCCCTTAAAGAAAGGAGCTCACGTTTTGGACACTTGACCACGTTCAATCAATCCCATTAATTGAACCGGTCATGGACCCTACATAAAGCCCTAAGCCCAAACGTAATTGTTATTCTCTAATAACGTAATCTTTGCTTATTCTATGTGTGCGACCCTATAGGTTCTCATTACGTTGGCAGCGAAACTAAAATCGTATTCTAGCATCACAAACAATGAGAGGTATCTAGCAACACATCATTGTTACCCAAGTAACGGGAATGTCAATGATTCGACATAACCTTTATTCATGACCAATTTTACATGCAATCCCTTTGTCCTTCATATCTTGATTAACACCGAGGCATGGAATGTGTCATCCTCGTATAGGTTAATCTATGTGTTTCTTGATTCCGAGCAGACTATAATAAACAAACGAGATCAATATCACATATTGACTCATTTGAGCACGGCCATGCATTTCTCAGTCTCACTCAATCAAGGGGCCCACAAATATTACTCCTGTTATATAGGAGGGACAAATTCCATCTATGTCACTCACATCCCTCCACATGATTCATGATACACCCAATCACTGACTTTATAGCCAACCCTTTTACAGGTGACGTTAGACAGTATCAAAATGTATAACTCCTCATGTCGGGAACCGTAGTGACTTCAGGTCAGAGGAAAACATACATTATCGTCACTATGAGAATCGCTTATGACATTCATATAACAATCCATGTAGTATTCTCATATTGGGTCTATCCAGTACTTCTGTTCTCTATCAAATACCCATGTATTGATTTGATATCTCATATCCATGACCCGTAAGATTTGGTCATCAATCAACCTACATACTAGTCTCAGTGTATTAATGTTATCCCAATTAACAATAATACTCGACTAGGGACATTTAAGAATAGTGTTCTATATACATCCATGAGGATCTCACGTTCAAGTCATACAGTTGAAGTCCCATGGCATCGAACCAACTATTCTAGGGATATTTATCACAATCATTTATATAGTGCAGATAAATAAATCATAATAAAAGAAATACCTCAATATAATATAATAAATATATGCGAGTACAATCATCTATATGATTGGCTCCTAGGGCATACACCAACAAAACAAGCATCGGAAGGGCTTAATATTGTGATATATAGTTTTGTTGTGTTTCACTTCTCATTTTTTCCCTTACGGGATAATGGAATGACATTCACTTTTGTTTCACGTCCTCTCTCTCGAGCCCATGCCACCATTCATGACTGACTTTTCCTTGAGAACTTGGCCCCGAACAACCAACCCCTGAGTGCGCCCATCTTCAATGGTCAATAAAGAATAGAGGGATGCATCTTTCTTCCTAGTTTTGGATATGGATACCTTTCCAATGTCTTAGAAATCACTAAATGTCAACATTAAACTTATTTTTGGTCCCAAATCTATTACACAAAAGGTGGTCCCACATATTTATCTATATCAACAAAACATGTCTTCCAATACAACCACATCACCAAAATACATATCTCAATACGATTTTCCCCTCCCCATTAGTAAAGTCATTAACATTTCATTCCTCCATCTTTTCCCCACTAACACTAATATTGGGTGCCACCTCTATTATCTAAAAGTCAAGTCACATACTCAGTCACATTAGCAAAACATATCTTCCAAAATAAGCACATTAATAAAAACACACATTCTCATACATTATCCCCTCCTCATTACATATTTATGATTGCATTACCTTTCCAATGCCTTAGAATATGAATTCTGAGTGCTTTTGTTTCCCTTTCGTTGTGTAATCTTATTTGAGTTATAAATTAAACAATTTTTCCTTGCAAGTTGGTCGATCAATCTCCTATTCTCAAAAAATATTTTGTTATTGATAAACGTTTTACTCTATAGGCTGACATATTTAGAAGTGAGAAGAATATCATTGATTTGTGAACTATAGCTGTAGCTCACATTGTCAACGACAATGTGAGCTGTATTTCGGTGCCTTTCAATGCCTTAGTCTTATGTTAGGCCTTTCGGTGCCTTAGTCTTATATTATGTTAGCTTTGTGTTATCAGTCATTCAAGAATAAGAAATACAGAAATTCTAACATGGTATCGGAGGTCTGGTTTCTGGTCCTCGCTTAATCTCATCTCTGACGGTTTCTGGTTAGTCATCCTCATCTGTTCCTCTGCCTTCGCTCGTTTCGTTTTGGAGTAGCGATCGTCTTTGACCTTCGACTAGCTCTGCTGATCTGCTTCTGGTTTGTGAGTCCCATATATGGCGCAACTCCTCTGATTTTGGTTCCAACCGTCGAGCACGTGGTGTCCGACACTGTCAGATCCCTGGTCATCAGCAGTGACTTCAAACTGTTCCTCTGCCTTCGCTCATTTCGTTTTGGAATAGCGATCATCTTCGACCTTCGACTAGCTCTGCTGATCTACTTCTGGTTTGTGGGTCCCATATATGGCGCAATCCTCTGATTTTGGTTCCAACCGTCGAGCACGTGGTGTCCGACACTGTCAGATCCCTAGTCATCAGCAGTGACTTCCTCACCTCTGTTTTGATCGGATTCCTTCTTTCGATCTCAGTTCCTAGTTTTGATCTCTGTTTGTGCGCGACCTGATCTCTGGTTGCACAATCTGGTTTCGCCATCTCTGTTTTCGCCGGAGCTGGTCTGGTCCGGCGCTAACCCGTGGGTCATTCAGGCCTTTATTTGAGTCTGCCCATCAATTCTTAGGCTCATTATTGCGCTTGTGCTCCTACACTTGGTTTTGGCCTTATTGGGCTTGTGCTCCTGCACTTGTTCTTGGGCCCATTATTCGGCCCGTGTAATTTTGTTGGTGATTTCTCGTTTGGCTCCAGTGTTTTCTCCTGATTGGTTTGAGTGTTTGGTATCAATTTCTGCAAATTGCATTTTGATCCCTGATAGTTTTGAAACTGGCAGTTTGGACCCTAAAACGTTCAGCACTTATGCTGTTCACATTGTGAGTCAATATGTATCTACTCCCCGTTCCTGTCATTGGGCTGCTTTGGTGCTTATTCTGCGTTATCTTCGAGGCACTATTTTTGATGGTGTCTTATGTCATCTATTTCCTCTCTGGAACTTCGTGGTTATTCTGATGCTGATTGGGCTAGTGATGTCGAAGATCGCAAGTCCACTTCTGGTTCATGTGTTTTTCTTGGCGATTCACTTATTTGCTGGAAAAGTGTTATGTCGTTAGTAACAACTTAAAATATACTTATAATTGTACAATTAATAAATAGTGAACAAGTAAGAGTCGATCCCACAAGGAGTGATGCTAATAGATATATAATCTAACACTTGAATATAATTGATACAATTATAAAAGGGGGAAAAGGGGGGGTTAAATCTTGTAATAGATAAAAATTAAGACAAATAAATTGACGTTGAGAACAAGAATGAGAATTGATATTAATGAAAATAATAGCTAAGACTCACTATCCACCACAAAACATTCAAACAATTTATAAGAAATAATAGACTAACAATTTAAACAAGCATATGATGACAACATTCACAATAAGGTCATGGCCAAACTCAAGTTGTATGATTCTCTCTTAATTGCATGTAAAGTGTATGGCGTCTACCTCATTACGTGTATTCTTAATCGAAATCTAGCATGGCGTCTGCATCAATCAACAATCAAGAATCCAATAAGAGCAAAGAGAATATGAATGTCACAAGAATTCTAATACATGGTATTTGTACTTAGGTATTCAAGAATTGATTTTTCATAATTCATTTTCAACTGAATTATATGTTGCAAGAAAGAACATATTCAACAAGGAAATTGACCATGTTCTACAAAAATTAATTCTAATACATGTTTCAAAGTTAGCTACTCAAAGAAACACAATACTAGAACTCACATAACATGGGAAAATCAAAATCATCATGCTTGTAGAAATTGAAATCCACACAACTTATAAAATTGAAAGCATGCTTAAGGCTTCAAGACAAGCCCCAACTAACAAGAGTTTAGTTATACATAACCAAATAAAACATGAAACATAAAAACATAATTACAAACACAAGCCTTGTTTTCTTCTTTTCCTTCTCCTCTTGGTTCTTCCACTCCTTCTCTTCTCCTTCCTTCTTCTACTCCTACTCCTCTCTATTTATAGAGAAAATGAGCACATAGTGGAGGAGTTAGTGTCATCTTTTAGTGGTGAATTTTCCATCAAATTCGTGTGGTGGATTGTCCACTCTTTGAATGGAAATGGTATCATCAATGACATCAACTTCCAATTACACACTAATCGTGTAACTGATTTCTGAGCCTAAACGAAGCCTATTATGAACTCAAACCCTTCATCAATATTGTAGATAAAAATGTGTAGATAATTATTGGATTTTGAATCACTCAATTTGGACATCAGACACTCAAGTTATGGGCTTCTAAAGGTCTGGTCTGTAAACAGAAATTCTGCTTCGGATATACTTCCAAACTTGACTTTGAGGCAACCTTTAGAGGCCCAAACGAACTCTGAATTTTGTGAACCAGCACTTTCTGCAATGCTTGAAGTGTCCTCTAAAAATTTACTGAAGATCAAATCTCATTCTGACAGCTCTTACTACCTCTTAACCTGCAAAACATCCAAGAAGATCTCAAGTACAATAATCTTGAAAATTCAGCTTTTAAGCACAATTTCTTGACATTGTTTTGGTAGTATTTTATCACTTTAAAAACGTATATTCTGGCTCTTATCACAACCCCCAATCAGCTTATTGCTAGTCCCTAGTAATTCAAGCGTAAAAATGTTATGAGAAATGATTGAAAGTAACAATATTAGAACAAAAGGTAAGAGATCACAATTCCTATCCAGATTAGTATAGTCACAACTTCCAACACTTGTGTGTGTGTGCTAAGCCAAAACCTTCATACCTCAATCCATAATGCATATAACCTCAAAATATTATTCAAGTAAAAGCCTCAATTCCATATTCTCACAGGGTAGAGAAGGATTTTTGTGCTATGAATTTCTCTCATGGAGTTGGACAATAGATATGCACTCAGAAGAAAAGTCAATTTAAGGACAAACAAATACACAAACATTGATCAAATGATAGGTATATTAGCTGTCTAGAACTTCCACCAGTCTTACCACAAACCTGCTTTGGAATTCTATTGATCAAAATTTGTTGAATTGAAAAACTAATAGGAAAACTTATCTACTGACAAATGACGAATACACATAACAATTTTTTTCTTTTTTTTTTCTTTTTTTTCTTTCTTCTTTTTTTTTCTTTTTTCTGTCTCGAATTCATAATATAGAACATCTCAAACAAAGGCCCAGTAAAATTACAACATTGTTCTCAAACATTGATGAATATCATCCTCAGCATTCATCCAATCATTCCACAAACCATGTAATGGTGTTCATTGACAGCAATTATCCATTTCAAGAGATCAATGCAAGTTCATAAGATGTTTACTCATTTCTCTCCACTCATTTGTGCTTTAACCAGAAAATATTCTTAGTCATATGCATTATCATCCATCTTACCACAAGGCTTAGTATTTGTGGACAAAAGTGTGTTAAAAGTTGCTTTCTAATAATCCAGATAGAAAAATTGACTCAAACTAATTGTACCAGTATCAAAACATCAAAGTGCATGAATATGCCACCACCCCCAACCCAAACTAAACATTGTCCGCAATGCGAAAATGACGAAGTATGGAAAAGCAATGCAATGCAAAGAAACAGAGGATAGAAAAATACAACCTGAGGTGGAAGATGCTCGAACAATGGTGGAAGGAGAAAATGGTTAGCGCCGCACCATGTCCATGAGGACATTTAGCATGTGTTCCAGCCGCTGTTGTCCAACCTCCAATCTATGCAGGCGGGCTAAGATGTCGTAAATGTGGTCAGTCGGAGGTAGTGCAATAGCAGAAGGGTCAGACGCTTCCAGTGGTAAAGAAACTGGACGTCGCGGTGTTCGTTGTCTACGAGCACCGGAAAGCATGTGGCTAGTACTCTGTCGCCAGGTAGAGTTCTCCAAAACAGTCACTGGATAATTGGAAGTTGTCTGACTGGGAGGTGGGAGAATGCCCATACTGAAAAGAAACCGCGTGATGAGTCTCGGGAAATATAATCTCCCGACCTTGGTTGTTTGTTTCTCTACAAGGGTCTTCGCCTTAAGAATGCTCTCAAGGTAAATCCGGCCAATATCAAACCAGACTCCGCGATACATGTAATACAGGGCGGAAAGTATGTTACCCTGGCGTTGTTGACTGTGTCCAATGGGGCAAAGGTTACTTCGGATAGCATCATCAAGCATCCACATCGTGGACGGCAAATAAGAGCGGCGTGTAGAAGTAGCATTATTCGGATCGTGTCGCCCTTGACACATATCATCAATCATCTCTTGATGGGAAATATAGATCGGCACTTGAAAAGCTACAGCGACGTCAGTGGTAGGTGGATACCCTAAACATGAGCAAATAGCCGCTGACGTGAATTGAAGCCGAAGACCAGGGATGTGAACCTGATACACTGGTTGAGTGCCAGAAGAGTGGGGTAACTTGAGAAGAGTATGGTAAAAGGACTGAACGATGTGATGATACATTGGGAATTCGTCTTTTGGATCAGGATCGACCAAGAACAGCAGAGAATGGTCACGGAGGTAGCTCATGGCCCATCGGTTGGCAGAATCGTTCAAGATTTTGGAATCGATTCGACGTTCTGGCATGATTGTAGCTCTGCCGAACAAGTCCACCGTGGCAACGGGATCCCGGGGGCTGCGCGACATACTGTGAAGGAGGAAGAGAAAGATGATCAGAAAAAACAATAATAATAAAGGGAGAGTTGAAAATCAGGAAGAAACATAGTGTGCGGTGAAGAAGATATAAAAAATTATATCACTAATTACACCAGGAAAATTCCCAGGAAAGATTGGAGGGACACAGTGGTCCACTTAAATACCAAACTCCTTAGACAGAATTTTCCTAGACATGCAATTAGTAGTATAATATATCATACTATCTTACCCGATCAAAATATATATTGCGGAAGCAATCCCAAATATATAAATATAAATAGATATACTGTTTTTTTTTTCAACCAATGCACATGCACAAGTAAGGTAACAGAGGCTCATTCCAGTGACTTCTGTGCTAACGCCATCGAGTGTTTTCCTTCGGCCTATCAGGAGACCACAGCTTTTGTCCATAGGATCAAAATGTAAACCTTTAGGTCTTATACTAATGACAATACCGTCATGAGATGCTCTCCCTCCCAGCTGCCCTATAAGTAAACATTTGAAGATCCAAACCACATTAAGCTGGTGGAGAAAGCTCACACCGTAGACATATGAGCGCAATCAAGCCCCAAGTGTACAGTGACCACCTCAAGGTGAAAGTAAAAGTGAATATGCTAAGAAAATGTGCAACTGAACTAAATGCTCGGTTGAACACACAAAGATAATGAGAAAGAAATATGGGTTGCCTCCCATAAGCGCTAAATTTAGCGTCGTCAGCCAGACGAAATTGCATGTCAAGTGAGTGGAACAGGATCAGAGAGCCTTAAATTCTCATCAAGATGTTCTGTTGCTGGCTCTAAATAGTGCTTGAGACGATGACCATTCACTTTCAAAATATTTCCCGTCTGTGGGTGTTGAAGATTCACTGCACCATGTGAAAAAACATGAGTAATAAGGAATGGACCATACCATCGTGAACGGAGCTTACCTAGGAATAGTCGGAGGCGTGAGTTATATAATAAGACTTTCTGCCCAGGTTCAAAATGTTTTCTCAAAATGGTCTTATCATGATAGGCCTTGGTCTTCTCCTTGTATATTTTAGAGCTCTCATAGGCTTCATTTCGGAGTTCTTCCAACTCACTCAACTGCAACTTTCGTTGCTCTCCTGCAGCCTTCATCTCAAAGTTGTACTGTTTGATAGCCCAATATGCTTTGTGCTCCAATTCAACTGGTAAGTGGCAGGGTTTACCAAAAACCAACCTGTATGGTGACATTCCAATCGAAGTTTTGTAGGCTGTACGATAAGCCCATAGAGCATCCATGAGACGATCAGACCAATCCTTGCGTGAGGAGCTCACAGTCTTCTCCAATATCTGCTTAATGTCCCTATTACAGATTTCAGCTTGTCCGCTTGTCTGTGGATGATATGGCGTGGACACCTTATGTTTGACTCCGTACTTTTTCAATAGTGCTGCAAAAAGTTTATTATTGAAATAGGACCCTCCATCACTAATGATTGCCCTGGGTGTTCCAAATCTTGCAAATATATTTTCTTTAAGGAATCTGAGAACAACTCGAGAATCATTAGTCTTGGATGGAACTGCTTCCACCCATTTTGAAACATAATCCACAGCAAGTAAGATATATAAATAACCTTTAGATGAAGGAAAAGGTCCCATGAAATCAATACCCCAAACATCGAAAATTTCAACTATTAGAATAGGTGATAAAGGCATCTGATTCCTAGATGAAAGATTACCTAACCGCTGACACCTATCGCAAGTAGAGCAGAAAGTATATGCATCTTTGAACAAACTCGGCCAATGAAATCCACATTGCAATACTTTCAAAGCTGTCTTCTTTGGACCAGAATGTCCTCCACAAGCATATGAGTGACAAAACGTGAGTATGGATTAAAATTCTGATTCTGGCACACACCGTCTGATGATTTGGTCAGAACACCATTTGAAAAGGTATGGATCATCCCATATGTAATACTTTGCTGTTGTCACGACCTTATCCTTGTAAGTTCTTGGCAAATTTTCTGGAAGATCACCTGTAACAAGGTAATTGACAATGTCAGCATACCATGGTGTAGAAATAGATAAAGATAATAATTGCTCATCAGGAAAATTCTCATTTAGAGGCAAAGAGTCTTCTTCGGTCACTGAATTGTTCACCAAACGGCTGAGGTGATCGGCCACTACATTCTCGGATCCTTTTTTGTCCTTAATCTCCAGATCGAACTCTTGAAGTAATAGAATCCATCTAATCAAGCGAGGCTTCGCATCCTTCTTTTGAAGAAGGTACCTAAGAGCTGCATGGTCAGAAAATACAATTACTTTAGTGCCAATCAAATATGCATGAAATTTTTCTAAAGCAAAAATAACAGAAATGAGCTCCTTCTCTGTAGTGGAGTAGTTTAATTGGGCATCATTGAGTGTTCTACTCGCATAGTAGATGACATGAGGTACTTTATTTACTCGTTGTCCCAAAACTGCTCCTACAACATAATCAGAAGCATCGCACATTAGTTCAAAAGGGAGGCTCCAATTGGGAGGCATTATGATAGGTGCTGACGTAAGAAGGAGTTTAAGCTTGTTAAAAGCTGTCAAACATGTCTCATCAAACTCAAATGTCACATCCTTGGATAGTAAGTTACACAATGGCTTAGCTATCTTGGAGAAATCCTTGATGAACCTCCTGTAAAAACCTACATGTCCAAGGAAAGATCTTATTTCCTTAACTGTAGATGGAGGTGGAAGATTACTTACCAGATCCACTTTTGCTTTGTCAACTTCTATTCCCTTGCTAGAGATGATATGACCAAGTACAATTCCTTGTTGTACCATAAAATGACATTTTTCCCAGTTTAAAACTATATTGCATTCTTGGCATCTTTCTAAGACCAAAGCGAGGTTATGAAGGCATTTATCAAAAGATGAACCAAATCCACTAAAATCATCCATAAATACCTCAATAATGTGCTCCATCATATCTGAAAATATGCTCATCATACACCTTTGAAAAGTACCTGGAGCATTGCAAAGACCAAAAGGCATGCGCCTGTAGGCAAATGTACCATATGGACAAGTAAATGTCGTCTTGTCTTGATCTTCTGGTGCTATTGCAATCTGATTGTAGCCCGAATATCCATCAAGAAAACAATAATGGCTATGACCTGCAAGACGTTCCAACATTTGTTCAATAAAAGGTAGTGGAAAATGATCTTTTCTAGTACCTGAATTAAGCTTTCTGTAGTCAATGTAAACACGCCATCCTATTTGAACTCGCGTGGGAACCAACTCATTATCTTCATTAAGGACTACTGTAACTCCAGATTTTTTAGGAACCACTTGTACCGGACTAACCCATTTGCTATCAGAGATAGGGTAAATGATGCCAACATCTAGCAATTTGAGTAATTCTTTTAGCACCACCTCCTTCATTATTGGGTTAAGTCTGCGTTGGGCATCTCTTATTGGTTTTGTTCCCTCCTCTAGTAGTATTCGATGCATACATCTAGAGGGACTAATTCCTCTGATATCAGCAATACTCCATCCGATTGATGTTTTATGCTCTTTTAGTACCCTCAACAATTTCTCTTCTTCTTCAATGCTGAGGTCAGACGCAATGATTACTCGCAATGTACTTTCTTTGCCCACATACTCGTACTTCAAATGCTTTGGTAGTTCCTTCAACTCCAATTGAGGTGCCTGCACAACAGATGGTACAAGTTTTGTCTTAGGCACTGGTAAAGGCTCAAAGGCAGAAATATACATACCTAAAGAAGGTAAGGCTTCAAGGCGAGCTAAGACTTTGCTAGCTTGTTTATCCTCATCGATGGTTCCAAAGTCATGAATTAAAACTTTGTCCATAATATCTCGACCACAACTTTCATTGAACACTTGTTGACAAATTGTATCTAACGCATCTAAGTGAAAACAGTAATGTTCATCACTTGGTAATTTGAGTGCTCCAAATACCTTGTACTCAATCGTTTGTCTCTGCACATTCATAGTTAGTATACCCTTTTGAACATCAATTTTGGTACCTGCTGTGGCCATGAATGGACGACCAAGAATTAAGGTTAATTTTCTTCTGACAAAGGAATCGGCTCCATCTCCAATACTAGAAAATCAGCAGGTAAGATTAATCCGTCAACTTTGACTAAGACATCTTCCAGAATACCCTTAGGGTATTTGATTGATCTATCTGCCAACTGGATGCTCACAGAGGTTGCCTTTAGTTCCCCTATATTCAAAGATTCAAAAACAAAAAAAGCATTAGATTGACAGATGCACCTAAGTCAAGGAGAGCTTTCTCAAACCTGTGACCCCCAATGATACAAGGGATAGTAAAACTGCCCGGATCTTTTAGCTTGGGAGGGAGTTTGCTTTGTAGAACAGTTGAAACTTCCTCAGAAACCTTAATCGTTTCAAACTCTTTGAACTTCCTCTTATTTGTGCACAAATCCTTGAGGAACTTTGCATATTTTGGCATTTGTTTGATGGCATCTAAAAAATGAATGTTAATCTCCACCTTCTTGAAAGTATCCAAGATTCCTTGCATTGGATCTTCTTTCTTTGATTTCTACAATCTGCTAGGAAAAGGAGCATGTGAAGAAATATAATTTGGAAGGTTAGAGTTAACCTGAAGGTTTGGCGTTTCCTGGAAAGGAGTAGCACTGCTGCTAGAATTTGGATCTAGAACGTCTAGATTGATCATATTGTCAGAGTCAAGGTTCTTCTCTTCTTCTGGCACGCCTATTTTTCCAATTGTTTTCCCTCCCCTCAGAGTGATTGCTTTAGCATGTTCATTAATCTTAGGGTTGACAACAACTTGGCCAGGAAGCTTTCCAGGTTCTCTTTGATTTAATGCAGTGGCTAACTGTCCCATTTGTTGTTCCAAATTTGCAATGGCGTTATCAGTTTTCTGCATGAATGCTTGAGTGCTCTGTGCCATAGATGTAACCATATCTTCAAGTGATGGTTTCGGAGGCTCCACTTGAACCCGATGTTGTGGTAATTGAGCAAAAGGTTGTTGCATTGGTTGATTATTACTCCACCTAAAATTTGGATGATTCCTCCATCCTGGATTGTATGTAGGAGCAAATGGATCATTCCTTGGCCTTTGCATTTGGTTTTGATTCTGATTTGGATAAGTACCGAATGCATTTATTTGTGCATCCAAGACCGCAACTTCATTTTGTGGACAACTTTCCATAGCATGTCCAGGTGTACAGCACACAGCACACACTTGAGAGCCTGGAACGATTAACTGCTTCACCATATTTGTCAAGTTTGCAATTTGGGCTTCCATGTTTGAACTTGATTGTGCTTCGTAGATTCCAGCCCTTTTCTGAGGTTCTCTCACTCTGTTGTAATTCATATGAAAGCTAGTCAAAGGCCAAGAAGGAACAATATCACTACTCAGGAAAATTTTGTTCGCTAATAGATTTCCAATCCAAGTGATTTGAAGCATGTTTTTACATAGTATTTTCGAGATCTTTATACTTCCTCTAATCCTGATTTATCCATTGATATTTTTTACTCTTTTTACGGCTAAAGTTTCGCCTTCTATGAATGAATCTCTCGACAAACCATTTTCAATTAATGATATCAAAGAAGATTTATTTCAAATGCATCCGAATAAAGCTCTTGGATATGATGGTCTCCCGACATTATTTTTTCAAAAAAATTGAGGTCTTATTGGTGGTTGCCTTGTATTTTTTGAGTGGTGGTTCCTTCTGTCAATCTCTGAATCATACTCTAATAGCTTTGATTCCAAGAGTTCAATCTCCGGAAGCTCCTAGCTAGTTTAGGCCGATTTGTCTATGCACTGTTGCCTACAAAATTTTCTCAAAGTGTAAGGCTAACAAGCTAAAAGCTATTCTCAAGGACATTATCTCAGAATTTCATAGTGCTTTTGTCCCTGGCAGAATTATTATGGATAATCTTATTGTGGTAGTCGAATCTTTCCATTATTTAAATTGTCAGAGCGGGTCAGCGAGATTTAAGCAAAGCCTATGATAGAGTTGAATGGGGGGATATCTCAAGCACATGATGTATATATTGGGGTTTAGTTTCGCTTGGATTGACAAAAATTATGACATGTGTTTCAACAGTATCATACTCGATTCTTATTAACTGGGAAGTTAAAGGTCATATCCTACCTACGAGGGGTCTGAGGCAAGGCTACCCATTATCTCCATATCATTTTCTTATACGTACATAGGGCTTTTCTTCTTTGATCCAGTAGTAGATTTATTTTGATTTTATTCATGGTATCAGGCTTAATAGGGGCTGCCCTAAAATTTCACATTTATTGTTTGCGGATGACTACCTAATTTTTGGTAAAGCTGATGAGAAGGAGGCAACAAATATTTGTCTGGCCAATGTCTAAATCAAGACAAGTCATCTGTTTTCTTTAGCCGAAATGTGTCCAAGGAGAAAAGAGGCATTTGTTATCTGTCCCGGGAATGCAGCCTTTTGAATGTGATTTCAAATATCTTGGCATGTCGGCTTGGATATCGCGCAATGGTAGACAAATTTTCAATTTTTTTGAAAGAATGGATGTGGTCAAAACTCAATGGTTCGAAAGAAAAATGTCTCTCACAAGCTACCAAGGGAGTGCTTATCTAATCTATTCTCCAGTCTCTTCCAACTTATGTGATGAGTGTGTTAAGAATTCCTTTGAGTTTGTGTGAGGAATTTAATAGATTAGCCTGTGGCTTTTGGTGCTGTTGGGTGCGCTGGAAGAAAGGCTTATGCAGCGGAGCATGGATATTGATCCTATGTGCTCTATATGTAACCAAAACAATGAGTCTTTGACTCATTTAATTTTTCCAGTGTGTGTGGACGCGACAAATCTTGTTTAATATGTGTAATGGAGCTCCAAATCTGGGATTTATGCCTTCCTCTTTTCCTACTCAAATGGCGGAAGTTTGATCTTTTTTCTTGAATATTTCCTCTATTGACCTGGTTAAATTCATGGTTTTTGCTTATCATAGCTAGAAAGCTAGAAATAGTGTGGTTTTTCGAGATGATGCTTTAAACCAAGGAGAGGTGGAATTTATGGCTAAAAATCTGCAGGAAAATTTTGAAGCTGCATGTGTCTCTCAATCCAATCAGTGTTGCAGGATATCTAAGAGATGGCAAACTCCATGTTTAGGTTCTCTTAAAGTAAATGTTGATGCCTCTTGGCTGAATGTGCTATCCCTTTCTAGCATTGGTGTGATCATTCGTGATTCTATGTGTAGAGAAATTTATTCAGCTGCAAAATCTATATTGAATATATCCTCCTCATTAGAGGCTGAATCTTATGCCTTTATTTTTGGAGTGCAACAAGCTTTAAGTATAGGGGCTGCGAAGTTTATAGTTAAAGGAGATACAAGAATTGTGGTTCGGCGCTTTCTCATAATTCTCGTGTTTTGGTCCCTTATGGTCTTGTGTTAGATGAAGTTAGAAGGTTGGTCGCCAATATTGAATGTACGTTTGCTTATGTTAACTGGGTGGGTGACAAAGTGGAGGATAGCTTAGCTTATATTGGCCGTCTGTCTAATATCTTTTCCATTATGACGGGATCCTTTCCTCTGTTTATTCAGAGTTTGGTTACTTTGGATTATAATCCTTCTTCTTCGTAATGAATTTGCCTTTCTTCACCAAAAAAAAAAATGCTTATGTAATATAATTCGGACAATGCTATTTTTCTTTTAATTTGTCTGATTTTTGTACTCAAAAATGGAATGACAAAATACTCCTTATCTTCTTTTGCTTTCAGTTTAGTCTCAGAGACAATACCATGTCATTGAGAGTACAGATCAGCGTTACAAAGCAAAACGGTTTATTTGAAAAAGGTAACTTTATTCTGGGAGCTGCTTTGCCAATAATGACATGGTATGCTATGCTCTTCTTTTATTGCTTTTAAAAAATTAGTCTGCAAATTGACATTTGAGAGTGTAATTATATTTATATATATATATATATATATATATATATAAGTTAATCTAGATAGCTCACAAAATTATCTATATATGTAGCATCAACTTGTGAAAGCAAAAGCAGAGTGAAGCTTAATTGTCTTTGTTTCTAAGTTTAGTGAACTACTAAGTTAGTATTAGGTACTCTTCGTGCTAATTAAAATGATTTTGTCGTGCACAGGGTTGGAAATATTTGTGTAAATGGAATGTCATACATATTTCATCATCTTTCTTGTACTATAATGGATTATATATGGAACTTTATCATTGTAAATCTTATGGCTTTATTTTATTATCGATTGAAAATCAAATTGGGTCCCAACAATTTAGTGGGTCTGACTAGACATTCTCTCTTTAGCTGCCGAGTTCCTTAGATTATTGTACTCGAGAGCTTGTTAGGTTTGCTACCACTTTTTGCGAAGCTTCGAAAACAACGCCTTTTTTTGCCAAGCTCTAAAAACAACATGACACCTGTATTTGTTGTGCTCCTGCTGTCTTCTGCATCAGCTGGTGTGTTTTTTAATTGGACACGTCTATTATGTGTTGCAAGAGTGGTAAGATGTGGTTTAATTTTCTTATCTTATGGGTCAAAAATACTTTTAAGCATCGACATCTCAGCCTTTGAATTTTCAAGTCAGTTCACTAACTTGTCTTTAACCACCGAAAATGATTTGGTCGCTCACTTTCGTCTGCAAAAAAGCTCAGTTGCTCGTGAATTTTCTTTGGGTAAAACTTCTTCAACAGCTCTAAGAAGCAAATGTGTGAGGGCTATGTTAGCTCTAGAATGGCGCATAAAGTAATTGATATCTTCTCATATATTGAACTGTGTATTATATATTATAGAGACAAAGAATGATATATTGTAATACCCTAACTCGAAAATATAAAAAAAATTAAATTGTCAATTCGAGTTCGAAAATACCAAGAGTAGGTTTCGATCAAGGATGAATTAGTCATTAATAAAATTGAATTAAGTAAATTATAAAAAAATAATAATAAATCAAATGAATGTATATATATATATAAGTCCCACTTTCGGTGGACATGTATTGGCCCCCCAAAAGTGGACATGAATTGTCCCATAGTTTTTTAAAAATAATAACAAAAAAGGTGTTGTTGCTGCATGAAACCCATACAACAACATTGTTTTTGTTCAAACAGAGTGTTATTGTGAGAGAGACAAAGAAAGAGAGAAAAAGAAAGAGTGATTATAGAGGGATTTTTACTTGGATTGGGTGGATTTGTGAGTAGTCAAAATTTAATAAGGGTAGCATTATTCGAACATCCCCTACCCCTATATGTAAATCCCCCACGGCCTCTAGTTGGTACTTCTTTTTTTTTTGTCTTATCCCACAAATGCATTGGAAGTATGAATAAAAGCAATGAAAGGGGACAGCGTTGGTCTGACTTTTATCATGAGGCCTCCCGCCCCCTCAACTCATGGAACTTTTATTCCAAGCGTCAATTTTTCCTTCCACACCAGGGCCCCCCCACCACCACCCCCACCCCCCCCCCCCCCCCACACAACACATAACTTGTTCCTTCTCAGCTGCACCCCTCCCCCAGCCTCGCTTCCTTTTAAATTGCACACTTTGCTTGTAGGTATTTAAGAATTAATTGAGGAAGCCATGAGCATTTCTTCCTGTGGCAAGTCATGAGCATATTTGTCATAAATCAAATAGAGAAGGAGTAGATGCGTTAAAATAAAACATTTGAAGTTTTAAATGCTAATAACCGGCAAGTAGATGTTTCTCTCTCTTTTTTGATTTTACAACTTGTTTTATTGTGTTTTTGTTGGAATGATTTTTCGGAGATCCGATCCGGGGAGTGCCAGTGCATTAATGCACCGATTATTAGCTTGTTTATGTCCTTTTTATGCTTTTGACATGCTTCCATGAGTGGGTCTGCAGAAGAAATGTTGATAATGTCTGTTGTAAGTATCTTATCTCATGTGTGTTTGTATGAACTAAAAAAAATGGGGAAAATAAAATGTATGTTCCGCAGAAACAAAGTGAAACTTTTGCATGTGCATTCTTTTTCGCATTGACATCTTTGTGTTTCACTGTTTTGTTTACCGGGATTGAAAAGGAAACAAGCAAAGTGAATGGACGAAAGGCTAGTGTTGGAAAATTGAAAGCATCTGTTTTTTTGCTTTTCTTATGCTTTAATTTATCACTGTTAAGGATTTGGAGTGCCAATGCATTAACCATATATATTATATTTTTCTTATGCTTTGATGTTGATGTATTATTAATCCTACAGCCAATAAATATTATATTTTTTGTCCTATTTAACCATATATGTCTTCCTCCGAACCATTATAACATTTGTATTTAAAATGTGAAAGGCAGGAAGTTTCTACCAAAATTCTCGAGCATAAAGTATTACCCGGTCCATTCCACTAGACTGTGTTCCAATGTGGTTTGCCAGATTACAGTGATGCATTTCCTTCAAACTTGAAGACATCTACGCAGAACTCATGTTCCATGAGAGGTGAACCCTAGGCAACCCTTTTTTTATAAATAAAAAATATAAAATTGATGTGGACGTTTGTATCTCCCTATGTGGTCGGATTGTCTGATTGTTTGTAAATATTTTTTATACAAAATTATTTCGTTATTTTAAAAGTTAATTAAAAAAAATTATAAATCAAAATAATTTTTCTTAATCTGATTAATTTTATTAATGGCTTAAGTTTTCGCTTCAATAGCTCAACTGTTTATATAATCAACTGTTCATTTGCATATATGGACTACATAGATGATTTTTTCAATTACCATCCGGCAAGCAGTTCAACTGAACATAGATGTGAACATGATTTTTTCTAATTTTTTTATTCAATGTTAAATTACTTTATTGGCAGGGTTATTTTGTCCCATCTGAAATAAAGCAAGAAAATGAAGATGCGAATGAGATGGCAGAGAACATCGAGGTTGACGATAGAAGTGAATTTGAAACTGATATGGTAGAATATTTTATTCAATCAAAATATGAGTTTTTGTGTTAGGTTAAATGAATATCAGTAACTTTCTTTAAAAAAAAAACTAATACATTCTCAGGTGTTCAAATCATGACAAACTTTGATCGATTGGGTTCAACAAGTCGGACGCCAACTGGGATACATCATCATCATCAGTAGATCAAATATTGGGGGGTTTCGGTAAGAAACACATATTACAATTCAAATGTGATCGCAGTGGTAATTACCAAAGCAAAAAATCCTCAACGAAGCAGACTGACACAAAAAAAATAGATTTTCCATTCAAATTGAGAGGACGAAAAATGAAGCAGGACGATGATTGGAAGGTGGAGGTGGTGTGTGCGGAACACAACCATGCTTCTGCATTATGTATGGAGGGACATCCATACCCTGGTCGACTTTCTGAGTCCGAAATTTAGGTAATAATTAACATGTCTGCGCAAAATACCAAGCCACGAGATATATTGACGAAATTGAAAAAACGAGATCCAAACAATGTGTCAACAATCAGAACCATACGCAATGCTAAGCTAAAACACAAGATTGCTGAGAAATCAGGACAATCACAGATGCAAGCTGTGTTGACATTCCTCACAGACCATGGCTATGTTTTCGATTATCGGTTAAACCCTTCAACCAATGAGCTTGAAGATTTGTACTTCGCACATCCTGACACACTAGGGCAATTGCATGCATTCCCTCATGTGTTGTTAATGGATGCGACATATCAGACAAACAGGTATGGGTTGCCTCTCCTTGAAATTTTTAGTGTCACTTCAACCAGTCAGACATTTTGCATAGCATTTGCATTTTTAGACTCAGAGAAAGAGGTCAATTATACTTGGGCTTTGGAATGCTTTCAATCTGTAATGCACAGATGCATTGGTCCACGAGTGATAGTTACGGACAGAGAGTTGGGCTTGATGAAAGCGTGTGCTAAGGTATTTCCCAAGGCTTCAAAATTACTATATAGATGACAGATCTATCAAAGTATTTTAACTAAATGCAGGCCATCAATACAAGATAGTAGAGCCTGGAATGCGTTCTACCGCATGTGGACTACGGTGCTCGAATCTGAAAATGAGAGCGAGTACATGAGCAATATAACACGCCTCGAAGTAGTATTACAGAAGTTTTCGGCAATGATTAACTATTTGAAAGATGTATGGTTGATACCATATAAAGAGATGTTTATATCCGCCTGGATCGACAAATATATGCATTACAAAAATCACACAACTAATAGGGTTGGGAGTCAGCATGCTAAGCTGAAAAGATATTTGTGTTTGTCACAGTCAGACATTGAGTAATCCATATCGTGGATTCATAAAGTTATCTAGTCTCAAGACAAAGCTATCAGAGCTAGTATTGAGCGAAGCAAAACCATTGTGCCACACCAATTCAACATATATTACTTTCAGAATTTACATGGTTTTGTTTCGATCGGGGCGTTGGATCTTATTTGGATGGAGTTTGAGCGGTCAAATGAAGTTGGAGAGGTTGCTTACAGTTGCAGATGTCCAATTTGTAGGAGCTACGGACTACCGTGTGCTCACAAATTAGCCGTGTATATGAGCAAAGGTCAGACTATACCGCCTGATGCCATCGATCAATTTTGGAGAAAGCTTGATCTACTACCATGTGATTCACTTGAAGAGGATGACACTGACTGTACCACCGATGTACCGATGTTCACAGAATAGTTGAAACAGCAGACAAGACATGTTAAAGTAAGTTGGCTAAGGAAGTTGAGGGACATATTCAGACCTTCTAGCACTTCTCTTTATGAACCAGCTATGAAGACCAACACTAGAGGGCGCCCCTCCACAAAGAAAAAGGTGCCCACCACCACCCAGAACAATCCAACTGCACGTGTTGTTGATCATAGTGATCTTGTTTAGCATAGAGAACCTCACAGACACAGCTCTGCATTGGAACGCCCCGATTCAAAGATCTTTGAGCATGGTTTTTTCCATTCTAAGGAACAAGCGAGACATAGTTGTTCCTTTATTTACAATACTCAGTCTCTCTCAACACAAGGAAGTTTGAGACCGAGAAAGAAAAACTACTCTCCACTATCATATATTGATCAATTTCCAGCTATACTGCATCCATACATTAGGGACTTACAAGATGTGAGAGGAGTTGGAAATTGCGAGTTTTGTTCGATTGCTTGTCTCTTGGTCATCAGGAGGATAAATGGCACAATGTCCGATATAACTTGATAGCAGAGATGGACACATTTTGGGGACAATATGTTGAAATACTTTCTGGTTATGAGAGAGTGTGTGCTGTTAGACACTCATTCAACTTTTTTCAAAATGAAGTTGAAGCATCGTACCAGCACTGGATGACAATGCCTGACATGGATCTATTAATTGCTTCCACATATAATGTGATATTACACGGTCTTCACCCTAAAGAGAGCGTGACATATCTACCATTTCGTACAACTCCCCCACCACCATTCCAGCACATTGCTATCACAATAGGACACGTAAATGATAACCATTATGCCCAGGTTAGTTTGACGGGGGATTATCCGATGTCTCCCATATTCCCTGGGTGGGTTCACTATAGGTATGATTGTGCAGCTACATGGGCTACTCCGTATATAGAGCGGTTTGGTGCTTATATGCAGTCAGTGCGATCTATGTTTTCTTCCGATAATTTTGTTCATGTTCTTGATTAAATATATTTAGTAATAAAATTTCTCCAATTTATTATACATTTATGAAATTTTCATGTTTTTTTTTTTGAAAAGTTGGTGCATCAAATTATGATTCATATATATGGATATTATGATTCAAATTGAATAATCACAATATGTAGATATTAGGAAAACCATGCTTTTTTTATTAAAAAAATTTGTAAATTGAAAAAAAAAAAAGTAAAAGCTGAAATTTAAAGGGAAAAAAAAACTAAGAAACAACAACAAAATTTTAACTCTGAAAACTTAATAAATCATGTATAAGTGTCCATAAAAAAGGGTGTAACAATAAGAAAATAAACTAAATAAATCAACCTTAATAATTAATTAATTAATCAATTAATAAAAATTGAAAAGTAATAATTGCACAAATGATTGTTGGGACCATAATTTCATCAATTTGAGTGTTGTCATGTCTCAATCATAGGGATGGGGGTTTAATGTAGGAGATGTTTATTTATCATAACCCAAGTTGAAAAAAGGATTTGAGGATTTAAGGCAAGTTTTTTTTTCTTCCAAAGTTTGGTTTTATGAGTTTTTGTAGATATTTGTTGAATCTTGATTTTGCATGGAATTAGAGATAAAATAGGTTGATTGGGACTTGATTATGGTTATATATGTAAGTTTGATTGTTGATTTGGGCACTGACTTCGATTTGTTAGAGATTCCAAGAGTTGAGTTTTTTCTAGAGAGAGAAAGGCAAGGAATTTCTTATTTTTCTTGGTTGTTGGATTTTAACATATGAAATGAGATATATGATTGATATGAAATGGGTTTCGATTTTTGCCATATGGCTAGGTTGGGAAAAAGCCAAACTCTAGAATTTGGGAATTTTTTATAATTATTATGCTTGGATACGAGGTAAGAGATTTCTCACTCAATTCTTGTCTCATGCTTATCTTTGATTCCTAAAGAGTGGTTTGAATTTCTCATTGGTCATTTCCTTTATGTTCTTGCCTTAATTGTTTCGTAAGGAAAAACGAGCCTTGTATCAATTCTTTTGTTTACATGTTCGATTATATATTGAGCATGGTTTATTGCCGATCATGCATCATGTGGTAGAATACACACACACACACACACACACATATATATATATATATATATATATATAGGTTATATATAAATTATTGCATATTCATGTTGACATGCATTTTAGATGCATGGGAAGCTCGAGTATGGACTCATAATTCTCTTAGGTGATTGAATGTTGAATGGGAGGATGGTAGGAGAAGTTCAAATTGGACCTCTACCAAGTGACTCTCATGTTAGGCAACACATGGAGATCTCGAGGGGTCGGTTCTGATCAAACCTAAATCTTGTGTAGACATGATGAAAGTCATGTATGTGCTCCATTCCTCATGGGTCGGTATTAATGGTGGCGGTGTTCATTGATGAATTTGTGATTGGTGTCAGGGAATTGATTGGCAACGACACATGAAGGATCGACATGATACTTGGATTTGTGTGTTCTGTTTGATTGTTGTTCATGGTTAGGTAGTTGTTTATTCCACAGAACCTTTTCGCTTACCCCTTGCCTTTATTTCCACCTTATAGATGAGTCCGATTATGCTATTGGTGATGTGGATTTGTAGGAACATCTATAACATGGCTGATCACTTGGAGTTAGTGAGCAGGGATATGGAGGGGTTTACTCTCGCTAATTTTTTTTTATGATAAATTAGTACTTATGTGTATTGTTGGAAACACACTTGTTGAGACCTTCTCGGTGTGGATGATTATAGGTTTGGTACTATCGGGACTCTCAGATCGTGATTGTGGATTATGAGTCCTATTATGATGTTCATTATTAACTACATATATGACATGTAGTATGATAGCATATTGTTGAATGCTGATAGATTGTCTGAGGCCCTGCTATATTGTGGCATCTATGTTGATAGATGTCTGAGGCTCTAATAGGTTCTTAATGTGATAATTATGCTTAATTGTTGTGCATATCCAGGTAGGCATTCTTTGATATACGGGGAGGTGTTGCCGAATTTTTTGAAGAAATTTGAGTTGACCAAGTTTTGTATGGATTAGGTTTGAACTCGATTGACATGATTTACATTGGATTAGTGGTGAATCACATTGATGACTTAGAATGGTATAAATAACAGCGCCTTTCTGGTCGGGCCTTTACATATATACACTTACGATTTTAGGACAAAATACTAAACTTCCCTTCTCTAATAATATTAAACATATTAATATCCCTTATCCTTGAACACTCCCTTAAGTTGGAGCAAAGATGTTAATCATGCCCAACTTGCTACATATCTCAACAAATTGACTTTTCCACTGAGCTTTAATAAAGACATCTCCAAGTTGATCTTTAGATCTGACATATGGTGGGAGAATTTATTTGTTCTTCCTAATTAAGTCCCAAATGAAGTGACAATCCATCTCAATGTGCTTCGTATGCTCATGGAAAACTAGATTGGAGGCAATATACATAGCTAATTGAGTATCACAAAAAACATTTTCAAATGAGAAAGAGATGGAAATACTATTTCTTGAAGCAAAGACTAAACTCATAACATTTCACAAGCAGTGTGTGTCATAGCACAATACTCAGCTTCTACACTAGACCTAGCAAGTTATCACCAAAAATAACACAATAACCTGAGATTAACTTTCTATCAATACAATCTCCAACCCAGACAGTATCACTGAATCCCTTGATTTCAAAGGATTTAAAACTTCTAAACCACAGCTCCAAACCAGAAGAACCCTTAAGATATTTAAAAAATTCTACAAGCTGCATCTCAATGCTCCACATGGGGATCTTGCATGAACTGACTCAAAACTCCAATAGAAAATTAAATATTTTGATGAACAGTCAAATAAATTAATTTTCCAACCAAGCGTCAATATCAACTTGGACGCTCAAACAGTTTCCCAGCATCCTTGCTAAACTTGACATTAGGATCCATTAGGGCTGAAACAGATTTAGTTCATAATAGACCAATATCCTGCCACAGTTCAATAACATATTTTTATTGGCACAATGATAAACCATTATTGGATCTTGCCTCTTCAATTCCCAAGAAATACCGCAATATTCGAAGGTCCTTCACAGTGAAGAGACTATTAAGAAACCATTTGAGTTTGTGAGTACCTGATAAATCACTATCTATAATTACAATGTCATCTACATAAAAAAACCAAGAATATTGCACATACACTCACTCTAGTTCACCAGTACGGATTAATTTACAACCACTTGTTTCAGGCCAAATTTTAGCACAGCATTGCTAAACTTCACAAACCATGCACAAAGAGATTGTTTAAATCCATATATAGCTTTTTTCTAAATGGCATACCTTCCTACAATCCCCTTGAGTAAAATAACTAGGAGATTGTTCCAAATAAACTTCGTCGTGTAAATCACCATGTAAGAAGACATTTTTAATATCAAGCTGATATAATGGCCAATCTTTGGTGACAGCAACAACCAAGAGCATCAAAAAGAAGATAACTATGCAACATGAGAAAAAATTTCAAAATAATCTACTTCATAGGTCTAAGTATACCTTTTTGCAATCAAATGAGCTTTATAGCGCTCAACACGACCATTAGGAAATATTTGATAACATAGACCCATCTATAGCCAGCAACATGTCCCCAAGGTGGTAGATCAATAAGAGTCCAAGGCTTATTGTGATGAAGTGTAGCAATCTCAACATCCATAGCTTGCTTCCAAGAAGGAAGAGTGAGAGCATGCTGAAAAGAAACAGGAACACTAGTGGAGGATAGAGAAGTAATAAAAGATACAAAAGAAGGAGATAAGTATGAAAAAAAGAGATAAGTTAGTAATCGAATGCTAAGTGCTAGAGTTCTGACCTTTATGAAGGGCAAGAGAAAGGTTAGAAGAAGATACCTGAGGTGGTCAACTACCAGAGAAGGAACATTATGAACGTATAGGGAAGGAGACGATGGAGATAGGTTGATAGACGCTAGTAGAGAGTTGAACCAAATCCCTTGGCGAAAAATTTACAATGGCGTGGAGGTGTGAGCAAAAATAGGTGAAGAAGGACCATCCTCCAAAGGCTCCACTGGATTGGGAGGAAGAGACAAAGGGATGACGGAGGAAGGAAAGAGATACCATGGATGAGGATGAGGGAACAACTGATGAGAAATATAGTATGTCATCAAAGAAAGTGACATTAGAACTGTTAAGATACCAATGTGAAGTAGGTCCCAACAATGATATCCTTTTTGTGTATGAGAGTATCCAACGAAGGCACATTTGGTAGCTCTAGCATTTAACTTATCCTTACCTCTTCAAAACCTGAACAAAACACTGACTACCAAAAACACGAGGAGAAAGAGAAAAAATAGGAAAAGATGGAAACATAATAATAAAAAAAGAAGATTGACCATCTTAAATAGTAGAAAACATGTGATTAATCAAGTGACAACTAGTTAAAACAACATCACCTCAATAGCATCTAGGAACATATATATGAATAAGCATAGTGTGTATAATGTAAAGAAGATGTTGATTCTTACTGTGATAATCGAGTTCAAATATTGTTATTAGAACATTTAAAGAGTCAAAAGAGTTTAGGAAGTTTTGGAAGTGCTAGCCACACCTAGGTGCAGTGCCAGGTGCGCCTAGCACATATTTGGATCAATTAGGAACCTGAATTGGGCTCCTAGGCGTGCATATCCAAGAGCATCCATCCAATTCAAGGATTTTTGTTCTCTAATTTAGTTTATGGTTCTTAGTAGTTTATGCATTTTGTTCTTGAATATGAATTGTAACTAAACTCTTTTTACTAGGGTTTTGATGTAACTTATCATGAGGATTACGAGTAAATTGATTAATGGTAAGCAATTTCAATTCATTGATTATTGCCTTTAATCTTTGTGATTATAAGTTTGTTGTATGTTTGAATACTTGATCACTGTTCGGGTATGCATATGAACTAATCTAACTAAGACTAAGGAATGACCAGAATTCACATGTCTTAGTGGATTTGAGATTGAGGAAATAAATTGTTAAAGCTAAGACCACTGATTAAATGATTAATTGGTTGACATCATTCTTTAGAACTTAATGGGTCATTAGCTTTGTGTTAAGAAATGTGATTGAACGGGATGAACCATTAATTAGTGAACATGTAGGCACCATGACTAAACAAACCAACATATTTGGGAAAATAATCATTCCTTGAACTGAAATTGAAGTTGTATTCTTAATAATTGTTATTCGTAGTATGATTGTGTGGTGAAGTCATGACCCTAGTAACTCTTTTTATCATTCAAAATCCAAATTTGCAGATGTTTATTTAATTGTTAAGTTAGGTCAATCTATTGAATTTTATTTGTTTTTGTGCAATTCGACCTCATACTTGCATTCGTTATATTACGATATTCAATTCGTCCACTTGCGAGATTTAACACATCAACTGCCATAATCGATATTAGGTATGATGCTTTTACTTCATCGAGTATCTCAAATTTTGTTTCGATTTGTTTGCATTTGTAATTTTTTTGGTCAATTGTGGAGTCCAACTTCGATAAGATCTCTATGAGTGGCTCACCTTGTTATAACTAGCAAATATATATTAGCCAACACCATGTTAGTGTGTTTTTTATGTACAAAAAAATGAAGGGAAAAAATGAAAATAAATGTAGATTAAACAACAATTGGGACTTTTTCAACTGCAATTATTGCATATTCATGAAGCAATCTACAACACTAAGAAAAACAAAGACAAACAACCCTCGACAATGTGCGGAGCAACAGCTAGTATATATATATAACTCCTGATTTGAAGATGCTAAGTGGGTCCTCTCACAAAGTAGTGGGTGAGGGGGCCATGTCAAGGCTAAGATAAAGCATTGCAAGTCATGACTTTCTCAGCAAAATAATGAAGATGAAAGCATTACATGTCCAGGTGGAGAGTGTGCTGCACAAGACTTGCTAATGTGTTTGTAGGGTTCTTATTAGTCGTATTTTTCTATTTGGTATTAAATCAAAACATATTTTCTATGAGATCCATGTTGTGCCTCTATATAAAGGACTCTTAGTGTCTAGGGTTTGGAATTTTTTTTGGACAACCTTAAAAATAAAACCCAAAACCCTAAGTCAAAAGCTCTCCCACTTGAGTTCAAGTTCTTACTCTGATCACATAGTAGAAGAAAGCTACCGACTAAGCCCTTGTTCATGATCCGATTGTGCTACAGATTCAGTAGACAGATTGTGGTAGATGTTCAGTTCATGATCAAGGGTTGTTGTGCGGTTCATGAACGGAGTAGAAGAACTCGTTCACTGTTACATGATTGTTATGCTGGTTCTATCAAACATCAATCAAACAGATCTTCCAATCGTATAGATTTGATTTTGATAGATAGCAAAATGGGAAAAAAATTAAATCTAGTATGTCATATGCTCTGTCGACTGGAGCATCCTCTAATCATTCTGATGCATACCCTTTAGTTCTTGCTATATATTTGAGCTAAACTGGACCATGTAGATCATCCCCTCTTATAACTTGCCAATAAAGATAATGATCCAATATATGCTAGGCTTCTTTTAAGAATGAAAGATTGTTTCTTTTAAATGTAATTTATGTTTTTTTACCACTTATATTTCATTTTGATGTTATTGAAACCCTATCTACAATGAAAGAAAACCAACACAAGATGTCACTAATGATACGAATACACAGAGGGTGTCTCATTGTAGTGGGAGGGCTATATGCCCACCTATTCGATATACACTTTTGGGAGATTCTTATGATAGAATTCTAGAAGAAGTGAATATCGAACCCGAAAACTGCGATAAAGCACTTCAAGATAAAGATGCTGGCCTTTGGAAAAAAGCTATGAAATCAAAGATGAAGTTTATGTACTCTAATCAAGTCTGGAAACTAGTAGAACCACCTAAAGGGATTAAACCCATTGGATGCAAGTGGATCTACGAGAAGAAGAGAGAAGTAGATGGTAAGGTGCAAAGCTCTAAAGCTAGACTTGTTGCGAAAAGGTTCACTCAAAAATAAGGGATCGATTATGAGGAAAAAATTTCAACGGTAGCCATATTGAAGTCTATAATGATTCTCTTACCCATTGCAGCTCATTTTGATTGTGAAATTTGGCAAATGGATTTCAAGATAATCTTTTTAACGGAAGTCTAGACGAATGCATCTACATGGTGCAACCAGATTGTTTCATAGCAAAAGGTCAAGAACACATGTTGTACAAGCTTATGAGTTCCATTTATGGACTTAAGCAAACATCTAGAGCTTGGAACATTTGTTTTGATCAAGTTGTAAAATCTAATGGTTTTGATTAGTGTACTGGTGAGTCCTGTGTATACAAAAAGTGTGACAAAAGTGTGGTGGTCTTTTTGGTACTGTATGTGGATGATATTATACTCATCGAAAATGATGTGAAGATGTTAACCTCAATTAAAGTATGGTTATCTAGACAATTTGATATGAAAGACTTGGGAGAAACTGCTCACGTCGTTGGGATCAAGCTCGTGCAAGATCGTAAGAAATGAATGTTAGGCTTATCACATGCTCTTTATATCGATATAATTCTAGCACGTTTTAGCATGCAAGATTCCAAGAGAGGGTTCCTCCCTTTCAAACATGGAATAACTTTTTCTAAAGATCAGTGTCCTAAAACACTAGTCGAGATGGAAAAAATGAAGCCAATTCCTTATGCATTTGCAATGGGAAGTCTCATGTATGCTATATTGTGCACTAGACTTGATATTTGCTTTGCCATAAGCATGGTTCTCATATATCAGTCTAATCACGAACAAGAATACTGGACTACGATGAAACATATACTCAAGTACCTAAAAGGCTAGGGATTATCTGTTAATTTACCAAGCTGATGATCTTATACCTATGGGTATACAGATTCTGATTTCCAGGCAGATAAGGATTCCAAAAAATCTACCTTAGAAATTGTTTTGGCTAGGAGGTGTAGTGTAACGCCCCGTCCCACAAAACCCTAATTCATGGCCTCGTACTCCAAAATGCTACATATATTACATCCCTATACATCAAACCACCTAATTCTAAAGATAAACTCACTAAATAACTCAATTTAATCATCCTAATTTAAATGATCATTTAACAGTCATAATTCCATGACCGTAATTAAAGCAATGACGTACTGTACATACTTCTTGATTTTGTTTTTCGAACTTTTGTTCATTTATGATAATTCGAATACTATAAATAATCAGTAAACCTAAATATAATTATTAATCTTATCATGAACTAACAAAATCTAACTCCAACACATGAGCATCCTTCTCATGGATCCAAAGTCAGGCCATCGACAGCTAAGTCAGCTTAATCATCAAGAATTCAGTGTCAGTATCACGGAACATAGTGAGCCAAAGTCCAGCAAGTAATACTTATGCATGAATGCACGTGAACATTATCTTTATAAAATAGTCAGCCATTTAAATTCATTTCCAATACTTGAGCCCTAAACCTACGTAAACTGCTACAGAGCAACCGATCAAGATTTTTCTTTAATTAAGTATTCTACAAAAGAACACTTTCCAGTCAAAGTCATTTATATTTTCATTTCCATTTCCAGTAAACCTCAACCTTAACCTTTCAGTACACCCTCCTTGTAGCAGTAATACCTGGTTCGTAAAAACACTTTTTTTTCCTTAAACTGAACTTTTCATTTTTATGTAATGCAATGCATCGTGCTTATGAACAATATTTAATATATCAGCAAATCATATGTAACACATCACCATCAAGAACACCAAAACCGTCATCATATCAGTTTCATCACCATATTTAGTTCAAGCATATAACAGTACACATTACATTCCACAGAGAAATACAATAGCAGTTATGTCGTTTAATCACGGTAACCAAACAACACCTATAATACAGTTATAAAATAAATAAATCATTCATATCACAATCCACAGAAAACTCATCATAAGATTCAGATCAGACACGTATCAATAATCAAATCAATCACACGGACAAAACACATACAATTCACAAATTGCATTGTTCCATAATACAGTTGAGTATTACTTACAGTGGTGTACTCCCATAAATACCAATAATTCAATTACACCGGTTGGTCCCTGAAACCCATAGAACATCCACAATTATTTATTAATCGTACTATCTTTAACCTATTCATTATTACCTTTATCTTTTAATCAATTTATTTTATTAATACTATTAACTTCATACTATTATCATAATACCATTAACCTAATACTATTAACTTAATAAAATTAATCCAATACATTTAACCTAATAGAATTAACTTAATACAATTATTTATCATTAATTAATTAATTTAATCATCCAATGAACCCTGCCATATTCATCCGGGTCAGCTGACCCGATTGTTGTTCCAATAAATGGGTCATCAGACCCGTTTGATGTTTAGGACAAGTCACCGCCGGTGGAGAGGGCGGTGGAGTCCTCAGTCGGATGAAATCAACAGCTGACGGTCCGGTGGTCATAACGGTTGCCTCAAGTACCGGATACATGACCGGAAGACGGCGAATCGACGTCCTCAAGGTGGCGTCGCCGCTCACTTCTCCCCCTCCATTTATAGCCTATATGGGCTTCATTCCATAGGAAAATGGTACCAGTGGATTCCTAGTGTCGTGGTCCTCCTCCCCGTAGCACTCTTTTCTCCGTTCGTCGTATTTGACGAAAATTGAGCTTTCGTCGTCGCCTCTGTACGACGCAACATTAGTTCTAGAGTTCCTCCTCTATCCTCGATTTGCGTGCAACATTATATATATATTCTTAAATATTTTAATTAGTCAGTTACTATTTTACCCCCGCCATCTTTCTTAAATTACTTGAAATCTCCATCTAATTTTGCAATCCTCCCACTATATTATTCACTAATGATTTTACTTCTAATAATTCATATTAATTTTTATTTTAACTTTGATTTCGATAATCCTTGTACCCCACACTTTTATCAAATTCGATCCTTTTTAATACATATCATTGCACAAGCTAAAACGCATATTAACTACCATGTACATCGCTTCGCCCTATCACACAATCTATCCCACAACTCGGGGTGTTACATGTAGCCATCAGTTGGCGGAGCATCAAGAAATCATGTGTTGCTGATTCCACCATGGAGGCAAAATATGTGGCAGCTTTTGAGGTAGCAAAAAAGGCTCTATGGCTCAAAAGCTTCCTACCAGATTTAGGAGTGGTACCTTTAGTAAAATCGCTTATTATACTTTATTGTGATAAAAGCGGGGTCGTTGCTAACTCGAAGGAACCTAGGACCCACAGGAGGGCAAAAGACATTGAGCGTAAGTATCATCTTATATGAGACATTGTGAAAAGAGGTGATGTGATAATGATCAAGATTGCATTATGTAAGGTTTATTATGTGACACTATGCTTGACATAGTAAACATCCAATTTATAATAGCTGGGATCCACATTAGGATATAATACAGGATGATTTAAAGCTGAAGATCAAACAATATTGTCATGTAACCTGCATGTATCCTACATAAGAACACAATGATTCCAGGTAAGCTGCACGTAACCTAAATGAGCATTAGGTTTTGGAAACTTGCATCTTGAATTTTACGTGATGTGATTTTATTTGATAATTGATAACTTATTTTATTTTATTAATTGATTTTGTTAAATTGATTGATTGGAATAAAATCAAGTTTTTTTTAGGAATAATTATATCTCCTTATTAAAATTTATTTCTTTCCTATTTTTAGAGATAATCATCTCCCTAAATTAAGAAAATCTGTCCTTATCTTGTATAGCCTTGATTTGAAGATTAGGACAAACTCTTTTTCCTAATTTCGTGGGTTAATAGTATGCATATATTTTAGGCCATTATCTAGGGTTTTATTGGTTCCTACACATATTATATATATTGCCTTTGGTAAGCAAACAACCCTAAGTCTTTTACTCGCATATTGTTGAATCGAAAAGTTGTTTTTGAGCGAGTTTTTGTGTTGATAACATTCTTGCATTCTTGCATGTTCTTGGAGCTTGAAAACTTTAATGCGACTCTGTAGCATCGTGTGAAAATATCTACATGTGCTAGGGTGTATTGTGTGACTCGAGCAAGAAACTAGTGTAGGTGATGTGGATCCTTAACTCTTGGGATATTCTTGCTTCCCGTTTAAATAGTGGATTGCTTCAAGGTTGGTGGCTCTACACACCAAAGGTTTTTTCTGAATTTGGTTTTTCTCGTAAATATCGTGTCGCACACTATTTGACATTTTAGTATTCAATTTTCTCACATTAGAAGACAATCTAGAAAATCATTTTATGAAGAGCTTAGTAGCAAAGATTTTTGATAGGCATATAGAGGGAAGGGGAGTTAAAATCTTCAATGCGTGGTCTTGAGTCTAAGTGGGAGTTTGTTAGGAATATATACTACAAGGCATGCAATAATATAATGATATTATTTATTAAATAAAAGTCTTTATTGGTTTTTCAATGAAAATTTATATAATATAATGTCATATACATGTTTCCTAATATTCCATAGAGTAAATGATCTGGTGTGTAGACTTCGACTTACACACGAAAGCTAGATTAGATCATTAGTTATTGTGGAAAGTAGGTTATAGTTAACACCCTAAGATGTTTGGAAAGCCATCGGTATGGTTGTTTTACATGATTAAATATGTTTATCTTGACAATTGGAACGATATAGTTCTGACTTCATATGCTAGTACACTTTTGTGTATTGAAATGGACCAAATCAAGGAAAGTATTTTTATACTGACTATATTAAACAAACACCTTATAAATATTATGAGTGCTTATACTCATAATCCCTATACAAATAATATGAATGATTATGGATTGAACATTATTTTGAGTCACAAAAGAGTGAGAATTGTTTATGAGTCTATGTTGTGCCTCTATATAAAGGACTAGTGTCTAGGGTTTGGACGTTGTTTTTAGAGAACCTTAAAAAGAAAATACGAAATCCTAAGTCAAAAGCTCTCCCACCTGAGTTCAAGTTCTTAATTATATGAGGTTACATAGTAGAAGGCATCTAGTGACTGAGCCATTGTTCGTGATCCGATTGTGATACAAATTAAGTAGACTGATTGTGGTGGATGTTTAGTTTGTGATATACATTCAGTAGACGGATCGTGGTAGCTATTCAGTTCAAGATCAAGGGTTGATGTACGGTTCATGAACGAAGAAGTCATTCCTTGTTACGCGATCGTTGTGCTAGTTCTAACAAAGATCAAACAAACATATCTTAAAAAGGTATATATCTGATTTTGATAGATAACAAAACGGCAAAAAAGGTTAAATATGGTATGTCGTGTGCTCTGTCAACCGGAGCATCCTCCAAGTCATTTTATTGCATACCCATCAATTCTTGCAATATATTTGTGATGAACTAGACCATATAGTCCATGCCCTCTTATGTTTTTTACCATTTATCTTTGATTTTGATGTAATTGGAAACCCTATCTACAATGAAAGAAAACCTAAATTATCATATATACATATTATAAGATTAATTACTCATTTTTTAATACATCCAATTAAGCTGTAATAAACATTATTAGTCATGGCATGTAAGCAAAATTAAGAGGAAGTATAACACTTTTTATCATGTGTTTTCAACTAATCCCTACATTAGTTTTGTGTTAATAAAGTTGACAAACGACAAGTGATAATAGATATTATTAGTCACGGCATGTCAATGTTGGATCAAAGGTCGTACATTTTTGTTTAAATGCAAAAAATACTTAATGTGTTATTTGATTGTACTCATATTTGAATGAATTTGGATAAAGCATGAAATGATCGTGATAATTGATTTAAGTATGATTATATATCATTTGTAATCATTTTTTATCATATTTAATATCAATTGGATGAATTTAAACTTGTTCATTTTCTGATTACAAAAATTCCTCAAACATCACATTGTGTACATATCGGTTGAATAGTCATAACTTATTCATACAATCTCGAAATGACTTGATTCTTGTTCTAAACTATTATTAAGACATATGGGAACATTTATTTTTCTGATATTATGAATCAATTTTGAGTGAAATATGTTCAATTTCTTTGTCGAAGTTAGTATAACTATTCAGACATGATATAACACTGTTTGAGATTACTTGCCGAAATTGGGTGACCAATTGAACTCCAATGCCTGTGAAATTTTAAGTGCATATTTAAATATATGTTAAATGATTTATTATGTGATTACTTGAATTTTATTGATCATATATTATATTGATTGACCTATGTCCAAGCATTGAAGCTCTTTGAGCTTACAAGCAACAATGAGGTGCCTAGTCACCTATTTCTTTGTAGGTGAAATAAATTAAGTATCATGAGCTTATTTGGAGCAGTATGAAGCTGATTTTATTGATAAATTTTTACATTCATTTGTTGAAGCTTAATTGGTCAAGTTTGAGCATGGTCAACTCCATTTGAGAAAAATTTTGACTTCTCATGAGAAAGCATTGGTTTCAGGCGTGTGAAATGAATATTGTTTCTGGAGAATTCCTTATTTGAGCTTCTAGAAATCCTCCTATGTGCTTTGTGCCAAGATTTCAAAAGAGATTTCAAGTTTAATATGATTGGTCAATATTGTGGCAACATTTACTTCTTAAGGGACAAAGGAGAGAGAAATGGCTAGAAAGTTGTTTCCTGTTTCAAAATCTATAAAGGGTTGTTTGGCTTGGTTTTTGCAAGACTTTCATCATCAAGAACGAATTTTTGGTGCAACCAAACAAGCCCGAGCCAAATGAGATATTTTTACATAACAATTTCCAATGGTTCTATAATGAATGGTAGAGATTTATTTGGTTTGAATTAAAGAAGGGTCAAGATTAAAAGAAGAATGAAGGGCCAAGATCAAGACTTAATTTTCATCCAATGGCCAAGATTCTTTTGTCTTGGAAAGAAGAGAAGGGTTTGGGCCTGTGTGGAAGGTGGAAGAACATTTGCAAAAATTGGCCAGGTCTTTGAGCTTAAACTCTTGATTCAAGCTTCTTCCTAGAGATCTCTTGCTAAAAATCTAATTATCATCAAGCTATCATCTTCCTATTCCAAAGAGAGATCCAAAAATCCATCAAGAACCCATTATTCTTCATTCTATCAGTGGGGTATCATTTTTGGTGTTCTTAAGTGGTGTTTCAACAAAACTTCTCATAATCTCATCTATATCTTCTTGAGAGCTTTGTGTGAGGTTGTCATAGAGTGATTGCCACATCTTGAGCCTATTCTTAATCATATTCGTGAGCATCAACTCTAGTCTTTGTGAGAGGTTCTCAAACAAATAGCCTTGAGCTAATGTTGAGAAAACCTTCTGCCTAAACACTTGTAAAGTCCTTTTGTTGGGCGAAACCTTGTGAGGTTGTGAGATAAGTTTGGGGTACAACTTGGAAACCCTAGTTCTTGGTTATCTTGAAACCTTGCTTGTAAGAGTTTGGGGTTAGCTTTCATAAAACCCTAAGTTAATGGTGAACTTCGAAAATCATCATCCATTAGTGGATTTGAAAATCTTAAGCTTGCAGGCTTAGGTAGTGGACGTAGGAGGAAGGACTTTCTGAACCACTATATATCCTTGAGCACTTTATTTTTAATTTCTTTAATTTATGTTGTGTGTTGTTAATTTGCTTGAGGTTGTTAATTGCATTAGAGAAGATTTCTCTAAACCATTAGGACACACTTGTAATTGTTAATTTTTCTGGAAAATCAATCTGTTCGTGCATAGTTCATATAAATAGACTTTGCATTTTAATTTTAATTTTAATTTTTGATATAATGTTAACTAAGTTGTTTTCATATTTTACATCAAATTTCATTACATTTCGACATGAATTGTTAGGTCAAATAGTTTTTATCCAATTGGTATGTATATTTCATTTGGACACTAATTTGTTTGTGTACTGTTCATATAGCTAGACCTTGAATTTTGATATGAATTTTTGAGATAGTGTTCATTAAGGTGTTTTTATATTTCATATCAAATTTAATTACATTTTGAGTAGAATTGCTAGGTTAAATAATTTTTATCCAAGTGGTGTGCAGATTTGTGTTTATTGATATTGTGTTGTGATTTTTGTGTGTTTGCTAACTAGGTATTCATTATATATTGTATCAAATATTTCACTTGATTGAAATTTTCTTAGAATAATCATTAGAGGCTTGTCTATTACTTTATATTTGATAATTAATTGTTAAAATTTTGAAAAGGGGATCGTCTTTGCAATTTGGGAACACAATTCCCCCTCCCCCCTCTCGTGTTTCCCTAGGTTTTTCAGTGAATCCCCGTATGCGTCCACGATTATGGCGCTGTGGTGGCTGACTGGAGTAAGACTTTTAGTATGAGAAGAACTCTATTGACCATAACAGTCCTATTTAATTTTTGTTATCAGGAATGTTGGTAGTGACTTTTTATTTGTTTATTTATTATTTCTTATCAGCAGTTGAGTGGTCTATAAACTTTTAAGTTTACGGGCATTTATATAGAAAAGAAAAGAAAAGAAAATATATATATATATATATATATAGAAGTTGATCACAAACAATTGTATTTTTGGAAAAGTAGAAAATCTAGATATGATTATGTTCTTGGTCCCTTTTGTGTACCAACAAGCTAGGGTTGCTTAATTAATTCACACAAAACGATTTAAATTTTAATTAATTCTAGGCCATAGGTAAATATGCAATTGTAGTAGATGTACATAGAAGAGGCAATGCCTTCCAATTCAAAAATCACAATTAGGTATGCAATCAGTACTATGCACAAGCAAAAATGTTGTACAAACAGGAAGCAATGCATTATGGTACCCTTTTTTTGCCAAAAATGTATTGGAAATAACACTAAGTGGGTCCACAATTACAAGATGTTGATAACCATTTATGTCCAAGAAATTTACATAGCTTAAAGCCATGTGAAATATTCATTATATAAACAACTTGGGTAACTTCGTAATGAAATTCTTTGGCCAAATCGTATGGCCACGTGTTGGGTTTTGACTAACTTATTTAATCGTCAGGTGAAAAATTATGTGCACGTGGACCGATTAGCTCGAGTTTAAACCCATATCGGATGTTCAAAGAGAAACCTCGTATGATGTCATTATCAGTGGTTATTGAAAGAAAAGGAAAAACTAAGGCATGTTGTAACTCTGAAAATGAACCACCCACTCTATCAGAAAGAATTGTTCAAACACACATAGAGATGAAGAAGAATTATTGTTCCACCTAAAAAAAAGAGTTGGAATGTTGAAAAATATAATGTTTATTTCAATGGTTAGGATGGCATCTTCAAAAATCAATCGTATCACATATGGAAGGTCATTTTGCTATGTCATACACAGAAGAAAAAAAAATGTATGACAGACACACTTTCTCTCCAAAAACAGGATTGCATTTACAGTCTCTTTTGATTGATTATTGTTTAACATATTAGTTTTCATTCATTGTGTCATTTCACATGCATACTATTCCAACTAATTTTTCTTTTAAAACTTTTTCTTTACCTCTGATAGCAGATTTTGCTTTTCCAAGTTTACAATTCTCAAAAAAAAAAACTACTAGGAAGATGATGCATCAATTGAACAAGTGGAGTCTCGAAAGGACTTACAGTTATTGGACACGAATTCTGTTTTTGACTTCAGCATTTGCAACAACTTTGATCATGATTCTTCATTGGTGGAGGAACTTTTCTTGGATGGGATGATCCTTCCCATTCAATTTCAAGACTGAGGTTCTAAAACTTCTAAACAAACCAAAAAACACAAACATACTTATCCTCTTCTTTCACTACCTCCTCTTCCAAGTTCTTCTAGCACTCAAAATTCAAGGAAAGAAAGCATGAAAGAAGTTGTTCTTGCAAGTTCTAATTTGGATGATGTTTGACTATAGGGCATCCAAGATGGGCCAAGCCCTTAGGGGTATCAAGCCCATTTGGAGAGTTCCTTGTTGGTTAAGTAACCAACTCCTATCATTTATATATGTCTATGATAAGGATAAAACACTTGAGATATTATCAATATCTAAAGTGGTTTAATGTCAAGAAAGTTTCAATGAGATTAGGACTCCTCCACTATAAATAGGGGGTCTATTTTTGGAACAAGTTACATATAACAGACACTGAAAAATATGGGTGTGTTGAGATATCGTAAGGGGTTCTTGAAGGGTGAATTCTTTGGGTGTTTTCCTTGTGATCGACATCCGTCAACACTAGCAATGTGAGATCATTTCGCTTAGAGATCCTAACAAAGTAAGTGACAAAGGTAGTATAATTAGTTGTGTTTCTACATAAATTTTCTTCATTGGTATCAGAGTAGGTTAAGATTAGTCTCCATGCTAAGTGTTTGTTTATAGGAAGAATGCTAGATTTGTTTTTTATGAATATGCATGCTTGTGTTTCCAATTTTGTGAAAATTATGATAAATCGTATGTGTTTTTGGGTGAAATTTTGCATGTAAATACATATATGTATGTCGAATGTGTTAAAAATTTCGAACCTAAACACATAGTGTAGAGAGGGAAAATTGTAACCCTATTTATGGTGTACCCAAAACTTTATCAGTTTATATGCTTCTAAACCAAAACGTTTTAAGTTCAAAATTTTTGCATGGTTGGAATCCTCTCATCACAAGATTTCCAACGGTATATTATATGCTTAATTTTGAAAATTGGTTGCAAATATATGAAACTTTAAAATTTTGAATCATATTGAATTTTTATTTTTTTTTGAAAAATCTGGATTTTGTGTTCTTGAAGAACACTATTCTTCGTTTATCTCACTCTCAGATGCAGGAGAGTGCTCCCCACACGCCACTTATATGGAGTCCGATCGAAGATGTGACGTTGTGGTCCTGATCGAGAGGTCGTATAGATGCCACCGGATGGAAGTTTTGTGTTGGCAAGAAGAGCCTATAAGGCGGCGCATGCTCGCGCTGGTCACGCGCCTGACCTTCGAGCCTCTGTCCTTGGGCCTTGAATTTGCGTCGGCCTAGATTAAAATTAGTTGGCCTGATTTTTTACTTTAATTTCAGATAATGTTTTTTTGATTTTTTTTGTTGGGCTTAGAATGTTTGGGTGTGTGTGGGCTTCATAGAATTCCAAAAATTACGAAAAAAATTTAAATTCTTAAAAAATAGTTTCCTATTTTCTATAATTTTTCCAAAATTTTTTATGTTCCAAAAATATTTTACTTATTTTAATGACACTTAAAACATATTTATTTTTGGTTAGAATATGATGACTAGAGTTGCTATTTTTGGTTCCCATATTTTACAAAACAAATATGTGTTTTTTTTTGTCATTAAAATTGATTGTTACATTAAAGTGACGATTTTGATATAAGGGTTATTATATGCTTTAAATAACACTTTTTTGCTCTCTTACACATAAAAAGACAATATTATTGTCGTAATATATGATGAGTAAAGAAAAGTACCTAAAAGAAATTATATCTGTTGGTTGTAGCAATGGTAAGAACAAAGATAGAAGCTATTGCTAGTATGAAGTCTCGTCTAAAGAGGATAAGATGTTCCGACTCAGAATTCAATGGTGATAAGTCAGAGAAGTCTCACATTAATTACATGCAAGATAGGCATCGAGGGGATATTAAGTTGAACTTTGATAATGACCCTAAAGTAGATCCTATAAAGAATCTTAAGGAAGATCAAGCTCTATCTGATGGTAAAGCTCAAACTGTCAGAACTCTATCTCAATTTGGAGTCATGAATATTCCATCCGATGATGAGGTAGTGGAGATTATCATTATACCTTCTTCTTCAGAGGTTATTGGCATTTCTTTTGTTGAATAAGAAGAAGAAGAGTATGAAGAAGAAGAAGAAAAAAAAGAAAAAGTGGAAGAAGTTCCAACAGGTGTTTTCTATCTTCTCTGTCACAAAGCAGTTTGTCCAAGACAAGTATGACTCTTTTTGTGGGATTGAGTGATACTTGGTCTGCGTATTCAAATATGTTTGGGGTAAGATGGTTCACTGTTATTTATTTGACTGAGTCATAATAAATCACTCCATTGTGATCTTAATTGATTTCTACTTTAGAGATACTATGGTTAGTGTGCATGAGGGTCATACCTTTCATTTGCCTATGCAATGGTCTTTCTAGAATACCACCGTGTATTCTCTTGACTTTACTCCACTTTGGCCCATTATGGATGAGTGGGAGTATGTTGGACTATAGGGCACCCAAGATGGGCCAAGCTCTTAGGGGTACCAAGCCCATTTGGAGAGTTCCTTGTTGGTTAAGTAACCAACTCCTATCATGTATACGATAAGGATAAAACACTTGAAATATTATCAATATCTAAAGTGGTTTAATGTCAAGAAATTTCCAATGAGATTAGGACTCCTCCATTATAAATAAGGGGTCTCTCTTTGGAATAAGTTACACATAACAGACACTGAAAAATAGGGGTGTGTTTTGAGAGATCGTAAGGGGTTCTTGAATAGTGAATTCTTTGGATGTTTTCCTTGTGATCGACATCCGTCGACCCTAGCATTGTGAGATCATTCCGCTTAGAGATCCTTACAAAGTAAGTGACAAACGTAATATAATTAGTTGTGTTTATATGTAAATATTCTTCATATGAAAATTCTCAGTCTAATAATAATTATTTATAGTGTTTCAAGAGAAGCAGTAGTCTCAATTGTGATATTAAGAGGAGCTTAATTCATTCATCGCCATTTCTATTGTGACGCCCCGGTCCGGGCACGCCACAGGTGCCCTCCGGCACCGTCCTAGGCCGCTAGTGCGATCATCCGGAGGACCGGAAATCCGGCGGCATCTCCTCGTATATCGGAGAGTCCCCGCCTGCATCAGAAAACACGCAGTAATCAAGTTCATAAATCCATCACACTAGCAACCTAGCTAGGCCTCAGGCCATCCACTACCAGCATGCACAAACTGATAGTAATAAACACATCATCAAATTCATAATATCATATAACCATAATCAATACTCAACATACATCATGCATACACCCTCTGGTGCCAAATGGTTATAAGAATATTGTGAATAAACATCAATACATCATATACAAAATATGTGCTTAGAGTATCTCTCTAGCACCCACATCCTACCCAGGGCGATCCATGTCACATCCCGCTCTCACTGACCTGCTCCACTAGTACCTGTACCTGTACCAGTATCACCTGTGGGAAGGAATGAAAGTAGAGGGTGAGCAAGAAGCTCAGTAGGGTATGAGTAATGTTAGTATAAGGCCGAATCTGAAACAATAGGCTATGCGACAATATGAAACCTACCACATGCACGTATACTCAACAATCACATAGAACATCAACCCGGGCAATCCCCTCAATGAGCAAACCTCATCGATAACATGGCTCGTTCCATGTAATATTGAACGTGGGCAAGCTCACCAAATCAACTCATCAATATCATGGTCGCTAACCATGACTATTGAACAGGAGCAAGCTCCCCAACATCAAACACTCATGGATTACCCGGTTGCGTGATCCTACCACGCCCGCACCACTCCAAGCAAGGTCCCTCATGAACCATACCTCTAGTGCGTTATCCTACTTGGAGTTCACATGACTCGGTGGTAACTCTCATCACCTCGCCATCCCTCCAAGTAGCTTTCAAGAATCCTATGGAGTCCCGAGTCCATACCCGGTCCCCAATGCAACTCTAATGCATTTTACGCCATGACATGCCGAAAAGATATATATATGAACATCCTACATATATGTATATACATAACTATCATGATGCATGAACGGAAAATCACATCGTGCCCATAGATGATGGAACACACACAATCGGGTCAGGCAACATCAAGAACTAACAATAATTCACAATTAGGGTTCGTTTCCCCTTAGAAACAATTAAGGAGGAAACACAAATATAGAACGACCAATGAAGAATCGGAAAGCTCTTAACACATTGAAAACGAACGATAGAAAGAATGGTTGGAAATCCCCTACCTCGTGTCGAGCAATTTACCACCAATCCCCAAATTTCGTACCTAGGGTTTCGGTTTCCCCAAACCTACAATGTGGCGAACCCGAACCCTCACACGCATCAATAAACAACCAACAACTCATATAAACATCCATTAAATCCATAAATTCGAAATTACTCACCTTCTCTCTCTAGAAATTTCTCCAAAATCCTTCAAACTCAACCCAAGCTCAACTCTACTCCAAATCACAAACCAATCTACATATACATCCAAAATCAACCTAGGATTAACATATCTAAACCATAGGAATCAACTCTAAACAAAACTAACAAGATCTACTCAAAACCCTAGAAATGGAAAAACGAAGAATCTTACCTCCAAGGCTTGAATCTTCCTTGAATCCTTTTCCAATCTCCAAAACCAAGCTCCAATCTCCAATAATCACCTCAAATATACTTCTCTCTCTAGAATCGTCGCTCTCTCTCTCTCTCTAGAACTGAAACATACCAAAAATTGGTCTAAAATGGCTCACTGGAGCCTTTTGAAAAATGCGGGTTGCGCCTAGGCGCTACCCTGGGCGCCTAGACTCCCTGGCCTTAACTAAAATCCCAGGCTCTGCTCTGAGCGGCATCCTGGGCGTGCAGGATTTTCACGCCCAGGCGGGGTGCGCCTAGGCGCCCCTACGCCTACTCGATCCGCTCACCCACTGGATTGGGCGCAGCGCCTAGGCGCCCTGAGGTGCGCCCAGTCTAGTGCCTTCTTTTTCTGGACCTCCATCCTCCCTGCGCTCATTGGATTAGGCGCCATTAGGCGCACCTCTGCACACGCCTAGGTGCACACCGCCTAGGCATGCTACTCGGGCGCCTAGGCGCTCCAGCTCTTCTGGTCTTCATCCCTTACCTTCCTCACGCTGGACTAGGCGCAGCGCCTAGTCCAGTTTCCCCATTTGCTCTAACATCAAAATTTCACAATTTCCATAAAACTTTTGGGTCGGGGTTTCACATCTATCGTGAAGCAACTCAACTAGCTTGAAGCCTAATCCGAAATGAACAACATTGAAGGAAATTCAAAGGCACAATGAGTAGAAATAACAATTGATAGCAAAATCATCATCTTCTACTGCTACTTATATATACCCTCTGAAAGTTTGGTGTATCTCACCAAGATCGTTAGTCAATAAATATGGAAAATAAAATACGGAAAATAAAAACAAATCAGAGCAAACCAATTTTAACGATGAAACCCGACTGAAAAAAATCTCGAGTTTATGAGCCACCAACCTTGAAAAACAATCCACTAATCATGAATCAAGAGTAGAATCCTATCTTTGACCTAAATACATTGCTCGTATATCCCATTCAGTGTATGTTTCAACTCAACACTCAACCCACCTAGGTAGAGCTTGCTTTTGGCGCCTCGAAAAGACTTCATGAAACAAGGAATCAACTCCTTCTCACCAAGAACATAGGCAAACCTCTATGAAGAATCACCACTCAATACATAAGCCCTCACTATAAATCTCTCTCTATACTTTCACACTCAATATTTCTCTCAAAAAAATAATTTTTAGAGGATTTGAATAAAAGAAGAAACAAAAATAATGCTCAGCAATTTTCACTTGTAACTTATGTGTCTTAAACGAAGCCTCAACCCACTATTTATATAACAAATAAACTTAGAGAGAAATCTTCTACCCTTTGCACGGAATAGATCGAACTCTTATCACCTAAAAAGCATATCAGATAAAACAAAACAAGTCACACTTGTTGATAACACATATGGCAACTAGTGATATGATCATTATCCTACACATCATTTAAATCCATATCTCTAAATAAGACACCTATCACAAGTGTATAACTAATAAGATACATATCACTCTTAGTTAATCCATGCAACACGTCTCTTTAAAACCAACTATTAAAAGAATAGAAAAAATCAATAATCAACCAATATCCTACATATGCAAACACACCAAAAATCTAGTATGATAGCATAAGCATTTTCTCCCCCTAAATCAATAATCAAGAATAGGAAAAATCCCCTCATTATGTTATCTCCCCGTCAAACTATTATATCTCCCCCTTTTTTGACCCACAAATTGTCAAAGATGAGCTCTCAAAATTGCTGAGGAAATGAGATATCTAAGATTACATTGCCGCTTACTTTTCACTTGACCAACCAACTTGAAGACTATTTCCACCTAAAACACAACTAGGCCATCCCAAAAAATTAAAAACACATTAAAGTGAATCCAAATAAAATAAAAAATCAAGATAAATTGGTTTCAAGGATGGTCAACTCGGGTCAAAAGTCAAAACCGTTCAACTCGGGTAAAAGTCAACCCGATCAACCCGGGTCAACTCGGGTCACCGGTGAACAGTGTCACCGCCACTGCCGTCGCCGGAGCCGACGATTCCGGCGACTTTTTCCGACAAACCATATATCAAATTAAAGCTTTTAAGACGAACAATCCATTGGTACCTGTCTCTTTCCGAAACTCCTTCGGAATCGACCAGGATCGCTCTTTGAAGTCGCCGGAAAATCGAAACTCCGCCGCCCGATTCCGCCGCCTGTGGTGGTCCGATGACGACGATTCTGGTTGGGTTTTGTTCCTCTCTCCACAAGCTTCGATTCGACACCTCTTACACCTCAATTGGACCACAAATGAAGAAAACCCATACAAAAATTCTCTCCCCCTCCTTCTCACGCCACTGCCAAAATTCTGCCCAGAAATCTGGTTTTCTTACCAGATTTTTGGGTGAAATTACTATTTTACCCCCCCTTTACCTAAACTTCCAAAATTCGTAACAAATTCAATTCAACTCTGATTCAGCTGATTCTTGCGTCAATCTTTTTCTAAAAATATGTAGTATTTATTAAAAATATCAAATTTGAAAAATTATTATTTATTTATTATTTATTTATATTTTATTTTTTAAAATTTGGGTTCGGGATATTACATCCTCCCCCCTTAGAAAACAATTTCGTCCTCGAAATTATATAAAGGGTAATTATTAAGTACTCAAAGGTAAAATAATTAGTATAAAATGAAAAATACCTATGTCGTAAACAAGTCTGAATAGCGCTCCCGCATATCTGACTCTACCTCCCAAGTAGCCTCCTGAACTCCATAATGCTGCCATAACACCTTAACTAAGGGTATGGTCTTCGAACGTAATCTTCGTATTTGGCTATCCAAAATTTGAACCGGACGTACCTCATAGGTAGCATCCTCTCCAATCTCCATAATCGACCAATCAATAATATGGGAGGGATCACAATGATACCTCCGTAACATGGAAACATGGAACACATCATGAACCCCGGACAACTGTGGTGGCAATGCCAACCTATAAGCCAAACTCCCCACTCTCTCCAAGATATCAAATGGTCCAATAAACCTGGGGGTTAACTTCCCTGATCTACCAAAACGCTGTATCCCTCGCTTCGGACTAACCTTGAGGAATACGTGATCACCCACCTGAAACTCTAAAGGCCTCCGTCTACGATCTACATAACTCTTCTGACGTGACTGAGACGTCAGAAGTCGCTGTCTGATAACTGCCACAGCCTCAGTGGTCTGCTGAATCAAATCTGGTCCCAATAGGGGTCTGTCCCCAACCTCCGACCAACAGAGTGGTGACCTACATGGCATACCATAAAGTGCCTCAAATGGTGCCATCTGAATACTACTCTGATAAGAGTTGTTATACACAAACTCCACCAGTGGAATATGCGTCTCCCAATCACCCCTGAAATCCATAACACACGACCGAAGCATGTCCTCCAAAATCTGTATAGTCCTCTCACTCTAACCGTCAGTTTGTGGGTGAAACGTCGTACTAAAACTCAATATCGTCCCCAGAGTGTCCTGAAAACTGCTCCAAAAGCGAGAAGTGAAACGAGGATCCCTATCGGATACAATGGACACGGGTACCCCATGTAGCCGTACAACCTCTCGAATGTAGAGTCTAGTGAGTGCCTCCACCGAGTCAGTCTGCTGAATCGGTAAAAAGTGAGCAGTCTTCGTCAATCTATCAACAACAACCCACACAGTATCATGCCTCCTCACAGTCCTCGGTAAACCCATCACAAAATCCATACACACATGCTCCCACTTCCACTCAGGCAATGGAAGCGGCTGTAACAATCCAGGAGGTCTCCTATGCTCTGCCTTCACCTGCTGACAGGTAAGACATCTCATCACAGTCTGGGCCACATCTCTCTTCAGTCCGCTCCACCAGTATTGTCTCCGTACATCTCGATACATCTTAGTAGCACCAGGATGTATCGCGAACTGAGAATAGTGTGCCTCTCTAAGCATCTCATTTCTCAACTCAATATCTTCTGGAACCACCAATCGACCTCTAAAACGAACTCCTCCATCAACACCTCGAATCCAATCATCAATATCCTCAATATCATCAAAAATCGCATCACCAAGCTATGCATCCAACACCTTCTGTACTAGTGCTGGACGGCTCACCAAACTGCTCAGAAAACATCTATCACCCCTGTCACTAACATCTAATCGGTACTGCCCAATGGTGTCCACCAACTCAAACTCCCGCAGTGACAGTCATGCCACTGCCAACTTCCTACTCAAGGCGTCAGCCACCACATTGGCTTTGCCTGAATGATACTGCAATGAGAAATCATAATCTCCAAGGTACTCCATCCATCTCCGCTGCCTCTGATTCAGATCCTTCTGTGTAAACAAGTGTCGTAAACTCCTGTGATATGAAAACACCTCAAACTGCTCCCCATAAAGGTAATGTCTCCACTGCTTAAGTGCGAACACTATAGCAGCCAACTCCAAATCATGTACGGGATAATTCCTCTCATGTGGCTTCAACAGTCGTGAAGCATACTCCACCACCCTTTCCTGCTGCATGAGCACACAACCTAACCCAATCCCTGAAGCATCACAATATACATGGTAACCAATACCACTATCTGGAATGGTCAGGACTGGAGGTGATGTGAGTCGGGTCTTTAGCTCCCGAAAAGCCTGCTCACATCTATCAGTCCACACGAAAGGAACACCCTTCCGTGTCAACTCAGTCATCGGTGCAGCAATCCGTGAAAATCTCTCTATAAACCTCCTATAGTAACCTGATAATCCCAGGAAACTACGAATCTCTCCCACTGTCCTCGGAGTCCTGCAATCCAACACAGCCTCCACCTTGGCAGAATCCACTGCCACTCCATCTCTGGATATCACATGCCCTAAGAATCTCACCTGAGTCGCCCAAAACTCGCACTTACTCAGCTTGACATACAACTGATGCTCTCTGAGTGTCTGCAAAACAATCTCCAAATGCCCCCTATGCTCCTCCTCTATGGCCGAATACACCAATATATCTTCGATGAAGACTATCACAAACTGGTCAAGATACTGTCTGAACACTCTATGCATCAAATCCATAAAAGCTGCTAGGGCATTTGTCAGCCCAAAAGGCATGACCAGAAACTCATGATGACCATATCGAGTACGAAATGCCGTCTTCGATATGTCCTCCTCCCGAATCCTCAACTGGTGATAACCTGACCTGAGATCAATCTTGGAGTAATAGTGACTACCCCTCAATTGATCAAACAAATCATTTATCCTCGGTAACGGGTACTTATTCTTCACAGTCACCCTATTCAACTTCCTGTAGTCCACACACATCCTCATCAATCCGTCCTTCTTCTTCACGAAGAGGACTAGAGCACCCCATGGTGAAGTAGTGGGTTTGATAAATCCTAGACCCTGCAACTCCCGCAACTGCCTATCCAACTCCCTCAACTCTGCCGGAGCCATCCTATACGGTGGAATAGAAATCGGGTTTGTACCCGGATATAACTAAATCACAAAATCAATCTCTCGCTGTGGTGATAATCCTGGTAACTCATCAGGAAATACATCCAAATACTCCTCTACCACTGGCACAGCCGTACTAGCCTCAATCTCCAATGTAGAAGTCAAGCTCGCCACTAGACAGTCAGTATATCATGGGTTGTCAAGAAAGTGTGAACATGTAACAACCCACGACCCACAAAAACTAACTCGCCCAGATGGTGATGTCAGCGTGACCCTACGCTCTCCACAATCTATCACAACATCATAGTCAGTCAACTAGTCCAATCCAAGTATCACATCATAGTCAGTGAACTCCAAAACATATAAGTCCGCTCGAAACTCGTGATCAGCAAATCGAAAGATACAACCCCTACAAATGTCCCTCACCACAGTACCTGACCCCAATGGAGAATCCACTACCAATCTCCTATCCAAATTCGAAATCTCTAACCCCAATGCCTCAACAAAAGAGGTACAAATAAACGAATGCGTGGCACCGGTATCAAATAGAACACGAGCCCAATAACTGAAAAGTAAAACTCTACCTCCAATGAAATCACGATCTGGTGCTGGCTCGGGTGCAACAGCATAAACTTCAGCTCTCTGGCCCTGCCTCTGCTGCTGCTGCCTCACTGGTGGTGCTGGAGGTCTGGCCCCTCTGCCTGCTGGTGCTACAAGTGCTGGGGCTCCCTGTCCTCTGCCTGATGGTGCTGTACGACTCCTCGGGCAAAACCTCTGGATATGTCCTGGTAGTCCACAAGAGAAACACAATGGGCTATTCGCCCTGGGACAGTCTGATATCATGTGTCTAGTATGGCCACACGCATAACAATACAATCCTGATATGGACCTTTGTCCTTGTCGTGGACCCTGATGTCCCTACTGTGGACCTTGCGGTCCCTGTCTCTGAGAACTCTGCTGCTGACTCAGACGGTCCTGCCTCAGTCCTCTGTCTACTACTGCTCCCTGCGGTAGAAGAAGTATCTCCGTACTTCCTCTTATGAAGCTCCCAATAATCCTGTGAATCAACCATGCTCCTCTCTATATCAAGTTTCCTGTCAATGCACTCCCGGTAAGTACGAACCATCATCCCTACTAAACGCTCTGAAATGCGAGGTTTCAGCCCGCGCTGAAATCTCAGTATCTTCTTCTCCTCAGTGGCAATGTACTCCTCTCCATATCGACCAAGCTCCTCAAACCGTGCCTGATACTATGACACCGTCATATCTCTACTATGAATCGGCTCCAGAAACTCCTTGGCCTTCGCAAAGCGAATGGCCTGGGGAACATACTGTGCAAGAAACAGAGTCTCAAACTCCGTCCATGGTATCTCCATACTCTCCCACCAGACATAAGCATCATCCTCTAAAAATGTTGAAGCCAATAGAGCTCTCCTCTCAACAGATATCCTGAGTGTCACCGTCTGTCTCCTCAACTGTCGCAACCAATCCTCAGCTGCCTTAGGATCTATTACTCCTCGATACACTGGAGGTCTCGTCTTCCTCAACTGAGCTAACTCACTGATGGAATAGTCCACTGCTAGTGCTACTGTCTGTGCTGGAACTATCTGACGATCTCCTGGCAGAATGACAACCGGTAACTGAGCTGGTGCGCAACCTAAAGCTAGTGTGGCTGCCGGACCAATCTGCTCCTGAGTACCAGTACTAGTCTGTGGTGCAATCTGTGAAGCTAAAGCAGCTACTGCCTGACCAATAGTCTATATCATACTGGTCATGTCTCTGTACTGCTGCTATAAGGTCTCTTTCGTAGCCCCCACCCCAGTGGGTGCCGCCTGAGTCGGTGTCTGCTCCTGCTCTACCACAGGATCTTGAAAAACAAGACCGTGACCCCGCCCACGTCCACGGGCCCTACCTCGACCCCGCTCATCCAGAACCTCCTCAGGTATCGGTAACTCAACCTTCTCAATCGGATCAAGAATCTCACCTCTACCCCGCCCACGTCCACGGGTAGCACGCCCACCCCGAACGCGGGTATTACGTGTATCTACCATGTCTGCAAAATAAACGTACAACTACATAAATCAAATACCTCCCAAACGTAAAAGAAATAATAACTCACCAGATCAGCCGGGAAGCGCGTGATGTGTAGCTGGGGGAAAACAAAAGAAACCCAATAACCTCCCAAAAACTATCTAACCTCGCTCTGATACCAAACTGTCACGCCCCTTTCCCAGATAGGTGCAGATGAGCACCCATGAAACCCAGTAGCGTGACCGGCAGGGAACTCCTCCGTTTCCCGAACCCGATTGAAACCCAAGCTATCCAAAACACTATAAATCAACAAGCTAACTATAATAATAGCAATCCCAAATACCGTCAATATGCAAACAGGAGTCTACAGTAGAAAGTCCATGAAAATCGTAGAAACCGAATGTAAATACAAAAACACAAATATCCACCCAGCAGCCACACATCACATCTCACGCATCCCTGCGCTGATCATCCACTCCGGCTATCTCACCTGAAAAACATGAGAATATAAGGGATGAGCCACAAAGCTCAGTAGGGATATAGAGAAATATCAAACATCAGAATAAATGGAAAGTAAAAACTCAAGAGGTAGGTGAGATGAACAGAAACTCAAATAGTGATACACTCTAGTATCACCGAACTCCAATAAACAGAGATAAAGTAAGAAAATCCAAAAGGTATAAAAGTACATAAAGGAAACCATACAATGATATCATAATAGGGTAAAGAATCTCCGAACACGTCATAAATATCAACAATCAATCAATCAATCTGTAGGGTAGACATCGAGTAGGCTCCACCACTACCATCCTCAAGTACAACTCTCAAATCAGTACTCAATCATAATCCAACTCAAATCCATATCAACTCAAATTCACACAACACCAGAAAATCCTCACCTGGACCCACCATGATCCCCGCAAGGTGTCTCCCAGTCCAGGTACTCCCCAGATTGGATGAGGATCGAGCCTACATTAGGTACTCGATAGCATCGCCTACATCGAAGAGCGTCCACTAGGATGTACCTCACCTCAATCCGGTCTCCAGGTACGTACCCGATCAAATCCATCGATAAATCATTCGGTAGGCTGGGTCGCCCAATGTGGGTCCCACACTACAAATCATCCATCAATAATGTCGTAGCATCATCACAGAAAATCACCAGAGTATAGTCCTATCTAGACTCCCACCAAAAACCCCACAACCAAGATGTGAGCCCCATGGGAGACGTGGCGCACAAGAGTGCAACCAGTCGTGCAAACACAATCAATAATAGCCTGAAATAGTAATATAGTGCAATTGCATAAATAAATCGGATAAGAGTATAAATAGAGAAATTCCCAACCTCCGGGAATTTCACACCAATAGACAAATAGGAGTCCGTCAAATACGGAACTCCCGGAACCCCAAATAAGAAATAGGGTAGAATCCCTACCTGTAATGTCGACTAACGCTACTCCGTGGTACGTCCCTGACTCACCGAAATCCCAATCCAAAATCCCCAAATCAACCTCCTACATCGAAATACGGATACGTATACAGAACAGTCAAAATACCAAAAGTCAACCTAAAAGTCAACGGTCAAACCGAGTCAAAGTCAACTCGGGTCAAAAGTCAAACCCGGTCAAAGTCAACTTGGGTCATCGGTGAACAGTGTCACCGCCACTGCCGACTATTCTGGTTGGGTTTTGTTCCTCTCTCCACAAGCTTCGATTCGACACCTCCCACACCTTAATCGGACCACAAACGAAGAAAACTCATACAAAAATTCTCTCCCCCTCCTTCTCACGCCATTGCCAAAATTCTGCCTAGAAATCTGGTTTTTTTACAAGATTTTTGGGTGAAATTACTATTTTGTCTCTCCTTTACCTAAACTTTCAAAATTCGTAACAAATCTAATTCAACTCCGATTCAGTTGATTCTTGCGTCAATATTTTTCTAAAAATATTTAATATTTATTAAAAATATCAAATTTGAAAAATTATTTTTTTTTTATTATTTTTTTATATTTTATTTTTTAAAATTTGGGTTCGGGATATTACAGTCAAGCTTAGGTAGCTCCCTTTATTTCAAGAGAGCTACTACTTCCTCATCATATCCTTGAAATCTGATGCATGTTATTCGTTCATGTGCATTTACGTAAGAATCTCAAAAACTTGTCAGATCAAGATTAAACATAATACAAGCGATTGACTTTGCATCGGTTGTCAAATCTAGATCTTTTTGTACTTTTATGTAAATACAAGCAACATACAAGATTTCTCCTTTTATTTCAAGAGATGAAACTTTTGAATTCATTTCGACCTTCATAGTCACGCTTAGGTAGCAGCCTTTATTTCAGGAGATACATACCTTTTTTTTCTTTTTTCTTTTTTTAAAAAAGAATACCTTTGACGTAGCCCTTTCCATTTGTATTGCCCGCATCAAGTTTCCCAAAAATAATGTTCAATAGACTTATCAAGACAAATCTCAAGCAATATGTCAATCAGACTTCACAAGTAGAGATTTTTTAAGAACAATATATGACTAATAACACAATCTTTTCAATTTTATGAACGGATTAGCCATTTAACAATAAACACATTCAGAGGTAACATCAAACAATCAATGCTTCAATCATAGATCAAGAATTAAATCACATATCCCACACACATGTTACCTTAAGCAACTTGAACATCTATTTTATTGTAATCACCCATAGTGTTTTTCTTAGGAACAAAAACCTTTGTCTATCTAAGGGTGTTGCGAAAATGTTAGTCAATTGATTTTCAGTAGCAATATATTCAAGAGACACAAATTCATGGATGAAATGATGATGAAACTTGATATGCTTGGTTCTAGAATTTGAAATGTAACCGCACTCATATTATCAAAAATAATTATGATCATACTTTCCTAATTCAATCCATAGTTCTGAAGCATTCGTTTCATCCAAAGTGTCTGAGTGCAGCAACTTCAATCAACCATGTATTCAACTCCAGCTCATTTTTTATTTGTGCCCGTGTTTTCATGGGAGCTGTTACTTCTCCAATGATTAGATCTTAGGCATCATTAATTTTTATTTGTCGAAATGGTTCCAAAGTATCTGAAGTAGGCTCGCTGTAGGTTACCTCACGTGTATCAAGTTGCCTCTGCCTCGGTGAAGTAGGCTTGCTGCAGGTTACCTTAGTTGCATCTGTTTTTTGTTGCCTCAATGAGGTAGGTTGTCTGGAGGCAACCTCAACGTGATCTACACTTGCATATTTTTCTTTATCAGCACTTAAAGCTCTCAAATCTGATTTCTTGACCCAACATTTCTTTGTTGGAGATGTTTGTGAAACCTGTCTCATATCATGTGATTTCTCACGAGCATCACAATGTTTTCCAGCAAGAGTTTGAAACTGTTGGTTTGTATTTTATGGGTAATAAAATTCATTAAGATTACAATTGTGTGATGAGATATGTGTTGATAGCGCAACCTTAGGTAAGCTACCTTAGAAACAGGTTGCATGTGTTTAATTTTCATGCATAGACATCTTACGTACTTAGTGGTTATATCTCAACTTGCATGTTTTGTTTTATCTGATAATATTATGTTTAAGATGATAAGGGCATTAAAAGGAGAACAAGAATTTTAGTTAGAATAAAACATGTATTGAAGTGTTGGTTGTCGTGTGGAAATAAAAGACATGTGTCATGTATAGAGATAAAAGTCTATCTCAAAGGTATTTTGTTTTATCCCAAATTGCTCGTTCAAGGTTGAGTTTTTATCAGGATATAACCCAGAGTCATTGAAGAAGTCTATCACGTGAAGATGCTCTATATAAAGAAATAGGTTCAATTGAAGATTGACCGGAAGCAACGCTTAATTCCCAAATATTTGAGCTTCGGTCATTGTTTTATTCTCTCATATTATCCTTGTAATGGTGAGATTATTCATGTAAATTGAGAGATTAGATTGAGAAAGAGTTTCATAGTTTATTTGTCTTTGTGGTAAGAAGGAGTGATTCCTTGTTCGTCAAGCCTTTTGGATGCGCCAAAAGCAAGCTCTACCTAGGTGGGTTAAGTGTGAGGAGAAACATACACTAAATGAATGGGATGTACGAGCGATGTCTTTAGGTCAAAGATTAGGTTGTACTCTTGATTTGTGACTAGTGGATTGTTTCTCAAGGTTGGTCACTCATAGACTCGAGGTTTTTCCCAGTAAGGTTTCCTCGTTAAAATCGTGATGTTCTTATTTATTTTTATTTTCCGCATTTAGTTTCCATATTTGTTGACTAACGATCTTGGTGAGAAACATCGAACTTACAAGTGGTATCGGAGGAGGTGTCAACATGGAAACTTGTACGAATCATATGCCACATTTTTTTTATGTCTCAAATGACTCTTATTTGAAGGCAAAGTGCTCAAAGGTTGGTCAATACAGAGTCGAATACTGCTAAATAAAAATTTGCAAGTGCTGATCACGTTGAGGTAACTTTTAGGTAACCTACTTCATTGAGGCAGAAGCACACATATGCAATTGAGGTAACCTGCAGCAAGCCAACCTCAGACAATTTTATTTCATCTAGTCAAAATAATTTGTGTCTCTTGGATATATTGCTACTGAAAATCAATTAGCTGACATTTTTACAAAACCCTTAGACAAACAAAGGTTTTCGTTTCTAAGAAAAGCACTAGAGGTGATTACAATATAATAGATTTACAAGTAGCTTGAGGTAACATGTGTGTGGGATATGTGATTTAATTATTGATCTATGATTGAAGCATTGATTGTTTGATGTTACCTCCGAATGTGTTTGTTGTTAAATGGCTAATCTGTTCATACAATTGAAAAGATCATGTTATTAGTCATATATTGTTTTTCACAAATCTCTACTTGCGAAGTCAGATTGACATAATGCTTGAGATTTGTCTTGATAGGTCTATTGAATAGTTTTTTTGGGAAACTTGGTGCAAGCAATATAAATGGAAAGGGCTACGTCAAAGGTATTGTTTTAAAAAGAAAAAAAAAGGTATGTATCTCTTGAAATAAAGGGAGCTACCTAAGGTTAGAAAGTATGTATCTCTTGAAATAAAGAGAGTTACCTAAGCTTGACTGTGAAAGTCGCCATGAATTTAAAGGTTTCATCTCTTGAAATAAAGGGGGTAATCTTGTATGTTGCTTGCATGTACATAAAAGTACCAAAGGATCTACATTTGACAACCTATGAATAGTCAATCCCTTGCATTATGTTTTATCTTGATCTAACAAGTTTCTAAGATTCACACATAGATGCACAAGAACGAATAACATGCATCAAATTTCAAGAATATGATGAGGGAGTAGTAACTCCATTTCCTGAACACATCTTTTGGTAACTCTTCCTTATCATTATTTTAATTCTTTTGATTGAGTATCGAAATCTAAAAGTTCCACCCGTCAAACCAATTTTTTTTGATTTCCTATTTTATTTGGATTCACTTTTATGTATTTTAATTCTTTGGGATGGCCTAGTTATGTTCTAAGTGGAAATATTTTTCAACTATGCAGGCCAAATGAGAAGTAAGCTACAATGTATCATCATTTCCTCAAAACTTATAAGAGCTCATTTTCGACAATTTGTGGGTCAAAAAGGGGGAGATAATATTTTGATAGGGAGATAACATAATGAAGGCGAGTTTTTTGATCATGTGCTCATGATATTATGCTCAATTTTTGATATGTTTGCATATGTGTGATATTGGTTGTGTAACACCCCGAACCTTTGGATAACCTATTATGGTAAATGTGGTAAGCTCGGTGATGTCATGTGTCAAATAGGTGACGTCAAGTGTGGCTTAAATTGGATCAGAATATTTTTCATAAATTCTATAGTATAAATAAGAATTATGAGTGTGAGAATCATTATAATTGGGATTAAAATTAAAATATCATAAATTTCGGAGGGAATAATTAGTAAAGGAAAAGTGGGATATATATTGGCAAATTTGTAAATAACAGTAGGTTCGTGTGTAATTAAACATAAAATGGAAGGGCATAAAGGTAAAAGAGGGCTCAAAGTCAAATAACATAAAAATAAATAAAAATAACTTGGCACAGGAATTGAGGAACCCTGGAGCATAAAACCAGAGAAACGAAACCTAAGGGCAGCGACGCAAAAGGCCCTAGAGATTCTGGGCATCATTGGCGTTGATTTTGGTGTCGAATTAAAAAGCATGACGAGGGGAGACGGAAGACACCATTTTCGGTCCAACGGCGCGGGCTAAGGTAGTCAACGGAGAAGAAATGGGTTGTGGGGCTGCGAGCTTTGTACCAAAGAATCACCGGAAAAAGGCCATCGACCAGGTAACGGGGACTGGTAGAAGGTTCCTCTGGTTGTCCTCTTTTGGTCTATGCTAGCGGTGGCGGCCACCTCACCTTCCACAGAAGAGACCCGACGACAGCACCACGGGTCTTTTAGACCCGTGTGTAGGAGAGAGAAGATGAGCACCACCGGGTTTGATCTGACCCGGTTGGGTTGAGGCAGACCCTGTTTGACCTGTAATTATCCTTTATTTTATCAGATTAATAGAAAATTAATTAATTGGAATAAATTGTTAATTAAATGTTAAGACATATGAATGTTATGATTAATTTCAAGAAGAGTTTCATATAGTCAAATTATTGGAATTACGAGAGTGCACTGAGGTAAGTAATACTCACCCGTGTCACGGAATTGCATGTTGAATGATTCTTAATTTTACAATTTCTGTATTTGTATGTGTATGTATATGCATAAGGTATATATATATGAGGCTGAACTGACAATGATGAGTTATCTGTGAATGGTGAACTGTTATGTGATGATTATATGGATATAACAGTTAATGGTTGTATTGCATGAGACATAACATATCATGACATACATGACACATGCATTCAAGGAAAAAGGAAAATGTTCTTTTTACAAATCGGGTAGTACTGCTACAGAGAGGGTATATGGAAAAGTTAACGTTGAGGTTTATTGGAAATGGAATTCGTACTAGAAATGAAAATGGAAATGTATTTTGAACAAAAAGTATTCTTTGGTAGAATACTTAATATAAGGAAAATCCTGACTGGTTGCTCTGTAGCAGTGTATCTAGGTTGAGGGCCCAAGTACTGGAAAAATGATTTAAATGGCTGACTATTTTATAAAGATAATGATCACGTGCATTCTTACATAAGTATTACTTGCTAAGCTTTAGCTCACTATGTTCCGTGATACATATATGAAATTCTCAATGATTAAGCTGACCTAGTTGTTGATGGTGTGACCGCGGATCCATGGGAAGGATGCTTATGTGCTGGATTTAGGTTTTGTTAGTTCATATTAAGATTAATAATTCTATTTAGGTTTACCGATTCTGGTATTCAAATTATCATGAATGAACAAAAGATCAAAAAAAGAAGATCAAGAAGTATGTATTGTACTTCCTTACTTTAATTACAATTATGAAATTATGATGGTTAATTGATCATTGAAATTAGGATGATTAAATTGAGTTATTTACTAATTTTATTTAGTTAAAGTATTTAATTTTATACTAGCAGTAATTAAGTTTCTTTGTAGCTATATAGAATTAGGTGGTTCTGATGGATAGGATATATAGAATTAGGTCCTAATTTTAATTGATCATTGAAATTAGGATGATTAAATTGAGTTATTTACTAATTTTATTTAGTTAAAGTATTTAATTTTATACTAGCAGTAATTAAGTTTCTTTGTAGCTATATAGAATTAGGTGGTTCTGATGGATAGGAATGTAAAATAGGTAGCGTTCTAGTCTACGAGCCCATGAATTAGGGTTTCGTGGGACGGGGCATTACAGGTTGGTATTTTGATCCCACAATTGTCAAGGGGGAGATTGTTGGTTTGTATTTTATGGGTTGTAAAATTCATTAAGATGCAATTTTGTGATGAGCTATGTGTTGATCGCGCAACCTTAGGTAAGCTGCCTCAGAAACAGGTTGCATGTGTTTAATTTTCATGCATAGACATCTTACGTACTTAGTGGTTATATCTCAGCTTGCATGTTTTGTTTTATCTGATAATATTATGTTTAAGATGATAAGGGCATTAAAAGGAGAGCTAGAATTTTAGTTAGAATAAAACATGTATTGAAGTGTTGGTTGTCGTGTGGAAATAAAAGACATGTGTCATGTATAGAGATAAAAGTCTTATCTCAAAGGTCATTTGTTTTATCCTAAATTGTTTATTCAGGGTTGAGTTTTTATCAGGATATGACCAAGAGTCATTCAAGAAGTCTATCACGTGATGATACTCTATATAAAGAAATAGGTTCAATTGAAGATTGACCGGAAGCAACGCTTAATTCCCAAATATTTGAGCTTCAGTCATTGTTTTATTCTCTCATATTATCCTTGTAATTGTGAGATTATTCATGTAAATTGAGAGATTAGCTTGAGAAAGAGTTTCATAGTTTATTTGTGTTCGTAGTGAGAAGGAGTGATTCCTTGTTCGTGAAGTCTTTTGGATGCGCCAAAAGCAAGCTCTACCTAGGTGGGTTGAGTGTGGAGGAGAAACATACACTAAATGAATCGGATGTACGAGCAATGTCTTTAGGTCAAAGATAGGGTTGTACTCTTGATTTGTGATTAGTGGATTGTTTCTCAAGGTTGGTCGCTCATAGACTCGAGGTTTTTCCCAGTAAGGTTTCCTCGTTAAAATCGTGATGTTCTGATTTATTTTTATTTTCCGCAATTAGTTTTCATATTTGTTGACTAACGATCTTGGTGAGAAACACCGAACTTACAGAAACGTATTTTGAAGAAATTTTTTCTGTGTATTTTCAATGTTAGTCTTTTTGAAAAAAATATAATTTAGGCATTCTATATAACTTATGACAATAAGGTCGTATATGACCTCTAATTCCACAATGATGACAGATGGGAATAAATTTACCTTTACCATACCTTTGAGCATTTTTCCTTCCAACAAATGGTTGCTTGCAAAATGGTTAAGCAGTCCTGCCAAATTTATATGAAGTTTCATGCTTTTGCTATGAAGAAGAAGATCTACTACCTTGCATACTTACCTTGTTTGGAAGGGTAGATCTCTTCTCTTCTCGTTCCAATATTTTGGATGAAGAAGGCACAAACTGCACAAAACTTTTAGGAAGACATGTATATGAACCAGATTTCGAACACTCGTCTTTTTTATATCCTAAGCCACATGTTTCCTTGCTCAACCTTTGTTTATCAAGAAAATCCTGCAATTTGTTAGATCCTGATTTAAACTTATCAATATCTGAGCATACCTTTTTTAGTATGTGTTCTCTTTTGCTTTCTACCTCAGCGAGGTAGGTTACCTCAGTTGGGCAGAGTGCTTCAAGATCTATGATTACTTCTTGTAATTCCTTGATTTTTTCTTTTGCTTCATTCAGATCTTGAGTGAGAATCTCATTTTCTTTGACAAGTTTCAGTTTCTCTTTCTTGCTCTTGACAGATTCCACATAAAGATTGGTGTAGGCTACTTGAAGCTCATACATATCAAATTCAGAATCACTATCATCTATTGAGCTTGCCCTAGACTTTTGGTCACCAAAGATTACCAGAAGGGCTACTGGAGTTTCCTTCTCTTCATCTTCAGATTCAGCATCAGATTCTTCTTCTCTATCATTGTATGCTTTTAGCTTCTTTTCTCAATTTGCACACTCTTGAGTAAAGTGTCCAAATCTTTCACATTTGAAGCATTGAGTGGATTTATATTCTTTGCTTTTCTTCTCAGGTTTGGAAGATGAGCACTCCTCTTTCTTGAGTTCCTTTGAATTTTTGTCCTTCATGAATTTCTTAAAAAAATTTATTAGAAGCAACGATTCATTAGTAGCATTGTTAGTTTCATCACTAGAATAAAGAGCAACACCTTTAAAATTTTTAGGTTAAAGAAAATTTGCCTCAAAAGTTTGTAGAGAGTCAACTAATTCTTTTACCTTAATTTTATCAATGTCTTTGCTCTCCTTGATTGCTGCAACTTTCATCATGAACCCTTCTAGTAAAGATCTGAGAATTTTTCTTACCACCTTGCTTGGCTCAAACGGTTCCCCAAGAGTAAATGAGGTATTGACTATGTCACTCAACTTCGCATAGAAGTCATCAAACATCTCATCTCCTCCATCTTCAGAGTTTCAAACCTAGAAGTAAGTTGTTGAAGTTTTGAATGTTTGACCAGATTCGTGCCCTCATGTGTCACTTCTAGTACATGTCATGCTGTTTTTTCCTTATCACAATGTGAGATCCTACGAAACTCAGAAATATTAAAAACAGAAAATAAAACATTCATTGCCTTACTGTTCCAACCTGAATTTTCAAGGTCACCTTTAGTCCATTTTTCAAGAGGTTTAAGAATTTCATTACCCTCTTTATCAATGGACTCAGATTCAGTATACTCTTTCACTACTGACATCCAAACTCGTTCATCGATAGATTTCAAATAAGCTTTCATGCGTGCTTTCCAGTATGAATAATTTGATCCATCAAATTGTGGTATATGATTTGTTGATCGAGATTCAATCGTTGGCACCTGCTCTGATACCAATTGAAAGTTTGGTGTACCTCACCAAGACACCAAGATCGTTGGCCAACAAATATGGAAACTAAAATGCAGAAAATAAAAACAAATCAGAACACACCAATTTTAACGAGAAACTTTGATTGGAAAAAACATCGAGTCTATGAGCGACTAACCTTGAGAAACAATTCTCTAATCAAGAATCAAGAGTACAACCTTATCTTTGACCTAAAAATATTGCTCGTACATCCCATTCAGTGTATGTTTTAACTCAACACTCAACCCAACTAGGTAAAGCTTACTTTTGGCGCCTCCAAAAGACTTTACGAAACAAGGAATCAAATCCTTCTCACCAAGAACACGAGTGAACCTCTATGAAGAATCACCACTCAATACATAAGCCCTCACTACAAATCTCTCTCTATACTTGCACACTAAATATTTCTCTCAAAAAAACAATTTTTAGAGGATTTGAATACAAGAAGAAACGAAAATAATGCTCAGCAATTTTCACTTGTAACTTTTGTGTCCTAAACGAAACCTTAACCCACTATTTATAGAACACATGAACTTAGAGAGGAATCCTCACCCTTTTGCACGGAATCGATCAAACTCTTATCATCTAAAAAGCATATCAGATAAAACAAAACAAATCACACTTGTTGATAACACATATGACAACTAGTGGTATGATCATTATCCTACACGTCATTTAAATCCATGTCTCTAAATAAGACACCTATCACAAGTATATAACTAATAAGATACATATCACTCTTAGTTAATCCATGCAACACGTCTCTTTAAAACCAACTATTAAAAGATCATAAACTCATTCATAGTTAAATAATCAAGTCAACAATTAAGTCCATCTAATTTAATATATACTGCACAACAACTTAATTGAAAAATACCCTGCAGTCAATAACGTGCAGGACCAAGGTAGGCTACTGTACTACTAAAATAAGCTACTTCACTGCACAAAATCAGCCAATTGTCAAAATTCAATCACCCAATTGTCACTCATTCATTAGGAGTTTTAGATAAATTAAAAGTCAATTAGATAAAATGAAAGACTTCAAATCATTACCCACTCCTAGCACTAACCTCTTATCATGTTCTCTATCAACTCAAACACGTCACAAACTTATCTCACAATTGTCAATTATTTTGCTGAATTAACAAAAAGTCCAACACCCACTATCTCAAAAGACGCCTCACAAGAAAAATCATGGCAATAGGATTCATATTAGTCCTTTATTGAATGTACATCCTCCTTCCATTCCTAAAGAAACTGCAAAGTTTCCTTGTTTTGGGGTTTTTGGATAAAGATAAGAAGAACAAGAAGTTATTGATGCTTCAATATTGCTTTCATTTAAATCTATGTTTTTGTAAAGTTGAGGATTTTCGAAGATTCATACATGTCAATTTTGATGCTTAAATTAGCAGAAAATATGTAGAGATCTTAGCAAAAGAAGAAACAATGAAAATAAAAAGTATGGTAGGAGGTTCTTACAATGTTCATGCATATCAAGATGCCAGAGTCTTTCATGGCTTTTTTCATTCTGATAAATCATTATGTTTCTTTCATTTTATGGTTGGTTTTGGTTCATTCAAAAGCGGCTTCTCTTCGGTCTTCGTTGAGATTAAAGTGGGGACCACTTGGATTTTGGCTTAGTGGTTAATCTTGTTAGATATGTGTCCTAAATAGTCAATTTGTACGATTATATTTTGAATGTATATTATAATGTATTTTGTACTATATTAGTTAGAATAATGTATGAGAGTTATTTATATATTTGATACTTATATTTAATAGTTGTGTTAAAAATGTTTATAGATATTCGTTAGAGACCTCGTTTTCAAGAGATGAGAATATAAGTGACCAGTGATATTTACTATGAATATCTTAAATCAAGTTCCTAATTGTAGAATTGTTAATTAGAGAATAACAGTTCGAAAGATTAGTTTACTGTTTGTTTCCTATGTAAATAAGGTTGTGAGTCTCGTGCAATCTAATATGTGATATTAGAACAAATAATATGAAATGTTTATTGTTGAATAAATGCTTCGAACATGACTTGATAAAATAATGAATCACATGAGAGTTGTTTTTTTTGTCAATGATTTATTATTTATTTGCGATTGTGTAAATAATTCATAGACCTGAGATGACATAGTAGTCTTGTATGTGGGTGATCAAATCTTATCAATGTTGAAAATATTTATTTATCGATAAATATTGACATTTGATGAATTCGATTAGTTATGTATGGTGACTTGTCTGCATTCAACAAGGGATTCATCGCCTCGAAATTAAATAAACGAGGAGAATATCTTATGTGATCTGAAAATTTATTGACATAGAAAATCCTTTGTCGAAGTAAAATAATTAATGGATTTGTACATATGATTGAGTTACTGGATTTGATGGATTTTCGTAATCCTCATTTAATTTGAATATTGCACAGTGGAATTATTCAATGACACAATAATCATAATTAAAAGTTCATATAAATTAATTCATCACTAATTAGGTAGTCACAATATGCTACTAGGCATCACTCATGATTTATAATAAATTATTAAAAGTTATTTTAATTAATATCGAAGAGCTCGGTATTATTATTATTGTTAATTAGTAATGAACCTAGAAAGTCACATATAAATAATCGTGAAATTTTGTTCAGCTAATGGTGAAAACGAGAACTATGTGAATTTGATATTTTATATGAGATGAAAAACAATAGAACTATTAATTGAATATTGATTTATTGTAAACCGGGCCTAACCCGATTAATTATTAGACAATGCTAGCGCATTGGGTCTTAGTTAAATGTAACCCATGATTCAATTCATTAAAATAAAATTCCTAAAAAAAGGAAGAAAAAAAAAAGGAAACCCTAGTATATATAAGTATATAAACATAAGGGGAAGTACAAGTTCTTGGAGAAAATAATTTATGGTTCATAGTTTTTGCTTTGTAGAACTCTAGACAAGTGGTTCATGGACAAACTAGGAGCTCTATACAATCAGAGTTCAACCCCGGATCAAGATTCATTTCAAAAAATTGGTACATATCTATCGCGTATTTGTGTTGTATGTATATTGTATATGCTATCAAATCTCTCTAGAGTCAAATTGTATTTATTCAAAAGGTCATAAGTTCGATTTTCACTGAGAACATTAGCTTTGTAGCCACGCGTTGGACTTTGGCCCAACTTACTCTATCATCAGGTGAAAACCTTATGTGCACGTGTATCTGACAGCTTGAGTTTAAACCCATAGTAGATGTTGTAAGGACATACATGTATGAGTCAATAATAATGTGGATATAGATTGCCTATTGTGTTAGGTTGCATTTTGTTTCTTGTTTTGAAGATAACGATGTTAGCTTCATCCACCCATTTAAACTACTAAAACTAGTTTATTTTGGAATTATTTTCTTCTACCCTATCTACATTTTGGCTCTGATAAAATAAAAATAGGTGTAAAATTTCTCAAGTTAGGGTTTGATTGAGCAGAGATTTGTTTTTGCCTCATTTGGAGCACTTGTTTCCAAATTAAAGGTTGCATTAGGTAGGCTTTGATTGCTTTTTCTGGATAAAAAACTAAACTGCACCACAATCATTGTTTTATGTCTCATACCATACAAAACCTAGCAAGTAAAGCCAGTTTAAGTTATGTGTCGTATTTTTTAACATTTTAGCTAGGGCTAAGATTGTGTCGATTTTATCAGTCGATTGACCCATTATCGACTAGTTATTATCGACCCAACCTATAATAGTTGGGATATTAATCTTAACTGACCCATAATAGTTAGGTCAGATTGTCTGTTGGCAGATAATATCGACCAATCGACTATTAATAGAATTTGGGTCAAAAACCTAAAATCCTTTGCAATTATCGACCATTACCGACTATTATCGACAATTATAGGCCCATTATCGGCCATTGTGGATAGTTAAAATGGATTTTTAAAAAACTTGTTGTTACCAACAATTGACCCATTATCGACCCGACAGAGTCAATTGTCAACCAACAACCAACTCACGATAGTCAGGAAGAAAATGATTTTAGATTTTTCCTAAAATTGATTGTTCAATAATTCACCGATAACCAACTAACTCGACCCAATCCCAATCCCAATTTTAGCACAACTAACCTACATTGTTATTTAGTCTTTTTTTATATATATAAAAAAATATATATCTTTAAAATACATTTATTCATTTTGGATGGAATTTGATAACCAATTACCCTTTCATAGAAATATGAGCACGAGGTTAGTCCATATTACATGGCCTGGAAGAAAATCCCATAAGACTATAATTTAATTTCGATACCTTTCATAAGACTAAAAATATATGAATTGGATATAAACCCACGTTACCAGAGCCTATGAGCTTGTGTGGCATACTGGGCTTGGAGGAAAGCTCATCTTACTCAAAAATTAAAGCCATTGGTTGCACTACCCCATTTAAAGCCGCAAGCCCAATTTTTTTTGTTTTCAAATTTCTCTTAGGCACCATCTCTCTTTGCCAGGGAGACTTGGACAGAGGATAGCAACAGAATAACACAATAGGACCAACCACCCAATTTCAAGTACACTCACATATCTATTAAAACAAAAGGTACTCTCAGATGTAACCTTTTGGGATTACTTTGTAACTAAATTCAGTCTCGTCAATCGTCATAATATTTGCAAACCAAATTGTAACCTAACTGCCAGTAACTAGTTCAAGGGAAAATTGAATTGCCTGACTATACAGTTATGTACGCACAAAGAAAGTTCTATAATTGCCGGACAATTAAATCTCTGCTTACTGTGATGTAGGGCAGTTTGGATTTGCTGTCTCTCTCTTTATCAATCTGGTGTTGTATGATCCGCAGAATCCACACTTATGATATAACCAGTGGAAGCGTGATACGCCCTTTCGATCACAATCATTGCAGAGTATGTCCTAGATTGTTATGTCAATAAGAGTGAGCGTTAAAAATTGGGTCAAGATGAGAAACGCCACTGTTCAAAAAATGCATTACAACAATAAAATGAGTTTTGATTATACTTTTGCGTATTTGGTCACAATTGCAAATTCTACCAGACAAAGATGGCAAGATGAGAAGGGAAGGGGAAAAAAGAACAAGGAAAAAAGAAAGGAACATAAGATAAAAAAAATTTAGCAAAATTTAAATAAAATTGTGGATGGAGTGATGAAGGTGTCCAAAAAAAGAGCATAGGAGTTGTCTAAATTGTGATTTATGAATAACATTTCACTTAATTTACCAATAATATTGTGGGAAAACCCATAATCTCGTATACTCACGTAAACTCGTATGAATGCAACGAAAGGAAAGTTATGCCAAGCATAAAATGCCTAAAAAAGTTGATATGCTAAAGTTTTAGATCATGCACGTTAATGTAACCAAAATTATCACATTTTGGGCATCAAACATAGAAATAATGTATTTGATACTTCTATACAAATAACTCAGTACGATTCTATATAGTCTACCTGACAACGATCCCTGTATTCCTCAGGAAGCTCCTCCGCAGCCAACAAAGCGTCAAGCATACCAAAATAAACCTGGAAGTTTTTGAATAACATATCAAAGAATGTCACATGCAGAAAATTAGAAAGATGAGCCAGCAAAAGTTCAAAACATAGGCATAAAAAACCATTATGCACATATTAGGAGTAGGTCTTAACGGGAAGCATCCCCTGGATTTTTTAGCTTTTGGAGGAATGATGTTTCAGTATGACTAGTAAAAAATAAAACAAACTTGAGTCCCTGACTGGTAGCTACGTGTTTAGTAGGTAGTTTTTTCCCTAATGCCATAAAAGTGATTCTTGAGAAAATGACTTAAGGGCTAGAAGCTCCGCTCTACCCTTTCTTCTTTTTTGTGAAAGGTCATGTTCTTTTTATTATTATTATTATCAGTGTGAGAGAGGACTCAAACCTGAGACCCTACCCAGGTTCAAGACCTAAGGAGCACCACTAAGCCAAGAGTTCATTCTTCTCCAATGTATTACTCCATTACATTTTTCCTATAACTTAATACCCATTATCCAGAACATCAATGTATTATTCCATTACTAATCAATAGTCAGGTTATAAAAAGAATAAATAAACATAACAACAATATGATTTCTTACCGCCATATCCCCCATGGATTTGCTGCAAATTGGACAGGTGTAGTGACTGCAAGCATATGCCTAGCAGAAGATAAGGTGTAATATTGATGTTAAACAATTTCTCTGAACCCCATTTTGAGACATAAAAAAACAATTTGAATGAAACAATAATCTCAGAAGAAGGGGATATAGCATTGAACATAAAAACCTGAAAGCAAGCTGAATGCATATAATGTCCACAAGGCAGAGCTCTGACTATTGCGCTTGAGGTGAAGAGGAAGTCACAGCAGATAGGGCAGTTTGTTTCTAACCCTTTCTCCAGGCACTTATGGTTCACCAACTTAATCCCCAAACAACAATTGCAGGTCATGCAATGAAAGTAGTCAATCCCCAGACCGCTCCCAACACGGCATAAATTGCAAAATGGGCAATGATATATGGTCCTAAACAAAGACAAAAATAAAACAGATAATAAGATGAGTAAACATGCACTATGATTTCGTGATTTAGGACCAAATTTATAGGAGAATTTGAAATGCTAAAGAGCCCACAGGTGTTGCTGGTGCTGTGTGAACCAACATTGTCAAATTGAACTTTCCAAGGAAGATAAAAACAAGATATTAGTCTTTGTCTACAACCACTCGGATCTAAAAAATGCATCATTCATGAAAACTTTAAACACTTAGTTTTCTATAAAATATACTCAAAATTCAAACGAAGGCAGTTCTTTCAGAAAAGGCATGTCATGTTGTCCTAATTGTATACGCTTTATGGCCATCATAGAGCCGTTTAATACCAACAAAACACTCAAGAAGAAAGACCGTAGATTAGCAGGTACAAGTTTGAATAGTTCAAAATATGCTTGGTTTGAAGCATCCATTGTTCCTTTACTTGTTTTGGAATAAAGAAATAGAAAATAGCAGTGAAAAAGCATTGCAGTGCATCCCACATTCAACGAATTTCTTGACCAAAATAATTGACAACTTTCAATTTGCAAAAACACATGTACCTTTCATCATCAAAAAATTTGCATATGCTGCAATAGTAATTTGCCATTGAAAGTCCATTACAAGTTGGGGTCGTACAGTGTTGTCCCACAGCCTGAATCTTCAGGCAGCGCATGCACATCATTTCTGATGTTGCTTTTCTGCAATGATTAAAAAAAAGGGGGATTATCATACATGCAGTGGACCAACTTGACATGCAAGATATAATTTCAAATATTACCTGTCCATCGAGTGGTCGCTAACTTTGTCATGACAGAACCTGCAAGTAAACAACTTGCCACAGCAAGCAGCACGAAGCTTGCAGTTCCTTTTGTAGTGCTCACACCCAAATATCTGATTCTCCGGATCACGAAATGATGGTGAGCACCCAAGCACATCTTTCCTATTAGATGTTCCCCCTGCTGACACTTGAGGTGACTTCTGCTGAGCAGCTATCCAACGACTGTAATAAAGTATTACCGATTGATTATTTACTCAGGAACAGGGAGGAAATTTTTTCATTCAACCATTTTTTCATGCAAAAGAAGAGGTTCATTGAATATTAGGACATCAAGTTGGATCAGTGACAGCACTGAGCAAATAGCTATTGCACTAAGTTTTATTCAACGTGAAAAACACAGCTGCATTAAGCATGCAAGATTAGACATTAAGAACAATAATGAAACATACCTTGTCATGAGATTTTGAACAAGATATGCTTTTCTTCTTGGATCAAGAGTTGAATCCCCATAAACTTTTCGGATCTCAGACTCGAGTTCATTTTGATTCATACGGAAAATGTCTTTCCATCCAGGTTTAAACATCTGATCACTTGGGTCTAGGCCTTCTTGAACATCAGGCTCTAGAAATTCAATAAAACAAGAGATCAATATTGTTTAGTCATTCTATGGCAGTTCGAACATGGGTTTCTAGCAGATGTACTAAAGAATAGCACAAACCTTTCTGAGAAATGCTAGCTTCAGGTGTTTCATTCTGCAAAGGTGATCCAGGAGAATCTTTCCAGCATTCATTAAGCCATTCATTGAACATTGTGTTTTTGGTTGCCTGTTTCCATGTGTCCATCATTTTATTTTGCTCCTCCTGTGTCAGAGCAGCTGTAACCCAAGGTAACATAGATTGAAGCACTTCAGCACCCGTAGTCCCAATTATACAACCAACTAATTTGTCTTGCTCCTCCACAGAAAAATATCTACCAAATAAAGGCCAGAGCTCAAGTTCTTCCCTGTAAATATGTTGATCTAGAGTCACTCTAATAGACTTGCACATCCATTGAAGCTTAGTAGCTAGCTCGCTGTACTTTCCTGTAGAATCATGCTCAAGGATAGTAGAAGACACCGTACTAATTCCTACCGAATCGCCAATCTCATGGGCATCTTGCAACCTTTCATGAAGGTGTGAAAGCTCAGAAAGCACAAATGAAATATCCTCAAATAATTTTTCCTCCTGCTTATGGTCCAAAGTGTACGAATGACTGACATTATGGAGTGTCTCCTTAGATTCTAATGCTGGAAAGACTATATCATCCTCAGCATTACTATGAGCTCTGTATAAGCCCCATAACAAACGGAATCTTCCAATGAACTGCCGGAGAAATGGCTCATCACAGTCACTGAGTTTTCCAGACTCGACATCTAGATACTCTAAGTCTTTGAGTATAGCTTTGTGAAATTTAAATATTGTATCAATAGGCCGTGCTGCACACCCCTTATCAGAAGAACTAATGTCTGCTTCCCAATTAAAAAGACTCGAGTTAAGAGCAGGAGCAGAAGAGCTGACGGACAAGGAGCGCAAAGACTTGGCTGTAGAATGGGAAGTCAGACCCAGATTACTGCTATTTACACCTAAACCTGGGACACAACAAGAGCGTTCACTTGAAGATGGTTTATAAGAAATTATAAACTCAGAATGGTCAGGGGCATCAATGTTTCCAGGGGACAATAAGATGTTTCGCCTGACTGGTCTTTTGATATCATCTTTGTGCCCTGGCATCAAGTTATCTTCAGTACATAATGCAGAAGCACATGCACAGCAGGATCGAGCTAAATCCTCGTCCATGTCTGGGAACCTTTTAAGAGGACAACAGCCAATGGAACTTGAAAACAAGCATAATCCTTGGTTACGACCCTTACAGGCCCAACCAGTAAAAAGTGTCACCAGAGCATTATCAGTTGCAGGAGCTGAACAAAAGAACTTTAAAAAAATTAATTAAGGTATATATAATCATAAACACACCAGTAATAATTTATCCTTCAATTGGAATGAGCTAAAACCTGCCGATTGCATGTTTTTGAGAAAATTCCTAGCTTCGTTCTCTGTAAATGACCCCACCAGCCATGGTAAGATACGCTCAATTAATTTCAAAGGCATCAAGCACAAGCTCTGATACAGAAGCTCCTGCTGTCTTTTAAAGCTAAAGTGCTTCTGGGCTAGAGGAAGAACCTGGAGATTCAAGAAGCTAAGGGGTTTATTTTTCAGGAAAAAAAAAAAGGGATAGTTGGAGCCTGAGTGCCTGACTTTCCCAGTTACACATGCCAAATTAAATTATGAAATGACTCAAACAAATGGATAACTGTTATCCCTTATTTGTTATTCCATGAAATTTTACCCATGGAGCCTTCCAACCACATATTTTCACCCCAACACCGAGAGACCTTTATATATATACACATAAGAACTGGCTACATATACACCCACCAAATCTCTATCCAAAAGCAATTACAACATCAAGGAAAACTTGCCTGTACTTCCTCATTGTAGAAGTGCCTCTGTATGGTTTCCATTATCTGATCGGCATGAGAACATAGTTTTGCATAAAATTCAGCAGCTGAATTAGAGTTCACTCCAGCACTTTGAATGCTTTCAATCAAGCACCTAAATTCATTGAATTGACTTTCTTCTTCAGCATGCTCTTGAGAGAAAGAGAGCTCTCCATCTACCGCAGGGAATATAATATTGTCTTCAGCAATACTGCAACCAGAAATGATAGATGCTCCACGTGAAGAGAGGAAACAAATATCTTACTATGATTGTTAAACATATGTCTGCAACAAATAACTATAAAGGGCCATATAGCATCAACAGTCATCAAAACAAAAAGCAAAAGCTCATAACAGTGAACAGTCAAATGCAGAGTTCTTGCTTGTGTTGTCTAACATCCCTAATGCCTTTTATCGCCTTTAGTTGATATCTTTGTTGAATTCTTTATTTATAGTTAACTTGTTTTCTATTCTCAAAGCAGGTAGCCTATTATAATTTTTCCTTAATCTTCCAAGTTGCAACTTAGAGGACGAAGTCGTACTTTGTATTTTACATTATAGAACCACAGCCGAGGATGGAAGCTCAAAATACTAGTCAAAATTTAGATAATCAGAATAAATAGGCAAAACAAACGAATTGAAAGGACATAATCAGATCAATATAGGACCACAACCTAAGTAATAAATACTTAAAATTACGTCTTTTGTGCATTTTATTGATCTGACCACAACCAAAGTAATAAATACATAAAATTACATCTTTTATACGTTTTATTTGCTTAGGATAGCGAGGGCAGAACAAGACATCCTCAATCTCATACGCAGTAAAATTGACTATATCATACTAAGGAAAGATCAAGAACCACAAACACAAATGTAGGAATTAGTTTTATGTTGGCTACAACGTAAAACAATAAGGAGATGTGTATTCATCAAAAACAAAAGGACATACCTGTGAAATATGCAAACTTCTGCAATGAACTGCAACCGCTCGTCAAAAGCTGACAAATTAGTAAAATTTCCAGAAATTTGAATCCTCCTAGCTTCTTCAGCTATCTCGGTCAACTCCCTTTTAATGGCATTATGCCAGAGCAATATCTCATTTATTGGATGTGACCCTGTGGTATCATAAACTTCATCATTTGGCTCTAAATATTTTCTCTTGCCAGCTCTGGAAGACTCGCATGCACACTTTACTCCATTAGTTTCTCGTGTTAATGAGCCCAGTGCAGAATATTTATCATACTGAACCTCAGAACCATCTATAGAACTTCTCACTGCATTAACACTGTTCCTCCTGTTCATCCACGTGAAAATAACCTTCAAATAAAAAGACTTTAGATAAGTTCAACGAACTCAACAAAACCCAAGAAAGTCAAAACCCTGAAAGGAAATTAAAAACTAACCTGTTGAAGAAGCTTTTCATCCGGTACTATCTTACTCAAGAAAATTTTCATATTCTGATTTTCACTAGGTGATAAAGAGGATGAAAGCCATGGAAGAAAGTCAGCCATCATATTTACAGGAATGCTGCACAAAAACTGCCAGATCAAAGAAGCCTGCTCTTCAGGGGAGAACTTCTCAATAAGCAAGGGGAAGACCTGAGATAACAGAGAGATGGTAATTACAACATTGCCATCTTAAACAGAAGAAAAAAAATCACTCCACAAATAGAACTTTAATGAAAATAGCGGTTCAATAACACAAAAATACCAGAAAGAGAGTATAGGTACTAATTAATTTACGAAGCAAAAATCATGATTATACATATTCAAAGAAATATTTAAGTATCTCTCTATCCCTATCTCTCTCACACAATTGCAGACTGGCATCAACATAAAAAGGCATCACAGAATGCAGATGCACAAGACCCAATGAGAGATTGCATGAGAGATTTAATTAATGAGTGATAGAAACACCTTATAGAGTACCATTTTAATTCTCAGGAAAAAGAAAAAGAAAAACAGTAGTGCTATATTCTTCAAATGGATCTAATGAGCATGAAAAAGTCACTACTTCCGAAGATTAGTAAGCAGTGAAATACAACATTCAACTTCAAGGAACAGGTTATGAAACATGCTAAAAGAACGCACATCAAAAATTGAAATCATAAGAATAGTTTTAGGGAAAAATATTAACATCTAATTTATTGATAGTTAAAGATCATATATTAAAACACCATAACCGAATGTATTCTCTATACATCCAATCAAACTGGAGCAAACCAATACAAAGAAATGTACTGTTGGGGGCATTATTTGAGAACAAACAAGCTGCTATACAAGTTATTGCAAAGAGTAAACGACTTTAATAGGGATATAATTTTATCACAAAAACAACAACAGCTGTCGTGCCCAAAGTAGACTTCTATTGCTCTTTTTCACTTTCTATTATCTCCCCCTCAATGCCAAAACTACAAACCCATGATAGTAATAGAGTCAGATGAGTAAAGGGTCTGGATACTTGATACTGCAAATGGCATCAATTGAAAGTTTGAGACCCTACCTGCTCCTCTTCCTTTGCCATATGCTGATTAATAGTTGTCTGAAGAGCTCCTGTACAAGATGCTAACTCCCTCGGAAAATTTTCATCGTCTTGCACGTAAGTATTCAACAGCTCAAATAGATGATCAAAGAGACTGCTTTCGCCCTTGTGTTCCAGAGAGTATGTATGTGCCACATTCTTCACACGTATATCAAGCACAGGGAAGATAACCTGAAGAGCCAAATTGGAAAGTGGTTACGGCTAATGAATATGGAAGAAGAGAAACCACAAAGACTAAGGATCAAAATCAAAACAATCACTTCTATGTGCAGTCATCTATGAACCAAATTTGTGTGGTATAGTAGTCCCAGAATTGTATTGCCATAATCCATCAGCATTTTGCCTAGACTCTTCTGAAAGAGTTAAGATGCTTGCAGACAAAATAAATAAGAGAAAGAAAAAAAATCAAAGCAAATCAAAACAACCTTATAAAATGAAATAAGAAAGGGACAGGAAATAAGAAAGAAAGAGAAAACTAAATAACAACGGTAAAGAAAAAAAATAAAGTGATGCTATGAAATTATGAAAGTTCACGACTTCGTGTATTTCTGGTTCTTTTTCCTCCCCCTCTTAAAATCCTTAAAACAACACTAAATAGGTAAAAAAACTACTGTGCAGCATCCTGCAGTGGGCACGTTCGACTGTGAATCTAGAAACCACAACATTAAATAAAGAAATAGCTTAAACATAGAAATCAGCTCTTCGGAAACCTTAGACTGCTAAGCACATTCACTAAAGCATTAAGAGCTGAGAGCAAAACCAACATACGCATTTGCATCAACATATATAGAAATCAGGTCATGAGAGACCTTCAGACTGCTAAACACATTCACTGCTGCATTAACCACGGAGAGCAAGAAAAACATAGGCATTTACATCCACATATATGAACCAATATATATATAGTCCTTCCAAAATTGGATACCTCATCTTCAGCATTGGAGTGATGCTTGTAAATGGATCGCAAAATACGGTATCTCTCGAAGAGAGGGCGAACATCAATGTGATGACCGGTGGCAAAGGCCATGGCCAAGCGATGAAGCGCGTCAAGTTCGTTCCGAATCGCCTTGTGGAAGAAGAGGAACATCAGAATCGGAGATTTCTCAACTTCTCCGTTGATTTCCAAATGCGTCGGCTTGGTCTCGACCTTGGTCGCCGCCGCAGAGTTCGTCGGCAGCATGACTGCATCCCCTCTCTGCAATTCCTGTAGCGGTGTCGCCATCTGTATCTCCAAACTGTTCTGTTTGTTTCCTCAGAAAAATTGTGTCTACAATAAATATCCCCTCTCTCTCTGTAGCTCACTCTTCGTTCAGAGCTCTCTCTCTAAATCTGTTATCTTCTTTGTTTTTCTCTTATATTTTGCTTATTTTTTCTTAATCGTTTTCCTTTTTTTGTAACGTTGAACAAAAACAGGCTCCCTATGACTATATATATAGTTGACTAGGAAAGACGTGGCAAGACACTGGCCACGTCGGATGGTGATATCATTTGTTTGAATAAAAGTATTTCAGATAGCATTTATGATACTTGAAATATTACATGCTATTAAGATTATGAATGTCAAAAATATTCGTACCTAATGGATGCCCACACAATCCGTCCCAAATTTTATAGGATGACCCGTTAATTAAAGGGTCAAGTAATGAGTACGAGTATTTTCATGGAAAAAATAGAGGTGCAGGTACCGGAATGGGTTTGTCGAAATTTAACTCACCTCATATCCGTATATATTATTAATTATATATATGTATATTATTTTTAATATATATGTTATTTTTATTATTATTTATAAAATTAACAAGAACAAATCAATAAAAAAAATTTATAAAAATATATTATTTGCGTATATTTAATTTTTTAAGTAAACGTATTTATTTATTTATTTAATATATAATATAAATAGTTATGAAACTCATGAATTGACGGGGCCGATAAATAAGAGGGGATTCCCCGCCCCAACGAGTATCGGGATGGGCCAATAATTAAAATACCCAACGAATATTTTAACGGATACGGGTAATAATTTTTTTAACGGGGACGAGAACGGGAGAAGGGGTACCTCCCCAAACCCGCCACGTTGACATCCCTACTCAAGATGTTACGTAAATTCAAACGACAATTTTGAACAGCATTTTCACTTCTTTTTATAAATATTGATTTTTAAAGCATTTGCAAAATATTTTGAGTGAAAAGGATTTATCCATGTACTTTAATGGCAGCATTTTTCATACTTTTTGAAATGTTAATTAATATCTTTTATGTAATTTTTCAAAGCATTTGAAATAGTATAAATGTTATCATCTAAAACAGTATATATGCTATCAATATATCTGACATGTTAAATCTCAAATATTAATATAAACGAACAGATAATTTAGTAATTACCCGTGTTGTATCATTACTTTTTATTTTTTATTTTGCCAATATCGATATTAAACTTAAAGCTCAACTTCTAATCATAACGAATTATGCATGTGTTTGAATCTCTATTACATGCCAATTTCTTGAGATCACTCTAAAAATTTTGTATCTAATAATTATTTAGTTATATAAAAAGTAAATAGAGTTTCGTCCCCTTCAACAAAAAAATGTAAATGGATTGAAGGTAATATGGAATTTTGCATTTGATTTCCATTATTGGGATGGAAAATTGTCTTAAACCAAGGATTTTAAATGATCCAATTATGGAGTTTTAAATCAAATTCGGACAATTGAAAAATAGTTTTTAAAATTATAAGATTTATATATTTTTGATAATAAAATTATAATTGGGGAGAGGGGGTGGAATTAGAAGGCACACATGGAACGTGTGTGGAGCGTGGACTGGATTGGTTGGGCACCTGACACACCCATGCCTTCACAGGTCTAGGCCCACTCCCCGCACGAATCACAACTGTTTTCTCGTGGACCCATTTAACTCCCATAAATTTGGAAACATTTTTAAATTATTCGGTGATCAAACTAATTTTTCTTTTTCTTTTCCATGTACTTTTTTATGAGCATGAATTATTTTCATTTATTTTTTGGTTAAATTAAAAAAATGGATTTTTAAATTTTATTTAAGGGAATTGGTGATGAGGGGATTCGGACTCACTCCCTATTAGAAGGAAGAATTATTATATGCATAGTCATTGCCGCTCAACTGCAACCTCATTTGCATAAAATAAATTTAGTATTGTTATAAAAATTCATGAATCTTGTCACAAGGGTCACTTTTTCTTTTATGACATAAAAAAAATCTATCATGCAGCCTTTGATATTTGAATCGTTCCACTCTCTCCAAATATATGATAAGTCGGAGAGTGTTGATGTGAAGAATTCAATTTAAGTCTCCCAACTAGAAGGATTTACAAATGTCAACAATTTGCCTTGTATTGATCTCACATCGCAAATGTACCCCGAGACAATCGTAAAGTGGTAATGTGCATTTTCATTCCGCATGCAATGCATCATTCGCTATTCAATTAAGCATATATCTTATTGTTTATTTTTCAAATGGGTGAATGATATTTTTCGTCGTTGAAAGAGTTGACATATTTCAACTTAATCATCCAAGTTCTAAATGTTACAAATTAGGAACAGTGTCTCTGATTCTATTTGAAAAGACATCATCGAGCAGGTTTTTATTGATGTGGATGATAAATTGATGATGTGCGGATTTTTATATTTTTTTAAAAATAATGTCACGTAAAAAATGAATTAAAAAAAATCAACTCAAAAAATTAAGTCAAAATGCAAGATTCAATCGGATTTGTCACGAGATTCGATTTTCGCTTTTGGTATGAACTTTGGCTTCCACCACCAAAGAGGCCGAGATTATGCCAAGAAGTGGTGCCGTTGACGATAAAACTTGTAGATAAACAAAGGCAAGAGATCGGAGGGAAAAGGGTGCTCATTTTCTGCGAGATTTTCACGGAGCTTGTGTTTTTAGTTTTCTATATCAGCCATTGGAAAACAAGCAAAGAGCTTTGAGCTGCTCTGACTTTAGAGAGAGAAATTGAATTAATTTCTTTTCTTTAATGTCAGATTTTTTTATGTCACGTCAGTGTTTTAACTGATCGCATAAACAAAACATGTTCGGTAATATTTTTGGAAATAGAATCACTCGAATGGTCTGAATTCATAATGCAAAATTTGTTCGATAATATCTCTTGAAACAAAATCACTTGAATGGTCTGAATTGAAACGTATCAATTTTTTCATTGACTAAAAATTTCACTAACACTTTTATAAATCAAGATATCAAGAAGTGCATGATCAAATGATTTGAAATTCCAAAATACTAATTTGTCTTTTAATTATTCTCTAGGTACGAAATAGATTAACAATTGTAGGAATGTAAAGGAGTCTCAACTGCCACATGATTCCAAATTCCAATTTAGTCATTTCGACTATTAATTTTTCTTTTAGTAGATTAAGAAATATTATAGCACTTTATAGGAGTCTTAATTTTCACATGATTTGAAATTTGAAAATATAACTTGTGTACTAATTATTCTCTATCCATGTCGAGAATGAATAAAAGGGGTATCATATGTATTCGAGTACTTGGGTGATAGCATAATGATGATTATTTATTATAGGGCAAAATTGTATGAACTTGGAAGTTTTGAGTTTGATTCCCACTAGGAGGAGCAATTTTCTTGTTGTCATGTACTGAGCTTTTTCACAATTTATTTGTCACTAGGTGAGAAATTTATTTGTGATTTGCTATTGTGCACCTTATAGACCCGCAAACGTGTAAATTCCTCCAACATGATGAAATGGTGAAAGTTGAAAAGCTTGTGAAAGGTAAAAAAAAAGAAAAAAGAAAAAAAAAGAGATTGGATATAAAGGGGATAAAGATCATTTGTTTTGACATGCACAACATATTGGAGGATACATCGATGTGTCAACTCAAAATTTTGGGATGAATGTGTAGGCAATACCATATGTCGATAAGAATATGATTGGCCACTACTTTTGTATTTTATATATCCCTTATTTTCCATTTTAATGTTCAATCAAACTTCCAAATAGGGTTGGCCGTCTTACTGCACCCACTTCAAATCACATTTCAAATTTTATTTTTGGGTCTCATTTCTATTAAAAATAATTGAGTCTCATCAACTTTTAACATTAACAAAGCACATATTTCAATACAATTTTTTTTCACTTTACATTTACAGCCTCTCCAAATACTCAACCATCAATATCATCTCTCTCATACATTTATACCATTTTCACTTTTTATATAATTCTACACATTTTTTCAATATAATTTTTTTTTTAACCCCCCCTCTATATTCTCCAAATTTTACAGTGCTATAAAATAAATAGCACCCCATTGGAATTGCTCTAAAGCAGTTTAAGTTAGAGTTTTGGGCACTATACCGGTCGAGAAACACCACATTTAAATAGGAATTATTATTCAATTCATAACTTGCACAGTCTCTAAAATCCATTCTACACTACAATCCAAAAAAAATAATAATAATAACTTAACTTTCTTCCTCTCTTTCCTCTTCTTCATAATTCACGCGCAACATCGATCCTCTCACTTTGGACATCAAAATGACTAGGGCTGCCCGACTTCCACATATATACCACTATATATGTGATACCTAGGCTTGCTATTTTCCTGCTATACAAGAATGAGTTTGGTTATTTTGTGGCAGCATCTATCTTTTCTATAAACCTAATTGAGATGCTAAATTGTTGCCTAATTATTATGATCATTATTCCTTCATTATTTTCTACTATTTTCTTTTCACTTTTAATTAGTCTCTTCATATACAGCATGAAATTAAATAGATATATATCAACAAAAGACGACATTGGATTCTATCTTTGCATTCCAAATAGCAAAAGGCACCTTATCTTGATACTTGAGTGACTAGCAATACATTTTGCCCTAACCATACAAAACAAGAATTTGGAAAATGACCCAAGTGAAAATTCAAAGCATATAGGATATATAGGCACCTACTCCGTCCATTCAGAAACAAAGACCACAAAGTCATGCGTAATTGGTTAGTGACTCAATACTTTATTCACATGCCCACGAGAGGATATTAAATTTTTTATTAAATTAATAATTATATATATAAATCCACTTGTTCTGTGCTTTTGTGTTCACCTGTGCGTGCCCTAAAAAGGGCATACATTTCATGAAGAACAATCTCCAATTTTATGTGCACTTTTGAACGGAAAAACAGTGGTGATTAAAAGATAAACTTGGAAGGAGGTGATCATTTTATGACTAAAAAATAGGGTTAATTTAATCAGAGTGCATCTTAGTGGATCCAATATTTAAATTGAGAATGTGTGGCATCCACATGCTCAACACGCACCTTATACATTATTTAAAACACAAATATTATAACTTATGCTTTGTGGATTACCAAGTTAAAATAATACCTTTTTTTTTTACTTTGATTTTCAGCATTTTTTTTTCTCTTTTGTTTGTGCCAATAATCCAAGAGGATTTTGTAAGAACATGACATTATCTATGAAAAGTTAGGAAAAGCGAAACCCAATCTAAAGTTCCCCTTTTAGATTAAAAATAAAAAATAAAAATCCCAGCTGTATCAATCACCCATTTGAATGTGGTTGCTGTTTTTAAATTTTTTTTGGTACAATTAAAAATTGGAGAGAATGCAGGGGCGAAGCCTCTGCCAAGTCCGAACCCCACCAATATTTTTTTAATTAAGCATAACTATATGTAAATTATAAAAAAATTCCTTCCTGATTTTTCAATTTAAACCCTTGTAAAATTAGAAAAATACTCTGTCAGTCATTCTTTATTTTATTGAACGGATATTAACCTTCAAATCCAATAAGTTTTCAACTAGTCAATTCATGGTTGGCCCAAAATTGGCCCATCAAAGAAAACATGTGAATTTCTCAACTATTTTGTTTCAATTTCGATAAATATATCTTGGTGTTTTTTTTTTTGGATAAGAGATATTTGGTGTAGATACTATTTTTTAATAATTGTTTTATGTTTAATTTATTAGGCTATGTCGTACTTGTGTAATTGACATCGATCTCTTTGAGTGTCAAATTGTGATTCTTCTAAACCAATATAATTGGATGTTGGGTAAGTTTATAAGTGATAATCTTGGTGTCATATAAATAATATAAAAAATATATATTATGGGAGTGTTGCCTCGGACCATGCTAGCTTAGTTTTACTCCCATTAAATTTGGATCATGAATTCACCATTGATTTTGAGGCCCTCAGATTATGTCCTGTCTTCGCCTATGTGGGAATGGTTTTGGGCTTGTATAATATACTATCTCTACCATTATGTAAAATGTGGATCTGGTGCAGAAAGACGTATAGGTAGAGAGGTAATTCGAGCCACCTCGGGATGGCCCAGAGGCAGCCTGCGAGTTTATTTAGTTAGGCCAAGTCGCTAGTTTTATTTTAAAGGCCACGCGAAGCAGCCCATGAAACTTGAAAACACATAAGGCCCAATCGGCTCGCCTAGTAGCGCAAACACGACAACACAGAAAAGAACATGTGGTACATGCTTTCAAGTGAGAGATTACGTTGGATTCTTTAGGGCCAATTTCATCTCCTCCGCAACCATCTACCCCGCAGCCGGTAGTTTGTGATATTGGGTTGAATGAGTTCTTGAATCCCTCCAAAGTTATGCATGATATGGGAGATGAGGATTTATTGTGGAGGGCATCAATGGTGCCTAAAAAACTATCTATCCATTCAATGGAGTACCGAAGGTTGCTTTTCTGTTTTTGACTAGTGTTGGCACCATACTCCTATCGGCCCAAGAAGCTTAGCACGTGATGATTAATTAATACAAGTCCAGGTAGATGATGTTGTTAGAAGAGACCAACCTAGAAGATCAACACAGGAAGGAAGAATTGATGAGATTGGGCAAGAAGAGTACAGGTCCAATAAGGAGTGCATGGGAATTGGTCCTTAAAAGGTGGATTTACTAAATAACTTAAGGGCCACGTGGCAAGAGTTGTGAGAACAACTACCATTGCCAAAGTGAGGACCAGTCACAATGTGAAAGTTGAATTACACCCAAGAAGTTAGGAGATAATGGCAGAGTGTGCCGAAGAACTAGGTCTAGATGTGAGGAAGACTTTAGATAGACATATAGGGAGGACCAATCACATGTTGGATTTCATATTGATGCATACCTTTCCTTGGATTTGGCCTATTGTTTTTATGTAATTCTTTACCCTACCGAGCTTCTAGCTCACCCTTTTTTTTTTCTTTTCTCCCAAAAGATAAGACTGGTACAAGTACCGATGGTGCAGATCAGTAGAGACACTACGGTGGCATGAATGACACTTGGAGAGGGTATAGGTTTGGGTTGAATGATTTGAACCATTTTGTTGACTTCCTTATTTGTATTGATTGTTTGTATGTCTTTTCGACTGTATGACACCATTTGTTATGGGTTGTGGATGGTTAGAAGGAAATCATTACATGTGGATCTTTTGAACAGGGAGTAGACATGAGTCTTGTTTGAATGATGTTTGGATTACATATATGATGTTTGAATTGTGAAATCAATTTATGCATGTTGCTAGATGCCCTGCTAGGTTGTGAATTGTATGCTAATAGAGGCCGAAGGCCCTTTGCTAGGTTATGATATGAAATGTGCGATTATTGTTGCGCTTGATCCAGGAGGGCATTCCCCAATATGCGGGGAGATGATGTCGAATTTTTGATTGAGTGGATTGACTTAGTTATGTGAACTATGATTGAATGCTTTGGATGGTGATCATATTTATGACTTAGGAAGGTGCTGTAAGTACCATGTAGTGTCTCAGATCGAGGTGTTTTAATTTCTCTTATTGGGGTAAAACAAGGTAATTACTCAGGGAAAACTTTCGGGTATTCCTTTACTACTGTTTTATTCTCTAAATGCAAACTCTCAATCTTCCCATTAATCACATAAGCCAAATAGGCTTGGCATCCTTTCTTCACCAACCTTGCCACTAATCACGCGGTTATCACATTCTTAGTCACACATTTCTCTCTTTGGCAAACACGATCCACTTCTCTCCACTGATAGGTATGATTAATTTTTTTCTTTTGATAGTCTAATTTTGCCTAATTTTTCTCCAGTCAATCCATTCCTAGAATTATTTCAAAGTCTAGGACTTAGGTACAAATCAAATCTACTGTAAACTCATTTCCCTCTATCTCCAAGTCACAGTTTCGATATATTATACTAAGGGTCATAGATTCCAAAATACAGACATTATGCTTAATCTCTTATCTAACCATCCCATTTCACAAGGTGCACTTAAAGGTATTTTCTTATTAACGAATGATGTGTAGCGCTAGAATCAATGAAAACTTTATAAATTATTTTCTTACATGTGAAAAGATCATCGGAATCCTGAGCCTTATCCCTAGTAATTGCATTGATCCTAGGTCCACTACTTTGCTCATTCTGTCGAGTAAAATTACTTCCTATACCTCTGCCATTGTCCCGTAGACAACCTAGGCAACCCAATTCCACTTGCAGTGACCTCCCGTGTTACACATTTATGTGCAACATTTGACTGTTCTACAAAATAGCATTCTCGTTCTTTAGGGCCTTCTCGTTTCTAGTACCCCTTTTACTCACATCCATAGCATTCGACATCAGACCTCGAGAAATTATTTCCAGTGTATCCTCATCCTTCACGTCCACGCTCTCCCTAATCAAAATATCCTCATCCTCTACCAGTTGATCGTCCCGTCTCACTGAGTGATGTGTTTTCTGCAGTAGGTGAAGATCCTGAACATTCTCCTCTTTTCTGGTCACTTATCATCATGTTCCTTGGCTTTCCTTTTTTCTTGAAAGAACTCTTTCTTCTTCTATGTCTTGACTTCAACTTTGTACGCTTTTTGGAGTAAGGGCTCAAAATCATTACAATCAAAAGTCTTAGTGTAATCCTGAATATTCTCCCTAAGTCTACGCTTGAACTTTCTGCATCTCAATGGTGCACAATCCTGGGTAGAATTGGTTCAATTCCTAAAACTTTTGAAGATATTCATAAATTGTCGTTGCTCCATTCTTTTATTCGAAGAACTCAATGGCCTTTTAATCCAAGAAACGTGGTGGATGATATTGCCTCTTGAATTGTGTGGTGAAGTCCTTCCAGCATATGGTGGCGGGGTCTCGTCTCTATATATACTGACTCCACTAGCAATATGCGTCAAATAGTAGAAGAAAAGTGGTGTACTCCAGCTACTTATTGGCCTCGTAGCATCTTAGCATTTTGAGTGCCCGTTCCATCCATTACAAGAAAAGTCGAATTTAAGGACGGAAAATTTTCCGTCCCAAAAAGTGCTGTTCAAAATTTTGGGACGGAAATATCAGGGATGGAAATATTCCATCCCTAATGCATTTTATTATTTTTAAAAAATATTCTTGGCGATGGAATTTTCCGTCGCTAATTTCCGACGGTTATTGGCGACGGATTTATCCGTCCCTAATTATATATTTTATTATATAATTTATTTATTTTTTGAAAATATTTGTATTATTATTTTTATACTTATGTATTTGCGACGGACCATCCATCACAAATTTTAAAATTATTAAATAAAAATTTATTAGAATATTTGTTTGTATTTTTAAAAAGATTATTTAATTTAAATATTTATTTATTATTAATAATTTAACCGATTTTATTTTTTATTTTTTATTTGTTTTATTTAATTGGAAACAAAATAATTAAACAATTATCATTGGATTAAAATGCAAAAAAGGTTCTCATATAAAATATAATTATATATTAAATTCACAATTAGTTCTCTCATAAAATATAATAATATATTAAAAAAAGTTCTCCCATGCATCTAATCCTCCCCATTAGGGATGTCGGCATCCTCTTCCTCTTCGGCATCCTCCTCAGACTGTAACTGTTGGTCATGTCGTAAAACCTGTAGCTCCTTCTCTAATCTAGCTATAGTCTCCTGCTGCAAATTGACACAAACCATCACTGCAGCAATTGCCCTCTGGATCGACTGCTCGACATCTGGATCAGTATGAGAAACAGATGGTCCACTAGTGGCAGAAGTGTCACGTAGACGACGTGCCTCTAATCCAATACCGTAAACACGACCTTTGATGCTCATCCCGCCAACCGCCTCAAGGTATAAGGGCAACCACAATGGTTGCAATTTTAATGGCCCAACAATTTTGTTTTTGGGTCCCACATCTATTTCACAAAAACATAACTCTCAATACAATCAAATCAGCATAATACATATTTCAATACTGCCACATCAGCAAAACACATCTCCCAATACAAAACCATTATCCAACCCAACTATTTTCTTATCCTTCATACTATCCCCATCAAATTTACACCAAAATCAAGGCTAGGTCCCACTTTTATTACAAAAAGTCAAGCCACATCATCATCCACATCACCAAAATACATATCTCAATACAACCACATCAACAAAACACATTTTTCAATACAGCTACATCAGCAAAACACATTAACTTTGTTGGCCCATTAACTTACCACCATTGCAATTGCCCTAAGGCATTATCATCTAGCGACTCTCCGGCACCCGATGTAGAAGTCGATCCATGGGAGGATGCCCTTTCCTTCAACCGAGTGATGGTATCCTGTATCAAAAAATTTAAATAATATATAGCATTAAATATTATCACATTAATATTATTTTATTATTAAAAAAATAATAAAATATAACACTTACATTTAGACTCGCTGAGCGTGTATCGACATACTCTCTCGTACCCCTTTTCAGATGGGTACGATCAAATAGTTCCCGAAAGGTGAGATCACGGCCCAAATGCTTCTTCTGCAATTTAAATATGAAGAAAATTTTACTAATATTGTAAAATACATAAAAATATTTAAATATAAAAATATTTAAAATTTACCATTCGCAAATGATGTCCCGTGAAAGAAATGGATCCACCGGCGTGGACGGACTCGCCAGTCTGAGATGCTCGATTCCTCTTCCCCTGCTCCCTTCTTAACACATAACTCGAGTTCGCCAACTTGCTTTGTAGCTCTGCTTTCACATTCTTGGGACCCATATTTCTTTGTCTATGCCATTCCGAATCCCATGCATTACATGCCGAAAAGAAATTTGATTCTTCACTTCCCAAAGTTTCTTCACTTTAGGTCATATGATGGGTCCCATTTATACTTCTTCTGCAAATTAAAAAAATCAAATAAAGATAATTAGCATGTATTAAAGATTGAAAAAAATTAAACAAAGTAAATAAAATTAAACAAGTTAAAAAATACTTTATAATTACCTTGAACTCTCCAAAATAATAATCTCTCTGCTCCTGAGTAGTCTCGCTCCATACTGTCGCAGGAGTTTCAAACTTACCCTTTATAATTTGGTTAATCCTTCTACCAACTTCCTCGGGCTCAAATCTAGATAATTATAAATTTTTAAAAAATCATATAATTGACATAAATACTCATGTAAATTAAGATTATTAAATAGAAACAATTAGAAAATATACTTACGAAGTACCAAAAGGTCGTATCCACATACGACCATCCGTGTCACAAACCCCAATCCTCTGCGACGAAGAAGATCCAACATCATGTGTCTGAGTGCGTACTGGTGAAGGCTCGGTGTCAAGTATATCATTAGACTCTGGTGCCTTAGGTATTTGAGTCTCGGGTGCATATGTCTCAGGTGCGTATGTCTCGGGCGCATATGTCTTGGGTGCATATCCATATGAAATATGGATGGGAGGATGTGACATATGGGTCGGTGGATGAGACGTATCGGTGAGTGGATGTGAATGGGTGGATGTGGCATAGGTTGGGGGGGGGGGGGGGGGGGTGGGCGGCAGAGCTTGATATCTCTGATAGAAGGGAGATGGATGTCTTGTCCACATATCATCGGCTAATATTTACGAAGATGGTGGACGAACAAAATTTACCGATGATGGGGATGGGGTATGAGGCGACGAACTCCCTCTACCATGTCCATGTCCATGTTGACCTCGACCAAGACCAGATGGAGTATGGCCACGACCACTAGACTGACTACTGTCCATCTACAAGAAATTATAAAGGTAGATATGCATACTGGTCATACAAAAATATTTATCTATATGCATATTGTATTGCACACTTAAAGCAAAATAACTAAAATTAAAATAAATAATATTAACCCATTTAATTTAATTTCCTGATAATGAACTCAGAGAGAAATCAGATAATATTCATTTTTTAGAAATCAAATGCCATAGGAAAATTTTACTAGAGTTATTCAAAGCAGGTAGTAAGATCCAAGAAACATGAGGAATTTCAGGTTGAAAAAGTAGAAACTAGCCATCTAAAAGACATACAACCTGCATTAGAGATAAGAGTTATGGACTCAACTATAAAAGACAAGCCTTTTCATGAAAGCGGAAGGATATGACTGTTTTTGTTTTTATTTATTTATTTGAGGATGTGAGAAATCTCTATTGCAATTTTCTATATAGAGTACTTGTCTTATACTCGTATTAGAAACCATCCAACACCCCAAGTAGTTTAAAACCTAAACCATTTCAAGCCAGTGATATAAGTGAAATTCTATGTTAAATGTAATCTTCTTACTAGACTCGGTTATTTGCCACAAAATAAATAATAGCAAATGTAAGATTGCAATAACAAATTTGTAATTAGAAAACATGAGAAAATCTAAGGCCCATAATGTGCATGAGTGCATCCCATACCCTGAAATAAGAGACAGTGCAAGAGTACATTCATGATTCATTAATCGATGTCCTTCATAAAAAATCATGTACAACCAGATGGTGGAACCACCATTAAATAGGAGAACTTGTTTACTGTATCTAACTATGACCATCAACATATAAAAAGAGACAGTATAGGCCCCCCCATATGAAAACTAAACAATCCCCCCTCCTTGTCCTCCATCTCTCCATTATCATGTGTTTATCTCTATGTAAGATCACTATTATGACATCAGAATTTGAAGACAACATTATTGCATTACACTAAATTTACTACAGTACCCATCCTAAGTTGGCAATCCAGTTTGAAAGTGTCATATAGATCAAAATGCATGTAATACATCACCAATAATTACAATATAACTAATGGCAGCACCCAAAAACCAAAACAATATGAAATTGCAACCAGAAACCAAAACAAGAGTATACCTAGCAGCTAATTGCAACCAGAAACCAAAACAATCTAACATCTCTCGCGCAAAAACATTCTTCATAAGCCATACTACAAACAGATATGAAGAATACCAGCAATTTTTCAACCATTCGAATACCAGCAACATTAAATAATAGAAACCCTATTCATATGAGTTAAACCCCCAAATTGGAAGAACGAGACAGACCCTTTATGCCTTTCAACAATTGAACACAAAGACATGAATCGTTCACATATATGTTCATGAAAACCACAACCAATTTGACTTTGAAAGAGACAAATATGAAATTAAAGAGACATACCTGACTTGGGTAAGACAAACTTGAAATCTGAGATAGAAGTGTGGAGGCGGCAAAAGGGCTTGGGAGCAGCAACCAGGCGATAGAGGTGCGGGCTGGCTTGGGAGCAGCAACCAAGCGACAGAGGTGCGGGATGGCTTAGGAACAACAACCACGCGATAGGCTTAGGAGCAGGGAGAACGAGACAGAGGTGAAGGGTTTTGAGAAGACAATTTTGAGAGAAGGGTGCAGTCTTGGGAAATGTTACAAAATATTATAAAAATTAATTTAACTTTGAGTGAAAAATGGGAGGGAGTGGCCGGCGGGATTCTGCAATTTATAAAAGTCTAAAATTTATGCAAGTTATAAAAATCTAATTATAAGCAAAGTTAAAATGACATAACCATCGTAATATTGAATATAAAATTAAGACACATGCATATTTTCATCCATCTTCCTCACTATCAGTGTCAGCAGAATCAAATTCTTCTTCTTCTTCATCATCATCTTCTTCTTCATTAATAGCCTCCTCATTCATTAGCCATGTAGTAACTCTATCCACTTTCTCAGGTTCTGCTTCATTATCAACTAGGGACTCAGTTTGGATAGTATCAACTCTAACTGGCTCAACCAAAAGTAGATCGTCTTGAAATGCATCATCCACTTGCTTGGGTTGTTCAGTAATTGTGCTCCTGACTTTTGTCTTAATCACAGCCAACCAATCTTGTTGATAACGTATCCCTTCTAGATAAGGAGCAAAGTAGACTTGCTCGGCTTGTTGTGCAATTATAAATGGATAATATTTCTTGTACCTTCCCCTACGTTTGATATCAACAAGTCCATAATGTTTATAAATTCGCTTACCTCGATTAGGAGTTGGATCGAACCACTCACCTTTGAAAAGAACAATTTTCTTGATTGGTAGACCTGGGAATTCTAACTGAACAATCTCTTTCAGTATTCCGTAGTAATCATTCTCCGATTGTCCATAATCAGTTCCTCATATACATACTCCGCTATTGATTGATGACTTGCCTTCACTCCACCTATCAGTGTCGAATTTGTATCCATTGGCGTACTATGTATTCCAGATCTCGACCCTCCTCAATGGTCCTAATGCCACGTTCCGTACTAGTTCATCGGTTATCGTATTTTGTGGATCATGCACCTAAAATAAAACAAAAAACGTGTTATAACATATATTAATTTCATATAATAAAATTATGTCATATTATTATAATATTCTTTATACTTATGAAGTTTTTGAACCATGATGCAAAACCTATCTCAATTTGATAGTCTAGTTCTTCAGTATTTATAGTCCTTGACACTCGAATGTAATCTGTACAGCAAGCTAGAACACGTATAATGTTAGTATAAATAATTTCATTACAATTTATCAGTAAGTACAAAAATGAGTAGCTTACTTGACAAAAGGTTGGACAATATCATAATTCAGAAAAATGTACAATGTTGCAGCATTGTATTCTTGATCGGTAAGGTACCGCCTACCAGCTTCCCCAGCAAGCCGACCAGGTTGGTTGAATATTGATATTATAGGGAACTCCGAGCTCAAAATTCCACCATCATCATTTTGTGGAACTTTGGTTCTTCGAGAGCTCACATTTGGTTCAAAGTAGTACGAAGCAAACGTTGATGTCTCTTCAACTATATATGCTTCACAAATAGATCCTTCCAGCCAAGCTTTATTTTTAACCTTTTTTTTTTTTCTGAAAGTGTAGGAATCTTATACAAAGATTAATCAAATGTATCAGTAAAAAAATTACCACATTATATATATTAATATCACTAAGAAATATTAAAAAATACCTTTCAAAAGGATACATCTATCTGTATTGCACAGGCCCACCCATCCTTACTTCGAATGGTAGATGTACTAGGAGATGTTCCATAGAGTCAAAAAAATATGGTGGAAATATACGCTCCAATTTACAAAGGATCACATAAATGTTAGCCTTCATGATGATCAATTGATCCTCCCGCAAAGTGGTTGAACATATATCTCTACAAAACTGACTCAACTCAGTAAGTACTATCCAAATTGACTTAGCAATGCCCGGAATGCAATAGGAAGTAGTCGCTCCATGAAAACATGACAGTCATGACTTTTCATCCCAAACAATTTTCCTTCTCTCATATCTACGCACCTGCCTAGGTTTGAAGCATAACCGTCTGACAATTTCAACTTGGAGACCCAATCACACACTGTTCTTTTTTGCTCCATGGTAAGGCAAAATTTTGCCTTAGGTTTGAAGGATTTCCCTCTGCCATTTTTCACCAACTCCAAAGCTCTATGTTTGCAATAATATGGAAGATCCAGTCTAGCCTTTACATTATCCTTTGTTTTTCCCTTAACGTCCATAATCGTATTGAAAACATTATCAAACACGTTCTTCTCAATATGCATAACATCGAGGTTGTGTTGAACCAGATTATCCTGTCAATAAGGCAAATCCCACAAGATGCTATTCTTGGTCCAATTATGATTATGTTCATAAGCCGGAAATACTAATTGTCTGCCAGTCTCAGTAATCTTTGGAAAATTCCAAAGTCTAGCTAACACTTCTTGTAAAATCCCGTAAAATTACGTATTTAAAATAATACTAAAAATAATATTAATAACTAAATTAAAATGAAAGTATATATGTATATGTTGTGGGGCACCATACATGAATTTTATATATATATAAAAGGTAAAAAGGTAAGGATAAGTTTAAAAAAAAAAGAAAAAGAAATATATACAAAAGTGAAGCTTTAGCTTCACTTGTACGCCACTTCTCATTTCTTCCCATTCCTCTACCTTTGTTTCTCAAACAACTAGATCAACCTCTCTAACAATACTTCTTCCATCCTTCCAAGTCAAAAATCATCATTCAATTTGTTCATCTTCAAAGCTTTTCAAGGTAAAAAGTGGAAAAATCTCAACTTATTTTCTGGGATTTCTTCTTTTATTTAACCCAACTTTTCTCTTATTTTTGTTGAAGATTCTTGTCACCAGAACACCGACCAAGCTTGATTCAAAGATCTTTACCTAACTTCCACAACTATTAGGTAAGGGATTTTAACAAATTTCAAGTATTTCAACACTTTACAAAAAAATCTAGGTTTTTTTTAGGGAATTTAGGAATTCCGAAAATTAAGATTAATTCTTTGTTTTTAGCAATTTAGTTAGGCTTATATTGTGTTGAATTGTTGGGTTTGGGTGGGAATTTAGAAAATCCAAAGGGGGATTTGCTCTTGAAGTAGAAATTGGAAAGAAAAAAAAAGGAAGATTTTTCTAGGCTAAAATTGTTAAGTGAATGTTAGGTTAGTTTGAAAAAAAATATGTATTGAGGTTTTGATATCTATTTTCTGTATTAGAATGCTAGACTTTCATTTTGGAGAATTGAGGGATGGCAGAATATAGAATTTTTGAGATTTGAATATTAGAAGTTTGAACTTGAGGAAATTGAATTGAGTTTATTTTTACTAAATAGGTTAGAGAATTTACTTGGAAAAGACTTGGTTCGGCGGTAGAGATTGTGCGTTGTCGACAAGAGGTAGGGATTCTTCCTTCCTTGTTTAAACTTATCTCATTCCTAAAAAGCCTTAAAAGTTGCTTTCTTGAATCTTCTGTATCGCATTGAATCTTATAAATTTATTTAGGCTACTCCTAATTGTTCCAAGAGAGCCAAACCCGTTACTTGATTTGTTGTATGATCTTTTCCTTTGATCGTTTTATTAAATTTGTATATGCGCATTTACCCCTGAACGTGTTAAGTTCGATTGAAACGTGTTTGGATCCTCATGTGATGTGATTTATGTGATATAACATTTAAATGATTTTTAATGTGCATTTAGTGGCATAATGGATCACCGGGCAAGGGGCTCGGGTGTCTCCATGTTAGGAGTGATGATTCGGGGTTGAGAATTTTATTATGGTATGGATGTGGAAAATAGAAAGGTGCGACAGATTTACACCTTATTCATGGATTTACCGTGCAGACCGATATACGGTGCCGGTGAATATGAAGTAGGGTACGGGTGTGGGAGTGATCCACAACCCTTTGGAGTCATGGGATGGGTGTTTGGAGGTTCGGATGGGTGTACGGAGACATTTTTCTACATAGCATTCTGATGCATTCATTTCGTTCTTCATATTTCCACCTTGTTTTGATACTCCTATTCGATATCCCCACTGAGCATTCGGCTCACCCTATTTATTCTTTTCCTTTCAGGTGAGCCATCCGCTAGTACAGATCCTCCAGATCAGCAGAACGGGGCGTGACTGTGGTGGCCCGACTTAGTAGAGGCATCTTGGGGTGCATTTAGGTGTTTGTTTTCTTTTATTTATGTTATGGTTTTTGTTATGCCGAGTAGTTGGATACTTGTGTTGTTGTGGCTATTTTGGAAGGGCCAGGAGAGGACTCCGTGTGATCGGGACTCCTATGCCGTATATATATGTATGTAAGTGTTGTGGAACCCCTAAGGGCTTTCCTTGTGGAGGATGTATGTAGTTACTGGCATGGATATAGAAGTGCGATTTCTTTATATTTTGTGCAGGGTGGCATTCCTCAATTTATGGGGAGATGCTGCCGAATTTTTATTTTAAGTTTATGTCAGCTTGTGACTGGTCTAGTGTGAATACTTGTCATTTTGTCTTCATCAGACAAACGTGGTGGAGGTTCTGATCTCTCAGTTTGATTTTTAAGAAATGCATCTTTATTCCGTCTAAACGGATATGTCATAGGCAAAAATTGTCTGTGACAATCAAACCATGAATTTTTCCTACCATTCTTCAAGGTAAATGCCTTTGAACTCTGCATGTAGTAAGGACATGCTAACTTCCCAGCAGTCCCCCATCCAGACAACATACCATAGGCAGTAAAGTCATTAATAGTCCACATCAATGCAGCTCTCATGAGAAAATTATCTTTTAAGGATACATCATAGGTTATCACACCTTCACACCACAACTGATTGAGCTCATCTATCAATTACTGTAGATAAACATCAATTTTGGTCTTTGGATTTTGGGGACCCGGGACAATTACTGTCAAGAACATGAACTCTCTCTTCTTCATGCACATCCCAGGCGGTAAATTATAAGGTGTAAAAATGACAGGCCAACATGAATAATTTTTTCCTGATTGCTTAAAAGGAGTGAAACCATCTGCACACAAACCTAACCTTACATTCCGCGGGTCTGAAGCAAAGTCTTGATATTTTTGGTCAAATTGCTTCCATGCCACTCCATCAGATGGATGACGAAGAACTCCGGACTCCTGCTGATGCTCATAATGCCACCTCATTTCTTTTGCAGTAACAGTAGAACTAAACAACCTCTGCAGCCTAGGAATTAGTGGTAGATACCACATCCGTTTAACCGGAACCTCTTTAAAATTTCCATGACCAGTTCTCTGAGCTTTATAACGATGAGCCTGACAAGCTTTACATTGCTTCTCATATGCATCATCTTTATAGTTTAACATACAACCATTCACACAACAATCAATTTGCTGATATCCCAGCCTGAGTTTGGATGCAAACTTCTTGGTCTGATAGAAATCTGCAGGCATCCGATTTTCAGATGGCATCGTTTCTTTCATAAGAGGCAACTTCATCAAAGCATCCTTGGGGCATGTTATAGTCAGATTTAATACTCAATAGTCTCATTGAAGCTGACAACTCTGAATGCGATTCACAACCTGGGTTCTTGGGCAGCAGACAACATGTCAAAGAAAATTTGTGCATCTGGATTAGGAGGTTCTGGCATATATTGATCGTAATTTCTAGCATGTAACAAGCCGTCGCCAACCGATGGGCCAGCAGCATCCATTACCATCTACTCGAATGGATCAAAATTAGCACGATCATTTCCTTGCCAATAATAATTACCAGCATCTGGTTGCTCTTCCACAGCCGATACATGAGGAATTTCAGGCATGACTTCTCCATGAGTTGTCCAATAATATCCATCCTGAAAACCTTTCTTGTACAAGTGTTGCTTAATATCATCAAATGCCAAATATTTTCTACATTTACACCTAATGCAAGGACATCGTATTTTTCCTGTATTTTGAAACTGAAAATCATTTGCATAAGCAAATGCAAGGAACTCTTCAACCCCATTAATGAATTCTTGCGTAATTCCCACTCCATTAGGTCCTAATCGGTTGTACATCCAAGAACGATACTCAGACACATTCATTATATATATATATATATTGCTTAATATCATCAAATGCCAAATATTTTCTACATTTACACCTAATGCAAGGACATCGTATTTTTCCTGTATTTTGAAACTGAAAATCATTTGCATAAGCAAATGCAAGGAACTCTTCAACCCCATTAATGAATTCTTGCGTAATTCCCACTCGATTAGGTCCTAATCAGTTGTACATCCAAGAACGATACTCAGGCACATTCATTATATATATATATATATATATATATATGGAAATGACAAAGTTTTTTTTTTTGATATCATGGAAATGATAGTTACGCCATATATATACGAACATATATATATATATATATACATACATACAAATATATATATATATATACACACACACAGAGATGACAAAGCCAGGTCACACATTATTCTAAGAATGAAGCTTTATTTTTTAAAATTTAAGTAGTAATTGATTATTAATTTATGGAATTTTAAGAATTTAAAGTACAATAGAAAGCAAAGTTCAATGAAAAAAATTACATAAATTTGAGCTCAAAAAAATTTCACAGAATCTAAAATTTGTATATTTATGTGATTAAGTGGAATATACATATGTATAATTTTATTCATATAGGATGATACAAGTTAAACGCCTAATTAGATAACAACCTATTTAAAAACTAATTTTACATATTATTAAAATTTTAAATATTTAAACAGATTATGATCATAAGCAAAACCCATAAATTTTGAATATTCAACCTTTAAAATATTATTCATTAGACATTTCCTAATTAAAAAAGTTTTTAGTGCTTTTTTACACTTTCGGATCAAATGTTAAATTCTTAAGAAATTGCAAAAGAATAAAAACAAATTAATAAGCTAAAAAATCAAGAGAACCTGAAAATATCAATTTTTGGTTATAGAAGTGATGAAATCTCTGGATCGAAGGCACCTCTCCAAAAATCTGCAGCAGTCTTCAAAGTGAAACTAAAACAGTTATGGGAGAGATCCATTCTGTTTTGTAAATTTTTGCCAACAATTAGGGACAGAAAGAAACATGCAGGAGAGTAAGTCATGTTATTTTCAGACAATCAATAACCCAATTAAATCATTTTATCAAAGTTATTATCAAAATAATAATAGCAATAGTCTTTAATGAAAATTAAATCATAATGTAGGTTGAATACTGCGAAAACTCACCATGTCTATTATTTCTAATATCAAATCCATGCAAATGATCTTACCTATCCCTATCATACGGTTTTTACCCGAATCCGTCAAGTCGGCTGGTATAAGGGGAACTACCACCCGTATGCTTCCTTGTCAGGAAGATCCTAGTATTTATTTCAACCAACTTTTCAAGTCATCCACGGGACATACCCACAGTCAGGCTAGGACTGGGATGACCATGTGCACATGCATATTATCATTTCATCAATTCCGTCAATTCCAAGTAATTCAGAGATACAACACAGGGGTTTTAAAATATTATATTTTAATCAAAGCTTGACTGTCCATTTTCATGCATATAAACCAATGAAATACAAATTTTTGCCAAAAATTATACGTAACTTCAAATCATGCTCATATAGATTCATAGGCCAATTGGCCACCATCATCAGTATTTTTTTAACATCTCATCATATATTATTATAAAAGTAAATTTCATCTTTATATTTCAAATAAGTCAAGAGAGGCCTGTGTTAATCCAGTCATAATCATGATGATTCAAATTATAACAAAGCTTGTACAACTAATATAATTTCAGAAATTCTATCGCGCACTATATTCTTATATATATATATACATATACACACACATATATTAATAACAAAAATTCCCCCGAACCATTACATTTATATATATATGTTTAAACACACATATATATCTTAGTATTCCTTGCATAACTTTTTTTTTAAATCAATTCAACCCACAACCAATAGATTTAAAATTTGCATGACAGAATATATATATATATATATATATACACACGTATATAATTTTGATTACTATGTTATTCATATAAGCTGCCTATGTTTATACAGATTTATTATTTACAGTGATGTAGTGATAACTATTATTACTTACCTCGTTTACTTTACACTTTAATTAATCAACAAACTTCCTTTGAAATAACACCAAGCTCATTACTTCCTTTTGTAATACCGAAACTTGACAGACCCAAAATGCCAACTCTTAACTAAAACCATGTTTACTTCACCTTCATTCTAACACTTATTCCTTCAATGGAATCAACTACAACAAAACCAATTTTTGTATAGTCATTAACCTCATCTTCATCATTCTACTCAATCCATAGTATGCTACACTGCCTTGCATTTATTTTCTTCAACACTACAAGAAAAAGCTTTTTAGCGACGAAATTTAGTGACAGAATTTTTTTCCGTCACAAATATTTTTTTGAAAAATGCTATCGTCCCAAAACATTCCTAATCTATGTGGCATGAAATGTCATCACGCCACATAGATTAGGACAAGAAAAGTCAAGAAACAATTTTTTTATTGGAAAACCTAATTCCCGTCTAGGGGTTAGCAATTCCTGCTTCTCTCCATTATTTTTTTTGTACGATCTATGGAACAATCTGGAGGAAAGACGGACTCATCGTCATCGTTAAGGTAATACCTGGTTTGATAATGTCTTTTTAATCTTTAAGGCTTTGTTTTTGGTATGGATTCATGTTTCGAATGGGTTTATTATTATAAATCTCATTGATTTGAGAGTCGTGTATTAGGGTTTCAATGGGTTTTGTACAATTTTTTTATTTTTATTTTTATTATGGTATAGTATTCATGTAGTTCTCCTTCTTTTTAGCATGACAATGTTTTTTCAGTTATTTTTTTTCATTTGGATAATTGTGATATTTTGAAATGACTACCAACGTAATAAATTGATATTGTAATTAGGACAATTGTCATTGGGTTTAAGATTTGCTGCATTGTCTCTGGTATTTTTGGTCATCACTGTAACTGACTCAAGGACATTTGGAATATATAAATGTCATTAATCTTATGCAACGATATAATAGAACGTAGTCACATTCATGGACAATGTATTTAAGCCATGTTTTCTTGTAGCTATTATCATGATTTTTTATACTATATGCGGTTTTTTTATTGGTTATTTATTTTTTATATGCAGTGGGATAATTATGAATTTCATAGAACCTGTTGAGAGTGTATATGAGTTTATTAAGCCTGTTGGGTCGGATGTTCCTATGACGGGGATGTTGTTTGACTCCATTGATGAGTTGTTCGATTTTTACCTTGCTTACGGAATTGCAAACGATTTTTCCTGTGAAGAAGAGGTTTATTACCAAGGATGCTAATGGTATTCATAAGTATTTGACATTTACTTGCGGTAGGTCGGACAAATATTATAATCGTTAGAAAATATTGGTTAATCTTGCGCACATTCAAAGAACGAGTGTAAGGTTAGATTAGCCGCACTACTTTCAATTGATGCAAAATGGAAAATTACTATGTTCGATGATGATTATAACCACATGTTGAGCCCGAGTCAATCGAGATTTTTCAAATACAATAGAGAGATTAGCCCTCAAGTTAAGAGGCAGCTGGAGATCAATAATATTGCTGGGATTAGACCAAACAAGAGTCACAATTCTTTTGTGATAGGTGCTGGTGGGCATGAGGAGCTGCCTTTCTTAGAGAAGGATACAAGAAATGTTATTACTAGAGCAAGAGACATTCGTCTTGGTGTTGGCGATGCAAAAGTATTTTTTGAGGATGCAATATAGTAATAATGGGTATTTTACTATGATCGATTGGGACAATGAGGTCGTTTGAGAAACGTGTTTTGGGCGGATCCTCGGAGTATGGCGACATTCAAATGACCCAGTTCCAAAAAGAGGAAAGGGACGTCTGCCGAGTGTCGTGAAAAAGAAGATGTGGGGTTAAAACGTCACGGAGGTAGCTCTAGCAGGACAGGTGTAGATTCACGATTGAATGAGAATGCTAAAGTTTAATTTATTAGTTTCATTTGAAATTTAGTGTAATGCATTGTTACATTTTGTTCAATGTATTGTAATTACATCGACCATATTATTGTCACATTACACATCTCACATGCAAATGTGATTAATTTTATAGACTGATTCGTCACATTTTCTTAAGGTCATTAACTTTGCTACATTTTTAGCTGTATGTGATTGTCTTGACAGTATCTATTAATGTAAAATGACAATGTCATATTTATATAAGTAACGTAATAACAACCTAATAATATTACTTTCAAGTCCACATGCCATTAACATACATGTCCATACTATAATCACATTGGGATCTTTAGATACATGTCTATATATAGGGGATCAGTTGTACATATGAACACCAATATTTGTCCACAAAATATGATGTCATTGGCTGACCAAATATAGTTAATACCTTTATAACAAATTACTAGTTACTAATCAAAATATTATGTTTCAGTGCTTCACACACCTTCCATGTTTCTTGTCATTCAAGAAAGTATGGATCACCCATGTGCGATACTTGAGTAGCTCATCTTGGCTGAGTTTGCTGGGAATTTTCCTATGCTTGAATAAGCTGTCCATGCAAATGATCCCGCAATCCACACTGTAATGTGAAATCAAAATTATTAATACAATAAATGATATAATTACATGTCATATGATTGGAACGATGTAGTAAGCGTATATGACATTGTAATTTATTCTAAGACAGTGTTTACATCGAATGTCATAACCATTTTATTCAATGCAATAATCAATAGCATGCTTGTAGTTACGATGTCTCAGATTGTTGAGGTGTCTCCCACTGTGTCTGGATTTTAAGCTTCATCTGTTGACTTGCATCCTATATGTTAAATATACCATCATAATAGTCAATCTCCAAACAAAATTTGTGGAAAATAATGACTTTAACAGTACAATGTTTTCATAGAATAAAGGTAATATGCTTACAATTGATTGTGCATCTTTCAGGTATGGGTCTCTGCTCCTCTTGCTTCTTGGAAGTATGAAATTGTAGTGAAGCCATATTTCTTCCTCGATGTCGAGCACAAGTAGCTTCCAATGGTTGGTGACTTCATGGTTTCCATGATAAAGTGATGGGAAAATGGTGTATCTGAACTTCTGAGCTGATACACGAAACAGGTATGTCATGTGATTTTTAACCAAATCTTGTTGATTCATCCTGAGAAATGTCATGCATGAACTAGTGACAACGAACGACTTGCAAGTTTGGGTACAAAGAAACATTCTTGGATCGACATGACCTTGCATCATTGTGAGATACTCTGCGTCTGCATTGACGAGCTGCAACAAATCTAGAATTAATCATTAAAAAAATATAATGTGCAAGTTTTACATAATTCTAATAAGAGTGACACCCACATTGTTCGACGCCACGTCAAAATTTATCAAACGCAGCAAGTCGCTCCAAAGTAGAAAGTTTTGCCCAAACCAAACCATCACACTGTCATAAAAATTATCAATATTATAACATTGCATTACACTGGATTTAATTGAATATGTCACAGTACAGGGAATAAGACACAGTAATAGTATATATGTCAATGTAATAACATGAACTACCAAACTTACTAAATATTAAATAACGAATATTGCTTACTTGTCTTTCCCTTGGCTTGCAATATCCTTTAGCATTGCCATGTCCTCAGGTGTGGTGTACTTATTCACAATGGAATTTTGGTCCATTTTCAGAGGCTGAACAAATTACTCCATGACTTCATGTGTCTCAACATTGCATATTTCAAACTCCTTTTCATCTACTTTGTTTTCCCTTTTCTCTGTGCTCTTTGTTTCTTTACCTTTTCATACTCAAAATCAGAGTCCAATTTTGGTACACGGGATTTTAGCTTCACACGTCTTATCATGGATGGTGTATCCTTCTTTCTCCTGCTTGTTTCAACCGTAACTACGGTGCTTGTTTCCATAATAACTTCACTTTTTGCATTGCTATTGTCCACACATAATGCAAAATGAGAAGATGCATCTTGAATCATGAATGGATCAAGAAGAACTTGTTAGATAGAAATCGGATCAGCTACAGTAGGATTATTTGACTCAAAGAAGGAGATAATATTTTCTCTCTCACATTGGAGCTTCTCGAACTCAGCTCGTATACGTGATTTCTCTTTTTCATATTCTTCTTTTAAATCGATCACCCTCTGTAGCTTCACATTAAGCATCTCTGTTTCCTTCTTCTTTAATGACAAGGCATTCTTAATGTCATTCAGCTCATGCTGCATCTTCTGTTTCTCTTTGTTTTGTACCTCGATTTCAATCTGCAATTGCTCGATCTCTTTGTTTGATGCTTCTTTCTCTTGCTCTAGGTCTTTGATTTTATGAAGTGCATCATCCAAAGACCTACTTGATGCATCTGTTAGGTCATTCATGCTGGGGTTTTGAGGTGAAGCAACTAGAATTTCAGTGTCAAATTGCTAGTATTTATCACAGTGTGATGATTTAGCTTGTGGGTTATCATCCTCGGGCACACTCTCAAATGATCTGATGCTTGGAGTGGACATGTCACAATCGGATGCTGATATTGCTTGTTTGGCATTCAGTGCTTTAGTCTCTGTAGTAATCATTGCCAACTCACCCTCTATCACATTGGTTGTCTGTTTCAAAATTGAGATTTCAATGTAACTAAGGAAACACACTATAAAGATTTATTACAATGCAATTACTAATATCAATGGAACACAATCCATTGCCCTCAATGTGGAATTTGAGTACCTTTGTTCCTTTCAAGCTGTCTATGCATTGAGTCTTGAAGTCTTTACGCCATCTGCTTATGTCCCACTTGAGGAACCGAAGAAACAACTTCGAATTGGAGGGGGGAGGGTGGGTGCGGGGTGCGGGGGAACACCTTTGTATGCTCGCAAAACCAATACTATAATGAAAGTGTTTAATTTTGTGAGTTTTTTTCTTCTAATATCTCAAAAAATTTAAAGGAATCAATAAATACGTAATAACAATTTCTTATCGGCAACACAGTAACACATCCTATCACCTTGTGTGGGTGGTCATGATTCTTTTTTATTGAATCAATGAGTTGGTTTGATATGCCTTTCAACCAATTGTATATTTTGGCATTATCCAAGTCATCAATGTAATTGATGAATGCCCACGGGATGTGTGAAATCACTAGGCTAACACAAGAGGGGGGGGGGGGAGGGGGGGGGGGGTGAATTGTGTTTTAAAAAATTAAGTATAAACCCCAAGTACAAAACCACAACCTAAAAACTCACAAATGATTAAGGCAATGTCAAGAATGCAAATCTGCGCACTAATCGTGTAAATGCAATTTGACCTAGCAATTAAACTCGGAATGTAACGAAATTTGATATGCAATATTAAAACACCTCAATGAACACTATATCAAAAATTCAGCTCAAAATTCGAAGTCTAGCTATATGAAAAATTCACGGACAGATTGGTATTCTAGAAAATTAACAATCAAAAGTATACCTAGAATTCAATAATCACAAGTTGTTCAACCACAAGCAATATCCCAACAAGCAATGGCAGCAAGCAACACCCTAATATCAACTTCTAAGGCACACAAATCACCAATAACACCAATAGAATGATAATCAAAACAAGTCACTACAAGGCAGCAAGTTTAACACTCAAACAAGCGAGGAAATCAAAATAGTGTGCACAAGGATATATAGTGGTTCGGTGCTCACACCTACATCCACTACCTAAGCCCTCAAGCTTAGGATTTCCCAATCCACTAAAGGATATATGTGGTTTTGCAAGTTCACCACAAACTTAGGGTTTCCAAGAACACCCCAAACTTGTACACCAACAAGGTTTGAAGCTAACCTTAAACTTTCACACACCTCTCAAAGGTAATGCCCTCAAAAGGGACTTTTACAAGTATTTGGATTTTGGTTCTCTCAAGATTAGCTCTAGGCTATATATGATTGGAGAACACTCAAATTCACAAGATGTTGCTCAAATGGGTTTGGATTCAAATGTGTCGCAAACACTCTTGTAATCTCACACAAAGCTCACACTAGATCAAGAATAGGTTTAGGTGAAGCTTTGTTGAAGAACTCTCAAGAACACACCAAGAGTACCCACGGGTAGAAAGATTTTGGGGTGGTTCAAGGAGTTTTTGGATCTCTATTTCAAATAGGAAGATGATGGCTTGAATGTAATCAAAGTGGTAGCAAGAGATCACAAGGAAGAAGCTTGAATCAAGAAGATGAAGTTGAGAGCAAGTAAGCTTGAACACTTAGTAAAATTTGCAAATGCTTCTTCCACCTTGCAAGAATGGCCAACCCTTCTCTCTTCAAAACAAACAAAAGCCAACTCAGCCATTGGATCAATACATCTTCAAATCTTGGCCCTTGAAGCTACTTTAAATCTGGACCTTTCTTTAATTCAAATGAAATTAATCTCAGCCATTGAAGATCAAGTCGTTGGACATATTTCTCCAAGAAAGTCACCATGGGTTGCACCTTGTTTGGATCAAACACATTACTCTTCTATATGTAGCAACTTTCTCCAATGGATGCCAAACAAGTCCATATTAAATTCTGGAAATATTACAACTGTATGTCATCTTGTCTCTCCCTTGTCTCTTCCTTGTCTCCATAGTGCAAGTGTTAGGCACACTACCAACCAAGTATTTCAAACTTGTATTCCCTCTACTTTATTGACTCCAAAACACATGATAAGGCTTCTAGAAGTTCTTGAGTTAATTCTCCAGCAATAATAACACAAGTCACACGGCTGAAACCATTTCTTGCACACAAAGTGTCAAACTTGAACCAAATAGGGTTGACCATGTCCAAACTTGTCTAAATGAGCTTCAAATCATGATGCACAAATTTTCTCAATAGAATCAGCTTCATGATACTTCAAATAGTCTCATGATGATCAGTTGATTAAGCCTACAAAAAGAATAGATGACAAAACATCCCATTTTTGCTTGTAAGCTCAAAGAGCTTCAATGCTAGCACTTAGGTTAATCAACATGTTATAAGCTTAATAAAATTCAAGTAAGCACATGATAAATCATTTCATATATAATTGAATGTACATACAAAATTTCACTTATAACTGAGGTCATTTGGTCATTCAATTTGATCATGCAAATCTCAACTAGCCCAGTTTAATGACTGCACAGGTGAATTAATTTCAACAGACAAATTGAACCTGATAAGCTTAAAATTGACCTGACACTATTTGACAATGAAAACTTCCAGAGTGTCTTAAATAATTTTCAGAACTCATATGAGTAAGTTATGACTGTTGAACCAACATGTGCGCAGTGTGATGTTGTGACAGATTTTAGCATCGAAAAATAAGTCAATCCAGATTCATCCAATTTATATCAAACATGATCAAACATGATTCCAAAGATATATAATGAGGCTTAAATCAGTAGATATAATTCATTTCATGATTTATCCAAATTCATCCAAAGTTAAGCACAATCAAATAGTCCAATATGTATTTTTGCATCAAAACACAAATGTAGAACCTATGGTCCAACAATCTCCCCCTTTTTGATGATTACAAAATTACATGATGTAAAAGAGCTATTTGATTATCAATAGAATTTGGATACCAAACCTCATGCATAAAGTGAGCAAAATTGTATCTCCATGTTGAAATCAAATGAAATTTTGAGATACATTTTCAGATTTTCAAAATCTTATTATGCTCCCCCTAACTTTAAGCTTCCTACTCCCCCATAACATGGCAAGCTCACTCTCCCTTAAGTTTTGCAACTAAGATGCATTTTTAATCAAATCATATGCACTTTTTCATCAATTATCTCTCCCCCTTTTTGTAAGAACTCAAAAGGGTGAGAAAATAGGGGTAATGCAACTTCAAAAACAATGAATGGTTTTGACTCAATGAAGTGCATCAACTAATGCTTCCTAAGCCATGTAAAAACATTGAATGCATATCTTGAAAATCATTCAAAATACCAATTAAAGATCAAATATGTTCTCAAGCTCATATATGCTAGCAACGAATACCAATAACATGGAAGCAATCATGGTTCATCATTTAAGCATGAAATCACATCAAACACATAAGAGTTTATTTGGGAACTCCCCCTTCACATGTGCATCTCATTCAAATAAGTATATATAACGAATCGTGATGTGTCACATGCAATCAAGTAAATACCATGCATTCAAGGTGCATCAATAAATCCTAATGCATCTCTTAATTTTATAAATTTATCCTTAGCTAAAGGTTTTGTAAACAAATCGGCAATGTTGTGTTCTCCTTCAACATGTTCAAGCACAATGTTTCCTTTAGCTACATGATCTCTTATAAAATGATGTCTAATCTCAATGTGTTTGGCTTTTCCATGATGAACCGGATTCTTAGATAAATGGATTGCACTAATGTTGTCACATTGAATAAGTGTGTTATCAAATGACATATTAAAATCAATCAATTGTTGTTTAATCCATAGAATTTGTGCAACACAACTACCTATGGCCATGTATTTGGCTTCGGTTGTACTTAGAGCAACACAGGTTTGTTTCTTTGAAAACCAAGATATAAGCATGTTCTTTAGGTATTGGCATGTACCACTTGTACTTTTCCTATCGATTCTACAACCTCCATAATCGGCATCACTAAAAACATGCAAGTCAAATGAGGATTTTCTATCATACCATAACCCTAAGGTTGGTGTATCTTTCAAATATCTCAATATCCTCCTAATGGCCGTTAAGTGTGATTCTTTAGGATTAGATTGATATCTAGCACACATACACACACTAAACATGATATCCGGCCTAGATGCGGTCAAATAAAGTAAACTTCCAATCATAGACCTATACATCTTTTGATCCACTTCTTTGCTTTTAAGGTCGGCTTCTAATTTGGATGACACCCCTATTGGTGTAGAACATCCTTTAGACAAGTCCATCCCAAACCTTTTAAGCAAGTCATAAGTGTATTTAGTTTGACTTATATGAATGCCATGTGAGGTTTGTCTAATTTACAATCCTAAAAAATATGTTAACTCACCCATCATGGACATTTCAAATTCACTTTTCATGCACATAGCAAATTCATCACACATTGATTCCAAAGTAGCACCAAATATAATGTCATCCATATATATTTGCACAATCAACAAGTCATCACCTTTGCATTTAGTAAACAAAGTATTATCAATACTACCACAAGAAAAATCATTTTCTAACAAGAATTTACTAAGTCTCTCATACCATGCCCTAGGTGCTTGCTTTAAGCCATACAATGCCTTGTCTAATTTATAAACATGATTAGGGTATTCTTTAGATTCAAAACCCGGAGGTTGTTTAACATACACTTCCTCATTTATCACACCATTCAAGAAAGCACTCTTAACATCCATTTGAAAAAGTTTAAAACCCTTATAGCATGCAAAAGCTAATAGAAGTCTAATGGCCTCCAACCTTGCAACCGGTGCAAAGGTTTCTTCATAATCAATACCCTCTTCTTGACAATAACCTTGAGCTACTAGCCTAGCCTTATTCCTAGTCACTTCACCATTCTCATTCATCTTATTTCTAAACACCCATTTGGTTCCAATAATGGTGTGGTCTCTAGGTTTTGGAACAAGTGTCCAAACCTTGCTTCTTTCAAATTGTTCAAGTTCGTCTTGCATATCAAAAATCCAATCTTCATCAATTAAAGCATCTTTTACATTCTTAGGTTCTATCATAGATATCATAGCATAAAGATTTAAAGGATGAGAATTGACCGTCGAATTCAATCTTGATCTTGTTTGAATGCCTTTTGAGAATTCTCCAATGATAAGCTCTTTAGGATGCATGTGCTTGTCCTTCTTTTGAAGCCTATTTCCTTGATTATTAGAGCTGCCCAATTGTATATCATTACCATGCTCATCATGATCTTCATTATTAGACATAGCTTCCTCTTGGTTTTCTTGATTTGATGTAGCATCATTTAAGATTTCCATCTCCTTCAAGCTTCCCACCAATAAATCATCACCCTCTTTTATTTGTAGATCATGACCACCATTAGAGTGTGAACTTTTTGGATGATCTAGCCCTTCAAAACCTGAAATTTCTTCTTCTACAAGCACATTTGGATCAAGTGAAAACATATCATCGAATTTAACATGCACACTTTCTTCCACAACTTTAGACTTAACATTAAATACTCTATAAGCTCTAGAATGAGTAGAATAACCAAGAAATATACCAATTTCACTCTTAGCATCAAACTTATCAAGATTGTCTTTTGTATTCAAAATATAGCATTTACAACCAAACACTCTAAAATAGTCAACTTTAGGCTTCCTAGCATACAAAAGCTCATATGGTGTCTTTTTCAAAATCTTTCTAATGGACAACCTATTAGAAACATAACATGCATTGTTTATAGCTTCGGCCCAAAAGTGTTTAGGTAAGGCATATTCAATCATCATAGTTCTACCTAACTCTTGTAATGTCCTATTTTTCCTTTCAACAACTCCATTGTGTTGTGGTGTCCTAGGTGCACTAAAATTATGTGTAATGCCAAAAGAGTCACATAAGGCATCAAATCCATAGTTTTCAAATTCACTTCCATGGTCACTCCTAATTTTGGAAACATGCAATTCATGCTCATTTTGCACTCTTTTAATGAAAGACTTAAACTCATGCAATGCATCACTTTTATGAACCAAAAATAAACACCAAGTGAATCTTGAATAATCATCAACAATTACAAAAGCATAATGTTTACCACCTATACTCTTTGTCCTACTAGGACCAAACAAATCAATATGCAATAGTTGAAGTGGCCTAGATGTAGAAATGACATTTTTAGATTAAAAGACTCCTTGGTTTGCTTACCCCTAATGCAATATTCACATACAATTGAATCACCAAACTTCAACTTAGGTAAGTCTCTAACCAATTCCTTTGAACTAAGCTTTCTCAAAGTAGAAACACCTACATGCCCTAATCTCCTATGCCAATGCATCACACTATCATTAGAAGCAATCAAACATGTCACATTATCATTCATCATATTCAAATCAAGTGCATACATATGACCTACTCTAACACCGGATGTAATGATATTATCATGCTCATCTACAATGCAACATCTACCTTTCTTAAAATGAGAATCAAATCCTTTATCCGCTAAGTGACTAATACTAAACAAGTTAAATTGCAACCTTTCAACGAAAAGACAATCATTTATAGTAAAGGAACCCTTACCAACCGATCCTATGCCTAGGATCTTTCCTTTAGAGTTGTCTCCAAAAGTGACATATCCACCATTCTTCTTCTCATTAAAGGAAGTAAATAAAGATCGATCTCCACTCATGTGCCTTGAGCACCCACTATCCAAATACCATTGACATAGATTGGATGAGGACTTGAAGCACACCTATCCAAAATAAGATCAAGACAATTTAGGTATCCAAACTTTGGATCCTTGAGGGTTAGCCACAATTGTATAAGCATTCACATTAAGCACACATCTTGCATAATCAAGCTTATCAACATATTTCAAGCACTTTGGCACCCAACACTTCTTCAACCTCACTTCTCTCACTCTAGAGAATGTCGCCCTAAATGAAGATGCACCACCCAAGGGGTGAACACCTTTGGCCTTGGCTTTTGAAGCCTTGGCCGAACCTAGCATGGTTCTTGGAGCTTTAGTCAAGACTCCAATAGGTCTTACAAGCTTAACCGATTCTTCATTTTCACATTTAGAACCATCAAGAGTCATAGCATCATAACCAAGTCCACTCCTATCAAGATAATGCCTTTGAGAGACCAACATTTCATCCAATTTCAAAGAACTCATGGCAAATTTAGATAATTGAGTCTCTAAAAAGTTATTCTTTTCTTTCATCATATCAAGCTCATGTTGCAAGGAAGTAGTATTAGAAATCATTATGCATTCATGTTCATTCCATGAAACCAATTCTTCTTCTAACTCAAGCACTCTAGCTTTAAGATTATCATAATCATACATATTCCAATTAGAGCTTTCAACCATACAAGCATTCTCATCAAGCATAGGTGATTTTCCTTTCAAGCACTTATTCTCATCAATCAAGGCATCATACTCAAGTATCATATCATCATTTTTAGCACATATAGCAACATACTTGGCATTCAACTCCTCAAGTTCACTAACATGCATTTCATCAATTTTCATAAGTCTAGCATTTTCTTTCTTAAGAAGTTTGCACTTTCTGAGCAACATACCATGAGAATCACATAAATCATCATAGTTGGCATACAATTCATCATAGGTTAGGGGAGTAGAGTCTTTTACCATCTCATCTTGAGAAGATGAGTCAATTTTCTCCCCTTTTGCCATAAGGCAAAAATGTGCCTTATGCTCCACTTCATCCTCACTTGATGACCTTGATGTGGAATCATCCCATGTTGCTCTCAATGCCTTCTTCTTCTCTTTGCCTTTCCCTTTGTGATATTTCTTGGATGCTTTGGGGCACTCGGCAATAAAGTGACCAACCTTGCCACAATTGAAACAAGTTGGTTTCTCTCTTTCCTTCTCCTTCTCCTTGTCTTTGAACTTTCGATTCTTGAATCCACCTCTCTTGTTCCTCACAAATTTCTTGAAATTCTTCACCATCATAGCCATCTCATCATCACTATCTTCACTCTCACTACTAGAAGACACTTCCCTTTCACCATGACTCATGGCCTCCCTTGGCTTAGAGGTCACGGCTAGAGCAATGCCCTTCTTCCTTTGAGGCTCCTCATCCACTCTATTTAACACTTTCATCTCATGAGTCATCAAGCTCCCAATGAGCTCATCCAATGGCGGTCACCTTCTCACTCCAATTTCTAGGTAAGCTCCTTAGAACTTTTTGTACCTTGTCATGCATAGGGTAAGGTTTGCCAAGAGCATTCAAATCATTGCATATGCATGTCAACCTATTAAACATGTCACTAATGCATTCACCTTCAAGCATTTTGAACAATTCATATTTTTGCACTAACATGTTAATTTTGCAATCTTTAACTTGACTAGTTCCTTCATGCTTTAATTCTAACATTTTCCAAATCTCTTGAGCACTAGTGCATGCACTAATATGATCATACTCACCCCTAGCTAATGCAATATGTAACAAGTTAATTGCTTTTTCATTTAAGCTCACCTTCTTGTCATCACTCTCACTATACTCACTCTCATCCTTAGGAACTACCTTATCTCCCTCTTTCTTAGTAGGAATGAATGGTCCATTCTCTATAACTCTCCATAAGGCCATATCCATACTCCTAAGGAAAATCCTCATCCTATTCTTCCAAAAACCATAATCCTTCCCATCAAAGAAAGGTGGCCTATTTGATGACAAGCCCTCACCATCATGTAGTCTAGTACTAGTGTAAGCCATTTGATCTAAGCTAGAATGTTAATTCTATTATTTTGCTAACCTCGCTCCGATATCAATTGAAATCACTAGGCTAACAAAAGAGGGGGGGGGGGGGGGGGGGTGAATTGTGTTTTAAAAAATTAAGTATAAACCCCAAGTACAAAACCACAACCTAAAAACTCACAAATGATTAAGGCAATGTCAAGAATGCAAATCTGCGCACTAATCGTGTAAATGCAATTTGACCTAGCAATTCAACTCGGAATGTAACGAAATTTGATATGCAATATTAAAACACCTCAATGAACACTATATCAAAAATTCAGCTCACAATTCGAAGTCTAGCTATATGAACAATTCACGGACAGATTGGTATTCTAGAAAATTAACAATCAAAAGTATACCTAGAATTCAATAATCACAAGTTGTTCAACCACAAGCAATATCCCAACAAGCAATGGCAGCAAGCAACACCCTAATATCAACTTCTAAGGCACACAAATCACCAATAACACCAATAGAATGATAATCAAAACAAGTCACTACAAGGCAGCAAGTTTAACACACAAACAAGCAAGGAAACCAAAATAGTGTGCACAAGGATATATAGTGGTTCGGTGCTCACACCTACATCCACTACCTAAGCCCTCAAGCTTAGGATTTCCCAATCCACTAAAGGATATATATGGTTTTGCAAGTTCACCACAAACTTAGGGTTTCCAAGAACACCCCAAACTTGTACACCAACAAGGTTTGAAGCTAACTTTAAACTTTCACACACCTCTCAAAGGTAATGCCCTCAAAAGGGACTTTTACAAGTATTTGGATTTTGGTTCTCTCAAGATTAGCTCTAGGCTATATATGATTGGAGAACACTCAAATTCACAAGATGTTGCTCAAATGGGTTTGGATTCAAATGTGTAGCAAACACTCTTGTAATCTCACACAAAGCTCACACTAGATCAAGAATAGGTTTAGGTGAAGCTTTGTTGAAGAACTCTCAAGAACACACCAAGAGTACCCACGGGTAGAAAGATTTTGGGGTGGTTAAAGGAGTTTTTGGATCTCTCTTTCAAATAGGAAGATGATGGCTTGAATGTAATCAAAGTGGTAGAAAGAGATCACAAGGAAGAAGCTTGAATCAAGAAGATGAAGTTGAGAGCAAGTAAGCTTGAACACTTAGTAAAATTTGCAAATGCTTCTTCCACCTTGCAAGAATGGCCAACCCTTCTCTCTTCAAAACAAACAAAAGCCAACTCAGCCATTGGATCAATACATCTTCAAATCTTGGCCCTTGAAGCTACTTTAAATCTGGACCTTTCTTTAATTCAAATGAAATTAATCTCAGCCATTGAAGATCAAGCCGTTGGACATATTTCTCCAAGAAAGTCACCATGGGTTGCACCTTGTTTGGATCAAACACATTACTCTTCTATATGTAGCAACTTTCTCCAATGGATGCCAAACAAGTCCATATTAAATTCTGGAAATATTACAACTGTATGTCATCTTGTCTCTCCCTTGTCTCTTCCTTGTCTCCATAGTGCAAGTGTTAGGCACACTACCAACCAAGTATTTCAAACTTGTATTCCCTCTACTTTATTGACTCCAAAACACATGATAAGGCTTCTAGAAGTTCTTGAGTTAATTCTCCAGCAATAATAACACAAGTCACACGGCTGAAACCATTTCTTGCACACAAAGTGTCAAACTTGAACCAAATAGGGTTGACCATGTCCAAACTTGTCTAAATGAGCTTCAAATCATGATGCACAAATTTTCTCAATAGAATTAGCTTCATGATACTTCAAATAGTCTCATGATGATCAGTTGATTAAGCCTACAAAAAGAATAGATGACAAAACATCCCATTTTTGCTTGTAAGCTCAAAGAGCTTCAATGCTAGCACTTAGGTTAATCAACATGTTATAAGCTTAATAAAATTCAAGTAGGCACATGATAAATCATTTCATATATAATTGAATGTGCATACAAAATTTCACTTATAACTGAGGTCATTTGGTCATTCAATTTGATCATGCAAATCTCAACTAGCCCAGTTTAATGACTGCACAGGTGAATTAAATTCAACAGACAAATTGAACCTGATAAGCTTAAAATTGACCTGATACTATTTGACAATGAAAACTTCCATAGTGTCTTAAATAAATTTCAGAACAAGAATCAAGTCAATCAGAGCTCATATGAATAAGTTATGACTGTTCAACCAACGTGTGCGCAGTGTGATGTTGTGACAGATTTTAGCATCGAAAAATAAGTCGGTCCAGATTCATCCAATTTATATCAAACGTGATCAAACATGATTCCAAAGATATATAATGAGGCTTAAATCAGTAGATATAATTCATTTCATGATTTATCCAAATTCATCCAAAGTTAAGCACAATCAAATAGTCCAATATGTATTTTTGCATCAAAACACAAATGTAGGACCTATGGTCTAACAATGTGGTCTGCGCTCGTTGAAAAAAGTGTAAGGCATGTGTAAGACATGATCAATCGAGCGACATCGGCTGCATCCGCATTTGAATCACCAATAATTGCATCATGGAGTGCTGCCTTTATGTTTGCCGACTTCATGTGTTCAACTTTTTCATATCTGGAGTTCACAAATGCATTTATTTTTGGCTTCACCATTCGCTTGATCTTCATATTTCTAGCCCCCGAGACTACTCCAAATATTAATGCAATGTTTATCTCATCAAGATGTATTCTCTTCTTTCCTATTTTGAAGCACCCATGTCTCTCATCAAAGCTTTGGATTATATCACATATGAAACTCTTATTCTTTTTATCTTTAAATCCTCATAATCATCATGCATGAGTTTCTTGAACAAAATCCAGAATGCGGTTTTCTCGAGTGCAACTTTATGGTTGCTTGTAAGTTTCAAGCTTCGTAGTAGGGATTTGATTGCACCAAGATTTGACTTGAACTGCATCTCATATGAAATTTTTTTAACCATTTTCATAGATTTATTACTGCCTTCCACTAGTTTGTTGCTACCGTCTTTTGAGTTGGATGATGTTCCTTTCACCATCTACGTATGAGAATAGTAACAGTATCAATAAGTGAAATGAGCAAGTCACAGTATTAAAAAAAAAGTATCAACAAATATGGTATCAAAATGTCATAACACCGAGGTGCAATAAAAAAATAACCATAATAATACCAATTCGTAAATACATTGAAATTAGACAATGTCATATCAAACTATATAATGCGATAGTGTCAATATCCATATCACATTATCATAGCATTTTTATTACATATCACATTGTCATAGCAAAATAATTACATATTACCATGTTGGACTACTTTTAGAATATTAACATAAGTCATTCCTAATTACCCTGTCGTATATAAATAACACATTGTGATAGTAAGAATTCTAATGCATATAACCATTGAATAGTAAACTAACCATAGGAACATGTGCTAATGCATATATAGATTCGCATACTATGTCATCATAATGTCATAAGACATAATCATACATTGTCATAGTGCATTAGCACATAACAATTCAAACGATAGGTAATCACAGTTGTTAACCAACTATGATAATGATACAAAATTTAAAACCCAGTGTCGATATCCATATCACATTATTATAGCACTTTTTTTACAAATTACACTGCCATGTCTAATTAATTACATATTACCATGTTGCACTACATTTACAATATTTAACATAAACGATTGTTAAACACACTGTCATATATAAATAACCCACTGCCATAGTAAGATTCTAATGTCATATAACCATTTCACAGTAAACTAACCACAGAAACAGGCGCTAATGTATGTATATATAGATTGTCATACAATGCCATGGCAATGTCATAAGACATAGTCATTCGCTGCAATATTACATTAACCAACTGTTATAAAGAAATAGACAAACCAGAAAGTTCAATGTAATCAAAGGTTCCAACATTGTTAATCAGTCCAAAAATCATCACAACTAGCAGCCCGTAATAACAAAAACATCTAACCCTTAACCCAATGTAAGCAAAGGTTGTAACTTTGACCCATAATTGCAAATAATTTTCCTATTTCATTCACAAAATTCGTTAACATGCCTAATAAATCCAAAAAAAAGAAGAGAAGATTGCTTCAAAAAATTGTAAGATGTTATCAAATTCTCGACATAATGTACTAAATGGTTGCAAATAAAACTGGAAAATAAAAATTTCATTACTTCCGTTGTCGAAAAATAGCAACTGTCCAAGATGACAAAGAAAAAAAATGTAATAAGCCTTGATTTTGAGTAGACGGAGCTTTGATGAACTCTAGGTTACTCATCAAATAGAAATAAAAAAGATTTTGGAAGCTTTGTTTTTCGGCTTTTGGAGAGCTGCACGAAATTCAATTTTTGGAGCTCAATGTAACCATAGTTACATTAACTGTGCTTTTTGGGTGTAATATCACACTTTCCAACCATTGATTTGACAAAAGCTGACACACTTCTCTTAAAATTCAAAAACTTAAAAATGCTGACTCAACTTGCAAATGTGGCATGCCACATGGATTTGGGAATCTTTGGGATACTTTCATTTGGAATACCTAGTAAAACCATATATTTTTAGCGACGGAAGATTTAAATTTTTCCGTCACAAAAAAGTTTGAAAAATATTTGACTTTTAGCGACGGAATTAGTGACAAAAATTTCCATCACTAAGTAATTCAGACGCAAATTTTAATAATTCCGTCACTGATTCCGTCTCTCATTAGTGACAAAAATATTTTCATAGCTAATTCCGTCACTAATTAGTGACAGAAAAGGTTTTCATCACTAATTCCGTCTAATTAGTTACAGAAATAATTCCATAGCTAAATCCGTCACTCATTAGTGACAAAAAAGGTTTGTGTCGCTAATTCCATCTCTAATTAGTGACGAAAATATTTTCGTAGCTAATTCCACCACTAATTACTAACAGGAAAGGTTTTCGTCTCTAATTCTGTCATTAATTAACTACGAAATACCTAAGTTCACAGTCTAGGTTTTTCATTAAATTGATCGACGGAAGTTCAAAATCGGTTGAAGGTTCCTTCACGAAATATTCTTATAACAATTAAATTTAGGTACATGTCAAGTTTCAACTCATTTAGAGTTCGTTTGATCGATCACGCCATCAAATAAGAGATTTAACTTCGAGCGAGATATCTAAGTGTATAAATTGGATTTATTTGAAAAATTGATTGACTGAAGTTCAAAATTGGTCAAATGTTCATTCACGAAATATGCTTAGAATTACTAAATATAGATACATGTCAAGTTTCAACTCATTCGAAGTTCATATGGCTGATCACACCATCAAAACACGAGATTTAACCTAGAACAAGATACGTAAGTGTATAATTTAGGTTTTTCAAAAAAATTGCCCTATAGAAGTTCAAAATTGGTTGAAAGTTCCTTCTTAAAATATGTTTATAATGATTAAATTTAGCTACATTTTTAGCTCATTCAGAGTTCTTTGATCAATCACGCGATAAAAAAAAAAGATTTAATTTTGAACGAGATATCTAAGTGTATAATTTAGGTTTTTTGAAAAATTGACCGAGTGAAGCTCAAAATTGGTCAAAGTTTCCTTCACAAAATATGCTTAAAATGACAAAATGTAGTTACATGTTGAGTTTTATCTAATTCGAAGTTTTTTATTGATCATACCACCAAAACGAGATATTTAACTTCGAACGAGATACCCAAATATATAATTTAGGTTTTTCAAAAAATTGACCTATTGAATTTCAAAATTGGTCAAAGGTTCCTTCACAAAATATGCTTATAATGATTAAATATAGCTACATTTCAAGTTTAAGCTCATTTAGAGATTGATCAAGCACGTGATCAAAACAAGTGATTTAACTTCGAACGAGATCCTAAGTGTACAATTTATGTTTCTCAAAGAATTGACCAATTGAAGTTCAAAATTTGTCAAAAATTCCTTCATGATATATATTTATAATGATTAAATGTAGTTACATGTCAAGTTTTAGTTCATTCGAAGTTCATTTGATCAATCACGCGATTGAAATGAAAGATTTAACTTAGAACGAGATAACTGAGTGTACAATTCATATTTTTCAAAAGATTAACTTATTAAAGTTCAAAATTGGTCAAAGGTTCCTTCACAAAATATGCTTATAATGATTAAATGTTGCTACATGTAAAGTTTCAACTCAATCAGAGTTCGTTTGAGTGATCACGCGATAAAAATAAGAGATTTAACTCCAAGTGATACCTAAGTATAAAATTTAGGTTTTTTGAAAAATTAACGGATTGAAGGTCAAAATTGGTAAAAGGTTCTTTTACAAAATATGCTTATAATATTTAACTGTAGTTAAATGTAAAGTTTCAACTCATTCGGAGTGAATCGATTGAGCTATCATGTGATAAAAGATGAGAGATTGAACTTCGAGTAAGATATCTGAGTATAAAATTTAGGTTTCGAATAATTAACCGATTGAAAGTGAATTCTTTTTAATATATCTCTAAATTAGGATCTTACATTTGTCTTATAATTTAATATATTATGAGGTATTTAATTCAATAAACTTACCTTATAATATATTTAATTTATTTCATATTATAAGATAATCAATCTATTAAACTTATTTAATTAATCATAACAAATTTACTCGAAAATTTTCAAACATAGGCGCGCAGACTGAGACATTCGTTTACCTCTTCCACGAAATTTTCACTTACCGGCCTCCTTCCTCTTTTCATTTGAAATCATAAAACCTAGAGTCCGACGAAGCTTCCTCTCCTCTAAACTCTGAAACTTGCTCTCGCCCCAAACTCGCCTAACTTTGACGAGGCTTCTTCTCGCCTCGAACCCCGAAGTTTCCTTTCTCTATCTCACCAGATCAAGATTTTCTCCATATCGAGAATCAAGTACTCAATAGGTTTCTCTGTCTGCATTTGCTAGCACTAACCGAAACTTTAGCCGCCACAACAATACCTCAAAAATTGGGTACCCTAACCTTTGCTCTGTGCTTTGGTTAAAGACGAAAACTTTATGGTGATTGATACGGTCTTTGTGGATTCGACCCCGCTTACTTTTATACTGTCTCTCGACATGTACACTTGTGATTGGGTAAGAACCGTCAGTATTTAGTATTGCAAGTTTACTTGCAATATTTTATATAGATCAAGTTTTTGGCGTCGTTGTCGGGGACTGTTAAGTCCATTGCTAGACAAGCATTTAGCAATTTTTTTATTTATTGGTTCTATTAACATCAAGTAAACTCACATATTCATTTATTCATTGTGACAAGTATTGATTTGTCTCTTTGAAGTGTATGGTCCATACTCGATCTCAAAGCAAAAAATTAGAAGAATTTGATCATGAAATTGAGCGAACTGTAAGAGTAGTAGACAAAGGAACGTGGCAGCAAACAAACAAGAGCAGATTGTTGAAGTTGGAGATGTGGCTAACAAGAGGGTTCCTATGATGAATCGGTACATTCCATATAATGTTGCCCAACCATCTTGCATTGCTTTTCAACCTAACAAAGGTGCTAATTTTAGTTTATCACCTCAGTTGCTAAACTCTATGCCTCACTATGAGGGGAGGTTTGATGAAGATCCTCACCAACACTTGAAAGACTTCAATGATTTGTGCCGAATGCAAAATATGACGGGGATTACAGCTCATAATTTGAAGCTCATGTGGTTTCCATTCACATTGAGAGGAGGGGCTAAGATATGGTATAACTCCATTGAAGCAGGTTCTATTGGTACATGGGAACAAATGGCCACAAAATTTTTGAGAGAATTTTTTCCAGCTCATAGAACTAAGCAACTCATGAGAGATTCAAAAGAAGGATGGAGATTGTTCTATGAAGCTTGGAAGGATTTCAAGATCCGCTTAGCTTGATGCCTAACTAACAACCTGCACAAAGATGACATTGTTTTGCACTTCTATGAAGGGTTAAATAAGGTAAATAGGATGAAGGTTGATTCGGCTTGCAATGAGGTATTGATGAGAAAAAGTAGTGAAGATGCTATGAAATTGTTTAAGGAATTAAGTGAGGATTCTCAACAGTTTTCTACAATAACTAAAAATTCCTTTAAGCGGAAATGAGTGTATGAGGTAAGTTCTAATACAATTGTGCAAGTTGAGATTAGAAACTTGACCCGAAAGATTGATCTCCTAGTTGACACCATGACAGGGATCAACATAAAAATTCCACCAACTACACCACCACCAGCCATGCTTTGTGCAATATGTTCACATCAAGATCATGCTACTGAGGCATGTCCTTTGACAACTATGATAGAGCGAGAGGAAGCCAATTACATGGGTCAAACAAATTTTAATCAAAGGACCCAACAAATTTCTCTTGGAAAAATGATCAGCCCGTTAAAAATGCACCAGTTCCAGCAACCCAACCAGCTATGAAAAGTGGCTTGGAGATTTCTATGATGCAGTTGATGCAAAATTTGGAGACACAAATAGGTAAGGAGTTGAGTGAAAGGAAGAAGGGAGAGCTTCTAGCACAACCCATTAATAACCCAACTAGAATGGAGCATTTGAAGGCCATTACAACACTTAAAAGTAGAAAAGAAGTAGAGAACAAGGTTGAAGGGCCAAAACATGCTGAAAAAGACTACTGTCCAGCTGCCGACAGGGTACATCAGATGCTACAAAGGATTGGGGAAGAGATCCACCACATTTCCCACAAAGGTTTGCTAAAAAAAAGTTGATTCTAAATCTCTTAATGTTTTTGAGAATTTGCATAAGGTAGAAATTAATATTCCACTTCTTGATGTTATAAAACAAATTGCTTCTTATGCCAAATTTTTAAAAGAATGTTGCACTAACAAGAGAAAGTTTCTTGAGCATGAGAAAATATCTTTGAATGAAGAGGTAAGTGCTGTTTTGCTACATAAGCTTCCACTTAAGCTTAAGATCCTCGTAGTTTCACTATTCTTTGCAAGGTGGGGAACCAATTTTTTGAAAAGACATTGTTAGATCTTGGGGCGAGTATAAATTTGCTTCTGTCGCAACTGGTTTTGCGAAAAGGATTTTTTTTAATAAAATATAAGAAGTCGCCACCAATTGAATTGGTGCAATTGGTCACCATAAAAATATAATTTTGGTCTACGAAAAATCCAGAAAAAGGGTAAGTGAGTTTGTTGCGTATGGGGAAGGTGTGAGACACCCCACAACGCCTGTTTTAAAAACAGTTTCCAACTTAGCTTTTATTATCCCATTAAATGACTTTTCCCGAAAATATTAATTGTTTCGTACGTAAAATATGATAATTATATATAAGATAAAAATAATATTTAGAGGAATATAATAACTATATAGGATAAAATAATTTAAGTAGACATATGGATATATCAAAATAGAATAAACTTAGATAATATATATATAAATTATATTCGGATATAATAAAATAATTTTATAATATATATAAATACTATATATGTAAGGCGCAATGATTATATAAATTATACGACAAATTATATAAGATAAAAATAATATTTAAATAAAGCTAATAACTATATAGGAAAAATAATTTAAGTAGATATATGGCTATACCAAAATAGAATAAAATGAATTCATAATATATATATATATATATAAAAATAAAATAATTTTATAATATATATAAAAACTATATTAAAAGTCTTAATCTTGAGGTTCATAGGGTTTTTCCATCCAGTGGCCAAATTTCCCAAGAAACGCTCTTACCTCAAGAATCTACCCAAGGGTGCATCCAATGCATTCCCCAAATAGATTCCATCGTAGGCAAAGACTTTTAGTATAATTTTTATATAATACATAAGTTTGAAATAAAGTAAAATAGAATATAAAATAGTAAATAACATAAAGTAAAATAAGGATAAGAATAAAAATAGAAATAAAGTCAAAATGTAAATATAATATAAAAATTAAAATAACATAAATATTATATAAATACGTAATAATGATATAAGGCAAATAACATAATACTACTACTAATAATAATAAGATACAAAATAATAATAAGAACAATACAAAAATAGGGTGACAATATACATACATATATATTTACAAGATGAAAATAAAATGAGAATAAAAATATAAAATACAATAAGATATAAAAATAACGAAAATAAACAAAGAGGAAAAAAGTAAAGTAAAATAAGATAAAAAATAATAATGTATAAAATAATAATAATTATTATTATAAAAAAAAATAAACGAAAATAAAAATAAAATAAATAAAAACAGAAAAGAAAAATAAATAAAATATATAAATGAATAGGAAAATAAAGTAAAATAGATAAAATAAAGTGAAATAAAAATAGGAATAAGTAATAAAATGAAAATAAATAGAATAACCAAGGTAAAAATAAAATTAAAGAAAAATGTTGGGGAACCGAATTTTTATGTGGACTACACGATATTAAATTATCGCAAACCCACGAATCAAACATATTAAAATATTAAATCACATAATTAACACTTAAACCACACAACATCAAACCAAACAACATCAAATCAATCACGTAATTCATATATAAGCACCATTCAATAAATGACATATTAGCATGTTGAAAAATAATGAATGGAATGAGATTTCGGTTCCCCTTTTTTTGTTACCAATCGAATATTTCAATCATGCTATTAAATTAACATGACTGAAAATTTATAATCAATTGCTTTGATCCAATAAAAATGCCACATGGAGTTTATTTTTTCATGCAATTTTCAAATCCAAACATAAAACCCAAAGCCCAAATAATTCATTCAATCCATTGGCCTAAACCATTAAATCCAACATACATACAAAAATCCAAATGCTTCACCAAATCCATTTATGGAGCCCAATTATTATCAAATGAATACTCACATGTTTAAGCCCAAATAGAACACTTAAACCCCCCACCAAACAAACAAACATCAAACAAAACAAACATCAGCAAACAAACCAAACCAAACATCAACATCAAACATCAGCATGTCCGACCATTCAAACCAAACAGATAGTCTATCCAGAAGAAAAGAAACAAACCGGAAGCAACCCAGAAGCAAACAAAACAAAGCTAACATGAAATATGTCGCCCCAAAACTTAAAATCAATCTCAGAAAAATATGGGTTTCGAAAACAAAATGCAGAGATGAATACATATCCCAGAAGAAAGTTCGAAAAGAAACCTCCCGTCAACAGAAAATCCGAAAGCCCCAAAAGAGAAGAAGGAAACCTATAAAAACTCCCCGAAGCCGAAAAATCAAGAAGAAAAGCCCCAGAAATTCGAAACCCAGAAAAACCGAAAGGAAGCCCAGAAGAAAGAAACCAAAAAAAAACTCCTCCAAAAAAAATTGCGTATAAAACGGAATCCAACTCACACAGAGAAACAGATCAACCGAGAGAAGAGAACCCTCAGAAATTTCGAAAGGAAGAAAAAGAAGAAGGAACACTCCCCGAAGCTGAAAAATCCAGAAGAAAAATCAAGAAGAAAAGCTCCAAAAAACAGAGGGAAGAATCCCCCTCAAAGATCACAGAAAATTCCTCAAAGGAAATTCCCCAAAAAAAAAACCGATCTTCCAGTCCCAGAAAGAGCTTACGCTCAGCCAACAGAAAATGAAGGAACTCCCCCCTTTAAAACCGAAAATCAAGAAACCCAGAAAATTTCCAAAAGAAAGAAAGGATCCTTCCAAAAACCCAGTAAAAAACCCCCACCGAAAGAAGTCAAAATCCTCCTCTTATAGTTCTATTTCAGCCCCAATCTCTCTTCTCCTCATGATTCGTTTCCCATTCTAATTTCTCTAACGTCTTTCCCCTAATCCCTCATTCTTTCCTTTTTTTTCGGCGATTCTCTCACTCTTCTCCCTCTTTTCCGGCGCATCTCTTTCTTTCTTCTCCTCTTTCCTTTTCTTTTCTAGCGGCGTCCCTTCTCTGTCACTCTTACTCTTGTGTTTCTTTTCTATTCATCTTAGGGTTAGTGATATACGGGCCGAGCTTTCAAACAGACTTGGGTAGCAAATGGGCTATCCAAGACATTGAGTAATAAATGGGCTGTCCAATTAATTGGGCTTAAGTTCGGGCCAGACTCTGATTGTTGGGCCAATTTTTTGGGTTTATTTCATACTAATTAGTTTTCTTATTGGGTCAACCCATTAGATTAATACATGGGCCTTGAATGGTTTTATTGGATTTTCATTAAAGTTCGAATTAAGATATGATCAAGTATTTGAGTAGGCTAAGGATTTATTATGTGTAAATGGGCTCTTACATTGGGCTTGAACCAAAATTGGGGTACAACAGCTTCATTTTTCTGTTTATGAGAAACTTGGTTTAGGAGAGCTTCAACCCACATCTATCACTTTACAATTGGCTGACTGTAGTGTTAAGAGGCCTAGAGAAATTTTAGAAAATGTTTTAGTGACTATAAATGGTCTAATCTTGCCAGCGGATTTTGTTGTTTTGGATATGGAGAATGGCTCGTGGTCTTCATATTTACCTATCATTTTTGGTTGTCCTTTTATGGTTAGTGTTGATATGCATATTCATGTGAAAAAAGAACTATAACCATGAAAGTGAATGACCAAGATTTAGAATTTTGTGTATTGGAAGCTGTTAAATCTCATGATGATCATAGAGATTGTTTTAATGTTAATAATATATATGATCTTGAGAGTGAGGATTTTCATGTATCAAGGGAAGACCCCTTAGAAGTAGTGGTGACACAAGACTTAGATGACCGTGCAGTATCTACAGGATCCATGGAACATGATAGCCAAATCAAAGGGGCTATTTTGGGACTCCAGCTTGGTCATCCATATGTTGGTAAGAGTACTCCATCTTTTGAACAACTGTCGCCTACTAATTCATCTCTTGTTCTCTCTACAGGTAAAACACCAAAATTAGAGATGAAGCAGCTACCCGATCACTTGGAATATGCTTATTCAAAAGAGGATGTTAAACCTTTTAGAGAGACACAAAGGTGGCTAAACCCACACATGTAAGAAGCTGAAGATAGGCATCGTATGCAATTGAATGAATTAGAGGGATTGTGTCATGAAGCCTATGAGAACGCAAAGTTATCTAAGAAGCACTCAAAGAAATACCATGGTAAAAAATTAATTCGAAAAGATTTTCATGATGGGCAAAAAAATCTTTTTCACAACTTGCATTTGCAACTATTTCCAAACAAGCTAAAATCAAGGTGGCATGGTTCCTACTTAGAGAATATACTGTATCCTTATAAAGCATTTGAGTTACAACACCTAGTCTCCGATCAGAATTTTAAAGTTATTGGGCATGGTGTGAAGCCTTATTGGGATTTAGTCCCTATCACAGTGGAGGAGGACATCCAATTCGATCCACCTTAATTATAGCCACAATGTGGTTATGTTCGACTGAAGACAATAAATTTAGCACTTCATGAGAGGTAACCCTTGTGAAGGAGCATCATATATTTTCAACCAGCTAAGTCTCCTTTCTCTTTTCCTTCATTACAATTTAATTTTTGTCCTCGCAAATTTATTTTTTCTTTTCTTCTTTAGCATTGAGGACAATGTCAATTTCAAGCTTGGGGGAGAGGGAATTTTTTTTTGCCAAAAATTTAAAGAGTTTGGGAATTGGCATACTGGTGCGTGATTGTTATGAAGTGCTTTAGCGACTGTCAGTGTAATTATTTGCATGACAATTTGCTATGAAAGTCTGCTTGGTATACACATTATTCATGCATTGCTTAGCCATGTGAGAAACCTTCAAAAAAAGTTTGTGCAATGAATTTCATGATTATGTGATGCTAGAATTTGTATTAAACCATTTAAAGTTAAGTGCCGTGTTTTTATTCTGTGAAAGTGATGAAGGTATTCTTTGTTCAATTGGCCTACCTTGGATGATTATTGTGAACTCCTTCTTCTCAATTAAAACCTTGTCTCTTTTGATAAGCCTCCCCGTCCTTGTGATGTGTAATGCATGATCAAGAGTCATAAATTTAGAATTTCATCATGGGACTTTATTTTGAGATGTTCAGAGGATGATTTGAGAAGTTTAGAAGGTTTTTGAGGGTGAATTTTAAGGATTGGAAGCTAAATTGGATAAACATATGTGAAAGTGATTTTTTTGGGTGATGTACGACCTATGTACGAACTATGACTCACAAAAAAAAAACGGTGATTTATTTACGAAGTGGAAGTATTAGATGGTTGCGACCAAAAAGTAAGCTATGTGTGACCTAAGTGTGAGATAAGACCAGTCGCATAATTTTAGTGCTGTCAGATTTTGGAGAGGCATTTTTTTCTTCTTCTAATTGACTGGTCAGAGAACATAGTTAAAAAAAAAAAGAAAAAAAATGAAAGAAAAAAACACACAAGTGTTTCTTGATCCTTTCTTGACCAAATTTTGATTACCCAACAAGAATTTAGCCGCTTTATTTCACAAGAGTAAAGCGAAAGAAGAGTGGTCTAAGAGAGCATTGCATGTGGTCTATGCAGAGATTGGGTAGTTTCAATAGATTCGCTGGTATGGCAAATTGGAGAAGTATGATTGGTCCTATGATGGATGCCTATTTTTTGGAATCTTTTGATGTTTGCTTGACCATCGTATGTTTTATATCAACCTTGCCTTTACTTAGCCTATGTTAATCTCTGCAGCTATTCCCTTTTTCATATTGAGCCTATTTGTGATTGGATGATGATGACTTAGTTTGAGTCCAATCTATAATGATTTTATGCACTGCCTTTCTTGAGCCTTCCTTAGCCATTTTTTTTGTGAACCCAATTAAATCCTTCTGATTCATGGATGAGAATACTTGCATGAATTAAGATTGGTGGACATACAAGTATATGGCTATATATTATGAATTCACATGAGAGTAAACACAACCCTTAAACACTTGATGGAGAAATTTCTTTTATATATATTTTGTGTGTACCTTTGTAAGGTTCTGCAAGAATAGAAGTATATGCTAAAGCATTTGTGAGCAGAGTTAAGGTTGTGCACCTTCCACCTAAAGTTAATATTGCACTAAAACAACAAGAAGGTACTTGTATTGCCAATTCTTGATGGAGTTTTTTCAAATGAAACTTAATTGATTTTCAATATTTTTCGTGACTGTTTGCTTGAGGACAAGCAAGAACTAAGTTTGGGGGATTTAGTTAGGCACAAAATGCACCTATATTTTCAATATTTAAAAGTCTCAATTTGTATGTTTTCAAGATCAAATTACTACCCAAATGGTGTTTTATGGAACAGGTGAAAGATGAATGGAAAAGAGGGAATTAAGAGTTTTTTGGATAAAAATTGCAGCCTAAGTACGACCTGTTTACGGCCACAGATTTTAGCGAGCCAGTGATGTAATTTACTTTGCCGATGTGGCACTTGGGGTTTCTAATAGCTGGAAACTTGACCTAGAAATCACTTTTTGACACCGCTGCACTTCAGAACCAGGGAAATGAGACGCCAGGAAGAGGATTGCAACACTTTTGAGCACCTCCTTCTTCCCCAATTGAAATTCTAGTTTTATTTTGTGATTCAATTTTGACTATGTGTAACTAAATCTTTATTTAGTTTGAGATTTGGTTAGTTTCTTCTAGTGGAACTTTGTTGAACAATTTCATGGATGATTACACTATATTTATTTCATTGATTCTTTGAGTTTATTGTTGATTTCTTATTATTATGCATGCTTGATCACCATCATAATATTAGGAATTGTTAGTTAAGCACATTCGGCTGACCCATACCCAGTGTTTGACGAAGTAACAAGAAGTTGTATAGGATCCAAATTTGAGAATTGTGAACACAATTGATTACTTGGTACACCAACGCTTAAGGTTGTGTGATTGTTGACTTTCTCATTCATATGATTGTCTTAAGAAATTCTTAGGGTACATCAACTAATGCTCCGTTTGTTTCGCAGAAAAGTGTACATTCATGAAAATTATTTTTACAAGAAAAGGAATTACAGGAAAAAAATTAATTTTCTAGTATTTGGCCAAATATATAGAATATTTTTTCCATTGTTTGTTTCTTATAAGGAAAAAATATTTTCAAACTTTTTATTACTTTCTTATTAATGGTAAAGAGTAATTAGAATCTCAATAATAGATAGAATATAAATCTCTTAACACATAAATTTTGACCTAGAATAACAATAACTAGAACTTCAATAGTTAGAAAAAATTCAGCCACATTCGACATATTAGACCATAACGAAATAAAAGAGGTACAAACTCTTAGGAGTACCAAACATAATAGCAAATCATCAAAATAGAGTCATTACAATTCCATGTCTATTTATTAATGTCCTGAAAGTAATTAGCATGAAATAAAAAGATATCATATGCAAATAGTGATAAAGCTTTGGTTGACAATTATAAAATCTTTGAGCTCGATCCCAAATGCAACTCAAAATCCAAACTTCTCCGATCGACAAGTGAAAAGAAAATTAATTAGAATGGTTATAAGATGAACTAAAGTTTCATGAATGTTAAAGTAATGGAATAAAAAAATTACCTTAAAAAACTACCCATTCGATCAACAAAATTCTCTATCCAAATCTTCCTCAAGTCGATAGGTTTCTTTTCTTTTGGAGAGGTGACTGAAAACCAACTAAAAAATCCAAATTCAAACATAAACTAGTTGGAGTAAATGGATCAGATTTGAGTGTATTTCAAAAGGCAATACATTGAAGAGCTACAACAACAACAACAAGAGCAAGAAACAAAGAAAATTCACCTCCACAACCATACACATATAATCATTAAATCTGAGGTATAGGACAGTACAAACAGAGCAATCATTATTACATGTTTCACCTATATATACTCTTAAAATGTCTCTAAGACAATTATAGCCCCAACTCATATAATCATTTAGTTTGATTACCAAAGAACTTGCAGTACAGAACCAAAACATGTCAGTGACGGATTTGAAAGACATCCAAACTTGGCATATGCATGGCAAGAGATATATACAATGGTCAGAATCCTAACTCAAAGATAATTGATGTAAAGCAGATCATGGGTTATTATTTCAGATATTTACATTACCCAAACTAGTCTTTTTGACTCTGCCATTGGATAATAATTGGAAACTCTACACTTCACCCATCAAACCATCACAGAATACTCAAAAAAGGTTTTTTTTGTTCATTTTTTGTATTTTTTGTTCAACAATGAAGACAAGACTTACCTCTCAAATTCACATTTTCAATACTTTGTTGGTGGGCATCAATGGAAGTATCATTTTCATATAAGAATCAGATGTTGTTTACTTGGGGACCTTAAATCACCAATTCTCTATAAATTTGATCCACTGACTCCGCACTCTCTCTCCCTCACTCATCACAAACTGACAAACACAATGCATTTTGTTCCAAACTGTGATTCCGAATCACACTGTAGCTCTAATACTCTTTGTTCCCTGCCAAGCCTTCCTTCTGTTCCTTCACTAACTTTACAACCTCAACAACATCACTATTTCACCATTGCCTACTGTTGTGCCACTATCAAAAGTCACAATAGCTACATATCCTCTCTCACTTTTTCGGAAAACTCTTCTATAGTGGCTCCTCCGGCAACGAAATTTGATTATGGAACTGGAATCCTTCAAATCATGACCCAGATGATGACGACACAGTATATAAGCACAAAATTCAACAAATGGCCGAACAAAATTCAACAAAAGAAACCCAGATGCCAAAAGAACCAAAATCAACACCCAACCCACGAAAAAAACCAAGACAAATCAGATAGTAAATCAAAGGACCGGACAAGAAAAATAATAGAGCAGGAATATCTCACACAGTAGAACAATAGAATATCCAAATTTCAGTACCTCAAATTTTAGGTTTACGATGTCCTAAGCCAAGAACAGTGTAGTCCAGAGGTTGGAGGACCCTATCGAAGCGTCAATCTACAAAAAAGAAAGAAATCAATTAACGAAATCAAAAACCTCCGTATCCTGGTGTGCGGTATCAAAAACAGAGAAGAAACAAGAAGAAACGAACAACATGAAGCAAAAAACAAAGAAGAAATGAGAAGCACTCACCGAAAGAAGGAATCATCTAGAGAGGAGAAGCTGCTTGCTGCGTATGCGAGAGAACTTGAACGGGGGCGAGAGCTACGGAAAATGACTGCCGCTGTTTTAAACAGGGCGTCATTTTCCCTTGTTAGGGTTTACTTTTTGTTGACTTTTATATTTATTTTTCATTTGACTTTTTCAATTTTTTGTTAACAAATACAGAAAATTAGAAATATATTTTCCTAAAGGGGTATTTCCCCCCAAACAAACAGAGCCTAAGACTCTTCTGATAAGAAAAGATTTGGTGCTGGACCAAAGCCAGAGTCGTTGCTTAGGAAAGTCTAGTTAGGAGAGCCGAACCAAGGTCTTCTGAATGACAATGTTAAGTCTTTAAATTGTGTGATTGCATATTGAAATTGTTATACTTAGTGAGATTAGAAGAACAATACCAACCCAAGCTAGATCTCCTCCATATTTATTTATCCAATTTTAGCCTATTTTACTTGTTTATTACAATCTAAATTTTCTATATTGTTATTGTTATTTTGTTTTTTTGGTGATTGATATGGTTTCTGTGGATTCGACCCCGCTCACTTTTATGCTGTCCCTCGACACGTACACTTGCGATTGGGTAAGACTCGTCAGTATTTAGTATTGAAGGTTTACTTGTGATATTTTATATTGACCACATATGTTGTTTGTTCTATACATGTTTTGTCACAACATTGGATTTTGTCTACTAAGTAGTTCTTCTGCAACATCATAGCAGCCCAACATCTAGGACCAAATTCTTGACCATCCAACGCCTAGAGACTAGTTGATAGGAGTATTAACTATCAATTGTTGATTGAGAGATTAAAAAAAATGATCTTTTTTTGCTTGTAACCTCGATGTGGTTTTTTGAGCATCCGATAGTGGAAAATTCTACCTTCATGGGTTTTTTTAGATGGATGGTGATCAGTCTGGTCATGAACCCATCTTTGCAGAGTTATTTCGTGTTACTCATAGGAAAAAGAGTACGGAAGAGTTCATCGATCCACGCACAATCATAACATTTGTAAGTGCCATGCTTTGTTTTTTTTAATAATAATATGATATTTACATGATAATATTTGATGATATATATTTTTTAAAAATTTGATATAGGAAAATTTCACTCGGATGAGGGAAACATCCTTCCAAGCATCAACTTTTGCATCGGGTGTTGGAGAGCTGTTGGATGATAAAGCTATATGTTGGTGTGATGAGTGCCCAAAGTTGCGTCTACAATATTGTTTAAGTGGCACATCGTCTAGGTGACATATCCTGCACGGGCAGACCATTGAGATCTCGAACTGATCCGAAGGCTGAGTCGTTGATCCAGAGGGTCATTGCTAAGGTAATGGATGGGGTCAAGTTTTCGATTCAGTCAATTCAAGCTAGTCAATATCAAGAGTATTAGTCAATTATAGCTAGTTTACGGCAGAAGTTGGAGCCTGTACGATGTGATCGATAGTCCTAGCTGGTATCTCGAGAGAACACTTGATGAAGAAATCGACGAGGATTTGAACATCTCTGGCGAGGATGATTAGATATTTAGACCGTGTGGTTTTTGTTCGTTTGACAAAACTTGTAAAATTAATATTTTTAAATTTGGTTGGAAATACTTTTTGAATTTTAATTCTGTTATAATATTTTAATTGTGTTGTTAATTATATTCAAAACTAAAAATACATAAATGTTTAAATTATTATTAAAAATTAAATAATTTTTCCCAAATGAAAATTTTTAGGTATTTTATAAGTTATTTAAATTAAAATAATTATCATGTAATTATGTGTATTGTTGAATTTTCTAAAAAACATATTAATTTTAGTGATGGAAATTCCATCACTAATTCCGTGACTAATATTTTGTGACGGAATTCTCACTGTCACAAAATTCTGTCACAAAAACATTGACAAAATATTTTCCATCACTGTTTTTTGTGATAGAATTTTCTCCGTCACAACAATCTGTCACTAATATTTGTGTGACAGAGTTTTTTCCGTCACAAACTTTTGTCGCAAATATTCCGTCACAAATTCAATATTTGTGACAAAAAGTTTGATATGAGACAATTTCACAACCCCGGTGCCATATATATATTGAACTATAGTCTCCTCTTCCCATGCCATGTGTCCACCATGCACGGCAATCTAATTTCAACGGCTGCTATTCCCTTTTGAAGTTAATCTAATGGTGAATTCTCATTAAATTATGCCACCTGTCAATACAACTCTTGTTCCAAATCTTAAATAAAGATCGGTAATACTTGCATACACATAAACTGTTCATTCCATAATATCCATAATTGACGTGGCATGCTGACTGTATTGATGACAATGCAATTTCAAATTCCTGCAAAATGTAATTCAAAACTGGTAAATTCAAAAACGGTGGCCCACATTTGAAGTCATTTGGACACAAATGCCAATGTTGATTTAACCACGGTTACATTGAGTAAAAACTATATCACCCAGAGTTGATATCTTACCTGAAGGACACAAATTTTTACGAATTTTCTCTCTGCTAACCCAATTCGAAGCTCCATTCTTTTCGGCAAGAGCATCGACTGCCATAACAAACTGCAATTGAAGGCCATTTCCCATCAAGAAAAGAAGATAATAACGCTGGAAGCTGTTAAAGGTAAGATCTTTTTGAAATTTATATGTTTTTGAAATCATGTAAATGGGTATGGTTTTTCCAATAGCGCTTGATGAAGTTGATATTATGTTTTCTGATTATGTTTCTATTTACTACAATTGTATGGCAAACATCTAAATATTGTTGTTATTATTTTTATTTTTATTTGGGATTTTAAGGTGCTAAGTTAATGTTTTGGTAAATTTATGTAGACAGAGTAGGTTACATTGAGAGTTTGATAAACTTCTAGTTGTTTGGAGGTTTGGAATACTGTATTTGTTGATGAAATACGTTGTTGGACCATCCATTGGCGTCAATGTTATGTTGATCACCAAACACATTATCAATGTAATGACACAGTGTAATGTAATCTATGTAATTTTATTGTTGCATTGCCTGATGGAGTAACATAATTATGATTATGATTATGACTTTAGATTTTTTAGATTTGTGTTGTTTTAAAATGGAAATTTATACATTGTCATTAAACAATAATGTGGTGATGTTCCGATTTTTTATGAAAATATGTTGGTGTTGATCACATCACACATGCAAATGTAATTTCCATGCCAATGTTATTAGCATTTTAATTTATTTGCATGTATCATATGACGAAGGGCGGTTCATCTTGGTTAGGGCGTAGCCCAAATAAATCTGTCACGGCAAGCCGATCACGACGTACCCCAAAGAAACCTTTGAAAAGAAAGGCAACTCCAACAAAGAAGTCAGAGAAGCCTCGCAAAGAAATGCAGTTCAAATCTAATCTTTGCGCTTTAAAAACCATGCTAGACAGTCTTCATATGAACGAGCAGCAAGAGACAGCCATCCGAAAAACACCATTCTACTACCTGTGATCAACCTTGAAGCACAAAGAGAACAGAACATTGAAGACAAAAAAGAATGAAAATTTGATATGTGATATCATCAGTACCTACGATGATAGACGTAGTTGCTTTGCTATTGGGTCAAATAAGGTGAATCTTTATGAAATAGATATTGCATTGATATTTGGCATAGAGTCTGATGAGGTGCGTATGAAGATTGGAAGGAACTCGAAGCCATCGGACAATGGTTTTGTCAATAGGAATTTTCCCAGCAATGTAACTCACATGAAAGCGAAGATTATAAAAGCATCCATCCATAAAGCTTTTATAGGGCAAGGGGACGACGATGCAGCTGATTTGGCACGTCTGTTGATGCTATACACCTGCTTGACCCTATTTTTCTACACACGGGCGGACCAAATTCCATGGGCCTTCATAGACTATGTCTATGACCTTGATGCTGTAAAACGATACAATTGGTCGAAAGCTATTTGTGATCATCTAATCGCATCGATAAAAAAGAATCACAATGACCCGACAAAAGTGATAGATGCGTAACCGTGTTATCGGTAAGCACTTTATTTTATTACACGCATTAATATGTCGCATTTATAAGTTCGACTAACACAATTATTTTTCCGTATTACAGTATTGGTTTTGTGAGCACTGCAACATATTTTCACCGGTCAATGAAGGAAAATTTCCTATATTCTTAAAGTGGGACATTAGTGGTTGGCCAACTAACTTCAAGGCCATATACATTGACAATTTCAGAGGGAAAAGGGTTGAAACAATTAACATAACCACACACGCTATGTTTTTAGCATTTTTTATGAATGCTTGCATGGCATTGATGTGTGTAATACATTGACATTTTAAATGTTCTTGATTGCATTGCATATGTCGTTTGACAGGTATTATGATTCCATTCATGACATTGTTGTTTTGAATACATTGATTTGTGTCTAGTGCTTTATTGCATTACATATGTTGTTGGACATGCTTTTGGGTTCCATCCATGACATTGTTTTGATTAATAAACTGACTTGTTACAAAAATATATGTGTTCCATTGCATATGTCACAATTACATTGAGGAATGAAATGAATACTGAGGAATGCATTGATAATGCATATTGGATGAAAATTACACTGTAATTATAAATTTGATTTATAACAACTTCAAATTTTTATTAATGGAATTCCTTGTGACTGTTATGTTTGTTTAATAAAAAAAGAGAAATGTTAAACACTCACTTTCTCATGTCCACCTTTCTATTATTTGCTGGTTGCAGGGTTGATTGAAGGCGTGTTAAAGATGACCAAGGATGAATGCAGAGGTATGAATTTGCAGCATAATAAATCAGTTGCCCAGTGTAAGCAGGCAGACCCAAACATTAATCGTGATGATAGTTGTCATGTGAAAGACATTACAGAGTCGCCAAGTCCACGGACGATTGAAAACTTTATTTGATGAAGTTATCACTCCACATAAATATACCATTGAATTTCATGATAAAACATTAGGGACATCCAACAGTCCTGTAGCTCATGGGCATCTACAGGAGGAGCCATATGGATCAGTAGTTGGTGCATTACAGAGAATAGAATTGTTGGAGAAAGAGAAACAATGGCTGCTCTACAATTCAATATTGCCCAGAAGCAAAAAATCGAAGGATCCTTATCTCAAAGATGCTGAAATAATGGTAAACATCATCAAACGATACATAATATTATACTTATGGTATTGCGTAATTAAACATGAAATATACATGACCAATTTTGTTGTTATAGGTCAAATACTACGAAAGCATTTTCGAGACTGAGGATCTCTGTCAAGGTAGAAGTCCAAAATTGGTGACGGTGTGGGACATGCCACAACAAATGCATGCATCGTAAGGATCAAAATAAATAACTTCATTACATATTCAATTTAAATAATAGTGTCATTTTTATCAAAATTACTGAACAGAATTTGACTTTGCTAATATATACAGGGTGGACTATGGCATAATATGCATGTACATCATGAACGCCATTTTCAATAATATGTCAATACCCAACAAGCTGAATCAAGATGAACTTCACAAGTACCTGGCTACTATAATTGAAACTTCCTTGAATGACCAGAAACATGGATGGTTTGTGAAGCGGTGATATAGTGTGGTTATGACAATACTCGCCATAGTATTTTGTAATGTAGAGGACCTACTATATTAAGTTAATACCTCTTTCATGATATGTAGATGACAATGGTGGTTATAACATTCTGTCTGACCTACAATACTGCCTTGAGCTTAAGTCTCTTTTTATATTTTGTTGTTAAATAAAGTAAATATTTTGTTAAATATCATGCATCCTATATTACATTGATATTTAATATTTATACTGATTTATGGTACAAAAATTGGTCCAACTTCTGTGTGTTTTTTATTATTACATTGTCTTGTATTATTACATGTCGAAAAATAACAAGGCTAGAAACAAAAATTATTAAACATATTAAACAAAAATTATTAATGTATTTAGGCATTGTAAAATTATTAAACATAAATTATATTAATTATTGTACATAAATTACACTAACATGTAGATGTATTAATACACTGTAATCGGCAGTGTTTATAACAGTCCTTTATGGCGCTGTGTCACTGTAAAATTAACAGTTAATGTAATAATTCCCTAAAGTCAGTTGAACTGGTCTAATAAGCTCATCTTAGATTGTAATTAAATGTTCTCTTATGCTAAATTGATGACATAATAAAACGTTTCTCAAAATTCACGTTGTTACGTTGTTGACCTATAATTAAGCCATTGAATGTCAATGTTTATTACATTGTCATTCTTAAAAAACTGAGCACGATGTCCATATAGTGACATATACTTTTAGATTACAAATATTAAATAATCATTTATCTCCCACTGAAAAACAAATACATAAATTACCATCCCAACTTCTGACTAATTAAACAAATATTTCAATTAGTCATGTGATCTCAACATCCTCGTTTCCCTGCGATGCTACACTGGCTGTGCTACTGCTACCCCGACAACGTTTTCTTCCCCATATCCTCTTCTTAATAACACTAGGCGGACGACCCTTCCCTCTTTTAGGAATCGAGTTATTCGAATTGGAGATCACTTGTACCAAAGGAGAAACTGCACCACCTAACAACGCATAATTATCGATCCATTTCATCACACCCATATAGTGAACCTCACTTTCAGCAGCTATATGCGCAAAGCTATTAAATGATTTCACCATATCATTATAGCGTTTTTGTTCAATAGTGGTTGACCAACTAGGATAATTCACCTTCACCCGTGAATGAAATCTTTTGACATCTTTCCTCCATCGCCTACAAACATACATCAATGACAGTGTGTACTCATCATTAGCTATAAGAACAGTGAGAGCAAGTCGATACAAAATGCCCTTGAATTCGAAACTCATACAAGTACAACTAACCTCCAACCCATCGTACAATACCTGAAACATTACTTTCTTCCTCCCAGCTTCTCCAAACACCACATCTTCATTGACATAGTACCGCACATGGTACGGTAGCTTATCAGTTGATTTAATTCCACAGTACATAATCATAATCAACTCCTTTTGGAACTCAAGAAACTTGTTAACCGTATAAAACTTTCAAATTTGAGACTTCATTTCATAAATTGTAGAACAAGATATTTGCTTATTAATCGATTCAAAATCAGCCAAGTTCTCTTTCTCAATCTTCTTCCGCAAAGCATTCTCATACTGTTCTACAAACTGTTTTAACGTAGTCTTCGAATTCATACACCCATCGAAAAAAACATTCATACTTCACTACGACCAGTTGTCGACATGCCTGGCCAAAAATGTCTTTCAACAAAAATTGGAACCCACATCTCCTTCTTCGAATACAATTTAGAAAGCCAAGCATTCCCCTCCAATGAATGAAGATACATCAACATCCTCCAAGTTTCTGATAAATTAAAAAATAACATAGAAACGATATAAGTAAAATATAATTACATTTAACAATTGAAAATAAAAACATATGACGAGAAACAAATTGTTAAATTTCACAATGCAATAATGTAATTACCTTGAAAATAACATGCAATGTAAAAACATATGCAATGCAATTACCTTCAAAATCACCAATGCTTTGGGAATCGTACACAACTGCGCCAAGCAACTGGGTAATAGCTTCGTAATCTCTGTGAGAGCCCAATTTCTCTGGTACTTTCTTCATTATATGCCACAAACACTTACACCATATGTGCCTAGTGTTTGGAAATACGATATCAATAGCATTCTTCATTGCCAAGTCTTGATCAGTAATAATACCCTGCGGGGGAACCCACCCATGCAAGCTAGCCAAGTACTAAATAACCAAACATAAGTCCTGGTATCTTCACTCGAAATTAGACCACAACCAAGTAGAATCGAATGACCAGGATGATTTACACCCACAAAAGGGGCAAATGGCATGTCATACTTGTTCGTCAAATACGTCGTATCAAATGTAATAAGATCACCAAATTCTTGCTATGCTGCCCTACTACACAGATCAGCCCAAAACACATTTCGTAACTGCCCCTTGTCATCCCAATCAATAAGTAGAAAAATCCATCATTATTAGATTGCATTTTCAAGAAGCAACTTTGCATCACATTTGCATCCCCAAGAGCAAGACGAATTCTTCTAGCTTGAGTAATGAGATTCCGACTATCCCTCTCTAAAAATGGTAAATCCTCATGTCCACCAGCTTCAATCACAAATGAATTGTGACTTTTATTGGGCCTAATGCCTGCAATGTCATTAATCTTCAATTGCCTCTTCACATGCGGACTTATCTCTCTATTACATATGAAGAACCTTGATTGGTCGGACTCAAATTGTGATTATGTTCATTATCAAACATGGTAATCTCCCACTTACCCTCCGCTGATAGACGGGCAGCCAATCTAGCCTTGCAATCATTTTTAGAAGAAGCACGATGGTCTACCAAAATCTTCGACAAACTTTGAAATTTATCAGACCTTCCACAACTAAAAGTCAGATATCTATGAATCCCATTGACATCCTTAGTTATAGACCTCTTATTCACAGAAAACCCATTCACATTCCCATATTCTTTGTAAAAATTAAACACGTCATCGACAGAATCAAACATCATGCCAAGAGCCGGAGCATTTGGTCCAACAGGCTCAAGAACATCATACACAGTGCACCTGGTTCAATCATATTGAGCATTGTCCCACTAAACATAAAAATTTTAACTACAAAATCAGCATAATTTCCAATTGACATAATGCATAGTTATATAAATGAATGCTCAATCTCAATTATATACTCCCACAAAAATTGAAAACAAAAACCTTGGCATATTACAATATTAATAAGCCCTAGAAAAAACGTCATTCTAAACACATTAAATAATGTAATAATACAATATAAAACACAAACACAATGCAATAAAGTTTTCCTACATAGACTTATCATAAAGCATAATGTACTTAAACAAGCTTTATCACAAAACACAATACAATAATGTGTTTACACATAGAATTAACATAAATACAAAATTTATCTGAACACGTTTATCCCACATTAACAATGCAATAACTTAATCCCACATTAAACTAAAAAAAATGTAATAAATGAAGCTTAATTACAATACCCCAATGTAAAAAAAAAGATAAAAAACCCAATCAAACTAAAAGTATAAAGAAACTCTATGCACGATCTAGCTTGAAAACACAAAAAACCAATCCAAAAACTAAGTAGCTCGATCTAGCTTGAAAACCATAAAAAGAACTCCATGACGAACTAGATTTAAGATTAAGAAAGCAAAAATACCAACTAAACAATAACCAGAACACAGATCTATAACAATGCCGACCTAAAACAGGAAAAGACAAGGCAAAAACCTGGGAGGACAATACCTTAAAGAAGAAGCTGAAAACGACTTCCCTCTAGATTCTTCCATTATTCTTCAATAAAAAATCAAGCAACTGATTATGCGACTCCAAGGTTCTTCCAAGCACTATAGGTTGGTAACCCAGAGTCTAACCCTAGTAAATCATACAAATAAAACAGAATGAGAGCGAAGCGGGAAATGCATTCTTCTCGGCGGGATGTTGGTCAACATCTCGAAAACCTATCCATTAAAAATATTGTCATAAATCATAGTGGCATGCTGACGTGTCTTGCCATCTAGATTATGTATCTTATGTAATGAACAGTTTAGGGATACATATCATTTTCGAATAAGGATTTCCTACACCTAACCGTAGTTAACTCTAGGACACAAACCACTAGATTTCTCCTTTACCTAGACTTCCATCCTATGTGTCATTTACTCATTTGTATATATATTTCAATTATAAATACCTATATTCTCTTCAACTATTGGCCACCTTTCCCATCCATAATCCCAAATACCACTCTTGGGTGCACCTGGTTTGAATAGGTTCATCATTTGATTTCTTCAACTAGTTCTTAGGTACTAGACATCATAGGTACTAGACACATACCTATACTCATACTTATGTCCCTTAATATCCTCTACGGTTTTTATGTGTATATGTATGTACGCATATATATATATATATATATATATATATATATATATATATTGTAAATCGAGAATTCTCCCAAGATCGTTAGCCAGAAAATTAGAAACAAAAATGCGGAAAAATACAAGAAATAATACCGAGAGTTTTATGAGGAAAACCCAACCTGGAAAAAAACTTGAGTCTATAAGCGACTAACCTCACGAAACAATTCACTAATCTTAAATCAAGAGTACAACCTTATCTTTATGCTAAAGACATTGCTTGTACAACCCATCCCTCATAGTGTTTGTTTCACTCAACACTCAACCACACACGGTAGAGCTTTGCTTTTGGCTCCTTCAACAGACTTGACCAATGAGAAATCACCACACTCACTCCTCAAAATATAAACACCTCACAATAGTTCACTCTCACTCAAGAATTTAAACCAAAATATATATATATATATATATATATATGAGAATTGTATTACAAAGAGAAGCAAAACCTAAGAAATCTAGCTCTTGCACGTAGCTTCTCTAGCCTTCATTCAATGGAGACCATCCCTTTTTGTAGAGAGTCAATCACCCTTTTTGATTTGATTTATTGAATCATGATATTATCTGAAATAAATATCCTGAAATAAAAAACTAAATGGTAATAAAACACAAATCCATAAATGATAAGATAGAAAGCTAACCAAATATTAGACTCTATCTATAATTCAACTCACATGGCATAACCGTTTATTTAGAATTATCTCCATGAAATAATTAAGGATAAAACATCACAATACTGTAACCAATTATCACAACATTGGAAAATAGACTCATGCAAATTCATATTACGTGCATTGAAAGAGTTCATGCATAAACAATATACTCATGCACATCCACGTCACTTACTCATGCACTCATGCACTCATGCACTCATGCACGTCCACGTCACCAAGAACTCACGCATGAACCATGCACATTATAACACATCCACTAGGTAAAAACACACACTTAACCATACAACAAAAACATGCTCTCACAATTGTCACTCCTTTTTTTTTTAATGGAGTATTATTTCATAAAGGGAAAAGAAAAGCCCCTTTTCCGGAGGCTCACAATGGGGGGACATAACACCAAACCCATCAAAGAGAAAGGAAAAACTACATTTAAGGAAGTAGACCAAAAAACTTCATGAAACAACATGCTATTTTCTAAATCTAATTCCAGGCAGATGCATAGTATCCAATTGGATGAAACCTCGAACTTTGGTTGGGAGATCCTCATACCTATGAAAAGTATTGGAAGCTTTAGATGAAGTCGCCATGGAAGCCAAAGCATCAGCACTATAATTAACTTCTCTATAGGCATGAATAAATTGAATTTGAAGATTAGAGCACAAAGTTTGAATACTTCTTTTAAGATACATCAAACGCCATGGACATTTAATTCTATCAGATAGAACATTAATGACAATCAAAGAATCAGATTCGATAATCAAGTTTGAATATCCTAAACTCAAAGCCAAGGTCATCCCGTCAAAAATAGCTTTCATTTCAGCATAAGTGATAGAATTAGGACCATAAAATATAGAGAAACCAACCAAAAACTTACCAGAGTGATTTCGAATAATACCACCTCCACCAGAATCGCCAAGGTTGTGCAGAGCACTCCCATCACAGTTTATTTTAACTAAATTTGGGGGAGGGGGATTCCAATAAAGAAAAGTGGCCATACCTGTTTGTTTCTAATGCAGAGGAATGCTGAAGAGTTGACTGATAAATGGATCTTTAAGATCCAACTTGTATTTCTTACCTTTACTCTTGAATTGAGTTGCAATTTGTTCAATTACGTCCTCAATAATCCAATTGATAGAAGGATGACCATCTTCATATCTACCCATGTTTCTAGCCTTCCAAATACTCCAGCAAATGTAAACTGGAAGCAAACTAGCTAAAACACCAACCACTGAATTTTTGTTTTTGATATTCCACCATTCTGTAAACCTCAAGTACAATGTGTTCCATTTATAAGGCAGTCCAATGACATTGTAAAAGAAGTTCCAAACATAAATAGCCATAGTGCTTTCAACAAACAAATGTTGGATAGTTTCTAAACTCAAATTTGAATTCATGCAGCAGTTACATTTAGAAACAATTTGAACTCCTTTTTTCCTAATGTTATCATCGACAGCAAGAACATTTCTTAAAACTTTCCACATGAAAATGGACACTTTAACAGGAATTAAGTCATGCCAAATAAATTCATATGTAGGAATGAACACATGGGATTTCCTTACCTGTTCCCATGCTGATTTCACAGAGAAATACCAGAATTATTTTTGCACCATATTAAATTATCTTGACAGTGACTCACAACAACATTTTCACTTAAGATTATGTCCACAATTTGATGAGGCAGAATTTGTCTCAATTTCTGAACATCCCAAGAGTTATTTCGCAAAAAAGAACTTAGTAAATAGGCCAATTTGGATCAATTGGAATGAGATTTGCAATAGGGCCCTCTTGAAGCCAATTGTCCCACCACATATTTATATTACCCTCCCCAACAATAAATTTCATATTCCTTTCCATCATGTTCCTAACCCTGCAAAATCTTTTCCAAGTTTTCGAACCAACATGAGGAACTTGACTAGGATGGACATTATGACAATATTTATTATGCATGAACATAGCCCATAGAGATTTTTGTTGTCTAAGTTTCCACCATAACTTACAATCAAGAGCCTCCACCATCTCAGCAATATTTCTAACTCCTAATCCTCCCTCATTCAAAGGCTTGGTAATTTTCCTCCAAGCAACCCAATGGAACCTACTACCAAATTCAGATTTGCCCCAAAAGAAGTTAGAACATATGGAATTAATTTCCTTCAAGATCTCTTTTGGGGGGTCAAGGACTGCAAACAAATAAGTGAGAAAGAAGACAAGACATGTTTTATTAAAATCAACCTTCCACCAGTACTTAAAAAAGAAGTACTCCAATTCAAGATTTGAGCTTTGAATTTGTTCAACAGCCTATCAAACAGAATAATTCTTTTTCTATTATTTGACAAAGGACAACCCAAGTAATCAATAGGAAGTTGTCTAGCCCTAAACCCAGATCTCTTCACCAAACTACCTAATCTATGAGAATTCATACGGTTAGGAGTTATAAGACAAGATTTTTCCTTATTAATTAATTGACCAGAGCATTGCTCATAATTAGACAGCACACCCAATAAACCATCCATAGCTTTTTTGGATCCATTGGAAAAGATAAGAATATCATCAGCATAAGCTAGATGTGAAATAGATTGCAAATTTCTAGCAGTTTTGTAAGAAAAATTTGGATTTGATTCATGCAATTGATTTAGAGTTCTAGTTAGAGATACTGCCATAATAATAAACAAAGCAGGGGAAAGGGGGTCCCCTTGTCTCAAACCTCTCCTAGACTTAAAGAAACCAGTGGCTCTGCCATTTACTAAAATGGAAAACCAATTATTTGAAATAAAATTCCATACTAAATCAATCCAAGCCTCACTGAATCCTAGTCTCCTAAGCATTTGGAGAAGAAAAATCCATGACACCCGGTCATAGGCCTTTGCCATATCCAGCTTAATAAGAATATTGTTGCCCCTCACTTTTTTGTTTAAATAGGAAGTCAATTCGTGAGCAAGAAGCACATTATCTGAAATATCCCTATTTTTAACAAACCCACTCTGATTGTTGGAAATAAGTCTTGGAAGGAGCTTAGCTAACCTAATAGCCATTAATTTAGAAAAAAGTTTGTTCATGAGGGTACATAAACTAATTGGTCTTAGGTCTGAGGCTTTCTGAGGATTTTCTATTTTTGGAATGAGAGCAATCAGGGTACTTGTGCAAGATTTTGGAAGAGAGTGACCTACCCAAAAGGCTTTACATGCTTCCACAATATCATGCTCAATAATATCCCAACAAAATTGGAAGAAATGCACACTAAATCCATCACTTCCAGGACAGCTATCTGCACTTATAGAGAAGGCAGCATATTTAACTTCTAAAGTGTCAGGCAAAAAATCCAGCATGCCATTTTCTTGAGGAGTTACAATCCTAGGAATGTCTTTGAGAAATTCATCCATGGGACCTCTAGGAGGAGTAAAATTTTGAGAAAGTTGTTCTTGAACAAAATTCTCTATTTCTTTTTTCAAATCCTCACCTGACAGCCATTGGCCATTGTCATTTTTAAGAGAATTTATGTGGAGTCTTTGTCTTTGAGACTTAACTGAAGCATGAAAAAATTTGGTGTTAGCATCACCATCTCTACACCACTTTAGTCTTGATTTTTGTTTCCAAAATTGCTCTTCTTGCAAAAGGACAGTGGTAAGCTGACAAGAATGTTGGTGTAAAAGAGTTTTGTTATTCAAGGAGGGGTTGGAGTCATAAGCTATTTGGGAGTCAGTAAGGCATTGCTCAGCTAGCTTAACTTTTTGGAAAATATTTTCAAAACAATTTTTGTTCCAGATCTTGAGAGCTGTTTTTAATCTTTTTAACTTCTCACAAACCTTTTGAATGGGTTGACCTTGGATGGGAGACTCCCAACTAGATCTAACCACATCCAAGAAATCTTTATGAGAAGTCCAAGCATTTATAAACCTAAAAGGACGAGGACCAATAAAATTATTATCAGAGATATTAATTAAGAGAGGGGAATGATCAGAGTTTGTTCTTGGTAAATGAATAATAGAAGTTGAAGCAAATTTATCCTGCCAATCACTGTTAGCACACACTCTATCAAGCCTAGCCCAGCACCTTTGATTGGTCCAAGTATAATTAGATCCAGAATAACCCAAATCAAACAAGTTAGAATTTTGAAGACCTAAACGGAAATCTCTAGCAGCACTTCTGTTTATGTCTGTGAGCCCTCTTTTTTCATTACTAGAGAGAACAACATTAAAATCACCTCCCACACACCAAGGCCTTCCTAACATGGACAAACAATGCAGGTCATTCCAAAGAGAAATACGATCCAAACGATTACATTTAGCATAAACAGAAGAAATTAACAAAGAACCATAATTGGCATCAGATTCAAGGGTTAGAATTTGTTCTTTATTAGAAAAAACCTTAAGAGGAATATCATTTTTCCAAAGCATCCAAATCTTACCATTCACATTACTAGTGAAATTATCCATTTTGAGCCTCTTAGCAACCTTAGAAAGATTATTCACAGAAATCATAGGTTCCAAAATAGCAACAATTTGAATCTTATTGGTACTACATAAATATTTAAGTCTCAAGAGGGAGGGAGAATTCCCAACACCTCTAATGTTCCAGATTAAGCAATTCAAGATCATTTTTTATTTGATTTAGATTTTTGTGCTACTCCTTGCACCCCAGATGAATTTTTCTTATTTGGAGATTTTCTATTTTTCTCATTTTTATGAGTCTGTTTACTAGAGTGTTGTTTCTTAGCCTGTTGACTATCCTTATCATTGTTTTCAAAAAGCTCCACCGTGAGATTAATTCCAGGGGAATCTTTAGAGTACTTGCCTCTATCATAATGTTTGTGAATGGCATTCGAAAAATTTAATGAACTCTCAACATTGACAAGTTTATCATACATCTCATGGCTACTATGAATGGCTAAGGTGGAGTCATCACAAATTTTTAAAGGAATGAGGAAACTGCCATTATTATTATCAAAAGGACTATTGACTTGATCACCTTGCTGATCCACTTGATCATCAGTGATCAAATTTTCGGTAGATTTGCTCTTAGGAAGCTGATCCACTTGATCATTAGAGATCAAATTATCATTAGATTTGCTCTTATGAAGAGCTTGAGTTATAATTTCTTGATTCGGTGAGGGTATGTCCATAAATTCTTTACCATGAGGCACCTGCTCATGGTCAGCATGGAGAATCTCCACATTCTCATTGTCATTTAACACTAGACCCATATTCATTTGATCTAAATGTTCCTTATTGGCCTCTAAATGCTCAATAATTTGTACTTCATCATTGTCTTCATCACCTTGTAATTCCTCTAAAATAGAGAACCTATTTGTCAAATTGGTAGGACTATTGGGCTCACCCTCGTTGTGATCATCCAATTCATTTTGTTTAGCCTTGGAGCTCTCTGTAATATCTAAATCTTTCCTAATTTTCTTAAATATTTCATAAACAATGAGAGACTTATCCGGAGCCAAGTTAGGATTTTTTGGATCATTTTTCTTATTAGAGACTACTTTCCATTCTTGATTTGGTTTAATGATATTTTTAGCCACATTCACAGGTATATTATCTATTGGGTTTTTCAAAGTGTTTGGAGCAGTGGCCTTTTTGGGGCCACACTCAGAATCCATATGACCTACTGAGTAGCATTTAGAGCAGTAGTGTGAAATGTGCTCATATTCAACTGGTTGCCAAAAATCCTCCCCAAAATTTCCTAACCTTATTCTAACACGTTTAGGAAAATGACCTAAGAGGTCCATCGCTACACTCACCTTTGCCATATTTGGTCTGGTCAGAGCTGCTGTGGCAGCATCAACTCAAAGGGGTTCTCCAAGACCTCTCACAATGTAAAATAAAGATGATTCAGTAAAGAACAATGGAGGTAAACCTGGTAGTGTGACCTATATTGGAACAATCGGGGATTCTCTGTCTGGACGGAAATTGAAGCTCCATTTGGATGTTTTCATCATGTGCCGCCCCAAATACCAGCAGTCTTTGGTCCATAAACGATGAAAATCTTCCTCACTAGACAGCTGAATTAGAATATGCTTCCGGTCAAGAACTCTCAATTTGCATTCTGATTTGAGATTAAGGGTTTGAAGTTGCTTCCTTATCCACTCTATTGGAGGCCGTTGAAATGAGAGCTTCAATTTCAGAGTCAGAAAATTCTACTGAAATTTCTCCCAGGAATTTTGACAGAGGTTTAGATTGAAAAGAGGGAAGAGGAGAAGATAGTGGAACAGCTCCTTTTAAGGTTGATGCAAAGCTTTTTGGGGGATCTAGTGGTTTTTCCGGCAACTCAGAGTGAATCACCATGGCCGGAGCAGCCATGGATATCGTACGACCCCCGGAAACCCGGAAACGTAAACCCACAACGGCTTGAAAAAAAAGTTCACAAGGGAGAGTTTTTTCGAAGAGAGAGAAAAGTTATGCCACAATTGTCACTCCTAGCTCACAAATATCCCAACATATATATATATATATATATGTATATGTCTATGTATATTTGTACGCATGTTTGTATATATATATCTGCCTCTCTACAAAATGTTTTGTTAATTTTAGTGCATGAGTACCCATGCACCCTATTTTATTTTATTAATGAAATTTCATTTTCATCATTTTATCTGTATTATTTGGCATGTAACACATGTTTATTTACGTAAGTTAAAATTTTGGTATGTTACAGCTTCACTTGGAATTTTAAACCTAAAAAATTGTTTCACTCCCAGCTTTAAGAACCGCTCGTATGCGGGCCTCATGATCCAATTTTCCATGTTTTGGATATGGTAGACCATCTGCCATGTCAATCTTGGTTTTTGCAGTTTTGAGGAATGGGCGACCCAACAAAATTTGCGCAGATCCAACCGAGTAGAATCATTATTCAGATTCAAAAAATAAAAATCAACACCACCACCAAGTTGGTTCTCAGGCCATAAATCCTCCTTATCATCGAGTTTCATTATTCAGATTCAATCCAGTCCATGTAGAATCATTTCGGATTGATTCATCTCCCAAAGTTTTTTCATCAGAATATCGTGGATATTCTTAGTATCTTGGATTTGTCATGCCATGCTAACGAAAATCCAAACTGACTTTTAGTCTAAATAACTATATATCTCCTAATTATAGTTTATGCATACTAATACTACGAATCTAAAATCATAATAGTCCCATTAATTTTCCGTAAATGTCTATCTTACGCACCCAATAGTTGAAGATAAGTAACTACTTACGTACCATATTAGATATACAGTCAATTCTTATGTATCAACTATGCACAAATCATACACCTCAAATGTATACCCAATTACTATTTTAGTAACTTAAATAATCACTAAATCCTTATGCAATCATGGAAGTTATAGAAACTAGTTTTCCATATCGATAGAAAATTATAAACTAGTAAGATTTGGGTAGCAATTATATTTTTCAAAAGCATACCCGTTCACACTTGTGGAATAAATCATACAGCCAAGGAAGCTACCTTCAGTATCCAGACAAGAACTACACTTCTTATATGATGAAAAGTTTCAATCCGTATATTCAGAAGACATGCAGTTAATAGGTTTTATCTAGAGGGGTTATTTGGAAGAAGTAACAACTGCTAAAAGAAAGTTACAACCGCCAAGAACAGTTATCACGGGAGTTACAAGAAACGATTAACCTCCCAATCCTATAAAAGCCTAGTAAATCCGCATTTGTAAGATGGATGCTTCTCAGAGTACTTAATAACATATTAGATATTCGTGGACATAGGCAAGTTGTTGAACCACGTACACTCTTGTGTTTGTTCCTTAAGCAATTCATCCTTAAGCAATTTTTCATCTTTAAGCATTAAATTACATTCGGTGAAAATCTAGCATCGACAATTGGCGCCGTCTGTGGGGAATGAAGCGTTTCAATATATAGTCATGTTACAAATTCCAGAACAGGTAAAGCGGGAAGATGCTCTACACTCAGTGGAAGATGGGTTCAAGAAAAAATTCCCAACGAAATGGAATTGGAAGAAGCCCTCCTCAATGTGGAGCAAGACTTAAAAGAAAGACAAGAGCATGCCCAAGCCCTAAGGGAGAGGCTACAAGTCATAAGGAGGAAAGGCAAGTGTCTGGCAAGTGAAGTTCAGAGCGTAGTCTCGAATACAAAGGATACATACTTGAAGCGTGTTCGAGAGTAGGAAAGTGATAGAATTGGGAGGTCACACCGGGGAAGAGGACCAACCAATGAGAAGAGGAGGCATACACCATCCCCAAGGGAAGAAAGGAACAGATCCCCGCTCCCACGAAGAAGTACTAGGTGTCAGAGCCCTTCCCCAGGGGTTATAACAAAGAGAGAGACCAGGGAGATCTTATGGGGCGTTCAAAAGAAAGCAAAATAAAGCCTTAGGAAATTGATTTCCACACCTTTCGTACAGGCTCTGCGATTGGAAGACCCACCAAACAAGTTCTCGCCCCCGACGTTCATAATCTATGATGGAAAAGACCAATCCTGTAGCGAAGATCTCAGCTTACACTCACAAGATGGCATTGTGGGGAGAACGGGATGGACTCATGTGTAAGATGTTTCCATCAAGCTTAGGGACGACAGCCATGAAGTGGTTCCATTAGCTCCCGGAGAATTCAATTTCGTCTAAGAAGGATCTTGCGCAGATTTTCGTTGCTAGATTCATAGCCAATAGTCGAGATCCAACAACCTTGGATACGTTGTTTTCTTTACACCTAAGGAAGTCAGAATCACTCCGAGAGTGTGTGGCTAGGTATTCGGATACCTACGTAGATATCGAGGACTGTGATGAAAAAACTACAGTGGCTACTTTTCGAATTGGACTAGCATAAGTTACGGGAGAGTCTAACGATGTCCCCACCAAAGAGTATGTTTGAGCTCCAGGATAGGATTAAACAATATGTCAAGTTGGAAGAAGATAAGCAAGAGGATCGACAGCTTGCCCCTCAGGAGAAAACCCAGAAGAAAGAACATAAGATGTTTGAATAGAAGAATGGGAGAGAGAATGATTCAAAGATGAATTCGAAGCCTAGTTCATATGAAGCAGTCAAAACAATATTTAAGGATCCAATCTTCCTTATTTTGCCCCAGATTGCGGACAAACCATTCTTCGGGCGTCGAAATAAAATGTCAGGAGATCCGTCCACACGAAACCAATCTAAGTGGTGTTCCTATCATAGGGACAAAGGTCACTGGAAGAAAGATTGTAGGGAATTTAAATGACATTTGGAAGACTTGGTACGCTAGGGACATCTTAACGAATTTTTTGATAAGGAGAAGACTACTGCGGAGAAGAAGACTGAACCCCGAAAAAAAGAACAAGGAGAGCTTTCTCAATATGTAGTCAATTTCATCGACGTATTAGTGTCAGATGTTTAACTCAATGATGAGATGACACGGGCAGAGTATAGGAGGTATCGTCACTAGCAAGAGGTAATGCAAATGAACTTTAATCCTAAGATCGGAACTAAGAGGCCAAAGGAGGCAACCACAATAGCTTTTACTAATAAAGATGCAACGGGCGTAATTTTTCAACATAATGATGCTCTGGTTATCACTCTGCAAATAGGAGTGGTGACAGTAAAGCGAATAATGGTGGACAAAGGAAGCTCTGCAGAGATCATGTACTATTCACTCTTCTAGAAGTTAGGGAAGACTCATGCAGATCTAATTCCTACCCCAACACATCTGGTAGGGCTGAATGCAAGCCTTGTTTGCCCCTAGGAAGCATAAGAATGCCGATAATGGCAGGTCCTAAGACTGTTGAAGTGGATTTCCTAGTTATTGATCTACCATCAACGTATAACGCAATAATGGGAAGGAATTGGCTGCACTTCCTGGAAGTTGTACCCTCCTCATACCATCAAATGCTTAAATTCCCTTACGAGGAGAAAGTGGTTGAAATAAGAGGAGATTAGAGTATTTCAAAGTAATGTTTCATGGTGAAAGTGAAACCTGCAGGAAGAATAATGATGATGGAGGAGGAAGCTCCAGTCTTGGTGGAAGTTGGGAAAGAGTCAGCCACCAAGTCGGAGGAAGATCTAGAAAAGGTGTTAATCGCACTAGAAGAGCCAGACAAATACTTTATGATAGGAACTAGCCTGATTGAACTAGAGAAAGACTCCTTAATTGGGATGCTGAGAAGGAATTTGAGGTTGTTTGCATGGACACCCTATGAGATGTCAGGAGTAGATCCAGAGCTGGCAGTCCATAGACTGAATGTTAAAGCAGGTTACAAGTCGGTAATTTAAAAGGGAAGGAGGTCGGCTATCCAACAAACTGAAGCTGTGGTAAAAGAGATGGAGAATTTGCTGGAAGCAAATGCCATAAAAGAGGTTTAGTATCCTGAATCGCTCTCTAATACAGTGGTGGTTCGAAAGAAAGATGGCAAATGGAGAGTCTAGGTCGACTTCACATATTTAAACCAATTAAGCATATCCGAAGGATCTGTTTCCACTTCTGAAAATTGATCAGTTGGTCGATTTGACATCCTGGATGGCACGAATGAGCTTTTTGGATGCATATCGCGAATATCACCAAATCTCGATGCAGCCGTTAGATCAGGAAAAGTCTTTCTTTATTGCACCTAAATGTATATTCTGCTACTAGGTAATTCTATTTGGCTTAAAGAATGCGGGAGCCACATTCCAGAGGATGGTGACAAAACTCTTTTGGCCTCTCATTGGAAAAACAATGGAGGATTACATAGATGATATGATAGTGAAGAGCATACTTGAGCAGGATCACCTAATGCATCTTCAGGAGGTATTCGATGTTTTACGAAAGTTGAATGCCACCAAGTGTGCCTTTGGAGTAAGTATGAGAAATTTTTTGGGCCATCTTGTCACTCAGCAAGGAATTGAAGCTGATCCAGCACAAATTAAGGCGATCTGGTGCTCAGAGCAACCGACGAAGGTCAAGAAGATACAGAAGTTAACAAATATGGTTGCGGCATTAAATAAGTTGATTAGTGGATCCTTGTCACGCCCCGTTTCCGGAGGCGCGACTGGGTGCTCTCTCTGCACCCATCCTAAGTCACTAGTGTGAACATCCGGGATCAACCGGAAATCCGGCGGCACCTCCCCGTATATCGGAGAGCGCCCACCTGCATCAGAAACGCAGCAACAACAACATCACACTAGCAACCTAGTAAACATAGGCCTCGGGCCTCAACCACATGCAATCCTGACCTTAGGCCTCAGGCCATCCACTACCAGCATGCACAAACTGATGACATCACATATAAATCAACACACAGATTTATAAAACATCAAATATAACCATAAATCAACATCTACATCCACATACAAGCACCACCGTGCCAAATGGTTATATTCTCTCAACATAGATATACTACGTACACCCACATGCATAGAGTATATCTCTAGCACCCTATTCTATCCAGAGCCATCCATGACACGACCTGCTCACCGATCCGCAGCACCAATACCTGTACCAGTGTCTCCTGTGGAAGGAAGAAAGTAAAGGAGTGAGCTAGAAGCTCAGTAGGGTATGAAGTAAACATCAATATAAGCTGAACCAAAGGAAAGTAATGCATCAATATGTTCCTACCACATGAACGTATACTCAACAATTCACATCAACATTTACCCGGATAACCCCTTCGGAGCATAACAACCACAATATCATTGGAACTCAATGAAATATTGCACGGGAGCAAGCTCACCACAACCAACCACTCCTAGGATCATCCGGTTGCGTGAACCTATCACGCCCGACCCCACAAGGCAAGTCACTCTTGACCTTACCCCTAGTGCGTTATCCTACTTGGAGTTCACATGACTCAGTGGTAACTCTCATCACCTCGTCATCCCCCCAAGTAGCTTTCAAGAAACCTAAAGGTTCCCGAGTCCATACCCGGTCCCCCATGCAACTCTAATGCATTATGTCATGACATGTTGAATAGATATATATGAACAACCTACATATATATATACATAACTACCATGATGCATGAACGGAAATCACATCGTGTCCATAGAAGATGGAACACACACTCGGGTCATGCAACATCAAGAATCAACAAGAATCACAATTAGGGTTCGTTTCCCCTTAGGAGCAATTAAGGCGGAAACACAAATGGAACGACCAATGAGGAATAGAAAAGCTCTTTACATATCGAAAATGAACGATAGAAAGTATGGTTGGAAATCCCCTACCTCGTGTCGAGTAAATTACCACAATTTCCCAAATTCCGTTCCTAGGGTTCCGGTTTGCCCAAACCTACAATGTGGCATAACCGAACCCTCACAAGCATCAATAAACAACCAACAACTCATATAAACATCAATTATATCCAAAATTTAGAAATTACTCACCTTCTCTCTCTAGAAATTTCTCCAAAATCCTCCAAACTCAACCCAAGCTCAACTCTACTCCAAATCACAAACCAATCTACATAAACATCCAAAATTAACCTATAAACAATATATCTAAAGCATAGCACTCAACTCTTCAAGAATCTAGCAAATCTAGAAAAACCTAGAATTTACAAAAACTATGAAAAACTTACCAAAACACTTGAATCAACCTTGAATCTTCCTTACCTAGCTTCAAGGAGCATCAATCCACAATCTCCAAGTCAATCTCTTGCCAAAATCTCCTTCTCTCTCTTCTTCTCTCTCACTTTCTCTCTCTAGACGGGCTCCCAAGGTTGTGAAATGCCCAGAAATGTCTAAAACTAAGTTTAAAAATTGATTTCCCGATAACCGTCCGGACGCCTCAAGTGACCGTCCGGACGCTTGCCTCTTCCTCCACTCTCTGCCCACTTCGTAGGCTTAACCGTCCGGACGCCTCGTTAAGGTGTCCGGACGGTCTACTGTTCACAGCACCAAAACTTCCTCTAAAAACTTCTCTGCCTCAGTTCCTGCACAAACCGTCCGGACGGCTGTTTTGGGTGTCTGGACGGTCTCTGCTTTTCAGAAACCCAGTTTTCTTAAATTTTATTTTCCGGCTCGGTTCAAACTTCGATTTGATATATTACGGGCCCGAAACGGAGATGTATACTAAAAGTTATGCCCCATTTACCGAACCAAGCTCCAAAACTATTTTTCCATGATTCCGTACTTCTCGGATCATCCGTTTTACAACTCGAAACTAAAATTTTTGGGTCGGGGTTTCACATCCTCCCCCCCTTAAAAAAAATTTTGTCCCGAAATTTAACTACACACGTACCTGAATCACTGAACAACTCCGGGTATTTTTCCTTCATTCGAGACTCCAACTCCCAAGTTGCTTCTTCAACTCCGTGGTACATCCACATTACCTTTACTAATGGAATCACACTCGACCTCGTGACCTTGTTCTGTCGGTCTAGAATCTTCACCGGTTGAAGAGTGTAGCTCCCATCTTCCTCAACCTCCAACATAGTCCAATCTATCACATGCGACGGGTCCGGCTCATATTTCCGAAGCATTGATACATGGAATACATTGTGAACCTTCTCAAGCTTCGGTGGAAGTGCCAAACGGTACGCCACCGGTCCAACTGTCTCCAAAATCTCAAATGGCCCCACAAACCTCGGTGCCAACTTCCCATGCTTGCTATATCTCTGAATCCCCCGTCTCGGACTAACCTTCAAGAAAACCTTATCGCCTACAGCGAACTCCAAAGGTCTCCTCCTCCGGTCAGCATAAGACTTCTGTCGGCTCTGTGTGGTGATCAACCGCTTCCGTATCTCATCAACTCTCTCTCGTGCTTCTTTGACCATCTCCGGTCCTGACACAACTTTCTCACCAACCTCTGCCCAACACAAAGGCGACCTACAAGGCCTCCCGTAGAGCGCCTCATAAGGTGCCATCCCGATACTACTTTGGAAAGAGTTGTTATACACAAACTCCGCCAAATGTAAGTACCGATCCCAACTTCCTCCAAAATCAACTACACATGCCCGTAGCATATCCTCCAAAACCTGTATGGTTCTCTCACTCTGCCCATCACTCTGAGGGTGATAAGCTGTAGAGAAATCCAACTTCGTTCCCAATGCCTCTTGTAAACTACTCCAGAATCTACCTGTGAACCTCGGTCTCGGTCCGACACAATAGATAATGGAATTCCGTGAAGTCTCACAATCTCCTTGACATACATAGTAGTCAAGGTCTCCAATGAATCCGTCTTGTTCATGGGTAAGAAGTGTGCAGACTTAGTTAATCTGTCCACTATCACCCAAACCGCATCATGCCTCCTCTGAGTCATTGGCAATGCCGTCACAAAGTCCATTGTGATCTTCTCCTACTTCCATTCCGCTACTGGTAATGATTGCAACAATCCAGCTGGTCTCTGACGTTCTGCCTTCACTTGTTGGCAAGTAAGACACTTCGTCACAAATCTAGCAACATCGGCCTTCATACCTTTCCACCAGAAACTCTGCTTCAAGTCTCGGTACATCTTCGTACCCCCGGGATGCATAGCAAACCAAGAATGATGTGCTTCCCTTAGAATCTCCTGTCTCAACTCATCATCTTCGGGAACCACTAATCTTCCCGCATATCGTACTCCACCATCATTCCCTCGAACCTATCCAAGACTCTCATCAATCACATCAAATGTATGATCTCCGTTTTGTGCATCTATAACCTTCTGAACCATCATAGGTCTCGAAGTCATAGAACACAAATGCACCTTTTCCTCTTGACTCCTCAACTCCAATCCAAACTCATTGATTGTTTCCACAATTTTCCACTCATGCATGAATAGGCTAGCAACTCTTTGCTTCCTACTCAATGCATCCGCAACCACATTTGCTTTAACAGGATGGTATTGCAAATTAAAATCAAAATCCTCTAAGTACTCCATCCACCGCCTTTGCCGTAAGTTCAACTCCTTTTGGGTGAATAGGTACTTAAGGCTTTTGTGATCCGAGAACACCTCAAACGTCTCTCCGTAGAGATAGTACCTCCATTGCTTAAGAGAAAATACTACTGCCGCCAACTCCAGATCATGCACTGGATAGTTCCTCTCATGCGTCTTCAGCAACCTCGAACCATACTCTATCACTCGGCCCTGCTGTATCAACACACAACCCAACCCGACTCCAGATGCATCACAATACACCTGATAGCCAACATTCCTCTCCGGAACTACTAACACTGGAGGTGTTGTCAACCTCTTCTTCAACTCTTCAAATGCGGCCTCACATTCGTCTGTCCACACAAACGGTGTGCCCTTCTTCGTGAGCTGCGTCATCGGCGAAGCAACTCGCGAAAAATCCTCAATAAATCTCCGGTAGTAACCCGCCAATCCTAGAAAACTCCGGATCTCTGTCACATTCTTTGGTCTCTCCCAATTCAAAACCGACTCAACTTTGGAGTAGTCAACCGCTATGCCTTCTTGAGTGATCACATGGCCTAGGAACTTTACTTCCGTGGCCCAAAATTCACACTTACTCAATTTAGCATACAGTTGATTCTCCCTCAACGTCTGTAACACTACTCTCAAGTGTTCCTCATGCTCTTCCTCCGTGGGAGAATAGATCAATATATCATCTATAAACACCACCACAAAGTTATCCAGAAACGGTCTAAGAACCCTTTGCATTAGGTCCATGAACACCGCTGGGGCATTTGTCAACCCAAACGGCATCACAAGAAACTCATAATGCCCATAACGAGTTCTAAACGCTATTTTCTGGATATCCTCATCCTTAATCCTCAACTGATGATAACCCGACCTCAAGTCAATCTTAGAGAAATGTCTAGCACCTCTCAATTGGTCAAACAAATCATTGATCCTAGGCAACGGATACTTATTCCTCACTGTAACCTTATTCAACTGCCTATAATCAATACACATCCTCAAACTTCAGTCTTTCTTCTTGACGAACAACACCGGTGCTCCCCACGGGGACACACTCGGTCTAATGAACCCCAAGTCTAACAAATCTTCTAACTGAGTACTCAACTCTTTCAACTCTGCTGGAGCCATCCGATACGGCGGAATCGAAATCGGTTTGACGTTCGGATGTAACTCGATAGCAAAGTCAATCTCCCTCTTCGGAGGTAATCCCGGCAACTCCTCCGGGAATACATCCATAAATTCTTCCACTACCCTAATCATGGTAGCTACCTCTCCCTTAGGAGCCGAAGTCACCAAACTTGCGACCCTACAATCTTGGTACGAAGGATTATCAATGAAATGTGGGCATGGAATCCCCTTCGATCCCCTCAACTGAATCACTCCTCCCTCGGGTACTCTAAGAGTAATCTTCCTCTCCCAGAAGTCAAGCAACCCTTGGTGCTTCGTCAACCAATCAACTCCAAGAATCACATCAAAATCCTGGAAATCTAATACATACAAGTCAGCTTTCAGAGATATTTCTCCAAACCGACACTCACAACCGAACACTACCCCCTCCAATGTGGTAAAGTATCCGAATGGTGAGGATACCGTGAACATTCGTCTTATTGGCGAAATCTCCACCTCTAGTGCGTGTGCTAATGAACTAGTAATGAAAGATGAGGTAGCCCCCGAGTCAAACAAGACTCTTGCCCAACAATTAGAAATCAAGAAGGTACCTCCAATGAAGTTTGGATGCTCCTGTGCCTCCTGATGACCCAATGCATAGACACGTCCCTCTACCAGTGCATTTTGCTGCTGCTGTGGCTGACGAGTCCCACCCCGCCCCCTTCCTCCCATTGGAACATTGGAAGGAGGAGCCGGAGGCGGTACTCTCGGTACGCTCTGCTGCTGGGCTCTCTGGTTGCCCTCTGGACACTCGCTCTTTCTGTGACCCAACTTGCCACACCCAAAACACTTAAACCCAAAAAGCTTGCACTCACTTTCCTTGTGCCCCTCTTTCCCACACTTGAAGCATGTCATCTTACCCCATGGTAGCCTAGGACCCTTGCCTCGGTCCCCTCTCTGTTGACGAAAATCCGTTCTCGGTTTCTTGTGGCTACTACCACCACCACTACTACCCTCACTCACTGGAAGCTTCCTCTGAGCTTCACTTTTCTCACTCAACTCAAAATCAAGAGCCATCTCCACTGTGTCCTGATATGACACCACCCTAGTGGCCATCACCATTCTACCAAGAATGGGAAGCAACCCATCTCGGTACCTCACTGCGTTCTTCACATCTGTGGGAGCAAACTCCTTCCCATACCGGTATAACTCCTCAAACTGCTTGGTGTACTGAGACACCGTCATCTCTGATGTCTGCAACAAATCTAGAAATTGTTTGGCCTTCTCCATTTGCAGAGGCCTTGGCACAAACTTCTGCATAAATAACTGCTCAAACGAAGTCCAAGTCAGCTCATTCCGTCTCTGGCCCATGGACATCCACCATTCATAGGCCGCACCACTCAAGTAATAGAACACAAACTTCACCCGTCTCTCATCGGGTATCTCAATAGTGTCCATTCTCATACTCAGCTGGTTGAACCACTCCTCCGCCCCCACACCCGTTCCATCTCCAGAAAATGTTGGAGGAGTAGTCCTCCTCAATTGGTCCACCTCATACATCCCTCTCCCAGCTCTAGGTACTGCTGCTACCTCAGTTGTAGCCTCTGGTACAACTCCCTCAGCACGAGTGCCAGTAGCACCCATCGCCTGAGCCACTGCCTGAGCTATGGTCTGCGCCTGTGTCTGCACCATACTCATCATAAAACTAGTAAGACTCTCCATCGTCACTGGTTGCCCCCCCTGTAGTAACAGGAGCAACCTGCACCTCAGGTGGTGCCTGCTGATCATCACTCTCCATCGGTAGTCCCTCTTAAACTATCTCTTCCTCTCTCAACTCCGGATCCACATTCGGAACCGAATCCTCAGTGCTAGGAGTGCCTCTTGTGACACGTTCCACCCCAACACTACGGCCTCTACCTCGGCCCCTACCAACTCCCCGTCGGCCTCTGCCACGAGGTACTACAGTCCCACTCTCGGACCTGATAGTTCTACGGGTATTCATCTGCATGGCAAACAGACAATACCATTTAACCCACTACTCAAACGAGGATTTAAGGGGAAAGGAAAACATACCGGATCAGTAGCAGTCGTGACATGGCCTGGATATACTACTCTACAACTAGGACCCAACACCCCAGATCCTATAAAGAGCCGTAAACCTCCATCCGATACCAAATTGTCACGCCCCGTTTCCGGAGGCGCGACTGGGTGCTCTCTCTGCACCCATCCTAAGTCACTAGTTTGAACATCCGGGATCAACCGGAAATCCGGCGGCACCTCCCCGTATATCGGAGAGCGCCCACCTGCATCAGAAACGCAGCAACAACAACATCACACTAGCAACCTAGTAAACATAGGCCTCGGGCCTCAACCACATGCAATCCTGACCCTAGGCCTCAGGCCATCCACTACCAGCATGCACAAACTGATGGCATCACATATAAATCAACACACAGATTTATAAAACATCAAATATAACCATAAATCAACATCTACATCCACATACAAGCACCACCGTGCCAAATGGTTATATTCTCTCAACATAGATATACTACGTACACCCACATGCATAGAGTATATCTCTAGCACCCTATTCTATCCAGGGCCATCCATGACACGACCTGCTCACCGATTCGCAGCACCAATACATGTACCAGTGTCTCCTGTGGAAGGAAGAAAGTAAAGGAGTGAGCTAGAAGCTCAGTAGGGTATGAAGTAAACATCAATATAAGCTGAACCAAAGGAAAGTAATGCATCAATATGTTCCTACCACATGAACGTATACTCAACAATTCACATCAACATTTACCCGGATAACCCCTTCGGAGCATAACAACCACAATATCATTGCAACTCAATGAAATATTGCACGGGAGCAAGCTCACCACAACCAACCACTCCTAGGATCATCCGGTTGCGTGAACCTATCACGCCCGACCCCACAAGGCAAGTCACTCTTGACCTTACCCCTAGTGCGTTATCCTACTTGGAGTTCACATGACTCAGTGGTAACTCTCATCACCTCGTCATCCCCCCAAGTAGCTTTCAAGAAACCTAAAGGTTCCCAAGTCCATACCCGGTCCCCCATGCAACTCTAATGCATTATGTCATGACATGTTGAATAGATATATATGAACAACCTACATATATATATATATATACATAACTACCATGATGCATGAACGGAAATCACATCGTGTCCATAGAAGATGGAACACACACTCGGGTCATGCAACATCAAGAATCAACAAGAATCACAATTAGGGTTCGTTTCCCCTTAGGAGCAATTAAGGCGGAAACACAAATGGAACGACCAATGAGGAATCGAAAAGCTCTTTACATATCGAAAACGAACGATAGAAAGTATGGTTGAAAATCCCCTACCTCGTGTCGAGTAAATTACCACAATTTCCCAAATTCCGTTCCTAGGGTTCCGGTTTGCTCAAACCTACAATGTGGCATAACCGAACCCTCACAAGCATCAATAAACAGCCAACAACTCATATAAACATCAATTATATCCAAAATTTCGAAATTACTCACCTTCTCTCTCTAGAAATTTCTCCAAAATCCTCCAAACTCAACCCAAGCTCAACTCTACTCCAAATCACAAACCAATCTACATAAACATCCAAAATCAACCTATAAACAATATATCTAAAGCATAGCACTCAACTCTTCAAGAATCTAGCAAATCTAGAAAAACCTAGAATTTACAAAAACTATTAAAAACTTACCAAAACACTTGAATCAACCTTGAATCTTCCTTACCTAGCTTCAAGGATCATCAATCCACAATCTCCAAGTCAATCTCTTGCCAAAATCTCCTTCTCTCTCTTCTTCTCTCTCACTTTCTCTCTCTAGACGGGCTCCCAAGGTTGTGAAATGCCCAGAAATGTCTAAAACTAAGTTTAAAAATTGATTTCCCGATAACCGTCCGGACGCCTCAAGTGACCGTCAGGACGCTTGCCTTTTCCTCCACTCTCTGCCCACTTCGTAGGCTTAACCGTCCGGATGCTTCGTTAAGGTGTCCGGACGGTCTACTGTTCACAGCACCAAAACTTCCTCTAAAAACTTCTCTGCCTCATTTCCTGCACAAACCGTCCGGACGGCTGTTTTGGGTGTTCGGACGGTCTCTGTTTTTCATAAACCCGGTTTTCTTAAATTTTATTTTCCGGCTCGGTTCAAGCTTCGATTTGATATATTACGGGCCCAAAACGGACATGTATACTAAAAGTTATGCCCCATTTACCGAACCAAGCTCCAAAACTATTTTTCCATGATTCCGTACTTCTCGGATCATCCGTTTTACAACTCAAAACTAAAATTTTTGGGTCGGGGTTTCACAATCCTCATATCGATTCAGGCTTTTTCAAGCTGCTTCTGTTGTACTTAGTGGTATCAAATCATGTTGTAAGTGTCGTGATCCTAAGAGAGGAGTGGAAGATTCAATATCCAATTTATTACATTTGCAAGACAATGCTGGATGCAGAGACAAGATACTCACCACTAAAAAAGCTTCTTTTAGCATTAGCAATAGCTTCATGAAAATTGAACCACTATTTCCAAGCTTTTCTAGTCGAAGTAGTGACCGAATATCCATTGAAGACATTATTGGTAAAGCAGACATATCTAGAAGAATTGCCAAGTATTCTATAGAGTTGGCATAGTATGATCTACATTTCGTCCCGAGGACCGCTATTAAAGCTCAAGTGCCAGCAGACTTTGTTGTAGAGTTCAGCATAGAGAAGTGACCTGAGCACTCTAACCAAGCATGGAAAGTACAGATAACTCCTGCGCATCTTTGGGAATTGTAGGTCGACATATCGTCAACAAGTCGAAGGTCTAGTGCAGGAATTTTGCTTATGACACCAGAAGGTGAAGTACTAGAAATGGATATAAGATTAGGGTTCCCAACAACTAATAATGAAGCAGAGTATGAAGCTTTGTTTCAAGGAGTTTAGAATGCTCTACTGCTCGGGGCAAAAGAGTTGGTGATTTATTCAGATTCTCAGCTAGTAGTGAATCAACTAACTGGACTTTACATCGCAAAAAATGACAACCATGGCAGCATACACAGAGAACCTTAAGGAATTTCTCGGTTGACTTTAAGATTATAAGATAATTCAGATTTCGCAATAGCATAACGAACATGTAGACGCTTTAGCTACTCTTGCCTCGGCTAACCAACTGGGGGTGAAGAGGGTTATCCAGGTACAAGTCCTAGAGCGACAAAGCATAGAGGAACCATCGAAAGTGATACGATGAGCAGAAGAACGGACGCCAAGTTAGATGGAGCCAATCGTTGTTTATTTAAAAGATGGTATTCTTCCTAAAGACAAGAAGGAAGCCAAAAAATTAACATTGAAAGCAACATGCTTTTGGTTATCTCATGATTGTAAACTCTACAAGAAATCTTTTTCAGGTCCTTATCTGTTATGTGTTCATCCAAATCGGGTGGAGGATTTGCTGTATGAGATTCATGAAGGTTCTTGTGGTGCGCATGCAGCAGGTCAATCACTTGCATTCAAAGCGATCACCCAAGACTTTTGGTGCCCATACATGCAGAAGGACGCTATGTAGTATGTCAGAAGATGTAAGAAATGCTAGAGGTTTGCACCAATTCCACACCAACTAGCAGAAGACCTTTTTCCTCTCATAAGTCCATGACCGTTTGCCAATGGGAGTTGGACATTGTTGGACCATTACCTTGAGCTACAGGCAACAGATGATTCCTAATTATTGCTACAGATTACTTCACGAAATGGATTCAGGCCAAGCCTTTGGCAGCAATCAGTGATGTTGAAACGAGAAAGTTCATCTGGGAAAACATTAAAAACTAGGTTTGGAATCCCGTATGCCTTAATAAGTGATAATCAAACTCAATTTTCCAGTGCCAAATTCAAAGAGTTTTTTGGCGGCTACGGGATAAAAAATCTTTACTCTACTCCAGTCTACTAGTAGTGTAATGGCCAGACAGAGGCATCCAACAAGATCATCTTGGATGGAATCAAAAAGAGGTTGGATTCATCCAAGGGTAGATGGGTGGATGAAATCTCATCCGTTTTGTGGGCATATAGAACCACGCCACGCCAGTCCACGGAGGAGTCTCCATTTTCTTTGCCCTATGGAGCTGAGGCTGTCATTCCTTTGGAAATAGGTGTACCAACCCTCAGAACGCACATGTTTGAAGAAGCTAATAATAACCTTGCATTGGAGAAGAATTTAGACCTACTTCAGGAAAAAAGAGATCAAGCTTTGGTACGAATGGCAGCTTACCAACAAGTTCTTTCCCGATCTTACAACAAGGATGTCAAGGCAAGGAGCTTTAAAGTTGGAGATTTCGTCTTAAGGAAGGTTTTATCCAAGACCAAGGATCCAACAGATGGAAAACTAGGTCCAAACTGGGAAGGACCATTCCAAGTTACAACAAAAGTCGGACAAAGAGCCTACAAGTTAATTAGGCAAGATGGTAGAAGTATCCATGGAACTTGGAATGTTTCCAACCTACGGGAGTTCTATGTGCAATACCGAATATGGCCATATTAGGCATTTGGAATCTTATCACCTTCAATAAAAGAATAAGTTTTTCTTCATTTAACTTTTTCTTTTGTTCGTTGTCCATTTTCAATTTAATTCAATGTTTCATACTTAACGGATTAATCAATCACTCAGGCCAAGGTCCAACTTCTCCAGGATTTAATGAACTTGTAATGGGAATCTCAGCTTTAGGAAAAAGGGACAAAGTCAATCCTGGAGTATGGTGTGGATCGGAACTGTTAAGAGAGCAGTTTTCACGCTAGAGTAGTTAGAAAGAGAGTGCCCACTTCTCTTCAACCGACACGTTATTTTTGAAATTTTGCATAACTGCCTCTATAGTTATTATACGCACTTATGAACAGTTACACATGGGTGGTTTAACTGTCTGTTCTCATCCTACAAATAGGTCTTTAGTAGAAGAATGATGGGTGTTCAAAATGAGTTCTTCTTCAACTCCGGCGAATCTCCGTCCAAAAAGAGAGGCTCAGGCTGAGGAAGCTGATGACGTTCAAGTTATTCATCCATATCTTGTTGGAACCTCACAGAAGAAAAAGGCCAAGATTGATTATGAAGATGAGGACTTAATGATCCTTGAGGGGTCGATAGATGATACGGCTTAAGATGTGATCGATGTAGAAGAAGACGAAGAAGAAATGAGGGTTGTTGAATCCTTTTTAAAAGGAAGCGCAGAGGAGCAAGTTGAGGATATGAGGGAATAACTTGAATTTATGGGAAGGGAATTCTAGAGTATTCAAAACTGATTGGTGGGGCTTTCAAGCAGTCTACAAACTCTGACGCACTCGGTTAGTCAAATTTGTGATATGGCGTGGGTGGTTGCAATGGCTCAGGATCCACAGAGGCTCTGACTTTCACTCATGAACATCTCTTCCCGAGCTAAGTCAGTTATGGATAAGGTAAGGGAAGCTTTAGTCCTGTGGGTCGTCTAAGGTAAGGGAGTCTTTAGCTATATGGGTCGTCTAAAATGTAACTGGTCAGCTTTTTATCTTATGCCATATTTTCCTTATGTATGATGTTCCTAATGCAGTAATAAAGTATTTAAGGAATATATGTCTTATTTACTATCTTAGCCAAAAAGGTTTATTCCAAGAAAATATATAGTCAAAGAGGCTATCTTAGCCAAAGAGGCTTTATTGCAAGAAAACATACAGCAAAACAGGCTCTATTCCAAGAAAACGAATAGCCAAACAGGTTTTATTCCAAGAAAACATACAGCCAAAGAGGCTCTATTCCAAGAAAACATACATCCAAATAGGCTTTCTTCCAAAAAAACATACAGCCAAAGGGCAATAACACAAGAAAAATGTTGCAACCAAAGAGGCTTTATAAAACAAAACTGACTAAGGTTCTTGGCCAAAGAAGGGCCTTATTCTTATACCTAGTACTACATGCTAAAGAGATAGAATAAAAAAGGTTCCTACTGTCCATGAGGATTTATGGCGGATGTGTCTCCAGGAGTCTTGGAATTAGACCCGCCGCACTCCTCACAAATGTCACTAAGCTTCGGCTAAGGATGGTCGGGAGCAGGCCATTGAAAGAAGTCATATATCTAAGCATCGTGATCAATAGGAATTATCTAGTGCCATCAGGGTGGAAGCACGACTGAGACCAAAGTTCTGGTTAAACTCGATGGCAAGCATTTCTGTGTACTTATTGCAGCATTGAGTTATGCCGGTTTCGACTGCCTTCTTTTTCTCTGCCTCAGCTCTTAACATGTGGTCTTGAGCACTCTTAATCTCTTCTACAAGCTTTTGCTCAAAAATAGACTTTTCCTCTAGCCCTTTGCCACAGTTGGTATTTGACTCTGCCAGCTCCTTCTTTGTTCTGTCCAACTCATCTTTTGATTCGGCAAGCTTCTGTTGAGATTCACTCAATTGATGCTTCAAGTCTGTTATGTAGTGGGAAAGCATTTGTGACCCCTACAAATAAAAGGTAAGTATAAATAAGTGCGTAGATATGTCAATATTAAAACATTGATTACGACAGAAAGTCAGAAGCATACGACAAGGAGCATCTGCAGATCAAAGTTATGGCCCTCAGGAAGTTCATCAAAGAATACCTTATCCTCTTCTAAAATAGAAGAACCCAACTCCTCAGTGGAGAATGGCACATGCTCAATATATAGGCCTAAAGAGGGCTCATTGAAGTAACCCTTAAACATACTATTGGAGCCACACCGAGAAGGAATCAATTCATGCTCTTCGTCGACATTCAGGGAAGGAGGATGAGTGTTGCCACCAACAGAGGTAGAAGGAATTGATATAATGCCAGCATTGTTGGAGTCAGGAGGATCGGGATGGGTCCTCGGCAAAGAACAAGACAAGATTTCTTCAGTTGAAAGGGGATGAACTAATGAAGCTGAGGAGACACCAAAAGTTCGGGAGGATCCAAAAGCTCCAAAAGCGCTTCTAAAGTCAAATTTTTCTTTAAGAAGATCAGGTATGGATAAGTTCTCCAAGGATATAGCAAACTTAACCATAGGAAACACCTCTGCAAACACAACAAATAAACACAACAAGTAAATAAATGTAACAACATTGTAAGGTGCGTCAACATGAACATACATTAAACAACAGAAGACAAACCTCGCACGGACTGCTCGGTGGAAGTATCTTGAAAATGGCCATCCACATCCTCCTCAGTTTCTCCCTCTGACTCTGTTTCAACTACTGTAGGAGTGGAAATTGTGGTTGGAGGAGCATTAGTTAATGAATAATCACGCTTCCGCTTATGCATCTGCCGAGGCTTGGCTGCATGTACATTAAAATGCCTGCATGCTTCATCAATAGTTGTGCTGGGAGGGAGAGAAGCAAAACCACGATAAGATGACTTGTATCCAAAAAGCATTGGAGCATATCTCCAAAACTTTCCACTAGGTCTCGAGGAACCATACATATCATCAAGAACCTCTTGCACAGCATCACTAAGGCCCTCCGGAAGTGCTGGAAGATGACCTAAAGATAACGGCAAATATCAATCACTGAGCACACCAAAAGAGAAACAGAAAGAAAAGTGACATACCTAAGGGTTCCCCTTTTTGGTAGGTGTATGCGCTCCAATATCCAAAAACAATCATATAATCCACATCTTTATTCGAAGTCGGGAGACAAGGAATCAATGTAGAGTTAAATGTTGGTGAGAGATAATATTTTCTTCAAGAAATTATTCATCTGCACCACACCCCCAAGAATACGATATGCATTTGGAGCTAGTTCTGAAGAACTAAGGTCTGTGAACATGAAGAATTCCTGAAGAAGTGATGCAAATGGAAGACGAATTATGGACTTAGACAATATGAATATTGGAACCTTGATGCAATTCCTTCTATAATCTTTGTCGTCATTTGTGGGAGCAGAAATATCATAAGGTGACTCGATAAAGTGCACATATTTGAAAGCAGCTATCTTCTCCGGAGAAGAAATCAAGTCTTTAAGCTTGCCCATGCAAAAACCTACAAGATTAAAAAGGTACAAAGATTAGTCAATCAATTTTTTCTTTATAAAAAAATAAAAAAAAATTCGGAGTTCTTGGCGCTGGGTAGAGCTGGACCCATGAGGGTCCGGCCAAGCCAAATCCCCTCGAGGGACCTGGCTCTGGGCAGTGCTGGACCCCCTAGGGGTCTGGCCAAGCTAGGCCCCCTCGTGGGGGCCTGGCACTACTCAGTATCGGGCCCCCTTGGGTTCCGACAGAGAGATTACCGAACCCCTAAGGCGGTTTGGCCAAGCCAGGCCCCCTCGGAGGGCCTGGAAATAGGCAGTGTCGGACTCCCTTGGGGTCTAACAGGGAGATTGCCTAACCTATAGGGAGGTTCGGCTAAACCAAGCCCTACAAGGGGGCCTAGCGCATCAATTGCCGAACCCCCTTGGGGTCCAGCAGAGAGATTACGAAACTCCCCTTAGGGGTTTGCCAGACCCCTCAGATCCAATTGATTTTTCAATTAATTAAATAAAAGAGAAATAGTAATGCAAAAAGAAAAAAAAATGAAAGAAGAGAATTACCTCTTGAAGAGCAGAAGAGAAAAGATTTTTGAAGCATATGAGTGGCAAAAACAAAAAACAATTACCTACAAAGTGAAATTATATATAAAGTGTTTGAGGAGTTCTGATCCTATTAGAAAATAAATTGTTTCCAAAAACCCAGAAAAGCCTTTTTTCTACTCTAAATTACTTTAGGGTAAATAAAAAGGCTGGGGGTATTTGTGGAATAAATCATACAACCAAGGAAGCTACCTTCAGTATCCAGACAAGAACTACGCTCCGTATTTGACGAAAAGCTTCAATCCGTATATCCAGAAGACATGCAGTTAATAGGTCTTATCCAGAGGGCTTATCTAGAAGAAGTAACAACTGCTAAAAGAAAGTTACAACCGCCAAGAGCAGTTATCACGGGAGTTACAAGAAATGGCTAACCTTCCAATCGTATAAAAGCCTAGTAAATGTGCATTTGTTAGATGGATGGTTCTTGAGTACTTAATAACATATCAAATATCCATGGACGTAGACAAGTTGCTGAACCACGTATATTCTTGTGTTTGTTCCTTAAACAATTTTCTTTCGTTAAGCAATTGATCCATAAGCAACTTTTCATCTTTAAGCATTAAATTACATTCAGTGCAAATCTCGCGTCGACAACACTATATCATAACTTCCTTTATCATTTCACCAGCATGTCCATAAAATTTTTGACTAAATAAAATTCAACTATTTGCCCAACATAATATTTATTTGCATCCACATGTATTAATGACACATCAAATTTAACCAATGGTGTAAAAAACTCTTTGCTATAAACACAAAAAAAGCCTAAGATTTTTTTTAGCAAACCAGCAGTAACATCTAAATTCATTTTCTTACTCACCAAGTTTTGACAACCATACAACAAGAACAATAAGTTCACATATGAACATTTAGCACACGATTCAAAGTTTTCGATTAAAAAAATTTATGCTCAAAATAGTCTTTTTGCCAAATTAATACATATAAATGAGAAGTAAATGACCAAATCCTACTTCACCACCACTAAAATGATGTCATTACACTAACTAGTTATCCCTTATTCAAAATATACATCACTATGGCCCTTGAGGCACTTTCCTCCTATCTAAGGTCACTATCGACCAACTTCCCAATCGTCACATGATTATTCAAGTTCCAAAATATTGAGGGGTGTGATCCTTACTTGGGTCAAGTTCTTGTTCACTTTCCTCAAATCAATATTGCGCCAATTGTTGTTCCAACCAAGCCACTCTTGCTCTAAGACCATCTACCTCATCTTTCCTATCCCAAGCCCTTTTGGTCTGCATCTATCTTTTCTTTCTTCAAACTAGTTATCTTCTTTTCTTGTTTCTTCTGATTCTTAGCCCTGGTTTCCACCAATCGAGATAAATTATTACACCTCCTATCAATCCTTTTCTTCTCATCTTGAAGTGCTCGTACCCCCACCAAATTGATGTTTCCAATGTCAGTTTGAGTCCTCTCACTTACCAACCTTAATATGCTTTCTAAAGCTAACTCCCTTATCACTTCCATGATCTCTACTATCTCAACCTTCACCACTAAAGTGGTGATTGACTTCTCATATGATCTTGTGAATATGGTCACCCAAAGCATTGTTGAATGAATTGTTTCAGTATGCAAATTCATGGTTTATGTGTTTTGTGCTTTGTCTTTGTTGCCCTTGATAAAGGCTAGATAATTCTTTGCCTTCTTATTGTTTGGTGTGCCTTGTATGTTCTCTAGTTATAGTCTCTAGTTTGTAAGAAAGTGGGCAATGAGAAAAAGTCCAATCTAGTTAAACTTGCAGTGAACTCTCCGAACTTCTTTTGTGTGTTTCATTGCTTGTTTCAATCTGTGTGTATGAACTATCAGAGGTATCGAAGCCAGGTTCAAACCTGGATCTGAAGTTTTCTGGTTGAGTGTTGTGACGAAGAATGTCTTTCTTAAGAGAAAGAGTATCAACTCTTATTCTCATGTTCTCTGGGGATGATTATGCTTCTTGGAGGGTGAAGATGAATTTTTTTTTAATGTTTGAAGGTTTATGGAGTATTGTGAATAACCAGATGATGATGGAAGCACATTAGATGCTAAACAAAAGAAAGAATTGGAGGCGGCCCGCATGCTAAATGCTAAAGCTCTCTCCAAGCTGAAAAAAGGAATGACTTCTACCATTTTTCCTAGGATTATTAGGGCCTCTCTAGCCAAGGATGCACGGAACATTTCGGCTAAAGAATTTAAAGGTGGAGGAAAACTGCTCTTGTGAAGTTACAGAACTTGAGGATAGAGTTTGAAAATTTGAGAATGCTTGAATCTAAAATGATTAATGGTTTCTATACTCGAGTCATTGATCTGGTAAACCAAATGAGATCTCTTGGGGAGGCTGTGACAAATGCAAAATTGTGCAAAAAATGCATATTAGCATGCCTGAAAGGTATGATCTAGTTGTCACTACCATTGAAGAGTCAAAAGACAATACGTCGCTCAAACCAGAGGAGCTAGTGGGATCTCTGGATAAACTTGAACATAGAAGAATGAGGCGTGGAGATCAGTCTCAAACTTGGTCCCTGGAGACTACTTTCCAAACCAAAGTGAGAGTTCGAGAAGATGTGAAAAAAGGCAAACAACAATATTTAAAGGGTTTTGATAGAGGATGAGTTTTGATTCATACTCTATACCTGCTTGTGATATATGTAAAAGGATGAGTCACTCTACTAAAGATTGTTGGTTTAAAGGCAAACCTCAATGCCACCATTGCAAGAGGTTTGGGCATATTCAAAAAACTTATAGACTTAAGCCTGAGAATAAGGCCAACTTTGTCTCATCCAGTTATGAACCTGAGAAGATCTTATTTTATATGTCTGAGAGTAGTTTTGAATCTAGGACCTCTATTTCGTGTCAAGATAGTGGAAGTAGTAATCATATGTCTGGAAATAGTGAGTTGTTTGATTGGATTGATTACTCAATAAGGTCAAATATTAGACTTGCTAATGGGAAAGTTGCTTAGGCACAAAGGAAGGAAACTGTTAAGCTTATTACCAATGAAGGGGTGAAACTATTGTGTGATGTTCTCTTTGTGCCGACACTCAGTGGAAATTTATTGAGTGTAGGACAGATGGTTGAAAAGGGGTATAGATTGATATTTGAGAATGGTAGGTGTGTTATTTTTGACAAAGAAGATGAGAAGAGACAGTTGATGACAGTAAAGATGAAGAATCATAGAAATTTCATGGTTGACTTTCACTCTAAAGAAGACATAGCTCTCAAGACTACTGAAGAGAGAGTTGATGATACTGAGTTATGGAACGAAAGGTTTGGTCACCTTAATATTCACAGTTTAAATTTACTTTAGAGTAAAGAAATGGTGATTGGCTTGCCTAACATAAAAGCAAAAAAAGCTGTATGTGAGAGTTGCATAATGGGTAAACAGTGCATAAATTCTTTTCCTTCTCGAGGACCCATGGGATTTGGAGATCTTTTAGAGTTAGTTCATACTAGCTTATGTGGACCTATGCAAACACCTTCCTTCAATCAATGTAAGTATTTCCTTACTTTCATTGGTGATCACTCATGAATGACTTGGGTGTACTTTTTGAGAGAGAAGTCTAGTAATTTTTATGTGTTCAAGCAGTTTAAAGCAATGGTTGAAAAGCAAAATGGGAAAGTAATCAAGAAGATGAGAAGTGATAGGGGAGGGGAATATACGTCTGGCAGGTTTGGGCAATTTTGTGCAGATGAAGGCATATAGAAGAAACTCACTACTGGGAATTCTCCACAACAAAATGGCATTGCAGAGAGGAAGAACAGGACAATCATGGAGATGTCCAGAGCCATGCTGCATGAAAAGAACCTTCCAAACTTATTATGGGCAGAAGTAGTTCATACTGCTGTTTATATTCTAAACTTGTATCCCACAAAGGCTCTAAACAATATTACTCCATTTGAAGTGTGCATGGAAGGAAAGCTTCTGTAGATCATCTGAGGGTATTTGGTTGTGTTTGTTATGCTCACATTCCAATAGAAAAGAGAACAAAACTAGATAACAAAAGTCAAAAAAGGATATTTGTTGGGAACAGTGCAAATTCTAAAACTTATTGGATTTATGATCCCCAGTTGATAAGAAGCAGAGATGTTTTTTTTATGAACATAAAGCCTAGAAGTGGGAAACTGAAGAATCTGTGGATGAGGCTCAACCAAATCAAGATTTGATATCAGGTGATTCTGAAACCAATGAAGCATACATTGATCATGTTGAGTTTCCTCAGATTGAAGAAGAGGTTCAAGATGATGTTCCAGTAGAAAACTTATTTGAAGGAGGAGACAATACTGATGATGAGAATCTTTGCATAAAAATGAAAAGTATGGCAGAAGTATATGAGTCATGTAACTTTGTAGTGAGGGAACCACGAACCTTTATGGAGGCTCAGGGGGATCCTTTTTGGAGAAAGGCCATGGAAACTAAAATTCATATGATTGAAAAAATAGTACTTGGGAGCTGGTGGATAAACAAGTTGATAGAGAGGTTGTCGAAGTAAAGTGGATTTTCAAGCTGAAACTAGATTCAGATGAGAGTATTCAGAAGCACATGGCCAGGTTAGTGGCTAAAGGGTTTTCTAAAAATCCTTGAATAAATTTCAATGAAACCTTTGGCTAGTGTCAAGGTTAGAAACTGTGAGAATAATTCTCTCTATGGTAGCTCAAATGAGGTGGTAGGTTCACCAACTAGATGTCAAGTCTGCCTTCTTAAATGGAGTGATAGAAGAAGAGGTTTATGTCAACCAGCCTGAAGGATTTATGATAGAAGGGGAGGAAAGAAGGTGTACAAGCTGAAAAAAGCCTTGTATGGCTTGAAACAGTCTCCCAGAGCTAGGTACTCTAAGGTAGACAGTTTCTCCTAGAATTCCTTGCTCATTGTATCAATATATGTTGATGATGTAATTCTAACAGGGAATGATGATTTTCTAATCCAAGAATTTAAGGACAACATAAAGAGCAAATATGAAATGAGTGATCTAGGCCTACTCAGATATTTGCTGGGGATTGAGGTGGAGCAGAATAATGGAGGTGTACTCAGAATAAATGAGTGATCTAGGCCTACTCAGATATTTTAACTGGTACAGATCAAGCAAATGAGCAATGTTGGACTAGAGTTTGGAAAAATTATTTAGATAACAAGACCATTTATCTCTATCGACCCGAGAAATCAATTATCAATAGACTTAGCACAATAATGACCAAATGCTTGAAGTTTGCCGGGATTTTTCAGAGCATTGAGTATGCTAATCCTAGTGGAATGACCGAACAAGACAAGGTATGGTCTTATTGCAAAATCTATCCATAGTATTTATTGTCTAGTTTCCATATTATAGTATAGTATTTATTGTCTTGCCTTGTTTCCATTTTGTAGCTTAATGAAGCAATCAAGGTATAGTCAATAGAGGAGAAGGATAGAGGTGTGCTCAAACTATTGCGTTGTTATCAAGTACTCAAGAATTCTCCAAAATGGATGACAGAGGTAGTTCATCCTAGTCTGAGCCAAAATCAAGCCGCATCAGAGTGCATTAACTTGGGAGAAAATGAAAGTGGCACTAGTCATGTTGAATTGGAAAGAAGAAAGGAAAAGAGTTTATGTAGAATAAAAGAATAAGGATAGAAGAAAGTGGTGAGTGTGAGTCTAGCATCAACTTTGGTGAGTCACAAGAGTTGTTGAAGAATTTCCATGACAAAAAAATGGATGTCATCGTGGATGATAGCAAGAAGATTAATGAATATCTTCAATTGAAGAAGGACAAATTTGAGCTTGATAGGGAGTTTCAAGAAGAGAGAGTGATGACTACTGACATAACTAATTTGAATGAGATGCAGTGGAAGTTTCTTGAAATAAAGCAAGCAAAGATAATCGAGAAATACTATAAAGAATAACTTGGTGATTTGAACTTGTTTGTAGCTTTATTTGATACACTTATATTGCCTTGTTTTGGATGTACCAATTTCATAATTTTGGCATTACTTTTCACGAATCATTTAATGTAAAACCCTGACCCAAAAATATTGTGCTTTGGTTAAATTTAGGGTATTAAGTTGTTGGAAATAAATTTGAAGAGGTTACGGACCACCCGTGTTGTATAGGACCGTAAAGAATTGTTCTTTGAACAAGGTTCACTAAATAGGTCATAACTTTTAGCACACCTATCTATTTTGGGTCTCTAATATATCAAATTGAAGCTTAGACCGAGACGGATATGAAAATTTTGAAAGCCATTGGGAGCCGTCTGAACACTTAATGAAGAAATTGGAACAATAGGGTTTCTAGGCATGATCCATCCGGAAAGGTACTTAGGTGTCTGGAAGGCTGTCAGGATTTCAATTCTTAAAGTTGAAAAGTGGCCATTTGTGACAGAAAATTTGAGAGAAGCCAAGAAGAGAGAGAGAGAGTGTGAGAAAATAAGAGGAAGATTTCTTGAGGGTTTTACTTGTTTCTCCATGGATTCATGAAGACTATCAAGAATCAAAGTGGAATCAAGGAAGAGTTGAAAGTTTTGGTAAGTTTTTTCGAGTTTGGTATACTTTAGGGTTTTTGTAGATTTGATTGGATTCTTTGGACTTTGGTTCTATGGCTTAGATATGTTGATTTAGACTTGATTATGGATGTATATATATAGGTTTGCTTGTGATTTTGGAGTAAAGTTTTGGTTGGGCTAAGATTCAAGCCTTAGAGAAGGATTTATAGAGAGAGAATGTGAGTAATTCGAATTTCTTGAATTTTAGTTATGTTGTTATGAATGGTTGAACATGTATTGATCTGTGAAAGGGTGTGATTTTGCCATATGGTTAGGTTTGTAAAATTGGAACCCTAGAATCAAAATTCATTGATTTCGCGTAAATTGCTCCAAATGACGTAGGAGATTCTTGACCCATTCTTTTCGATATCCTTCTTTGTTCTATAAAATGCAATTCCTATCCTCACTGGTCTTGATGTTTGTGTTCTTGCCTTATTGTGCCTAAGGAAGAACGAAACAAGAGTTTTCGATATTATTCTCAAATGTAGAATGCATTGCCCGTTTTTCAAGTTTGATCATCCGTTGAGCATGTTTTGGATTCTATCATGCATCATTGGTAGTTATATATATATAGGATGATATATATTTATATGCGCATTGACATGGCATAAGCATGACTGCATTAGAGTTTGCATAGGTCTCTCGAGTATGGACTTGAAATACCATAGGTTACTTGGAAGTCACATGGGAGGATGATTGCCTGTCATGGCGTTGGCACGAGTCATATGAATCCATGTGAGGCGACACACTTGAGGTGTGGGTGTGACGGGGATCACACAACCGGGTAAACCCTTCGTGGGTGCGCTGTGAATGATGATTGCGCTCTCATTCATTGATGGTTGGAAACCATGGTGTGCATTTGAGGTTCGGTCAATCCATAGTCGATGACTAGTGGATTGATGAATATGTTTGGCCTCGGAGGGTATACTCGGATTATATGTTGTCAAATGTGGCACGTGCATGATAGATAGAATTTTGTTGCACTATCCAATTTTGACATACACTTTATTATTGATATAACTCTATTATCCCCACTGAGCTTCTAGCTCACTCCTTTACTTTCTTTTCCTACGGATGTGACTGGTACTAGTGCCGGTGATGCGGGTTAGTAGAGACGACGCTGTGGCATGGATGACAGTTGGATTGGGGATTAAGTTTGAGTTGGTAGACTTGAACCATTTATGTATACACACTTATTTTATTTGAGATTCATATGTCATGTAGACTATATGATACCGTTTAGTGTGAATTATGGACGGTTATAACGAAATTCATGAAACTAGATCTTCTAAACAGGGATGGGACCTTGGGTCCTAATTTTTATGATATATGAATGCATTTAATGTTGAAGTTCTGGAAAACAGTTTGTGCATGCTGCTAGATGACCTGAGTCCCTGTTAGGATAAGTTTGCATGCTGATAGAGGCCAGAGGCTTGCTAGGTATGATGTGATTATGTGTTATATGTTGTGTTTGTTTCTAGGTGGGCATTCCTCGATTTATTGAGAGATGCTGCTGGATTTTTTATTAAGGAATTGACCTAGTTGAGAAATCTAAGGTTGCAAATCTTGGATATTAATCACATTGACAACCGAAGAAGGTGCGATAAGCACCATGTGACGTTTCTGTAAATGGGGAGTTACAATTTGGTATCGTAGTGAGGTTATATTAAATATCTGTGTATGGGTCTTGAATATAGTGGGGTAAGTTAGTCAACCTTCAAGCCATGCCACGAGCTCTATTGATCCAGTATGTTTTCCTTTCCCTTGTAATTCCTCGAATGAGCTTTTGTTTGATGGTATCATTTGTTTGCCATGCAGATGAATACTCGTAGGACTATGATGCGGACGTCTTACCCTCCCGAGAGGCCGATGTAGGGGCCGTAGTGTTGGAGCGACGTTCACTCCTAGGCGAGTATTGAGTACTCAGGAATCTGTGCCTAAAGAGGCTAAAAAGAGGACCCCAGAGGTTCCACTAGTGCAGGTAGTAGGGACTAAGGGAGTTAAGGTGGTCCCCAATAGGACAGTCGCAGTACCGCAGATGACTTTACGGGAGCTGACGGGAATTTTGATGAACTCGATGCAAGTGGTTAGAGATCCAGATGTTCGTACAGAGGAACCTACACTTCCTCCCACATTAGGAGTGGGTGCTGAGGTGGAGATATATTAGAGGCCAAGTAGGGGAGTCTTTGATGCTGATTAGTTGAGGAGAACTACTCCTCCCACGTTCTTTTGAGATGGAGAGGGGACAGAAGCTGAAGAATGGTTGAATCAGATACGTGTCAAACTGGATACGTTGGAGATATCTGATAATAGGAGGGCGAGGCTAGCATACTTCTACCTTAGTGGATCAGCCCACGAGTGGTGTAGTGCACAAGAGGAGAGGAAGAATGAACTCACATAGGCGTTATTTGAGGACTTGTTCATCCTGAAGTTTGTACCGAGGCATTTTCAGATAGAGAAGGCCAATAAATTTTTATTTTTAGAGTTGGTACAGACACAGGAGATGATGGTGGCACAGTACACTAAGCAATTTGAGAAATTGTATCAGTTTGGGAAGCAGTTCGCTCCAACCGATGAGAGTAAAGCCATGAGATACCGTTGCGGGTTACTTCCAAGCCTTGGTGCGATGGTATTGGCTACTAGGGTGAAGAACTTTGTCGAGACAGTAGAGATGGCTTTAGAGTTTGAGCAGAGTGAGAGGGAAGAAGCTCAGAAGAGTTTACTAGCTTCCGGGAGTAATAGTCGTAGTGGAGGAAGTGGTAAGAAAGGACTGACTCATACCAGCAGAAAAGAGATCAGAGTAAGAGTTCAAAGACATACTGGGGCAAGGCGACTTACTATAAGTGTGGGAAAGAAGGGCACAAGCAGAATCAGTGCCGATCTACTGGGATTAGGTGCTTTGGGTGTGGGAAAATTGGCCACAAGAAGAGTGAGTGTACACAGAGCAGTAGAGGAGCACAACAGTCTCAGACACCAAGGTTGCTAGCTCCAACATCGGCTACAGTGTTGGACCATATGTCCTACATTTGTGTTTTGATGCAAAATACGTATTGGACTATTTGATTGTGCTTAGGATGAATTTGGATGAATCATGAAATGTATTTTCTCTACTAATTTAAGCTTCATTATATATCTTTGGAAGCATGTTTGATATGAATTTGATGATTTTGGACTTGTTCATTTTCGCACTACAAAAATTGTTCAAACATCACACTGTGCACATGTTGGTTGAATTGTCATAACTTATTCATATGATCTCTGATTGACTTGATTCTTGTTTTCAAAATTATTTAAGACACTCTGAAATTTTTCATTGTGAAATATTGTCAGGTCAATTTTAAGTCTATCATGTTCAATTTGTGACTTGAAATTAATTCACTAGTGTAGTTGTGAAACTAGCCTAGTTGAGACTTGCATGATCAAATTGACTGACCAAACGACCACAATTATAAGTGAAATTTTGTATGCAAATTCTTATATAGATAAATTGATTTATCATGTGATTACTTGAATTTTATTGAGCTTATATCATATTGGTTAACCCAAGTGCAAGCATTGAAGCTCTTTGAGCTTACAAGCAAAATTAGAGTGTTATATCACTCATTTATTTGTGGGTACAAATCATAAAATTATTTGGGACATTAATTGAGGATGTGAAATGGTCATGGAGTATTGAGGTTTCATTGTTTCATTGAAGGATTTATTTAGGAAAGAGTCTAAGACATATTTATTGAGAAATTTGACCAAATTGGGAGTGAAGAAGACTTAAATTGGCGCAACCCATTCTTATCCAAAATAGCCTAAATTCCTCAAATTGACCTTTCATGGGTTAGACTAAGTTGAATTAATGTTGGATGATTTATTTGGAGTAGGGGCTCAGTCATAACCCTTCTAGAAATCCTTAGGAGCCTTTGGAGGGAGTTTGAGAAGCCTTGGATTCATTTGAAATCAAATGAAAAAGATTGGAGCCAAAACACTTGGAGGAAAATTGTCCACATCACCATGTACTATTATGTTCTTGTTTTCAAGTATTTTGGGGGGAATTTCGTGTGAGACTTTCAGGGCTTGTTTGGTTGAGTGTTGAAGTCTGTTTAAGCATGAAGAAGAGTTTAACAAGAAGCACAAAAGATCCAAACAAACCTTGGAGCGAAGATTTGAAATTTGAATCAAAAGGTTGACCAAAAGTCAATAACGGCTAGCCTTTCAATGGTGTTGATTGATTTCGTTTTTGAAGATGAAGGGCAGAGATTATAAGTTGATTGATGGCTGAGATTGAAGATTAACAAGATCCAATGGCCAAGATTAAATGGAGACAAATGAAGAGGAAAGTCATGCTTCATTCCACACTTGGAAAACTTATGTGCAAAAATTACCAAGAGAGCTTTTGTTCTTGATTCTACAATTTTTGAGTGATCTTCTCTTGAAATTTTGATCATCATTTGCTGAGATTATTGTCATCATCTTCCCTTCATCAACCTCAAGCTAAGACATACTTTCAAGCCAAAATCATTAAGGTATTTCTTTGAGTGTTCTTGAGCTAGAAACAAAGCTTCTCCTAAACTTATTTCCATCTTTGTGAGACTTTGTGTGAACCTTTGGTTGAGTGAAAGCCATGAATTTGAGCCAAATTTATATCCTACAAGTGAGCTTTACATTGAGAGATTAAGTGTTCCTCATCCAAATAGCTTAGAGCTAATCTTGAGAGAACCAAAAACCAAATCACTTGTAAAAATCCCTTTTGAGGGCATTACCTTTGAGAGGTGTGTGAAAGTTTAAGGTTAGCTCCAAACCTTGATGGTGTACAAGTTTGGGGTGTGCTTGGAAACCCTAAGTTTGTGGTGAACTTGCAAAACCACTTATATCCTTTAGTGGATTTGAAAATCCTAAGCTTGAGAGCTTAGGTAGTGGATGTAGGTGTGAGCACCGAACCACTATATATCCTTGTGCACTCTAATTTTTTTTGTCCTTTCTTGTTTGGTGCTACTAGTGATTTGTATGCCTTATAAATTGATATTAGGGTGTTGCTTTCTGCCATTTCTTGTTGGGATATTGCTTGTGGTTGAACAACTTGCGATTAGTGGATTCTAGGTATACTTTTGATAGTTAGTTTTCTGGAATAGCAATCTGTCCATGAACTTTTCATATAGCTAGAATTTGAATTTTGATCTGAATTTTTGATATAGTATTCATTAAGGTATTGTGATATTGCATACCAAATTTCGTTGTATTTGGACTTGAATTGCTAGGTCAAATAATATCTTCTGAGTTGGGTGGCAGATTTGTACTATAAACACTGTCTTGATCATTTGTACGTTTTTAGATTGTGGTTTTTGTATTTGGGGTTTATACTTAGTTTTTGGAGACACAATTCACCCCCGCTCTTGTGTTAGCCTAGTGATTTCATACAGCTCTCCCATCTACTGTTCCATATGGACGAAGGGGACGCAGTGGCTCTAGGCAGCAACAGCAGACTCCGCGGCCACAAACAACTCTTACTTAGATGAGGATAATTGCTATGGTCCACCAGGAGGCACTAGAGCATCCAAACTTTATTGGAGGTACTTTTCTAGTTTTGAATTGTTTGGCAAGAGTGTTGTTTGATTCTGGGGCAACCGCATCATTCATCATTTGCACAATCACTTGGGTTAGAAATTTCGCCAATACAACACTTGTTTATGTTGACTTCACCGATTGGGTACTTTACTCTGTTGGAGAGGGTAGCTTATAGATGTGAGTGTCGATTTGGGGAGGAGGTCTTAAACGTCGACTTTTACTTGATGGACTCCAAGGTGTTCGATGTGATCCTTGGAGTGGATCAGTTGACAAAATATCATAGATTACTAGATATTTGGGAGAGGAAGATCACACTTAGAATACTTGAGAGACGGGTCATACAATTGAAGGGATCAAAGGTGATTCCTTGTCCACATTTCTTGGATAACCGTTCATACCAAGATTGTGGGATGGCGAGTTTGGTGACTTCGGCACCTAAGGGTGATTTCACTACGCCGATTTTGGTTGTGGAAGAGTTTATGGATGTATTTTTGGAAGAGTTACCGGGATTACCTACATAGAGGGAGATTGACTTTGAAATTGAGTTACATCCGAACGTGAAGCCGATTTCAATTCCTCTGTATTGGATGGCTCCAGTAGAGTTGAAAGAGTTGATGGCACAGCTAGAGGAGTTGCAAGACTTGGGGTTCATAAAGCCGAGTGTGTCCTCGTGGGGAGCGCCGGTGTTATTTGTGAAGAAGAAAGATGGGTCGTTACCAATGTGTATCGACTACCTACAATTAAATAAGATTATATTGAAGAACAAGTATCCTTTGCTAAGGATTAACTATTTGTTTGACCAATTGAGAGGTGTAAGGCATTTCTCAAAGATTGATTTGAGATCGAGGTATCATTAGTTGAGGATAAAGGATGAAGATATCCAAAAGACAGTGTTCAGGACTCGGTACGGGCATTATGAGTTTTTGGTAATTCCGTTTGGGTTAACCAATGCCCCAATGGTGTTCATGGATTTAATGCAATGGGTCTTTAGACTGTTTTTGGATAGGTTTGTGGTAGTGTTCTTTGATGACATTCTGATTTATTCCAGGATGGAGGAGGAGCATGAGGAACAGTTGAGAGTGGTTCTGTATACACTAAGGGAGAATCAATTGTATTCCAAATTGAGTAAATGTAAATTTTGGGCTATGCAAGTAAAATTTGTAGGCCATGTCATTACTCAAGAGGGCATCGCAGTTGATTACTCCAAGGTAAAGTCAATTCTGAATTGGGTAAGACCGAAGTATGTTACTGAGATTCGAAGGCATTTAGGGTTAGTAGACTACTATCGAAGGTTCATTCCAGACTTTTCGAGAGTGGCCGCACCTATAACATAGGTAACCAAGAAGGGTATATCATTTGTGTGGACAGATGAATGTGAGATGGCATTCAAGGAGTTGAAGAAGAGGTTGACAACACCTCCAGTGTTAATAGTACTAGAGAGAGATGTAGGCTACCATGTGTATTGTGATGCATCAAGAGTGGGACTGGGATGTGTGTTGATGCAGTGTGGAAAAATGGTGGAGTATGACTCTAGATTGTTGAAGACACATGAGAAGAATTATCCAATTCATGATCTAGAACTTGCAGATGTTGTATTTGCCCTGAAGCAATGGAGATAATACTGATACGGGGAACGGTTCGAAGTATTTTCAGACCACAAGAGCCTCAAGTATCTATTCACCCAAAAGGAGCTGAACTTGCACACAAAGGCAGTGGATGGAGTACTTGGAGGACTTTGACTTCAATTTGCAATACCAACCTGGTAAAACAAATGTGGTGGCGGATGCTTTGAATGGGAAACAGGGGTTGGCTATTTTGTGCTTACATGAATAGGGGATTGTTGAGACAATCAACTAATTTGGTTTGGACTTGATGAGTGAAGAAGAGAAAGTATTCTTGAGTAGCATGACCTCGAGACCGCAGATGATACAGAAGGTCATGGATCCTCATAATAGTGACCTGACATTTGATGTACTTGAGGAGAGTTCTGGATGGATTCGCAGAAGCGATGATGCGGAGTAAGATATGTGGGAAGATTGGTAGTCCCCAATGACGAAGAATTACTACAAGAGATCTTGAAAGAGGCACACCATTTGTGGTTCGCCATGCATCCGGGGTGTACAAAAATGCTCCAAGACTTGAAACAATGTTTTTGGGGGAAGGGTATGAAGGCAATGTGACTAGGTATGTAGCGAAATGTCTTACTTGTCAACAAGTGAAGGGGAAACATCAGAAGCCAGTGGGGTTGCTTCAACCACTACCGGTAGCACAATAGAAGTAAGAGAGGATCACCATGGATTTTGTGACAAGACTTCTGATGACTCAGAAAAAATATTCGACACGGTGTGGCTGATTGTGGATCGATTGACTAAGTTGGCACATTTCCTACCAATGAACAAGACAAATTCATTGGAATACTTGAGAAATTACAACATGAGAGAGATTGTTAAATTGCATGGAGTTCCATTATCTATTGTGTCAGATCGAGATCCACGATTTACTGGTAGAATTTGGAGTAGTTTTCAAGAGGCTTTGGGGATGAAGCTAGAGTTTTGTACAGCTTATCATCCTTAGAGTGATGGACAGAGCGAGAGAACCATTTAGATTTTAAAGGATATGCTTAGAACATGTGTAGTGGACTTCGAAAAAAGTTGGGATCAATACATATCTTTGGCGGAATTTATGTATAACAACTCATTCCAAAGTAGTATCGATATGACACCTTTTCAGGCACCTTATAGGAGACTTTACAGATCACCATTGTGTTGGGCGGAGCTCGAAGAGAAAGTGGTTTTAGGACTAGAGTTGGTCAAAGAAGCCCATTAACGAATTGAGGAGATTAAGAGGCCGTTGGAGTTTGCGGTGGGTGACAAGGTGTTTTTAAAAGTTAGTCCAAGACGCGGCATTCAACGGTATAACAAACAGGGGAAGTTGGCACCAAGGTTTCTTGGGCCATTTCAGATTCTAGAAATGGTGGCACCAGTTGCATATTGTTTGTCTCTACCACCTAAGTTAACAAAGGTTCATAATGTGTTCCATGTCTCTATGCTTCGTAGATACGAGCCAAATCCGTCGCATATGTTAGATTGGATCACATTATAAATTGAGGAAGATGGGAGCTACACACTCCAACCGGTGAAGATTTTGGATCGCTAAGACAAGATCACAAGATCAAGTGTGATGTGGATGTACCATGGAGTTGAAGAAGCAACTTGGGAACCTGAATCCATAATGGGGGAGTAGTACCCGAGGTTATTCGAGACTTCAGGTACGTTGTTAATTTCGGGATGAAGTTTATTTAAGGAAGGAAGGATGTAAAGCCCTGACCCAAAAATATTGTGTTTCGATTAAATTTAGGGTATTAAGTTGTTGGAAATAAATTTGGAGAGGTTATGGACCACCCGTGTTGTGTAGGACCGTAAAGAATCATTCCTTGAACAAGGTTCACTAAATAGGTCATAACTTTTAGCACACATATCCGTTTTGGGTCCAAAATATATCAAATCGAAGCTTAGACCGAGACGGATATGAAAAATTTAGCAAAAATGGGAAACAAAGAAGAAAAAAAGAGGTGTCGGCACGCCCTTAGGAGCCGTCCGGACACTTAATGAAGAAACTAAAACAACAGGGTTTCTAGGCATGATCCTTCTGGACGGGTTCTTAGGGTGTCTGGACGGCTATCAGGATTTGAATTTTTAAAGTCCAGAAATGGCCATTTGTGACAGAAAATTTGAGAAAAGTCGAGAAGAGAGAGAGATGAAGATTTCTTGAGGGTTTTACTTTTTTTTCCTATGGATTCATGAAGATTGTCAAGAATCAAAGTGGAATCAAAGGAGAGTTGAAGGTTTTGGTATGTTTTTCCTAATTTGGTAAATTTTAGGGTTTTTGTTGATTTGGTTGGATTCTTTGGAGTTTGGTTCAATGGCTTAGATATGTTGATTTAGACTTGATTATGGATGTATATATAGTTTTTTTTGTGATTTTGGAGTAAATTTTAAGTTAGGGTAAGATTCAAGCCTTAGAGAAGGATTTATAGAGAGAGAAGGTGAGTAGTTCGAATTTCTTGAATTTTAGTTATCTTGTTATGAATGGTTGAACATGTATTGATATGTTAAAGGCTTCGATTTTACCATATGATTAGGTTTCGAAAATTGGAACCCTAGAATTGAAATTCAATGATTTCAGGTAAATTGCTCCAAACGAGGTAGGGGATTCTTGACCCATTCTTTTCGATATCCTTCTTTGTTCTATAAAATGTGGTTCGTATCCTCATCGGTCTTTTTGTTTGTGTTCTTGCCTTATTTTGCTTAAGGAAGAACGAACTTAGGGTTTTCGATATTATTCTCAAATGTAGAATGCATTGGCCATTTTTCATGTTCGATCATCCATTGAGCATGTTTTGGATCCTGTCATGCATCATTGGCAGTTGTGTATATATATATATGATGATATATATTTATATGCGTATTGGCATGGCATAAGCATGATTGCATTAGAGTTTGCATGGGACTCTCAAGTATGGACTCGGGATACCATAGGTTACCTGGAAGCCACATGGGAGGATGATTGCTTGTCATGGTGTTGGCACAAGTCATATGAATCCATATGAGGCAACACACTTGAGGTGTGGGTGTGACGCAGATCACACAATCGGGTAAACCCTTCGTTGGTGCGGTGTGAATGATAATTGCGCTCTTATTCATTGATGCTTGAAAATCATGGTGTGCATCTGAGGTTTGGTCAATCCATAGTCAATGACTAGTGGATTGATGAATGTGTTTGTCCTCGGAGGGTACACCCGGATTATATGTTGTGAAATGTGGCACGTGTATGATAGATAGCATTTTGTTGCACTATCCTATTTTGACATCGGCTTTATTGTTGATATTACTCTATTTACTGAGCTTCTAGTTCACTCCTTTACTTTCTTTTCATTTAGGTGAGACTGGTACTAGTGTCGATGATACGGGTCAATAGAGACGACGTTGTGGCATGGATGGCACTTGGAGTGGAGATTAGGTTTGGATTGGTAGATTTGAACCATTTTTGTGTATACATGCTTATTGTATTTGAGATTCATATGTTATGTAGACTGTGTGACACCGTTAGGCGTGAATTATGGACGATTAGAAGGAACTCCACGAAACTGGATCTTTTGAACCAGGATGGGATCTTGGGTCCTAACTTTTATGATATATGAATGCATTTAATGTTTAAGTTATGGAAAACAGTTTGTGCAAGCTGCTAGATGGCCTGAGGCTCTGTTAGGATGAGTTTGCATGCTGATAGAGGCCGGAGGCCTTACTAGGTGTGATATGATTGTGTGTTATATGTTTCGTTTATTTCGAGGTGGGCATTCCTCGATTTAGGTGGAGATCCTACCGAATTTTTGATTGTGGAATTGATCTAGTTGAGAAATCTAGGGTTGAAAATCTTTTTTTTTTATCACAACAAGCATATATTAGATTGATAACTGAATATCTTGTAGTACAAGATGGGACACCTCATGAGGATATTCCTCCAGAAGAAAATAATCACTATTCTTCCCTAAAACCAAATGAGCCAATCCATGAGCCACCGAATTGGCGGATCTCAGAATATGGCATACCTCCGATTGGAAAAAAAAGGGAAGAATTGATTGTATAGCATCAATAATGACACCATATGGTAAGAAGTTTGGCTCACATTTCTTAACCTGATTAACCACAATCAGTGAATCAGACTCCAACATTATATTTCGATAACCACAATCCATAGCAAATTGCAATCCCGCTAGTATAGCCATTGCCTCTCCTTGACACATGTCCCTACAAATCTGTCCTTGAATCATTGCAGCCCCTAACACCTCCCCCCTAGAGTCCCGCAGCACAACCCCTATTCCTAACAAGCCATCCCTGAAAGCGGCATCAACATTAATCTTGGTTATTGCTCCCAAAGGTTGCTGCCGAGTCAATGCTTGCCTAGGGAGAACCCGTGCTGCACTTCCAGCAGCATGCACTACCTTGTTTCAATTAAACCAAAGAAGCCAAATGACTACAAAAATTAGACCTTGATCTTGAGGCTCAGCCATATTCAAAATCAAAGTTAACCAAGCTTTAAATTCCATCCCGTGCATATAAAGGATTTTATTGTGCAGACCCAGCACTCTCCAAACCATAGATGCTAATTGACATTCAAAAAAAATATGTGCACTAGTCTCCACCGCCTCATCGCACACCTGGCATTCTACAACCACCTGAAGACCTCTTCTTACTTGACTTGCCCTCGTTGGGAGAGAGTCCCGACCCGCTCGCCACAAGGTATGCTTTATCTTCGGGATAGTAGGAAGAGCCCAGAGTCGCTTCCACATCATTTGAGAAGTAGGATCATCTTGCAGTCTATCCTCCAACTCATGCTGAACCAATGAATGCGCCAAATGATACCCAGTTTTCACTGAATAAATGCCCACTTTATTTTCAGCCCATATTACCTTATCAGGTGGCCACCTCAAACTTATTGGAATGGACAAAATATGGTCCGCTATATCCCTTGAGAAGGAATACCGAACTGCATTAATATTCCAGCCACCTCTACCATAAGAGATTAACTCAGCTACTCGAGATGATGGGAGGAGATGAGAACCATTTGGATAGGTAATCTTCGACCCATCCGGCAAGCATACATCATCAAAAATCTTAATCGACATTCCATCGCCAACTCGCCACCTAACCCCTTTTAAAACAACCTCCCTCCTTGCAATCAAGCTTTTCCATAAATAAGAAGATTGCAGAGGTTTAGAAGCATACCAAAATTCCCCATGAGGATAATATCGCGCTTTGAGCACTCTCGCAGCAAGTGAGTTAGGATTAATAATAATTCTCCAACACTGTTTAGCAAGTAGAGCTAGATTAAATGAGGCAAGATCACGGAATCCCATCCCGCCATTACACTTTGCCTTGCACATTTGGTGCCAATTAACCCAGTGCATCGATTTAGAAGCATCTGTACCCCACCAAAATCGACGAATCATCCTACTTATGTCCTTAGAAACATAGCTAGGAATTTTAAAACAGTTCATCATGAAGGTAGGAATGGCTTGAAGAACAGACTTAATCATAACCTCCTTCCCTGCCCGCGATAAACTTTTGCTCCACCAACTCTTAATACGATCCCATACTCGCTCCTTTATACCATCAAAATGAATAGCCTTGGCTCGTCCCACCATGATTGGCACTCCCAAATATTTATCACAGCCCATGACTTTATGAACACCCAAAATGTTATGGATATTCCTTCTGGCTATCGCAGTGACAATGTTGCTAAAAAATATAGATGATTTTGATCTACTAGCTCGCTGACCAGAGCATTTTTCATAAGCGATAAGAATATTATGTAATACCTCGCATTCCTGTGTTGAAGCACTATAGAAAATTAGACAATCATCAGCAAAAAGCAAATTTGAAATCGCAGGGGCTGACCAACTCACACGCACCCCCATCAATAAATTCTGCAGGCTGGCCTTGTTTAGTAAATGAGATAATCCCTCAGTACACAAAAATAGATACGGTGATAATGGGTCTCCTTGACGAACCCCTCTTGTTGGAATAATATTCCCCTTCGGCTCACCATTAATCATAATAGAGTACTGGACTGATTTAACAAAATGCATGATCAATCCAACCCATCGATGAGAAAAGCCCAAAGTTATCATAATAGCCTCCAAAAAATCCCATTCAATTTTATCATAAGCCTTCATCATATCCACTTTGAGTGCAATATGGCCCCGTGAACCCACCCTTTTATTCTTGAGGTAATGCATTGTTTCATGAGCAACCATGATATTATCAAAAATTTGGCGTCCCGGCACGAAAGCACTCTGGGTTTCGGAAATAATTGACGGCAGCACCACTCGCAATCTGTTAGCCAAAACCTTGGAGATTAGCTTAAAGACCACATTACATAGACTAATTGGTCTATATTCCATAATAGAACTGGGCTTTGTCACTTTAGGGATTAAAACCATATTGGTTTTATTGATACAAGCTAAATCATCTCCATGGTTCAAATAGCCCAAAGTGGCCTTAATAATGTCATCTCCCACTATATGCCAATACTTTTGAAAAAAATAAGCACTCATTCCATCAGGCCCCGGTGCCTTACTCGGGTTCATCTCCTTTAATGCTTTTGAGACCTCCTCAGATGTGAAGGTAGCCATAAGAGAATTATTCATAGAAGTTGAAACTTTCTGAGGCATCCCTTCCAAAACCATGTCAATTCCCATCACCCCCTCAGTGGAAAATAGCTCCGAATAGAATTGGATAATAGCTTGCTCCACTCCACTTGCTGAAGAGTGGACCACATCATGTTGATCTTTGATAACAGAGATCACATTCATCCCCTTTCTATAAGAAGCAAAACGATGGAAAAATTTTGTATTTAAATCACCCTCCCTCAGCCATAATTGTTTGGATCTCTGTCTCCATAAAATCTCCTCTCTTCTCAGCAATTCTGAAATTTCCCCTTGCACATCCTGTACCACCCCTTGATCAACCCTTCTACCCTGCTTCAATAACCAATCTAGATACTTTTGTCTACGCCTCAGAGATTGCTAGACATGACCAAATACCTCACGATTCCAACCTACCAATTGCGAACTGCACATAGAAATGGCAGAACTAATTTTATTCCAGTCCAAATTTGCCTTATCAGGATGCCAAGATTCTCGAATCAATTGTTCACAGTCCTCGTGCCTAGACCAAATCTCCTCAAACTGAAACATAGATTTACGCCGGGAAAAATCCATTCGATAATGAGTATTGAGTATTATCAATGAATGATCAGACATAATTGAATTTTTGGAGACCGCCTTGAATTGACCAAATTTGGACATCCACATATCATTAGCAAAAAAACGATCAAGTCTTTCCCGTACCAGCCCATACTTAGCTATATTTTTCCGCCATGTAAACCCATCCCCCTCCACCCTCAATTCTGATAACTTGCAAAGAGAAATACACTCCTGAAAATCCCTCATCTGACGCATCGGCCTTCTAGTGCCCCCTTCTTTTTCCGACTGGCTCATCAACTCATTAAAATCTCCCACCAAAAGCCATGGAAGATCATTGACCAATGCCAATTGCCTCAGTAGAGACCAACTCTGATGTCGTAAATGTGTTTGGGGCTGACCATAAAGACCAGATATACGCCAACACTCCATTAATCCCCTATTCACCACCACATCAATATGACTCACCGAATAAAAAAGAACACTGATATCAATTGAATTACCCCACATCATTAGAAGGCCACCCCCACGACCAATACAATCCACAGCCAAACCATCTGGAAATCCCAACGTCCGCCTTAATCTACTACTCTCACCACCACGAAGTTTTGTTTCAATTAAAAAACCACATCAGAAACATGCCGATGAATTTCATGTCGTAATTCTTGAACTGTCGAGGGGTTCCCTATTCCCCGACAGTTCCAGCCAATGATAATCATTGCATCCGGCGAGACTGCTCATCCACAGTCTCTGCCGATATCTCATTAGCCGTTTTGCATTTCTCGTCCACCGTGGAAATCAAGCAAAGTCATTTGCCATCATGATTTCCTAGCTCCGTAATACACTGATCATTCTGCCTAGTCCTTTTGCGAACTATTAAACTCTCCACCTCCATATTGGCATCAAGCCCCCTTTGCCTACCATTCTGGAGTTTTCGTCTCCGTGCAAAAGACCCCAAAGATCCTGCTGACTCTCCCATTTGTGCTGTTTTTACCCCCTGTTGACCCTTATCCACAATAAAATTCCCGTGATTCACACTCACTAGAACAGGTTCAGCTAATGTTCTCAGCATTGGATCAACTACAGGCCCAACAGCCGAAGATTCCACTTCAATAATAAATCCCTCACTGTCATGAATACCTTTCTCCTCGTCATCAACCGTAGCTGATGCCGCTACCTGAATCGGAGGTTCAGACTTTGAATGGATATCTCCCTCATGTGATGCATTTCTTCCTTCCTCTCTTGGATCCCCATTTAAAGGACTCGATGCTCTTCCACCCAACCCACACGCCCTTAACCAACTCTCATACTCCTTCTTCAGCCTACCTGTCTCCCTCTTTTGTCTTATCACCTCCAGACAATTGCTTTCTCCATGCCCTATTCGACCACAGACATAACAAAAATTTTCGAGCCTCTCATATTGGAAGGGTACCCACTGATTTCCAATTCCTCCTAAAGCTACCATCTGTCCCCTTGGTAATGGTTTGATAACGTCTACCCACACACGAACTCGGACACACCGACCCAAAGCTGTGCCATCATCTTCTGTCGCCACATCCACCACCTTTCCAACACAACTACCTATGCGAGTGCCGACCTTCTTTGTCATCGCACAAATGGGAAGACCATGAAGTTGGATCTAGAATAGAGCATGATTCAATTCTACTGAGGATACCTTCTCAAAACCTTCAATTTCTGCTAACACCACCAGAGATCGGTCAAAATTCCATGGGCTTTTAGCTAACACCCAATCACGATCATCAACAGTTGCAAAAAGGAACAAAAATAAATTGTCCCCCAACTCACGAATCTTCAGTCGGCCACGGATCTTCCAAACTCCCCGCATAGTGCTCTTAAAAGCTTCTCTGTTAAATGAACGATCAGTTACTACCCTAGCCAACAATCCCTTTTGGAGTTTTTGCGGCAGATCTGTATCCAGATCATCATCCAAAGGGAGCTGACCCCTTTCCTTATCAGAGAGCTGAAAACGAGTCCAAAGGGTGGTTAATTCCTCTGCCATAGATAGAGGCGACAGGCAAAAAAAAAAAAACTTGTACGAAGACAAGGGGGAGGCGCCTACCAGGGAAACCCTAGAGGAGAGGGGCCAGACTTCATTGTGGAGAAAGTCAAGGAAGGAGGAGGGTTGAAAATCTTGGATATTAATCACATTGACAACCTAAGAAGGTGCGGTAAGCACCATGTGACGTTTCTGGAAACGGGGCGTTATATTTAACCTTAAAGATAACTTATAACAATGAAAGATGAACTAATTCAACCAAGATGACAAAAGTTAAAGATGCACTTATAACTGTCACGCCCCATTTTCGAAACATCACATGGTTCTGCAGCACCTTCCTAGGTTACCAATGTGATATGCATCCTTAGAATTGTACCCTAGTTCACTCAACTAGGGCAAACCTCACAAACAAAAAATCTAGCAACATCTCCCTGTATATAGGGGAATGCTCACCTGGAACAAATGCAATAATATAACAATAAATTACATCATGACCTGGCATGGCTTTCGGCCATCTATCAGCATACAAATCCCAACCTAGCAAGGCCTCGGGCCATCTAGCAGTATGCACAAACTGATTCACATTTAAATATTAAAGTTCACATAACATAAGCATCTCGATCACCATTTAACCGGACTCAGAGTCCACTCCCAGTTCAAAAGATGCAATCATATAGATTACCTTATAACCGTGGATAAAACACACCCACCGGTGCCAACAGTTGGTAAGACATAAGTTATCAAATACAATAAGCGTGTATAACAAATGGTTCAAGTCTACCAACCCAAACCTAAACCCCACTCCAGGTGCCATCTATACCACATCTCTGTCTCTACTGATCCGTAACACCGACACTAGTACCAGTCTCACCTGTAGGGAGGAAGAAAATGTAAAGGGTGAGCTAGAAGCTGAGTAGGGGTAAATAGAGTAAATAATAAATAAGTCGGATTTGAATGAAAGGCAATGCATCAAAATGATATCTCAAATACTCATGTCATATAACACAACATTAATATCAGAGTGACCTTTCCGGGGTAAAACATTCATCAATCTCAAAGTTTCAACTTTGGATCAACAAACAACAATCATTACCATGATTATTCCAACCACGATTTGGTCACAACATCAAACACACATCCTGGTTCTCCCAACCATTAATGGATGTGCGTCGGCTCATCAAACTCCCCCATCCAATCTTGATTTTTCCAACCATCAATGGATTGACCGTACCATTCCAATCAAACCCCCCAATGAATGTGGATGAGCTCATCATCCACCGTACAACCCCAAACAAGTTCACACTGTCGCATGATCCCCGTCACACCAATACCATTGGTGTGTTGCCTCACATGAAGTCATATTGTTGAGGCCATGCCCCGACACACAACCATCATCACATGTGACGTTCAAGTAATTCCTATGGAATACTTGAGTCCATACTCGAGCATCCCATGCAATCTCTAATACATTCATGCTTTATGTCATGTCAATTAATATATATATATATATACACAACCTATATATATAGCTACTCATGATGCATGAACGATCAACCATGCTCAATAAGTGATTGAACATGTACATAGGTTAATGCAATCTACATTTCAAAGAGAAACAAGAATAAACCCTAAGTTCGTTCTTCCTTAGAAACAATAAGGAAAGAACACAAAGCACAATGATCAATGAGGAAGTAAACCGAATTTAAAGAGCAAAGGAACGATACAAAAGAGAATTGGGTCAAGAATTCCCCTACCTATATTAAGCACCACTTACAATACCAATTCCTAAAGTTATGGTTTCAAACCCTTTAACCAACCTATCAATTTCCAATATTTCAAACCCATATAATCATATTAAAAACACTAACTAACAATAACAATATGAAATCAACTCACTAATCAAGAGAACTTACCTTCTCTCTCTAGGATTTTTCTCCAAAATCCTCCAACTTCTCCAAATTGAAAACCTAGCCTAAACCAATAATTTAAACTAGTAAAACAACTATAAACAACCTTAGAAACAACATATCTAAGCCCCAAAGCATAACCCTTAACGAATCAATACAAATCTAAGAGAATCCTAAAATCTCCAAAACTCAAAAACTTACTTGAATCTTGAAAATCTCCTCCAAATCTTGTTTAAATATTCAATCCAAGCTCCAAATCTTCAATAATCTCTCAAAACCTCATTTTCTCTCTCTAATTTTCTCTCTCTCTCTCTCTCTCTCTCTCTCTCTCTCTCACACACACACACACTAGAATCGGGCTTGTCCAAGAAAATGGGAAAACTGGCTCACGTGAACCCATTTATTTCTCTCTTGGTGCGCCTACGAGCAACTGGTCTCCAGTTCCTCTGATCACCACTTGACTGGATGCTTCTAGGTGAACTTTCATACATGGCTAGGAGCCATTTTATTTTCCTATATTCAATTTTGGCTCGATCTACGTTTGATTTGATATATTATGGGCCCAAAACGGACATCTGTGCTAATCTTGTTCAAAAATAACTCTTTGTGATCCCATGCAATATAGGTGAACCCTAATCTTTTTGAATCCATTTTCAAGAACTTATAACGCAAAATTTAACCAAACTTAGTATTGTTGGGTTGGGGTTTCATAATAACAATGAAAGATGCACTAATTCAAACTAAGTGGACAAAAAGTAAATACAAGCCAATTCAAACCAATATGTTATCATTCAAAGTTGACATCTCCATGCCTTGCCCATAAATTCTGAACTAAGTACTCTTGAAGACAATAACGTATGCTTTTATCTTTCAGCTTCTCACGTTCAGCAAAGAACTTATTGTAGTCGAAGTGTTCATATCCACAAGTGACTTATGGAACATAAACTTCTTCATACAAATAGTAGTTACCTTTCTCGAGCGACTTGTATAGATCATGTTCGTCTTCTACTATCATGTTATGTATTATAACACATGCTTTCATGATATTCTTCATTGTTGTTAAGCTTAAAAATCGACATGGTTGTCCAATGATATGGAACCTTGATTGGAGAACCCTGAAGGCACGTTCGACATCTTTTCTTGCAGACTCCTGAGCCTTAGCATAGTTTTTTTGCCTTCTGAGTTCCAGGTATCTGTATCATCTTGACAATAGTCGACCATTTTGGGTAGATACCATCAGTAAGATAATATCTCGTGTCTATTCTTGAACATTGATGATGAACTTGATTGGAAGAGCATGACCATTGATAACATCTACAAAGACAGGAGAACATTCAACAACGTTGATGTCATTGAGTGAGCCTTGAAAACCAATGAAAGTTTGTCATATCCACAAATCATGTGAGGCTACTGTCTCTAGTATCACAGTAGTATCACCACAACTCGAATAGTGACCTTTCCAACCTCTTGGAAAATTTTTGTAAGACCAATGCATACAATCAATACTCCAAAGCATTCTTGGGAATCCATGTTCTTCATGTAGATGGAGTAACCTTCCAACGCCATTTGGAGTAGGTAACCTCAAATATTCATCACCAAAAACAATAATCACAGCTTCAACAAATCTTTTCATAGCCTCATTTTCTGTGCTCTTTGCTAGTCGAAGATATTTGTCAGCCATGTCTCTAGAAACTCCATAGCACAACATTCTCAGTGGAGCAGTGACTTTTTGTAATGAAGATAAACCCTCTATGTTTGCAACATTTCAACGTTGCACAAAGTAGTCATCATAAGCCATAACGCCATCATGAATGCGAAGAAACAAATTTCGATTCATTCGAAGTAGTCTTCGAAATAACCTTTTAGGAAAAGCAGGGTTGAGGAAAAATAATCCCGCACCAAGTTTTCATGACCGGTCTTACGATCACAATCAATATGGACACGACTATGAATAGAATCTCAACAATTATTCACATTTCCTTCTTCACTTTCTCTTGCAATAGTCAAAGAATTTGCTTGCAGAACCTCTTCTTCAATAGAGTCAAGAAGGATTTGTTGAGATCATCTTCGGAAAAATTGAAGCATTTTGAGATTGAGATGAATATGAAGAAGAATAATTTGAGACTTGAAAGTGTTACATGAATTTTGTAGAACAAAATCACCCCTTATATAGATTTTAAAAATATAGCCATTGCACTTTTCCAAGAATATTACCATCACGCCATCTCTAATTCAATATTCAAATTCCGCAATTAGAAATTCAAAATTCAAAAATATGATCGTTGTACTATTGAAAATGTTACCCTTACACATTTGAAATTTAAATGTCAAATTTCAAATTTCAAAATTTAGGGAACCAATATAGGGAAACTGTCGTGTACGTATTGAAGAAACTGACTCCCTGTCACGCCCCGTTTCCGGAGACGCGACTGGGTGCTCTCTCCGCACCATTCCTAGGTCACTAGTGTGAACATCCGGGATCAACCGGAAATCCGGCAGCACCTCCCCGTATATCGGAGAGTGCCCACCTACATCAGAAATGCAGCAACAACAACATCACACTAGCAACCTAGCAAACATAGGCCTCGGGCCTCAATCACATGCAATCCTGACCCTAGGCCTCAGGCCATCCACTACCAGCATGCACAAACTGATGGCATCACATATAAATCCACACACAGATTTTTATATCATCAAATATAACCATAATTCAACATCCACATCCACATGAAGCACAACCGTGCCAAATAGTTATATTCTCTCAACATAGATATACTACATACACCCACATGCATAGAGTATATCTCTAGCACCCCATCCTATCCAGGGCCATCCATGTCACGTCCCGCTCACCGATCCGTACCACCGGTACCTGTACCAGTATCTCCTGTGGAAGGAAGAAAGTAAAGGAGTGAGCTAGAAGCTCAGTACGGTAAGGAAATAAACATTGTTATAGGCAGAACCAAAAGGAAGTAATGCAACAATATGTACCTACCACATGAACATATACTTAACAAATTCACATCAACATTTATCCGGATAAACCCTTTCGGAGCACAACAACCACCATATCATTTCAACTCAATGCAATATTGCACGGGAGCAAGCTCACCACAACCAACCACTCCTAGGATCATCCGGTTGTGTGAACCTATCACGCCCACACCCCACAAGGCAGGTCACTCTTGACCCCGCCCCTAGTGCGTTATCCCACATGGGGTTCACGTGACTTGGTGATAACAACCTTCACCTTGCCATCCTCCCATGTGGCTTTCAAGTAACCTAAAAGTTCCCGAGTCCATACCCGAGTCCCCCATGCATCTCTAATGCATTATGACATGTCATGCCGAATAGATAAATATATATGAATATCCTATATATCTTACATAACTACCATGATGCATGAACGAAAGATCACATCGTGTCTGTAAATGACGGAACACTAAATCGGGTCATGCAACATTCAACTTCAACAATAATCCACACAAGGCTCGTTTCCCCTTAGAAGCAATTAAGGCGGAAACACAAACAACGGCGACCAATGAAGAATCGAAACGCTATTTAGGCAACAATAACGAATGATAGATAGAAAGGTTGGAAATCCCCTACCTTGTTCCGAGCCAACACACAAATTCTCAAATTTAGGGTTTTAACCCTTGGTTCTCCCAACCTATCGATTCACATCCAATTGAACTCATATAATCAAACCAAAAATACCATATTATCATATCAATAACAATTTAATCAACCAATTCGAAAATACTTACTTCTCTCTCTAGAAATTCCTTCCAAAATCCTCCAAACTCACTCCAAGCTCAACTCCACTTCAAAACACAAACCAATCTACATAAACATCCAAAATCAACCTATAATCAACATATCTAAAGCATAGAGCTCATCTCCCTAAGAATCAAACGAATCTATCAAAAACCTAGAATTTAAAAACTATGGAAAAACTTACCAAAATCTTCAAACCTAGCTTGAATCTTCAATATAGCACTCCAATCATCATGAATCCTCAAGAATTAGGTTGAATCCTTGCTTGAAACCTTTTCTCTCTCTAGAATCGTCGTTCTCTCTCACTCTACGACTGAAAATACCCAGAATTTACTCTACTAGATCGCTGGAATTTTTTTTGAAAGCTCGGGTTGCGCCTAGGCGCTTCTTTGGGTGCCTAGGCGCTCTGGCCTAACTGGTTTTACCATAACACGCTGTCTTGGGCGCTCCTCGGCGCACTTTTGTTCATGCCTAGGCGCCCACCGCCTAGGCACCCACCTAGGCATGTGATCTCAATTTTTCTTACTTCGTCTCAGTCTTAGCTTCGATTTGATATATTATGGGCCCGAAACGGACATCTGTGCTAAAAGTTATGACCCATTTAACGAACCTAGCTCAAAAATTACCTTTCCATGATTCGTACCTCACGGATTATCCGTAATCTTCCTCGACTTCCAACGTAGTCCAATCTATTACATGCGACGGATCCGGCTCATATTTCCGAAGCATTGATACATGGAATACATTGTGAACCTTCTCAAGCTTCGGTGGAAGTGCCAAACGATATGCCACCGGTCCAACTGTCTCCAAAATCTCAAATGGCCCCACAAATCTCCGTGCCAACTTCCCATGCTTACTATATCTCTGAATCCCCCGTCTCGGACTAACCTTCAAGAAAACCTTATCGCCTACAGCGAACTCCAAAGGTCTCCTCCTCCAGTCAGCATAAGACTTTTCTCGGCTCTGTGCGGTGACCAACCGCCTTCGGATCTCATCCACTCTCTCTCGAGCTTCCTTGACCATCTCTGGTCCTGAAACAACTTTCTCACCAATCTCTGCCCAACACAAGGGCGACCTACAAGGCCTCCCGTAGAGCACCTCGTAAGGTTCCATCCCGATACTACTTTGGAAAGAGTTGTTATACACAAAGTCCGCCAAATGTAAGTACCGATCCCAACTTCCTCCAAAATCAACTACACATGCCCGTAGCATATCCTCCAAAACCTGTATGGTTCTCTCACTCTGCCCATCACTCTGAGGATGATAAGCTGTAGAGAAATCCAACTTCGTTCCCAATGCCTCTTGTAAACTACTCCAGAATCTACCTGTGAACCGCGGGTCTCGGTCCGACACAATAGACAATGGAATTCCGTGAAGTCTCACAATCTCCTTGACATACATAGTACTCAAGGTCTCCAACGAATCCGTCTTGTTCATGGGTAAAAAGTGTGCAGACTTGGTCAATCTATCCACTATCACCCAAACCGTGTCATGCCTCCTCTGAGTCATTGGCAACGCCGTCACAAAGTCCATAGTAATCTTCTCCCACTTCCATTCCGCTACTGGTAATGGTTGCAACAACCCTGCTGGCTTTTGATGTTCTGCCTTTACTTGCTGACAAGTTAGACATTTTACCACAAACTTAGCCACATCGGCTTTCATACCTCTCCACCAGAAATTTCGCTTCAAGTCTCGGTACATCTTCGTACCCCCGAGATGCATGGCAAACCACGAATGGTGTGCCTCCTTCAGAATCTCTTGCCTCAACTCATCATCATCGGGAACTACTAGTCTTCCCATATACCGTACTCCCCCATCATTCCCTCGAACCCATCCAAGACTCTCATCAATCACCTCAAATGTATGATCCCCATTCTGTGCATCTATAACCTTCTGAACCATTAAAGGTCTCAAAGTTATAGAACACAAATAGGTCTTTTCCTCTTGACTCCTCAACTCCAATCCAAACTCATTGATTGTCTCCACAAGTTCCCACTCATGCATGAATATGCTAGCAACTCTCTGCTTCCTACTCAATGCATCTGCAACCACATTTGCTTTACCAGGATGGTATTGCAAATTAAAATCAACATCCTCCAAGTACTCCATCCACCGCCTTTGCCGTAAGTTCAACTCTTTTTGGGTGAATAGGTACTTGAGGCTTTTGTGATCCGAGAACACCTCAAACGTCTCTCCGTAGAGATAGTACCTCCACTGCTTAAGAGCAAATACCACTGCCGCCAACTCCAGATCATGCACTGGATAATTCCTTCCATGCGTCTTCAGCAACCTCGAACCATACTCTATCACTCGGCCCTGCTGCATCAACACACAACCCAACCCGACTCCAGATGCATCGCAATACACCTGATAGCCAACATTTTTCTCCGAAACTACTAACACTGGAGGTGTTGTCAACGTCTTCTTCAACTCTTCAAATGCGGCTTCACATTCGTCTGTCCACATAAACGGTGTCCCCTTCTTCGTGAGCTGCGACATCGGCGAAGCAACTCTTGAGAAGTCCTCAATAAACCTCCGGTAGTAACCTGCCAACCCTAGGAAACTCCGGATCTCAGTCACATTCTTTGGTCTCTCCCAATTCAAAACTGACTCAACTTTGGAGTAGTCAACCGCTATGCCTTCTTGAGTGATCACATCGCCTAGGAACTTCACCTCTGTGGCCCAAAATTCACACTTACTCAATTTAGCATACAGTTGATTCTCCCTCATCGTCTGTAACACTACTCTCAAGTGTTCCTCATGCTCTTCCTTCGTAGGAGAATAAATCAATATATCATCAATAAACACAACTACAAACTTGTCCAAAAACGGTCGAAGAACCCTTTGCATTAGGTCCATGAATACCGCCGGGGCATTTGTCAACCCAAACGGCATCACAAGGAACTCATAATGCCCATAACGAGTTCTAAACGCTGTTTTCTGGATATCCTCATCCTTAATCCTCAACTGATGATAACCCGACCTCAAGTCAATCTTAGAGAAGTGCCTAGCACCTCTCAATTGGTCAAACAAATCATTGATCCTAGGCAACGGATACTTATTCCTCACTGTAACCTCATTCAACTGCCTATAATCAATACACATCCTCAAACTTCTGTCTTTCTTCTTGACGAACAACACCGGTGCTCCCCACGGGGACACACTCGGTCTAATGAATCCCAAGTCTAGCAACTCCTCTAATTGAGAACTCAACTCCTTCAACTCTGCTGGAGCCATCCGATACGGCGGAATCGAAATCGGCTTGACATTCGGATGCAACTCAATAGTAAAGTCAATCTCCCTCTTCGGAGGTAATCCCGACAACTCTTCCGGAAATACATCCGTAAACTCCTCCACTATCAATATCGGTGTAGCAACATTGCCCTTAGGCGCCGAAGTCACTAAACTCGCAACTCTAGAATCTTGGTACGAAGGATTATCCATGAAATATGGGCATGGAATCCCCTTCGATCCCCTCAACTGAATTACTCCTCCCTCGGGTACTCTAAGAGTAATCTTCCTCTCCCAAAAGTCAAGCAACCCTTGGTGCTTCGTCAACCAATCAACTCCAAGAATCACATCAAAATCCTGGAAATCTAGTACATACAAGTCGGCTTCCAGAGATATTTCTCCAAACCGACACTCACATCCGAACACTACCCCCTCTAACGTGGTGAAATATCCAAATGGTGAGGATACCGAGAACATTCGCCTTATTGGGGAAATCTCCACCTCTAGTGCGTGTGCTAACGAACTAGTAATGAAAGATGAGGTCGCCCCAGAATCAAACAAGACTCTTGCCCAACAATTAGAAATCAAGAAGATACCTCCAATGAAATTTGGATGCTCCTGCACCTCCTGATGAACCAATGCATAGACACGTCCCTCTGTCAGTGCATTCTGCTGCTGCTGTGGCAGACGAGTCCCACCCCGCCCCTTCCTCCTGTTGGAACATTGGAAGGAAGAGCCGGAGGCGGTACTCCCGGTATACTCTGCTGCTGTGCTCTCTGGTTGCCCTCCAGACACTCACTCTTTCTGTGACCCAACTTGCCACACCCAAAGCACTTAAACCCAGAAAGCTTGCACTCACTTGCCTTGTGCCCCTCTTTTCCACACTTGAAGCATGTTATCTTACTCCATGGTAGCCTTGGACCCTTGCCTCGGTCCCATCTCTGTTGACGAAAATCCGTTCTCGGTTTCTTGTGGCTACTACCACCACCACTACTACCCTCAGTAACTGGACGCTTCCTCTGAGCTTCACTTGTCTCACTCAACTCAAAATCGAGAGCCATCTCCACTGTGTCCTGATATGACACCACCCTAGTGGCCATCACCATCCTACCAAGACTGGGAAGTAACCCATCTCGGTACCTCACTGCCTTTTTCACATCCGTTAGAGCAAACTCCTTCCCATACCGGTATAACTCCTCAAACTGCTTGGTGTACTGAGACACCGTCATCTCTGTTGTCTGCAACAAATCTAGAAACTGATTGGCCTTCTTCGTTTGCAGAGGCCTTGGCACAAACTTCTGCATAAACAACTGCTCAAACAAAGTCCAAGTCAGCTCATTCCGTCTCTGACCCATGGACGTCCACCATTCATAGGCCGCACCACTCAAATAGTAGAACACAAACTTCACCCGTCTCTCATCGGGTATCTCAAGAGTGTCCATCCTCATACTCAGCTGATTGAACCACTCCTCCGCCCCCACACCCGTTCCATCTCCAGAAAAGATTGGAGGAGTAGTCCTCCTCAATTGGTCCACCTCATACATCCCTCTCCCAGCTCTAGGTACTGCTGCTACCTCAGTTGTAGCCTCTGGTACAACTCCCTCAGACGAGTGTCAGTTGCACCTATCGCTTGAGCCACTGCCTGTGCTATCGTCTGTGCCTGTGTCTGCACCATATTCATCATAAAGCTAGCAAGACCCTCCATCGTCACGGGTTGCCCCACTATAGTAACAGGAGCAACCTGCACCACAGGTGGTGCCTACTGTACTACATCATCAGTCGATAGTCCCTCCTGAACTATCTCCTCATCTCTCACATCAGGGTCTACTCTCGGAACTGAACCCTCAGTACTCGGTGTGCGTCTAGCCATTCACCCCGCACTTCTACCACGGTCTCTACCTGTCCCTCGTTGGCCTCTGCCACGAGGTACCTCAGCTGTACTATCAGATCGCACAGTTCTACGAGTATTCATCTGCATGGCAACAGATAATACTATTTAATACACTACTCAAACGAGGATTTAAGGGGAAAGGAAAACATACCGGATCAGCAGCAGTCGTGACACGGCCTGGAATGTACTATTCTACAACTAGGACCCAACACCCTAGATCCTATAAAGAGCCGTAAACCTGGCTTCGATACCAAAATGTCATGCCCCGTTTCCGGAGACGTGACTGGGTGCTCTCTCCGCACCCTTCCTAGGTCACTAGTGTGAACATCCGGGATCAACCGGAACTCCGGCAGCACCTCTCCGTATATTGGAGAGTGCCCACCTACATCAGAAACACAGCAACAACAACATCACACTAGCAACCTAGCAAACATAGGCCTCGGGCCTCAACCACATGCAATCCTGACCCTAGGCCTCAGGCCATCCACTACCAGTATGCACAAACTGATGGCATCACATATAAATCCACACACAGATTTTTATATCATCAAATATAACCATAATTCAACATCCACATCCACATGAAGCACAACCGTGCCAAATAGTTATATTCTCTCAACATAGATATACTACATACACCCACATGCATAGAGTATATCTCTAGTACCCCATCCTATCCAGGGCCATCCATGTCACGTCCCGCTCACCGATCCGCACCACCGGTACCTGTACCAGTATCTCCTGTGGAAGGAAGAAAGTAAAGGAGTGAGCTAGAAGCTCAGTAGGGTAAGAAAATAAACATTGTTATAGGCAAAACCAAAAGAAAGTAATGCAACAATATGTACCTACCACATGAACATATACTCAACAAATTCACATCAACATTTATCCGGATAAACCCTTTCGGAGCACAACAACCACCATATCATTTCAACTCAATGCAATATTGCACGGGAGCAAGCTCACCACAACCAACCACTCCTAGAATCATCCGGTTGCGTGAACCTATCACGCCGACACCCCACAAGGCAAGTCACTCTCGACCCCGCCCCTAGTGCGTTATCCCACATGGGGTTCATGTGACTTGGTGATAACAACCTTCACCTTGCCATCCTCCCATGTGGCTTTCAAGTAACCTAAAAGTTTCCGAGTCCATACCCGAGTCCCTCATGCATCTCTAATGCATTATGACATGTCATGCCGAATAGATAAATATATATATGAATATCCTATATATCTTACATAACTACCATGATGCATGAACGAAAGATCACATCGTATCCGTAAATGACGGAACACTAAATCGGGTCATGCAACATTCAACTTCAACAATAATCCACACAAGGCTCGTTTCCCCTTAGAAGCAATTAAGGTGGAAACACAAACAACGGCGACCAATGAAGAATCGAAATGATATTTAGGCAACAATAACGAATGATAGATAGAAAGGATGGAAATCCCCTACCTCGTTCCGAGCCAACACACAAATTCTCAAATTTAGGGTTTTAACCCTTGGTTCTCCCAACCTATCGATTCACATCCAATTGAACTCATATAATCAAACCAAAAATACCATATTATCATATCAATAACAATTTAATCAACCAATTCGAAATTACTTAGTTCTCTCTCTAGAAATTCCTTCCAAAATCCTCCAAACTCACTCCAAGCTCAACTCCACTTCAAAACACAAACCAATCTACATAAACATCCAAAATCAACCTATAATCAACATATCTAAAGCATAGAGCTCATCTCCCTAAGAATCAAATGAATCTATCAAAAACCTAGAATTTAAAAACTATGGAAAAACTTACCAAAATCTTCAAACCTAGCTTGAATCTTCAATATAGCACTCCAATCATCATGAATCCTCAAGAATTAGGTTGAATCCTTGCTTGAAACCCTTTCTCTCTCTAGAATCGTCGTTCTCTCTCACTCTAGGACTGAAAATACCCAGAATTTACTCTACTGGATCGCTAGAACTCTTTTTGAAAGCTCGGGTTGCACCTAGGCGCTACTTTGGGCTCCTAGGCACTCTGGCCTAACTGGTTTTACCATAACACGCTGTCTTGGGCGCTCCTCGGCGCACTTTTGTTCACGCCTATGCTCACACCGCCTAGGCGTGTGATCTCAATTTTTCTTACTTCCTCTAGGTCTTAGCTTTGATTTGATATATTATGGGCTCGAAACGGACATCTGTGCTAAAAGTTATGACCCATTTAACGAACCTAGCTCAAAAATTACCTTTCCATGATTCGTACCTCACGGATCATCTGTAATTAACTCAAACCTAAATTTTTTGGGTCGGGGTTTCACACTCCGTATCCTAAAAAATGATCTTGTGCACTCTTACATAGGGATGAGGATGGAGAAGTTGTTGAGAATGGTCTAAACCCCACATTCTAAACCCAAAATCCTATATCCTATGCAAAACGCTAAATTCTAAATCCTAAACCTAAATCTTAACTTCTAAATACTAATAACACAAAAAATAACCCTAAAAAACATGATTTGGGGGTGATTTGAGAAGTAATTATGGCTAATTACACCTAAACTAATAAACTAGTGATAGGTCCACTTTTCCCCACCAACTTAACCATAATGATCAATGGTGATGAGACACTTGGAGTAATAGTTTCACTTGACCACTAATACATGGGCTAGACATGGGTTTTCTCACATATTTTTCCCATAACAAATACTTGAATCTAAAACATGGCTGAAAGCTCTTTTTTATAACAAGGGCCTAATATATGGCCACGTATCACTTCCTCGGTGGAGAAGGGTTGGGTCAGGGCCTCTCTTTTTGGCTTGGAAGCTCAAGAACTATATCATATTCTTGATCCACCAAGTATTTTTATACCCTCTTATACAACACGTCTAGACTACTTTCGAGGTTATCTCTACACTTTGTGTGGTTGATGGTGACACCAATGCCACTATCTCTGATGAAGTCTCAATTGACACCTTTAAAATCAAGGTTATATTAGAACAAAATAGATATCACTACCTCTTTTTTGTTTTGAGTGACTTAATGTTTGAATATGCATTTAGTTTCTTTAATGCCACTAGGAAAAAAATCGGGGAATTAGGGTTAAGTCCTAATAAGTTTTAATAACAAAACAATAATTCACATGTTTTCATTAGTTAAGATCCAACTCATTTTTAAATTAATTAAATTAAAGACAACATACATTGGACTGCTCATGAGTCCTAAACCTCAACCTTCAAACCCAGTCCTCACCTAACCTTCCGAAAGAAGTAAACATGATTTTGATTTCTCATGAAGGAGAGATCCAATTTGGAGCTGATCGATTGTCCTTTAGTTCTAATCCTCGTCTCCTCTAGCAAAGTTAGTTCCTCATTTGACTATTTATGCGGCTGTTCTTCAGGCACAACCAATTGATTTAGGTTAGCTACAATTCTTCATTGTTTTCTAGAGTTATCATCTCTGATTCTTTTTCTTTTTTGCTTCTACTACTGCAATCTTGGATCTAGCCTTCTCTTCCTTATTTCCTAGCCATGTGATTTATTATTGATTGGGTGGCTCTTTTGTGAGATATTGTAATCCGCTTCTTCCAATATGTGGATTGATATATATATATATATATATTAGCTTTGTCTTGTTTTGTGAGATATTGTGCTTCGAGATCTTAAATCTTGATTTGATCTATTTAACAATTTTTATCTTATTTATCTTCTTTGTTGATTTGATTTTGTGTTTTATATTTGTATGCAATTTTGTTTGTATCAATTCTGTTCCACAAAGAAAAAGAAATGTTCTACATATAAAAGTTATTTTTAACAATGTTGTTCATTGTTTTATGCAGATAAATTTTAAGGATTGTGGTTTTTATTCGATATAACATAAGCTCCTCTATGTATTTTTGATTTTGAAGCATGAGTCATTAAGTTCAATGATGAGAGTTGTTTATGGTATGAGTTTCACAAGCGTGGTCAATTTCGTGTGTGCTAAGTGGAGTTTTCTGGATTTTGAAAATTTGCATTTTTTAGCTTATTTACATGTACATTCCGAGTGTATGGTTGATAATGATGAAGATTTTAACAATTTATTATGACTTGTTCGTAATATTTTGATGGGTCATGTTGATATTTTGGTGAAAAGAGGTTGTTGTTTAAATATAGCAACTTCTAATGTTGATGTTTCTTGTGGTATTGAGTCTTCTAATTCTTTAGTTGCTAGTTCCGCTGCTTATAATAATGAATTTGAGCAAGAGTCAAATTCTATATTGGCTTTTGATGCTAGTAAGATGAAGACTTTGATTACTTCTAGTTAGTTCATTTGTATCAACTATGTAGGGCAATGTTTTAGTGTTGGTGTCACTGAGTTTCGCAATATTTTCCTAAAGTTTGGAATTGATGTTGGTTTTGAGTATTTTTTTATAAAGAATGACAAGTCAAGGGTTACTGCTGAATGCAAATATAAGATTTCAAAAGGTTATCAATGGCGTGTTCAAGTATCGGTAGAGAAGTCAAATGAATTCTTTTTTATTAGGTCATTCAACAATATGAATACTTGTGCTTTTGTCATTTGAATGTAGGTATAGCCGAATGGGGTTTGGTATTGTTGTTGGAGTTATTGTTGATCATATATCTACTGTTAATGGGTGCTTCAAGAGATGTTTTGTTTCATTTGGTGCATTGATCTCTGGCTTCAACTTTTGTCTTCCTTTACGTTTTCTTGATGGGACATTTTTTGAAAGGCACCGTAAGGGAAACCTTCTTGCTACTACTAAAGAAGACGGTGAATAAGGTAACCAACCAATTGTTTATATTCTACAGAGAAGTATACATTCTACAAAGAATTATGTAATCTGAGTTTTATTTGTTTCTGTTTGATTGTTTATTTATGTAGGGATATTTGTGGTTGTATATGCAATTGTTTTGGATGAGGATGAAGATAATTGGTTCTGGTTTTTGAGGTTATTAATGCCCCATATTGATTGCACAAGGAACCTAACTTTATAAGTGATCGTCATTCCAGTATTCTTAATAATGTAAGAAACTTTTTTTCCTTCTGCTCACCATTCCTTTTGTCTTATGCATATAAAGGGAAATCTAAAGGATAGATTGAAAGGTTATAGTAGTTCTTTTATGGAAATGATTGTTAAGAAGTTTGAAAAATGTGCTTTTGTGGAAAGTAGAATTGCATTTCATGACTGCATGCAAGAACTTTTATCTGCTACTGGTGCCAATGTTGCTAGTCTTATAGAAGATGCTCCTGCAACGCATTGGAGTAATGCTTATTTTACTGGCAATCATTATAGTGAGATGTATTCAAATTTGGCTAAGTCATTCAATTCTTTGATTTCTAAATATTGTTCTTTACTTAGGACAAACTTGGTTGATGAGATTCGTTTGAAATTTATGGATTAGATATCAAGTAGAAGAGATATCGTGAAGACATGGAATTCAATTTTATGTCCTTCTAAGGAGAAGAAAATTCAAACATTCTTGAAGGAGGGTTGTCTTTCGGTTGTCAGCGCAGCCAATGTTGAAGTATTTAAGGTACATTCATCTCCTGTTGAGGTGGTTAATATTATACAAAGGGTTTGTTCATGTGGGAGATGACAAATAAATGGTTCTAGATGTTCCCATGCACTTGCGGTTTTGTCCAAGAGTGGAAACGTCATATATGATTATGTTGAGAATTACTTTAATTCAACATTTTATGTTGGATGCTACTCGCAATCCATATTTCCAGTCCAAATGCTATGGAAAGCAGTTGAAAAGAATACAGATGCACTTATTTTGCCACCTAAGTCAAAGAAACAACCAGGAAAGTCCAAGAAAAGAATAAGATCCGTTGGAGAGAGCATTATGTTATCTTTTTAAAACTACTAAAAATATAGTAATTCTAAAACTCTATTTATACTCGCAAGCGCACGAATCCAAGTAGTATAAGTGTGGCAAAGACAAGTGTCGTACCCACAGGGACTGAAGATTAACTAACTCCAATTCTTTAAAAAAAAGTTTTTTTTATAGTAATATTAATTAACACAAAAAATAAAATGTAGAGATTAACACAAATAAATAAATACTAAGGCTTTGATTTCACCACTCTATTCTTTTAAATCATATGGTTATCAATTATGAATTCATCCAAGCATATCAAAGATCAAGTTTTCTAATTCATGTAGTAGTCATTGGTATCTAACTTACCACTTTTATCCTTAATTTGCAACTATCCATGGCATCTGGACTAATTTGACAAACAAGAATGCATTAGGATCAATGTAACTTATGAAATGATCAACAAAACCTTCCATGATCTTGACTTGGGTTGGACTCATGATTGGGCCTATAAATATGAAAATAAACACAAAGTGATTCATCCATGGCGATTAAAATTTATTTGTAAAAAATCACTTCAAAAACCCCAACTTTGTGACAAATGCTAATGATAATTTACATTTAAAGTAGATGTTTTCAACATATATCACAACCTCCAACTAGCTTTTTGCTAGTCTCTAGCAATTTAAGTATAAATATCTTTCCATGATGAAGAATTTGAAAAAGAAATTACTTCCTTTGAATATAACAAAAAGTAAGAGATCACTGATGTTATCCAGAGTATTTTGATCACAACTTCCAAAATTTGTGTATGTGTGCGCACTAAGCCAAACTTTCTTACCGCAAACCATAATGCATATAACCTAGAAGAATTATCCGAATAAAAGCATCAACTTCATATTCTCACAGGTTAAAGAAGGATTTTAGTGCTTGAAATTTCTCTCATGGAGTTGGAAAACAGATACGCACTCAGAAGAAAAGTCAATTTAAGGACAAACAAAGAAACAAACATTGATCACATGATAGGTATATTAGCTGTCTATAACTTCCACCATTCTTACCACAAACGTGCTTTGAAATTTAAAGATCAAATTTTTGAGATAGAAACAAATAATAGAATCTTGGTGAAATCAGAAACAAAATAAGATTGTACTTGTCTTCCTAAGGATGTTGAAGACTCAGAATGACTTACCTTTTCTTTTTCTTTTTCTTTTTCTTTTTCTTTTTCTTTTTTTCTCTTTTGTTTTTTCTCTCTCTCTCTCTCTCTCTCTCTCTCTCTCTCTTTTTGAATACCATACCTCACAAACAAAAGCTCAAGCAATTACAATTGAAATCTCAAAAATTGATCAATATCATCCTCAACATTCAACTAACGTTCCACAAACCATGTAATGTTGTTCATTGACAGCAATTATCCATTTCAAAAGATCAATGAAAGTTCATAAGTTGTTTACTCATTTCTCTCCACTCATTTAGAACTTAATTTGTGTTTTATCTTGAAAATTCTCTTAGTATTATGCATTATCATCCATCTTACCACGAGGCTTAGTATTTGTGCACAAAAGAGTTTTAGAAGTTGTTTTCTAATAATCCAGATAGAAAAATTGACTCAAACTTAATTGAATCAAATCATCAAAGTGCATGAATATGGCACCACCCCCACCTATACGAGATAGTGTCCTTAACGTCACACAAGAAAATGAAATTGGACCATATGAAAAACAAGGCAATAGACAAAACCTGAAGGCGAAATATCTCGAAAGCGATTAGTTGAAGGCATTCATCATCTCCAGGAGAGTATCTAGCTTTTGCTCTATCCGCTGTTGTCTAGCCCCCAATTGGGTTAATTACCCCATAGCTATACTCTGTGTGTTGATGTTAAGAGTCTACATCTAGCGGTGGTGATGCTCTATGTTGTGAGGAATCCTCAGCGTGTTGTGCTAAAGCAGTTCGCATATTGCTTGTACTTTGGCTCCATGTCCACATTTCCAGTAGTGTTACTGGATATTCTGAAGATTGCTAAGGTCGAGGAGGGCGAATACCCTTAAATTGAAGCAATCGCGTGATGAGCATTGGAAAATTTAATTTTTCAACTTTGGTAGGCCTCTGTTCAACAAAAAGTTTGGCCTTGAGCATTGAAGCCATATAAATTTTCCGTACATCAAAACAGGTTCCCTTATACATGTAGTATAAGGTTGCTAAGAACTTGCTCCTCCGCTGTTGAGAATGATCGAATGGGGCAGAGATTTTTTTGGATGGCGTCGTCCAGCAACCACATCTTTGGTGGTAAGTAAGAATGTCATGTAGCGTTGGCGTATCGATCATACTCACCCTTATACAACTAATTAATCATCTATTATTTTCTTACCGTGATGGGTGCTTTAAATCTAGTGGAAGCATCATATTATAGTGGAAAACCTAGACAAAAACAGAGTTCTGCTATCGTAAATCGAACTTTCACGCTAACTATAATGACCTCATACACTATGCCCTTCTTGATCTCCTTAAGAGTGGAATAAAATGAACGAACGATCTTCGGATAGATGAAAAAATTCATATTAGGAACTGGATCTACGAGAAACATCAAGTTGTGCGTCCTCAAAACTTGCATCGCCCACCAAGTAGCATCGGCTTGTTGAATTAGTGGATCAATCTTGCATTTCGAGATGATATCGGCCTCTCTGGAATAGTAGGTCCTTCGGCTGGTAGGTAGACGAACGAAGGCGTCTCGGCATGTTTTCGATGGTTGTAAGAGGAAATTAGAAATGAGTAGAAGTAAAAACAGTAGGAAGGGCTGCAGTGTAGAAATAAATTATTTTATTTTATTTTCACAATCACATATTGTGAGATTGGAATATAGGTTGCCTCCTATGAGCATTGTATTTAACGTCTCGGCTAGACGAAGTGATACCTTTTAATTACTTACCTGGGTCTCAAAGTGTAATACTAGACACTACTGCATTAAAATTGGCTTCAAAGTAATGTTTGAGACGATGCCCATTAACCTTGAATTCATTTCCCATCTCCAAGTTCTTGATGTCAACAACACCATGTGGATATACATGAACAACTTGAAATGGACCATACCATCGCGAACGTAATTTCCTTGGAAAAAGTTTAAGTCTAGAATTAAACAAAAGTACCTTTTGACTAGGAGAAAATTCTTTAGCCACAATATTCTGATCATGGTATCGCTTGGTCCTATCTTTGTAAATCCTCGCATTTTCATAAGCTTCATCACGTATTTCTTCGAGTTCATTTAGTTGTAATTTTCTCTTCTCACCAGCAGCATCATAATCAAAGTTGAGCCTTTTGATTGCCTAGTATGCCTTGTGTTCAAGTTCTACAGGAAGATGACAAGACTTTCCAAAAATCAAAAGGTATGAAGTCATGCCAATTGGAGTCTTTTAGGCAGTTTGATATACCCAAAGAGAATCATTTAATTTTATACTCCAATCAATTTTCTTGATATTCACTGTCTTGTCTAGAATTCGTTTGATTTCTATGTTAAAAATCTCAGCTTGTCCACTAGATTGAGGATGATAAGTAGTGACAATCTTATGTGTGATGTTGTATTTGGCAAGAAGTGCATTCACACTCTGGTTCAAAAAATGTTTTCCTTTATCACTGATTATAGCACGTGGAGTATCATATCGGGGAAATATTAGTCCTTGAAGTAACCGGGTCACCACATCACTTTTGTTGCTTAGGTTTGCAACGGCTTCAACCTATTTGGATACGTAATCTAGTGCCACCAGTATGTACTCATTTCCAAAAGACTTAGGAAATGGCCCTATGAAATCTATTTCCCAGACATCAAAGATTTCAACCACCAGAATATTGTAAAGTTGAATTTCGTTCCTGCAAGGAATATTGTCACGTCTCTGACAATTATCACATATAGAACAAAAAATGTGAGCATCTTTATGGAGAATGGGCCAATAGAATCTTAATTGCAAAATCTTTGTAGCAGTTCTTTGAGTGCCAAAGTGACCTCCACAAGCAAAAGTATGACAAAATTGCAAAATACTCTGTTGTTCCACTTGGGGCACACACCTACGAATAATTTGATCAGCACAATGCTTGTTTAATAGGGCTCGTCCCAAAAATAATGTTTGGCTGTGGAGAAGAATTTCTTCCGTTGTTGATAAGTCCAGCTCTTGGGAATAACACCTTCTGCAAGATAATTAGCTATGTCAACAAACCAAGGTACCTCAATTTGTACAACAAGAAGTTGTTCATCTGGGAAGCTTTCATTCAATGGCAGCTCAATTTGGTCATCCCTATTTTCTTGAACAATACGAGAGAGATGATCTGCTACAACATTCTTTGCTCCCTTCTTGTCTTTTATCTCCAAATCAAATTCTTGGAGCAATAATATCCAACGAATTAATCTTGGCTTTTAATCCATTTTGGAAAGAAAATATTTGAGAGCCGCATGATCACTATATACAATCACCTTGGAACCAATTAAGTATGATCAAAATTTCTCCAGTGCAAAAACCACTGCTAGTAATTCTTTCTCCATTGTTGAGTAATTGAGCTGAGCATCATTTAGAGTACGACTTGTATAATAAATGACATGTGGCAACTTGTCAACTCTTTGACCCAATATTGCCCCAACTACATAATCAATTGCATCACATATGAGCTCAAACGGTAAACTCCAGTCTGGTGCTGTCATTATCGGTGCTAATGTAAGTAATTGCTTCAATTTTTTGAATGCTTATAGACACTCATCATCAAAGTTGAGAATTGCACCTTTGGTAACCAGACTGCATAGTGGTCGAGAAATCTTGGATAAATCTTTGATAAAACAACAATAGAACCCTGCATGTCCAAGAAAAGATCGCACTTCTCTAACTGAAGTGGGAGGTGGTAATTTAGATATAACTTCAATTTTTGCTTTGTCCACTACAATCTCATCTGCTGAAATGAGATGGCCAAGAACAATACCCTCTTGCACCATAAAGTGACATTTCTAGCAATTGATAACCAAATTAGTTTCCTTGCATCTTTCCAAAACCAAGGCAAGATTATAAAGGCATGTGTCAAAAGAAGAACCAAACACAGAGAAATCATCCATAAATACCTCGATGATATGACCCACCATGTCCGAGAAAATGCTTGTCATTAATAAGTGCCAGAATATACGTTTTTAAAGTGATAAAATACTACCAAAGTAATGCCAAGAAATTGTGCTTAAAAGCTGAATTTTCAAGATTATTGTACTTAAGACCTTCTTGGATGTTTTGCAGGTTATGAGGTAGTAAGAGCTGTTCGAATGAGAATTGATCTTCAGCAAACTTTTAGAGGACACTTCAATATTTTCAGGAAGTGCTGGTACACAAAAATCAGAGTTCGTTTGGGCCTCTAAAGGTTGCCTCGAAGTCAAGTTGGGAAGTTGTATCCGAAGCAGAATTTCTGTTTGCAGACCAGACCTTTAGAAGCCCATAACTTGAGTGTCTGATGTCCAAATTGAGTGATTCAAAAGCCCATAATTATCTACACATTCGTATATACAATATTTATGAAGGGTTTGAGTTCATAATAGGCTTCATTTAGGCCCAGAATGCGGTTACAAGATTAGTGTGTAAATTGGAAGTTGATGTCATTGATGATACCATTTCCATTCAAAGAGTGGACAATCCACCACGCGAATTTGATGAACAATCCACCACCAAAATATGGCACTAACTCCTCCACTATGTGCTCATTTTCTCTATAAATAGAGAGAAGGGCTAGAAGAAGAGAGCTAGGAGAAGGAGTGGAAGCAAAAAGAGGAGAAGGAAAAGAAGAAAACAAGGCTTGTGTTTGTAATTATGTTTTTATGTTTCATGTTTTATTTGGTTATGTATAACTAAACTCTTGTTAGTTAGGGCTTGTCTTGAAGCCCTAAGCATGTTTTCAATTTTATAAGTTGTGTGGATTTCAATTTCTACAAGCATGATGATTTTGATTTTTCCATGTTATGTGAGTTCTAGTATTGTGTTTCTTTGAGTAGCTAACTTTGAAACATGTATTAGAATTAATTGTTGTAGAACATGGTCAATTGCCTTGTTGAATATGTTCTTTCTTGCAACATATAATTCAGTTGAAAATGAATTATGAAAAATCAATTCTTGAATACCTAAGTACAAATACCATGCATTAGGATTCTTGTGACATTCATATTCTCTTTACTCTTATTGGATTCTTGATTGTTGATTGATGCAGACGCCATGCTTAATTTCGATTAAGAATACACGTAATGAGGTAGATGTCATACACTTTACATGCAATTGAGAGAGAATCATAAAACTTGAGTTTGACCATGACCATGTTGTGAATGTTGTCATCATATGCTTGTTAAAATTGTTAGTCTATTATTTCTTATAAATTGTTTGAATGTTTTGTAGTGGATAGTGAGTCTTAGCTATTGTTTTCATTAATATCAATTCTCATTCTTGTTCTCAACGTCAATTTCTTTGTCTTAATTTTTATCTATTACAAGATTTAACCCCCTTTTTGCCCCTTTTATAATTGTATCAATTATATTCAAGTGTTAGATTGTATATCTATTAGCATCACTCCTTGTGGGATCGACTCTTACTTGTTTACTATATATTAATTGTACATTTGTAAGTATATTCTAAATTGTTACTAACGACATAACAATTTTTGGCGCCGTTGTCGGGGACGTGATTATCTAATATAGTATCATCTAACTCTTGTATATAATTTATTTATTTATTTTTGTTGTTAGCACCTCCTACATGGAAGGTTTTACCTTATATGTCATTATTTAACGTGGTTGGCTTAAACGCCCCATTTTGTTTTCTATTAATGGCTGGTTCAACCACCTACTATTGTTGATATATGTACATATCTATTAATATTAATGGTTGGTTCTACCACCTACTATTGTTGATATATGTATATATCTATTAATATTAATGGTTGGTTCTACCGCCTATTGATATACCTTAATATTTACTAACATCATTTTTTTTTTATGGTTGGCCTTTTCTGCCCCATTTTATTTCTTTTGTATACTAACTTTTTTATATATATTGTCAACCAACTCCTTTAATCCTCTGGTTGTGATTGGCACTATCATCCACCAAATTTTCTTTATATTAATTTATGTTCATGGTTGGCCTCGCCACCTAAGTAGTTCATTTATATTGTTATTTTTCCTATTTTGCAGATACATGAATGTCCAGCTCAGATCTTGGGAACTTAACGAGTGACGACATTTCGTTAAACACAAAATTAGAGGATATCCGTTTATTTTGTCAACAACGACAAAGAGACCATCCCACTCCAGAGATATCACCTTTGTCATCACCGACTACAAGTCCCAGAGCCCCAGTTGAAATGGAAGAACCAGATAACATGAACAAGCCACTTAAGGATTTCTCCGTGCCACAAGCAGCAGATCAAGCTTCATGCATTGTCTACCCCCAGACTACTGTAGACAATTTTGAATTAAAGTCAGAAATGATTCATTTGTTGCCTACGTTCTTAGGCCATGCTGGAGAAGATCCTCACATGCATCTTAAAGAATTTTCTGATGTCTGCTCCACAATTAAAATAAGAGGTTTAACTGATAGGCAGGTTCATCTGCGATTGTTTCCATTTAGTCTGAAGGAACAAGCAAAGACATGGCTTCACTCTTGACCAAGAGCTTCAATTAGAACATGGACAGATTTGGCAAACAAGTTCTTGACAAAATTCTTTCCAGCTCAAAAGACAAATAAAATAAGGAAAGAGATAGTGAGCATCCAACAAAATGATGGAGAACATTCCACGAATATTGGGAGAGATACAAGAGGCTCTTAAGCTCTTGTCCTCATCATAATATTCAAGAATGGCTACTAATGCAATATTTCTATGAAGGGATGATGGATTCAGATCGCAAAATGGTGGACGCCACATCTGGTGGTGGATTGATGAATAACAATGCCGGACAAGGAAGGGAGATGTTCGAAACTCTATCAACTAATTCTCAACAATGGAGCTACAACATAGTGAGAGAACCTCAAAAAAGGGCTGGAGTCTACGAAGCACAATCAAGTTCAAACATGGAAGCCCAAATTGCAAACTTGACAAATATGGTGAAGCAGTTAATCGTTTCAGGCTCTCAAGTGTGTGCTATGTGCAGTACACCTAGACATGCTATGGAAAGTTGTCCATAAAATGAAGTTGCGGTCTTGGATGCACAAATAAATGCATTCAGTACTTATCCAAATCAGAATCAAAACCAAATGCAAAGGCCAAGGAATGATCCATTCGCTTCTACCTATAATCCAGGATGGAGGAATCATCCAAATTTTAGGTGGAGTAATAATCAACCAATGCAACAATCTTTTGCTCAATTACCACAACATCAGGTTCAAGTGGAGCCTCCAAAACCATCACTTGAAGATACGGTTACATCTATGGCATAGAGCACTCAAGTATTCATGTAGAAAACTGATAACGCCATTGCAAATTTGGAACAACAAATGGGACAGTTAGCCACTGCATTAAATCAAAGAGAACCTGGAAAGCTTCCTGGCCAAGTTGTTGTCAATCCTAAGATTAATGAACATGCTAAAGCAATCATTCTGAGGGGAGGGAAAACAATTGGAAAAATGAGTGTGCCAGAAGAAGAGAAGAACCTTGACTCTAACAATATGATCAATCCAGACATTCTAGATCCAAATTCTAGCAGCAGTGCTACTCCTTTCCAGGAAACGCCAAACCTTCAGGTTAACTCTAACCTTCCAAATTATATTTCTTCACATGCTCCTTTTCCTAGCAGATTGCAGAAATTCAAGAAAGAAGATCCAATGCAAGGAATCTTGGATACTTTCAAGAAGGTGGAGATTAACATTCCTCTTTTAGATGCTATCAAGCAAATGCCAAAATATGCAAAGTTCCTCAAGGATTTGTGCACAAATAAGAGGAAGTTCAAAGAGTTTGAAACAATTAAGGTTTCTGAGGAAGTTTCAGCTGTTCTACAAAGGAAACTCCCTTCCAAGCTAAAAGATCCAGGCAGTTTTACTATCCCTTGTATCATTGGGGGTCACAGGTTTGAGAAAGCTCTTCTTGACTTAGGTGCATCTGTCAATCTAATGCCTTTTTCTGTTTTTGAATCTTTGAATATAGGGGAACTAAAGGCGACCTCTGTGAGCATCCAGTTGGTAGATAGATCAATCAAATACCCTAGGGGTATTCTGGAAGATGTCTTAGTCAAAGTTGACGGATTAATCTTACCTACTGATTTTCTAGTATTGGAGATGGAGCCGATTCCTTTGTCAGAAGTAAAATTAACCTTAATTCTTGGTCGTCCATTCATGGCCACAGCAAGTACCAAAATTGATGTTCAAAAGGGTACACTAACTATGAATGTGCAGGGACAAACGATTGAGTACAAGGTATTTGGAGCACTCAAATTACCAAGTGACGAACATTACTGTTTTCACTTAGATGCGTTAGATACAATTTGTCAACAAGTGTTCAATGAAAGTTGTGGTCGAGATATTATGGACAAAGTTTTAATTCATGACTTTGGAACCATCAATGAGGATAAACAAGCTAGCAAAGTCTTAGCTCACCTTGAAGCCTTACCTTCTTTAGGTATGTATATTTCTGCTTTTGAGCCTTTACTAGTGCGTAAGACAAAACTTGTACCATCTGTTGTGCAGGCACCTCAATTGGAGTTGAAGGAACTACCAAAGCATTTGAAGTACGCATTTGTGGGCGAAGAAAGTACATTGCCAGTAATCATTGGGTCTGACCTCAGCGTTGAAAAGGAAGAGAAATTGTTGAGGGTACTAAAAGAGCATAAAACATCAATCGGATGGAGTATTGCTGATATCAGAGGAATCAGTCCCTATAGATGTATGCATTGAATACTACTAGAGGAGGGAACAAAACCAACAAGAGATGCCCAATGCAGACTTAACCCAATAATAAAGGAGGTGGTGCTAAAAGAAGTACTCAAATTGCTAGATGTTGGCATTATTTACCCTATCTCTGATAGCAAATGGGTTAGTCCGGTACAAGTGGTTCCTAAAAAATCTAGAGTTACAGTAGTCCTTAATGAAGATAATGAGTTGGTTCCCACGCGAGTTCAAACAGGATGGCGTGTTTGCATTGACTTCAAAAAGCTTAATTCAGGTACTAGAAAAGATCATTTTCCACTACCTTTTATTGATCAAATGTTGGAACGTCTTGCAGGTCATAGCCATTATTGTTTTCTTGATGGATATTCGGGCTACAATCAGATTGCAATAGCACCAGAAGATCAAGAGAAGACGACATTTACTTGTCCATATGGTACATTCGCCTACAGGCGCATGCCTTTTGGTCTTTGCAATGCTCCAGGTACTTTTCAAAGGTGTATGATGAGCATATTTTCAGATATGGTGGAACACATTATTGAGGTATTTATGGATGATATTAGTGTATTTGGTTCATCTTTTGATAAATGCCTTCATAATCTCGCTTTGGTCTTAGAAAGATGCCAAGAATGCAATCTAGTTTTAAACTGGGAAAAATGTCATTTTATGGTACAACAAGGAATTGTACTTGGTCATATCATCTCTAGCAAGGGAATAGAAGTTGACAAAGCAAAAGTGGATCTGGTGAGTAATCTTCCACCCCCATCTACAGTTAAGGAAATAAGATCTTTCCTTGGACATGCAGGTTTCTACAGGAGGTTCATCAAGGATTTTTCCAAGATAGCTAAGCCATTGTGTAACTTACTATCCAAGGATGTGACATTTGAGTTTGATGAGACATGTTTGACAGCTTTTAACAAGCTTAAACTCCTTCTTACGTCAGCACCGATCATGATACCTCCCAATTGGAGCCTCCCTTTTGAACTGATGTGCGATGCTTCCGATTATGCTGTAGGAGCAGTTTTGGGACAACGAGTAAATAAAGTACCTCATGTTATCTACTATGCCAGTAGAACAATCAATGATGCCCAATTAAACTACTCCACTACAGAGAAGGAGCTCCTTTCTGTTATTTTTGCTTTAGAAAAATTTTGTGCATATTTGATTGGCACTAAAGTAATTGTATTTTCTGACCATGCAGCTCTTAGGTACCTTCTTCAAAAGAAGGATGTGAAGCCTCGCTTGATTAGATGGATTCTATTGCTTCAAGAGTTCGATCTGGAGATTAAAGACAAAAAAGGATCCGAGAATGTAGTGGCCGATCACCTCAGCCGTTTGGTGAACAATTCAGTGACCGAAGAAGACTCTTTGCCTCTAAATGAGAATTTTCCTGATGAGCAATTACTATATTTATCTATTTCTGTACCATGGTATGCTGATATTGTCAATTACCTTGTTACAGGTGATCTTCCAGGAAATGTGCCAAGAACTTACAAGGATAAGCTCGTGACAACAGCAAAGTATTACATATGGGATGATCCATTCTTTTTCAAATGGTGTTCTGATCAAATCATCAGACGGTGTGTGCCAGAATCAGAATTTCAATCCATACTCACATTTTGTCACTCATATGCTTGTGGAGGACATTCTAGTCCAAAGAAGACAGCTTTGAAAGTATTGCAATGTGGATTTCATTGGCCGAGTTTGTTCAAAGATGCATATACTTTCTGCTCTACTTGTGATAGGTGTCAGCGGTTAGATAATCTTTCATCTAGGAATCAGACGCCTTTATCACCTATTCTAATAGTTGAAATTTTTGATGTTTGGGGTATTGATTTCATGGGATCTTTTCCTTCATCTAAAGGTTATTTATATATCTTACTTGCTGTGGATTATGTTTCAAAATGGGTGGAAGCAGTTCCATCCAAGTCTAATGATTCTCGAGTTGTTCTCAGATTCCTTAAAGAAAATATATTTGCAAGATTTGGAACACCCAGGGCGATCATTAGTGATGGAGGGTCCCATTTCACTAATAAACTTTTTGTAGCACTACTGCAAAAGTACGGAGTCAAACATAAGGTGTCCATGCCATATCATCCACAGACAAGCGGACAAGCTGAAATCTGTAATAGGAAAATTAAGCAGATATTGGAGAAGACTGTGAGCTCCTCACGCAAGGATTGGTCTGATCGTCTCATGGATGCTCTATGGGCTTATCGTACAGCCTACAAAACTCCGATTGGAATGTCACCATACAGGTTGGTTTTTGGCAAACCTTGCCACTTACCAGTTGAATTAGAGCACAAAGCATATTAGGCTATCAAACAGTACAATTTTGAGATGAAGGCTGCAGGAGAGCAACGAAAGTTGCAGTTGAGTGAGTTGGAAGAACTCCGAAATGAAGCCTATGAGAGCTCTAAAATATACAAGGAGAAGACCAAGGCCTATCATGACAAAACCATTTTGAGAAAACATTTTGAACCTGGGCAGAAAGTCTTATTGTATAACTCACGCCTCCGACCATTCCCAGGTAAGCTCCATTCACGATGGTATAGTCCATTCCTTATTACTCATGTTTTTTCACATGCTGCAGTGAATCTTCAACACCCACAGACGGGAAATATTTTTAAAGTGAATGGTCATCGTCTCAAGCACTATTTAGAGCCAGCAACAGAACATTTTGATGAGAATTTAAGGCTCTCTGATCCTGTTCCACTCACTTGATACGCTGTTCCGTCTGGCTGACGACGCTAAATTTAGCGCTTATGGGAGGCAACCCATATTTCTTTCTCATTATCTTTGTGTGTTCAATCAAGCATTTAGTTCAGTTGGTCATTTTCTTAGCATATTCACTTTTACTTTCACCTTGAGGTGGTCGCTGTACACTTTTGTGTGCGTGGGGCTTGATTGTGCTCATATGTCTACGGTGTGAGCTTTCTCCACCAGCTTAATATGGTTTGGATCTTCAAATGTTTACTTAGAGGGCAGCTGGGAGGGAGAGCATCTCATGACGGTATTGTCATTAGTATAAGACCTGAAGGTTTACATTTTGATCCTGTGGACAAAAGCTGTGGTCTCCTGATAGGCCGAAGGAAAACACTCGATGGCGTTAGCACAGAAGTCACTGGAATGAGCCTCTGTTACCCTACTTGTGCATGTGCATTGGATTTAAAAAAAAAAGTATATCTATTTATATTTATATATTTGGGATTGCTTCTGCAATATATATTTTGATCGGGTAAGATAGTATGATATATTATGCTACTAATTGCATGTTTAGGAAAATTCTGTCTAAGAAGTTTGGTATTTAAGTCGACCACTGTGTCCCTCCAATCTTTCCTGGGAATTTTCCTGGTGTAATTAGTGATATAATTGTTTATATCTTCTTCACCGATGATAAAAAAAAAGAAAAACCTAATTGTTTTCTCTTCGCCCACTCTATTTCTTCCAGATTTTCAACCCTAATTATTCTTGTTTTTTCTAATCATCTTTCTCTTCCTCCTTCACAGTATGTCGCGCAGCCCCCACGATCCTGTTGCCACGGTGGACTTCTTCGCCAGAGCTACAATCATGCCAGAACATCGAATCGATTCCAAAATCCTGAACGATTCTGCCAATCGATGGGCGATGAGCTACCTCCGTGACCATTCTATGCTGTTCTTGGTCGATCCTGATCCAAAAGACGAATTCCTGGTGTATCCTCACATCTTTCGCTCCTTTTACCATACTCTTCTCGAGTTACCCCACTCTTCTGGCACTCAACCAGTGTATCAGGTTGACATCCCTGGTATTCGGCTTCGATTCACGACAGCGAATATTTGCTCATGTTTAGGCTATCCACCTACCGCTGACGTCGCTGTAGGTTTTCAAGCGCCGATCGCTATTTCCCATCAAGAGATGATTGATGATATGTGTCAAGGACGACACGATCCGAATAATGCTACTGCTACACGCCGCTCTTATTTGCCGTCCCATATGTGGATGCTTGATGATGCCATCTGAAGTAACCTTTGCCCCATTGGACACAGTGAACAACGCCAGAGTCTACGATGCTTATATTGTTAGCATCCAAACCTTCATAAAAAGCTTGAATTTGATCTTCTTGAGATAGGTTGTGGTGTGGACATTTGAGAAATAGCTGTTTAAATGGCTCCCAAGCTTCATAGAATAAGTCACCATCCTTTTGCTACCATGTTTGAATCTCTCTCCTTAATTGCTTTGTTTTCTAGGCTGGAAAAAATTTCTTCAAGAATTTTGATGCCATTTCCTCAAATGAATTGATCGATCTTGGGGCCAATGAATTGAACCATAGTTTTGCAGCATCTTTGAGGGAAAATGGGAACAAAATGAGTCGGACTTCCTATGGTGTCAAACCCTGGACACGTTGTGTCATACATAGGTCAAAGAAATCCTTGATGTGCAGATACGGATCATCTAATGATTTGCCTCTAAAATAAGGTACTACATTAAGCAAAGTTGGAGAGAATGTGACATTTCCTTGAACATTGGGTTGAAGTGCTATGCTTGATGGCTGAGCCAAATTATGAGGTATAAATGAATTCTTCATTGGCCTCAAAACTTGTGCATGAGCTTGTGGATTTAGAACTTGGGCAAGAGCATTTGTATTTTGTTCCTCCATATTTCTTTTCGTTCTTGCTTCTCTTCTGAGTTGTGCAAGAGTTTGCTCAATCTCCGGATTGTATTCAAGTAGGTTAAGAATTTTAGATTGACGTCCAAGCATGTACTAAAAGAATAAAGTAAATTATTCAATAAATAAACAAATAGGCAATAATATACACAATTGAAACTAGAGATAAATTAATAACTCTAATCCCCGGCAACAGCGTCAAAAACTTGTTATCTTTTTAAAACTAATAAAAATATAGTAATTCTAAAACTCTATTTATACTTGCAAGCGCACAAATCCAAGTAGTATAAGTGTGGCAAAGACAAGTGTAGTACCCACAGGGACTGAAGATTAACTAACTCAAATTCCTAAAAAACAAGTTTTTTTATAGTAATATTAATTAACACAAAAACTAAAATGGAGAGATTATCACAAATAAATAAATACTAAGGCTTTGATTTTACCACTCTATTCTTTTAAATCATATGGTTATCAATTATGAATTCATCCAAGCATATCAGAGATTAAGTTTTCTAATTCATGTAGTAGTCATTGGCATCTAACTTACCACTTCTATCCTTAATTTGCAACTATCCATGGCATCTAGACTAATTTGACAAACAATAATACATTAGGATCAATGTAACTTATAAAATGATCATAAAAGTCCTAGCATATGATATATATGACTAGATAATTTTGTTAATAAATTGCAAGAAGCTATTCTCAAATTAAGCATAGCATCTACTACAATTTGCATCACATTAATCAAACCTAGATGGTAGCTAAGCATCAAGATTTAATTATTAATAAACATAGCAATTTAATACTTGACATGACATGAATAAATCACAATTAATTCAACCAAATTTATTAAACACAATAGAGTGAATCCATCATCACCTTAGTAAGAGGATTAGTTCCTCATATTAAGTTTACACAACAAATATAAATAAATAAAATTCACAAACATAAGTAATAAAACAACTAGAAAAAACCCCTTAATTATACTTATTGCAAGAACTCCCTCTCTTTTCTCCTTGTTCCTCCTCTTTCTCTCCTTGTTCCTCCTCTTCTTCTCCTTGTTGTCTCCTCTCCTCTTCTCCTCCTCTCCTTTTATAGGAAAATGAAAGTGCTTGGTGAGGATAATGGGAATGGTTTGGTGAAATGGAAAAGTTTGGTGAAAGGGAAGAGTTTGGTAAAATGGAAGAGATGTAAACAATGATGTCAACAAAACCATTCATGATCTTCACTTGAGTTGGACTCAGGATTGGGCCTATAAATATGAAAATAAACACAAAGTGATTCATCCATGGTGATTAAAATTTATTTGTACAAAATCAGTTAAAAAACCCCAACTTTGTAATAAATGCTAATGATAATTTACATTTAAAGTAGATGTTTTCAACATCTATCACATTCCTAGAGAGATCAAGTGTGGGAGATGTGGGCAGCTTGAAAATCACAATAAGAGGAGTTGCAATAGCTCATTATGATTGAGTTTTAATTCACTTTTTTGTATTCTCAGACTACTCCTTATATGTAATTTCAGTGTTTCTACTTTTTTACTTTGTTGTTTGTTGGACATCGTCTGATTTTGCTTTTCTTTTTTCATAATGAAAAGTTGTATTTCTAATATAGAAAAATAGCTCTACAGAGAAAAAAATAAAATCTATAGTGAAAAATAACTTATACAGATAAAAATAAGTTTAACATTGAGGAAGTGTTCAAAATACAAATGATTTAGCAAATTTGTTCCCTCGATAGTTTAATAGTTATTGTTTAGGTTACATAATGAAAATCATAAATATATGAGTCTGTTAGGGTTTAGCGAATTTGATATACGAGCCCGTTAGGGTTTAGCAAATCCGTTACCCTTAGCGTTTAACACTAATTGTTTAGGGTATAGAATGAAAAAATCCAATATACGAGCCCGTTAGGGTGAGCGAATCTGATACCCTTAGGGTTTAATACTTGTTGGTTAGGTCACAGAATGAAAATTCGATACATAAGCCCGTTAAGGTTTAGCAAATCCGATATACGAACCTGTTAGGGTTTAGCGAATACACTGCACGAGCCCGTTGGGGTTTAGCGAATTCGATACCCTCAGGGTTTAACACTTATTCTTTAGGTTACATAACTAAAATCTGATACACGAGCCCGTTATGGTTTACTGAATCTGATACACGTAGGGTTTTAACACTTATTATTTGGGTTACAAAATAAAAATTTGATATTCGAACCCGTTAGTGTTTAACAAATTCGTTTTGTTTAAGGTTTAAGGTTTGACACTTATTGCTTAGGTTACATAATTAAAATCTGATACACAAGTCTGTTAGAAATTAGCAAATTCGATACACGAACTCGTTAGGGTTTAGGGGTTTTATAGGGTTCAGGACTTAGGGTTTTGAATTTTTTAAGCTTTTGGGGTTTTGTTGTTTCAGGATTAAGTTTAGGTTTTAGGGGTTTGGGGTTTGGGATTAGGCCTTAGTGTTTTGGTTCGACAAAAAAAATTGCTTAAAAGATTTATAGTTAGGGTTTAGGGTTTTGGGGTTTGGGGTTTGAGATTATGGTCTAATGTTTAGGACCTATAAAGGAAAAATATAAAGGTTTGGGTTTTTAAAGGTTTTGGTTCATGGGTTTTATAAGATTTTAGATTACGGTGTATGTTTTATGTAGAAAATTTTATGTTCTACAAATAAAAGTAGTGCATTAAGGATATAGATCAGTTTTTAGGATTTTTAGTTTATCGTTTTATATGGTTTAGAATTATGGTTTATGGTTTATAGAGATAAATGTGGGCTCTACAAAGGAAAATGTTGATTCTACAGAGATAAATGTAAAACTTGAATTATACTCGACCTCAAACTATAAACAACCAATTTGAAAAACCTGCACAATGGACATAAACAGGCCCCCTAAACTGCAAAAATCTGAACATTAAAAGTAACAGAAAAGAAGAACCAAAGATCTAAAATCCTCAGTGAATGATGAACCCAAACCAAAATGTAGCAACCAAGAAATAAGCCCACTAGAAACCTTAGAGACTACTGTTAACCGGCCAAGGAACAAGTTATACCAAGCATGCCCACCAACACTTCTTACAAATAATGCACAGCTACCCACAAATACAACTTCACCAAACAAACCAAAATTAATGAACACAAACTGCAATAGAAAACTCCAACAAAATAGTAGAAAGAAAATTACAACAAAGAAACTCAATCAAGCAACCAACATTTCCTATAAAACTAGCTGAGAAATCAAAAAATCATCCAATTTAAATAGGGCTTCTTTTAGTATCTTGTTTGTTAGCTATATATAATTTATCAAACACAAAATCCTTCATCTTGAATAGTACAATAATATGCATAGTGTTCTGTGTTCATACGATAGAGAAATAGGTGTATGATTTATCTAGTTCATACACATCTTTTGTGCTTTAATTTCCATATATTATCGTCTATAAATGGATGTAATGATTACATTTTCTATGAGATTCCTTAATGCTTTAGATTTTTAAAAATATACTTCAAGTGATGCAAAATCAGTGGAAACTGGACTTCTGATGCAAAAGAAGCGCTCGAGTGTTGGTGTATGCTCTAGTGTGCTAAAACAGTCCTGGACCAGGGAGTTTTTCACTTGCCCACATGCTCGAGCATCTGAGATCGCTCGAGCATCAATAGTCGAATGATTAAAAATTACAACTTTGACTTTCCTGTAACTTACTAAAAATAGTAAGTCAATGATATTTAGGTTGAAACAAGTCAAAAGTTAGGATGAAGATATTTTATAAGGTGGCAACCACCATTCCAAGAGGGTACACGCCAACACAAGTGAAAAAAAGTGAAGAAAGGGAGCTTTGGGTTTCTTCTTCAAGATCTTCCAAGGAAGTATCAAAGCAACCATTCCATCCATTTGAGGGGGTTCTTCTTCTTCTAATTTGGTTAATGATTCTTACTAGTTTATGTTTCTTGTTCTTGAACATGATTTGTAACTAAACCCTTTCTATTGGGATTGTGATGTAACCTATCTTGAGGATTATTAGTTAATAATTATTGGTATGCAAATTCGGTTTATGGTTCTTGTCTTTAATATCTATGCTTATAAGTTTGTTGTGTACTTAAATGTTTGATCACCATTTGAGTATGCATATGAATTAACCTAGCTAAGACTAAGGAACGACCCAAATTCACATGTCTTAGTAGACTTGAGATTGAGGAAATTAATTATCGAAGCTGAGACCACGAATTAGATGATTAATTGTTGTTATAGTTCTTTAGAGCTTAATGAGTTATTAGCCTTGTGTTAACAACTGCGACCAAACCGGATTGACATTTGATAGTGATACATGTTGGCACCACGATTGAACGAAGTAACTTATTTGGGAAAAGAATGAACTTTTGAATTGAAATTGAATCTGTATATTTGATAATTGTTATTCATAGTCTGATTATAGGGTGAAATCATTATCCCAATATTCCCTCTTATTATTTGAAATTTGTTGTAAAAACAAGCAATTAGAGAATTTCCAAAATCAAGATTAACAAATCTTGTATTATAAGAATAATATTTAGAAGGATATTTGGAGAGAATTTGCTAGATAGAAATGAGAGAATACTTTCTTCAATTGATGTGTACAAAATGTGAAGTTTAAGCACCTATTTACAGTGCAAAAAGTCACCTAAATCAACCAATACAATAAATGTTAATTGCATTTTCTCCACTAATTCCAATATCTTCATGCACCACTATTAAATCATGTTCATTAGGTGTGTAATATAATTAATATATTGGATGTATTAGTGGTTAAGTTGGTTAAGTGTATCATCCACATTAAGTAAATGTTTTTTTAACATTTACAACAAAATCCAGGTTTTCAAGGTTTATTTAATTGTAAAGTTAAGTGATCTTAGTTGAATTGTTACTTGTCCTAGTGGGATTCGACCTCGTTCTTGCATTCGTCATATTATTATATACGATTCGTGCACTTGCGAGATTTAACATATTAGTGTATCTACAAAGAAAAACTAGTATCGGTCTTGCTCAAATTGCATGAAGGTTTCATAATCTTCTCTCTTCCAACTCCCTTTCTTGTCATTCAGCAGTTCGTGTAGGAATGCTTCTAGGAGGTTTTCATTTTTTTTCCTTATAAATTGCTAAACCAGAAAACAATATTGAACAAAAAATAGTTGTATAGAAAAAAAAATACCTTTTACAGAGAAAAAACATTTACAGAGAACAAAGACTTACCAGAAAACAACTTGAAAACACAAATGATGATCCATTAAAATAATCCCACTGACTTTCCGGGATATTAGGCCCTTGCGTTTCCATTAATATTTCACTGTATGAATCAATCACCTAGAAGAAACATCTTCAACAATTAAATGAAATTTTAATATAGAGAAATAAACATACAAAGAAAAATGTAGGAATTTATGTTCACTTACTCCGTCAGTCTTTTCTTCATTCATGTCTATTATGGTTCTCAAAGATACATTTCACATTGGTCTTGAACCCGTCCAAACATTAGCTCTGTGAAAGGAAAATAGACAATATTTAGTAAAATAATATCATTCAATAGAGAAAAAAGATATGCAACAAAGAAAAAGATATTAAATAGAGAAATTCTAGAAAAATTGATGAAACATGACAAATTCAATAAGAGAAAGAAAATTGATACACATCACAAGCTTTACTTTTAATAATATTAATAAGACACAAGAAAAATAAGACTAGGGTTAGGATATTGTACCCCTTTCCTTCAATGGCATTGATTTCATTCAATTTTTTTGGACCCGCTATTGACAAGTTATATCCTATAGGCTATTTCTTCAAAAATTCGAGTATGCTACTTTAACGGGTGGTTTATGAGTTGGAGTAGGAACATCAATGATGTTAATCACATTAGCTTGTTTCTCCTCCTCATTAACTTGTCCTTATTTTGCAACTACTTTCACTTGAGTCTTTTCACAGGTTTGCTTTCCACCAATCTTTTGCTTCTTTTTCACCTTAAAATCGTATTAATGATCTTCAAGTATGGGTTTTTTTGTTCTCTTTTTTTGCATTATTCTTGTAATCACAGATGTTACATATTTTTTTGGTTCTTCCTCCTCTTTCCCTTCCTCATCCTTTTCATTTTTCTCTTCCTTTTCCTCTCTCTTTTTTTCTTCTTTTTCCTTTTTCCCCTCCTTTTTCTCTTTCTCTTCTTCTTCCTCTGCCATTTTCCCTTTTCCTTGCTCTTCTTCTTTTCCTTCCTTCCTCTCTTACCCTTTTTCCTGCCTCTATCTCTCCCTCCCTTTCCTTATTTTTTTATCTCTTCAATTTTTTCTTTCAAATCAAAATTTTCAAATTCTATCATAGCCATTTATGCATCTATTTCTCTTGCATTCTCCTTCATAACCTCAATAGTTGCTTCAAGCATATCCACCTTCGCTTCAAGAGCAGCCACTTTTTCATCTCTTTGCGCTAATTCCTCTTCAGTATTTTAACTTTTAGTTGAAGCTCATATTTTTCATTATCAATGTTCTCTTGGTCTTTATTTCCATTTGATATCTTGTTCATCATATGATTCAATTGGATCAATTCTGTTTTGGTCATCATTAGCATCCTCTTCTTTTTCTTCTTCATTCTCTTCTTTTTGTTCCTCCTCATCATCATTGTCTTGCTCCTCTTCTGATTCCTCCTCATTGTCATCCATTTCAGCATTCAAATTTCCAAGCAGTTGCTCTTCCATTTGTTGGAAAAGTCATGGCTTTGACCATGTATTTAATGGAGATTCAATTATGGAATAATTGAAGTTAGAGCATGAATATGTTGAGTTTCATGTGGAGAATAATCATATGTATTCATTTGCTTAAACTTACAAGCAAAGATTAAATGAAATGTTGAACAAAGTAGGCTATTTGAGCATGACCAAGTATAAGGAAAATGAATGTCCCACATTGGAAAATTAAGAGGACAAACTCTTATTTATAAGAGTGAGTGTTGGACATAGACCTTGGGCCCAATGGTACCCAAGCTTTTGTGGAAAGGAGGGAATGCACATTATGCTAAATAGTAACACGTGCGCTCGCCGCCATCCATCCGTCCGGTTTTATTAAGTTCGCGCGCGCGCTTGTGTGGTGGGCTTGTTCACCAGTGCATTTCTTTTTGGGCTACGTTCGATGGGCTTTTAAGCCCAAAACTATGTCTTGTTTCTTGTTGGTCCATGACTCACGGGCCCAGTCCAAAATACATAATCCAGAAATTCTCTGAGATAAGAAACAATGTTTAGCTATACATGAAGTTTGTTTTGGATTGGTTTGATTTTATCTTGGTTGGCTAACAGATATAATTTTATTCAATTATTTGATAGATAATATCAGTTTAGGGATTATTCTCCAATCCGGTTTTGGCTTAATCTTCTCTCCCCCTCATACACTATAAATAGGGCCCTTTAGTTCATGGAACATACACCAAAAATTCAGGCCATTCACGAGCATAGTTGAGAGGAGTTGCCATCATCTTTTCCTTTCGTTGCTCGGAGAAATAAAATAATAAAGAGAGACAAAGAAATAAAGGAATAAATATTCCTTACCATATCATCTGACAAAAAAATATTCCTTATGGTAACTCATGGGATGTGATGGTAACTCTCCCCTTTTCATCTCACTCATCTCCTTAGCCATTTGTTCAACTCTAGTTTCCAACTTTTGAATAGCTTGAGTCGTTTGTTGTATAAATTGCAACATTGTAGTCTCCAAATCTTTTTTTCTTGGCTGGTTGTTGAACTGGAACTGCTAAATTAGTTGTGTTTTGGTCACTTTTTCATGAGAAATTGGGATGATTCCGCCATGGATATGCCTGATTCCTTACATTAAAATTTCCTTGCCCCACAAAATTAATTTGCTCCTAATTCGTCATTGACGTCAATGGACAAGCCTCAGTAACATGATCTTGTTGTGAACAAACCACAAAAAGAAAAGCTGGTTGCGGTAGAGTTGAAACCTTGACATTCATTCCCTTCATAGCTTCTACAATCGCATCCAATTTTTGATTTATATTTCCCATCTTAGATTGAGTTTTAGTTTCAGCACTTACTTCGTAGATTCGATGTCTCTTCACTAAACGTTTTCCTCTTGTAGAAAATTGTTGAGAATCTTCACTCAAATCCTCAAATAACTCCATTGCTTCCTCACCACTCTTGAGCATCAAAACATCATTACACACTGAATTTACCTTCATCCGATTAACCTCATTCAACCCCTCATAAAAGTGAAGCACAACATCATCCTTATGCAAATTATGAGTTGGGCAGCGAACTAACCGATTCTCCAAATCTTTCCATGCCTCATAAAATAGATCTCCATCTTTTTACAAGAAACTTTGGATATCCTGTACAAGTTGTTTAGACCGATGGGCTGGAAAAAATTCACTTAAAATTTTTGTTGCCATCTGCTCCCACATACCAATAGATCTTGCCTCAATAGAATTGTACTACATCTTCACTCCCCCTCTTAGATTAAAAGGGAAGAGTACCAACTTAAGATTTTTTGCAGTTATCCCCGTCATGTGTTGGGTGTGACACAAGTAAGTAAAGTCCTTCAGATCTTGATATGGATTCTCATCAAATCTCTCCTCATAATGCAGTAATGAGTTGAGCAATTGAGGTGACAAGCTGAAATTGACTGCCCTTGTAGGTTGGTATGTGATGCAAGATGGCTGAGGCAATGTTTTGTGGAATGTAGTGATTCATCATACGGACTCGGGCATCAACATTTTCTGCCCTTTCAGCCGCCTGAATCTGCCTGTTGTTATCCCCATATTTCTCTATCGCAATGTTCTAATAGTCCTCTCTATTTCTGGATAAAATAGTCATAGTTTGCTCTTTAATTGATAGATTGGAGAATATTAGTGAAATAAAGAATTAGTTCTTTGCAACTGTGTTGTTCTTCCTCTGTGTTTCTCTGTAATTCTTCAATTTCTTATGCTAAGGTCTAGGTTTAAACGAGGTTCATATCATAATTAAAAAGGAGAGATATAGAAGAAATAGGGGGATCTTTTGGAGAGAAAAAGGAAAGATCTTTCTATCGGAAGGGAAATCCATAGCTTTTTGGGGAGAAAAATAGAGAGATTTTTGAGGAGAAAAAGCCAAATTTTTGAAAAGAAAAGAAAGGAGGAACCTGGGGGGAGAAAAAGCCAGAGGGTTTTTGAAGGAGAAGAAATCCGAAATATCAAAGGAAAGCCGAGCAAGGGAGATGTAACACACCCGCGTCCCACATCGGAGGATTAGGGAGAGGTTGAAGTGCATATTAGTGCGGACTTCCCTCAACCTACCAGCCAAGGTTTTCTAGTCTAGTATGGGCTGGGCTGGGGGCCTTGGTTACAGCTGGGCTTCGTGCGTATGGGCGTACGGGCTGTCAGTTGGGCTTTGGTTGGCAAGGGGTGGCAGGTTCGTTAAAGGAGATTGGAAAATTAAGAATGAGGTTGGGGTTTCTGGTGGAAGAAATAGAGAGGTTCGATTTTCATTTCCAATCCTTTTTTGATTTTGATTTTTGGATTTCGTTTTTCTTCTCATACTTTGTCTGTGTACAAACATGAATTTTTGTCATCCCATTTAGTTTCGTTTGAATCTTGTTTTGCTAGATTTTGTCTTGTGTGGTGCTTTGCTCTTCGATTTTTCATTGCAAGGACTGGAAGAGTCACTGGTACGAAGACATGAAGAAAGAAGGTGATGAACAGTGATAGGCCAAGAGATTTTTGGGCCGGGTCTAAGGTGGTTTCGGTCTTCGGTTGCTAGGTTTTGTTTTGTCAATGGTTTTTAAAGATATTTAGGGCTTTGGGTCTTTGTTTGGCTTATTAATGTTGTATTGGGTCTTTTGTGTAGTTATTAGGCATGTTTCTATTTATCGATATTGAAATTGTATTGGGCTTAATGATATAGGTTGGGTATAAATAATTTTGTTAGGGTGTTAGATAAATTAATATGTATGTTAAGAAATAATCAAGTATATTTTGGCATAAATGTACATAATTTATTTTCTCACAAATATGCCCATAATTAAGTTAATATATTAAATTACCTATTTTTTAATTATAAAACTCATTAACCATGATTTTTATTCTGAAATAAAATTTATAACTGTCAAGTGGGCGTTCAGGGGTTTCAAAGTCTTGATCCTTCGCAATGTTCCATTTAAGGATATAAATTTTATTTCAAATAAAAGGAATGAATGACAAAGCTTCAATTTATTTGGATATTGTATTTTAAAATCGATTAGTAGGAAGAGTTGAAAGTATTTAGCTCCGTTCAAAAAGTTTTATTTATGGTATAACTTGAATAAATTGGTCTTATCATTTATTCGAAATTAATGGAATTTCTTCCACTCATTTGACAATAAATGATTTTTCAGGCATATGAAAAACTCATTAAAACAAATTGGGACATACAAAAACATTTGTAAAGAAAAAAGTGTAAAAATAAAAAAGGTAATCGATTAGGGAGTTGTAGGGTGCATAACACATTCTCCATGCTCAATTGACCCCCTTATCATTTTTTTTCTCTTGTTTGTAAACCTAACATTTCATTGTCTAATTGTACTATAATCAATTGGTGGCAGCTCTTACATTTTATACATTTTCCAAGGTGCCGGTCTGTGTCGTGACCCTAATTGCGACATAAACAATCAAACTACAGACAACGTAAGGTTTATTAACAACAATATTTTTCCCAACAAAGAGCAAGTATCAACAAGTTCAAAAAAAAATTCCTGGACAATACCCGAACAGAAAATTGTGAAACCCCAACCCAAAAATATTAAGTTCTGTTAAATTTTGGGTAATAAGTTATTGGGAATGGATTCGAAGAGGTTACGAACCATTTGAGTTGTATAAGACCATAAAGAATCGTTTTTGAACTAGGTTTACTAAATGGATCATAACTTTTAGCATAGATGTCTGTTTGGGGTCCATAGTATATCAAATCGAAGTTAAGACCGAGACAGAGTTAGAGAAAAGTAAGCCCATACCCCTAGGAGTGTGGAATTTTTTTCCTAGGAGCGCCCAGTCTAGTGGTTGTTAGAGAAACTAAAGACCAGTTGCGCCTAGGCACACCTCCTACACGCCTAGGCACACCCTGAGTTAATATATGGACTTAAACAAGCCAGTTTTGCCATTTTCTTGGAGACGCCCGATTTTAGAGAGAGAGAGAGAGAAAAAAAATAGAGAGAGAAAGAGAGATTCTTGAGATATTATTGAAGATTAAGGTTTGGATGGAAGATTCAAACAAGTTTCTAGAAGGTTTCCAAGATTGAAGTAAGTTTTTCTAGTTTTGGTCAATCTAGGATTTTTCTAGATTTTGTTATAGATGGAATGTAGGGCTTAGATATGTTGATTCTAGGGTTATTTATGATTGTTTTACTAGGTTTGATCATTGGTTTAGGTTGAGTTTCAAATTTGGGTGGAGTTTGGAGGATTTGGTGAAACCCTAGAGAGAGAAGGTATGTCTCTCTTGATTTGTGATTAAAATCATGTTGTTATGGCATATGGATGTTATTGATATGATTATATGAGATTAGTTTGTTGAAATCGATAAGTTGAGAGAATGGGTCGAAACACTAGTTTTGAAATTTGAGTTGGTAAGCTTTTGCTTGGATAATGAGGTATGGATTCTTACCCCTTTTTCTATCGTTTAATTTTTATCTCTAAAGAGCGGTTTGTATTTTTTTCATTGGTCATCATTTTATATTCTTGCCTAAATTGTTCCTTAGAAAGAACGAACCCTCTTTTTTGGTTTTTAATCAATTGCATACCTTATTAATGCTTAATCATCTATTAGGCATGATAATTCTTGTTCATGCATTATGTAGTTACGTATATATATATATATAGGGTTGTTATATATATAAACTTCTTTTGCATGACATGATTGGACATGCATTGTAGTTGCATGGAACTATGAGTATGGACTAGTAGTATCCTTAGATTCTATTTGTGTGATGTTGGGTACCAAAGGGGCACATTGTTGCCGGAATCGGTTTCCCATTGTAGAGGTGCATGGTTTCCTTAGATTCTATGATTGTCCGGGGCAAGGTGCAAGGTTTTCGATTATTTTTTGAATATCCGTTGACTGGTGCCATGCGCTGTAGGGTGTAACAGATGATTATATCTTGTTGTGACATTTTAGATGCCATTTTGATCCATTGTGCTTATTCCATCATTCAGCCTTATAATCTTGATGAATTTGATATTTCCCTACTGAGCCTTCTGCTTACCCTATTTATTTACTTCTATCCTTTAGGTGAGGCTGGTGCTGAGAACCAGGCTGTAGATCAGTAGGAGGCGGCTTGACATGGAAGGCCACCCTAGGAGCACTAAGATTCATAATTTAATATGTTGGAACCTTGTTGGTTATTGAGTACATTTGTACTTCTATTATGATGAATATTATGTTGCTTAAATACCTTTTCGGTATGTTGAATGGATGGTCGGGACTGTATGCCGTGTGATCAGGACTCTCGTACCTGGATGATGGACCATAGGTCCAGATGTGTTGACTTTGATAGTCATTGTTGATGATAGACCCTGCTAGGCGGAATTGCTCTGAATTGTTATTGATTACATTTCTTGTATAATGTGATATGTGACTCTAGGCTGGCATCCTCCGACATACGGGGAAGTGCTGCAGGGGTTAGGATGAAGTGTGGTGAGCTTCTTAGTGACAGCGTACACGTTTATAGTGGAGCTCCCGGCTCGGTGTGTGAATTCTGGGTCAGGGCATCACAGTTTGGTATCAAAATCATAGATAGTACCAACCATATTCTCAAACTACAAGCATGACATTACGAACAACAAGAGATCTTGAAAGAAAAAAAAAGACAGGTCTTGAAGAAAACTAAATATCTTGAAAAAAATTGAAGATCTTGAAGAAACTAAATATCTTCAAAAAAAATTGATGATCTTGAAGATCTTGAAAAAAACGAAAGATGTTAACACGAAAAAAAGGAGCTGATTTTTTTTATTACAAATCTTGAGGGAAAGAGAGCGTGTGTGTGACGCCCCGTCCCAAATAGGGTTCATCTAAAATATCTAAATTATTTGAAATATAAATTCATCATGCATTATTGAGTTTAAGTCCTAACAAACTAAACTAAATCCATAACGAGTCAAACTATACACGAATAATATGTAATAATACAAAAAAGTTCGAAACTAATACCCTAGCCCACAACGCTCCAATCCAAGTATCCATGCCACCTTGTGGTTACACTCCAGGCCACTGATCCACCGCATCATTCTCACCTGGAAAGAATGTAAGGAATAGAGGAGTGAGCATAAAAGCTCAGTTGGGGTAAGTAGCGGACCAGAACTCAGTTAACTAAGTGAAATAACTTAGCAGAGTAAGCTCAACTCGAAATTTGGATCAGCCATAAGGATATATACACGTAGAATATATCAATTAAAAGAAAGCCATGAATCAAACATGAAAATCAATGTGTAACAGTAAATGATATGATAATGCTTATGCCGCAACACACCCAATCATCCATATATATATATGTACACATATTTATATCTTGTGTATATACATATATCCAACCACATCACACAATAGTCCAGATTCTCTCATCAGACTCTTGACACTAAAGTACCCTGGATCCATCACACAAGTACATTCGTAAATAGATGTGTATCAACCCTCAAACAGTCATGATATCTCGTTGGTGTGTAGCGAGAATGACCACCCTACAAGCTCCAAAACTATATGACAATCTTAAATTCAGACCCCATACAGCCGGTCAAATAACCACTCATATCGTATCTCCACATCCATAACCATCCACAATATGATGCATGTAAAGATCTCATTCATAAATCGCAAATCAAAACTTGCTTGAAAAAATAATTTCATATCAAAATATTATGCAAGTTCCAATTAATTTTTTTATATATATAAAAAATAATCTTCCAAATAATCCCAAACCCATTTAAAACATGTATCAATGCATCATGTCGAAAGGGATTCTTAACGCTAATTGAAAGAAATAAATATTATGGAATCAATCGCGGAATAAACTCTTTCGTAAATGATGACTAGAGTTTCAGAATTAGAAATGAATAGGAGAATTAAGTAGGTAAATGAAGCTAATGAATAAATATCACAAATAAATAGGGATAATAGCCAATGTGAAAAGAAACAATTTTAAATAAAGAACTATTGTAATATGGATGACATCACAGTAATATAATGTTGAATATAATCACTGAATTTTACGAAAATGAAAGGTCGAACACTAGAGGCCAAAGAAAAAGAAACCCCTACTTCGATAGCAACAAATATTTACTATGCCTCTACAATGTCAAATAAACCTCTCGATCACCTGGACCAATATACTAGTATAATACTGATTAATAATCATCAAAATTATCTATGGTTCCATATTACATTTTTTATCCTTGATAGATTTACCAACATTATTGTTGTCCAATTACCAAAATACTCCTTTTTTACTAAAATGATCAAAATACCCTCGACTAAAAATTTATCGAATTGCCCCTAAATTATTCTAATGAGTTGCATGCATGAAATTATTACAGAGTTCACGTCACTTAGTTATTATTTATCCGACGACGACCAATGGTGTCACCGTACGTATGGTTGTGACTGTATCGTTACCGTGATTACTATGATGATAATTTAATGGTTCGACGTGAACCATACAAATCAATAGAACAAGTTAAAGTTCACGGTCAACTAATATTATTATATTTATGTATAACTCCAAAGTGGAAGAGAAACTAAACTTAAATGACTTATTTCTTCGATGCAAGCTTTAGTGATGCTAAGCTACTTTGCTACCCGGCACTCTCTCTCTAGTTCACTAGGTCACTCAAAGTGACAAAAGAGCTTCTCCACATTCCGTGTAAGAAAATTGGAGAAGCCAAAACTTCATATAAAAGCAAAAAATTGTTTTTAGTTTTCTTATTTTATTTTCCTTTACATCTCATCGTGCTTTCAGTGGAATTTATTACTCCTTCCGACAACAAAATATTTTGATTTATTGTCTTTTATTTTATTATTTTATATACTGGCCTTAACTTTCAACCACATGGACTCCACCATGTGGTTTTAATTCTTCTGTAGGTGGAGTTGTCAAGTAATAATAATTTTTTATTTTTTTTCCTTTTACATTTGAAATCAGGGTTTTACAAAGAGAGTGATATCAAGGGAATCTATAAAAATAAAAATTTATCTGTGTGATTTTGCCAAAAAATGATCAGAAAATTTAAGAAGGTGATCAAAAATGGACTTTTTGTGAGAGAATATAAGAGAAAAACATGAAAGGCTGTGAGAAAAAATGCGAGAGAATGAGAGAGTTCTAAAATGACCATTAGTCCTGTATTTTTTCAGTTACAACTTACATGTTCAAAAGTTTGTTACAATTCAATTTAAAACTTTCAACACTACCTGCCAAGATCTTTATGCCTTGATTAACATTTTATAAAGGAGGGGTTGTGTGATGCTGGATTGAGAGAGTTTGGGAGAGGTTTGTGAACCGCTCTGAACCCATCAAAATGAGATATTCAAATTTTAAATATTGATAACGGTTGGGAGAGATTGAGAGGGTTCATTACAAACCCCTATTCCTCCCAACCCCATTCATAAAATGCCAAGCAAGACCGTTTTCTCGTTCAAATATGTCAGCTGACTTGGAAATTTGATCCGAAAGACTTCTTGGAATAAGTGAAATTCACGTTTGAACGGGCGAAATAGACTCCGCCTAAACAAAACACCACCCAAGGTTATTAAAACCGGACCGGACCGGCCGGTCGAAAACATATGAACCGGTGAATATTTTAACCGGCCTTTTTTCAACGAACCGGCCGATTCGCCGATTAAATCGGTCAGAACCGGCCGGTTCAAACCATTTCGGTTCATCTATCAAATTAAAAAAATATTTTTTTGAAACTTGTTTTTGGTGAGATTCAAACTAGTGACCTCTATGTGCTAAGACAGGACCACAACCACTAAGCTGTAAGCTTTTTTGTGACTTATATTGTACATTTATTGAATGTATTATATTTTTAAAAGTTTAAACACATATTATAATGTATATAATGCAAAAATATATATTATTTTGTCAAATGTATATGTATTTCTATATTATTATGAGTATTATTTTAAATAAATATATAAAATAATTAATAACATTGAACCCGGTTCGAACCACGGTTGAACCACTGAACCATGAACCAAAGATTTTTCCGGTTCGATCACGGGTCCGGTTTTCAAAACCTTGACACCACCTAAAAGACTTGACTTCTTAACGCGTCTCTTGGAGCTCAGACGCAAGTCACAAATCGAAAAAAAATAAAAAGAAGAATTGTGGTATTGGCATGCATGGGAAGGTTCCTCCATGCCTATGTAACGAGGGTTCACCCCCTGGTCCATATTTCTAATATTTAGTGTCAAAGACTTTTCAATAATTCAAAAACTCCAATGATAGTTTTGGCTGGAGTTATTTTCTGCTTCTTAAGATAACGAACAAGTGATGGCAATGCAACTACCAGTCTTTTTCATAGTGAAGAAAGAAAATCTTGGAAAAGATAACGAACAAGTGATGGCAATGCAACTACCAGTCTTTTTCATAGTGAAGAAAGAAAATCTTGCAAAAGGTCCAAAAGTTTTTGAAGTGTTTGTCAAGTATTGAAAACTGTTGACAAAGAATATTGAACACAGTTGGAGACTGAGACTTGGATATTAGAGCGCACTTGCATCAATGTCCCTTAACGAATTCTCTCAATTGTTTCTTATTTGACATATCCTCTATGAATCAACACTGCATCAGATTATTATCAAATTCTCTATTTTATTAAAATATTTTTTCTTGTATTATTTTATTGAATAATAAGAGAGGGGAAGAGGAAGGCAGATTACGAAGAATGAAATTCTGCGTTTCCACGTGTTAGTAGGAGAGGAATCTGCCCTTATCAATATATGCATAACATCTATCAACAGATCTTATAGTGGTTAGCCTTGCAATCAATATATTACACCGTTTTCACTTTTCTCATGGGTGGATGCATCTGTGCTACGGGGGCTGCACAACAACAAAAGGAGAGGCTTGAATTTCCTCGTAGACAGAGTTCAAAAGGGCATAGGATCCAGCAACTAGAGAATTTAAGTCAACTGTCAAAGTACCCAAAACCAGACCCCATTGATCACAAGAAAAGAAATAGAAATTCAATTTCCTGATAGTCTTGATGTATCCTATTTATATTTTAGTTGTTCTCTCTGTGTAACTTCTACTTTGGGTTGCACTCTCTCCGTGCCTAGCTAAACACTGCCCTGCGGCTCAGTTTCAATATGGTTAGACTTTAGTCTTTACTCTCTCTTTTTTTGAGAAAAGATTTAGAAACCCCAAGATTTATGCAGAATCAGAATCAAGCCGATTTCATAAACAATGTGATATAGATTTTGTAGGTGTAGTTTCTACTTCCTACACACAAATAGAGAGGGGGAAGTCTCTTCGGTTGAGTGTGTACAAGCTTCTTGTAAGAAGTATTGTTGCAATTTGAGAGAAAGAAGAGTGTTTTCTGAAAGGAAAAAAAGTCTTTGAATATTACTCACTTATCACTTACACGAATGTACACACACAGATATAGACATGTCTATAAAATATGGAGACACGAGGTAACACTTTTGTCCACATAATACAACCTACTTTTTGGTGTTGACTCATATTTCTAACATGTATATATGATGTCCAGTTTAAGATACACAACCTTAGGGTGATCCTGCAAAAATGGATTTAATTTTAACTAGAAAGTGCACACATTTCTTGTAAAGAAACTGATGAGCTGAAAGATTCTAATAGCATTGGTATACCAGGAGAAGCAAGGAAAGGCCGTGGTGGGATTTGCAAGTTGTCTATGCCTCCCTTCAACATATCCAAGACCTTGCTAATGTTAGGCCTCTGCGAAGGATCAGTTTGTATGCACCACAGACCCACCAAGACCATCTTCCTTGCAGCTTCATATTCCAACTCAGTCATAACACCACCATTCAATCTGAAATCATGTTCTTCCTCAAGTCGTTTATAGATCCAATGTGGAAAATACGTCTCACTGCTATTCTCACCTCTGATGTTCGTGTTGTTTCTCGCTCCAACCATCTCAAGGATCATCATTCCATAGCTATACACATCAGACTTGTGTGAAACTGCTCCAAAGTTTCTGCTAAACAGTTCTGGAGCAATGTATCCGATGGTGCCTCTAGTCTCAAGGATTGACACAATACTTTCTTTCTTAATGCAGAGTTTTGCTAACCCAAAATCAGAGATCTTCGGACAAAAGTCTTCGTCTAAAAGAATGTTGTGAGGCTTTATGTCGAAATGCAGAATCCTGGTGTTGCAGCCTCGGTGTAAGTACTCGAGCCCTTGAGCAATCTCGATTGCAATTCGGTACATATTTTCCCATCCCAAGAAATGGTGATCGGTATTTGTGTTACTCTTGGGATATATAAACTTTTCGAGAGACCCATTAGACATGAATTCGTATATAAGGGCTCTCTTGTTTCCTTCTAAACAGAATCCCAGAAGAGTGACAATGTTGACATGGGAAGTTCTGCTAATGCTCAAAACCTCATTCATAAACTCTTGTCCATTCCCTTTTGTAGCGTTCAGGACCTTCACTGCAACAAGACAACCATTGAGTAATTTTCCTTTGTAGACACTCCCATAACCCCCCTCTCCTAGTTTTTCTTTCAAAGTGCAGGTGATCTTCTTTACATCTGAGAAACTATATCTTTTCAGAGGTAGAGGACCACAATCTCTAATAATTGCCTCAAGTTCTTGATCATCATTATTTGATAGAATCTTTTGTTTAATGTAGAAAAAAATGCGTCGAATTAGGATCGCAGTGCAGATAATGGCTACGCAACCAAGAATAGCACGAATTCCTGTTTAAAGAAGAAAAAGAAAATTTAAGCAGTCCTGATTTATATTGAATTGGATAAAGAGAAGAAAATCAAACATAATTTTTGGAGCATGAGTGCATGAGTTACCTGCAACAGACTCCAGATCCCATTTGGATCGATCTACAACAAATCGATTGGAAAAATGAGCCGTTACTAGAGCATTTAAGACATCAAGAAGAAGAGTGGGAAAAGAAATCACAACCCTAAACTAATCCACCTTATTCGACCTTCACTCTCAAAAATCAAGTTTTAAGAGACCTTTTTTGTATCTATTAAACAAAGAATGAATGCAATGAAGAAGATATGAACGCTACAATGTTAGTACTTGAAATTGGAATGAATGGTGAAATAAGATTCTATATGTATGCGATCCCAAAATGATTTGAAAAATAAGATTTTGCGGTAAACATGATGAGTGAAAAAGTTTTCATACTTACACTTGTCATCATCACACCTAAAAGGGTGATATCCGTCCTGACAGAAGCAGATGAAATCCATCGATCCAGGCGTTGAAGAACTCACGTTTGTGCCACAATTCCCACCAGATCCCACACAAGAATCACATAGTTTATAAGTCAAGTAACTCACACTGAAAGGTTCCTGCAAAGCATCATCAAGTTTTCCAACTCCTTTTTCAAAAAGTTCATCAAGAATCTCTTCTTCAACGGGAATTTCAACTTGTATATTACAAGCTGTATCATTGACGCCAGCCCCACCAAACAATATAGGGGCGTAAAACGCATCCCTTTCTGTTCCACCGACAGGGCATGAGAAATTATAGATTGGAGATTGGAGAAAAGGGTTGGTGGTGCAGTTGTAAAACAGTGTTAAGTTCTTTACAGTGGAAGTGTAATTAAATGGATAAGAGAAAGTTTCAGCCCCGAATGTTGAAGGACATCTCTCTCTCCGTCTGGATATATTGATTGTATGAGAAAAAGGATCTACATCAACCACTTGGTATTCATGTTGTTGGACGAATATATAAGTTGTATTGTCGTCAATACATTTGAGCTCAAACAGTTGGTGACCACACTTTTCAGGTCGACCATTGCCCTAGAAAGGATAACTGATGTTCACCAATTCTCCGCAATTGAAATGAACATTGCAGTCTAGGATGTCTTGTTCTTCAAAAGCAAAAGCAAGGAAAAAGATGAAGAAGAAGACGATGATGAAAAAATAAGATTGGTTCATTGTTGGTGGTGAGAGAGTGAGAGAGAGATGGCCAAGATTTATTGGTCTGGATTTGGCATATATTTAGCAACTGTTTGAAAAATCGCTCTGTGATTTTCAGGAAAATATAGGAGATAGGAAGAAAAGTTTCTCAAATAATTATGTAAACGACCATTGACTTCTGCTCTAAATGGCAAAACGTGGACATTTTAGGACCGTGAAAACTAACTCCTAAACACCAAACATGAGATTAATGAAAGAGGATTTTATGGAGGTTTTTTTTTTTTAAGAAATGACCTGGTATATCATTTCTTTTTGTAGAAATGAGTTTGCTTAAAAAAAATCAGATATAATACTATTTTATGTGTGAAAGTACGTAAATGCCCATATACTAGTACAAACCTCGGTCCCCATGACTTTCTGTCTCTTTCATACCGAAAACAGAAACCTTGAATCTTATTCGATAGGGTTTTTTTTCTAAAATAACCCTTTTTAAGAGTCAAATTATAACAATAACTCTACCTTTTTTTAAATCTCTAAAATAACTTTTTTGGCTTGTGAAATGTCCTACATACCCTTAATAATTATTTCGCCCCAAAATCATTTACCAAATTAAAAAAAAAAATTTAGGTCAAACCCTTCACGCCTCACAGTGCTCCTCATTTTTCATTGTTTCTTCTTGTGCAACTCATTCTCTCTCTCTAAGATAGAGGAAGAAGAAGAAGGAAGGAAGAGGAAGAAGATTGTGTGCTCTTTGTCACCCTCTCTCTCTACCGTGCTATCTCACATTCTCTCTCTATTGTGTGCTCTCTCCCTTTCTGTATCTCTCACCATATTGAGGTACTCTCTCTCTCTTAATTGTCTCTCATAATTTTGTTTGATTATTCATTGAAATTGGTTTGTGGTTTTAGTTTTGTGAATATATATGGAGTTATTGAAAATTTGATTTTTTTAGTTCATAAGACATTCATGTTTTTTCATTGGTTGAGAACTGATTGTTATTCAAGTTGAGAACAGAGTAATTGTGAAGTTGAGAATCGAACTGTTTGTTAGTAAATGAGAACTGAATTTTTTTGCATTGGTTGAGAACTGATTGTTTAGACGTGGTTGAGAACTGCCTATTTTGATTGGTTGAGAACTGTTTGTTTTTATTGGTTGAGAATTGACTATTTAGATGTGGTTGAGAACTGTCTGTTTTGACGTGGTTGAGAAATGTTTGTTTATACTAGGTTGAGAAATGTATGTTTATACTAGGTTGAGACATGTCTATTTTGATTGGCTGAGAAAATACTGTTTTGATTGGTTGAGAAATGACTATTTTGACTAGGTTGAGAAATGCATATTTTGAGTGATTGAGAAATGCATGTTTTGATTGGTTGAGAAATGTATGTTTTGATTAGTTGAGAAATGTCTGTTTTGATTGGTTGAGAACTGAGTGTATTGTTTTGGTTGAGAAATGACTATTTTGATCGGGTTGAGATTTGCATATTTTGAGTGGTTGAGAAATGCATGTTTTGATTGGTTGGGAAATTACTGTTTTGATTGGTTGAGAAATGTCTGTTTTGATTAGTTGAGAATTGAGTGTATTGAATTGGTTGAGAAATGACTATTTTGACAAGGTTGAAAATGCATATTTTGAGTGGTTGAGAAATGCATGTTTTGATTGGTTGAGAAATGTTTGTTTTGATTTGGTTGAGAAATTACTATTTTGACTGGGTTGAGAAATGCATGTTTTGATTGGTTGAGAAATGTCTGTTTTGATTGGTTGAGAAATGTCTGTTTTGACTTGGTTGAGAAATGATTATTTTGACTAGGTTGAGAAATGACTATTTTGACTAGGTTGAGAAATGCATATTTTGAGTGGTTGAGAAATGCATGTTTTGATTGGTTGAGAAATAACAGTTTATAATAGGTTGAGAAATGTCTGTTTTGATTAGTTGAGAACTGAGTGTATTTACTTGGTTGAGAAATGACTATTTTAACTAGGTTGAGAAATGCATGTTTTGATTGGTTGAGAAATTACTGTGTATTGACTTAGTTGAGAAATGCATGTTTTGAGTGGTTGAGAAATGCATTATAATTGGTTGAGAACTGTTTGACGTTTGGTTGAGAGTAGAATATCTGAACTTTTGTTATGATGTTGCATTATGCAGGATGACTGATGTGAGTATAATGGTACGTTACTGTGGAGATTGGGAGAAATTGGACGCCAATTATATGTACAGAGGTGGAAAGAGCAAAGGTGTGATTGTTGAAAATGACATTTCATACGAGGCGTTGTTGGACATTGTGTACGGTATTACGAAGATTGATCGTCTGACATATGAAATTCAAATGAAGTATGTTATGAATGCACACGGTCCAATGGAGCCTGTTCATATTAAAGATGACGGTGATGTTAATTTCTTCCTTAGATGTAACATGGATAGAACATTGCCTGTGACATGTTTATGCATTTCATTTTCGAAGAGAAGATATGTGGATGATAATGATGACGATTTCGTGACTACTGCTGGATTATATTCAGATTTTGAAAGGATTGGGATAAGTAGGAATAATGACTTTGACTATGGCTCTCCCAATCCTCATTTCGAGCACCCACATATTGATGATGCTGATGGTGATCCACCTGTACATGTTGAAGGTAATGCTGATGGTGATCCACCTACACATGTGGAAGCAAATGCAACTCTTAATTCGGGGTATAATGTTGGTGGTAATGCTAGCTCAAGTTCAATTGGCAACTCACAAATTCTTTCCAACAGAAACTTTGGCACTCCATCAGATGACTCACTTGGGATATTGGCTGTTGGAGAGCTGTTTGAGAACAAGAAGTCTTTGCTGAAAAAGGTGTCGATGTATGCATTGGAGTTACACTTTCAATTTAAAGTTGCTAAGTCGACCAAGTGTTTATTTGTGGTTAGTTGCTTGGTGAGTGAGTGCAAGTGGTGGCTTCGAGCAACTAGGGTGAAAGATACTGATTTTTTTGCTATCAAGGTGTTTCGCGACACACACATCTCCGCTTCTTGCTTTACACATGATAGTCATCGACAAGCATCAAGTTGGGTCGTTGGCCAATGCATAAAATCAAAATATGAGGGGGTTGGATGCATTTATAGGCCGAAGGACATCGTCCAGGATTGGCAGAGATTGTATGGAGTGTCAATCAATTATGCAAAGCTTGGAGAGCGAGAGAGTGCCATGGATTCTGTACGTGGTTCGCCTAAAGCATCTTATGTTGATTTGCCTCTTTTTTTTGCACAGTTGCGGTCCAAGAATCCAAGATCAGTGACATATCTTGAGTATGACTCCCAAAATAGGTTTAAATATCTATTTATGGATCTTGGTCCATGCTTAGCAGGTTTTCATTCTTCTATACGCCCTGTTATCTGTATTGATGGCACTCACTTGAAAGGCAAATATCTGGGGACTTTATTTGTCGCAACTTGTTTGGATCGTAACAATCAAGTGTATCCAGTAGCCTTCGGAGTCGGTGACTCAGAGAATGATGCTTCATGGAATTGGTTTTTTGATAAATTGGGTGAGGCTATTGGAGATGTACAGTCTATTGTTATTATATCTGACAGGAATCAAAGCATTGAGAAAGGTGTGCGTAATATTTTTCCTGAAGCATTGCATGGTTTTGTATGTTTCACATCAGTCAAAACTTGAAGGCTAAGAAATTTCCAGAAGCTGTGATTCCTCTTTTTCTTAAAGCTGCAAAGTTGTACCAAGAAAGAGACTTTCTTGCTATTATGAATCAAATACGCTTCTTTGATCAGGGGAGAGTATACACATACCTTGCGGAAGCTGGGTTTCAGAAGTGGGCTAGGGCATATTTCTCAGGAAATCGATATAATGTCATGACTACAAATATTGCTGAGTGTTTAAATGGCATCCTACGCAATGCTCGATCTCTTCCCATAACAAAATTGATGGAACATTTAGTGCATTTACTACAACGTTGGTTCCATGATTGTGTGTGGCTGCTGTGGCAATGAGTACTGAGCTAACAAGTTATTACCAGAAGATTGCAGATGCTCGCCATGAGAAGACAAGATATTGCAATGTTGAACCGATTGCTATCAATGAGTTTTATGTGAGGGATGGTGATAATGGTGGACAAGTTGATTTGGTAAACAAACGTTGTTCATACAAGGTTTTTGATATTGACCAGATGCCTTGTGTCCATGCATCTGCCGCATGTAGATTTAGAAATTTGTCAACAACAACTTATACATCTCATTACTACACTACGGAGATGTTGGTGCTTGCATATGCTCAACCAATTTTTCCAATATTGTCCACTGATGCCTATGATGTGGGAGAAGAGCATGTAGTTGTCTTACCTCCAGCAACTCGACGTCCTCCTGGGAGGCCAAAGAGGCAAAGAATTCCATCGGCGAGAGAGACACAACCACTTAGAATATGCAGCCGTTGCAAGAAACGTGGACACAATCATCAAACTTGCACAGAGCCTATATCACTGGGACCTAGTACATCCGCACCATAATGATCTAAGGTATTATTTGTACATTAATGTACTATATTGGTTTATGCAACTTCATTTCATATTTCAATACTTATATTCACAATTTTTATTATCCTGAATGTATTGTGCAGAGGAGTATTGATGTTGATGCAAAAAATATGACATGGACATGCAAAAGAGAAAGTAGGAGTGGCCATTGAAGTGCATATGATTTTTTTTTTGTTTTATCTTTATGATGGATATTTGAGAATTTTTTTTTCAAGTGCTTTTGATGCAATGTTTTGGTTTTGCTGTTATATATTCAGCTGTTATGGATATGTGATAACTATTTCTTTAAGTTCATTTGACAGGTTAATAACTATTATGGATATGTGAGACCTATTTCTTTAAGTTCATTTTACAGGTTGAGAACTGTTATGAAACATGTTGAGAATTGTTGAAAACAGGTTGAGAATGTAACAAACATGTTAATAATTGTTATGGTTTTGACTTGGTTGAGAATATAACCAACAGGTTGAGAATAACTATTGTGCAGGTTGAGAATAGCTATTGTGCATTTGAGAATGTAACAAACAGGTTAATAATTGTTATGGTTTTGACTTGGTTGAGAATATAACCAACAGGTTGAGAATAACTATTGTGCAGGTTGAGAATGTAACAAGCATGTTAATAATTGTTATGGTTTTGACTTGGTTGAAAATATAACCAACAGGTTGAGAACAGTTATTGTGTAGGTTGAGAATGTAACAAAATGGTTGAGAATAGTTATTGTGCAAGGTTGAGAATATAACCAACAGGTTGAGAACAGTTATTCAGCAGGTTGAGAATAGCTATTGTGTAGGTTGAGAATGTAATAAAATGGTTGAGAACAGTTTTGAGCAGGGTTGAGAATATAACCAACAGGTTGAGAATAATTATTGAAAAAGTTGAGAATTTTACCAAATGGTTGAGAACAGTTATTGAACGGGTTGAGAACAGTTATGTTCAAAACAGTTACTAAACAGCTTTTTCAAAAAAATTCGACAGCACCTCCCCATTTATTGGAGAGCGCCAACCTGTATCAAATACACAACAATCATTTGAAGCCCTCAGGCCATCAAAACAGCATCAAAACCACAACTCCTAGGTAGGGCCTCAGGCCATCTATTAGTATGCAATAATACCATAACAGTTTCATACATATAACATGTTTTCATAGTTAGTTAATAGCAAAATGGACCACAGTATATAAGTAATCAAATTCTAAATTCCAGTTTGAAACACTCAATCACAAATTTTTCCCTATAAAAAGGCATCTCATGTATCTTCAACTCTGAGAATGGGACATTCGAACTAAGCATTTCAATAAACTTTATACAAAACATCCCACAATCTGACCTGCATATATATGGAACACAATAGTAAGAAATTTACATACTAAGAACTAAGTTGAAAAAATTTACAATTTGTTAAAAAACATACTCACCCATTATATTGTTGTGGACAACTAGAAACCCTTTCAGTTGTCCAGGTCTTGTCATACTTTTCATCAACACAACCTAGGATCCTCGGTAGCATATTTTCTAAAGGTTTCATTCTCTTCGCAAATTCTGCTTTCTGAGTGTGCGACAATAAAGAGTCAAAAACTCGAATTTTCATGTCTTTTATATCCAGCTGAACAGCTACCCAATGATCACCACCAATGTTCATAGGGAAGTAGACATAATCGAACATACTCCAAGGTTTGTTATTTCTTGACCCATCCACAAACCTTAAAATTGTGTCTTTATGATCCCAAACACTAGGGCCACCTTTCTTTTGGAATAATGGGTAGCGCTGCTCAATGTAAGCCTGCATGAGAAATATAAAGTTCTCAACCAAGTAATCACACATTTCTCAACCAAGAAAAAATACAGATATTCAGTTCTCAACCAACTACACATAAACATTTCTCAACCAAGCAATCACACAGTTCTCAACCAAGAAAAAAATACAGATATACAGTTCTCAACCAAGCAATCACACATTTCTCAGTTAAGAAAAAATATTCAACCAAGTACTTACATGAAATTGAGTTTGAATAATGTCACAACTATGGGGGAATATATTAGGATGCTCTGCCTTTCTTTTCAACATAAAATGGATGGTTGTATCGATATGCTGAGAACACATTGCGTAATAAACAATATGCCTTAGTATAATGTATTATAAAAAAAATTATCTAGTAAGTAGATTGATAAAAATTCAATTTATACCGTTTCATCAAACCATTTTGCAGGATCCATTGTAGTGTCAAACCATTCCTTTGACGCAGAGCATGTGGGAAATTCAATCACTTTGCTCCTACTATCCCCTCCAGAAAAATATGACACCATATCGTCTTCCCATTTTTGAGGAAACTCCCTAAACAGATTCACGTCACTGACAACCTCAATCTTCTTCTTTTTCTCACTTGGGTTGACGTAGGGCGATGTCACATATCATGCTTTTTTGTGTGCACGTACTTGACGTGCATACACTTTCTCTTCCTCCTTGGCCTCTTCTTCATTCTTTTTATCTTCTTTCTCTTTCTCTTCCTTCTCCTCTTTTTTTTTTCCTTTCTCTTGCTCTTTCTTCTCTTTTTCTTCCTCATTCTTCCTCTTCTCTTCCTCTCTCTTTTGTTTTTTCTCTTCCTCTTTCTTCTCCTCTTTCTTCTTTTTTTTCTCTTGCTCTTTCTTCTCTTTTTCTTCCTCATTCTTCCTCTTCTCTTCCTCTCTCTTCTGTTTTTTCTCTTCCTCTTTCTTCTCTTTCTCCTCCTCTTTTTTCTTTTTTTTTTATCTTCATCTTTCTCCTCCTCTTTCTTCTTTTTTTTCTCTTCCTCTTTCTCATATTTCTCCTCGTCTCTCTTCTTTTCTCTCTCCACCGTCTTTTTTTTTTTTTTCTCTTCCTCTTCTTTTTTCCTATTCTCGTCCTCTTTCTTTTTCTTTTCCTCATCTCTCTTCCTCTTACCTTTCTTTTCCTCCATCTCTTTCTTCTCCATCTCTCTCGCTTCCATAATAGTTTGGCTCCTAGTGAGCACTTTCCTCTCATCTTTCTTCTCCCCACTTCCATCCGTCCCCAAGGATTTCTCAACCGAGGAAATCCTTTTGGTTAGGTCATCCAACCGGCCTGACAGCTTCTTGTCCAAGGCATCAATTCTCTCCCCTAATTGGGCTATCACTTCAACCTACAATAAGATAAAATAAAAACATAAATGCGTTAGGAGATGATATTATAAGTAGGAAAAAAACTATCACAACTGAAAATAGGCAAACAATATTTAATACCATTGTAATTTCATATTGCTAAACTGATGGCTGACTTCGACTACTTGATCCTTTCATTCTCATCGCCTTAATAACAGGCGCTTTCACCACTAAGCCAACAACGGCATCACAATAGGAGGTATAATTTTGCTCACGTTCTTCATTGGTAGCCTCCAATGAAGCGTGTACTTCAATCTATAATGTAACGCAATAGACTCTCAACCAGTAAATAAACTGTTCTCAATCATCAGTTAAACTGTTCTCAACCATTAGATACAGTTAATCAACATAAATACTAAACTGTTCTCAACCATTAAATAAATTTTTCTCAACCAGTAAATAAACTATTCTCAACCATTAAATAAACTGTTATCAACCAGTAAAAAAATTGTTCTCAACCAATAAATAAAGTGTTCTCAACCATCAATTAAACTGTTCTCAACTATCAGATACAGTTAACCAACAAAAATAAACTGTTCTCAACCATTAAATAAACTCTTCTCAACCAGGAAATAAAGTGTTCTCAACCATCAATTAAACTGTTCTCAACCATCAGATACAATTAACCAACAAATATAATAAACTATTCTCAACCAGTAAATAAAGTGTTCTCAACCATCAAGAATGTTATTCTCAACGATATACCAACAATTCATAAAATTTACAGATATTCAAAAGGGAGAAAAATAGTAAGTGAATTCATTGGTTGATAACACTCACGTTTTCCGATGATAAGATGTCAATAACATCAGCAGATTTTGGTGGGCAATCTGCTCTCCATTGCAACATCCGTGGGGACCTCCTATCAAGCGCTGTAGCAAATCTCAAATCGACCGCTGGAATAGCCTCATAAATCCATATCTGGAGTCACAATATATTCAAATTACAATTAAAATATATCATGTTCTAGGAAAAAATAAAAAAAATTGACAACAAATTAGATTTTAGAAATATAAGTATAAATTACCTGAAATGCAAAAGGGAATCCAACCAAACTATAAAAGTCCGACCCCTTTCCCTTTTGCTTGTTCTTCTCAGATCGACCAATCAGTGCGCTATTCAATGACTCTGCAGTCCGCTTGAATGATAGAGTTCCCCATGGGAAGTTGTTGAACTCCTCAACTGAGTCTACCAACTCTAGCCAATTGGTATCGATGAATAATTTCGGCTCCCTTCCCAATAGAACAAACTCTACCAAATACACAAGAGCCAATTTTAGTTTATCGTCGGATTCCTCACATGCAATGAACCGATCATGCAATGCATTGCATGTGATCCTCTGTTGGCCCTCAAACAGCTTTCTCACCATCACATCTCTCCTCTCCGGTAAGAATGTACTAAGTTCTGGAACTGGTGAGCATCAAAGACCAGTTATTAGGTTGAATTCTTTCACTGAGAATGTCAACTCATGTTCCCCAATACTGAACAACAGCCTCCCTGCTGCTTCGTCTGCAGGAGAGAGCAATTGATGCATCAACACTTGATGTACAATTTGAGGAGCCCACTGAATCTCTGAAATGTCCAAAAAATGCCCAAAACAGGATGCTCTAAAAGCCTCTAACTCGTCACCTACAAGCTTTAATTTAATTGTGTTTATAGCTTGTGCGAGTCTAGATCGGCTAACAACCTTGGATTGGAATCTTTCCTCCGCAGGAATTCTGAAATCCATAATATACAAATTCTGCACAAGACAAGTACATATTGTTAAAGGTAAAAATTTTGGACAATGAAAAGAAATAACTACAAAAAATTAAATAGAAATAACTACCGATTCAAATAATAGTATACCTAAAAAAATTAGTCACAAGTGACACTCCCCTATTTTCGGTTATCTATATAAATGAAGAATATAGTACAGAGAAATAAAATTGAAAAGATAGGTTTAAGGGACAACACCTATTGGGTTCAGGTTACAGTATTGGTGTTGGTGATGATGTGCAGCAAGGTCATACTCCTCACTAACTATGCAGGAGGTGGCATCATGTCTTGAAGATTTTGGTGCTCAAAATATAGAATGCTTGGGTGGCTGCTTTGCTACCAGCATTACATTGCTAGCAACAAAAATAACTGGGTACAATTGCATTGGATTTTAGATTCAGTTACTAAATGTATTGGGGGACTCTCTCCCATTTTAGAACAAATAAAGCTATAAAGACTCTTAATTAACAGACTGCAAGAAATTGAGTTATAGTATACTGTCCAAATTAAAAGACTGCAAGAAATTGAGTTAGAGTAAACTGTCCAAATTACTAAGAGAACAAGTGCAATAGGTATGCCTTCCTCACTTAGAGCAACATCTGAATGGACCTATTGTCACTGAGTACATACGAAGCCATGAAATGTGGGCATAGAAACAATAAAAGAAAAATACCGAACCAACAATACTAATGTCCACTTATACTATTGAAAAAAATCTCTTAAACTACCGTAGGTTATTAAGATTCAATTCAATCTAACAAGCGGACTACCTTCGGCTACTACAAGATCTTTATAAACCAAAGAAGCTGAGCCTACTTTACGCACTTCCGTTTCCTCTTACATTTTTTTCTTCAGCATTCCTCAGTCATCAAATAAAGCTCGACTCTTTGAAATTGAAACCGAAAGCTTTAAAATCTCACAATAAAGGAGTCATTCTTATCGGCCAACCAGACATAAAATAAAAGAATCATTTTAATTTCAAATTATCTCATTGCCTCTTAAATGTAAAGATTCAAACCAAAGATGAGATGACTTACCGCAATCAACACGGATGTCGCAACGGTGATGGTCAGGGAAGTGGCGTCACTGTGAGTCGAAGTATTCCCTCGAAAGGCTAGTTGAACTTGCTCTTACTCTTATCTGGGATTCCATTTCGCTGCTGAAATCGTGAAGAAACAGAGGTTGAGAGAGGGAGATAAAGTGTGGGTTGAGAGAGGAAGATATGTGCCCAGTAACCTAATTTTTGTTTTTTTAAAATGATTTTTTGATTTGGTAAATGATTTTGGGGGAAATGATTATAAAGGGTATGTAGGACATTTCACAAGCCAAAAAAGTTATTTTAGAGATTTAAAAAAAGGTGGGGTTATTTTTATAATTTGGCTCTTAAAAAGGGTTATTTTAGGAAAAAACCCTATTCGATATCAAAGCTCGTCTTTAAAAAATGTCAACAGCGTCAATAGCGGATTGTCCACCATAATTTATGGCAACATTTTAGTGATTTTTCATCGAAAAACAAAAAACCTCGCTCAAAGAGGAAAGTTTAGAATACACGAGTTCAAAAGAGTTAGGGTCATTTGATTATATATAAGATGCAAGTATATAGTAAAAAAACTCTAATTAATGACCTAAAAAATATGATCAATAGTGACCCACGAAATTGGTTAAAGATTGTGTTCAAATCGTGTAAACAAGGCCGAGAGAGATAAAAAATAATTTCTTAATCTAAGGAGATGATTATCTCGAAATAGAAAAGGATATATGTTTTTAAAAGGAGAGAAAATAATTCATAAATCAATTTTATTTTATTCCGATCAATTAATTACAACATAAGGCCATAAAATAATAAATTGAGTTCTTTAATAAAAAGAATTGATTATCTCCAAAACGAAGAAGGAAATCATTCTTTAAAAAGAGAGATAATCAATCCTAAAACACTTTAAAGATTCTGACTCAATCAATAATTTAAATCAATTATTCACATAAAACAAATTTAAGTGATTTTTTTTGGTAAAAAGTCCTTTAATCCATTTAGTCTACTTAAAGAGTTTATAACCCAATAAGTCGTTTACTAATTGCACTTTATTCCATTAAAGATAATTTTAAGTGAAATACATGTTTAATACTTTTTTTACCCTTATTTATTATCATTGACTTGGGGCACGGTTGATCGCATGCGTTGGTCTTCGTCCCGTCCTGATATGGGCTATGGCTGTACAAGGCTGAATTTTTTTGAAATCCTATAATTTTTTTGATGTATTTTATGAAATTATCTGTAATAAATTAAGATTATGAACGATGTCATGACATTAGTGTGAGTATACAATTTTCATGTAGTCAGAATGAGAAAATTGACTCACACATAGTTCTGATCAATACACTCCAAGTGTACTAGTATAGTAAGTTGAAGTTTTACCGCTTTCTGTAACCAAGATAGACATACTGAAATACTATACTACAACACTGCCAACGGTTTGTCCAATTCTGTCTAAGCTGTGATCGTTTGCTTATATTTAATAAGGACTTATGAATTGATCTTTTATGTGTAAGCTAAACTCTACACACCAATTCATATATCATATAGAATAAAAGATGCTTATGTTAATATGCCATTATTCATATATGTCATTATTCATATTAAATATTAAACATATTTTATTCAAATAAATAAACTGAGTTTGTATATTATATAAAATAATGACCTTTAACATATTATCTCTATCAATTAGAAATATGAACCAGGCTGAATCCTCGTTACATAGGCATGGAGGAACCTTCCCATGCATGCCATGTAAACCACAATTCTTCTTTTTATTTTTCTCAATTTGTGACTTGCGTGTGAGCTCCAAGAGACACGTTAAGAAGTCAAGTCTTTTGAGTGGTGTTTTGTTTAGGCGGAGTCTATCATGATTTCCCCAGTTCAAAGGTGAATTCCACTTCTTGCTATAAGTCTTCTGGATCAAATTTCCAAGTCAGCTAACATATTTGAATGAGAAGACTAGGGCCCTGGATGTCATTTTATAATTGGTGTTGGGAGTGGTAGGGGTAGGGGTTTGTAACGAACCCCATCCCTACTATTTGGCAAAAATTATAGTCGTGTTTAGAGGTTTTCGTGAGCCCTCTCAACGTCTCTCAACACTACTTTAACATTTTAAATTTGAGCTCCTCATTTTAACGAGTTCAGAAGAATTCGCGAACCTCTTTCAACTCATCTCAACCCCTCACAACCCCATCTTTATAAAATGTCAATAAAAGCCTAAAGATCTTGACAGCTAAAGTTGGAAATTTTAAATTGAATTATCATAAATTTTTAAATATGTACTAAAAAATACTGGATTAATGGCCATTAACCCTGATTTATTTTTTGGGCTTTGAAGGGAAGGACAACAATTTGATTCTTTGATTTTGTTGGGATAGTTTCAAGCCAATCATTCTGAAGGTAACATTGGTCAGTCACTCTTCCCCTCGTATGCTCTCCCCCCCTCTGCTTTGGGTGCGACGGGGGGAGAGCTATGAGAGTACATCCGGCAAGCTTGCGCTCTCACGTCGAATACCCGAACATATGAGCCGTCTTGTCTCTTTCCCACCTTTTGATGATTAACAGCGAGGTATGCCGATCTGCAACACGTCGCTTTCGTCCCCATCCTCCCATGGGGACTCAAGCTCCTCACGTCCGTTGTCAAATCTCTGTATCCCAGTTAGAGTACGTGAGGAGCTTGAGACCCCATTTGGTGACATGATTTACCATTCAATCACAAAAAGATTTCCTATTACATATGTAGTCACATCAAACTTTTGAAGGACGAAAATACTCCTAAAAATTCAAAATTCAAAAGTTGGTAGTATCACCCCATTTTAAAACTCTCTCTCTCATTCTCTCACATTCTCTCTCACATAATCTCATGTTTTCTCTCATATTCTCTTACAAAAATTGATTTTGGTCACCTTCTTTGATTTTCCGACCAATTTTTTGGCAAAAAATTACACAGATAAATTTTTATTTTTATAGATTCGCATGTTATCTCTCTCTGAAACCCCGGTTTCAACTGTAAAAGGAAAATAAAAAATTAGTATAACTTGACAACTTGACTGTCGGTGGAGACAATTCCACTCGACAACATAGTTAAAACCACATGGTGGAGATGAAAGTTAAGGCCAATCTATAAAAATAAAAATAAAATAAAATAAAAGACTAAATAAGTTAAAACATTTTGTTGTCAGAAGGAGTACTAAACTCCATCTAAAGCGTGATGGGATGTAAAGGAAAATAAAATAAGAAAACTAGAAACAAATTTTTGTTTTTATATGAAGTTTTGGCTTCTCCAATTTTCTTAAACGGAACCTGGAGAAGCTCTTTTGCCATGCACGTTGAGTGACCCAGTGAACTAGGAGGAGAGTATCGAGTGGTGAGTAGTTTAGCATCACTGAAAGCTTACACCCAAGAAAGTAACACTTTTAAGTTTGGTTTATCTTCCATTTTAGAGTTATACATAAACATATTAATATTAATTGACCGTAAATTTTGACTTGTCATACTGATTTGTATGGTTCACGTCGAACAGTTAAGTTATCGCCATAATAATCATGGGAACAATACAGTCACAACTATACCCACGGGACACCATTGATCACAATTGGATGCAACTCATTAGAATAACTTAGGGGCAGTTTGGTAAATTTTCAGTCAACGGTATTTTGGTCATTTTAATGAAAAGGAGTATTTTGATAATTTGACAACAATAATGTTGGTAAATCTATCGAGGATAAAAGGTTAATATGGAACCATAGATAATTTTGCTGGGTTTCAATATCTCATACACAGCGGAAGTTTAAAATTTTATTGAAACCCTCCAGAGAATCCATGTGAAAGGGCATAAATCGGTGATGAGAAGTTACCTCTTGAAGTGCAGAAAACAACCGATTGCTTGGCTTGAATGATCCGAATCAATCCGCGCTATCCAACCGAACAGCACGCCTCTATGGTATCCACACGAACAAGCCAAAGATCGCCTCTTCACGTTATGCTAGTAACGAGGAGAAGAAGCTCCAATCCGTTTTTCTCTCAACTCACCAAGAAGTGCGGCACACCAAGAGTTGTGTTGTCTCCTAGGGTTACTCTAACCCTAGATATTCCGTGAGTCAAGTAAAACCGAAAAAGCCCAAATCTCCTTGAAGAAAGAAGCCCACGTTTTTGGGCTCTTGACCATGTTCAATTAATCTTATTAATTAAACCGGTAATGGACCTTACATAAAGCCCTAAGCCCAAACGTAATATGTTATTCTTAAATAACATAATCTTTGACTTATTCTATGTGTGTGACCCTATAGGTTCTCGTTATGTTAGCAGTGAAACTAAAATCATATTCTAGCATCACAAACAATGAGAGATATCTAGCAACACATCATTGTTACCCAAATAACGAGAATGTCAATGATTCGACATAACCTTTATTTATGACCAATTTATATATAGTCCCTTTGTCCTTAATATCTTGATTAACATCGAGGCATGGAATGTGTCATCCTTGTATATGTTAATCTATGTGTTTCTTGATTCCGAGTAGACTATTAAAAAACAAACGAAATCAATATCACATATTGATTCATTTGAGCACGGCCATGCATTTCTAAGTCTCACTCAAACAAGGGGCCCACGGATATCACTCCTGTTATATAGAAGGGACAAATACCATCTAGGTCACTCACATCCCTCCACATGATTCGTGATATACCCAATCACTGACTTTATAGCCAACCCTTTTACAAGTGACGTTAGACAGTATCAAAGTGTATAACTCCTCATGTTGGGAACCGTAGTGATTTCAGGTTAAAGGAAAACATATATCATTGTCACTATGAGAATAGCTTATGACATTCATATAACAATCCATGCAGTATTCTCATGTTGGGTCTGTCCAGTACTTCCCGTTTTCTAACAAGTACCTATGTATTGATTTGATATCTCATATCAATGACTCGCAAGATTTAGTCATCAATCAACGTACATAGTAGTCTCAACGTATTAATGTTATCCCATTTAACAATAATACTCGACTAGGGACATTTAGGAATAGTGTTCTATATACATCTATGAAGATCTCACGTTCAAGTCACACACTTGAAGTCTCATAGCATCGAACCAACTATTCTAGGGATATTTATCATAATCATTTATATAGTGCAGATAAATAATTCATAACAAATAAAATACCTCAATATAACATAATAAATGTATGCTAATACAATCATCCCATGATTGGCTCCTAGAGCATACACCAACAAATTTTGATGTATATTAATCAATATTGTACTAGTATATTGGTATAGGCGATCGAGAGGTTGATTGGATAATGTAGATGCGTAGTAAATATTTGATGCTATCAGTGCAAGGGTTTTTTAATCTTTGGCCTCTTGTGGCATTTTATTTTCTTAAAATTTAATGATTATATTTAGCGTTATATTACTGTGATGTCATCCATATTACAGTAGTTATTTATTTAAAATTGTTTCTTTCCGCACTGACTATTATCCCTATTTGTTTATGATATTTATTCATACGCTTCATTTACATACTTAATTCTCCTATTCTTTTCTGATTCTGAAACACTAGTTGTCATTTACGATAGAGTTCATTTCGCGATTGATTCCAGCATATTTCTTTCTTTTAATCAGTGTTGAGAATCCCTTTCGACATGATGCATTGGGACATGTTTTAAATGGGTTTAAGATGATTTTGGAAGATTATTTGTGTATATATATATAAATATTTTTAATTAAAACTTGCATAATATTTTTGATATGAAATTATTTTTCCAAGCAAGTTTTAAATTGGGATATATGCATGGGATCTTTACATGTATCATATTGTGGATGGTTGTGGATGTGGAGATACAATATGAGTGGTCATTTGACCGGCTGTGTGGGATATGGATTTAATATCGTGATTTAATTTTAGGGCTTGCAGGGTGGTCGTGCTCGCTATAGACCAACGAGACGTCATGACTATCTGAGGGTTGATACCCGTCTATTTATGGATGTACCTACGTGATGGATTCGAGGTACTTAGTGTCTTAGATTTCGATGAGGGATTCTAGACTACTGTGTGTTATGGTTGAATATATATATATATATGTACATAAGATATAAATATGTAAACATACACATGGATGATTGGGTGTGTTGTAGCACAAGCATTATAATATTATTTTCTATTGCACATTGATATTCAGTTTTGCTTCATGACATTCTTTTAATTGATATATTCTACATGTATATATCCTTATGGTTGATCCAGATTTTGAGTTGAGCTTACTCTGCTTGGTTATCTCACTTAGATAACTGAGTTTCGGTTGGTTACTTACCCCTATTGAGCTTTTATAGTCACTCCTCTATTAGTCACATTCTTTTCTGGTTAGAACGATGTGGTGGATCAGCAGCCTAGAGTGTAATTGCAAGGTGGCCTGGATACTTGGATTGGAGAGTTGTGAGCTAGGGTTTATTTCCAAACTTTTATGTACTATTACATATTATCCGTGTGTGGTTTGACTTGGCATGAATTCAGTTTAGTTTGTAAGGATTATTTTCTATCGTGGTGTGCCTAAACTCAATAATAATGCGTGATGATTTTATATTTGAGATAATTTAGATATTTTAGACGAACCCCGTTTGAGACGGGGCATCGCACTCTCTCTTTCTCTCTCAAGAATTGTAGTTTTTTTCAAGATTTATGATTTTTTTCTTAAGATTTTTGCTTTTTTTTTTAAGATCTTTAGTTTTTTTTTTGAAGATCTATGTTTTTTCCTTCAAGATCATCAATTTTTTTGAAGATATTTAGTACATTTTTCAAGATGTTCAGTTTTTTTCAAGATATTTAGTTTTTTTTCAAGATTTGTCATTTTTTCCTTCAAGATCTCTAGTTGTTGGTAATGTCATGCTTATAATTTGAGAATACAGTTGGTATTGTCTGCGATTTCGATACTATTTGCTATTGGAATGTCTAGGAATTTTTTGAACTTGTTGATAGTGCTCCATGTTGCGAAAAATATTGTTGTTATTGTCTATGAATTTGGTATTGTCAATGAACTTGATGTTGTATGTAGTTTGTTATTGTTAATGAATTTAATATTGTCTGTTCTTAGTACTGTCTATGAATTCTTTGAAAATGTTGACACTGTCATGGTCCTTGTTTTGAGAATACAGTTGCTATTGTGTGTGAATCGGATATTGTATGTTAATTTGATACTGTTTGTTAATTAGGTATTGTGTGTGAATTGGATATTGTGTGTTAATTTGATATTGTTTGTGAATTTGATAGTGTTAATGAATTTGAAACTGTTTATGAATTTGATATTATTTTTGAATTTGATAATGTTAATGGATTTGATACTGTTTGTGTGTATATGGTTGATACTGGTTGGTATCTAGATACTGTTAAATGTGTTGGTACTACTTTTTTTTGGGTATTGTTTACTTGATATTGTTTTGTTTGGTATTGTTAGTATGTGGTTTGTATTGGTTGGCATCTTGGTAATGTGAAATGTGTTGATAGTAGTACACATTTTGCAACTGTCTAACTTGATATTATCATTCTATATTGTGACCGTTTCTAATGTTTTATATACAGTCATGAAGAAGATGAGGTTGAAGATAATTTCATTTTAGAAAGTAATGAAGTGCATTTTGGAGAATAAATTGGATATTCTCTATTTATGTTGGTACTATCACAGTAATTGGTACTGTCATATAAACTGATAGTGTATTTTTTGTAATTTTAGATCAGTTCAAACTCTGATATAAAATTGTATTGTTCTATCGGTTGGTATTGCTAGATAGATTAATATTGTCAGATTATTTGATACTGTTATGTCATATTGTATTTTCATACTTTTTTTTTTATATTCAAAACAAGTGGATAACAACTTCCATTTCTTTACTAGTAGATAGGGTAGGGTGGCTTTCTTTATGTTGAATACCAATCTTAGTCCTCAACTTACTTTTAGTGTTCCAATCATTGTTGTATGATGGATCTCAAATCATGGTGTTCCATTTTTTACTTTTAGTGTCATTATTAGCTGGGCAGGTGTTTATTGCATTTATTTTTTGTTGATCTTATATACTTGCTACAATTCTACACTCTTGTTTTTTTGAGAAGAAGTTTGAATAATATCATTTTCTTTGTTGTCATTCATTTTTTTTCTCTACTTTTTCTAGTCATATTCTATTCAATGTTTTTGCATCATTGTATATACAAAATATAACTTTATCCTCGGCACTACCTGTTCCATTCAACTTTTTTGCAACACTGTATATACAAAAATTTACTCTATCCTCCTTACTACTTGTTATAAAATAACGTTATAGTAAGAGGAAAATGACCCCACGTTTTAATATAGGCGTGTGTGAAATCATATATTTGACATGTTTTTAGGCTATTCACCAAATTTCTGCAACCCAATCATCAACAGTGTATTGCATTGTATCTATGTATGTTCTTATGTAAAGAATACAATCATGAATTCTTATATTTGAAATTTCTTGCACTCCAACACTTGATTTTTTTATATAGTTTTTCATTCTCTTATTAGACTCAAACATCTTGAAACTAGAGAAGCATCCATTTTTTTGATGATCTATGTTACATAACTGCATAAAGAAAGATTGTGTTGATTCGAGGATAAATGTGAGCTTTAATATGTTAAATCCCATTGTTAAACTCAAATGAGGGAGCACCAAGTTTTACTGATCATCAATGAAAGAGGTTATTTGTTTGTAATAATCATAGTTTAACATCAGGTCTAACTCCTCCCTCTTAACAAGCCCCTCTCTCTCCAAGGCATCCATCACAATGCAAAATGGTGTGGTCATCTCAGCCACCTCTCTTCCGAACCACGCTGAAATTTCCATAGAATTGGTACCTCCATTTTTGTGATGTGGTAAGGGATTGTTGGTCAAATCGGACTTTTGATACCGTCAAAGTCCAACCACCTCGATTGAGGCATGCTTTCTACAATTCTCTTGAGGTGTACTCTCAACTGTGTGCCCCAATGTACCCGCATGGTATGCACCTGTTGCCTCGAAATCATACCGCGGTGGGTAAGGGGGATTGAAAGTTTTCTCCAAGATAGGTGCAATTGCAGATTGAGCGAGTAACTTATCGTAACACTGTGCATAAGTTATGGATATGGGAGTGAAATACTCTGGTTGCCTTCGTGGTTTGGGATTGTTCTGGTAGTTCGGTTAGTAGTTGGTAGTTTTGGGAAAGAGGTGATTATATGAGCTAGTCGGCCTATATGCATTATTCCGAAGCCGATATTCAGTGGTGGGATGATTGTTGGTGTTATTGTAACCATACTGGACGGTGTGAACCTCATTCTCTTTCATTTTAATTTTCCCTCATCGTTTATGAGATTTGGATTTCTCAAAGGCGGGAATAGTGATATTTATATTCCCCCTTTGCATGCATCATCAATATGTTCTCCTACTTTGATGAACTCTCCAATATCGACGTGCCCACCTTCTGCAATCTTCGAGATATATGGCTCCCAAGGAGCACCTGTAATAGCATTGATCAAATTATCCTTGGCGAGGCGGGTGAATTTGAGATGCTAAATCCCTCCACCGATGTGCCCAGTCTCGAAAACTTTCTCATTCCTTCATATTGGTGCTTTGAAGGCCATAAATAGTGGGGATCTTCTCCAAATTGTGTTTGTACTTCTTCAGGAACAAGTTCCCCAAGTCCTCCCAAGATTCTACTGATGCGGGGTCTAGGCTTGTAATCTAGCGTGATGCACTTCTTGTTAAGCTCTTCTGAAATAAATGGATGAGGATTTTCTCAACATCTATATAGGGTTGCATTCTTCTACAGGTACATGATCAGGTGGTCTAATGGGACCCCGCCACTATTGAAGAGCGAGAAAGTTGGGAGCTTAAAGTTAGATGGGATAACTAAATCTCGTACTAAACACAAATTCTGGGGCTTTAGGAATCCTGTGGGTCCGAACCCCTCCATCGTATTCATCCATTTTTCCATCTTTTGTACCATTCGATAGTGAGGCATTCCTCCTCTTCTTATGATTTAGTTGTGAGTGTCTGACTTGCTTTTGGTTGAGAATCAAGTGTTACTACCCCAACACCTGTTATTGGCACATTGCCGGGTAGGCTCAGCACCGTGATGTCCAATGAGGTATGTATGCAATCTTCTCCTTATGATGAACTCTCCACCAGAGTCTTTCCTTTTACAAGTAACAATATCTGACCCATTAGTGCAGCTAATTGCTCCTTGAACTCAACAATTTCCTTGGTTTGCTTCTAGATGCTCTCCTTTTGTTGATCATTCTCCATGATTCTAGCAATTCACGATTGAAATCTTGTGAAATAAGTATGACGAGGCTGATCTTAGGATCTATAGTGATATTTTCAACCTCTGCAAAAAATGTGATGGATTAATTTGTTTGTTTATTGATATTTATCATGTAAGCTAGTGTTTATGTGAATCCTAAGTAGCAATTGCAATTTGAAGAAGATAATGAGAACCAAAACATCATTTTATTAAACAAGACGGTACAAATACATGACAGCATTCACAAACAAGAACCTAATCTTGATTAAGGAATCTTCCATATTGGAGTCCCCTAGTTATCTTTAAATCACCATGAGGAGTGTCATGAATTGCAAGACTTTCTTGAATTTCAGATCTTGAAGTGTTTCTTTTTGGCTCAGATTTGCTACCTCTTCTAGGGAAACAGCCCACTCCGATAACTTAATTACTTGGCATATTGCCATTTTGATATGTCATTTTAGCGTAGTATGTGCTTCATGATTTTCTATGACTCCTCGATGAAGCATCTCATTCTGATCCGTCAATCGATTTATCTCAATCTAACTTCGGTGGCGTAGAGATTGATACGACATTCTCAACCTCTCAACTTCTTCAGAACTCATGTTCATAGATTTTTGCATCGTAGCATTTGCTTGCTCAAGGTTCTGACACCTTGCTTTATACGCCTTAATCTCATTCGTGGTATGATTGTAGTTGCTAGTTGTCTTGTTTCAATAATCTTCTTTCTTTACTCACCCTTTCCAGCTCCTCCATGTCTTCCTTTCCCCTCAACTTGGCTTTGGACAGCTCCTTTTTGTAGCCACTAGCCTCTTGTGAATTTTTTTTGCAATGCTTCTTCCAAGACTTTAATTTTCTTTTCGGCGAAGTCTTCATCCTTCTCATGTTGGGTCACTTTCGGACTTGATGAGAGCTTTGAGGTGACATGCTAATTTCTTCCATTGTATCTAGTGCTTATTCCATTTGGGTGTTTTCTTCCGCAATAGTTTTCCCTCTTCCTTAATGCCATTTGAAATATGTCGAGGTTCCATCAGACATGTGTTTCCCTCTCATTGTGGTCTTGAGGCTCTTCCATGCTTTGAGTATTTTTCTTACTTTCTGTATACTCAGCCCAGGATCTTTCCCATTATCATAAGAGAATTCCCAGTCCAATAGCTCATGTGTAGCTGGAATACACAAATTAGAGGCTATCTGGTGGAATACTAGAGCTGGTGCATGGCTGACTGCTCTCCATGGGCCTAAAAGAGGAACCCATGGGAAGTCTGTACATCTGTATAAGAACTCACCTGCAAGAACCAAGGTGCTCTCCCCTCGATGTTGTGGATATTCCATGTCTGTCAGAACTCTTCCAACTTTTCAATACTCGGATATCCTTGCTCCCACTTTGGTTCAATGAATTCTACTATAGGCCTTTTTTCGGGTTGAGTGTAATCTTTGAAGTCAATTACAGGGAAATTCACTTTCTTGTGATACTGGAGATGACTGACAATCCAAATTCCAAGTAAAGTTGAACACTCCACAAATCTTGCCTTCTTGTTGCGGCGACAAAAATTGAGGGAACATACTGTTTCACATATGATGGCAGGAACAGGATTTACTCCACAATTTATCTGGTTGAAGAGCTTGATTACTCTCCTTCCACATATCCCCGAGCGTAAGGAAACAATACAGTTCCATATATAGCTATCACCAAAGCTGACTGCCCTGATACGGTCCTTGACTTTTCCTCCGCGTTCTTTGCCAACTCATTCAATAGAAAGCACCACTTACCTCCTTTCAAAGCTCACATTTTTCTGACCACTTTGACCTCTGTCTCAAGGATTCGTGCAACAATTTTCTCAGTTGTCTGATTTTCGTTGAAGTAGTATGCTTTTATATTGTCGGGGTCTAATTGCAGCAATTGGGTATACTCTTCAATCGTTGGTGAGAGATCTATCTGAATGAACGTGAAGCAATGATACGCAGGATCCCAATACTGAATGGCTGCTTGAAGCAAAGTTATTGGCGTGAAAATTTTGAGCAGGCTGCCAATACGACTATATTTCTTGGAAAACTCTAGGCCAACTCTCGAGCTCACTCGCGCCCACAGACTGATCAAGCACGGCTAAGTATGTCCCTGGAAATTTGTCTTTTACACCCTTGGTATCAAGAAATTTCCCTTCAGGCTATCTCTGTGCTCAGCTTACATTCGGCCTAACTCTTCTCTTACGTCATAGATGTCCACTTTCTGACAGGTGGAGATTTCTGAGGCCATCATGCTTAATTAAACAGTGTTTCAAAAATATTATCAACTCAAATTACAACGCTAGTGCCTAGGTGAATCCATGAATGTCATGCAAAAAGTAAAAATATTATTTTAGACGTAAATATTAACATTGAAATATGCAAATCACACAAGAATATCAACACTTAATGAATAATAGATTATACAGGAAATAACATATGACATCCTAACTTTCATAAGGCCTTGGATCTCGGGCTTACATGATGTACAGGTAGGCTCATCTAACTATTCCGCAAGGTCCCGAATCAGGTTGCCTTTAAATCTAAACTATTGAGACAAAGGCTCTTCCCCTAACTTTTAAGGGAGGTCAATCCGATGAGTGAGGATGCTTTCCACCCATGCGGAGACGGAAGACACGTGTGAGTGTTAGTGTAAAAAATTAAACAACCTTCACATGTAAAGGAACCAATCAAGCATACAAAAGTAAAAGCAGCCAATTAAATAAAAAAATTAGCTTGACCCTCTTGGATTTAGAAAAACCTGTTCCCAGTAAATTCGCCAGCTGAAGCAACCGGTTTGAAAAAAATGAGTAAGTCGCTACCAATCGAATTGAAGTACGATTGGACACTTAAAAAAATCATGTGAACCAGAAAAAGGGGTATGGTGGTCGACTGAGCGTGGGAAAGGTATTAGGAACCCTATAACTTATAATTAAAATAATTACTGAATTTTTAAATAATTGGCTATCTTTTGAAAACTCATTGTTTACAAGATTAGGTTATTTTAAAGGAGTAGTAAATTGATTTTTGAATCGTAGCAATTTATGGCATGAGAAAGATCGGATTTTGAAAGAAAACACCAATTTACGGTGTTGTATTTAAAAGTGTGCCAACTTATGGCACCAAAAAGAATTGGATTTTGAAAACATTGGCGTAGGATGTTATATTTAAATTTGATGATCGGTTTCGAATTTCAATTTATGGAACTGGAATGAATAAATTGGTTTTGAAAAGGATTTGGGAACACCAATTTATTTATTAAAAAAAGGTGAATTTTGTAATACCAACTTTTGGCATTTGAAAACAAAAATTGAATACCAACTTATGGTATTTTATTTTTAAAAAGATGAAAATGGTATTTTAGAACAAGAGTGTTGAAATTGTAAAAAGGGTGACTGGGAATACCAACTTATGATAAAAAATGCTTGAATTTAAAATACCAACTTATGGTATTTAAATACAAGTTTGAGTTTAGAATACCAAGTTATGGTATTTTTAATTTCAAAAACCGTCGACTTATGGTTATAAAATATTTTATACTTTTTAAGAGTGAGACGACTTAAATCAATTGTCACCGCGTTGTGTCATTCGATATAAAATGAAATCCCTAAGCAGGAAAATTAATATTCACAAATAATAAAACCCTAAATTTCCATATGATTCTAACAACCTAAAATAATATGTATGCATTTTCCACTATTTTTGTTTTCACTATTTACATATTACATGGGTTTGGCCCAAGCATAAAAATCCAAACCCAAAAGCCCAAATACATCATTTAATTACAAACCCACCATCCTAAAGTCTCAACTATTTAAAAGACGGGAGATTATATACAAAAATAAAGCTATGGCCCAATAATCAAACCAATAACTTAAAAGCTATTAGGTGTTAAAAACACCTAACTTTGCGGATTTTAAGGAACTTAATTTATGGTACAATTGGTAAAAATACTTTCCCTTTTGGTTGTTTTTGTGCACAGGTGACGTGGATTGAAGAGAATACAAGAAACTGGACTTTGCATGATATTTGGAGCCTGGGCGCGGCCACAGGACACGGGAATGAGTCTTTATGTAATTACTTGCTGATGTGGTAGAATAGGGTTGGACCATTTATTCCTTATTAAAGACTAAAACCCTAGAAATTAAGGAGGGGGAGAGACGCACAAATTGGGAGACGGCAGAGAGAGAAAAATCAAGGAAAACAAGTGCATCGAGGAGTGGGAGAAATCAACAACAAGGCTTAGACATGGATTTTCCTCCATTCTTCTTAGGAAATCGAGCAATGATTTTTGCGTATTGTTCTGAATTTTATTATTGTTATCAATAGCTTATTTCTTTTCTAGCTAGGGTTGGTAATTTCTTGTACCAAGACCTTGTGCATAAATTTAATTGACAATCATACTGAGTTTAATTCATTGTTCTTTTGATTTAAAGTTAATTCCCTATGCCTAGTCAACATCTTAATTTTAGCATTTGGCTGACCATTACCTAGTGCTTGGCAAAGTGATGAGGGCTTGCGTAAGATCCAAGTTTTGGGAAGAGTGAGCCTAATTGATTGGGCGATAGATCGTTACTCTAGTTTGTGCATTTGTCGATTTCCTAGTGCTCATGCTTTTCTTAGAATGTTCTTAGGAGAGACCAAACCAAAACTCCTCTGATAAAAAAGATCTTGATACTAGACCAAAGTTAGGATCGTTGTTTAGGAAAATCTACTTGACTGCAGCAGGACCAAGGCCTTTCAACTGACGATGTTAAATCCATAAATTGTGTTCCTGCATATTAATTTGTGTGCGTAGGGGGAGGTATCTAACCTACAAGACCCAGACTAGGTTTCTTTCCATTGATTTACAAACCCAACTTTAATTGAGTTATTTGCTACTGCATTACTTTGATGTGATTAGCTAGTAGTTGATACAGTCCTCGTGGATTCGATCTCATTCACTTATTACCGTTCTTCATCACGTACTTTTGTGATTGAGTAAACCAGTTGGTATTATTGTGAATTTAATTTGTGTTTAAAATTATCGATCAGGTTTTGGCGCTATTGTCGGGGACTGTTGAGTTCATTACTAGTGGTGTTACGGAGGTAGTGTTTTTATTTTTAGTTATTTCAATTTACGTTCTTTAACTTACATCAAACTAAATCTTTTGTAGGTACTAAATTATTTTTCTGCATTGCATGGTCAACACTCGTTCTCAACAAGAGCCATTGGAACAATTTGATCCAGAAATAGAGAGGACTATTACCAACCTACAGTGGCAGTCAATTTCAGCTTGTCACCTCAATTGTTCAACTCAATACCGCATTATGAGGGGAGATTTGATGAGGATCCACATCAACATCTGAAGGATTTTACTGACTTGTGTCGCATGCAACACATGACAGGAATAACTGCTGATAATCTTATGTTGGTACTCTTCCCTTTTACTCTTATAGGGGGAGCAAAGATGTGGTACAATTCTATTGACGTAGGATCTATTGGTACATTGGAGCAGATGGGAACAAAATTTTTGAGGGAATTTTTTCCAGCCCATCGGTCTAAACAACTTGTACAAGATATCCAGAATATCCAGCAAAAATATGAGATCTATTTTATGAGGCTTGGAAAGATTTCAAGAATTGGTTAGTTCGCTGCCCAACTCATAATTTGCATAAGGATGATGTTGTGCTTAAGTTTTATGAGGGGTTGAATGAGGTCAATCGGATGAAGGTAGATTCAGTGTGTAATGGTGTTTTGATGTGCAAGAGTAGTGAGGAAGCAATGGAGTTATTTGAGGATTTGGGTGAGGATTCCCAGCAATTTTCTACAAGAGGAAAAAGTTCAGCAAAGAGACATGGAATGTGCGATGTAAGTTCTGACACTAAAACTCAAGCTAAGATGGGAAACCTGAATCGAAAATTTGATGCGATTGGAGAAGCTATGAAGGGGATGAATGACAAGGTTTCCACAATCAACTTTTCTTTTTGCAGTTTGTTCACAACAAGATCATGTTACCGAGGCTTGTCCATTGACATCCATGACGGATCAGAAGCAAATTAATTTTATGGGGCAACGAAATTTTAACATAAGGAATCAGGCATATCCATGGCGAAATCATCCCAATTTCTTATGGAGAAGTGACCAAAACACATCAGGAAACCCTTTCCATCCAATGGCTAGGATTCCATGAAAATCATTCTCCTCATGAGAAAAACATATCAAACTAATCCAATGAAAATGACAAAAACTCGAGATCCATTCATCTTACAATACCAAACTCTAAGGATATAAATACAAGTTATGAATAAGAAACAAGTACACAACTTAAGAAACAACTACAACACATGAAACAACTCCAAAAAACACTACCAACATCAAGAAATTGCTAGTCATCTTTAATGTATAAGCCTGGAACGAGAATACAAGTTCGGAGAATAGAGATCGAAAATTCAAGTTCATATTTGGTGTTCTGGTACAAAACTATCTTTTGTTACAAAAGACAAAAGTAACATACTAACAAAACAATTAGTTAATTACTGAATAAGTATTTTAAAAAAACTTAAGGGGGCAAAAATATAATTTAAGTATATTATTACATGAAAAAAAATTTCTTTTGAGGGGGCAATTGCCCCCTAAAATACCCACGTGGCTCCGCCACTAATTCAAACACATACATAATTGTTTTAAACCTTCCCATAATTTTCTTCCTAACAGAGCATCTCGACTACATATAGCATGCATATTCATATTATTATATCTTCAACTACATATTACACACACATATATATCATAACTGATCATATACACGCAGCATCCGTTCTTACATATATATATATATCATATATACATAACACCATAGGTAAATATATCATATAACACCATATATATATATATACACACGCTTAACACCATATGAGCATATATAGTACGTAATCATAAAGGACAACAAATATATATCATCTATGCATAGCAACATATGTATACATATATATCATGCGAGCCTCTACAAACATAGATAATAAAAAACAAAATAGCAAGTATATATATGGTACCCGCAATGACTACGATATCGAGTGAAATATAGATGAGGTGAGGTGATGTTTAGGTAATCATGGTGATGGCAGTGGGAAAGATGAATGAAAAAGATGGGCTGCTGGTGAAGAAGGGTTTCGGTGATGCAGAAATGAGGCTGGGGTAGTGATAAATGTGTGATATGGCCTGCTAGTAAAAGATGGTTTCAGTGATAAAATCATGAATCTGAGGGTGGGCTTTGGTGATGTATAAGGTATGGGTCCTTCCTCCCCTGGGTCATGACTCCCCCTTCTCTATTTATACTACAATTCCAACCATGATTCTTTCTAATCACAGTGATTACCTTTCCTTTTTGGTTCCTAATTCTTCTCCTCTAAACACACAAGAATATACCATTCCCTAAAATAATCTTTGACTATCCTTAAATCCCTAAAACAATTGTAAATCCATCAAATCTCTCCATGATTGATCTTCATATCCTAAGCCACCACCCATAATTTGGTTTCCCACAAATGATTCAAGTTTCCATCTGGGAACTCACGAGTGAGTGCAAATGAGGGAGAGATTGACACACGGGCCACCTTGATAACTTGGCCTTTGGGTTTTATTCCAATTAGTTCTTGGGCTTAAAATAAAGGCTTGTATTTTGGGCTTTGGGCAAAAAATGGAGTACAACAGTTGCCCCTTTGCTTGAATTTACATAGTAAATGGCGCGTAATGGTATTGTATCCCAATTTTGGCCGTGTGAACTTAAAGTCAGGAAACAACATTCAAAGTGTGGGCCCTCTCTATTCTCAGTCAGAAATTAAATGAAAAACAAATACATGATAATTTGAAATTGAAACGCACAAGAATATAGATCACCTCATCATCAAAACGGTAATACTAGTCATACAAAGAGATATGTATCCATAATGTACATATCCTATGTGGCATTACACGTTGACAACACAATCAGCTGTTTTGAATTTTGAATATTCAAAAGCATGTAATAATTACATTACTACTGTGGTTTGATAACTATAGTTAATGACACATTTTCCCATGAAAAGCAACTGAGCTTTGAAAATGTAAAACCAATGACATTGGAACCCAAAAAAGGTTGTCGTAGCTACGGGAAAAAATCCTCTCACCCAGTTTCATTTTTTCGTCAATTCTGACAGTGATCGTTTCAGGATCGCTGCCCTATTCTTGGGTTTAGCGACCATTCCCATGGCTAGAAGAACAGGTTGTCGATTTGCGGAAGACATTGTGTTATATTTCGTCCAGAACTGCACTGGTGAGTTCTTTACTTATTTTTTGCCACTTTTTTTTTTTGCAATCTCTCTGGGTTTTATGGAGAACTTTGAAATATGATTGTGTACGTGTGATGTAGGGTGCAAGTGAATATCCTTTTTGAGAATGAATCTGCCAATGTAATAATTTGTTTAAAGCACTGTGTTTTTTTAAAAAAATTTGGAATTTATGGAAGTTTTTATTTTTTATATTGTTATGTTATAGGTGGGTTGTATTCTGATCACTTGCATTTCATACTTTTACATTAGTAGAGTTGATTGTTACATTGGATGGATTTGGGATATCAAGCCAATGAATATTTGTGGAGCACAATGTGGGCAATGCTATTGCTTCATATGTTTCATGATTTTCATCGCTATATTGCATTATTAAATTGAATTTGTGTTTATGTGGGATTGAGAATTGCATTGGTTTTCTATTGGTTGCCATTGTAATTGTGTTTTTTGTTATTATTACATGAGCTTTTAATGACCTGTTACATTGGATGGGTTGTAATTACATTGTTTTGATTTTGGAGAGCATGGTAATGCATGTTAGAGGGAGACAATGTTAATGAGCTATGTTATTCTGCGTTTGTGACATTGGTAAAGTGAGCTATTATGCGGGGTCATATGTTTCATGATCTTGATTGCTATGTTGCAGTGTTCAAACTACCGCATACATTATAACTTTGGACTTCTTTGGTAATGTGATAAATAAATTGCATTTGTGCTGATGATGGATTGGGAATTACATTGGTTTTTTCTTTGGTTTCCATTCGAAGTGTATTTTTTGTTATTATTACATTAGGATTGATTGAGTTATTACATTATAAGGTTTGCAATTACATTGTCTTGGTATCTTTAATGATATTGGACAATGAACAATGTATTATATCATTAATGCAGATGGCAAGGGGAAGTTCATCGCGCTCTAAAAAGCGATCGAAGTCTACGTCAAAAGCGAAAACTAGGACGCCAAAGAAGACCCGTAAGTTGCCAAACGAAATGCAATTTAAGTCGAATTTGGGAGCTATCAAGACTGTACTGGGAAGTCTACAATTAACAGAGAAGCAAATGGATTGTGTGAAGAAAACTCCATTTGCTATATTATGGGAAAGTTTGATTCATGAAGATCATAAGGAACTGAAGATTAAAAAGAACGAAAACTTCATATGCGACATTATCAGATCATATGATGAACGGGAAGGTTGTTTCGTTATAGGGGCAAAGAAGTTGAAGCTCCATGACAATGATATATCTCTTATTTTCGGAGTGGTTTCAGGCAATGTCGATATAAAGATCGGGAGGATGACAAAGCCGGCTGATAATCAATTTGTGAAATCTAGATTTGATGACAAAATTAGCCAAATGAAATCAACAAGCATAAAGAATGCGTTGCAAAAAGCAATAGGTGGTAAGGAGGACAAGGATGCTGAAGACGTTGCCCGTTTGCTAATGTTATACACATGCATGACATTGTTTTTCTCAACCAGAGCTGATCACATTCCTTGGGGCTTTATCAATTACATATATGACTTGGAGAAAGTGAAGGACTACAACTGGTCTAAAGCCATATCCGAGCACCTATTGGATTCCATTAAAAAAAATCACAAAGATCCGCGACAGGTGATCGGATGTGTAACTGTGCTATCGGTAAGCATTATAGCTTATGAGTAATAAGTTTACAATTTTATAAATGTAACTAACAATATGCTGGTGTGTGAACTTGTAGCACTGGTTTTGCGAGAGGAAAAAAATCTTCACCATGTCGTATGATGATTTGTTTCCTAGATTCTTAAAATGGGATATCAGTGGATGGCCGAAAGACTTCAAGGCCAAATACATGGACACATTAAAAGGGAAAAAAGTATTGCATTATATTGTTGTCATTATATATTTGTAATTGAAGCGAACATGCTATTAATAACATTCTCTGTCACATTATAGAAACGTACATAATAGTAGTAAAACAATCTTTTATTACACTAGTTTCATAAAAGAATTTGCATTACATTGTAATTTTGCAGGCTAATAATGTTGTTGAAGATGTTTTGTGTATGACGGAGAAATAATGCAAATTACTGAATGTATAGAATGAAATTTCCATGTCTGAATACAATGGTGGAAGTCCTAGCGTTGGTGCATCACCAATAATTCATTCAGATGAATCTGAGAAACATAAGGAGTTATCTTTTAGACAGTCCAGTTCGCCACGTCGTCGCTTGGAGGTTGAATTCGATGAGGTCGTTTCACCAGCATTACATGAGCAATTGTGTCGCATTTCTACTACCGAAGCTGATGCATTGTAGAAAATTAAGACCCTAGAAGAGGAGAGGGATGCAACCAACATAGAGAATAAACAAATTAACATTGAAATTGCAGTGCAAATAAAGGAGAAGGACAAATTGCAAAATGACTTGGTGAAGCTAAATGATGCATTAAATAGCACAACTCTTGACCTGGAGAATATGAAGGTAAAACATTCTGATCTTAATGCACTGAAAGAGGATGTTGAGAAGGATAATGGACGATTGAGAATGGAATTGGAGCAATTGGAATCTGAGACGGCAAACATTATTGCAATGTTTCAGTCGACAAACAATGTCATACCTGCCTATGATATTGTTCCACTGGTAGTACAACTCCCAGAAATGACTGAGGGAGTGATGAAAAAACAGGACACCAAACACAATGCTACCACATGCATTATGGAAAAGAAGAAGCTTAAGAGGAAAACAGAAACACCCTCCATGATTAGAAGGGTAAAAAACAAAACTAGGAACCCAAAGTGTGACTCAATCTTTGAGTATGAGGGAAAAAGAAGACAGAGAACTCAGAATAAGGGGAAAGAAATAATTGATGATGGAGACTTTGAGATTTGTGATTTGGAGTCATATCAGATAGTGGAGCACAAGGAGAAACCATTAGTGATCCAGAAAAAGTCAGGAACCTACCAATACTTGACGTCGAAGATTAAAAATAAATTGACGAACATTGGGAATCATGGGAAACACAAGTAAGTACCAATGTCATTCCCTCTACTTTATATCATTGTCACTGTTATAACATTTTCATTACGAAGATGTGGTGTTAGTTTTCATTTACATTGAAATTTGTAATAAATGATGATGACACTGTTTTTTTGATTAATTGTGGTTATTGCATTGTCGTGATGCCATAATCATGTACCTTTTGAAATTGGTAAACTTATTGTTCCATTGAGTTAATGTTATAACATTGTCCATTAAAAGTTTCAGGTTTCATACAAATTGTCATTTTGCCCAAAATATAACATTGAAAATCCCATTAATTGCATTTATTGCATTGGTTCTTTAGACTGTTTAAAATTTTGTTCAAAAACCTAGCATTGATATGTACATTGTATTTTTGGCTGAGTAACTATGACATTCCGTTCTAATTATGATTTCAATTTGGACTGACATAGTGTGATGATATGATAGCGTGATGGTAAGAACCTTTGAGCTACATAAAATTGTCTTTATTTATTTATTTTAAATTACCTTATCAAAAAACATTATGATGCCATCCTTAAAATGTATTGAATATATGCAGCTCATTGATGCATATGCGGAGTACCTAACCGAAATCCAAAGTCGTGTCAATCCTGACTTAGTACAGTGCAGTGATAATGCAAAGTCATTTGCCGTCACTAGTGCATGTATGACACTCCTCATGTGAAACCCTGACTCAAAAATTTTGGGAAATTTTGATGTTTGAACAAAAGGGTAAAACTGGACTAGGCGCACCAGGGGGCGCCTAGGCGCTGCACCTAGTCCAGTGAGACATGCATGAAGGAGGTCCAGAAGAGGAGGCACTGGACTGGGCGCACCTTAGGGCGCCTAGATGCAGCGCCCAGTTCAGCGGGCAGCAAATGGGCGTGGATGATGGTGAGCGCCCAGGATGCCGCCCAGAGTAGTGCGTTGAGGGAGTTTAGTTAAGGCCAGAGCGCCTAAGCGCAACCCGATTTCTTCAAAAGGCTCCAGCGAGCCATTTTAGAGATTTCTGGTTTCTGGTTTCGTTTCAGTTCTAGAGAGAGAGAGACGATTCTAGAGAGAGAAGTTTATTTGAGGTGATTCTTGGAGATTGAAGCTTGGTTTTGGAGATTTAGAGAGGATTCAAGAAAGATTCAAGCTTTGGAGGTAAGGTTTCTTGATTCTCTATTTCTAGGGTTTTTGAGTAGATCTTGTTAGTTTTGTTTAGAGTTGATTTCTATGGTTTAGATATGTTGTTCATATTGGATATGATATATTGAGATGTTTGGATGATTAAATGAGTATGACATTATGTGGAATTGTTAGGTTGGTGAAATGGGGGTGAAAACCCTAATTGTGAAAATTTGTGAATTGCTCGACACGAGGTAGGAGATTTCCAACCATTCTTTCTATCGTTCGTTTTCGATATTTTAAAGAGCCTTTCGATTCCTCATTGGTCATTTATTTGTGTTTTCTCCTTAATTGATTCTAAGGGAAAACGAACCTTACTTGTGAAATGTTGTTGATTCTTGATGTTGCATGACCCGTTTGTGTGTGTTCCATCACCTATGGGCACGATGTCATTTCCGTTCATGCATCATGGTAGTTATGTATATATATATGTAGGTTGTTCATATATATATATATATATATATATATATATATATATATATATCTTTTCGGCATGTCATGACATAAATGCATTAGAGTTGCATTGGAGAACGGGTATGGACTCGGGGCTCCTTAGGATTCTTGAAAGCTACTTGGAGGGATGACGAGGTGATAAGAGTTACCACCGAGTCATGTGAACTCCAAGTAGGATAACGCACTAGAGGTATGGTCAATGGGGGACCTTTCCGGGAATGGTGCGGGCGTGATAGGATTACGCAACCGGGTAATCCAAGAGCGTTGATGTTGGGGAGCTTGCTCCTATTCAATAGTCATGGTTAGCGACCATGATATTGATGAGTTGATTTGGTGAGCTTGCTCACGTTCGATATTACATGGAGCGAGCCATGGTATCGATGAGGGTTGCTCATTGAGGGGATTGCCCGTGTTGATGTTTATGTGTTTGTTAAGTATACGTGCATGTGGTAGTTACATATTGTTGCATAACCTATTGTTTCGGATTCGGCCTTATACTCTTTATACTCTTAACCTTACTGAGCTTCTTGCTCAATCTCTACTTTTCTTTCCCTCCCCACAGGTGATACTGGTACAGGTACAGGTACCAGTGGAGCGGATTAGTGATGGCGAGATGTGACATGGATGGCCCTGGGTAGGATGTGGGTGCTAGAGAGATACTCGAAGCACGTATTTTGTATATGATGTATTGATGTTTATTCATAATATACTTATAACCATTTGGCACCAGAGGGTGTATGCATGATGTATGCGGAGTTGTTTTATGGTTATATGATATTGTGAATTAGTTGATTTGATGATTACTATCAGTTTGTGCATGCTGATAGTGGATGACCTGAGGCCCCTAGGATCAGGATTGCATGTGATTGAGGCCTGAGGCCTAGCTAGGTTGCTAGAGTGATGGATATAATATATATGTTACGCGTTTCCGATGCAGGCGGGGACTCTCCGACATACGGGGAGATGCTGCCGAATTTCCGGTCTGCCGGATGATCGAACTAGTGGCCTAGGATGGTGCCAGAGGGGCACCCGTGGCGTGCCCGGATTGGGGCGTCGCACCTCAACATGAACCGAGTAGACATTATCCAAAAAACCTTGACAGATAAGCTGTGTGCATGCGCTGGAAAGGTCAGGTATACCATATTCCCCCTATTATCTGCTGGCAACCATTACTCTCCAAACCACTGGACATTGTTAGTTCTAGACAGTGAAGAAGAATAGTGGCTACACTACAACTCCATCCTCCTGAGGAACAAGAAGACGAAGGATCCGTATCTTAAAGATGCAGAGAAAATGGTAATGATTATGAACATTGTTCCACAAGATTATCAATCATATAAATGGACACCGATATACTATCTTTTATGTCATGCACTGTAGGTGATTTACTATGACACCATTTTTGACATACCGGACCTCAGTCAATACACGAGGCCGCCCCTAGTGACAGTTTGGGACACACCCCAACAAACTCATGCCTCGTGAGTATCATGAAAAACTTTAACTAATGACAATGCTTTACAAATATTCCTATGTAAGTAACTACATTGTTATATTGCATTGTCCACAGGGTCGACTGTGGCATTATATGCATGTATATAATGGAATTGATATTCAACCATCGGAAGATACCGAAGAAGCTTCAAAGCAGTGACCTTTTGAAGTTTCGTGTCAATTTGGTTCATAATTTTCTGAATGATCCCAAGTGAGGCTGGCATGTTCGTTGTTGATCTTGTCCTATCTCAGAATGATGCTTCTAGGATACTATATACTACTACTCTGGAACTTTTATGAGCTATGGTGTTTTGTGTAAATATTCCACCTTTAAGTTGGACATGTACAAATGTCAAGTATAACTACAATATTGATTGTGGGTTTGTATGTTATTAACCTAGTTTATGACAACAATATTTATAGTAAATGTAACTATCAGATATTACACTCCCGACATTTAAATGCATTTATTAAGTTTAGGTATCCATGAAAATATACATATGACAATAGAGGACGTATTAAAAATGACAATGGAAATAAACATAATGTGATAATACAATTTTATTAGTCATTGTCCAAGTCAACCCCATATATCTTAATGCATTGAAAAAAACATAAACACAATGGATTTAAAAACGGGTGATTAAATTACATTAATCTCCATAATACAATTTTTAGATACAATAATCACAGTTATATACAAACATTTAGAAAATGTCATCCATATATCTTAAAGCATTGAAAAAAACATAAAGACAATGGATTTAAAAAACGGGTAACTATCAGATATTACACTCCCAACATTTAAATGTCTTTATTTAGTTTAGGAATCCATGAAATATACATATGACAATAGAGGACGTATTAAAAATTACAATGGAAATAAACATAATGTGATGATACAATTTTATAAGCCATTGTCCAATTCAAACCCATATATCTTAATGCATTGGAAAAAAACATAAAGACAATGGATTTAAAAACGGGTAATTAAATTACATTAATCTCCATAATACAGTTTTTAGATACATTAATCCCAGTTATATAAAAACATTTAGAAAATTTCATCCATATAAATTTCACAAATATAAGGTGACTAACAGAACATTTATCTGACCCAATAACAAACACATAACACGTTCAGTCAGGGTATCTGCACATCCTCTTCTCTCTGTGATAATACTCCCGAGGTGCTACTACTACCCCTACGTCTTTTTCCTCCCCATATCTTCTTTTTCATTACACTCGGTGGACGTCCCTTGCCTCTTTTAGGTATTGGATCATTAGAGTTTGACGTCCTCTCGACAGAAGATTTAAACGCACCCAAACTCAAATTCTTCTCACGCTCAGCAATCCATTTCATAACATCCGCATATTGTGCCTCATTTTCAGCAGCCAAATCAGCATAATGATGAAATGATTTGCACATAATATCATACCTTTGCTGTTCAATCGTCGATGACAAACCGCCATAATTGACCTGAACCCTAGAGTGATATCTTCTGACATCTTTCCTCCATCGCCGGCATACATACATTAATGGCAAAGTGTACTCATCGTTAGTTATAAGAACAATCAATGCATGCCTGCATAAAATACCCGTGAACTCAAACCCCAAACAAGAACAACTAACTTCGAGCCCATCATACAAAGCTTGGAACATAACTTTCTTCCTCTGACCTTCTCCATAAATCACATCTTCATTCACATAATATCGCAAATGATACGGAAGCTTCTCAAAGAATCTAATACCACAATACATCATCCCAATCAATTCCTTCTGGAATTCAATAAACTTTCGGGCAGTGTATACTTTCTGAATTTGCTTCTCCATTTCATAAATAGTCGCATAAGCTATTTCCTTGTTAAACGACTCAAAATCAGCCAACTTCTCATTCTCAATCTTCTTCCGCAAGGCACTGTCATACTGCTCCACAAATTGCTTCAATGTTGTCTTGGAATTGACATACCCATCAAAAAAAGCGTTCATACTCTCGCTCCGACCAGTGGTTGACATTCCAGCCCAAAAATGTCTTTTAACAAAGATTGAAACCCACATCTCCTTCTTCGAATACAAATAAGAAACCCAAACATTCCCCTCCAAACCATGAAGATATATCATCATCCTCCAAGTTTCTGGCAAGGGACATAACAAATTCATAGTAAAAAAAATATATGGTACACTATTGAATAAAACAAATAAAAAAATATATGGTACACTAATGCAATAATACAAATGGATGATTTACATAAAAACCTAATGGAATTAATGAATACGTAAATAAAATCCAATGGATTAACCCGTCAATGGAATGATGTAATAGGCAATGTGCCATTAAATGGCAATGAAAACCAGTGGATTATTACATTGTCTTAAAGAACACGGTGTAATAGTACTCTGTTAAAATTCAACATAAACATCAATGCATTATCTAAAAATATATAAATGAAATGCAATGAAATGAAAAGGTAATGCAAATGGACACAATAATTGTCGAACATATCTTACATTTAAAAAAAAAGAACAAGGTCAAATATCTTCAAAATCATCAATACTCTGTGAATCATAAACAGCCGCACCCAACAAACGAGTAATGCCTTCATATTCTCTATGAGATCCAAGCTTCTCGGGCACCTTTTTCATTATATGCCACAAACACCATCTATGCCTCGTATTAGGGAAAACAATCTCAATAGCATTCTTCATTGCCATATCTTCGTTAGTAATTTTCCTGGATGGGGAACCCCACCCATACAAGCCAACCATGTGCTAAATAGCCACACAAAAGTGTTTGTGTCCTCACTTGATATCAGCCCACAACCAAGTAGAATTGAATGACCGTGTTGGTTAACACCCACAAATGGAGCGAAAGGCATGTCATATTTGTTAGTTAAATAAGTCGTATCAAAAGTAATAACGTCACCGAACTCTTGATATGCAGCCCTACTCCTAGGATCAGCCCAAAAAACATTCATAAGTCGGCCCTCATCATCCCAATCAATAAGAGAAAAGAAGCCATCGTTATTAGACTGCATCCTCAAGAAATATCTTTGCATCGCATCTGCGTCACCAACACCTAAACGCATTCCTCTTGCTTTAGCAATGACATTCCTAGTATCCCTCTCAATAAAAGGTAACTCCTCGTGCCCACCAGCTTCAATGACAAATGAGTGGTGGCTCTTGTTTGGCCTAATACCTGCGATATCATTGATTTCCAATTGCCTCCTCACACAGGGGCTTATATCTCTATTACATTTGAAAAACCTTGATTGACTAGGACTCAGATTGTGGTTACGGTCATCATCAAACATGGTAATTTCTCATTTCCCATCAGCAGATAATCGGGCAGCCAATCTAGCTTTGCATTCATTCTTTGAATGTGCACGATGGTTGACCGGAATTTTCGTCCGACTTTGGTATTTATCCGACCTCCCACATGTAAACAACAAATACTTGTGAATCCCATTTGCATCCTTAGTGATTGATCTCTTCTTCACATAAAACCCATTGACAATTCCATACTCTTTGTAAAAATTGAACATCTCATCAACTGAATCAAATAACATCCCAACCACTGGCACATTAGACCCAACAGGTTCCTCCACCACAACCTCGTATATATTTTCAACCGGCTCTATCAAATTCAGCATTGTTCCCCTATAAAATATAATGAATACATTTGTAAAATTTAAAAAACAATGACGATAAATAATGCACTAAATGACAATGTAATCTTGAGTTATATAATCCAATGTATTAACATGATTAAAAAACAAGAACAATGTAATTAAAAAATCTGATAAACCAATAACACAAATAAAATCACAATGTAATGTTGAGTTATATAATCCAATGCATTAGGATGATTAAATAACTAAAACAATGTAATTAATAATCACAACAATAATTACATTTGGATGGATAAATTTTGACCTCTAAAAACCAATAACACAAAACCATAACAATGTAATGTTGAGTTATATAATCCAATGCATTAGCATGATTAAATAACTAAAGAAATTTAATTAATAATCATAAAAATAATTACATCTGGATTTACATAGTCATGACCCCAGTAAAAAAAAAATCAATAATTACATTGCAAATAAAATCATTATAATCTGCTATTCGGCCAAAAAAATTCACATTGATATAAATAAATTTGACATTCTAGATAATTACATTCAGACAACCTAAAATACATTATTAGCTTTAAATATAGAAAATTAACCGACACCATAAATAGAGCCTCGATTTTCCATAGAACCAACCAAAAACAATGTTAAATCATCTACTAATTATAGAACCCGATTTATTAAAATGAATCCCAAACTTTAAGACAACAATTCTGAAACCCACGCAAAAATTAAATGATTAAAAATGAAAACACATCCTTTTAAGAACACAAACAAAAAAAGCCACTGTATATTTAAAAACCAGATCCAGAACTCGCCGATCCGTATCGTCATTAACATACCTTGAAAGTGATGACTCGGACTTGCAACCGATTTCTTCCATCTCAAAGAAAACACTAAGCTCAAGGTCCAAAATTTTGCAAAATATGACACACGGTACAGCTGAAATGACATTAACCAGGAAAGAGAAAATGTTGAGTTACAAAGTAGGAGAGATAAGCGGGAATCTGACATGCTAGTAGGCGGGAACTAGGGCACCACAAAACAAGACAAAATTTGTCCTCTCCCCAAAAATCTATGTGGCATGCACAGTCAGCACGCCACATAGATTATGGAGGTTATGTATGCTAAACTTTGTGGACGTTTAGCATTTCCCGATTCAAAATCCTATCCTCGATAAACGCATAATATTTCATATATTTTAATAAAAATATTCTAATCCATTTGAAAATTCGAAACATTTTAATCTGAAATTTACTCCACAAGATAATTTAATCTTAATTTAAGGACAACTTTAATCCACAAAATTTAAAAGCAATTTTAATCCACAACATATTTTAATCCACTACTTTAATCCACATAATAATTTTAATCCGAAATTGAAGGCAATTTTAATCCACAACTTTAATCCACATAATAATTTTAATTCAAAATTGAAAGCAATTTTAATCAACAAAATATTTTAATCCACATAATAATTTTAATCCGAAAGCAATTTTAATCAACAAAATATTTTAATTCATAACTTTAATCCACATAATCCTTTTAATCCGACATTGAAAGCAATTTTAATCCACAAAAATGTTTTAATCCACATAATAATTTTAATCCGAAATTGAACACAACTTTAATCTCCAAAATATTTTAATCTGAAGGCCACTTTAATCCACAAACAAATTTAATCCAAAAATTCAATCCGCCTCATAGCTTTAATCTGAAGGCCATTTTAATCCATAAACAAATTTAATCCTCAACTTTAATTCGCATCATTGCTTTAATCCGAAATGAAAGTTCATTTTAATTCACAAACACTTTTAATCCACCACTTTAATCCCCATAATAGCTTTAATCCGCCATAAAATGTCATTTTAATCCACAAACACTTTTAATCCACCACTTTAATCAACATAAAAGTTTTAATCCGTCATGAAAGACCATTTTAATCCACAAGCAATCTTAATTCCCAACTTTAATCCACTACTTTAATTTTACTCAAAAATTAAAATAAAATTTTAATCCATATGATAATTCAAAATATTTTAATCCAAAATTGAAGACAATTTTAGTCCATAGGATAATTTTTATCCAAATTGAAAACAATTTTAATCAGCAAGATAAATTTAATCCACATGATACTTTAATCCAAATTTTCACACAATTTTAATCCACAAAATATTTTACCAAAGATTGAAAACAATTTTGATATGCAGAATTCTTTTAATCCGCATTATAATCCAAGATTAAAATATTTTAATCCAAAATTAAATATATTTTAATCCAAAATTAAATATATTTTAATCAGTAGGGTAAACCGAAATTGAAAATATTTGAAAGACAATTTTAATCCGCAAGATTGAAATCATTTTAACCTGAAGGTAAAGACATTTTAATCCACGTGATAGCCCGAGGTTAAAAATAATTTAATCCAAAATTTAGAGATTTTAATCCTCAGGATGAACCAAAAATAAGGACACTTTAATCCGCATGTAAATATATTTTAATCCACATGATAATTCACGATTAAAAATAATTTGATCCAAAATTTAGAGCTTTTAATCCATATGATGAACCAAAATTAAAAATAATTTAATCCAAAATTAAAAACATTTTAATCCAAAAACATGATGATCCAAAATTGAGCACATGATGATATAAATAGCCTTGAGACTTAACTCAAAATTAAGCCTATGAAAATCCAAAGTTGATGCACGTTAATCCCATAATATAATGTTATGGATGAGGTCGTTGGGAAGAAAGATTTTTTTTTGTTTTTTTTTGGTTTTTTAATCATTTTGTTTAAAAAATAACTTTCTGCCACCTTATACGCTTCTGCAATAATCAATCGCGTCTTGTCAAACCGTTTCCTATTCAAATCTTTGACCTAGCGTAGCGTTTTGGAACACTTTTTCATAATTTAAGCTTTATAATACGGCTACGCATAGAAAAAATGAGAATATATGTAAAGAGACAGATAGCAGACTCAAGGGTCAGGAATGAATAATTTCAAAATATTTATTAAAAGGACGATCTAATAAGAGTGTATGACTAGTCATGAGGATAGCACATACATGAACAACTTGAAACAAGACTGTTCTAAACTTTGAATCAAGAAAATGAGATAACTTATAACTTGCGCTAAAAACTCCCCCAGTTATACACGCTTAACACCATATGAGCATATATAGTACGTAATCATAAAAGACAACAAGTATATATATCATCTATGCATAGCAACATATGTATACATATATATCATGCGTGCCTATATACTACACGTAATCTAAGAAGTAAAACTTCATGTACAAGATGCATATATAGGTATATATATCATGCGAGCCTCTACAAGCGTAGATAATGAAAAACAAAACAGCAAGTATATATATGGTACCCGCAATGACTATGATATCGAGTGAAATATAGGTGAGGTGAGGTGATGTTTGGGTAATCATGGTGATGTCAGTGGGGAAGATGAATGAAGGAGATGGGCTGCTGGTGAAGAAGGGTTTCGGTAATGCAGAAATGAGGCTGGGGTAGTGATAAATGTGGGATATGGTCTGCTAGTAAAAGATGGCTTCAGTGATCAAATCATGAAGCTGAGGGTGGGCTTTGGTGATGTATAAGGTACGGGTCCTTCCTCCCCTGGGTCATGACTCCCCCTTCTCTATTTATACTACAATTCCAGCCATGATTCTTTCTAATCACAGTGATTACCTGTCCTTTTTGGTTCCTAATTCTTCTCCTCTAAACACTCAAGGATATATCATTCCCTAAAATAATCTTTGACTTATCCCTAAATCCCTAAAACAATTGCAAATCCATCAAATCTCTCCATGATTGATCTTCATATCCTAAGCCACCACCCATACTTTGGTTTCGCACAAATGATTCAAGTTTCCATTTGGAAACTCACGGCTGAGTGCAAATGAGGGAGAGATTGACACACGGGCCACCTTGATAACTTGGCCATTGGGTTTTATTCCAATTAGTTTTTGGTCTTAAACTAAAGGCTTGTATTTTGGACTTTTGGCAAAAAATTGGGTACAATAGTGGTGTGTGGTGCCCCGACCCGTAATTCACACACTGAGCTGAGTGCACCACTATTGACGTGTACTCTGTCACTAAGGACCTCACCACACGTCATCCTAACCCCAGATTCTAATAAAAATTCTGCAGCACCTCCTTGTATATCGGAGGGTGAAAACCTGGAGTCACATATCACATCACACAAGAAATGTAATCAATAATAATTCAGAGCAATGTCACAGCCTAGTAGGGCCTCTAGCCATCTAACCACATTCACACTCTAGGCAAGGCCTGAGGCCTCCTAATCACATGCAAATAATATGCATAACATCATCACATAATTATCATAAACAATGACTATCAAAGTCAACAAATCCGAACCCACGATCCATCATCCAGTTATGGGAGTCCCGATCACACGGCAAACACTGCCGACCATCCATCCAACATACTGAAAAGGTATTTAAACAACATGATATTCATTAGAATAGAAGTACTAAATGTACTCAATATCCAACAAGGTTCTAACATATTAAAATACGAATCATAGTGCTCCTAAGGTGGCCTTCCATGTCACGCCGCCTCTTACTGATTTGCAGCTTGGTTCTCAGCACCAGCCTCACCTGAAGGATAAATGTAAAGAAATAGGATGAGCAGAAGGCTCAGTAGGGAAATATCAGAGTCATCAAGATTATAAGGTTGAATAATAAAATAAGCACCATACATCAAAATGGAATCTAAAATGTCACAACAAGATATAATCATTGGCTACCCCTACAGTGCCCTAGCACCGGTCAACGGATATCCGGAAAATCATCGAAAACCATGAACCTTGCCCCGGACAACCATAGATGCACTTTGATAATGGGGAAACTCGATTCTGGCAACAATGTGCCCCCTCAGTACCCAACATAACACCAATAGAACCTAAGGATACTACGAGTCCATACTCATAACTCTGGTGCAACTATAATGCATGTCTAATCATGTCATGCAAGAGAAGTAGATACATACAAAAAACCTATATATACATAACTACGTGATGCATGAACGAGAGTTATCATGGTCAATGATGATTAAGCATTAATAGGGTATGCATTTAATCAATAACCAAACAAAAAGTGTTAGTTCTTCCTAAGGAGAAATTTAGGCAAGAACACAAAAATGATGGCCAATGAAGAAATACAAACCGCTCTTTAGAGAACAAAATAATATGATAGAAAAAGGGGTAAAAATCCCTACCTTGAATCCAAGCTATCACAATCTACAATTTCTCGAATATTAAGGTTTGAGTTTCCGAACCTACCATATAGAAAATTCATCATCCATTCCCACAAATTAATTCCCAATAATTAAAACCAACAAAAACCAAACCAACAAATCAAGAGAAATTACCTTTCTCTCTCTAGAAACCCAAATATACCCAACTCAAGCCTTCAAGCTTTGAATCCACTAAATCAATAACCAACCTAGTATATAATATCATAAATAGGCTCAAATCAACCTATGTAATCATTCTAAAACACCCATTTGTAGTTCCAACCGAAATTACATAAACACTAGTTTTTATCGAAAACTAGAAACTTACCTCAAATCTTCCAAACTTTGTGGAATCCTTCATGAATCTTGTTTCTAATCTTCAATCCAAGCATTAATCATTGAAAATCCCTCAAGAATCTCTCTCTCTCTCTCTCTCTCTCTAAAAGTCGAACCTCCAAAGAAAATACAAGTTTTGGGTCGCGTGTGTCCATTTATCAACTCAGGGTGCGCCTAGGCGCATTGGACTTAAGTTTTGGCTGGAACTCTCTATCCTAGGTGCTCTCCTGGGCGTGTATAGAAAGTGCGCCTGATTTGTGGAAATTTGTGGAAAATAGTGATTGGTTGGATTAAATGGTTATGCAAGTTAATTCTAGACTTGATTTGGAGTAGAAATTCAATTTGGTGCATATTCAAGGTTTGGAAGAATTTTTCTAAAGAGAGAAGGTAAATTCTTGAAATTTTTTGAGTTAATTGTTATTGATATGAGTAATGTGATGTTTAAATGTATTAATATGATGTGGGTTTTGATAATTGTCATATGTTAGGTTTGGGCTGAAACCTTAGAATTTGGTAATTTACGATTTCCAGTTTTGCTTGGAATGAGGTAGGGGAATTCTTACCCATTTCTTTTGTGATTTCCATTGATGCCTAAAGTGCGTTTCGATTCTTTATTGGTCCCATATTTTGTGTTCTTACCTTAATTTCTCCTAAGGAAGAATAAACCTTAATTCATATCATTTTATCTCAATGTAATATATGCATACCCAATATAAATATTTGGTCTTATATTGAGCATGGTGTATCTTGTTCATTCATCATGTAATGGTGTAATTTTATATTTAAATTTTATATGTATAAAGTATGGCATATGCATTTTTGTGCATTAGAGATGCATGAGGTGTGCGAGTATGGACTCGTAGACGCTTAGGTTGATTGAATGTCACTTGGAAAGATGGCAGGTGGAGATCTGGCTTGACTCGAGCCAAATGACTTTCATATAAGGCAACACACGGAGACCCCGACAGACCGGTGGTGAACCAAGTCTAGGTCTTGTATGGAGTGGTTGCGACCACGTGTTGCGTCGTTTATCCTTGGTTAGTCTTTATGTGGGTGCACCCACTAAACGTTACGGATTGGTGCAAACTGAATCACCTAGCAATGACCAAAGGTCAGTGATCGTGATGATGGAATTATGGTCATATCGACTGATATATGTGACTGATTTCCTGTTTAGATTACATATTGCTACACAATACTTTTCCTTGGAATTCAACCTAATAAATATTCATTTTCCATTCTTGTACCCTACTGACCCTTCCACCCTTTACCTTTCCTTCCTTCCCATAGGTGAGACCAGTTTTGGTTCCGATGGTGCGAATTTGCAGGAGCGTCTTTGACATGGATGACTGTCTGGAGTTACAGAGTAGGGTGTAGTGAGGATGCTATTTTATTTCGTTAGATAACATGACATTTATGTTGTTATTGATATTTTCTCAAACACCTCATCGGTGTGGATTGTATAAATGGTCAGGAGGGTGAACCGTGTAACCGGGACTCTGGGACCGGATTGAGGGCCTTGTGTGTGAGATGTTATTTTTGTGATACCATATGGTTTATTTGTGTGATTTATACTGTTATAGATATTGTATATTGTTAGATGGCTTGAGGCCCTGTCTAGGTTTCAAATTGCATGTGAATTGATGGTCGAAAGCCTTATGTGAATATTGATGTTTTTTTGTCCAGGTTCGCATCCTTCGATATACTGGGAGGTGCTGTCAGATTTTCCAATGGATTATGGGAGACCAAGTTGAAACAACTAAGATTGATAAGTATGGTTAAATTGTGGAACTTGATGATGAATCACATTGATGACGTAGATTATTATTCAAAGTAGCGTTTCAGGGTTGGGGCGTTATAGAAACCCTCAAATACTCTTATTCAAGCAATTAGTCATGGGGTAAAAACTTACTTTCGGATTTGTGAAATATACTCAAAGCTACAAAAACTAGAGAAAAAAGACAAACGATCAAAATCGTGGGTCGATAACAAATGCGCGACATAAAAGAAAATATTAAAAAAAAACACTTTTAGGGCATAACGAAGGAACAATCGCGAAAGGAATCTCTACCCGCTCAAATCAACTTTATTCAAAACAAACAATAAACGCCTATAATTTAGCATTGATATCTTCAAGACTCAATGTTGACACATGTATAATAATTACATCTTAACTAAACCATGGTTACCAAATATGTATAAATACATAAAACCATGACACCTACAAAGACCAAAAATAAACTATTGCACATAATTAAAACCCGGAAATACAAAGAAAAAAAATCCATTTACATAACAAAATAAATATATGAATTAACTGAAATGAAAAAAATATATATATATATATAAAAGTGTAAAATAATAAAACGTCTTTGTTCAACATTGGCAAATAAACCCATTAGCAAATATAATGGTATAATAATATAATGATATAAATTGTTTTATGCTATACAAGATATTTTTTAGGAAGCTCTGAAATATTATATTTTTTTCATAATCAATTTTACAACATCAACAATATATATTCTGTATTAAAAAAAATCAAACACAAATTAACAATAGGAAACACGTGATAAAATAAAAAGAATCTCAACAAAAATTATTGGTTATAAAATGCTATATGTTGAATTAATAATCTGTGGACAGTAGTCCATAGATTATATTATTAAAATAAGGTTGATTTGACATGTGAGTTATTATATTAATCTGAATTATTGTGACGGTTATCTCAGGATAGAATTTATAGGGTCCTGTTCCTATTAATTATACTGATAATTTGGTTTTGGTCCCTGAGGATGAATGATTAGTTTTTCTATAAGTATGGTTCTAATCCTATTATTAGATCATAACTTGAAAAACATAAGGATTCAATTCTTGGAAGATCATAACCAACAGGTGATCCAACAATTGAAGAAACTTCATGGATCAAGGTATGTTCTTCATTTTATGATTATGATCTGGCATTAGATCCTCTGTTGAATTAGGTTTTAACAATTGGTATCCGAGGCCGTTATGCTAGATTATCAGTTGAGCTCTCTGTATATTCTCAAATTTGTGTTGTTGATCCGAAAGAAGAAAGAAAGAAAAAAAATAATTTGTTCTTGATCAAGGCTACCCGATCCAGTGATTGGGGAAGCCAAAATCAAGTTTCTCTGGATCAAGATTCAAGAGTTGAGTTCCTGCCTCTCTGTCATCAAAAATTTGACAGAAATCATCACCGGATTCCGGTGATTTCATGAAACCCGAAGAAGAAATTTTCGTTATGAACTTCAGATTTGATCTGTTTTTGTGTTTACTGGGTTATATATATTGTGGCTTTTATGGTTTTGTTATCTCTGCTTCTTGTAATCGCCGGCAACGGCGAAGCTTTTAAGTGGGTGGCCGGGGTAAAACCCACAAAGCCGATCCGCTCGATTTGGTTCCTTTAGCCACCAATATGATTTATCTGCATACAGACCAAGACGGCGCGTTTTTCTGCTATGGAAGACGCCGGAAAAGGCAGCCGCGCCACCTGCGGCTTCCTTGCCTGCGCAGTTGCCGAAATTGACGGGTGAAGAAGACGGGTCGCGTGACCCGTCTCTCTTCAACTCAATTCTTTGGATAATGGGCCACTTAAACTTTTTTGGGTTGTAAGGACTTACGGGCCAAACCATTAATTTATGGGCTTTTAAGCATTTCGGGCCAGTTAATTAAATCTTGGGCTTCATGTGTTTTTTGGGCTTCAAATGCTTAAGTTAAATATATGGGTTTATTCAAATTAACTTTTACATATTATTTGTTTTTGTTGGTAATTTGGATTATAATGATTTATTTAAATTACTTTTGGGTAAACTCAATTATGTAGACTTTAATTAAATTAGACCATAAGGATATTGGGTCTAATTTTTATTTATGGGCTCACCTTTATGCTTTTATTTATTGTGCAATTTATTTTGTAATTTTAATTGCTATAAATTTTTATTAAAGTCTACAATAATTATAAGGGCCATATGGCCTGGCAAATTCGTCTGATATTTCAGATAAATGGATTGATATAATATGTTGCCAAAGTAGCCTATGTTGTGTTGATTTGTTTATTTATGAAATATTAAGATGTGTGTATTATTATTCATGCGAATAATGATCGGCCCAAAGGAAGGTTATCGTTTGGCCGAATAATAGATACACCTGTAATAATAAATATGTGACGGTTATTAAGTTTACCATGTGGGTAATAAGTCAGCCCAAAGGAAGACTTATTGCTTGACAGGATTTACTGTCAATATTTGATTATTGCATTGAGAGTACTATTTGCAGTTGATTTTTATGTCCAAAGGCAATTTATCAATGTTGCACTCGGTATCTTGTTATATGCCCATTATTTATGTTCATGTTATGTAACTTATTACATTTAATTATGTTTTGGTTATAACATGAAATTACTGTGAGCTTATTATGTATGTATTCCTTGTTCAGTATCTGCAAATGTTACAAATGTTTCTGCCAATATCAATTCAGTTCCTGTGCTTAATGGCACAAACTTCAAGGTCTGGAAAGAAATGGTTTTAACCGTTCTCGGTTGTATGGATCTTGACCTTGCACTTCGAACAGACCGTCCTGTTCCTCTCATTGATACTAGTTCCCCTGAGGCTAAACGGGACTATGAGAGGTGGGACCGTTCTAATCGCATGAGTGTCATGATCATGAAACTTTCCATTCCTGAAGAATTCAGGGGCAATGTGCCTGAGGAAAATGCTAAGACGTTCCTGGCGGACATTGAAAAGCTTTTCGTTAAAAACGAAAAAGCTGAAACAAGTACTCTTTTGAGTAGTCTTGTTTCAATGAAGTACAATGGTCGCGGGAATGTAAGGGAGTACATCATGAAGATGTCTAATCTCACCACAAAATTGAAAGCACATAAGTTAGAGCTGTCTGATGACTTGCTCGTGCATTTGGTTCTTATCTCTCTTCCTGCACAATTCAGTCAACTAAAAGTGAGCTATAACACCCAACCGATGAAATGGTCACTGAATGAGCTTATAACTCAATGTGTGCAAGAAGAGGAAAGATTTCAGGGTGATAAGATATCTAACAGTGCTCATTTGGCATCTTCCTCAACGGGCAAGAAAAGAAAATGGCCTAAGAAGAAGGAAACTGCAGTTGGGACACCACAGAAGGTGCCACAGAAGGTGCAAAAGAGGCAAGATCAGGAATCCACTTGTTTCTTTTGCAAGAAAGGTGGACACATGAAGAAAGAATGTCCCAAATATGCTGCTTGGCGTGTGAAGAAAGGTACACTTCTCAATTTAGTTTGTTCTGAAGTTAATTTAGCTTCTGTACCAAAATACACTTGGTGGGTAGATACTGGTGCTACTACTCACATAAGTGTATCTTTACAGGATTGCCTGTGGAGCCGACTGCCAATTGATGCTGAAAGATTCATCTATGTGGGCGATGGCAAAAGGGTAGCAGTGGAGGCAATAGCTACTTTTAAATTATCTTTCAAAACTGGTTGTATTTTGAATTTAGAAGAGACCTATGTTGTACCGTCATTTAGACGGAACTTAATTTCTGTTTCCAGTTTGGACAAACTTGGGTATATTTGTTCTTTTGGAGATGGTAAATTTAGTCTTTTTGAAAATTCATCTTTAATTGCTACTGGTATTTTGATTGATAATCTGTATATGTTGGATACTATTGTCCCATTACATGAAACACTGCATGCTCATTCAAGTGGTACAAAACGGAAATTGACTACTGAAGATTCTTTAATGTTATGGCATAAGCGTTTGGGTCATATCTCTAAACAGAGAATTGACAGGCTTGTGTCAGATGGAATTCTTCACTCCCTTGACTCAACAGACTTTAACGTCTGCGTCGCATGTATAAAGGGAAAACAGACAAACCTAAAGAAATTGGGTGCCAAGAGGAGTTCAGGCGTCTTAGAATTGATTCATACTGATATATGTGGTCCATTCCCTAAAGCTTCATGGAATGGTCAACAGTATTTTATCACATTCATAGACGATTTCTCCCGTTATGGGTACTTATATTTAATCCATGAGAAGTCTCAATCCCTGGATATGTTCAAGGCTTATAAAGCTGAAGTTGAAAATCAACTTGGCAAAAGCATAAAAGCTGTCAGATCTGACCGTGGTGGTGAATACTACGGTAGATATGATAGATCAGGTGAACAACGTCCATGACCTTTTGCTAAATTCCTAGAGGAATGTGGAATCGTCCCGCAATACACAATGCCGAGTAACCCTAGCATGAATGGTGTTGCGGAAAGGCAAAATAGAACACTTAAAGACATGGTAAGAAGTATGATTAGTCATTCTTCTTTACCAGAATCTCTCTGGGGAGACGCACTCAAGACTGCAGTTTATATCCTTAATCGGGTTCCTAGCAAAGCAGTAGCTAAAACACCTTATGAGCAATGGTTAGGCCAAAAGCCTAGCATAAGACATTTGCACATTTGGGGATGTCCAGCTGAGGCAAGGCCATACAGGCCGAATGAAAGAAAATTGCACTCCAAAACTGTTAGCTGCTATTTTGTTGGATACTCTGAAAGGTCAAGAGGTTTCAAATTCTATGATCCCTCTACTAGGTCATTTTTCGAGCCGAGAAATGCGAGATTTTTTGAGGATGATGAGTTTGGGGGGGAAGATAAAATGAGAGATGTTGTCTTTGAAGATGAATTTGTTTCTCTTCCTATTGTTGCTATTGACAATGATCAGCTTATGTTTCCTGACATTGTTCAAGAAGTGATGTAAATTCGACGCGTGAAAACACAAACCAGTTTGACCTGTTGAACCACAAGGGGATACCAGGACAAACAATCTCAATTCTATGTTGATTCTGAGAATTCCCAGAGAATTGAAAGGAACTCGTAACAACAAGTTTTGTTATTTAATCAACGTCCCCTTGCCTTCTGGAGGCTACAATATTAAATACCAAAAGTCCAACCACCTATTTGGAAACAAGATAATAATGATATGCACTAACTAAGGAAATAACAATACTGGATTAAAGCAAAAGAATTAAATGGAGATAATGGAATTAAATAGAGATAATCGCCAATCTTTGATTGCTATGCAAGCTGATTTGTAATGATCCTCCCGCTTGTGTTCAGACTCTGCTCCGTTCATACTTATCCAAGAATGCATGGGCCATGCATTCCACATCATTCTCCCCAGGTGAGACAAAATTCGACCTCGAATGACTAGTGGTAGCGTCATCCGAACTATCATCCTGGGCAGGGAGTAAATGCTTGACATTGAAGACGTCAGAGGTGCGAAGATGACTAGGAAGGCGGAGGCAATATGCATTACTGTTAATTTTCTCAATAACTTCAAAAGGACCGACCTTGCGAGCAGATAGTTTATTGTATTCACCAGGTGGAAAACGATCTTTGGTTAGCACGGCCCACACAAAATCACCTACCTCATATTCCACCAGTCGCCGTTTTTGATCTGCCGATGCTTTATACTTTGTAGTAGTCTCAAGTAGCTTCTGTTGAGTTAGCTGATGAAGCTGTTGTAAATCCTCAATAAAGTCAGCGGCCTTCTCATGGTCACGCCTAGAAGTAGGAATTGTAGCCAAATCTAATGGCGCCCGAGGAAGTATACCATAGACAATGAAAAATGGACTAATGCCGGTGCTCCGGTTGACTGAATGATTGTAAGCAAATTCTGCTTGACTCAATTTGTGATCCCATATTTTCAAGTGCTCGCCAACAAGACAACGTAATAGATTACCAAGCGAGCGATTGACGACTTCAGTTTGGCCATCCGTTTGAGGATGATAGGCGCTACTGAAATTCAAATCTGTGTTGGCAAGTCGCCATAGGCTCCTCCAAAAGTGACTTAAGAATCTGGTATCCCTATCGGACACAATGGTGAGAGGTAAACCATGTAGTCGATAGATCTCACGGAAAAATATACCAGCGACATTACTTGCATCCGTGGTCTTTTTACATGGGAGGAAGTGAGCCATCTTTGAAAAACGATCTACCACCACAAAAATGGCATCATGGCCACGCTGGGTACGCGGTAGACCAAGAACAAAATCCATACTTATGTCAGTCCATGGCTGCGATGGAATGGGGAGTGGCATGTATAACCCGGCATTGGTAGCAGTGCCCTTTGCAGTTTGACAAATACGGCAACCCGCAACAAATTTGTTAATATCTCTCCGCATACTAGGCCAAAAGTAGGAGTGAGCAATGAGATGATAAGTTTTGTCCTGTCCCACATGTCCTTCATTGTGAACTTCTCGGATGATGAGATCACGCAAACTAGATAATGGAATACACAATTGTACCCCCTTGAATAAAAAGCCCTCATGCAAGTGGAATACCGTAGGCTCACATTGCTCAATGCGATGGAGGATGGCTACAAAGTAAGGGTCAGTGCATAATAAATCTTTAATAGTCTCAAACCCAGTTACCTTGGTGTGCATCTGAGTTAATAGACATGTACGTCGACTTAGTGCATCAGCGACACGATTGTGGACTCCCGCTGTATGCTTGACTACAAATGTGAATTGTTGCAAATAACTGGCCCATATGGCATGGCGTGAAGATAACTTGGACTGGCTGTTGATGTGCTTCAAGGCTTCGTGGTCAGAATAAAGCACAAAATCATTGTGAATAAGATAACAATACCAGTGTTGCAGGGCTCGTATGATTGCATAAAATTCAGCATCATAGGCATTGTAATTGAGTCTTGCGGCAGCTAATTTTTCACTAAAAAATGCCACAGCCTTGTTGTTTTGGCTAAGGACAGCGCCTATACCGACTTTGGAGGCATCACAATGCAACTCAAATGGGCGGGTGAAATCGGGCAGAGCCAGTATAGGAGCATTAGTTAAGGCGTGTTTCATTTGTTGGAAAGCACTGGCTGCTTCCGGAGTCCATCAAAATAGCCCATTCTTCATGCAATCAGTAATCGGTGCCATTATGGTACTGAAGTGAGCAATAAATCTGCGATAAACGGACGCGAGCCCGTGGAAGCTACGCACATCAAAAAGTGTTTTTGGTTCCGGCCATTGTCCAATAGCAGCTACCTTACTTTCATCGACGGAAATCCCGTCAGCTGAAATAATATATCCCAAAAATAACACTCGAGGCACTATGAAAGCACATTTATTGACGGCAGCAAACAAACACTCCTTACGCAGAACCCCCAAAACGTCGCGCAAATGTTGGAGATGCAAGGCAGGATCAGTGCTATAAACAAAGATATCATCAAAATAGACAACTACCGATTTACCAATAAAAGGGCGTAGAGTTTGGTTCATGAAACGCATGAATGTGCTTGGGGCATTGGAGAGCCCGAATGGCATAACCAACCATTCATATAACCCCTCCCGAGTCTTGAATGCTGTTTTCCACTCGTCACCGGGGCGAATCCGAATTTGATGATAGCCACTCTTCAGATCAAGTTTGCTAAATATAACAGCACCACTCAATTGATCTAATAAATCATCAAGGCGAGGAATAGGAAAGCGATACCTGACCGTAATTTTATTGATGGCTCGGCTATCGACGCACATTCTCCAGGTGCCGTCTTTCTTTGGAGTTAATAAAGCAGGAACAGAACAAGGGCTGAGGCTTTCCTTGATGTGGCCCTTTCGCAATAGATCCTCCACCTGACGGCGTAACTCCTCATGCTCTGTAGGACTCATTCGATAATGAGGGCGGTTGGGTAACATGGCCCCAGGTACCAGATCAATTTGATGTTGGATATCACGTAGTGGTGGTAATGTATCGGGTAAGACGTCGGGAAACACATCCGCATATTCTTTTAGTAATTCTTGGACCACTATAGGTGGGCTACCACCACTTCCAGAGACCTCTTTAGCCACTAGTACATATAGTACCGTATCCTTCTGCAACTCACCTTCAAATTCAGCCAATGATAATAAAGTGGGTCCAGCCGAAGGTGTGATAGGAAGTGAGGGATTACTTTCACGGCTAGGAACAAGAACAATTTTGGTGGCCTCAAACATAAATGAATATGTATTTCGCCTCCCATCATGGAGCACACAACGATCGAACTGCCATGGCCGACCCAAGAGGAGGTGACAGGCATCCATTACAATGACGTCACACCATACCCTGTCGTGATATTTGGTACCAATCGAAAAAGGAACACGGCACCGACGCGTGACAGTAACCTCACTACCCTTCTTGAGCCATGTCAACTTGTACGGTTTCGGATGGTCTTCAGTTTGCAGGCTCAACTTTTGTACGGCCACCTCGGAGATGACATTTTCATAGCTGCCCGAATCAATAATAAAATTGCAAATCTTACCAGCCACAGTACAGGTGGACTGAAATACATTGTTGCGTAGCCATTCGTCACCCTCCGCAGCGCGGGGCGTACAACATGTCCGCTTAATCACCAATAATGGCCCTTGATCCCCCGGGACCATCTTTTCCTCCAACTCTGGTATCTCATCTGGTGCTCGGTCATATCGTGGATCCTGGGATTCCAAAAATTCTTCTAACTCCACCAATAAACTCTTCCCAGTTCGTCTTGTACATTCAGCCATACGATGCCCCACTTCACCACATTTGAAACAGCGTACAGAATTAGGACGACCCACATTGGATTGTGGTTGCGGCCCAACAGGAACTGGAGCTGTCGGCATGGTGACTCGGCTCGCCATTGTGGTAGTAGCCCCACTGCTACTGTTGGCAGGCCAAGCTCCCCGATAACCTTTACGACTCAGCTGCTTTTCTAATTGCTTGGCACACTGGAAGGCCTCAGATATGGAATACAGATCGAAGAGATTTATAACATCTTGAAGCTGACCAGTTAAACCCCCAACGTAGCGGGAAACCAGCTGTTCATCCGTTTTGGCAAGGTCATTGCGTGCTACGAGTTGATAAAACTCCTTGGTGTAATCATCCACAGAACGAGAACCCATTGACAAGGCCTGCAGTTGTTGATACAAGGTGCGTGAATAATTATGGGGTAAAAATGTACCTCGCATGTGTTTCTTTAATTTTTCCCAAGAGGTGATTTTGGTCTTGCCCTGTCGTTTTCGACTCAACTTGAATTGTTGCCACCATGCTGAAGCTTGGCCTCTGAATCGAGTCGCTATCAATGCCACTTTCTTTTCCTCAGGTACCTCTTTAAACTCAAGGACCTCCTCTGCAGCATGGACCCAATCCAGATAATCCTCGTCTTGTAATCCACCATCAAACTCTGGAATATCAATTCGTAACCCTTGATCCCATCGCCGAGATTCATAAGCTTTAGCGGGTTGGTGACCGCGTCTTGGTGGTGCCACCAAAGGGTTATTCCAGTCGTCACCTTCATTGGATTCCTCATCCTCGGTCGTTGAACTCCCTTCACTGGCCACTGCTTGCGAAGGTAAACCCTGGTTTTGTTGCTCTAGAACAGCTGCCAATTGCCGAGTTAGAGCCTCAATTTGTTGTTGCATTCGTACCATGTCGTCACGGTGATAAGTATCAGCCACAGGAACCGCCCCACCGCTCCGTCGTCGAGGTGCCATCCAAGGAATGTCCGGCTCTGATACCAACTGATGTAAATTCGACGCGTGAAAACACAAACCAGTTTGACCTGTTGAACCACAAGGGGATACCAGGACAAACAATCTCAATTCTATGTTGATTCTGAGAATTCCCAGAGAATTGAAAGGAACTCGTAACAAGAAGTTTTGTTATTTAATCAACGTCCCCTTGCCTTCTGTAGGCTACAATATTAAATACCAAAAGTCCAACCACCTATTTGGAAACAAGATAATAATGATACGCACTAACTAAGGAAATAACAATACTGGATTAAAGCAAAACAATTAAATGGAGAGAATGGAATTAAATAGAGATAATCGCCAATCTTTGATTGCTATGCAAGCTGATTTGTAATGATCCTCCCGCTTGTGTTCAGACTCTGCTCCGTTCATACTTATCCAAGAATGCATGGGCCATGCATTCCACATCAAGAAGCAAATCCAGAAAATCAAGACAACACTGAGGTTCTTCCCATCCAAAATGAAGAAATTTCTCCACAAGAGCAAACTCAACAACCTCAAGAACAAATGCCATTAAGAAGATCCAATAGAGAAAGGAGAAATGCTATTTCAGATGATTATATTGTCTTTCTCCAAGAACATGAGTTTGATATAGGAGTGGAAGATGATCCAATCACTTTCACTCAAGCCAAACAAAGTTCTAATTCTCAAAAGTGGATTGATGCTATGAATGATGAGATGAAATCCATGAAAGACAATGATGTTTGGGATCTTGTCGAATTGCCTACAGGTTCGAAACCCATTGGTGTTATATGTCGATGATATACTACTGGAAAGTAGTGATATAGGCTTATTGCACGAAACCAAGAGATTTCTGACAAAGAAATTTGAAATGAAAGATCTTGGTGACGTCTCTTTTGTATTAGGTATTCAGATACATCGGGATCATTCTCGAGGTATTCTTGGATTATCACAAAAGAGCTATATCGAAAGAATTCTTAAGAGATTCGGCATGAAGGATTGTGCACCAGGAAATACACCCATTGCTAAGGGAGACGAGTTTAGTCTCGATCAGTGCCCCAAAAATCAAATGGAAATTAAGGAGATGCAAAAGAATCCTTACGCATCTGCTGTAAGGAGTCTTATGTATGCTCAAGTATGTACGCGTCCGGATATTGCGTTCATAGTTGGCATGTTGGGCAGATATTTGTGTAATCCTGGAATGGATCATTGGAAAGCAGCCAAACGGGTTATGCGTTACTTACAGAGAACAAAGGACTACATGCTCACATATCGGAAATCAGAGAATTTAGAGATCATTGGATACTCTGATTCTGATTTTACTGGATGCCTGGATAGTAAAAAATCCACAACTGGCTATATTTATTTGTTGGCTGGAGGAGCTGTTTCATGGAAAAGTGCCAAACAGGCACTTATAGCTTCTTCCACTATGGAAGCTGAGTTTATAGCTTGTTATGAGGCATCAAGTTATGGAAAATGGCTACGGAATTTTATCACAGGGCTGCGTATTATGGACAGCATTGAAAGGCCAGTAAAGATATACTGTGATAATAATTCGGCTGTGCTATTTTCTAACAACAATAGAAGCTCTTCGAAGTCAAGACACATTGACATTAAGTTTCTTGTTGTTAAAGAAAGGGTTCAGAATCGTCAAATATGTATAGAACATATTGGTACAAACTCCATGATAGCAGATCCACTCACTAAGGGTTTAACACCCAAGGTCTTTCATGAGCATGTTGCTCACATGGGTGTTTTACAGTTTGATGATGTACTGGTTTAGTGGGAGTGTTTTGTATTGTTTTTGTTTTATGTTCTAAGTTTTTCTGCAGAATAAACATTTTTGTTTCTACATTCTGAACATTTGTGAACTTCCAAATTGCGGTAATGCATTAAGTTTGTGGAAGATAAAGTTGATCTCTATTTGGTTTAAAGAGGACCAGTTGGAAACATGCATGATAAAGATTACATTGCATGTGTTTCCATGCTTCATAACCATACTTGATCTATGTCATTGGATATGTCAGTATGTGTGACCATTGATGAGTCTAGTTACGAATAAATGTGACGAAGGCTGCTTTGATCTCATGCTAATATATTTGATGGACCAGATTGTAACGGTTTCAAGAAAAGATAGCCTTTGGTGCACACTTCGGATACACAATATTATTCAAGATTAACATATAGCCCAAGTGGGAGATTGCTGAATTAATAATCTGCCGACAGTAGTCGGTAGATTATATTATTAAAATAAGGTTGATTTGACATGTGGGCTATTATATTAATCTGAATTATTGTGACGGTTATCTCAGGATAGGATTTATAGGGTCCTGTTCCTATTAATTATACTGATAATTTGGTTTTGGTCCCTGAGGATGAATGATTGGTTTTTCTATAAGTATGGTTCTAATCCTATTATTAGATCATAACTTGAAAAACATAAGGATTCAATTCTTGGAAGATCATAACCAACAGGTGATCCAACAATTGAAGAAACTTCATGGATCAAGCTATGTTCTTCATTTTATGATTATGATCTGGCATTAGATCCTCTGTTGAATTAGGTTTTAACACTATAACCATATCCAAATCTTTAAAATACCATGCCTTCTAAGTTTCAACCCATGTTACTGCAACAATTGCAAACTTTAACCAAACCACCTATCACACCTATCATTGAAACAAAAAAAAACATATTATAAAATTAATCCAGTGTTAAAAGTCCTAAGAAATAAAAATGTAGATAGACTACTATACACAACAAAATTTACAAACTTCCTAACAATCAATGCTATGAAAAATAACAAGCAATACACAAACAAAAAAACGCCTATAAAGAAGCTCAACAACATCAATCAACTGAATTTATATTACACGACTTCGACAAACAGTTATCCAAGCAACAACAATAAAAAGAAGTAATATATCAAGAAGTAAATATGAACTCGGGGCAACACACGAGCATCTACCTAAAAAAAAGCAAAAGCTTCAAACCAACACTTGATATGCAACAATTGCTTAAAATGGGTTACATTCATATATAAAATTACAGATAGCAAAATTAATGGCTGCAACAAATAAACCTGACCAAAGAGGAATACTAGGAGAACACTAATACGCATACATCCCAACCAAAATATTAACAAAAACCCTTAGGCAGTATAGAAACAAAATTAAAGCCCTTAAATAGGTTATCACAAAGCCCTTACAACAGTTACTTTTGCCACTTTCCCTTCTTCTCTCAATAACTAACAACGGGCAGACCCAAAACAATCCTTCCTACAAAACAAGTTCATAGAACAACATCAGAGTTCAAATTGTCAATTGTTGTCATCGATCCTATGGCTGCATCCTTTGCAAAATATTCCTTTCCCTTCCTCAACCACATTTTCAATCTAGAATTGAATACACTAGGAACGTCATCCTCTCCATGATCCTGCTTACCATAGAAAACAAATCCATGTTATGATAATCCAAATAAACAAAGTTTTACAACTACCAATGGAATGAGAAAATTAACAGAACATGTATGGAACATAAAGAAAAAGGAAAACAAAAAAAAATCATTTTGCAGCAGTTACCAACTACAAAATCATCATTTTGTAGCATCCAATAACTTTTACAACTACCAGTGGAATGATACAATTTGTTGGTTTGTATTTTATGGGTTGTAAAATCTATTCATATGACAATTGTGTGATGAGATAAGTATTGCTCAAGTAATCTTAGATAAGCTGCCTCATAACATGTTTTATGAGTGTTGTTAAAATCATATGTGTTAATGCATGAGATTTACATGCATTTGCATGAGAAACTTAAGTACTTAGCTTGGATGGTGACGTGTGACGTGATAACTGCATGTATGTTTGTTTTTAATTGATAATATCATATTATTTATGGAGATAAGGACAATAAAGGATAAGTGTTTGTGTTGGGTATAGTGATTGTGCCGTATGGAGATAAGACTTATCCTATATGTGTTTGGTCTTTTGTTTTATTCTTAATTGGCTTTTTAGGATTGAGATATTATCATGATATTAACAAGATTCAATCAAGAAGAGTGCTACTCTATAAAAGGGGTGGCTTGCAATGAATGAAGTCATGGAAACTTCATACAGAAAAATTGATCATTTGTTTTTGCTTCCATGTATTGTTAGATTCTTTCATTTTAGACTATCTCTCGGTGTGAGATTTTTGAGTGTCAGAGTAAAGAGTGGATTATAGTGAGGGATTATATATTGAGTGGTGATTCTTCATACAGGTTTACTTGTGTTCTTGGTGAGGTTGAAGGAAACACTGAATGAGATGTATGAGCAATGTCTTTAGGTCAAATGTAAGATTATACTCCTGTTTCGTTATTAGTGGATTGTTTCTCAAAGTGGGTCGCTCATAGAGTTGAGGTTTTTCCCATATTGGATTTTCCTCATAAAATTTTGGTTGATTTTCTTTTTATTTTCTACATTTTAGTTTCTATATTTATTGGCTAACCTTCTTGGTGAAATACAACTATTCTCACAATTACAAAAAGATGAATGGAGCATACAAAAAAAAGGAAAAGAAAAATAGAAGGAACAAAACAAAAAATCATCATTCTGAAGCAGTTTCCACCTACATAATAGACATTAAGTTAAAATGACTTAAAAAAGGACAACGATACTGGAAAATAAATCCAAGCTATGATAATCCAAATCAACAACTATACAATCATAGAAACAGTACACTAACAAATCTGATAAATGTAGATTCATTCCACAGTTTATTACTGACAATTTGTAACGAACAACAATTATCTCCTGTTTACCACCCGCTATACCAAAATTTTCAGCATATCAAGTTGCTGCAAGCCCAACAAACCAATTGATCAAATCAAATGTGTAACCCACTTTAAAGTGTTCCCATGTGTATAAGGTACTTGCTAGATTAAGTATGCTCAATTTAAGTACGCCAAAGATGATTCTATTATTCAATTTTAGACCAATCAAAATCCATATTTATATTATAATGTATGATTGAATAATACATGTAAAAAAATTGACCAATTAACTCATTCTTATTTTCCTCGACGGACTGCCTAAACATATGGTATTTATCCTTCAAAATTTGGCTTTCCCGTAATATTCAATATTCATGAAAAAACTCTACTTAATATATTGTTGGATTAAATTATCAAATGGACTAATGTGATCTAGTTAATCTATGTATTGCTCATTTAAGTAGACAATCTATGATGTATAAAGAAGTGATTAGACTCAAATTATTCTAGATTATGGAAATGAGCTAATCTTAGTGACTAATGTTTATGGATAGCCAAAAACAATGCTATTGGGTTTTCATGCTTAAGCCCAATACAAGTAAGCATTGGGCCTTCACTTTACAAGTATGGTATACATACCAATTTGGCATGTGTTGGTAGGTGTGGGGAAAAAAAAATATCTTACCTCTTGGAAAAGTGAAGCACATCTTCTCTTCTACGTTTTTCTACTTTATCTTCACTGTTTTGCTCGTTTGTTCTGTTCCTTGATTTTGCTGGTTTGTTTTGATCTTGCTGGAGCATAAATTGGAGGAACGCATACATGGCTTTGGTACCAACTTCTAGTGTTGCTGGGAGTTCTTCTACAAGTGGTATGTTCTCTTTATATTTAAAGGGTATATATACACATATGATGATTCTTGTATGATTGAGTGTAGTATCTAGTTAGCTAAAGATCAAAAGTCATGAACTACACACATTTATGCTACTGTGATAGAGAGAAGTTCATGCGTGTGTGTATGTCTAGTTTCATGTAATGGAAAGATTTAATTCAATATCATGTTCTGGACAGATTTAGCTTAATAATGGGTTATGGGCCCACTAGATTACTACCTTGATCTATGATTGTTTAGGATCTACTAGTAAAAATAAGGAATTTCATTTCTTGTATGAACCCTAATTTTATAAATTGGGGATTTTGTGAGATAAGTTTTTTTTGGAAAATGGATGTTGGTTTTCATACTCCTGTGCATTTGTGTTAACCTCACTGATCAGCTAGTGTGCAAAGCTATTCCCATAGCATTACATAGGCTTAGCTTATCCTTTTCTCTACATACATTTAAATATGATAATATCACCAAGATGCCACACTAATAAAGCAATTCAATTTTTCTGTTGAAGAGTGGCAAAGCAAATTAAAATAATAATAATTGTTTGTCACTATTATTCATTCCTTGAGCTAAATGCTTGTTAATATTAAGTAGAGCTGAGCTTAAAGCTCAAATCCTATTACTCTATTCATGCATCTGGTATTGTGGTACATAGGCCTAGGTGCACATATGAATTGTTTTAGATTATTTTAGAACTTGATTAAAATTGTGGTAATTCCTTAGAGCTATCAGCAATGAGAATGCCATGTGTTTTTTGGACATATCCTTCGATGTGTACAAGAATGACAGGAAAAGTAAATCATGTGCATGTTAAATAAATCCTTCGATGTATATACATGTGACAGATTGTTTGATGGGATGAAACAAGCCTAAGAGAAACTCATTGTTCATAGTTAATGTTTACCATAATTTGATTGAATAATCTATGTCAGTTAGCTTATCACTTCTGTATAATTGGATCAGTGGCCACAGAATCAGCTTTGCCTATGCAGTACACTGCCATCAAGACTCTCCATGGGACAAATTTTGAGGAATGGAGTGAGTCTTTAAAGGTGTATCTGGCCATGTCAAGGTCTGATTTGGCACTAAGGATAACTGAACCTAAGCTTGCTGACCAGAGCACAGCTAGTGACATAGCTCATCATGCTCAGTGGGTGGAATCAAATAGGCTCTGTTTGATGATTATGGAATATACCATCGACAGAACCATTAAGAGGAGCATTAGGAAAACTAGTGAGACTACTGCCACTGAGTATTTTAAGTTGGTTGAGGGTAAGTATACGAAGTCTGATAAAGCAGAGAAAGGGAACATGATGAAGCTGCTGACTACTACTAAGTATGATGGGTCTGGAGAAGTCAGGACTCATATTATGAAACTTACTCATTATTTCAACAAGTTGAATGATATGCAGATGGATCTACCTGAGGGTTTTCTGGTCTGGCAGATTATGGAGTCTTTGCCAGAGACTTATGAGAGTTTAAAAACCTCTTACAGAGTTCAGAGGGGAGAGTGGAATTTGACTGAGCTCACATCCATAATTGATGAGCATGAGAGTTATCTGAAGTCAACTGGTACAGCCACTGTCCAACTGGTTACTCATGAGTCTAAGGGCCAGAAAAGAAAGAACAAGAACTGGAAGAATGGTAACAAATCTGCTGATAAAGGGAAAAAAGTGTCTAAGCCTAATGATGCAACTGATGAGAAATCTAGTCTTTGGGGAAAATGTTTCTTTTGTAAGAAGGGTGGTCATAGAAAGGCAGAATGTCTTAAGTATAAGAAATGGCTAGAGAAGAAAGGAAGGACAGGTACAAACTATCTCTTTGTTTGTTTTGAGTCAAATCTAGTTAGTGTACCTCTTAATTCATGGTGGTTAGATACAGGAGCCTCAATTCACATTACTAATTCTTTACAGGGGATAAGAAACAGGAGGAGACCAAGTGATAATGAGGTGACTGTCAACATGGGGAATGGAGCTAGAGTTGAAGTCCAGTGTATAGGAACTCTAGAGCTTTTGTTAGATTCTGGTTATGTAATTAACTTACCCTATGTGGTTGTAGTTCCCTCTGTAACCAGGAATTTATTGTCCATCTCTTTGTTAGATAAAGCTGGTTACACTTTTGTTTTTGGAAATGGACAAGTATTGCTGTCTTATAAGTCAGCTGTAGTAGGGAAAGGAACTCTTATGGATGGTTTGTATAAATTAAGTATGAATGAAAGTCTAGTTAATTCTGTTACAATGTCTGATCCTATATCTATTAATGAATCTTCTTCAAGTTCTCTTAAAAGAAAGAGAATTTAGAATTCATCTTCCTTATTGTGGCACAAAAGGTTAGGCCATATTTCTAGGCAGAGAATGGAGAGACTGATAAAAGAGGGGTTATTACATAACCTTGATTTTTCAGATTTTGATACTTGTCTTGATTGTGTGAAAGGAAAGATGACTAATAAGACTAGAAAGTCAGTCACTTGCAGAACACAAAATGTCCTAGATCTAATCCATACGGATATATGTGGTCCTATCACACCAGTTGCATTAGGAGGTTTTAGATACTTCATAACCTTTACTGATGATCATTCAAGATATGGAGCAGTGGAGTTGTTGAAAGAGAAATCAGAGGCATTTGAGGTGTTCAAAGTGTATAAGGCAGCAGTAGAGTTGAAACATGGGAGGAAGATAAAGGCAATGAGATCTGATAGGGGTGGAGAGTATTATGGAAGATATGGAGAAAGCGGTAGAAATCCGAGACCATTTGCCAACTATTTACAACAGTGTGGTATTGATTCACAATACACATTGCCTGGTACACCACAACAAAATGGTGTGTCAGAAAGGAGGAATAGAACCTTGATTGAGATGGTGAGATGTATGCTGAACCATTCTACTCTACCAGAGTTTTTATGGGGTGAAGCACTGAAGACAGCTTGTTATCTTTTGAATCAGGTGCCTAGTAAATCAGTTGACAAAACTCCTTATGAGATTTGGTCAAACAAGAAGCCTTGCTTCACACATCTTCATGTGTGGGGATGTAAAGCAGAGATAAAACCCTACAACCCACAATCCAAGAAATTGGATATGAAGACTGTAAGTGGACATTTCATAGGCTATTGTCAGCACTCAAGAGGGTCTAGGTTTTACTGCCCAAATCACACTCATAGGGTTGTGGAGTCTGATAGGGCTGTGTATTTTGATGAAGACACTTCTAGTGTCATACCCAGACATATTGATATGCATGAAGAGATTGTGGAGGTCCCTGTTCCCATAATTCAGTTAGGAGATCCTCCTGAGGTGGAAGCTGTAGAACCAGAGGATCAACAACCGGTTCCAACTCCAGAAATGGATGTTGGTACTTCAACTCAAATTCCTACTCAACAGATAATCAGGAGATCAGAAAGAGCTAGGAAGTCAGCAATTGCAGATGATTATGTGTTGTATTTGAGTGAATTTGAGTATGCTGGAAATGAGATTGTTGATCCAAAGAGCTATGAAGATGCAGTTAGTACACCACAGAGGGAGCAATGGCAAAAGGCAATGGATGATGAACTGAGTTCAATGGAGAAAAATGATGTTTGGGATTTGGTGGTTTTGCCTAAAGGGTGTAAACCAGTGGGTTGTAAATGGGTGTTTAAAACCAAACATGATGCTCAAGGCCACATAGAGAGGTACAAAGCAAGATTAGTGGCTAAGGGGTATAATCAAAGAGAGGGAGTTGATTATAAAGAGACTTTTTCACCGGTATCCACAAAGGAGTCGTTGAGGGTGATTATGGCTTTAGTAGCTCATTTGGATCTAGATTTACATCAAATGGATGTAAAGACAGCATTCTTAAATGGTGAACTTGATGAAAATGTTTTTATGACACAACCAGAGGGCTTTGTACTACCTGGAAAGGAGCATATGGTGTGCAAACTGAATAAATCAATTTATGGGCTCAAGCAAGCTTCAAGGCAATGGTACTTGAAGTTTGATCAAGTTGTGACATCTTTGGGGTTTACAGAAAGTGTAGCTGATGAGTGCATCTATACAAGGACTAATGGGAATGTTTTTGTGATTTTAGTCCTATATGTGGATGACATACTACTGGCTAGTAATAGTGGTGACTTGATAAATGAGGTTAAACAGCTACTGTCTTCTCATTTTGATATGAAAGACTTGGGTGAAGCATCTTATGTTCTAGGGATTGAGATTCTTATGTTTCTAGTATATTGCAAAAATACAATATGCTGGAATGTAATCCTACTGTAGCTCCTGTTTTGAAGGGTGAATTATTGTCAAGGTCTCAATGTCCTAAAACTGATGAAGAAAAGGCAGAAATGAGCAAAATCCCTTACTCTTCAGCAGTGGGGAGTCTTATGTATCTACAAGTTTGCACAAGGCCAGACATTGCCTTTGCAGTCAATGTCCTGGGTAGGTACTTAAGCAATCCAGGTGTACCACACTGGAAAGGAGTGAAGAAAGTACTTAGGTACTTACAAGGAACTAAGGAATTGATGCTGGTTGCAAGGATGATAGAAAATCTACCACAGGTTTTGTATTTATGATGGCTGGAGGTGCAGTAGCATGGAAAAGTGTGAAACAGTCCATCACAGCTACCTCTACTATGGAGGCAGAGTACTTAGCTTGCTATTCATCAACCAAGATTGCTTTGTGGTTTAGAAAATTACTAATAAGTTTTGAATTCTTCCCAAGAATTTCAAGACCTATTATCTTATATTGTGACAATACTGCAGCAGTGTCTTATGCACGTGGTACTAAGAGTTCAAGTCAAACAAGGCATTTTGATGTCAAATATAACTATGTTAGGGAAAAGGTTGCTGAATCCCTCATAAGCATAGAGAATATAAGGACAGAACACATGTTAGCCGATCCTTTAACAAAAGGATTGACTGCTAAGGTTTTTCAAGGTCATGTTGTAAACATGGGATTGATTTTGTCAATTTAAAGAATGTATCATGTTTACTTTGTATCTCATTTATATATGAGAAATATATGTCTGTGTTCTATAAAGTGATTATGGAATTCTTATGTTTAAATACATTGTTGGAAATCTGTAATTGTCACATAGCCTCAGTTGAAAGATCACTGTAAAGCTAAGCTATGGTAAAGAAAGTAACATGCTGAGTTTCTACAAACATAAAGTTTCAGATACATGTATCTTTCTAGTGCCCTATTATGTATTGATCATTGGCATGTGAAAATCCAATTTTATAGTAAATTTCCACTCCTTCGAGTGAGTTTACTTACAAGTGTTATGGTACACATGCTTAAGGTAAATGGTCATTGTTAGTCATGTTTGACATTATAGATTGTTACTTCAATGTTGGCCACATTAAAGATTGAGCAATTCTAGATTATAAAGGTATCTAGTTCACATTGTCCAAGAGGGAGATTGTTGGATTAAATTATCAAATGGACTAATGTGATCTAGTTAATCTATGTATTGCTCATTTAAGTAGACAATCTATGATGTATAAAGAAGTGATTAGACTCAAATTATTCTAGATTATGGAAATGAGCTAATCTTAGTGACTAATGTTTATGGATAGCCAAAAACAATGCTATTGGGTTTTCATGCTTAAGCCCAATACAAGTAAGCATTGGGCCTTCACTTTACAAGTATGGTATACATACCAATTTGGCATGTGTTGGTAGGTGTGGGAAGAAAAAAAAAATATCTTACCTCTTGGAAAAGTGAAGCACATCTTCTCTTCTACGTTTTTCTACTTTATCTTCACTGTTTTGCTCGTTTGTTCTGTTCCTTGATTTTGCTGGTTTGTTTTGATCTTGCTGGAGCATAAATTGGAGGAACGCATACATGGCTTTGGTACCAACTTCTAGTGTTGCTGGGAGTTCTTCTACAAGTGGTATGTTCTCTTTATATTTAAAGGGTATATATACACATATGCTGATTCTTGTATGATTGAGTGTAGTATCTAGTTAGCTAAAGATCAAAAGTCATGAACTACACACATTTATGCTACTGTGATAGAGAGAAGTTCATGCGTGTGTGTATGTCTAGTTTCATGTAATGGAAAGATTTAATTCAATATCATGTTCTGGACAGATTTAGCTTAATATATATTTGTAAATGAACATCTCATCACACTTTATTCGAAAACAATCATGTCCAAATATATCAGCACAAAACAAAAAAGATCGCAAGCCCCGGGGCAACACTCGGGTTATGATCCTAGTGTGTGTGTATATATATATATATATATATATATGAAAGGTCTCCATACCAGAATATCATTCAAATTCTCAAAATAGAGAATGGAGGTCTTCTGAGAGCACACGGTCCACCATTAGTGACGAAAGGATTCAAGAATGCAAATAGCTAAGAAACAAGATGAACCTTGATGAAGTTGAAGATATTTTTGACCATGAAGTAAATTACACAAAAATATAGAAATATCATGTGCAATGGCTATGAAAAACAAATAAACAACCTAAATTAACTACGAAGTGTAAACTAAAAATCCAAGCAAGAAAAACAAAATTAACCAAAAAAGATACGATTAAACCAATGAAATTAGAAGGACAATAACGAGGTGCACAAAATATAATAGATGGATAGTGTGTTCAAGAGGGGGGAAAACCCTTTTAACCACTTGTGCGATTACAACAACACAAATATTTTACTAAAGCTCTGAATCAGTAAGATCCTACATGGTTGCTCTTCCTTAAGCTCTTTCATGAAATTCATATGAAACAATTAATGGCTCTTTTAAAATATCATAATCTTCTTAATCTTTCCTTTTGTCCAGTTCTTTTTTTTTTTATAAACATTTTGTCCAGTTTATTATATTACTTCTAAAATAATTTCAAAAATTTCATGTAATTATAGCATGCGACTCAATCTTATTTTAACATTTGATTGTTTATGTCTTTAAAAACTGAGTTATCTCATGATCTGCTTCTATAGGACACCGACACAGCAACCCAGGGATATGAATTAACCAAAAAAATTAAAACGTTTACTTTCTGATTATAGGAAAACAACAGCCAATAATGGAGCAAAAACCTCTCACGAAACTGCAACCAGGAAAGAAATGTTGCAAGATCAAATGTCGAGTGGCAAGGAAATGGGACTCTACAAATCCAATACTTCAAGACCAACTAATAAGTCTAGACTTGCTGTTAGTAGATGACAAGGTATTATGAACTTAAAAATTATTTTCAAACAAATATCCTTCTTATTTTGAAAGTTTTGCGTTTATATCAACATTATCTAGCAAGCACCTGGGCCACAAAATATATCTCAACCTAGCTACTGAAAAGGTCCACAATTTTTGCAAAAGGTAAAATCTAATAAAATTATGAAATCTGCTTCATCATAAAGCAAATACTACATAATGCAGTATGCAGAAAAAAGTGAATATTCTCAAGATACTAGTGTTAGATATATGTCCTGTATAGCCAATCTAATACGGTTGTATTTGAAACATATATAATAATTGTACTGTATTAATTGTTTATATAAATGGCATTTTATTATATATTTGATATTTCTATTAATATAGCTGTATTAAATATGTCCGTAGATATTTATTAGAGACCTCATTCTCAAGAGTTGAGAATATGAGTGACGAGTGATCTCTAGTATAAATATCTTAAATAAAGTTCCTGATTGTAGAATTATTAATTGGACAATAATAATTCGGAAAATCAGTATACTGTTTGTTTCCTATAATGATAGGGTTGTGAGTCTCATGCAATTTAATATGAGATATTAAAACAAACATTATAGGAGGTTTATTGTTGAATAAATGCTTCGAACATGACTTGTTAAATAATGAATAACGTGGAGGTTTATTTCCTTGTCAATGATTTATTATTTATTTACGATTATGTAAATAAGCCTTAAACCTGAGATGACATAGTAGTTTTGTATATGGGTGATTGAATTTTATCAATGTTGGAAATATTTATTTATTAAATAAATATTAGCATTTGATGGATTCAGTTAGTTGTATATGGAGACTTGTGTGCAGTCAATAAGGAATTCACCGCCTCGAAATAAACGAGAAGAATATCCTATGTGATCCAGATATTTATTGACACAGGAAATCCTTGGCCGAGGTTATATGATTAATGAAAAAGGTGTTTTCATTAATTATTTGTTTGTCAATAGAATATTGGATCTGACATATAATTGAGTTAGTGGATTTGACTGATATCCATGATCCTCACTCAATTGGGATATTGTACAGTGGAAGGATTTAATTACATGGTAATTGAAATTAAAGGTTCATATGGAAGAATTCATCACTGATTGGGTAGTCACGATATACTGCTAGGTGTCACTCGTGATTTATAAGAAATGATTAAAAGTTGTTTTAATTAATATCAAAGAGTTTGATATTATTTTTATTGCTAATCGGTAATGAACCTAGAAAGTCACACATAAAAGAATCATGAAAATTATTCATCTAAAGTTGGAATTGAACAATATTCGATAATTTGCATGAGATGAAAAGATCGAATAATTAATTAAATGAAGGTTTATTGTAAACCGAAATAAATCCAACTGATTAATATAAATTGCTAGTACATAATATATTAATCATTTAATGGATTTATTATTTAATTAATATAATAATAATTATTAATAGTTGCCAGCAACTAAAGTAGATGCTGGCAACATTGATATATATCAATGTATATGTTGATATACGGGATGTGCTAGAGGCTTAGAAAAAAAAAAGGTCTAGCATTATTATTGTTCTCCTCTCAATTGATTAAGAATCAATCCATAAGTGTTTTGATTTTTGTGATTCTGGTGGACTAACTAGAAGCTTCGTATAATCGAAGTTCTACGGACGGAAGTGGTGACATAGAGTTGATCAAGGAGTACGAAAGTTATACCGGACAAACGGATCGTACAAGCACGCTACGAAAGGTATTTTGTAGTGTAAATCCGCTGCTTATTTTTAGTATACCATTATCTAACAGTGGTATCGAAGCAGTTAGGCTATGTGGTATACAATCTAGATCTAAATCGATATATATGTATCTGAATGCATGTGTATTAATCTGATTTTTATATGAAATGAATTAGATTAATAGATCTAGAGAGATTATGTTTTTGATCTATACTGTGATACATGGATCTAAAATACATGTTGTTTTGGTAAATGCTTGATCCGTGTATACATGTAAATCTTTATATGTATGGATCTGTGTTATTTTGGTTATTGGTGACCGACTGACGAAAGAGATTCAAGGGAGAGTCTGGTGGTTTTCTGGTTGTTCGGCGTCACTTTGTGCGACAGAAGTCGCTGCTAACACCGGCAGATTTATGGAATGAAGGGAATGGTGATCTTGCTAGACTCATGAATCGGTGACTGCTGTCTGCAAGAGTTGCAGCTTTGCCTGATCTGTTGAGCTCACTGTGATAAACAATGCCGGATTCTCTGCAAGTGTTGCAGGTGATGAAGGAAGTTTGAGTTTATTTTTCCAGATCTTGATTTCGATTTTCAAGCAGCCGTGACTATACATGATCTTGTAAGAATCATGGGTTGGTTAATACGTGATCTGTGTCGGCTGAGATAGTCGAAAACGGCACCGACATCACTGGTTTAAAATCTGTAAGTGTTACAGATTTCCGTTTGTTGAGACTGGTCGGAAATGCCAGAATGTCCGGTTGACCAAATGTGCAGGTTCCTGTTGTCGGTTTCTGTCTGGGTAAGGAAGACGCCGGAAACGGCGCTGATAAAATCTGCAAAAGTTGCAGAATTTTGGATTGAAAATCGGGCGAGGAAGAAGGTCTATGACCCGGTTTTCATGCCATACGAGTATGGGCTGCAGCACATGGGCCAGTTTTATTACAATCAAATGGGTCAGATTCAGATATGGATACACGGGCCAGATAAGATTGGGCCGAGTTTGCTGGGTGATGGGCCAACGAGAAAGATTTTGGTTCTGAATGTTTATGGGTCAGAGGTTGCAGGCTGATATATATTGGGCTGATTTATATTTTGGACTGTAAATGGACTGGACTCTTATTTATTTTAAATATTATATTTGATATATGTTTAGAATAAATAGATATGCATGTTTTAATTAATTTAGTTTAAATTGAATTAATTTAGAGTGATTTTTCAGTTTTCTGTTTTTAGAAAACTGAAAATGCATTTGGTTTGATTATTCTGAAAAACTGTTTTTGAAAATGAAAACTGAATAATGCGTTTTGTTTGCAGTTTTTGAACAATTGTTTTATGATTAACATATTAATCATAGAAAAGCAACATAATATTTGAAGTTACAAACTCCAAATAACACATTCATGTTATAATATGCATTAAAGTACTTTCTAAATTAAAATAATTTAATGAGTACTTTCAACACTATCACAAGCTCCTCAATAAGTACATAAATTTTCGAATATGCATTAAAATACTTTCTAAATTAAAATTACTAATGAGTCGCTGAGTAGTCATTCCATATTTGCATAACTATTTGATTTCTGCGTTGTCCCATCTGAGCAGTTTGACTGGTATCAAATTGTATGACTTCATCAGCTTGATTTGACTTCGTAACATCTTCAAATACCATATTTTCCGTTGTGTATTGGGCAAAAAATGTATCCAAAGCATGCTCCAGCCTAATGAAATTATGTACTACGCAACATGCAGTAAAAAAATTTCTTTGCATATAGAGAGGATAATTAAGCGTTAACTTCAAAATGGAAAATCTTGCCTTTAAAACTCTAATGCAATGTTCAATAATGTTTCGGCACGAGGAGTGTCTATAATTGAAAAGTTTTTCCTTCCCACGTGGTCTTCCACGTCCACGATAATCACGCAAATGGTATCTTCGACCTCGATATGGGGCAAGAAACCTAGGCATATTAGGATAGCCAGCATCAACAATGTAAAATTGATCTGCAAATTAAGTATAATTAATTCTTTAATAACAAAAAAATACCATTTACTTGATAAAGCTATCCCAAGGTTTACATTGTACCTCCTCGTGGCATTTGCTAGTTATTTTCAAACCTTGTTACCGCGTCAATGAAGACTCGCGAATCATTTGCCGTGTCTTCCCATTCGGAAAAAGATGAATTTCGTATCAAAATCGCAAACCAGCATCACATTTTGAGTCACATTAGTCTTCCTTGCATGGAAATATGTTTGTTTTGAAGCAGGTGCCCACGTGGCAACATGTGTACCATCTATCGCTCCAATACAATCCTACACCAAAATGATGTAATATTGTTATTTTAGGAACAATGTCTAAAACAATTAAAAATATTTGAACTAACATTGAAGTAGAGATATTTTCTCAATAGACACTCATGCACAACATTCTGATTTGTTGGCCTGATAATCTCAATACTCAACGTACAAACAGCTTGTATTACTCGTATTAATCTGTTGAACCATTTATTAATCATATACTTTTGAATGCTAAAATTGATCGACAATTACACAATACCTAGTGGTGTGCCCTATGATCATTAAGAACATTGCAACGCCTTCCTCGACATTCACTTTCTTTCTATCTTTCAACAAGCCTTTCTCTTTCAGCACATCACAGAATTTCATAAAGACATGCTTCTGCATTCGAAATATATCATGGCACATAGTTGGATTTCCATTTAAAAGTTCAAGAATGAACATCTTTCCAGAAAATATTGATGTTGTGCATGGGACTCTATCCATCAAGCTCATTTAATTGGTCACAAAATAATTTAGCATAAGCATATCCCTAAACTCTGCACCGAGATCATCTGTGAACATCATATCATCATCACTCAATTCAGATTCAGTCACATATGATGGGCAATCATGTCTTGACATCTTTGCACAAATAATTGTAGAAACAAAGTCATTTATTACATATAAAAGCTCGAAAAGAGCATAAGTTCATGTAGTGCAACACAAACAAAAGTTCTCAAAAAAACCAATGAACGAGGTTCATTATTACAACTCAAACTGATAAATACTCTGAACTCATGCATGAAATAAAAAAAGCATCAAAAATCTCCAAGAAGTTCCAAGATAGGTAGTCTACGAGCTTCAGGCATCATCACAAACGTCTGCCCAAAAAGAGGATCCTTGAAGGCCTTTATTGCTTTCAAGTAAACCTCATTTGAGACCCCTTCCATATCACATATTACACGATAAGCCACATGGTTAATTGGTTACATACACTATAAGTCCAAGTACGAGCAGAAGATCTCATATTAGGTGCAAAGAAACTACTAGCAGTGTAGTTATATACGTTCCTCTATGGCGTGAATCATAATTTTGACATAAACCATCAATTTCATCCAAGTGGCTTTTACACTTTATGTGTTGACCTCAATTGGACAATTGATTAGTCTCACAATTGTCCTAGGAGTGAGACTAATCAATTGGTTGTTCTTACTAAATCCAAGAACAGCCAATGTGCGAAATTGCTTTAAAATATATAATCAGATTAGGCATTCATGGATTGACCTCAAGACAAACAAATTGGAAAATGGTGTGAATCACAATATGATGAGAGTTTAAACTTCAATTTAATAGACCCAACCCCCAAAGACACAAGCCAAAACAACCCAAAACACATGAGTTGCGCACAAAAACACAACTACCACAGAAGCCAAAGCACAGCAGCAGCAAACCCACGAGAAGAACGATACCTAGTGCTGAGTGGAAGCAGAATCAAGCAAACAATAGCTTCAATCAGTAATGCTGGTTTCTTTGTTGAACAAATTTGAAGAGAGAAAACATAAAATTTCAGAATTCATAAGAAGGAGGAGCAAATCACTCCTAAACCCTAGAACAAAAAAATGAAAATTGCCTATCAAATTAACTATAGAAAGGAAGCAAATCACAGCTAAACCCTAGAACAAATACAAAATAAAATCAAAAGCGGAAGCACAAACCAGAACGAGAGCAACTGCTAAAGAAAGAGCCCGAACTGAAGGAAGAGTTGTCGTGGGAGTCGAAGGGAAGAAGGAGAGGCGAGCTTCATCCTTCACGGAAGGATCAATTTACGTAAATGATGAAAAGAAGGTTGTTTTGGGTGTTTTTCGTGTTTTGATGAAAATAACCAAAATGTAAAAAGAGTGTTTTGAATTTTATGTTATGAGTTTTCCGTGTTTTCTAAAAGCCATTCTTAAAAACGGATAAAAGAAACAAGTTTCAAATTTCATCAAAACTGAAAATTGAAAACAGCCTGAACATGGCAAAGAGAACAGCCTCTTAGTTCCTTCATCGTTTTTAAAAACCATCAGATAGTTGCTATATTTTGACCATGTTTAATATTATGAAACAAGAACCTTATTTTGTGCAAAATATGATGTTTCAAAATATGACTATGAGTTTAAGGATATTTGTTATGCTTGTTTAATCTTGTATTAAAATATGGTTGTACCCTATTTATATAGAGTCATGATAAATGGCCCAGCAAATATTAACTCAAAATGTCCCAAATCTTGATGGCAATGCCATATGATGTGGCAAAAAAGACTAATTGCATAGTTTTTTTCCCTTAAACGAAATTTCAAAATACTTTAGCTCTCAAAATACGTATTAGATTTCGAAAAAAATTATATATCCTAAATCAGCAAATAAAGATCTTTCCAACAAGATTCATCATTGATAGATTTTATTCAGTCATTCTTAATTACATTATTTTTTTAGTGATTTACTAATGAGTATTGATAAATAGCCCATATTTTAAGAGCTCATGTCTAAACCATAAGTGCTAAATCCTATTGGGAACAGATTCGCTAAACCCTAATGGGCTCGTGTATAGGACTGTTATACTGTAACTTAAATAATAAGTGTTAAACTCTAAGGGGAATGGATTCATTGAACCCTAACGGGCTCGTGTATCCAATTTTTATGCTGTAACCTAAACAATAAGTGTTAAATCCTAACAAGAACGGATTAGTTAACAGACTCGTATATCGGTTTTTCTTATTATAATCAAAACAATAAGTGTTAAATTTTAAGGAAAACGGATTTACTAAACCCTAAAGAGCTCGAGTACCCTAACATAGTTTCAATAAAAATGCAGAAAACAATGAACATATATTCGACTATCACGTTGTAATAAAAAATAAAAACTATCGATAATTATTCTTATTAGAAAGAGTTTTACGCACTGAGTTCGAATTTGTAATTTTTTTCGAAATCTAATATGTATTTTGGGAGATAAAATGTTTTAAAGTTTCATTATAAAAAAAGTCTAGTAAGAGTAAATGAATAAATTAACATTATTGACATATTTTTTAAAATTTCAGCATGACTCACCTACATGTCACACACATGGATTTGGGATAGTTTGGATTTTATTTTTTTGGGCTGCATATCATTTTCCATTTATATGTAAGCAAATACGAAGAAAAGCAGGAGACATGAAATAGTTAAGAGTCATGCTAATGGCCCAACAAATAAATCTCCAAAATCTACATGGCAATGCTAAATAGATATATGATATGGCAAAAAAGACCAATTGCATAGTTTTATTTTTTATTTTTTTATTAAATGAAAGTTTAAAACACTTTAGTTTTCAAAATACATATAAGATTTCGAAAAAAAATTACATATCCAGATTCACCAAATAAAGATATTTTCAACAAGATCTATCATTGATAAGTTTTATTCAATCATTCTTAATTAAATTGTCTTTTAATTATATTATTTTTTTAGTGATATACTAATGAGTATTGATAAATAGCCCATATTTTAGGAGCTCATATATAAACCATAAGTGTTAAATCCTAAGGGGAGCAGATTCGCTAAACTCTAACGGATTCGTGTATCGGAGTTTTATGTTGTAACCTAAACAATAAGTGCTAAACCCTAAGGGAAACAGATTCCCTAAATCCAAATGGGCTCTTGTATCAAATTTTTATGTTATAGCCTAAACAATAAGTGATAAACTGTATATTGGTGTTTCTCACCAACATCGTTAGTCAACAATATATGGAAACTTAATGCGGAAAATAAAAACAAATCAAAACACCACGATTTTAACGAGGAAACCCAACCTGGGAAAAACCTCGAGTCTATGAGCGACTAACCTTGGGGAACAATTCACTAAAATGAATCAGGAGTTAGAACCCTATCTTTGAACTAAAGACATCGCTCATCCCTCCCATTCAGTGTATTGCTTCAACGTCACTAAACCTCAATAAGGTAGAGTCTACTCTCGAATCCCTCAAGAGTCTTAACAAATAAGAAACTCTCAAATGATAATCACCAATACAAATATCCTCACTACAAATCACTCATTTAAACACTCAAGATCACACATGAAATAAGAAGTGATTTGCTTCTCCAAAAACCCAATACACGCTCAAGACTCTCTCAAAGATAGTTTTGGTAAAAAACTTGAAACCAACGTGCATGGAATATATATAAGACCAGCTTGTCTTGATTAAGAAGACTTCTTCTCTCACCAGCAATCTGAGCATTCTATCACCTGAAGAGATAAATCACACATCCAATACTGGAATTGATAATATAGGAATAATCAAAGATAATCCACGGTAGTTACATGTTTAACTCTCAATATAACGCTTATGTGGTTATCCATACATGAATAGACTTCCTATCCTATCTATATAAGACAGTCCATTAACAATAAAACACTACATATCATCAAAATTAAAAGCCCACGCGTTAAAATCTTTAAGCCCGTGCAGATGAAGTAACTTACTCCACATACCGTAGTAACTTACTTCACTGCTCAGCAGCACCCAATTATCACAAAATTCAATTGGTTAAATATATCTCACAATTGTCAATTAGATTTTATAAATTAAAAACCAACATAAACCCTAAGGAGAACAGATTCGCTAAACCTTAACCGGCTCGTGTATCGGATTTCTATACTATAACCTAAACAGTAAGTGTTAAACCTTAAGGGGAACGTATTCGCTTATATAATAGGCTCGTGTATCAGATTTTCATGCTGCAACCTAAACAATAATTGTTAAACTTTAATGGGAACAAATTAGCTACATCCTAACGAGCTCAAATACCCTAACATAATTCCAATAAAAATGCAGAAAAGATCGAACATTTATTCTACTATCATGAAATAATAAAAATTCAATTCAAATATACAATCTACATATCATATATATGAATTACATTATTTTTAAAAACAAAGTAATTGAAAAAACATAATAAAAACTATCGACAATAGTTATTGTTAGAAACAGTTCTATAAGCTGATTAGGAATATGTAATTTTTCTCGAAATTTAGCATGTATTTTGAGAGATAAAATGTTTTAAAGTTTCTTTATAAAAAATATGTGCAGTAAAATGAAATGAAATGAAAAAATTAACATTATTAGGCATATTTTCTGAAATATCTAACATGGCCCACCAAGATGACACACACATGGAGATGGGCTAGTTTGGGTTTTCTTTTTTCTTTTCTTTCTTTCCATATCATTTTCCAATAGTTAAACAGGAAAAATCATTTATACCATACATTGATAGGTTAGTTTTAACGATTTCATACAGGCATCATTCTCTACCAAACTTGGTTTTGGATTTTTTGTAGTGCATTTTGCTTTTCATTTTGCTCGATTTAACTATTCACGTTTTAGAACAAAATAAACCAAACCCACCTGGCTTTTCCCTTGCCTTTCTTTCTCCCCTTGCTTAACAATTCTTGTCTCACCAGTTGACATCTGAGCTTTGTAAACAATATCAAATGATCCTTCTCCTATTAAGGTGGTAAAACTGTAGCTAGGTTTCCACATGAAATCCATAAATAAGCATTATCCAGAATAGAATTATCGTATTAGGCTCCATTTGGTTATAATCTTATTGAACTTCGTAGGTGTTGTTTTAGTCATGGCCGTAGATAAGAATTACAACACCAGACGCTCTGAGTCCACATTTGTATGCCATTATATCCTTAACCATATGGCATAATTTGATGATTTAAATGAGGAAAAAGCTTGAAAAGCGAGCAGAGAAGAATCAATAATGTACTCAGTTTGAAAGTTTAGAACATTAATTGTGATTGTTCGCATTTCGTAGGAACAAAATGAGGAAAATAGTAATGCTAGAAATCCCAGTGATTTTCATCCCAAAAACATCTCAATAATATATGACACTTATTTATTTAGTATGATGACATTATATTAAGAGAGCCATTGAAAATCATACCCAATAAATCAATGATGCATATTGCCGAGATAATTGTGAAACAAAAGATCTTTGTCAATTTTGGGAGAAAAATAAATACACATATCAAAAGAACAGCTTAAACCAAGAATATACATACATATATATATATATATTAAATTAATTAATAACCTCTTTCATTGACAATATGTAAAACTTAAAGCTCCCTCATTTGAGTGAAATAATAGGATTTAACATATTAAATCTCGCATTTATCCTCAAATCAATACAATCTTTTTTGATGTAGTTATCTAACTGTATGGAAAAAAAATCGTCTGCCCTCTAATGGCCATGGGCCGCACGATTCAAAGGCCTGTGGGCCCAAATATGGCTTGTGGGCCCAAATATGGCTTGTGAGCCCAAGTCAAAGTTGTGAGCCTGTATGACTTCAAGACATGTAGGCCCAAATAAGGCTTGTGAGCCCGTACGACATTACGGCTGATGAGACCACAATACACAAATCTACTAATCGTACGACAATAAGGCCTACAGGCTCAGTCAACCCACTTGTTAGCCCAGTCATGCTTGTGAGCACGTACATCAGAAGCTCATTTAGCTCTACACTGCATACATGTGCAACTAGAGCCCATCAAGCCATGTAAATGCCCAAAGTCTTAGCATCATTAATAAAAACAACACTCAATATGTATTAAACTAAGGCCCAATCGGACCAAAACGAACTTAACACATGACAGCACATGCAATTCATGTGCCACGCACGTGAGTTGCATTCTATAAATATGAGTAGTCAAAGCCTCTTGATTGTCTCTCGATCATTGTCATGCTCCACTTCTCTTTCTAAAAACCTCTTTACTTCTCTCACTAAAAATCTTCTCTTCTTCTGTTCGACCTGATTGTCAAAGGCCTATTCTCGACAATCTTTTGATTGTAGATTTTAATGTCTACAGTTTGGCGCCAACTGTGGGGCCTCAACAATCAACTTAAGAGTGACTTAGCACTTTGATGAACCCGATGCTGGCATCAGACAGTCCAAACAACTTTGAAACGCAGCTTGCCACTATGAAAAAGCAAATTGACGAACAAGTATCTCGATCCCTTATCCTCGCAGATGAGAAGGCAGTTGTCCGAGTTGAAAATCTTTCTTTGAAAAACAAGATTGGCCAACTACTTTCCCACAAACAGAGCCAACCCCAAATCTACCACCAATTTCTAGAGAACCAATTTGGTGTTTTCCCAACTCAGCAGTGTGACACCTGGTGAAACCTCCAGTAGTGCGACACAAACAAACCCTAACTTGCCAACTCTAGCAACACCCTCACCTGTACTATCATATCGTTCGGGATTAACCTCAAACCAGCCAAGAACCTCCCAATTAATCGAACCCTCAACCCCATCAATTGACTCCCACAGGTTGGCTGAGGTAAAAGCATTCCTCCAAAGACTCCCAAGAGTTCCAACACTAATCAAGAAGAGTCAACCAGAGAGCTATGTTGATACCCCTTTTGTCGAGCGAATATCCTTAGTTGAGATGCTTATAAAGTTTAGCTTCCCCAATATGACCTATTTCCAATGGCACGGAAGATCGAGATGATCACATTGCACATCATCACCAAAGGATGCTCATAATATCTGTCTCGCAAGATGCAAGGAAGGCATGCATGTGCAAGGGGTTTGGTTGTTGCCTAACCGGGCCAGCTTTGCAGTTGTTCATCCACCTACCCAACAATAGTATCTAATCTTTCTCTCAACTTTCCAACACAATTGTAGAGAAATTTTGCTATTAGTGGGAGAGTAAGTAAGACTCTAGACGACTTGTATAAAATTAAACATGTCGTAGGGTAGACTTTGCACTCGCACTTAGGAAGCTTCAATGCTGAAAAGATCATTATCCCAAATTGAAATGAAGAATCTACGGTTTCAGCCTTTCGCATATAGATCATACCTGGTAGTGAGGTGTACAAAGGACCGACAAGTTTCTGTGCAAAACATGGAGGATGTGTTAGCACGAGCTTGGGCTCAGGTTAAGTAGGAGGAAGATGACGACAATCTAATAACAACTGTCAAGCATAACTCAACTATAGACTGTAGCACGCAAAAGAATGAATACTTGTTTAATGTAGAGCCAACATAACTGATATATTTGTTGAAAGTGCTTGGAAACAAGGTTTAATGGCTTAGGCATATGAGGTCTCCGTAAGACAGAAGAGATAGAACAAAGTGGTGTGACTTCCATGAAGATAACAGTCATTTGACTAGAGATTTTCATGCTTTGTGAGATGAAGTGGTTGAATTGCTCAATCGTGGCCATCTAAAAGATTTGTTGTCAGACAAGGGGAAAACAACCATAGCCAAACGGAGGGTGTTAACTCTGCCCGAGCATCCATTGGCGATAAAAGATATTGGAGTTATCATTGGAGGCTCAAAAATTAGTGGTATCTCGCATACGACTGCCAAAAAAGTTAATAAAGTGCAAAAAATCGCGAGCTCCATTCAAAAAATGTTCCAAGTCCTTCTAGTCAAGTCATCAGCTTCATTGACGATGAGGTAACTCATCTTATCAATCCAAACCATAGTGCCCTGGTAATTTCTATTATGATAGCTAATTTTAACATCATACGTGTGCTGGTCGACAATAACAGCTCGACAAATGTGTTGTTCCTAAGCTGCTTAAGGATAATGGAGATTGATGAGTCTCATATCTATGGTCGACCAACTATTTAGATAGGCTTAGTAAGGGAGCAATCTTACACAGTCGAAAAAATTGTTCTGCAAGTTTATAGCGAAGGAGTGAGTTTAAATACAACCTTTTATGTCCTAGATAGCCCTTCACCATACAACGCTATTCTAGGACAACCATGGATCCACGAACTCAAGGCGGTTCCTTTTACATAACATCAAGTGATCCGCTTCCCTATGAAATGAGGGATTAAAGAACTCAAGGGGAAGCAATTAACGTCTCACAATTGTTACACTAGTACCTTGAAGGGCAAAATGAATGTTTTGTAGCAATTATAGTACATTCAATTATCGATCGGCTCAACTCAAACTATCAATCAAAACAGTACAAACATGGAAGATTTGAATGATGTACAAGTTCACCCAGAACATCCTAAGCAAGTTGTTCACATTGGTGCCCCACTCGATAGTGGCATAAAAAAGTTGCTTATCGAGTTCTTGGCACAGAACCGAGATTATTTTGCATGGTCACATGAAGACATGGCTAGTATCGATCCAAAAATTGCAGTTCATAAAGTTGAGGTTGACCCGAGCTTTAAACCTATGCGGCAAAAAAGAAGAATATTTTCCAATGACACAAATCGGGTAATTAATGAAGAAATCCAAAAGTTGATGGGCATTGGCTCCGTACGGGAAGTGCAGTACCGAGATTGGCTCTCAAATGTCTTAGTTGTGAAAAAGAAAATGGCAAATGGAGGGTCTGTATAGATTTTACCGATCTAAACAAAGCATGTCCAAAGGACCCATTTTCCTTACCGCATATCGACATGTTGGTCGATGCAACTGCGGGGCATGAATTGATAAGTTTTATGGATGCCTTTTTAGGCTACAACCAGATACTTATGCACTGAGTGAACAAATGAAAAAATCATTTATTATTGAGCGAGGTATCCTCTGCTAAAACGTCATGCCTTTTGGGTTGAAGAATGCAGGTTCCACTTATCAAAGACATGTCAACAAGATGTTCTCTGATATGTTGGGTATTATAATAGAGGTATATATCGATAACATGCTTGTGAAATATCCTTTTGCTGAGCAGCATAAGGATCATCTAACAAAGGCGTTCGATATCCTTAGAAAGTACAACATGAAGCTTAATCCGACTAAGTGTTCATTTGGAGTCTCTGCTAGAGAATTCTTGGGCTACATGGTAACCCAAAGAGAGATTGAAGCAAATCCAGATCAAATTCTTGCAATTCTAAATATCCTTTCACCGAAAAGCAAAAAGGACGAACACCGTTTAACTGGCCATGTGGCCGCACTGACAAGGTTCATATCTCGATCATCCGAAAAGTGCCACAAATTTTATGATATTCTATGTAAGTCTAAAGACTTTTCGTGGACAGATGAAACGAAAGCGACACTACAAAATTTAAAGCAGTATTTGGTGTCAGAACCTCTACTATCCAAACCGAGAGATGGGGAGACATTGTTGATATACTTGGTAGTATCTAGTATGGCAGTCAGCACTGTTCTCGCGTGGGAGGATGGCTCATGGCAGCTTCCCATCTACTATGCGAGCAAGTGTTTGTTTGATACAAAAACATGATATTCCCACCTGGAGAAACTAGCTCTAGCATTGATTACTGTCGCTCGAAAGTTGCGGCCATACTTTCAAAGCCATACAATATCAGTGATGACAACATTTCCTCTTCGAGCAATTCTCCAGAAGGTTGATCTTTTCAGACGACTTACTAAGTGGGTTGTAGAACTCACTGAGCACGACATCTAATATCAACCATGAACGGCTCTGATATCTCAAGTATTGGCTGATTTCATAGCCGAATTCAACCTAGCAGTAGAGGAACAATTAATGCAGGTGGTGCTATACGTAGCAGAATCAACATGTGATGTATGGATTATATGGGTTGACGGACTAGCAATGTTAATGGCAGTGGTCTCGAAGTAATCCTTATCTCTCCTGACGATTCTGTCATACAACAATCTATTCACTGTGGATTTTGGGCAAAAAACAATGAGGCAGAGTATGAAGCTTTGATCACTGGTTTGAATTTCGCTCTACAAATTAAGATCGCTCGAATTTTCGTACGGTCAGATTTGCTGCTTGTTATCAATCAACTGTTAGGGACGTACAAGGCCAGATGGAAGAGAATGATTGCATATCTCGATATGGTAAAAAGGCTAAAAAACGCTTTTAAGGTGTTTACAATATCACAAATTCCTAGAAATGAGAACTAACATGTTGAGTCCCTTGCAAGTTTGGGGTCTTCCATCAAGTGTGATGAGCCTCAAACCATCTCGATTGTACACTTGGAGTCACCAGCAGTATGGAACAATTATGTTCATGTGTCTATGATCGATGAGAGTTGGATGGATGACATAGAAGAATATATTACCACAGAAAGCTTGCCAATTGACAAAAATGCAGCTCGATGGGTGAAAGCAACAGCCGCACAGTTCACCTTATTTGAAGAGAAGTTGTATCGCAAATCCTTTTCTGGACCACTACTGCGGTGCTTTACAACCACACAAGGTGGACATATTCTCTCTTATCTACGTAAGGGTGAATGTGGTAATCACTAAGGATGAAGGAGTTTGGCGAACCACATATTAACAGCTGGGTACTTTTGGCCCACAATACGGTACAACGCTACAAATTTTATTCGTTTATGTGATAATTGTCAACATTTTGGGTAGGTCTCGCATCTTCCACCAGAAAGATTGCATCCAATGCTCATTCCTTGGCCTTTTATGCTGTGGAGAATAGACATCGTAGGGAAATTGCCTACTGTTACTGGCCAACTTTAATATGTGCTCGTCCTCACTGACTATTTTACTAAATGGGTTGAAGCTAAATCTTTTAAACTGATAAAAGACCACCAAGTGAAAAAAATTCTGGAAGAATATAACAAAGGTTCACAATTCATAAGTTGAGACTTCCATAATTTTTGCTATAAGTATGGGATTAAGCTGTTTTTTTCTACTTCGCGCAATGCTTAGTTGAACGGACAGGCAGAATCATCAAACAAAACAATAATGAACATTCTAAAGAAATGCCCGGAAGAGGCCAAGGGACATTGAGCAGATCAACTTCCGGTGTCCTATGGTCTTACCACACACGGCTAAATCTGCTACGGGTTAGACACCTTTTTCTTTGATTTATGGTTCGGAGGTGATACGTATAAATATACCTATTGTTTTTGGTAATAATAACCCTATATTATCTCATTGGTATTATCATTTCGGTACATATATCTATTATCTTGGATTTTGATAGGCAATTGATGGTGCGGAACAAAAAGATTGTAAATATGGACAAGATGAGGGCAAGAATAAGCTTCCAAATTATTCTGGGCATGATTTATACACGCCTGGGCGGTACGGGCCACGTACGGAACAGGGGAGAATGCAAAATTCAGAAAACTGCAATTTCTAGATAGGCGCCTAGGCGCATTTCCTACACGCCTAGTCGCCCCTTCACTAAAGTCTGGGCATTTTTATTTCGCGAAAGCCCTAAAAACAGACGACTTCGAATCTATCGAACGGCCGTTCCAGGGAGCGAAAACAGAGGAAAGAAGGAGGATTCAAGGCTTGAAGGACGGATTCTTCATCTTGGCTTGTGTTTCTTCCAATTTTGGGTTCTATCAATATGTTTCTCTCTCTTTACTTATCTCTTTCTCTCTCTATGTGTAGCTAAACTCTTTATCACCAAGGCTAGGATGAAGCCTTGGGTTGAATGATGGTTGTATGAATTGATTTGTTTATATGTGAATCTTTTTGGGTATAAATCTTTGGTTTCTATTATTATTGTGGATTCTTCTTACTCTTTGTGCTTGATCATCACTTAGGGTTTTGAATGGATATGTTGGATGGATTTTGTAGATGGTGAAATATCTATTTAATCATGCTTCTTGGGACCTTAGATTACAATTGTTGTTTCCATTAGGTTTGTAACAAGTTTGTATGAATCCTATTTCCATTGAGCGTTCATGAATTCTTATGCATGTCTAGGCCAATAAGATTGCTAGAATGTTGATAGGAACATCCAACCTAGACCAATAAGATGGCTAGTGATTGATATGAGGGAAATTGGCTTGAGGCGCTAAAACCGACTTAGGTACGGATTCGTTATACTCGAATTGATAAATGTATGAGTGAATTGGTTGTGTTTGTACATCATTGACCCTTGGTGGATTCCGAAGTCTTGGTGCTTTATTATTTTACTTGAATTCATTACATTAGTGTAGCTTGCCTAGTGACAGTTTGCATTAGCATTTGCATTCTTCAATACAAAAAGTCCAAAAACACTTTACTTTTCTTGCTTGTATTCCTTTTAAATTGCAAACCAAATCAACTTGAGTGGAACTTTAATTTCTTGCATTGTCCATAAATATATGTAAATAAACACTTGGATTAAGTCATATCTCCGTCTCTATGGATACGATCTTTACTGACCACTTGTACTATTCTTCTGACTAGTACACTTGCTAGTAGGTTATTTTAGACCCAACAGGAGGCAGTGATCCTAATAGAAGTTGATGTACCGTCTGTAGGATGTCAATGGATTAATCACCAATTGAATTGCCATCAACTTACTCATGATCTTGACACACTTGATGAAAAGCGAGAGGCTGCATAAGTAAGAACTGTCGTTTACCAACAAAATCTCGCATGAAAGTACGACAAGAACGTCATGATCAGGGTTTTTCGTATAGGAGATTCGCTACTAAGATGAGTGTTTGAAAATACCAAACAAATTGGTATTGGAAAGTTTGGTTCAGCGTGAGAAAAACCATACTCTATCAGAGCCATTGCAAGTCGTGGAGCCTATCAACTGACTACAAAGGACGGGCGCGAACTAAACAACAGCTGGAATGCCCGACACCATAAGTTGTATCATTTCTAGTTCTATTTTAATATAAATAAAACGAAATGTCGTTCGATGAATACAATTCTTTGCATATTTATTAGAGCTATTTGCAGGAAGGACAAAAGACATAACTCTTTAAGTTAAATAAACATGCCAAAATTACTCCGGACGGTACATGTTGAACGGGTCAAAATGAAAGTCATCCTACTAAAAGAAATAAAAATCTAAGGATCCATTGCAGATGTAATTAGGTCAACAGTAGCTCTCCTCTCAGCCTCATCGTCTTCAAGCATTTTAAGATACTCTTCCCACTCTGAAATACGTTTGTCAACCTCCCAATCACAGTGCTTTCCTTCCTTAAATTTCTTCATAAGTTTTCCTGAAGTACAAATGATGGCATCATCTGCAACTTCCTGAACACGTTATTCAAGTGAAGCAATTTTTTGTTTGAACAGGGACTTTGCAGCACTGAGATCTTTTAACTCCTTCTCCAGAGCTTCTTTCACAGCTTTCATGGCTACATGCTCAATCTTTAGAAGGCCAGCTTCACCAAAAGCATGTTGCTCAAACTTCTTAAGGATCTCCATCTCCTCTTGTAAATCTATATGGTCATTATTAAGTTGGCTGTTGTCTTCCTTGGGTGCATGGTAGGATTCTTTGAAAGACATAACAGCTTCAAAAGCCTAAAAGAGGATATTGTTAACCGAAAGACATGAGAAAATTTTGTACAAAATATTTTAACTTATTTACTTGGTAAATGTTCTGGGCAACAAAATTAACCATACTCTCCAGGGTAAAATCTACAAAACATGATCGATCATGAGGAAAGATCAAGTCGCTCGACAAATCATTAAATTCACTAGTATCAAAAAAGGTGGAGGTCCATTCATGAAAGGAAAACTCAAAACATTCCTTCCTCACATGATCTCGCTTTTTGTTCTTTCTCAATTCGGGTGACATTATTCGTCACTCGACAATCTCCGCATCAATAGTTACATCGTCAGGGGACAGAATTGGGTCTTGAATGACGTGACTGTCTGGTAACCTGGCATTTGCAAGGCGTGCTCTCTTCCTTCGCGCAATTGCATCAGTTGGATCATCCATAACTATGGGGTTCTACATCGAGTTGTCCGCCTGTCCTCGTTTTCTACTGACAAAGGTTTTGTTATAAATAATCCAAACTTTAGAAGTTCGAAGGACCTAATTGTAGTTAATACAATGGGTATGTCTTGCAATCTGGGAACAGAGATACCTTCTTGTATATCTTTGACAAACGACCACAACGTGGTCTCCCTACGAACTTTCTCACTTAGAAGAAACTCCCACGATCTAACCATTGACCTTCCTTCAATGCATTTTGAAATTGTGCTCCGCAAGTTTGCAACGATAGGTGGTTTACCCTTGAGTCGACCTAAAAGATAAAAGCAAATGAGTCTCAATCAAAATTTGGGACGAAGTATTAAACAAAATCTCACTCACTCGCCGCTCGCCATGCTAGTGGAACACCCATCCTTTCGTCAGGACCAAAAACCATATCTCCCTTCACGAAGAAATATTTGTTTTTCAAATTCCGAACGTTCGACGTCAAATTTAATATAAGGTGTTTCTTCTCTGTCGTAAGACGATAAAAACTAAATCGTCCCTTCTCAAAAGAATGTTCCCATATATAGTATAGGTTAATAATCTCCCTAAGGCTTAGCGGCCTCCCAATCCTTTCACCTCAAACGCTGATAGCGAACAATAAATGCCAACTGTTTGCCATAAGTTGGCTCGGTGCAATTCCGAAGTAGGCCAAAACTTGTTTCATAAATAAAGGAATAGGGAAACGAAATCCATTTATGAATGGTTGCACGTACATTCCAACCCATTCAGTAAACTCCCAGTCAATCGGCTCATGGTCTTTTGGCAATCGAACTTCGATGTCATCCGAGAACTAATAAAGATATGTTAGCCTAGTAATCTGGCTACCTCTGAAGATCGAATTTGGGTTGTTCATAACAAAAATCAATGTTTTACCGTTACACGACACAGTTGTTCGCTCAGCAATGGCATAGCCTCACCACAGCTTGGTCTAGGTCGGTGAACTGCCTAAGCATATCTCATATCGGTGGACGAGTGTGTAGGTCTTCTTTGCGAGATGACCCTCAAGGGTTCCTGTAATGCCAACTCCCCCTCCTCTCTGCTCAACAGAAAACATATGCCAATTGGCGTCACAACATCATCTGCATGGTTTATCTGTGTTCGATCAACGTCCCTGTGATAGCGTTGGACTCTAACCTTGTCTAAATAAGATTCTCGCAATGTCTCTGAACCCTTTATCTATGGGACCCAAAATATGAAACTAGATAGGAAAATCTTCACCCGAAAACCAAAGATCTGAGGGGATTTCTTCAGACAAGGAAGGACGAAGAAGGTGAGATGGCTAGAACAAAAATAAACGACAAGAACAAAAAAAAAAAGCACACTCCTAAGCGAAGTGGGAATCCTCACCACCACGGAGTAGCGAAGTAAACCAAATTAGAGAGAGCTTCATGATACTACAAAAGAAAGGGCTATGGAGAAAGAAAATTTGAAGGAAAACAAAATAAACAGTCACCTAAGATAATGGAGGCTTGCTGGTACACAAAGAAGACTCAGAGAAGGTGAAATAAACTTTGAATGAATTCCTTCCGTATAAAAATAATGCAAGGGTTCGACAACCCAAGAGTTTATTTAAGGATATTCTCGGAGATCGTGTTAATAAATGGGAAGGCCATTGCATCTGTTATTGGTGAAATAATTAGTTGCCGCTTTTCAAAAACATTTCATCAGGTGCTACCAATCCCATGGTTACACATGTCTTACTCTGTTTATTGATACTGCCAATGTAAAACCTCTGCAGTCTCGACTCTCACGTTGCCATAAATATTGACAAACACGTAACCAGGGATGACGTTGGTGGCTATGATTGGCAAAAAAATAAAAATCATACTATCACATGCATGGCGTACACGTATGTACTCTCTGTGCAACATCAAGGGCAACACTAATAAGGCAAGTACGCTCGTCAGGAGGTTAAGGGTTTATATTCTATTAGTCGAGTGTGACATACGAATGTTGCACATAACTTAAAAGGTTGACTATGCATTGAATTTCCCTACGACCTAGAATAATTGAAAGACGTGCCCTTATTTGAACAAATGGATATTGTTATCAACAAATTTGATTTGTTATTTGATTTTCCTTAGTTGAACAAATGCATTAAAAATTGTGGAGTCATTGTGGACCATTAAATCAAAATGGTGCCACATATGAACGAAGGTCGCACTACATATATGAAAAGTAGTACGACATATGGATGTATGATCATAAACACATCGTACTACATAAAGAAATTGTCCCCTACTAAAAGAGCACTAAACGGTCGTACGACTCAATGTGGGATCTCGGATGTGTCATCAGTTGAACAATTGCGTTGGTTCATACTCATTGGTTACCATAATATGTGAGTCAGTATGCCTTAGAGGACTGACTGAGTCTTTCCTACTCTCCAAGCCAAGAAACTTGACCTCAAGAGTGAGGGAAAACAGTATGGACAAAAAATTGTTTTCCCTCTAATGGTCATGGGCCACACGACCAAATACCTGTAGGCCCAAATATGACTTGTGAGCCCAAATTAGGCTTATGAGCCCATATGACTTCAAGGTCCATAGGCCCAAATGAGCCTTGTGAGCCTAAGTCAAGTTTATGAGCCCGTAAGACTTCAAGACTTATAGGCCAAAATAAGGCTTGTGAGTCCAAGTTAGACTTGTAAGCTCGTACGATATTATGGCTGGTGAGCTCACCACACAAAAATCTATGAACCATACAAAAATAAGGCCTATAGACCAAGTCAGACCACTTGTGCACCCAGTCATGCTTGTGAGCACGTACATCTTAATGGGCCTGCTTGGAGAACCATTCAGAAACTCATTTAGGTGTTAGATCCATTTTTTTACATTAATTTATGTTCATTGTTCTTGCTTTCCTATTTATCTATTTACATTGGTGGGTGTCTTTTGATGAAAAATTAGGATCTTTATCTGGTTTAGATTGATTGATCTGACTTATATTGTTACTGGGCAGGTTGATTACAAGATTAGGTGAGCCAAAGAAGAAGGAAGCTATTGATTTCAAGATTGATGAAAGCTTGATCACTTTAATATATATTTTTATTTCTAATTAATGTCTCTTTATGTATTAGCTACCTTGACATATATATATCTATGGACAACCATTTCAGTACTATTGATGTGAATTGTTATAATTATTTAATATAATATTTAATTTTGTAATTTAATATTATGATATTACTTATTGATTTTTTTAGTCTATTGAGAATATATACCATATTTGAAAAAATCAAATTAATAATGATCAAATTATAAATCACTAAATAAATAGTTTTAGTGACAGCTGAAATTTTGTCACTGATAATTTTTTTGATGCATTTCTAGTATTAGTGACAACAACACTTGTCACTATAAAAAGATATTTAGTGACAATATTTACTTGTCACTGGAAAGTTTTTTGTGACGACTTGAGTTGACACAAAATATTTGTTCACTTTTAAAATTACAAATATATTTTAACTTTCTCTGACAATAAATAATCTATATGTGACGTGAAATTACGTCACAAATAACGTGTTTTGTGATGATTAATGTTGTCACAAAATATTGACGTTTAGTGACGAGTATACCTTGTCACAATAAATAAAACGTTTGTGACAATATTCCTATGTGGTCACTGATAATTTAGCGACAGAACTATTTGGGACGAAACTATGTCGTCACTAAAACCTTTTGTGACAATGTTTGCATCTTCAGTGACAATATTACTTGTCACTAAAACACGAATTTCTTGTAGTGGATCTACACGACATACATGTGCAACTAGAGCCCATCAAGCACTATAAAATCCTAAAGGCTTAGCATCATCAATAAAAATAACACTCAATATACATTAAACTAAGGCCCAATCGGCCCAAAATGAGCTTAACACATGACAGCTCATGCAGTTCATGAGCCACACACGTGAGTTGCATACTATAAGTATGATTAATCCAAACCTCTTGAATGTCTCTCAATCATTATCTTGCTTCACTTCTTTTTCTAAAAACCTCTTTGCTTCTCTCACTACAAATCTTCTCATCTTTTGTTCGACATAGTGTGCTCGACCTGATCGTCGAAGGCCTATTCTGGACATTCTTTTGATTGTAGATTTTAGGATCTACACTAACATAAATCATTAAAAAATGGATATTTCTCTAGTTTCAAGATGTTTGAGTCTAATGATTGAATAAAAAACTATATAAAAAAAATAAAGTGCTGGAGTGCAAGAGCTTTCAAATCTAAAAATACAGGATTGTATTCTTTACATAAGAACATACATAGATACAATGGAATACACCGTTGATGATTGGGTGGCAGAAATTTGGTGAATAGCCTAAAAACATGTCAAAGATTGAGATTGAAATCTAAAGAGAAGGAGGAACAATGACATAAGTAATTCCATGACTTCATTTCTTAAACGAATGAAGAAAGCAAACGCATTTTTGGAATCATCGCTACATACAAAAAATAAATTTAACATGATACAATTGACAAAGATACTAAACTAACAGGATCAACCAAAAAATCAATTATTACACTTTCTCTACTCAAATTAATAACAAAATGCTTGGCCAAGAATAAAAGCTATCATTACTCACGAAATATTAGACAAACGAATCTCATCGATGCCTATAAAATGAACTCAAATACCAACAAAAACAACACATTTTATAACTATTAGACTTGCAAAGGAAAGAAAACTCCGTGTGCAATAATTTAATAAGAAAATACGACTCCTACAAGTCAAAAGATTAGATTACCAAAGTTCATTGCGCATATGTATTCACATACCTGTGTATGCATATGTTTTTACACACTCCTATATCAAAACGTGGGGTTCACTTTCCTCCTTACTACAACATTATTTTATAACGAGTAGTAAGGGGGATAAAGTAAATTTTTGTATATACAGTGTTGCAAAAAAGTTGAATGTAACAGGTAGTGAGGAGGATAAAGTTATTTTTTTGTATATACAATGATGCAAAAACATTGAATAGAATATGACTACAAAAAGTAGAGAAAAAAATGAGAAAAAAATGAATGACATATAGAATTCATTTTAAAGTAAGCCTATTTCAAAAAGTAGTTACAATCAGTACGATTGACAACAATGAAAATGATATTATTGAAATTCTTCTCAAAAAAATAAGAGTGTAGAATTGTAGCAAGTACATAATCTATCTGGCAGTACCAACCGATACAATAATATCATTTTATATAAGAGTTTCAACTGATCTAAAATTACAAAAAAAATACACTACCAGTTTATATGATAGTACCAACTTAAATAGACAATATCCAGTTTATTTTTCAAAATGCACTTCATTACTTTCCAAAATGAAATTATCTCTAACCTCATCTTCATCATAATTGTATATAAAACATTAGAAATGGACACGATGGAGAATGACAGTATCAAGTTGGACAGTTCCAAAATATTGACTACTATCAACACATTGCATAGTACCAAGATGCCAACCAATACGAACCACATACTAACAATACCAAACATAATAATATCAAGTAAACAATACCAAAAAATGAACCAGTACCAACACATTTAATAGTACCTAGATACCAACCAGTATCAACAATATACACACCAATAGTATTTCATTAATAGTATCAAATCCATTAAGATTATCAAATTCAAAAATTGTATCAAATTCATTCCCAGTATCAAATTCAGAAATAGTTTCAAATTCATTAACACTATCAAATTCACAAAAAAATATCAAATTAATAGACAATTTCCAATTCACACACAATATCTAATTCACAAACAGTATCAACTTAAGAGACAGTATCCAATTCACACACAATAGGAAACTATATTCTCAAAACAAAGACCATGGCAATGTCAACATTTTCAAAGAATTCACAGACAGTACCAACAATGAATTAACAATAAAAAACTACAGACAACATCAAGTTTATTGATAGTACCTATGATAACCTACCCTAAATATTCATTTGTGTTGGATTGGAGATGAAAATGTATGTGTATTGGTGTGTTTTGAGCATGCAGGTGCGCCTAGACGTGTAGGAATCATGCCTAGGCGAGTGGGGATAACCCAGGACTAGAATGAATCTGCTCTGGGCGCATCAAAGGGCACCTAGGCACACTAGAAGTTCGCCCGGAGCAGTGGCAGGCTAGAAATGGGAGAAAAATTTAGGCTGAGGGGCGCCTAGGCGCACACCTCACATGCCTAGGCGCAATGAACAAAAGCTTGCCCAATAGGACGCCCAAGAGCCGCCTGGAGCAAAGTTTTCCAAGTTGAAGGGTTAGGGCCAGGGCGCAACGTAGGATTATAAATATTTGTTACATGATTCTTTTTCCCTTTTTCTACTATAGTCCAATTTTTAGAGAGAGAGATAGAGAGATTCTTGAGGGATTTTTGAGGATTAAGTTTGGGTTGAAGATTAGAACAAGATTCAATAAGGATTTCGCAAGTTTGGAAGATTTGACGTAAGTTTCTTAGTTTTAATAAAAAATAGGGTTTATGTAATTTCGATTGGAACTTCAAAAGGGTGTTTTATAATGACTATATAGGTTGATTTGAGCCTATTTATGATGTTATATACTAGGTTGGTTATTGATTTGGAGGATTGAAAACTTGAAGGCTTGACTTTGATATATTTGGGTTTCTAGACAGAGAAAGGTAATTTCTCTTGGTTTATTGGTTTGGTTTATGTTGGTTTTGATTATGGAAAATTGATTTGTGGGAATGGGTGATGAATTTTTTATATGTTAGGTTCGGAAAGTCAAACCTAATATTCGGGAAATTATAGTTTGTGATAGCTTGGATAAGAGGTAGGGATTCTTACCCCTTTTCTAATGTATTATTTTTGTCCTCTAAAGAGCGGTTTGTATTTATTCTTTGGTCATCGTTTTGTGTTCTTGCCTAAATTTTTCCTTAGGAAGAATGAACCCTCTTTGTTGGTTATTGATTAATTGCATACCTTATTAATGCTTAATCATCTATTGGGCATGATAATTCTCGTTCATGCATCATGTAGTTACGTATATATATAGGGTTGTTATATATATATGCTTCTTTGCATAACATGATTGGACATGCATTATAATTGCATAGGAACTACGAGTATGGACCTGTAGTATCTTTAGGTTATATTTGTGTGATGCTGGGTATCGAGGGGGCATATTGTTACCAGAATCAGGTTTCCCATTATGGAGGTACATCTATGGTTTTTCGAGGCAAGATGCAAGGTTTTCGATGATTTTTCGGATATCCGTTGACTGGTGCGAAGCGTTGTAGGGTGTAACCAATGATTATATATTTTTGTGACATTTTAGATGTCATTTTGTTGTATTGTGCTTGCTTCAATATTCATCCTTATAATCTTGATGCTTCTTCATATTTCCCTATTGAGCCTTCTACTCACCCTATCTCTTTCCTTTATTTCTTCAAGTGAGACTAGCGCCGAGAATCAGGCTGCGGATCAGTAGGAGACTGCGTGTCTTGGAAGGCCATCCTAGGAGCACTAGGATTCTTTATATTATGTGTTGGAACCTTGTTGGTTAATTGAGTACATTTAGTACTTTTGTTTGGTTGAATATTATGTTGCTTAAATACCTATTGGTATGTATGATGGAAGGTCGGGGTGTATGCCGTGTGATCGGGACTCTCGTACCAAGATGATGGACCATGGGTCCAAATTTCTTGACTTTGATAGTCATTGTATTAGGAGGCCTGAGGCCCTACCTAGAGTGTGAATGTGGTTAGATGACCGGAGGCCTTGCTAGGCTACGGAATTGTACTAAATTTTTATTGATTTTGTTTCTTATACGGATGTGATGTGTGACTCTAGGTTGGAACCCTTCGATATACAGGGAGGTTCTACCATATTTTTGTTAGTATCCAAGGTTAGGATGTCGTGTGGTGAGGTCCTTAGAGCATCTCCAATGCTATAGCACTCCAAATTTTTCAATGTGGTCCCACTTCTATTACAACAAAACACGATTTTCAATGCAATCATATCAACAAAACACATATTTCAATACAATTTTTTTCACTTTTCATTTACAAACACTCCAAATTTCAAGCATTAACACCATTTCTCTCATACTTTTATACCATTTTTCACTTTTTTCTATCATTCTACACATATTTCAATACAATTTTTTCAAATTACTCTCTCTATATACTCCAAAATTTCTAGCACTCCAAAATTTGTTACCATTGCACTTGCTCTTAGTGATGGTGTACACGCCAATAGTGGCGCACCTGACTCATTTTGTGAATTCTGAGTCAGGGTGTCACAGTTTGGTATCAGAGCGAGGTTAGCACTACGTAGGATCTAGGGTTGGGACCTACATGTATGTTAGTAAGTCTTCAAGCCATGTCACAACCTCTACTGATTCTGTACATTTTCTTATCCCTTAAATCCTCATTAATTGAATTATGTTGAGTATTTTATATGTTGTGGCGCAGATGGATACTCTTAGGGAGACTCTTTCTACTCGCGTTGCAGTGACCCCGAGAGATGGGGATAGGCGAGGGCGACATAGGGGCCAAGGTAGAGGAGTGGCGTGTGTTACTAGAAGCACTCCCAACACTCAAAACTCAGTGCCAGAGAATGACACCAATTTGGGGGTGGAAGAGAGAGTTGATGTGGAGGATCATGGAAAGACCCTGGAGCTGGTTATACCAGAGGTACATGTTACTCCTCCTAGTACTGTGGGGCAGCCTGTGAGGGGCACATTTCTGGAGCTAGTACCGTAGATGGTGTTAGACCAGGAAGAGAGATTTATGAGGTTGATAAGTTGAGGAGGACTAGTCCTCCAGTGTTTGATGGCGAATGAGAAGGGTATGAAGCCGGTGAATGGCTAAGACAGATGAGCAAGAGATTTGAATCCCTAACTCTACCAGATGACCGGAGGATGAAGCTAATTTTTTATTATCTTAGAAGAGCAGCACATGACACAGCATGCAACATGTGTGAATAGTAAAAGGTTTGGGGTTCTGACATCTTGCAGAAATATCACGCGTAATGAGTAACTCTCTATTACTCTCTATTTATAGGTTTTTAGGCATAGAGATAGGGGGTTAAAACTAGGGGTTTTTCATTTACCTCCAGCCTTATTGAATGGAAAATGATATAGATCCCAGCCCCTTGCATCCCATTGCATCCCACGCTGATGTGGAGGTGAGGTGTCATGCTGATGAGGATGCTGACTGGGTTTTTTTTGAATTTCTAAATACCATCTAAAAGTTACACAGTAACGAGATGGGTTTGTCGGATTCTTACCATGTTTCTCAATCCCCTCCCGTGGTTAGTCTCGCTATTACAGTGCTCGAGGTTTCAGTCTGAAGCTTCATCTCCTAGTTCGTAGCTGTTTGCGGGTGTATTGCTTCAGATCGGAGATCGTTTTGCGGTGTTCTCTTACGGATCAAAGTGATCTTTCTCTCAAGCACAGATCGGAGCTCTCTCAGACCGGTGACCTCTTCCGTGGGTTTTTAATCGCGTACAGGTATAAAAGGTGGATCAATATGGTATAGATAGTGGGTTTTCCATTGATTTGTTTTGTTTAGTCGTTATATATTTGCTTGTTGCATTATCCGGACTTTGTTCTTGAAGGCGAAGTGGGTTTATGCTATAGGGGTTTTTTGTGGTTTTTTTTGTAGATAAGATGACAGGTTTTATGGATATCCTTGTTGGGGGTAACGACTGCAATGATTTTGATGTCGGGAATGATGTTGCTGATATTGTGACTAGTTCTTTTGAGAGTGTTGATGGCGGCGAGGAGAATGTACCAATGGAGGGGATGATGTTCGACAGTGATATGGATTTGTTTGATTTTTACAAGAAATATGGACAGCGCAATGGTTTCTCTGTAAAGAGGAGGACAAAGAACAAGAACAAGCTGGGTGTGTGTACACACATGACGTTCACTTGTGGGAAGTCAGACAAGTTTCATAGTCGTGCTGTGGTACCAATCAAATCTCGTTCGCATACGAAGAATGATTGCAAGGCTAGACTGAGAGCTCATTTATGTGCTGATGGCAAATGGGAGATCACCAATTTTATGGACAGACATAACCATGAATTGAGCCCCTCTCATTCAAGGTTTTTTTTATGCAATCGAGAGATCAGCTCACACGTCAAGCGACAATTGGAGATCAATGATATGGCTGGTATAAGGCCATGCAAGAGCCACAATGCACAGGTGATTTAGTTTTATTTTGGGAATTACTGCATTTTACGTTTGCAATATGACCTAACAGGCTCGTTTTGCCATTGTATAAATCAATGGAATAATGTTATTACATTGTGCTTTTTATACTGTAATATGATATTCCATTGTCATATTACAGTGGAATAACTTATTCCATTGTCATATTGCATTGGAATACTTAATTCCATTGTCAATATACAATGGAATATCATTACACGTTTAAATGTTATTCCATTTTGACTGTATCCCATTGTAATTTTTACAGTGGAATATTTCAATTCCATTGTCATATTACGGTGGAATAATTGAATTCCATTGTCATGTTACAGTGGAATAATTGATTTCACTGTCGTACTGCATTGGAATACATAACTCCATTGTCAATATACAATGGAATATCATTAGACGCTTTAAATGTTATTCCATTTTGACTGTATTCCATTGTAATATTTACAGTGGAATATTCAATTCCATTGAACTAAACAATGGAATATGTGTTCCATTGTCTTTTTTGATAAATGAATATATTTTTCCATTGTTTTTGACAGTGGAATAACAAAGTATGCATGCAATTGCTACTGGTTCTGAGTTATAACATTGCACGTTTCCCTTATTTCATTGTCACGGACAAATAACACAGTTTTTGTGTTTTATGGTGTGAGTAGGTGATTGGAGCTGGTGGACATGAACATTTACCTTTTATTCAACAGGATACCAGGAACCTCATAATAAGAGTTAGGCGGATGAGACTCGGTGAGGGTGATGCGAATGCTATCCAGAATTACTTCTTGAAAATGCAGTCGAAAAATGAAGGGTTTTTCTCCATGATAGATTAGGATGATAAAGGGCGGTTGAAGAGTGTTTTTTGGGCTGATCAGCGTAGTAGGGCAGCTTGTTGGGAATTTGGCGACGTTGTAAGCTTTGACACTACATATCTGACGAACAAGTACGACATGCCTTTTGCCCCATTTGTGGGTGTGAATCATCATGGTCATTCCGTGCTTCTTGGTTGTGGTTTGATTGCGAACGAAGATACTGAGACTTTTACATGGTTGTTCAAGACTTGGCTTGCGTGCATGCATGGTATTCCTCCTAGCGGGATAATCACGGACCAAGATAGAGCTATGAAGAAGGCCATTGAAATAGTTTTTCCTGGCACAAGACACAGATGGTGCCTGTGGCATATTTTGAAAAAGGTGCCTGAGAAATTAGGTTCGTACAAAGAGTACAAACGGATAACTTACGCGTTGGGGGATGCTGTTTATGATTCTCAGAGCATAGCTCAGTTTGAGAGTGGTTGGGACAACATGATACATGAGTTTGGTTTGGAGGGAAGTTCTTGGTTGGCAACTATGTATGAGGAAAGGCATATGTGGGTTCCTGTTTATTTGAAAAACTTCTTTTGGGCGGGAATGTCCACTACCCAAAGGAGTGAAAGCATGAATGCTTTTTTTGACGGGTATGTAAACTCGAAAACTACTCTAAAACAATTTGTTGAGCAATACAACAATGCACTCAGGGATAAGGTGCAAAAAGAATGCCAAGCAGACTTTAATTCCTTCCACAAGCATCCTCAGTGTGTTTCTTGGTATGAAATGGAAAAAGAAATTGCTGGATTATATACGGAGGCCAAATTCAAAGAGTTTCAAAAAGAGTTGTCTGGGTTGATGTATTGTGGTGTTCAGTCAGTAGAGAATACTTCGTTTGACACTGCAATATTTTTTATCGAGGAGGAAGTTGCATATGGTGACAAGGGTAGGAAGAAAATTACATATGAGGTGAGATATGAGGAGCGTAGTTCCTCTGTAGATTGTAGTTGCATGAAGTTTCAGTTCAGAGGTATTTTGTGCAGCCATTGCTTGACAGTTTTAAGGCGGAGTGGTGTGGATTTGATACCAACACAGTACGTGTGTGCTTGATGGAGGAAAGATGTACGGAGGGGCCACTCGCGAGTTAAAATTGATTACGACGGATGGTGTCTCTCAGCGGAGCAGCGTCGTTATGAGAGTTTGTGTACTATGTTTACAAGGCTTGCAGATTTGGGGGCGGATTCCGAAGAAAGATATAATCAAGTCGCACATTTGATTGAGGAGACAGCAAATGCACTGGCTTGTACTCCGGGTGTTGTTTCATTGCCAGTCAGTAGTTCCAATGACCCGGTGAATCGACGAGGAAAAGGACGCCCTCCAAGTGCGAGGAAGAAGAGGATATTCAGGAAGAAGCATCCTGGTACGTCTGCATTGGAAGTCACAACACAAACAGCGGGTTTGAATGATTTTGTGGCAGATGGTCTGTGATTTTAGTACTAATTCCAATTTGAACTTGATGGATTCCATTGTTTACATACATTTATTCCATTGCTTGTGGAACTTGTTCCATTGTGTTAAATTTTTCCCGTTGTGTGTTTCACTTTGTCCCATTGCGTGTTTTCATACATTTATTCTATTGTACTTTGAAATTGATTCCGTTGTGTGTTGTAACGTATTCCATTGTACATGTAACTTATTCCGTTGTGCATGTACCTTTATTCCATTGTTCTTGAAAGTTTATTCCATTGTACTTGAAACTTTATTCAGTGGTGTGGGGAGTAATTTTTTCCAAATGTTTTGGTTTTTTGAGTTATTCCATTGTATTGTTTTATTTTTCACAGTACATACACATGACTTATTTGCTTATTTACACAGCGCAAATACATTTATTTGGTTATGAAATTCTTAGCAAATAGAGTGGATATGAAAGCAGTTATGGAAGCAAGAATACCAAGTTAAATAGAGTTGATATTGAAAAGTTTTGCACAGTGTAAAATAAACACAAGATTAAAGACAAGTTTAAAATAATAATGTCCAATCACTTTGGGGCTCCACCGTCAAGGGGTAAATCACAGAGTACTTGATCTAAGGCCAAAGTCTCTTTGTACACGTCTTCATTCCACAAGTGATCAGGATCATCCAGTAAGCGATTGATGATCCTCGCTCTGATTATTGCTATTTCATCCACAGATAACTCCCCCGTCGGGATCTCTGTACGATTGAAGATGCATTCCATAACGAGTATGCAGACGATGCCACAGTTGACCCTAATTCATTGAGATAATCGAGTGAAAAAAATTTGTCTGCTTTATGGGGGAATTAAATTGTTTTAAGGAAAATGATATATATCCCATGGGGTTGTATAAATCCCATATTTTATTTCATTGTATTATTACAATGGAATAATAGATTTATTACAATGGAATACATTGTTCCATTGTATACATATATTATTCCATTGTATTATGCAATGGAATAAAACATGGGATATTAAATGGTGGTAAAGTTCTCACCGTCCAGAAGGTTGTTGTGGCGAATCCCAAACTGTCTGTATGCTTGATGAAGTCTTCTGTGAGCATTGTGGGTATAAGCTGTCGTAGTATTTTATGAATTCCATAGCATCTTTGAGATATTCATCACCAGAAGCGCGAACCCTTGGGAGCAGGGAGTTGTAATGTTTCCATTCCCCTGTTTCTGTGTCCAGGACTAGTAGAGTCCAATGGTTGGCAGATTCCTTGTTCCCTCTTGAATGAAGAGGACATATTAAGTACCTGTTTCTGGGGGATTCTCGGAGTATTACATCCGTGACATATCTTTTTGTTGCTGCAACATCGTTTTGCCTGAGATAGGCCTGTGTAACATAAAATTATAGTGTCAGTTGTGCACTTTTGGACGTTAACTCGAAAATTTTGCAACATTATCATTACCATTGAAGAGCTGGTCAGTACGAAAGTCGATGTGATCTCCCCTGTCGGTTTGGGGGTTCAATGGCGTGTTTTTGTGTTTGTAACCTCATTAGGATATCAGAGTACCCATCAATGATACTGTTGTTCACCATTTCAGTTCCTGACAGGTCAATTATGTCATTCAGATAGATGGCTTGTTCTCCAGCCCAAGCCTCGATGCTGAAACCACATGTGGACGATGGAATAAGGCAAAGCACAAGATAAATACAATGGAACGACAATTATTTACAATGGATTACACACTGTAATATCTTGATTCCATTGTCATATGAAACAAGAATATTAAATCCATTGTACTTTTCACTATGGAATAACTCTACCCATTGTAACCACCATGGGTTATTTTTATACCATTGTTATGTACAATGGATTACATTATTCCATTGTTATATGCAACGGAATAATGTAATCCATTGTTATAATAGTATAGAGAAGGACAGTGGGATAAGTCACTGAATAACAATGGAATGAATTATGAATACAATGGAATAAGCTATTAAAGACAATATGATGGGAAGCTTACTCGGGGTTCTCATAGGCAACCATCTTACTGATAGTGTCATGGTCTGCGTCACTGATGTGCTTGTTTGTTATCTTTCCATTTTTCTTCACTTTCTTCATTTGTGGTTCGAAGCTTTCAACATCAACCGGCCCGGGAGATGCTAGTTTCCTATTAGCTCTGGTTTTTCTTGGTTTTGGGGGTGGCTTGGTCACCGGAGGATAATCAAAATCATCTGCAGTCTGAGTGGAAGTCCTGCTTGATCTGGTTTTCACATTTCTCACCAAAGATCCTGGTGTTTTTCTTTTTCTTGTTGTGGTTGCCCTCACAGTAGGAGTTTTGTCCTTTTTCCCATCCCCCTCTTCTGGAGTGGGTTCATTTGAGGCATGTTCGGGGTTCAGCACGGTGATTCTTGCACGCTGTGCATATGCAGTAGACATTCTCTGCAGTTCACCCCGTATCTCCTCTCTCTCTTCCAACAGTGCAACATAATCAGTTTTTTGTTGTTCCAGTTCTTTGTCTTTGGTAGCATATGCAGCAGTGATGTTCTGCAAGTCATTAGACAACTCTTCAGAAGAAAGCTTCAGTTTTTGGTGCTCCATTGATAGATGTTGATGACTTGATTTCAGATCCTCATGTTCTGTCTTTAGCTTTTCAAATTCAATCACCTTGTTGTGCAATTCCACACGCTCATCCCTCATGACCTTCTCGATGTCTTTGATCCGGAGTAAAGCCTCTTCATATTTATGCTGAATGCTAGATGTGTCATGAACATCTTTATCAGGCTGGATCATGTCAACAACACGCGAGAGGCTCTGATGGAATGGTGTCGAGGGCGTTGAGGGTGGAGTTTCATATTCTCCTCTGCCATCATCGTTTCTTATAGGCTCATCATCATCAGCGTAGTCGTCACGTACACCATCATCATCGTCCTTGGGTGGATTATCAACCTCTTCATCCTCTTTTTGTAAATTTTCTTCCTTGTCCGTCTCTTTTTTTGGATTGTCCAATTCTTCGGTCTCCTTGTTTGGAATTTCCAATTCTTCAGTCTGTTTGTTTTGATTTTCTTCATCTTCATTGTTTTTGTTTTGGTTTTCCCCCTCGTTGGGGACTGTGTGTGTCTGTTGTCGATCGCTTTCGACACTGGGGACGTCAGAGATGTTTGGGGTCCCTTCTTCTTCAGTCTCACTGATAGCATCTTCACCATCGAGTATTTCTTGTTCTTCCTTAGTTTCTTTCAGCTCTCCAGAAATGACCTATAATTATAAGTCAATGAAATAACTAAAAAGGAGCAGCAAGCTATGTGATCAAAATGATATAACACAATGGAATACAAATCTCCATTGTAAATAAATATTACATTGCATTTACAACACTCTGGGGGTCAATAACATTGTAATAACTACAATGGAATACGTATTCCATTGTAGATATTACAATGGAATAATTATTCCATTGTAGGGATTACAATGGAATAAGTATTCAATTGTAGTTATTACAATGGAATACGTAATCCATTGTAAACACTGCATTGTCATATTGGTTCATTGAATAAGTATTCCATTGTATTGGTTACAATGGAATACGTACTCCATTGTATATATTACAATGGAATACTTAATCCATTGTAAACACTGCATTGTCATATTGGTTCATTGTGATCAGTACAATGGAAAACTATAAACTCCATGGCAATTGTTAATGGGATAACAACTTCACACAATGAGATGAGTGAACAATAACAAGTGGTGCAACGAAAATAAAAATGTAGTATATACCTGAGTTTTTTTAAGCTTATTGACTACATCAGTAGGAAAGTTTTTTGGAAAGTTCTTCAAGTCCCATTTGAGGAATCTTGGAAAACTTGGACTCGGGCTAGCGTCAAACACTTTCGTGCGTCCACAGAACCAGTACTGTAACGAATATATTTCATTAATAATTTACATACATACAACAATTACAAGGTTTCTTTGTGTTGGATGTGATGCGTTAAATTACCGTCATAATTGCTGCACAGCCTGTGACTTTTGAAACATCGCTGAACTTTTATACCGAGGCGATTAGGTTGCTGGATATTGCCCTGGACCAGTTGTACTCTTTCATCTTGTCGATGTCTTCAATATATTGAATGAAAGCCCATGGGAGTCCATCACCACTAGTAGAAAAAAACAGTGTTAGGCAAACGTAGAGCACCATCAGCCTTGCGAAGTCATCAGCAGCAGTGTCTGTTTCTTTTGCAATTGCAGCTTCGATTGCTGGCTTAAGGTTTGTCGATTTCATGATGTTGACCTTGTCATCAAATGTTCTGCTAACAAACGGGCTATCTTTAGGCTTTGATGTCCTTTGCAAATTCATTACGACGTTACCAGATCATACACCGAATATGAGGGTGACGTCGTGGTCCGATAGATAAACAGACTTCTTTGCTAAGAGGAAGGCTTGGCTGTCATTATCGTATGTGCTCAGTATATCGCGAACAACTGAGTCATTCTTCTTGATAGTCACAGCAGGGTTGTGGCTGCCGAGCCATTGTTTGAACAGGTGCCAGAAAGGAGTCTTCACTAAAATTTGCTTATGCTTCTTGGAAGGCTTCAACGTTTTTAGAAAATCCCCAATTGCAACCAGGTTAGATCTGTAATGATGAGGATATACTTTCTTCTCGCCCACCATCTTGTATCTTTGTCTTTTATTTGAAGCAGATGGTGTCGCTGTACCTTTCACCATTGTTAATTTGCTCCTGGAAACAATCAACCAATATATTAAAATGAATTGGTGACAACCAAATCAGTTATTCCATGGATACTTTTGAATGGAATAAGGTATTCCATTGTCCCGTACCAATGGAATACATTTAACCATTGTCAGACATCTATGGAATATCTAAAGCAATCATAATTCATCAATGGAATAAGTAAACTCCCTCAACAAGTACAATGGAATAACGTTATTCCATTGTTTCAGCACATATTATTACATTATTCCATTGTAAAACACAATGGAATATGGTTACAAAGCTAACCTTACAATGGACTAACGTCAAGCCATTGTAATTTTACAATGGAATAATTAAAAATCATGTCAACCCATTGTCTCGTCACAATGGAATAATTATATATAACTGTGATATTACAATGGGAATACATACTGCAATCACGAGATGAAATATCCAAGACCCATTTTGTGGGGCAAAAAATGCTGATTTACAGAAACAATGGAATACTCAGTGGCGTCATTTAATCATTATCTTCACAAAAGTCCCAATTTTTACAGAAACAATGGATTTAGGTTTTCACTTACTGTACGATCACTGCTTTTAACATAGAAATTGAAGAACGATGGGAGAAACAGATTCTTTTCTGGCATTATACCGTAGGCAGAGATGATATTACTTGTTATGTCTAGAAAATGAGACAGCGAGTCGTTGGTTACCTCGAATAGAGGGGTTCTTGGAGCAACTATAGTCGCTGGACCGGAGGGCCGTGATTGTAGTCGCGACGGTGATGAGGGCGAAGAACGCGGACGGGCGACAGAGAGTGAGTGACTCGGAAGTGTCGATTCGATGAATGATGGAGCAATAGAGACGGGGAGACGGAGACGGTTTGATCGTGTTTCAAATTCTAGAAACTAAAATGTTGGTTGCGTTAAAGAGCGACGTGGGAGAGAGTGTCGCGCAAATTTCAAAAAATCCCAGTCATCTTCCACCTCATCATGCCACATAATTGCCACGTAGGTATGGGATCCCATGAGATACTTACCCATGGGATGTAAAACGGGACTGTTATTGAATCGATTAGGTGTTGGTTTTTTGTACTTTTTACAATTGTACACTTATTTTTATTTTTTTTTGAGATTTCAATGATGTCATTTTCTTGTTGTCAATTGTACTTGTTCTAACTATTTTCTAAAATGCATTTGTCAGTGATTGCCACATGAATAAAGTAAACACATTAGATCTACCATTGATTCTTTCAACAACTGAAGTCATTTATAGTCCTGTTGTTGTAGTTGTTCCTGTCAGAATCAATCTCAATTTTGGATATTCTTTTAAGCTATTCATCAAATGTCTGCACCTGAGTCATCAATAGCTTATCCGACTGTATGTACGGCTGTTTTTATGAATTTACGACTTGGACTTAATCTCGAAGGAACTCAAAATATTCCGGATTTGAGACTTGCACTTGTGGAGAATTTGAGAGAGTTTTTTCAAAGTTCGTGAACTTTCTTTTTCTCCTCCTTTTCACCAAATGAGCTTGGTATTTATAGGAAAAGAGAGATGTGAAATTTGCATGACCTACCCTTGACATCAAGGGTACTATTGGAAAGAAATAACTTAATTAGTGATTATCTCTTTGATTTTATTTTAAATTGATTTGATATTATGTTAGACTTTATCTAGTCAACCAACGCAATTTGGTTTGAACTCTAATTTAATTTGAAGGGCTCTAATAATTTAACTATTATTTTTTTTAATGTCTACATATATATATTTAGTGAACTCAAAAATATATTTCAAAATCATCATAGCAGACATTAGATTACTGGATGTAGAATATTTAAAACAGTTGGAATTACTGTTCTAAAAAATTTGAGCAGATCGAAATATCTTGTAATGCTTATAAAACAAATATAATCAGAGAAACAATGTAATCATATTTATAAAATCGAAAGAACCGGGAATGAACTTTTATAATCAATTTAGTTAATTACAAACTAACGTGAGGAACACGATACAAATAACAATTAATCAATTGGGAATGCACCGAACATGAATCACTGATTTGAAAAGGCACGCATAAACAGTTAAATTAAATCTAGAGCTCGAGATTGTAAGCACGTTACAAACTCAAAAGCACATGAAAGTATTTAGGAGTCGTTTGATTTTTAGAATGGTTTGAGCGGAAATGAGAATGAGAATGAGATTTCGATTCTCATGTTTGGTATGTATAAAAACTGGGAATGAGAATGAGAATGAAATTGTGTTTTGTCCATTATGTCATTTCTTTATAATTATGTATAATCAATATATTTTATTTGTATATTTATAATTATATATAATTAATAAATTAAAATAAAATGGAGTCAAAATTATATAATTAACAAATTAAAATAAAATAAAATATATTAATTAATATTAGTTTATCAAAATATATTAATTAATATTTACTTGAGGACAAAATAGTCATTTTTTCCTCTATTCCACATGGAATGGTTCATTCCCACATAAAAATGTGGGAATGAAAATTCATGAGAGAGAGTGGAGGGAATGGCCATTCCCTCAAATTTTTTATGGAATGGAAATCCCGATTCCATAAGCCACCTTCATTCCACCTTCATTTCACCAACTAAACATCACCTTAGTCTAGAAAAATGAGATATCTTTCAAAGTCATCATGGCAGACATTATTATATATTTTTTAGAAAGAAAAAAAAACAGCACTTTCACAGTTGAAATTAAATTTGATTATAATAGCTGGACATCTGGTTACGACATAAATTTAAGGATTATTTGGTGATAAGTGATTTATATGGACTTTATACTCCATTTAGTCTTTTAGAAAAGTTTGTAGCCCAATACATCCCCAGTTATTTGAAGCTTATCAAAATCAACAATCAAACACTTGTGCATCAACAAAACATTATCAAATACAAATGTCAATATTTTATTACATTGTTAACTAACAACCAAAGTTAATAACTTGTGAGAATAATATCATAATAAAACTCAATTCATATTTTAAAAAAAAAACCAAATACCATAACAATTTCTAGCCGTTTTGATGACTTTTGTGGAAATCCTTTGAATTTTTTTTGAATAATTTCAAAGACTCTTCTGAATTGTTTTGGTGAATTTTGTAAAATCTTCTGAATTCATGACAAGTTTGAGAAATCCTCTTATCATCTAAATTTTTGGTTGTTATTTTGTTTGATTTTGATAAATCGTCCAAAAATTTTATAGAAGATTTCTGGTAATAGGTTATAAAGTTTATGATTTTGAGATTTAAGATATTAGTGTTTAAAGTTTAGGGTATAAGGTTTTGGGGTGTAGGAGATTATAATTTATTATTTAGGATTTTGCGGTTTAAGACTTAAGATTTAAGATTTATGGTTTTGGAATATAAGTTAGTAAAATTTTATGATTTTCTTCCTATTTTTTTAAATTCTTCTTAATTATTTTTAAGATTTTTTGTTCAAAATTAAAAACTGAAATTGTTAACATTCAGAGGATTTTTGAAAAATTAAGAGGATTTCTTCTTATAAGGTTTAAAGTTTAAGAGTCTAGAGTTTAGTATTTAAAGTTTAGGATTTTGAGATTTAACATATTAGGAGTTAGTTATTAGGATTTTGAGATTTAGGGTTTTTGGGGTTTAGAATTTTGAGTTTCGAGTTGTTTTTTCTTTGATTTTCAAAAGTTCTTCTAATTTTTATTATATATTTTATGAAATCCTCTAAATTTTTTTGTTTTATTTCAAAAATTTATTTGATTTATTTTGGTAAATTTTGCAAAACTTCCTAAATTTGAGACAAGTTTGTGAAATCCTCTGAATTTTTGGCTGCTTTTTGTTTGGTTTTCGTATATTTTTATGAAATCATATGAATTTTTTTGCTTAATTTTGAAAACTCATTTAATTGATTTTGGTGAGTTTTGAGAAATCCTCTTAATTCTAGATAAGTTTGAGAAATCCTTTGAGTTCATTCAGATGATTTGACGAATTAACATTTAAACATATCGATCATGAGTCTAATTGAAAGGAGTTTTTCGTACTGATTATGAATCTTTTTTTATTTTAAAATCCGACTTATATTTTGAAAGATAAAATTATTTTAAAGTTTTTAAAAGAAAAAAATACAAAGAATCTGATGATGTTAGCATATGTCATCCACAAAAGTACTTATTGGAATAATTATAGTTTTATCTAGAATTATTTAAAGCATGTTATGAAATATTGAAAAATTGAAGGCAGTGAATGAAATACACATTTTTATTAAATGACCTATTGGTGAATCCCCTAAATTTAAACCATGTGAAGGAACTGTTTTAAAGTAAGGTAAAATATGAGGAACTAACAAAACTTCTGCAATTACTATCATGTTTTAATAAGCCATAGTTTGTAACAACAGGTTCATGCAATTGTGAATATCAGAGCTAATAAGTTGGTATCTGCGTATATAAACAATGTATGAAAGTATATGGTATTCTCCCATTCGTTGAGATGCAGAATATTATATCATTTTATATATCCATGATTAATTAAATTTTGTCAATTAAAATTATTAATTAAAAATACACACCTTAACAAATTTCATTAAAAATTTCATTATAGACAATGTTTCTCGTGTGTGTTTTACTTTCTTTATCTTCCCCTTCAAGTAAAATTCCGAGTCCTCTAGAACTTGTAAAACATTAGACAGCCACAGATAATTGCCCATGAGAAAAGACAGGTCTAGGAAGATATAATCCCATCATCGCAAGTGTTTGGCCTTGACTTTTATTTATGATCATTGCATAACATAACCTCAAAGGAAATTGTCTCCTCATTGTAAATGGCCTTTTTTTTTTTATCATCGTCACTTCAATCACTCTTTCTCTCAATTTGGTTAGCAACAATCTTTTCTCATTACACAAACCACTGCTTTGATTGATGTTTCGTAATAGCATAACAGGGGTGCCTATTTTCAGGTGTAGTTCGTGGTTCGGTAAACCAGCAAATGTTAACGAATTTAAGAACTTTGTTGGGTGAAGGATGTCTTCATCATCTAGTGCAACGCTTTCTTTGTATATGGAGTCAAAGATGTGATAAGTCTTCTGTTCAGAAGCTACCAAGCTCAAAACATGTGAGTTTATAATATCCACCGTTTCATTTGTTGTTGTGATAATCGCCCGCTCTTTTAAGTATTTTTTTTTTATCTCCACAGTGATCTACCAAATCATAGTATATCTCTGAAGTGATGTCTTCCACAGACCCTTTTTTAGGTTTCACGAGCAAATAATCTGGAATTTTAATCTAACATGGTGTTTCCTCCTCTTCATGTAGTTTTTTCATCATTGTTTTCCTTCACCAAATTCCAAGAGCCAATTTGAAAATAGACATAATTCAAGCTTTTCTTCATTGTTCAAACCTATAGCAGTCAACCTCATATTTTGCTTCAAGTGAAAAATCTCACAATGGTTCCATAATTTTGAAGTTGTAATACATGTGTTTACTGTATCATGTCTGCTTCCTTTGACAACTACTGAAAGAATTTGCATAATATCCCCACCAAGAATTTTTTTTTTTCAACCAAAAGGGAGTTGTTCGTTTGCATTGTTTTCATTGCCAAGTACGTCATTTAGCTAGTTTTTTTTTATCAATTCTGCAAGTTGTGTACCCATATTAATAAGACACGATGATTCATCATTAATATCAATGGGTATTTTAAACCTTGAATGCATAGCCCGATCACCAGGTAACAATAATGAAGCTATCCCAGAAGATGCAACCGCCAACACTATTTTTCCCTCTTAGCGTAGCTTGCTGATAAGTGTCTGGTAAACAAATGACTTTCCTGTTACGCCATGAACCTATACAAAGTACAACCCTCCTTGTTTTTAATACACAACATTTAAAATGGCTACATATATTTTTTCTCTGATCATCATTTAATTGGCTTGTCAAAAAACAACTTTGTTCTCCCAAATGTATCGTGTTGTGTGCAAGTTCCTCTTTCAAAATAGAGTTTTTCATGATTTTTAATTGAATTCTTGTTGACTCTGGCAAGCCATTTTCAGCTAACGACGAACCACTTCTTTCTAAAATATTTTCAATGTCTTGTAACACTTGATTTCTAAATCTCCGTTTCAAGTATATTAGTTGAAGTCATTTCAAGAATGTGTAGAAGCCAGTAAGCAATATCATATTTGAATTTAGGGTACACTTCTTGAAATAATTTTTTGGCATCAACAACTTTTCAAAATAGGATCAAAGTCACAAAAAGATTTCAAAGTTATTTTGATGTTGCCTAACCAGATGCTTCATTTAATGCTTCAAGCCACTCAATATCATTCCCTATCAACCCCATCACGGTACACGATTGTTTGAAAATTTCATATATTATTCCATCCACTTTTTTAATCTCAACAAAGCTTGTAGTGCCTTTAACATGTGAGAGAAGCATTATTAGAAAATAAAGCTTACTTGAAGAAGGATGGACATATGAAATACGACCTATACATTGTCCCTTTTCCGTTGAAACCATAACTTTTTTTGAAGTATCTCATATCCAATATCTGGGACAAGCTGAGAATGTCAATGTTTTTGTATCTAGGAAGAGATTATTTGTGTGCATCCACTCTGTGAGCATAGTTTTTTCAATTCCAAGCTATTATAAAACTGCATTTATATCTTTATTACTGCTAAATGCAACATTGTTCTCCAAAGGCAGGTGAATAGTCAAGTTCTCTATAGATGGATGTCTATCGTGAATATGAAATTCAAATATTCTCCACATTGACTCGTAAGGAGTTACGTATCGACAATCTAGATATATTTTCATTTCATGAATCACATGGATGTCTAAATTAGAAGAAGAATCTTGCGGTGATGGGTTTTCATAGAGAAAAGCTTTGGTTCTATCACTTACTTTATTGACATACTTGAAAAGGTACTTGATAGATCTAGAACAGTCTTACCACTCTACATTGACATGGGCTTCATATCTCAGTAGCAAGCCTTTGTTATAGGGTACCACATAACGATTGTCAAGATTCACCCCAACTTTAACCACAAATTTCTCATCATCGCTCCTTCTGTAAACTGCAAATCAATCTTCTCCAGTCATGATTTCCACATAATTTTTTCTTGGAAAATGTTTCACACATTTCCCATTTTTCATACAAAAAGCTCTAGGATTTGCAAGACCACATGGACCATGCATCATGAACTTAGAAAAAATATTATATAACACAGGTTATGATCTTGAATCTAGAACTTTAGTGCAAATTATTCTATCAATATCTACTGGTTTTCGATTTTTATTATCTTGATGAAGCCAAACTATAAGATGCACATGTGGCAATCCCCTTTTCTGAAATTCAACCGTGTAAATGATGGCTATTACTTTTCCAAAAAAATTCCCCTTTTTTATTTCTCCGAAAAAATCATTGAGTTTTATATTGAATACTCTAGACAATATTTGGTCTATCCTCCATCTTTTGTCCAGCTGCAAGAGCCAATGCATCTTGAATTTTAGGCCATTGAATGTTACAAGTAAAAGTAATGAACATATTTGGTTTTCTGCGTGATCGACATATTGTCATTGCATCGTGATAATTTTGAATCATACATCTTGAATTTCTATTAAAGCTTGATGGAAAAATAATGCGTTTATCCACTATATTTCTAGAAATATCTTCACGCAAAAAAACTTCTTGAATTCCTTTGTAAATTTCAGATCTATGATGTTCTTATTGATTCTTGAATCGAATGTAATGCGATCTTTCATCTTTGATAGTAGTAAATGCATCAATAACATATTGCTAATACAATCTACCTACCCTATTTAAAATACCACCACCAGATGATCTTTCATGTAGCATATAAGAATAGTATTATCGTCTAGTTACATGTCCCCTCTTAAATTTTCATACCTGGCACCACATTATACTTTATATTTAGTCTATAACCATCCTCACCATATGAAAATAGTATTGAATATTACATTTCCATAAACACTTGGTGCAAATCATGAAAATAGTATTGAATATTACATTTCCATAAACACTTGGTGCAAATCATTGATGCGTTCAAACCTTGAGATCGATGCTCAACAATAATATCACGACCATCCTTATTAACACCATTGTCACCAACAACCAACCTTGCTATCTCAAGAACAGAAGGTGAGTTGTACTGAACGCCATCAATTGATCTTTTTGCTGCTAATGTCAATGTAAAAGAACGTGTTTCAGCAGCAGCAAATCGATCTCTAGCCATACGAAAAGTTTTTACCAAAAATTCACCTCATCAAACATTTGAATTAGTTTCATGACTATATCTTCATCAACTCGGTCACTTTGTACTTTACCCGTGACTGCTAAAATTCTACTAGAATATTCATTTTCTGTGTCATAAATATATAGTTGTGCATACTAAGGCTTCTATTCATTAGTTTGAATAAAGGAACCAATCAAGTCGTGGTTTTTGCCATGAACTTTAAATATATAAGGCCCTTGTCCTTGATTCATTTCTTTGTCCAGTGGAAGTGAAAGCTAACATAAAATAATATAAACAAATATTACACAGAAAGGCTAAGAGAGAGAATGGTAAGAGAGAGAGAGCACATCCCCTCCACCAGTCACGTCGCCCCCTACACCCTACCACCACCCCATCAACTTCTTCCTCCTGGACTAACTAAGACTCATTTCCCCATCCTAAGCCATGCTTACCCACACGCTCACCCAAATTCCTCAAACACCGTTCAACCAAGCTTCACTACCAAATATCCTTCAAACAAAATGCACATCCTCAGCCATCACTCTGACCCCAATCCAAGAAAACCTAGCCCGAAGCCAAAGTTCTATTTTGAAAACATCCCTCCCACCTGTGAAGCGGCTGAACTCAAAAGAGCATTTTCTCGTTTTGGAAAGGTTAACTATGTTTACATTCCGGATAAGTACAATAAGAGAGGGTTCAAGTTTGGATTTGTGGAGTTTGATGTTGCGAAAGATCTCATTGAGGAAGTTTTGCTAGACACGAAAGCCATGTGGATAGGGGAATATAAACTTCTTGCCAATATTGCAAGATATGCTCAAGTCTCTAAGGGTGAGGTTGTGCGTTATGATGATGAATTCAGGAAAGTTAGAGTGAAGAAGGATCACTTCGGAAGAAATCCAACAAAGGGCGGTGAAAGAGAAATAACCAAGGTTGTTTCGCAGAATGAAGTGCAGCAAATATCTACATGTTCTGAGACTCGTCCCATGATGATGAACAATAATAAGGAGAGGCCCAAGTTTGCAGAGGTGGTCAAAGGAAAGGAAGAGATAAATAAGACTCTAGAGTCTGTCCAATTTGGTGGAGAGTCTACTCATCAAAAAATGGAGGTGCGGAAAGACCTTATAGATTATTCGCCTATAGAACAAGATAGGGAATGGTTAGATTGTAGTGCTGTGGGGATCCTTCGGCATAATGCGTTAATTCAAGAGATGAGGGAAAGTATTAACCTTGATGACAGCATCGAGTGCTATATAACTCCTATGGGAGGCAAAATGATTTTGTTGACATTTTCATCCAATTCAGACATGGTATCAACGCTCAATTCCACACCCGAATGGTTAGCAAAATGGTTCCAAAAGGTTGAGCCTTGGAAAGCCGCTGATGTTCGCAAGGAGAGGTATGTTTGGCTAAAGTGCGAAGGGTTGCCTTTACGTGCTTGGAATTCAGGCCTTCTCATGATGCTGGGGAATATGATGAGTGATGCAGTGTCTTTGGACAAAAATACGGCTGAGAGACAAAGGCTTGACATAGCCCGTATTTTAATTGCTATTGTAGGTGAGTCAAAAGTTGATCAGATCGTCTATATTCGTGTTGATAATGTGGTCTATCCAGTTAAGATTATGGAGGATCCCTCAGATGGTCCATGGTGTGGTAGGTTTCAGTACCAAATTAAAAAGAGTAGCGGCAAAGAAGTTGAGGGAGATGGACCAGAATTTAATGCATATTTTTGTGAGGTTGAGGAGGAGGATGTTCCTAGTTCCGAAAAGTTTGGAGTTCTTCGTCAAATTCCAGATGATCAAACCAATATTCCGGGCCAGAATTCGCATATCAATAATACTGGTACCATAAATGTAGTGGTTGTAGAAGATAAGGCTATTGGTAGTGACAGTAAAGAGGAAAGTCTCTCTTTCAATGACATAGCTAAGATGGGTAGTCAGATGGAAAGGTCAGATATTAAAAGCCATGCCAACAACCCTTGTGACATAGAGAGAGAAAACGTCCTTGCAATGGGCTATGATAGTGTCAAGTCTGATGATTTGGGCCTCACAATTAAAGAGTTGCAGCTAATGAATAAGAAGTCCTATGTTGCTACTACTAGGCCGCATGGTGACAAGCCTACTTCTCATTATTCAGCAATTGAAGAGTCTATTCAAAAGGTCAAAAAGGGAAGAGTAAAGAATAAGAAGGTGGGAGCGTGTAAAGTTGTCCAAGAAGAAAGAAGCTCTTCCACCTCGATCCAGGACTATTCTAGCCAGACGAAGCTCCAGACGGTTTGGAATGATATTGAGGAAGCTCTTTTAGAGAGGCGTCATAGCTCAAAGAGAATATTGGTTAGGAAGAAATCCAAAGGCCTTAAATCCACTTCAAAGTATGGTCTAATGTTGGCTCAATTACAGAAGCCAACGAAGCGGAGGATTTGAGGGCTGAGTCATTTAATGCAGAACGGTAATAGAGGTGAGGAAATAGCAGATATATCACTCTCGGATGAGGGGATTGTTAATCTTAATCGCATTATTGGCAATCCTACAGAGAATGAGTCCGGAGAAGATACTGGTGAAATTAACAGCAGGGGGAGGGTTAGGATTAGAAGGGAAGCCAAAAAAACATGGGAATTGGGGAAGACTATAGGGTTAAGCAGTTATGAAAATGATGATGTCGTTGAAGAGGATCTTAGGAGGATGATTGAGAGAGAGGTTAAAGATTGGGAGGGAATAACAAAGTGAGTGTGCTTGGCTGAGCTGGTCAGGGTTATTCATTAGTCAAGTCTGTCTTTTTTTGTTGGAATGTAAGGGGGCTAGGTTCGGCAATTAAGAGAAGGGTTGTGCAGAGATGGATTAAGGATAGAAGTATAGATTTTATTTCCTTAATTGAAACGAAGGTTTCAACTATTGATGATAGGTTTGTTCATTCTATTTGGGGTTCCAGCAATTGTGAGTGGCTTTGTTGTAATTCTGAGGGGTCATCGGGTGGTCTTCTATGCATTTGGAACTCCAATTGTTTTGTGCTAACGAATCATATAATAGGGGATAAGTTCATTTTGTTGGAAGGAGTACTTAGTAGACACAACTTCAAATGCACGATTCTTTCATTTTATGGGTATAATACTGATGCTAGGAGACTAGAACAATGAGATGAGATTAGAAGTCTTAAGACCCTGTATTCTGAGCCTTGGATTCTTTGGGGGGATTTTAACGAAATCTTAGTGCCCGAAGAGAGATTAGGGGGGTTGCCTTTTCTGGTGGGATGAAATCTTTTGGAGACTTAGTGAACTCTTGTAGGCTAGTCGAGATTCCTCTAAATGGTAGGAAGTTCACATGGAGCAATACTAGAAGCATGAGTCGCATAGACCGTGTCTTTATGGACACTGATTGGTATAGTAATTTTCCTAACATTGTTTTGCAGGGTCTAAGCAAGGGTCTCTCCGACCATTGTCCATTAATTCTCACCTTGGTGGAGATTAATTGGGGCCCTCGGCCGTTTAAATTCCAGAATTGTTGGTGGGATCATCCTGATTTTGAAAACTTCATAAAATCCTCATGGATTCAGTTGTCAAATAGTGGCACAGACTACTCAAACATCTCCTCAAAGTTGAAGCTTATGAAGATGCAGTTAAAGGTGTCACGCCCCTCTCCCAGATAGGTGCGGATGAGCACCCATGAAACCCAGAGACGTGACCGGCAGGGAACTCCTCCGTTCCTCGAACCGGATTTAAACCCAATATCTACCCCAACACTACATAAATAGTCTCACATATATATGTCTCAACAAAAACCCAAATACTGTCATAATGAAATGTACCATACAAACCAGAGTCTACAGCGGAAATCCATAGATACTGAATACCGAATGTAAATACAAAGACACAAATATCCACCCAGCAGCCACACATCACATCTCACGCATCCCTGCGCTGATCATCCACTCCGGCCATCTCACCTGAAAACATGTGAATGAAAGGGGTGAGCTACAAAGCTCAGTAGGGATATGGAGAAATATCGATCATCAGAATAAACGGAAAGTAGGACTCAAGATGTATGTGAAATGAACAGGAAACTCAAATAGTGATACACTCCCGTATCACCGAACTCCAGTAAATCAGAGATAAAATAAGAAAGTCTGTAAGATATATAATACATATAGAAAAACCATGAGTGATACACATCACATCTCATCACAATCAATCAATCCGTAGGGTAGATACCTAGTAGGCTCCACCACTATCATCCTCAAGTACAACTCTCAAATCAATACTCAATCATAATCCAACTCAAATCCATATCAACCAGATCCATACCAACTCAAATCCACATAACACCAGAAAATCCTCCCCTGGACCCACCCTGATCCCCGCAAGGTGTCTCCCCAGATTGGATGAGGATCGAGCCTACATCAGGTACTCGATAGCATCGCCTACATCGAAGAGCGTCCCCTAGGATGTACCTCACCTCAATCCGGTCTCCAGGTACGTACCCGATCAAAACCATCGATAAATCATCCAGTAAGCTGGGTCGCCCGATGTGGGTCCCACGCTCTACAAATCATCCCTCCATAATCTCACAAATCATAGAAGATCATCATAATGAAGTCCTATCCGGACTCTCGAGCATAAGAGTCACGATGCAAGAGACACGATGCACAAAAATGCCGCCAGTCGTACATATACCTCTAAACAAACAACATATAATCATAACAAATTGCAATTGCGGAAATAAATCAAATAAGAGTAGAAACAGAGAAATTCCTAACCTCCGGGAATTTCACACCAATAGACAAATAGGAGTCCGTCGAATACGGAACCCCGGAACCCCAAATAAGAAGTAGGGCAGAATCCCTACCTGAAATATCGACTACGCTAATCCGTAGTACGTCCGAAATCTCAATCTAAAATCCTCAAATCAACCTCCTGCATCAAAATACGGATACGTATACGCGACAGTCAAAATACGGAAAAGTCAACCAAAAGTCAATGGTCAAACCGGGTCAAATAGTCAAACCGGGTCAAAGTCAACTCGGGTCAACCCGGTCAACTCGGGTCACCGGTGAACAGTGTCACCGTCACTGCCGTCGCCGAAGCCGACGATTCCGGTGACTTTTTCCGGCGAACCATATATCAAATTAAAGCTCTTAAGACGAACAATCCATTAGTACATGTTTCGTTCCGAAACTCCTACTGAATTGACCGGGATCGAGCTTTAAAATCTTGAAAAACCAAAACTTCGCCGCTTGATTCCGCCGTCTACGGTGGTCCGATGACGACGATTCTGGTTGGGTTTTGTTCCTCTCTCCACAAGCTTCGTTTCGACACCTCATTTGACCCAATCAGACCACAAACCCGAAAAACCCATATCAAATTGAATTTTCTCTCTCTCCCTCGCGTGTCTGCCTGTTCTTGCTGGAAACTGCCCAGAAAAATCTGGGTTATACCAGATTTTCACATAATTACCATTTTGCCCCTCGTTTTAATCTTAATTACTTAAACTTCCATAATTCGTAACAAATCCAATTCAACTCCGATTTCGGTGATTCTTGCGCCTATATTTTTCTAATAATATGTAGTATTTATTAAAAAAATATATAATAAAATTTGAAAATTTATTATATATTTTTTTAATTTGGGTTCGGGAAATTACATCCTCCCCCCTTAGAAAACAATTTCGTCCTCGAAATTATATGAAAGGTATTTATTAAATGGTCAACAGTAAAATAATTACTCTAAATCAGAAGAATACCTATGTCGTAAACAAGTCTGGATAGCGCTCCCGCATATCAGACTCCACCTCCCAAGTAGCCTCCTGAACTCCATAATGCTGCCATAACACCTTAACCAAGGGTATGGTCTTCGAACGTAATCTTCGTATCTGGCTATCCAAAATCTGAATCGGAAGTACCTCATAGGTAGCATCCTCTCCAATCTCCAGAGTCGACCAATCAATAATATGGGTGGGATCCCGATGATACCTCCGTAACATAGAAACATGAAACACACCATGAACTCCGGACAACTGTGGTGGCAATGCCAACCTATAAGCCAAACTCCCTACTCTCTCCAAGATATCAAATGGTCCAATAAACCTAGGAGTCAACTTCCCGTATCTACCAAAACGTTGTATCCCTCGCTTCGGACTAACCTTGAGGAATACGTGATCACCCACCTGAAACTCTAGAGGTCTTCGCCTACGATCTGCATAACTCTTCTGACGTGACTGAGCCGTCAGAAGTCGCTGTCTGATAACTGCCACAGCCTCAGTGGTCTGCTGAATCAAATCTGGTCCCAACAGGGGTCTGTCCCCAACCTCCGACCAACAAAGTGGTGACCTACATGGTCTACCATAAAGTGCCTCAAATGGTGCCATCTGAATACTACTATGATAAGAGTTGTTATACACAAACTCTACCAGTGGAATATGCGTCTCCCAATCACCCCTGAAATCCATGACACACGACCGAAGCATATCCTCCAAAATCTGTATAGTCCTCTCACTCTGACCGTCAGTCTGTGGGTGAAACGCCGTACTAAAACTCAGCATCGTCCCCAGAGTGTCCTGAAAACTGCTCCAAAAACGAGAAGTGAAACGAGGATCTCTGTCGGATACAATGGACACGGGTACCCCATGTAGCCGTACGACCTCTCGAATGTAAAGTCTAGTAAGTGTCTCCACCGAGCCAGTCTGCTGAATCGGTAAAAAGTGGCAGTCTTCGTCAATCTATCAACAACAACCCACACAGTATCATGTCTCCTCACAGTCCTCGGTAAACCCATCACAAAATCCATACACACATGCTCCCACTTTCACTCAGGCAATGGAAGCGGCTGTAACAATCCAGGAGGTCTCCTATGCTCTGCCTTCACCTGCTGACAGGTAAGACATCTCAACACAGTCTGGGCCACATCTCTCTTCAGTCCGCTCCACCAATACTGTCTCCGTACATCTCGATACATCTTAGTAGCACCAGGATGTATCGCGAACTAAGAATAGTGTGCCTCTCTAAGTATCTCATCTCTCAACTCAACATCTTCTGGAACCACCAATCGACCTCTAAAACGAACTCCTCCATCAACACCTCGAATCCAACCATCCATATCCTCAATATCATCAAACATCGCATCACCAAGCTGTGCATCCAACACCTTCTGTACTAGTGCTGGACGGCTCACCAAACTGCTCAGGGAACATCTATCACCCTTGTCACTAACATCTAATCGGTACTGCACAATGGTGTCCACCAACTCAAACTCCCGCAGTGACAGTCGTGCCACTGCCAAATTCCTACTCAAGGCGTCAGCCACCACATTGGCGTTGCCTGAATGATACTGCAATGAGAAATCATAATCTCCAAGGTACTCCATCCATCTCCGCTGCCTCTGATTCAGATCCTTCTGTGTAAATAAGTGTCGTAAACTCCTGTGATCTGAGAACACCTCAAACTGCTCCCCATAAAGGTAATGTCTCCACTGCTTAAGTGCGAACACTATAGCAGCCAACTCCAAATCATGTACGGGATAATTCCTCTCATGTGGCTTCAACAGTCGTGAAGCATACTCTACCACCCTCTCCTGCTGCATGAGCACACAACCTAAACCAATCCCTGAAGCATCACAATATACATGGTAACCAATACCACTATCCGGAATGGTCAGGACTGGAGGTGATGTGAGTCGGGTCTTCAGCTCCCGAAAAGCCTGCTCACATCTATCAATCCATACGAACGGAACACCCTTCCGCGTCAACTCAGTCATCGGTGAAGCAATCCGTGAAAATCCCTCTATAAACCTCCTGTAGTAACTTGCTAATCCCAGGAAACTACGAATTTCTCCCACTGTCCTCGGAGTCCTCCAATCCAACACAGCCTCCACCTTGGCAGGATCCACTGCCACTCCATCTCTGGATATCACATGCCCCAAGAATTTCACCTGAGTCGCCCAAAACTCGCACTTACTCAGCTTGGCATACAACTGATGCTCTCTGAGTGTCTGCAGAACAATCTCCAAATGCCCTCTATGCTCCTCCTCTGTGGCCGAATACACCAATATATCATCGATGAAAACTATCACAAACTGGTCAAGATACTGTCTGAACACTCTATGCATCAAATCCATAAAAGCTGCTGGGGCATTGGTCAGCCCAAACGGCATGACCAGAAACTCATAATGACCATATCGAGTACGAAATGCCGTCTTCAATATGTCCTCCTCTCGAATCCTCAACTGGTGATAACCTGACCTGAGATCAATCTTGGAGTAATAGTGACTACCCCTCAATTGATCAAACAAATCATTTATCCTCGGTAACGGGTACTTATTCTTCACAGTCACCCTATTCAACTTCCTGTAGTCCACACACATCCTCATCGATCCGTCCTTCTTCTTCACGAAGAGAACTGGAGCACCCCATGGTGAAGTACTGGGTCTGATAAATCCTAGACCCTGCAACTCCCGCAACTGCCTATCCAACTCCCTCAACTCTGCTGGAGCCATCCTATACGGTGGAATAGAAATCGAATCTGTACCCGGATATAACTCAATCACAAAATCAATCTCCCGCTGTGGTGATAATCCTGGTAACTCATCAGGAAATACATCCAAATACTCCTCTACCACTGGCACAGCCGTACTAGTCTCAATCTCCGATGTAGAAGTCAAGCTCGCCACTAGACAGTCAGTATATCGTGGGTTGTCAAGAAAGTGTGAACATGTAACAACCCGCGACCCACAAAAACTAACTCGCCCAGATGGTGATGTCAGCGTGACCCTACGCTCTGTACAATCTATCACAGCATCATAGTCAGTCAACCAGTCCAATCCAAGTATCACATCGTAATCAATGAACTCCATAACATATAAGTCCGCTCGAAACTCGTGATCAGCAAATCGAAAGATACAACCCCTACAAATGCTCCTCACCACGGTACCTGACCCCAACGGAGAGTCCACTACCAATCTCCTATCCAAATCCGAAATCTCTAACCCCAATGCCTCAACAAAAGAGGTAGAAATAAACGAATGCGTGGCACCAGTATCAAATAGAACACGAGCCCAAGAACTAAAAAGTAAAACTCTACCTCCAATGAAATCACGCTCTGGTGCTGGCTCAGGTGCAACCGCATAAACTCCAGCTCTCTGGCCCTGCCTCTGCTGCTGCTGTCTCACTGGTGGTGCTGGAGGTCTAGCCCCTCTGCCTGCTGGAGCTCTAGGTGCTGGTGCTGCAAGTGCTGGGGCTCCCTGTCCTCTTCCTGATGGTGCTGTACGACTCCTCGGGCAATACCTCTGGACATGTCCTGGTAGTCCACAAGAGAAACACAATGGGCTATCCGCCCTAGGACAGTCCGATATCCTGTGTCCAGTATGACCACACGCATAACAATACAATCCAGATATGGACCCCTGTCCCTGTCGTGGACCCTGCTGTCGCTGCTGCGGACCCTGCTGTCCCTATCTTTGAGAACTCTGCTGCTGACTCGGACGGTCCTGCCTCCTGTCCTGGAATCTCTGCCCCTGATCCTGTCTGGGTCTCTGTCTCTGACCCTCAGTCCTCTGTCTACTACTTCTCCCTGAGGTAGAAGAAGTATCTCCGTACTTCCTCTTATGAAGCTCCCAATAATCCTGTGAATCAACCATGCTCCTCTCTATATCAAGTGCCCTGTCAATGGACTCCCGATAAGTACGAACCATCATCCCTGCTAAACGCTCTGAAATGCGAGGTTTCAGCCCGCGCTGAAATCTCAGTATCTTCTTCTCCTCAGTGGCAATATACTCCTCTCCATATCGACCAAGCTCCTCAAACCGTGCCTGATACTGTGACACCGTCATATCCCTACTCTGAATCAGCTCCAGAAACTCCTTGGCCTTCGCAACGCGAATGGCCTGGGGAACATACTGTGCTAGAAACAGTGTCTCAAACTCTGACCATGGCATCTCCATACTCTCTCTACCAATAGTCATACTCTCCCAACAAACATAAGCATCATCCTCTAAAAATGTTGAAGCCAATAGAGCTCTCCTCTGATCAGGTATCCTGAGCGTCACCATCTGTCTCCTCAGCTGTCGCAACCAATCCTCGGCTGCCTTAGGATCTACCACTCCTCGATACACTGGAGGTCTCGTCTTCCTCAACTGAGCTAACTCAGTGATGAAAGGGTCAACTGCTAGTGGTGCTGTCTGCGCTGGAACTATCTGACCTGCTCCTGACTGAATAACCAGCGGTAGCTGAATAGGTGCACCGACTAACTCTGGTGTAACTGCTGAAACTGTCTGTCCCTGAGTACCGGTAATAGGCTGCGGTGTAATCTGTGAAGCTAAAGCAGCTACTGCCTGACCTATGGTCTGTATCATGCTCGTCATGTCTTTATACTGCTGCTGTAAAGTCTCTATCGCACCCTCCACACCTACGGGTGCTGCCTGAGTCGATACCTGCTCCTGATCCACCACCTGATCCTGAACAGCATGGCCGCGACCCCGTCCACGACCACGTGCTCTACCTCGACCGCGCCCTTGACCTCTCACAACTGGAACCTCCTCAAGTATCGGTAACTCAACCTCATCAACGGTATCTGAAATCACACCTCTACCCCGCCCACACCCACGGGTGGCACGCCCACCCCGAACGCGTGTACTACGTGTGTCTACCATATCTGAAACGTAAACGTATAACTACATAAGTCAAATACCCCAAACATAAAAGAAAGAATAACTCACCAGATCAGCCGGGAAGCGCGTGATGTGTAACTGGGGAAAAACAAAAGAAACCGAATAACCACTCCAAAAACTAACTAACCTTGCTCTGATACCAAACTGTCACGTCTCTGGGTTTCATGGGTGCTCATCCGCACCTATCTGGGAGAGAGGCGTGACAGTTGGACTGGAACTTGACGGTTTTTGCGAACATGAACTTGCAGCAAAAAGGGTTTGAGAAAGATCTGGATCAGCTTGAGAAAATCAGAGAAAACAGGATTCTTAACAGTGAAGAGGATAGCAGAAGGAAAAGTCTTATGAATAATTTGTGGACCATCAGCAGAAGACAGGAATCCTTATGGAGGCAAAAGTCTAGAGTGAGATGGGTTAAGGAAGGAGATAGAAACACCAAGTACTTTCATACGATCGCAAGTGTTAGGGGCAGATTCAACAAGATTCTAAATTTGAAAACAACAACGGGTTTTGCCAATGATCCTGTCAAAATCAAAGCTGAAGTTCGTAATCATTTTAAGTGCCTTTATTCGTCAAGTGGCTGGAGAAGGTTGTATTTGCATGGCCTACGGTTTAAGAAGGTCACCCTAGCTTTAAACACTTTCCTGGAGCTACCTTTTGACATGGAGGAGATTAAGGATTCCGTGTGGAACTGTGAAAGTAACAAAGTGCCTGGTCCAGATGGTTACAATATGGGATTCTACAAAAAGATGTGGGATCTTGTGTCTCCTGAGATCCTGAACATGATGACTTGTTTCTATGCTACAGGAAAAATCCCCAAGGGTATCAACCCCTCTCTTATAACTCTTATCCCTAAGAATCCAGGAGCTGAGAGTTTGAAGGAATTTCGGCCAATAAGTCTCATAAGTGGCCTTTATAAAATAATATCCAAGACTCTAGCCAACAGACTGAAGCATTCGTTAAACTCGGTCATCGGAGGAAGTCAATCAGGTTTTATTAAAAGTCGCCAAATCATGGATTCGGTTCTAATGGCAAATGAAATTGTGGATCACTTAAGGAAAAATAATAAGCAGGGGTTCATTTTCAAAATCGATTTTGAGAAAGCCTTTGATACAGTGCAATGGGGTTACATGGAAGATGTTTTGAGAGGTATGGGATATGGTGAGAAGTGGATCTCTTGGTTGATGGAGTGTGTCCCCACAGCCAAAGTCGCGCCAATGGTTAATGGTTCTCCGACAGAAGAGATCCAACTTCAGAGAGGGATAAGGCAGGGAGATCCCTTGTCCCCCTTCCTTTTTATAATAGCCACCGAAGGGCTCAGCCAGATGATTGAGAATGCCAAAAATAAGGGGTTGGTTGCTGGCTTCAAGGCCAAAGAAGGTGGAGTTCACATCTCCCATTTATAATATGCGGACGACACTTTATTGTTCACTACCAACAGCAAAAAGTCAATTGTCAATCTCAAAAGAGTTCTTAGATGTTTTGAGTTATGCTCTGGCTTAAAGGTAAATTTTCATAAATCTTCCTTAGTTGGTGTTGGGATTCACTCTGACAGAATCAAGGAGATGAGTGAAGTTTTGAGTTGTCAGGTGGAGGAGCTGCCATTTAAATACCTTGGCATGCCCCTAGGAGGGGATATGAAGAAGAAACAGTTGTGGGACCCTGTGGTTGCAAAGGTAGAATCTAAACTTTCCCTGTGGAAGGCTAAAAATCTATCTATAGGGGGAGACTTACTCTAATTAAATCAGTCCTCAACAGTCTGCCTGTCTACTTCCTCTCCTTATTCAAAATCCCAAAAATTGTGGCGCAAAAAATCGAGAAAATCCAGCGGAGTTTTCTGTGGGGGGATACGACAGAGAAGAAGAAGCTTCATAATATTAGTTGGGCTCACATAATCAGCTCAAAGGAGAAAGGTGGTGCTGGTGTGGGTTCCATCCTTGATAAAAATAAAGCCCTTCTTTCCAAGTGGCTTTGGCGTTACAACTCAAGTCAGGAAGGAGAGCAATCAAACTAGAAAAAATTGCTGCAAGATAGATATAATCTCCCAAATATGGTTCTTCACCCGCAAAACTCTAGAGTGATGTCCACCACCTGGAGAAATATTCAAAACTTGTTGATTTTGTCGAATGGTAATGTTGAGCAGGCCTTAAGAGAGGGCGTGGGTTTTAGCTTGGGTAATGGTAAACTGGTTCGTTTCTGGGAAGATGTGTGGCTTGGGAATGTACCTCTCAAGGATCGATTCAATAGGCTGTTTTCGGTGTGCAGTCTTCACAATCATGCAGTGGATTTTTTTGGGGTACGGGATGGTGCAGGATGGTGTTGGTCCATCCCTTGGAGAAGGCATCTATTCCAATGGGAGAAAGACCATGAGCATGAATTGTTATGCGATTTGAATCAGGTGGTGTTATGCCCCTCAAGAGAAGATAGGCTAATTTGGAAATTCTCTCCTGATGGTATTTTTTCATTAAAGTCTCTAACCCGTGTAGCTGCTTCTTATGATCCTCAAGTTTTAGATGTGGTTTGCTCAAAAGTGTGGAATGGCTGGGCTCCTCCCAAAGTTGAGTTTTTTATTTGGCTAACTCTTAGTCGAAAAATCAGCACAAAAAGCAAGCTGCAGAAATTGGGGATTATAGACAATGATGGGTGTACGTTTTGTACTACTTTCTCTGAAACAATGGATCATTTGTTCATTCACTGCATAGAAGCTAGCAAAATTTGGTACTACATGATGGGATGGTGGGGGGTCTCTTGGCGTTCTCCTGGGTCTGTACAAAGTCTCTTTGAAGAATGGCCAAGCTTTGCTCATAGGGATCAACAAAAGAAGGTTTGGTATATGGCTCTTGCAGCAACATTCTGGACTCTTTGGACTAAAAGAAACATAAATTTTTTTGATGGTTCTCAGATTGATTGGGCAAATGTTAGATATCTAATTTTCATTAGATATGGAGTTTGGCTCAAAGCGGTTGGTATTAACATTCCTTAAAGCGGTCCTGAACTTATGAATTCTAGTGAAGGAGTCAAGCTTCAAAATTTGAGTTGTAAGAAAGTGAGGCCTTCAGTTCAGTGGATATCTCCCCCCTTGGGTTATTTAAAGTGGAATACCGATGGTTCGCACCGTTTAAACAAGGCTGGGATTGGTGGTGTGTTGAGGAATAGCAATGGTGATTTTCTTTGTTCATTTTCTAGTCCTGCTGGCAGCATTGATGCAACTTCTGCTGAGGTAAGGCAATAAGAAAGGCGTTGGAAATTAGTGTGGATCATGATGATAGTCAAAAAATTATTCTGGAGTCTGACTCCTTGAATAGTATCACTTGGCTATTGGATAAGGCTGTGACTCCTTGAAAGCTAGATCAGGATCTCAATGCTATTAGAAATTGTTCTATCAAGATGCAGGGGGTTGAGTTCCTTCACATTTGGAGGGAGGCAAACATGATGGCTGATTATCTGGCTAAAAGTGGTGTTGATAGAGATGAGTTGATGATTGCTTGGCTTATTTAGTCTTGTTTGTTTGCTGTTTGCAGCTGTTGCATTTTGTTTCCCCTACTGAGACTTTGTGTCTCATGTATTTGTACTCGTGCTCTTTGAGCTTTAATATACTTATCTGATTTATCAAAAAAAAAATACAAACAAATATTATCCCTAAAGAGTTTTGATTGTTTCCTACCGTTATAATCCAGAAGGCGCTTCAACAGTTCAGGAGGTTCCCAAAGCCCTGGCATCTTAATACGACATTGTCTGCAACATAGTGAATAAACTGGGGTCCAAGCACTCATTGATTTTATCCTTTCAGCATACTAGAAAGCTGCTCCACAGTATTGACATGGATAAACTGGCTTTCCAAGAGTGAGTGCCTCTGAATTTTCATATGCAGCTGCGCTAGTGGATGCAAATCCTACTTCTGGTAGTTGAAAATCATTATCTAATAACTGTCTCTTTTTTATGAAAAATCATTAAAAAGACAAGTTACTGATTCGGAATAAGTATCTCTACTCGTTTTCAACAAAGCTTTCCTCAACAATCTGTTACTTCTGTTTTTTTCCCTTTTTCCATCTTGAATGATAAGGGTGGGAAATGATGTGTTAAAGAATTGTATTTTTGCAACTTATTAGTACAACATGGAGGGGTAGAAATTAAAAAAACAAATTTGAACCACAAAATAAAGAATTGGTGAAACATTAAGACTAAAAGTATTGCAATTACCATTAATTGATGTAATTACACACATGTCTACGTAAAAAACTGATCTCAAAGTGACTACAATAAAATAATCAGGAATTCTCATAATCATATTAAGAAATGATTTCTCAACTCGAAAAATAAACATAATAACGACTACTTGAGAAAGGCAAGCTTATGTGATAATATTTGAGTTGCAGAACACAACAATTTTTGTTTGGTTTTTAATATTTGTTTGGTTCTTTGTTTCGTATTCCTGGAGAGGTTCCTCAAGAAATGCTGAAGTCTAAATTAAAAATTTTCACAAAATTTCACAGCACTGTTCAATAGATGAGTTATCTCGAAGCCTAAGGCATGTGTCATAGAATCTATAACTCTTAAATTATGAATCCTTAATAATTGAACTAAAATGAGAAACATTTTTAACTACAAGTTCCAAATATATCATTTTTGTCTGTAAAATATAATCTAAAAATAGAAAATTGTATAAGAAGAAGCACATTTCTCTTTATATCTGTTTGAGTATGCACATTTCTCTCATTACCAAAGCTACAGTATAGACAACATGATATTCATGTTCTAACTCTAGCTGGGAAAAATCATACTTGCAAAACACAATGACCTAGCTAAAAATAAAAATCAATGCATGCAAAAAAATTAAGACAAACAAACTTTCAAAAATCTTACAACAACTAAAAAGATAAAAATAAAAATCAGGTATGAAACAAAAGGCAATAAAAACAAAAACTTAATACAATAAAAATTATAGAAATTCAAATAAAAAATTGTGAGCATAAATATAGAGCATGAGGCAATAACATTGGGGAAACAAAATGGAATTTCTTATTAATGGTAAGAAAGAGCAAACATTCTTACAATACATTTGATACAATAATTTAAAGAACATGACCATACCTCAAAAAACGAAGCCTACGTTGTCTAACCCATAGAATTAATTAGTGATGTCGTTCCCCTATAAGAACAATCACCATCAAATAATTCAAGGTAAATTGGCCAAACATTACTTAAAACAAAATAAACTCCATTACACAAAAAACACAGATTGAAGCCACTACTTGTCTTTGGAGAGGAAAAGGAAGAAATGGACTTGTCAAACTCAAAGAGCAGCAAATTTAATTTCTCTACCAACAAATCCCCAACATCTATGAACCATTAAAAAAAAAAACTTGTCATTTAATTGTATATTTGCAACAACATGGCTTGTACATTTGATATAATAATTTATACTACGTGAGAAATTCAGCATACAACATGAAATAACCAAAGACAGAGAACACACTGCAAATTGAAATTCCATAACTCATCAGCAAGCAAAGTCAAAGAGTATGCAAACAGAAGCAATTTAACCAAGCCAGTAGCCACCAAACTTGTAGAGAGAAGTAATTTAACGAATCCAGTTGCCACCAAACTTGTAGATAATTGATAACTTACCCATCAATTCCTATTGTTCAAAGAAGAAGCACTTGAGCCCTAAGTTCATAGCTAACCATCCACAACAGCATGGAATACCTAGAGAGAGAGAGAGAGAGAGAGAGAACACTATAAAATGAAATTTCCTAATTCATCAGCGATCGAAGGCAAATAGAAGACACTATAATTTCAAAATCAGATGAAAAATGCAGATGACCAAGAACAACATGGAATACCCAAAGACAGGGAAGGCAATGTAAATTGAGATTCCATAACTCATCGGCAAGAGAAAGCAAAGAGTATGCAAATAGAAGCATTTTAACCAAGCCAATAACCCCCAAAGACGTAGATAATTGATAACATACCAGGTAATTCCGACTGTTCAAAGAAAGCACTTGAGCCTTAAATTTGCATCCTACCATCCACAAAAGCGGGAATAACCAAATAGAAATAGAGAAAACACTGCAAAATCAAATTTCCAAATTCATCAACAAGGAAAAACAAAGAGAAGACACTGTAACACTGTAAAATGAAATCCACAACAACATAAAATATCGAGAGAGAGAGAGAGAGAAATAAGAGAATTAGGGGCAGATGCAAAAGATTTTCTTTGGTACTCTGTCGAAGCTGGAACTCCCTCAAGTAACAATGATGAAGCTGAGGTACAATAACTATTATGGTACCCTGACCTGAAAATTATGGAAATAACGAATATGATAGCGACAAGTGTACTGTAACATTCTAGCCTAATCCCTGGCATTGGATGCACATGGGCCACGACCCAGACGACCCAACCAACCCTCAAACCCTCTCCACGGGGCTTAGTTTGTGTTGAAAGGGTGCGAGGATCCTATCTTTTGGGGTTTGATCCTTTGCATCAACAATCCACCTTTAGGGGAGAGAGGTTAGGGGTTGTCTAGGTCGTGGCCTATGTGCATTCAGTGCTAGGGACTAAGCCAATGTCGTGCTAGAGACTGGGCTGGGATGTTACATAAAAGAAATTTTTACCATTTTCCCCCGTTAGCCCAGCCTACTGGCACTATCGAGGTACTCATGCTGGCCCATCGGCCTAACAGTCCCCAACCCATCTCTTACACCCAGCCGGGTTGTTGATATCAAGAATCGAACCCCGAAAGTTGGATCCCAAAACCCTTTCAATACCAACTATGCTGTGGCTAGTCCCTGGCATTGGATGCACATGGGCCACGGTGAAAAAACGCGGCTTAGTTGCTGTTGAAAGGGTGCGAGGATCTTGTCTCGAGGGGTTCGATCATTTGCATCAACAACCCGCCTTCCGGGGAGAAGGGTTGGGGGTTGTCTGGGGCGTGGACTATGTGGATCCAGTGTTAGGGACTGGGCCGATATGGTGCCAGGGACTAGGCTGGGATGTTACATAAAAGACACCTTTTAGCATTGTACACATGTCACCCCCTGTTCATTATTTCTATTATTCCCGGGTCAGGATATCACATCTGTGAAACCCCGACCCAAAAATTTAGTTTTGAGTTGAATTACGGATGATCCTTGAAGTACGGAATCATGGAAAAATAATTTTGAGCTTGGTTCGGTAAATGGGTCATAACTTTTAGTATACATGTCTGTTTCGGGCCCATAATATATCAAATCAAAGCTTAGACCGAGCCGGAAAAATAAATTTGAGAAAAAACTGGGTTTCTGTGAACAGTAATCCGTTCGGACGGATAAATGAGTCGTCCGGACAGATATGCCTAAACGGAAGGCAGAAGGGTTCTGTGAATAGTAATTCGTCCAGACGGATAATTGGGCGTCCGGACGGATATGCCTAGAGTGAGGGCAGTGGGTTACGGGAACAGTAATCTGTCCGGATGGATGCTTAGGGCGTCCGGACGGCTATCGAGATATCAGTTTTTAAGAAACAGAGTTAGACATTTCAGCCATACCACACTTGGAGAAACCCGACTAGAGAGAGAAAGAGAGAGAGAAGAAGAGAGAGAAGGAGCTTTTTGTTAGATTTTGGCTTGGAGATTGTAGATTGGTGATCATTGAAGCTAAGCAAGGAAGATTCAAGCTTGATTTGGGTAATTTGGTAAATTTTTCTTAGTTTTTGGAAATTCTAGGTTTTCCTAGATTTGCTAGATTCTTGTAGAGTTGAGTTCTATGCTTTAGATATGTTGTTTATAGGTTGATTTGGAACATATATGTAGGTTGATTTCGTGGTTGATGTTGAGTTGAGCTAAGTGGAGTTTTTGGAGGATTTTAGAAGGAATTCTAGAGAGAGAAAGTAAGTTCCTCTTGATTGTTTGATTAATTCATTATTGATATGATATATTGAGATGTTTGGATGATTAAATGAGTACGACATTGTGTAAATTGGTTTTGTTTGGTAAAACGGGGTTTAAACCCTAATTGTGGGATTTTTGGGGAATTGCTCAACACGAGGTAGGCGATTTCCAACATTTCTTTCTATTGTTCGTTCTCATTATATTAAAGAGCGTTTTGATTCCTCATTGGTCATTTTATTTGTGTTTCCACCTTAATTGCTTCTAAGGGAAAACGAACCTTGCATGTGGAATATTGTTAATTCTTGATGTTGCATGACCCTATTGTGTGTGTTCCATCACCTATGGGCACGATGTGATTTCTGTTCATGCATCATGGTAGTTATGTATATATATATATATATATATCTAAGATGTTCATATATATATCTTTTCGGCATGTCATGGCATAAGTGCATTAGAGTTGCTTTGGGGACCGGGTATGGACTCGGAGCTCCTTAGGATTCTTGAAAGCAACTTGGAGGGATGACGAGGTGATGAGAGTTACCACCAAGTCATGTGAACTCCATGTAGGATAACGCACTAGAGGTATGGTTAATGAGGGACCTTGCCTGGAATGGTGCGGGCGTGATAGGTTCACGCAACCGGGTAATCCAAGAGCGTTTGATGTTGGGGAGCTTGCTCCTATTCAACTTTACATGGATAGCGACCATGATATTGATGAGTTGATGTGGTGAGCTTGCTCACATTCGATATTACATGGAACGAGCCATGGTATCGATGAGGTTTGCTCATTGAGGGGATTGCCCGGATTGATGTTTTATGTGATTGTTGAGTATACGTGCATGTGGTAGATTTCATATTGTTGCATAACCTATTGTTCGGATTCGGCCTTTATACTCTTTATACTTTTAACCATACTGAGCTTCTTGCTCACTCTCTACTTTCTGTTCCTTCCCATAGGAGATACTAGTACAGGTACCGGTGGAGCGGATCAGTGAGGGTGAGATGTGACATGGATGGCCCTGGGTAGGATGTGGGTGTTAGAGATGTATTCTAACACGTATTTTGTTTACAAGGTATTGATGTTATTCATGATATACTTATAACCATTTGGCACCAGAGGGTATATGCATGAAGTATGCTGAGTTTAATTTTATGGTTATATGATATTATGAATTTATTGATGTGTTTATTACTATCAGTTTGTGCATGCTGGTAGTGGATGGTCTGAGGGCCCTAGGATCAAGATTGCATGTGATTGAGGCCTGAGGCCTAGCTAGGTTGCTAGTGTGATGGATTAAATTTATATTGCGTGTTTCTGATGCAGGCGGGGACTCTCCGATATACGGGGAGATGCCGCCAGATTTTCGGTCTGCTGGATGATCGCACTAGTGGCCTAGGACGGTGCCGGAGGGCACCCGTGGCGTGCCCGGATCGGGGCGTCACAACATCCTCCTCACCTTATAAAAATTTCGACCTCGAAATTTAAATTCACTACAAATCATGTAAAGTAAAACATATTGTTTCTTCATTGCAAAGTTAGTTCCATGTCATCGTTGCAACCCGATGATTCTATCACGCTGTAATACTAGTATACCCTTTATGCAAATCTATGTGAGCAACTCATATCTCGCATCAAGGCCGTATTTTTTTTCTTCTCCATAACTAACCAATTAAGGTTCATCTTCAACACCAATTACCATTTCTAAAGCTACTGAACCTATTTAGAAAGGTATCAATCTAGAGGCAATAACAACCAGCCTGGGTGCTGGAGATGGGTTGGGGACTGCTGGGCCGGTGGGCCAACATGAGGCTTAGTTGGTGTTGAAAAGGTGTGGGATCCTTTCTTGAGGGATTTGATCCTTTGCATCAACAACCCGCCTTCTGGGGGAAGGGGTTGGGGGTTGTCTGGGCCGTGGCCCATGTGCATCTAGTGCCAGGAACTAGGCTGATGTGGTGCCAGGGACTGAGTTGGGATGTTACAATGGTACAAGCCATTAGCATGTCTTCTAAAACTTGTATAGTCCTTTTACACAGTCCATCTATCTATGGGTGGAATGTTATGCTGAAATTTAATTTTATGCCCAATGATGAACGCAAGCTCTTCAAAATTATGCTACAAATTTCGAGTCACGATCTGAGACTATAGAAACTAGCACACCATGCAATCTCACAATTTCTTGGATGTATATTTTTTCCATTCTATTTGGGGAATACCCGACCCTCAAGGGAAAAAAAGTGAGTGGACTTCATGAGTCTATCCACAATAACCCATATTGATTCATAACCTTTTAGGCATCTAGCCAATCCTGAGACAAAGTCCACAGTAATATGCTCTTACTTCCATTCGAGTATAAATAACGGTTGTAGTTCAGCAGACCTTTGATGTTCAATCTTTACTTGTTGACACATCAAACAACACACCACATACTCTGCAATCTTCCTCTTTATAACTCTATTTTAAATCCCTATAAATCTTGGTTGCACTCGAATGCACTGTATATGTCGAGGAATGTGCCTCTTATAAAATTTGTTTCTTCAACTTAGGAGGATTCGTTGGCACACAAATCTTGTTACCAAACCAAAGCGTCCCATCAACACATACATTAAAATTTGCATTTGGACCATCCTCCACCCCACTTCGAATGTCCAACAGTTTTGCATCTTTAAGTTGAGCAACCTTTATTCTTTCAATCAAGCTCCCTCACTCTAATCTCAAATCTTCCAATATTTGCCTCTCAAAAGTAATCAATGAGGCACAACTCCCAGTCTTTCCTACTAAGCGCGTCACCCACAACATTGTCTTTTCTTGGATGGTAACTGATTGTAAGATCGTAATCCTTAAGTAGCTCCAACCACCTCCTCTGCTGCATGCTTAATTCCTTACGTGTAAAGATATATTTAAGGCTTTTATGGTTTGTAAAGATTTCACATCGCACCCCAAAGAAATAATTTTTCCAAATTGTTAGCATAAACACTATTGTAGCAAAATTCCAAATCATGTCTAGGATAACTTTTCCTGTATGGCGTCAAATGTTGAGAATCATAGGCTACACCATGGCCATATTGCATCAATACACACCGCAACCCCTTCTCGGATGCGTCACTATATATGGTGAATCTTTCATTTCCTTCTTGAATTGTCAAAATAGGTGCAATTACCAATATATTCTTCAGCTTCGTGAAGCTCCTTTCACATTCTTTATCCCATTCAAACTTCACACCCTTTTGTGTCAACCTCATTAGAGGCACTGCAATCTGAAAGAAATCTTCAACAAATCGTCTATAACTCCCTCTTAACCCTAGAAAGCTTCTGATCTCCATTACACTTGTAGGTCGAGTCCAATCTACTACTGCCTTCACTTTCTGTGGGTCAACTAAGATGCCATATTTTGACACCACATGTACAAGAAAAGCTACTTCATCTAGCCAAAACTCACATTTATTTAACTTGGCATATAACTTTTCTCTTCTCAACACGTTGAGCACCCTCGAGTATATCAATATTTCATCAATGAATACCACTACAAACTTTTCCACGTATGATCGAAATGCATTGTCCATCAAGTCCATGAAAAACTGCAAGAGCATTAGTCAAACCAAATGGCATCACCAAGAACTCGTAATGTCCAAAATGAGTTTGGAATGTTGACATTGGAATATCTTCTACATTGATTCTTAATTGATGGTAAATAGATCTTAAGTCAATCTTGCGTAAAACCTTGGCCCCTATTAACTGATCAAACAAGTCATCAATCCTAGGTAACAGATACTTGTTTTGTATTGTTATCGTGTTCAACTTACGATAATCAATGCAAAGTCTCATGCTCTCATCCTTATTCTTCACAAAAAACATAGGAGCATCCCACGATGATATGCTATGTCTGATAAAAGTTTTTTCCATAAGTTCTTGTAGCTGCTTTTTCAATTCTTTTAGCTCAATTGGAGCATCCTATACCAAGCCTTAAATATGGGTTTAGTTCATAGAAGCAGCTCAATGGGAAATTCCACCTCTCTATCAGGTGGCGGCCCGGGTAGTTCATCAGGGAAAACATCACAATATTCCTTGACCACAGTTATGTCAGCCAACTTAAGTTCCTATACTTGAATTATCGTCACAGTTGCTAAATATCCCTTGCATCCAGTTTTCATTAGCTTCACCACTCGGATTGCAGAAATGATTTCAAGAGTTATTGTAAAAGATTCACACTACAAGAAAATGGTAAATTAGCGACGGCATTTTACCGACGGTTTAGTTTTGTCGCCAATTACCGTCGGATTACCGACGGTTTACCTACGGCTCTAATATTTTGTTATATACCGACGTATTACCGATGTAATACCGACGAAATCTTTACCGACGATTTTTCCCGTCGGTATTATTTGGCGCCAGATATGGCGCGTAATGTTGCGACGTAATACCGACGGAATTTCCGTCGGTAAATGGAAAATTGCCGACGAAATTAAATCCGTCGGTAAAAGATATTTTTTATTTAATTCTTTTTATTGAAAATTTTTACCGACGGAAATTTCCGTCGGTAAAATGGTAAATTACCGACGGATTTAATTCCGTCGGTAAAAAATGTTTTTTATTTAATTCTTTTTATTGAAAATTGTTACCGACGGAAATAAATCCGTCGGTAATTGTTATATTTTTTCAAAAATTGAATTTAGCCCAGTTAAGCCCTAGCGCAGGCCCTCTTTCTTGTCATTGTCTATACTTGCCTCTTTCGTTCCTGTGCTTTGTGTCAAAAAGGGCATTACACGTTATCAAATTTCTTTGCTTGCCGCATTTGTTCCGAACAGTCCGATTCTTCTCTGCAGATTCTTCGTCCACCAGGTTTGTCATTATGCTTTACTTTGTTGAATTTTCTATATCGTAGGCTAACCAGCTGATGATTGGATGTCTCTTTAGTTTTTGCTCCTGGGAACTCCTATTCGGCAGCATCTAGAGCATCAAAAAAAAGAGAAAACAGTAAGAACTTCTTTTTGATTGGGCTTGCGTCTTTTACTAAACAATAACTTGTTTGCTCCTTGTTAGGTTTCTCCTTACCATTCGTTGGTCTTTGCAGTAGTGATTTACAACTGTAATTTTTTTGTAATTTTTGGACTACAATGACCTCTGAATGATCCATATCACAAATACAATTTGGTAATTTTCAACTTTACATTGGCAATATTTGAACTTTGCAGTAGTGATTTACCACTGTGATGCAATCAATTGAATTATATAAGTGTTGTTTGTTTTTAACTTTTTACACAATGCGCTATATATTTTGTAAAGGAATTACTGATTAATGTTTGTATTTGTGATGCTTTTCGTGGCTCTGCCACCACCATCATATATCCCCTTTATGATCATGCACCATATACATCCTAAATTCCCCAAGTCCCAACTTCAACCCATATAGAAAGGATTGTGTATTACTCCCTTTTTGCATTGTAGTATGTCGGTTAAAGGGTCAAATGGAGAATGAAAAGGTGGCAGCAAATGCAAGAATTCTTTACTTGAATAATTGATGATTTGAAAGCACTACGCTAGCTTTTGTCATTTAAGCTTGCTTGTCAATTATTCTTTTTTAAGAGGTGAGGAAGTGAAGGGAAAATATGGGTTTTATTTGTTGACCAGAAATTATCCATCTTTTTTACTTTTATGGGATTTAAAGATCATGAAGATATGAGAAAGAGACAAAGTAATTGAAGGCATGATGAGTTTATCTTAGTGTTAAGCTGTGCTAGTAATGAGGGCCTTCTTTCCCCTGCAGGAAGTGTTGAGAACCTCCATGAATTTAGTACTTACACTTTAGGTAACCAGGTCCTACCTTTCACACTTTTTTTTTTCCACTTGTTGATTTTATGTTTTTTTCTTCTCTTGATCCTCACTCAAATAATGCTAGCATAAGGGTACTTAATCTCTCTCTAAAGTTGTGGGACTTGTCCAATATGTTGTGGCATGTGAATGGGTTTTGAGCATTCAAGACCAAAAAAACAGAGGGAAAAAAATTTGTTGGCTATGTTGTTGTTCGTTCATGTTGTTTTGTCATTTGTGAAACTTGTTCAGAAAAAAATTTGTTGGCTATGTTGTTGTTCATCGCAATTCCGTCGGTAAATCATTATACCGACGGAAATTCATATATTGCCGACGAAATAATCCGTCGGCAATTACTGTATTTCTTGTAGTGTCACCCTCCACAACCAATTCTTGTTGTCCCATGATATAAAACGTCACTCTTTTTCCGTGACAATCAACATTCACAAAATTCTTGGAAAGCCAATCCGTTCCCAAGAAAACATCAAAACCACTATGTCTAAAATTATCAAATCTGCTAGTAGTTCATCACTACCCACCTTGATCGCACACAACTTGCATACCTTCTTGTTAGCAAATTGTTCCCAGTAGGAGTTCCCACACCCATCTCAGTCTCTAATGGCTCAATATTCACATTTAATTTTCTCGCAAATTCTAGGGTTACAAATGAGTTTGAACATTGATGGACCTAACAAACACAAGAGAGGGGTTGAATTGTGTCACTAAATTCTAATCAATATTTATTTATCTATTTATTTATATTTATCTTTGTTATTTATACAACAATCAATAAACTCACAAGATATGAAACAAATAAATTTAACGAATAATACAAGAAATTAAAGTAAATAAAAGTGCAAGAATAAAAAGGCAAATAAAAATAAAGAACACAACCGATGTATAGTGGTTCAGATCTCTGTCCTACATCCACTCCCTAAGCACCTTGCTTAGGCTTACCAAATCCACTAGAACTGAAAGTTTTGAACAAATGCACCTCGAACTTTTACAAACGGGGTTTACAAGATCACCCTCAACTTATCACACATGGTTTTTGAAGTTAACCACAAACTTTCTCACATGAACGAAAATACCCATAAAGGATTACACGTTTGGCTCTTGGTTCCACTCGAAATAATTTTTGAAATAAGTAAAGGAGACGAAGCACTCTTGTATTTTAGAATAGCTCACAGGTGGTATTTATGTGAATAATATAAAGAGTGATTGTTGCTATAGAATTTCATGAAGCCTTGAGAGAGAGAGAAAGATGAAAGCACACGTTTTTAGATAATCAAAGTTGCTCTTCTTTGCCTTGTTGTTGAACTTGAATGAATGGCTCTATTATAGTGTTGCTTATAGTGCTGGACGCATTGCCCTTTCACTTTCCATAATCTCGGTTGATTAATTCCATCAACAATCAATCCCACGTTTGGGTCTTCATAAAATAGGAAATGACATCATCTTTGAATCTAATTTTATCCCCATATAATGTCAATTATAATGACATAATATTCAGCCTCTAAAATTTTGGAAAACTTTCCATGAGACAATCTCGTATATATTGTCGGCCATCATAACTCAATTGATCCACCTCTTTAATTCTTTGACTTTGATTTCCATTATCATGAATTCAGCCCCATGATTTTCTTCCACACTTGATTTCATTATCCATGATTTACATCTTCAATTTAGGAAAGGACTCCACAATTTCATTTGACTTTGTACTTTGGCTCCATAATGTTCTTTACTGAGATAGCAATAAGTTCCTCATATAATAGGAAAGATGATCAACTTCAAACGTCTTCTTTTGACAAGTATGGAAAGAGAGACTCCATTTCATTCTCTCTTTGATATGACTTCACTTGATTCTCTCCATAATCTTCTTGATATAATTTTGGATAATTAAATCCATCATTTTTTCAAGTGACTTGGTCAATCAGCTCCCTCAAAAGTGGAAATAACATCACTTTTGACTTTGCAATCGTATCTCTTCATAAATTCTACATTAGTCTCCTTTCTTGTGCAAATAAACGTCTAAAGCTCCTCTTCATTTGTTAGCTTTCTTGGCCACCTATAATTTGCATCATATATGAAGAATATCAGTTGTGGTCTTGTCTTTGATTTTTCTTCCCATAATCTTGGATATTGGCTTTGATCACTTGATTGAAAATCAGCTCCAAAAATAACATGAACAATCGGTCATGACTTGCATCAAACTAATCTTCAAATTCTTGATTTTATTCTCCATGATTTTGGCCACACGTATGGTAATCAGCTAGCATGATATCTTCTCTTTGAAAGGAAACTCCGTGTTCTTTCATTTGAACATTAATTCATCACTAGATCAACTTCACTTCATTGAATGTAACTCAGCTTCAGACTTTTGTCAACTTGACACTTTTCATATATGATTCGATCGCCTTCTAGTGGATTTGTAAGAGTGCTTAGGCAAGTCCTAGGTCTCCCAAGACCATTCTTGGACTGCCGAACCATTCTTGGACCGTCGTATTTCATAGTAAGCCCTCAGAGTCCTTCGGTATACTTTACCTTTAGGCTTTAAAGTTTAGTCAATCATTATAATGAGACACACCATAATTCAACATCATTCGTATAACCACATTTTCGACATCTTGAGCTTCTTTCTAGTTCAGCGCCAAAAGCCTACCCTGAGTTTGCTGCTTCAGTTCCATACATGTTTTTTTTCGCTCAGTGTTTACATTGAAAAAACTAAAAAAGTGGCGCTAAATAGCCCATGCAGAATTGTCGTTGCCTCAGCATGAAAGACGCCCTAAACCAGCTTTTTTCGGAAAGAGTGGAGCTAAATAGCCCAAGTTTTTGTAACCCAGCATTAACTCAAGTCTACATGACATGCTTTATAAGCAAATGACATGAAAAATTAAAATTTTAAAAACTAAAATATTTCATTTGAAAAACTCATAGCACATTTTTTGTTTTTATTCTTAAAAGAAATTTCAAAACAATTTATCTCTTAAAATACATATTAGATTTCGAAAAAAAATTACATATTCATAATCAACAAGTAAAGATCTATGCAACAAGATACATCATCAATAAGTTTTATTCAGCCATTCTTAATTAGATTGTTTTTAATTACATTATTTTTTTGTACTAATATGTGGGTTACGTAGGTTTCAGTGTTTATTTACGGGTACCAATATGGGCTCCTATATCGAATTTTCATATTGTAACCTAAATAATAAGTGTTATAAACCCCAAGGGAAACAAATTCGCTAAACCCTAATGGGTCTTATTAGAAAGATTTTTACGCGCTAAGTTCGAATATGTTATTTATTTTGAAATCCAACATGTATTTTGAGATATAAAACGTTTGAAAGTTTCGTTTATGAAAAAAATTAATATTATTAATTGTTTTTTGAAAAAGTACAACATGACCCATCTATATGGAGTGCCATGTAGACTTGGGTTGAGTTGGGATAATAAAAGTTGGATTCTATAACATTTTTGTTTTAAAAAAGACTCGAACCCAACAACTTAAATAAAACTCTGTAATAACTCAACAATAATACTAACTCAAATAAAAGTTAATTAAGACATAAACCTAACCAAAAAATAGCTTATCTGCTCTGGGATGACCCATGACTCAAAATAACTCTCATTATGGTTCTTCTGCTTCGTATCTGTATCAAGAGAAAAGCTAACCAAGAGATAGAGATCCACCCAACGGGGTAAGTACACTTTGGTCACTGAAAGATTTGTCATTTTTTATTTTGGTTATTGAATGTTCAAACGTTACAGATCAGTCACTTAAAGTTTCAAATTGTTTCAATATGCTAACTTTGTTGTTTCAAAATGGAATGTTCAAACGTTACAGATCAATCACTTAAAGTTTCAAATTGTTTCAATATGCTAACTTTGTTGTTTCTAAATGGTAACCTTGTTGTTCCAATATAATAATCTAAAGTGATCAGTCTAAAACAAACTAAAACTTTAGATTACTGATATGTAACGTTTGAAAATTCAATGCTCAAAATGAAAAATGACAAATCTTTCAATGACCAAAAATATATTTAATCCCCACCCAACAGTTGTTCTGCTTTAAAATTTCGCATGATAAGGGTTTTGACAAAAATCTGCAGATGGTAGGGAAATGATAAATATGCCTAATAAATCAATAAAAATTAGTTTATAATGCCATATGATGATGCGGCCACATGTACACATTTGACCCCCCACACAACCCAAAATGGAGGCATTAGAAGGAAAAAAAATGCGGGAACTTTTAGAATATAATCTGGTAGAATATCTATCATCCAACGACAAAATTAGAAAAACCTAGTAGTAAATTAGAGAAACAACAAGAATTAATCTACCTCTTTCAATCTGATAATCTTAAGAAACTGTTAATCTCTAGATAAACTACCTGGAAAGGAAAAAAAAAGGATTCAGTCATGGCTAGTCTTGGGATTAGGCCAAACGATGGCAGACCCAAATGACCCATCATTGTCAACCTCATTGTGAGTGTAAAGATAAAAAAATATGTTGTTGGTTCTGCAGCAAAACAAGAGAAATTATCCTTGCACCAATGCTTTCATTTGTGTACAGAAAAAAAGAAGCTGATAATAATAAATGAGCTTCTTCTATTTATGCAACAAGGAAATATATATAACAAAGTTTTTTGAAGATATCAGAAGAAGTGTCATTGAAAAAGGCTTGGCAACCTTTTCTTTCTTTTAAGTAAGTATCCCCTTTTGTTTGGTACTCCCCATTGCACATCTGTTATAATACTGGAACTGTTGGGAAAATTTACGCACTCATATTAGGTATTGTTGATTCACTAACCAAATTCATAGTCACAGAATCTGGAGAAGATGTCAATTGAACATCAGCAATCTTCAACAAAAAAACATCATCTGATGGAATATCTATTTCCTCTTCCTTCTTAGCACTGCAGACATCACTTTGTATACTTTTTAGACTCTCCAACACTTCTGCCATGGAGGGTCTCATTTCCTTATAACTTTGAAGGCACTGAAATGCCAACTCTCCCACTGCCATTATCATTTTCCTTACTAAGTGATCTGTTTCAAACCCCAGAGACGGATCTACAAGTTTGTTCAATGCTCGGTTTTGAATCTTGTTAATAGCCATATTCGATAGATTAATCTCGTGACGGTCTCTGGTAATATCAACAGCAGGCATTGATGATATCAGCTCAATCAATACCACTCCAAAGCTAAACACATCACTCTTATTAGTCAGCTGATAGCACTGATGATACTCTGGGTCGACATAGCCAGGAGTCCCTTGAGGAGTAGTCGAAACATGGGTGACATCTGTTGGGAAAAGTCGTGAGAGTCCAAAATCTGCAACCTTGACATTGAAATTGTTGTCAAGTAGAATATTGTTTGTTTTAACGTCGCGGTGGATTACATCAGTGGCATGTAGATATGTCAATGCACTTGCTGTCTCAATAGCAATCTTCAATCGAATAGGCCAAGGAAGTTCGGTGTTTTTGGCGCGTTCTCCATGAAGATGATCAGCAACAGTGCCATTTGGAACAAATTCATACACGAGGAGGAGTTCACGACAATGGTGAGAGGTGCACCCATAAAGTGAAACAAGATTATGGTGGCCCAAATGAGCTAAGATTTCGACTTCATTCAAGAATTGTTCAGCTCTCTTGTAATTGTTTTTATATAAGCGCTTGACTGCAACAACACGCCCATCTCTCAGTTTTCCTGTACAAGTTGACAGAGAACATCATCAAAACTTTATTCAAAATAAGTAGAAACTGAACGGGGATAGATTCAAAATTTATGTTTGCCTTTGGTGAACGTCGATAACCAGCTGGGCTATCTTGTTTGGTTCAAGCTAATAAGGCTGTTCTATGTTTCATACCTTTATAGACAGTGCCAAAGCCTCCATCCCCAAGTTCCTTGGTTTCATCAAAATTGTTGGTGGCCTCTTTAAGTTCAGAATAGCTGAAGGTATGGACTCCAAAGAATTTATCTCCTTTATCATGATCTCTCACTGATGAGGGATAGAAGGAGATGCTTCGAGCCAGCAAGTATGAAGAAGGAGAATTTTGTTTTCTGATGTGGCGTAGATAGAAGTAGAATATGGTGCACATAATGGCTGCGCTGCCAATAGCAACACCAACTCCTGTTTAAAGGAGAATAAGAATTTTAAGCAGTCCCGATTCCTATTGAATTGGAGAAAGCAGAGAAAGCATGAGTGCATGGCTTACCTATAGCAACCTTCAGCTTCCATCTCGATTGATCTACTACAAAATCGAATTAAGAAAATGAGCTATTGCATCCGAGTTAATCAAAGATGGTTAAGAAGATGCAAACATACCTTTCACAATTGCACCTTTAGGTCCATTTGCAGGAGTTTCAGGCTCCACTGGGTTTGGACAGGCCTTTGAATAAGCTTGGTCAGGACAAAAGCAACTGAACTCTTCAGTTGTAGAGTTATATCCACATCTCCCACCAGACTTAACACACTCTACACACTTCTCTTGATCTACAATCCAGATTAACTCAAATCCTTCATTGATAACTTGACAAACACTCAAAGCATGTGCAGTAAACCTTTTCACAGCATTCACCAAGACTGGAACCACAACACTCACATTGCACATCCCCTCTTCCCTTTCATTCCCTCGAATGTCCATCATCGTGAAGTAAGCGTCCCGAGAAGGACAGTGAAATGCATTCTCTGAATGAGATTGTGATGGTTCACAATTGTACAGCAATGTTGCGATCTCATCGTTCGACGTGTAGCTGAATAGGGTATCGTTTAAGGTGGTGTTAACGTGGCGATTCGGACAAATGCTGCCTAGGAAATCTGTCCTGGCCAGTTTCAGGACTTTCGAAGTTAGATCCAACTCCATGACTTTGTACTTCAAAGACATGATTTCTATCAGGACAGTAGTATTTTCTTTCTGTTGATCATCACAATCAATCTTGAATCCTGGATGCCCACAGTATTCTGGCTGGTCTTTCCCCCAAAAGGGGTAGCTGATTGTGACATTTCCACAGTCAAATGGCGTGCACTTGTCGTACCTTTCATCGGTATAATGGACACTATACACGAATGCTGGAAAAGATACAGAGAAGATGAATGTAACAAAGATGGAAAATTTTGAGATTCTCATTAGCAATGGATGCTTGGCTAATGAGAAAGTTTGAATTTTGAAGCAATGAATGGAATTGAATGCCATGGAATCTTGACAGATTGAAAAGTCGACTAAATATTAAGCAAGTATTATTCAATAGACAATGAGATTTTGGGACAGATTTGCTGCAGCTTCCTAACAAATATCTATCCCGTAGTCACCGTCTCTTACCACTAATTGTGGATACAAGAGTATTGGGTCTATATTCAATAACTGAAGTCAATATCTTTTGCCTTATTTTTTTAAACCTGGCTTATCAACTTGTTCATTGACTTGGAAGTCAAAGGCTTGGGGTTTTTTTAGTACATTTGTTGAAATGATAAGGATAGATTGTTGGTTTTCGTTAAAGAATACTGGAGATGACTTACAAGTTACAATTGATTGCAAAAGAAAAGGAATCTCTGCTGAGGAAATTTGATACTAATAAGTATTTTTTTTCTTCCCATAATAATGTGCTTCATTAGTCTAAAAAAATCTTTTTTATAACCGAAAAATGACACTAGATAAGCTCATTTTTTGGACAATTAATGTGAGCTTAAACTCGAGCCGTTAGGTCCACGCATTTGATGTTTTCCATCCAATGATAATCTAAGGTAAGTTGAGTCAAAATTCAATGTATGGTCATGAAAGTATTGTTCTTAGTAAAAATCAAACTCAAGATCTACCGAATTTATACGGTTTGACCCTATTGAGATTAATCTCATAAAACTCAAATGCTAAACCTCATAATTATATTAACTTAGACTGTTAAAAAAAGTTTGTAATTCGCGAAACTAAACAAATTCATTTTGGTTCAAATCTAGTTATTTATTAATATAGTAATATTAATCAAATTCCAGGCTCCATCATCAAAAGCCCAATTGA